>OY974083.1:60306392-61724780 GCA_963854165.1 Sylvicola cinctus | reverse complement strand
GGAAAATTCCCGGAAAATTCAAAGTGGAAATGAAAGAGGAATTGAAAAGGATTCAAACAAAAAAAAGAAAAGTCAAATCACTTTCCAAATACGGCGGGAAATCGCGATTAAAATGTCATAAAAACTGACACTTTAACCCGTTATAACTCGAAAAATTAAAGGAAAATGAAAATGGAAAAGCGAAATTAAGATAGAAAAAGTGAAAAGGATTCAAACGCAAATAAAAATATTCAAATGATTTTGAAAAATAGGACGAAAAAGGACGAAAAATAAATAACGGGGAAAATCCGGAAAATTCCCGGAAAATTCAAAGTGGAAATGAAAGAGGAATTGAAAAGGATTCAAACAAAAAAAAGAAAAGTCAAATCACTTTCCAAATACGGCGGGAAATCGCGATTAAAATGTCATAAAAACTGACACTTTAACCCGTTATAACTCGGAAAATTAAAGGAAAATGAAAATGGAAAAGCGAAATTAAGATAGAAAAAGTGAAAAGGATTCAAACGCAAATAAAAATATTCAAATGATTTTGAAAAATAGGACGAAAAAGGACGAAAAATAAATAACGGGGAAAATCCGGAAAATTCCCGGAAAATTCAAAGTGGAAATGAAAGAGGAATTGAAAAGGATTCAAACAAAAAAAAGAAAAGTCAAATCACTTTCCAAATACGGCGTTAAATCGCGATTAAAATGTCATAAAAACTGACACTTTAACCCGTTATAACTCGGAAAATTAAAGGAAAATGAAAATGGAAAAGCGAAATTAAGATAGAAAAAGTGAAAAGGATTCAAACGCAAATAAAAATATTCAAATGATTTTGAAAAATAGGACGAAAAAGGACGAAAAATAAATAACGGGGAAAATCCGGAAAATTCAAAGTGGAAATGAAAGAGGAATTGAAAAGGATTCAAACAAAAAAAAGAAAAGTCAAATCACTTTCCAAATACGGCGGGAAATCGCGATTAAAATGTCATAAAAACTGACACTTTAACCCGTTATAACTCGGAAAATTAAAGGAAAATGAAAATGGAAAAGCGAAATTAAGATAGAAAAAGTGAAAAGGATTCAAACGCAAATAAAAATATTCAAATGATTTTGAAAAATAGGACGAAAAAGGACGAAAAATTAATAACGGGGAAAATCCGGAAAATTCCCGGAAAATTCAAAGTGGAAATGAAAGAGGAATTGAAAAGGATTCAAACAAAAAAAAGAAAAGTCAAATCACTTTCCAAATACGGCGGGAAATCGCGATTAAAATGTCATAAAAACTGACACTTTAACCCGTTATAACTCGGAAAATTAAAGGAAAATGAAAATGGAAAAGCGAAATTAAGATAGAAAAAGTGAAAAGGATTCAAACGCAAATAAAAATATTCAAATGATTTTGAAAAATAGGACGAAAAAGGACGAAAAATAAATAACGGGGAAAATCCGGAAAATTCCCGGAAAATTCAAAGTGGAAATGAAAGAGGAATTGAAAAGGATTCAAACAAAAAAAAGAAAAGTCAAATCACTTTCCAAATACGGCGGGAAATCGCGATTAAAATGTCATAAAAACTGACACTTTAACCCGTTATAACTCGGAAAATTAAAGGAAAATGAAAATGGAAAAGCGAAATTAAGATAGAAAAAGTGAAAAGGATTCAAACGCAAATAAAAATATTCAAATGATTTTGAAAAATAGGACGAAAAAGGACGAAAAATAAATAACGGGGAAAATCCGGAAAATTCAAAGTGGAAATGAAAGAGGAATTGAAAAGGCTTCAAACAAAAAAAAGAAAAGTCAAATCACTTTCCAAATACGGCGGGAAATCGCGATTAAAATGTCATAAAAACTGACACTTTAACCCGTTATAACTCGGAAAATTAAAGGAAAATGAAAATGGAAAAGCGAAATTAAGATAGAAAAAGTGAAAAGGATTCAAACGCAAATAAAAATATTCAAATGATTTTGAAAAATAGGACGAAAAAGGACGAAAAATAAATAACGGGGAAAATCCGGAAAATTCCCGGAAAATTCAAAGTGGAAATGAAAGAGGAATTGAAAAGGATTCAAACAAAAAAAAGAAAAGTCAAATCACTTTCCAAATACGGCGGGAAATCGCGATTAAAATGTCATAAAAACTGACACTTTAACCCGTTATAACTCGGAAAATTAAAGGAAAATGAAAATGGAAAAGCGAAATTAAGATAGAAAAAGTGAAAAGGATTCAAACGCAAATAAAAATATTCAAATGATTTTGAAAAATAGGACGAAAAAGGACGAAAAATAAATAACGGGGAAAATCCGGAAAATTCCCGGAAAATTCAAAGTGGAAATGAAAGAGGAATTGAAAAGGATTCAAACAAAAAAAAGAAAAGTCAAATCACTTTCCAAATACGGCGGGAAATCGCGATTAAAATGTCATAAAAACTGACACTTTAACCCGTTATAACTCGGAAAATTAAAGGAAAATGAAAATGGAAAAGCGAAATTAAGATAGAAAAAGTGAAAAGGATTCAAACGCAAATAAAAATATTCAAATGATTTTGAAAAATAGGACGAAAAAGGACGAAAAATAAATAACGGGGAAAATCCGGAAAATTCCCGGAAAATTCAAAGTGGAAATGAAAGAGGAATTGAAAAGGATTCAAACAAAAAAAAGAAAAGTCAAATCACTTTCCAAATACGGCGGGAAATCGCGATTAAAATGTCATAAAAACTGACACTTTAACCCGTTATAACTCGGAAAATTAAAGGAAAATGAAAATGGAAAAGCGAAATTAAGATAGAAAAAGTGAAAAGGATTCAAACGCAAATAAAAATATTCAAATGATTTTGAAAAATAGGACGAAAAAGGACGAAAAATAAATAACGGGGAAAATCCGGAAAATTCAAAGTGGAAATGAAAGAGGAATTGAAAAGGATTCAAACAAAAAAAAGAAAAGTCAAATCACTTTCCAAATACGGCGGGAAATCGCGATTAAAATGTCATAAAAACTGACACTTTAACTCGTTATAACTCGGAAAATTAAAGGAAAATGAAAATTGAAAAGCGAAATTAAGATAGAAAAAGTGAAAAGGATTCAAACGAAAATAAAAATATTCAAATGATTTTGAAAAATAGGACGAAAAAGGACGAAAAATAAATAACGGGGAAAATCCGGAAAATTCCCGGAAAATTCAAAGTGGAAATGAAAGAGGAATTGAAAAGGATTCAAACAAAAAAAAGAAAAGTCAAATCACTTTCCAAATACGGTGGGAAATCGCGATTAAAATGTCATAAAAACTGACACTTTAACCCGTTATAACTCGGAAAATTAAAGGAAAATGAAAATGGAAAAGCGAAATTAAGATAGAAAAAGTGAAAAGGATTCAAACGCAAATAAAAATATTCAAATGATTTTGAAAAATAGGACGAAAAAGGACGAAAAATAAATAACGGGGAAAATCCGGAAAATTCCCGGAAAATTCAAAGTGGAAATGAAAGAGGAATTGAAAAGGATTCAAACAAAAAAAAGAAAAGTCAAATCACTTTCCAAATACGGCGGGAAATCGCGATTAAAATGTCATAAAAACTGACACTTTAACCCGTTATAACTCGGAAAATTAAAGGAAAATGAAAATGGAAAAGCGAAATTAAGATAGAAAAAGTGAAAAGGATTCAAACGCAAATAAAAATATTCAAATGATTTTGAAAAATAGGACGAAAAAGGACGAAAAATAAATAACGGGGAAAATCCGGAAAATTCCCGGAAAATTCAAAGTGGAAATGAAAGAGGAATTGAAAAGGATTCAAACAAAAAAAAGAAAAGTCAAATCACTTTCCAAATACGGCGGGAAATCGCGATTAAAATGTCATAAAAACTGACACTTTAACCCGTTATAACTCGGAAAATTAAAGGAAAATGAAAATGGAAAAGCGAAATTAAGATAGAAAAAGTGAAAAGGATTCAAACGCAAATAAAAATATTCAAATGATTTTGAAAAATAGGACGAAAAAGGACGAAAAATAAATAACGGGGAAAATCCGGAAAATTCAAAGTGGAAATGAAAGAGGAATTGAAAAGGATTCAAACAAAAAAAAGAAGAGTCAAATCACTTTCCAAATACGGCGGGAAATCGCGATTAAAATGTCATACAAACTGACACTTTAACCCGTTATAACTCGGAAAATTAAATGAAAATGAAAATGGAAAAGCGAAATTAAGATAGAAAAAGTGAAAAGGATTCAAACGCAAATAAAAATATTCAAATGATTTTGAAAAATAGGACGAAAAAGGACGAAAAATAAATAACGGGGAAAATCCGGAAAATTCCCGGAAAATTCAAAGTGGAAATGAAAGAGGAATTGAAAAGGATTCAAACAAAAAAAAGAAAAGTCAAATCACTTTCCAAATACGGCGGGAAATCGCGATTAAAATGTCATAAAAACTGACACTTTAACCCGTTATAACTCGGAAAATTAAAGGAAAATGAAAATGGAAAAGCGAAATTAAGATAGAAAAAGTGAAAAGGATTCAAACGCAAATAAAAATATTCAAATGATTTTGAAAAATAGGACGAAAAAGGACGAAAAATAAATAACGGGGAAAATCCGGAAAATTCAAAGTGGAAATGAAAGAGGAATTGAAAAGGATTCAAACAAAAAAAAGAAAAGTCAAATCACTTTCCAAATACGGCGGGAAATCGCGATTAAAATGTCATAAAAACTGACACTTTAACCCGTTATAACTCGGAAAATTAAAGGAAAATGAAACAGGAAAAGCGAAATTAAGATAGAAAAAGTGAAAAGGATTCAAACGCAAATAAAAATATTCAAATGATTTTGAAAAATAGGACGAAAAAGGACGAAAAATAAATAACGGGGAAAATCCGGAAAATTCCCGGAAAATTCAAAGTGGAAATGAAAGAGGAATTGAAAAGGATTCAAACAAAAAAAAGAAAAGTCAAATCACTTTCCAAATACGGCGGGAAATCGCGATTAAAATGTCATAAAAACTGACACTTTAACCCGTTATAACTCGAAAAATTAAAGGAAAATGAAAATGGAAAAGCGAAATTAAGATAGAAAAAGTGAAAAGGATTCAAACGCAAATAAAAATATTCAAATGATTTTGAAAAATAGGACGAAAAAGGACGAAAAATAAATAACGGGGAAAATCCGGAAAATTCCCGGAAAATTCAAAGTGGAAATGAAAGAGGAATTGAAAAGGATTCAAACAAAAAAAAGAAAAGTCAAATCACTTTCCAAATACGGCGGGAAATCGCGATTAAAATGTCATAAAAACTGACACTTTAACCCGTTATAACTCGGAAAATTAAAGGAAAATGAAAATGGAAAAGCGAAATTAAGATAGAAAAAGTGAAAAGGATTCAAACGCAAATAAAAATATTCAAATGATTTTGAAAAATAGGACGAAAAAGGACGAAAAATAAATAACGGGGAAAATCCGGAAAATTCCCGGAAAATTCAAAGTGGAAATGAAAGAGGAATTGAAAAGGATTCAAACAAAAAAAAGAAAAGTCAAATCACTTTCCAAATACGGCGTTAAATCGCGATTAAAATGTCATAAAAACTGACACTTTAACCCGTTATAACTCGGAAAATTAAAGGAAAATGAAAATGGAAAAGCGAAATTAAGATAGAAAAAGTGAAAAGGATTCAAACGCAAATAAAAATATTCAAATGATTTTGAAAAATAGGACGAAAAAGGACGAAAAATAAATAACGGGGAAAATCCGGAAAATTCAAAGTGGAAATGAAAGAGGAATTGAAAAGGATTCAAACAAAAAAAAGAAAAGTCAAATCACTTTCCAAATACGGCGGGAAATCGCGATTAAAATGTCATAAAAACTGACACTTTAACCCGTTATAACTCGGAAAATTAAAGGAAAATGAAAATGGAAAAGCGAAATTAAGATAGAAAAAGTGAAAAGGATTCAAACGCAAATAAAAATATTCAAATGATTTTGAAAAATAGGACGAAAAAGGACGAAAAATTAATAACGGGGAAAATCCGGAAAATTCCCGGAAAATTCAAAGTGGAAATGAAAGAGGAATTGAAAAGGATTCAAACAAAAAAAAGAAAAGTCAAATCACTTTCCAAATACGGCGGGAAATCGCGATTAAAATGTCATAAAAACTGACACTTTAACCCGTTATAACTCGGAAAATTAAAGGAAAATGAAAATGGAAAAGCGAAATTAAGATAGAAAAAGTGAAAAGGATTCAAACGCAAATAAAAATATTCAAATGATTTTGAAAAATAGGACGAAAAAGGACGAAAAATAAATAACGGGGAAAATCCGGAAAATTCCCGGAAAATTCAAAGTGGAAATGAAAGAGGAATTGAAAAGGATTCAAACAAAAAAAAGAAAAGTCAAATCACTTTCCAAATACGGCGGGAAATCGCGATTAAAATGTCATAAAAACTGACACTTTAACCCGTTATAACTCGGAAAATTAAAGGAAAATGAAAATGGAAAAGCGAAATTAAGATAGAAAAAGTGAAAAGGATTCAAACGCAAATAAAAATATTCAAATGATTTTGAAAAATAGGACGAAAAAGGACGAAAAATAAATAACGGGGAAAATCCGGAAAATTCCCGGAAAATTCAAAGTGGAAATGAAAGAGGAATTGAAAAGGATTCAAACAAAAAAAAGAAAAGTCAAATCACTTTCCAAATACGGCGGGAAATCGCGATTAAAATGTCATAAAAACTGACACTTTAACCCGTTATAACTCGGAAAATTAAAGGAAAATGAAAATGGAAAAGCGAAATTAAGATAGAAAAAGTGAAAAGGATTCAAACGCAAATAAAAATATTCAAATGATTTTGAAAAATAGGACGAAAAAGGACGAAAAATAAATAACGGGGAAAATCCGGAAAATTCAAAGTGGAAATGAAAGAGGAATTGAAAAGGATTCAAACAAAAAAAAGAAAAGTCAAATCACTTTCCAAATACGGCGGGAAATCGCGATTAAAATGTCATAAAAACTGACACTTTAACTCGTTATAACTCGGAAAATTAAAGGAAAATGAAAATGGAAAAGCGAAATTAAGATAGAAAAAGTGAAAAGGATTCAAACGCAAATAAAAATATTCAAATGATTTTGAAAAATAGGACGAAAAAGGACGAAAAATAAATAACGGGGAAAATCCGGAAAATTCCCGGAAAATTCAAAGTGGAAATGAAAGAGGAATTGAAAAGGATTCAAACAAAAAAAAGAAAAGTCAAATCACTTTCCAAATACGGCGGGAAATCGCGATTAAAATGTCATAAAAACTGACACTTTAACCCGTTATAACTCGGAAAATTAAAGGAAAATGAAAATGGAAAAGCGAAATTAAGATAGAAAAAGTGAAAAGGATTCAAACGCAAATAAAAATATTCAAATGATTTTGAAAAATAGGACGAAAAAGGACGAAAAATAAATAACGGGGAAAATCCGGAAAATTCCCGGAAAATTCAAAGTGGAAATGAAAGAGGAATTGAAAAGGATTCAAACAAAAAAAAGAAAAGTCAAATCACTTTCCAAATACGGCGGGAAATCGCGATTAAAATGTCATAAAAACTGACACTTTAACCCGTTATAACTCGGAAAATTAAAGGAAAATGAAAATGGAAAAGCGAAATTAAGATAGAAAAAGTGAAAAGGATTCAAACGCAAATAAAAATATTCAAATGATTTTGAAAAATAGGACGAAAAAGGACGAAAAATAAATAACGGGGAAAATCCGGAAAATTCCCGGAAAATTCAAAGTGGAAATGAAAGAGGAATTGAAAAGGATTCAAACAAAAAAAAGAAAAGTCAAATCACTTTCCAAATACGGCGGGAAATCGCGATTAAAATGTCATAAAAACTGACACTTTAACCCGTTATAACTCGGAAAATTAAAGGAAAATGAAAATGGAAAAGCGAAATTAAGATAGAAAAAGTGAAAAGGATTCAAACGCAAATAAAAATATTCAAATGATTTTGAAAAATAGGACGAAAAAGGACGAAAAATAAATAACGGGGAAAATCCGGAAAATTCCCGGAAAATTCAAAGTGGAAATGAAAGAGGAATTGAAAAGGATTCAAACAAAAAAAAGAAAAGTCAAATCACTTTCCAAATACGGCGGGAAATCGCGATTAAAATGTCATAAAAACTGACACTTTAACCCGTTATAACTCGGAAAATTAAAGGAAAATGAAAATGGAAAAGCGAAATTAAGATAGAAAAAGTGAAAAGGATTCAAACGCAAATAAAAATATTCAAATGATTTTGAAAAATAGGACGAAAAAGGACGAAAAATAAATAACGGGGAAAATCCGGAAAATTCCCGGAAAATTCAAAGTGGAAATGAAAGAGGAATTGAAAAGGATTCAAACAAAAAAAAGAAAAGTCAAATCACTTTCCAAATACGGCGGGAAATCGCGATTAAAATGTCATAAAAACTGACACTTTAACCCGTTATAACTCGGAAAATTAAAGGAAAATGAAAATGGAAAAGCGAAATTAAGATAGAAAAAGTGAAAAGGATTCAAACGCAAATAAAAATATTCAAATGATTTTGAAAAATAGGACGAAAAAGGACGAAAAATAAATAACGGGGAAAATCCGGAAAATTCCCGGAAAATTCAAAGTGGAAATGAAAGAGGAATTGAAAAGGATTCAAACAAAAAAAAGAAAAGTCAAATCACTTTCCAAATACGGCGGGAAATCGCGATTAAAATGTCATAAAAACTGACACTTTAACCCGTTATAACTCGGAAAATTAAAGGAAAATGAAAATGGAAAAGCGAAATTAAGATAGAAAAAGTGAAAAGGATTCAAACGCAAATAAAAATATTCAAATGATTTTGAAAAATAGGACGAAAAAGGACGAAAAATAAATAACGGGGAAAATCCGGAAAATTCCCGGAAAATTCAAAGTGGAAATGAAAGAGGAATTGAAAAGGATTCAAACAAAAAAAAGAAAAGTCAAATCACTTTCCAAATACGGCGGGAAATCGCGATTAAAATGTCATAAAAACTGACACTTTAACCCGTTATAACTCGGAAAATTAAAGGAAAATGAAAATGGAAAAGCGAAATTAAGATAGAAAAAGTGAAAAGGATTCAAACGCAAATAAAAATATTCAAATGATTTTGAAAAATAGGACGAAAAAGGACGAAAAATAAATAACGGGGAAAATCCGGAAAATTCCCGGAAAATTCAAAGTGGAAATGAAAGAGGAATTGAAAAGGATTCAAACAAAAAAAAGAAAAGTCAAATCACTTTCCAAATACGGCGGGAAATCGCGATTAAAATGTCATAAAAACTGACACTTTAACCCGTTATAACTCGGAAAATTAAAGGAAAATGAAAATGGAAAAGCGAAATTAAGATAGAAAAAGTGAAAAGGATTCAAACGCAAATAAAAATATTCAAATGATTTTGAAAAATAGGACGAAAAAGGACGAAAAATAAATAACGGGGAAAATCCGGAAAATTCCCGGAAAATTCAAAGTGGAAATGAAAGAGGAATTGAAAAGGATTCAAACAAAAAAAAGAAAAGTCAAATCACTTTCCAAATACGGCGGGAAATCGCGATTAAAATGTCATAAAAACTGACACTTTAACCCGTTATAACTCGGAAAATTAAAGGAAAATGAAAATGGAAAAGCGAAATTAAGATAGAAAAAGTGAAAAGGATTCAAACGCAAATAAAAATATTCAAATGATTTTGAAAAATAGGACGAAAAAGGACGAAAAATAAATAACGGGGAAAATCCGGAAAATTCCCGGAAAATTCAAAGTGGAAATGAAAGAGGAATTGAAAAGGATTCAAACAAAAAAAAGAAAAGTCAAATCACTTTCCAAATACGGCGGGAAATCGCGATTAAAATGTCATAAAAACTGACACTTTAACCCGTTATAACTCGGAAAATTAAAGGAAAATGAAAATGGAAAAGCGAAATTAAGATAGAAAAAGTGAAAAGGATTCAAACGCAAATAAAAATATTCAAATGATTTTGAAAAATAGGACGAAAAAGGACGAAAAATAAATAACGGGGAAAATCCGGAAAATTCCCGGAAAATTCAAAGTGGAAATGAAAGAGGAATTGAAAAGGATTCAAACAAAAAAAAGAAAAGTCAAATCACTTTCCAAATACGGCGGGAAATCGCGATTAAAATGTCATAAAAACTGACACTTTAACCCGTTATAACTCGGAAAATTAAAGGAAAATGAAAATGGAAAAGCGAAATTAAGATAGAAAAAGTGAAAAGGATTCAAACGCAAATAAAAATATTCAAATGATTTTGAAAAATAGGACGAAAAAGGACGAAAAATAAATAACGGGGAAAATCCGGAAAATTCCCGGAAAATTCAAAGTGGAAATGAAAGAGGAATTGAAAAGGATTCAAACAAAAAAAAGAAAAGTCAAATCACTTTCCAAATACGGCGGGAAATCGCGATTAAAATGTCATAAAAACTGACACTTTAACCCGTTATAACTCGGAAAATTAAAGGAAAATGAAAATGGAAAAGCGAAATTAAGATAGAAAAAGTGAAAAGGATTCAAACGCAAATAAAAATATTCAAATGATTTTGAAAAATAGGACGAAAAAGGACGAAAAATAAATAACGGGGAAAATCCGGAAAATTCCCGGAAAATTCAAAGTGGAAATGAAAGAGGAATTGAAAAGGATTCAAACAAAAAAAAGAAAAGTCAAATCACTTTCCAAATACGGCGGGAAATCGCGATTAAAATGTCATAAAAACTGACACTTTAACCCGTTATAACTCGGAAAATTAAAGGAAAATGAAAATGGAAAAGCGAAATTAAGATAGAAAAAGTGAAAAGGATTCAAACGCAAATAAAAATATTCAAATGATTTTGAAAAATAGGACGAAAAAGGACGAAAAATAAATAACGGGGAAAATCCGGAAAATTCCCGGAAAATTCAAAGTGGAAATGAAAGAGGAATTGAAAAGGATTCAAACAAAAAAAAGAAAAGTCAAATCACTTTCCAAATACGGCGGGAAATCGCGATTAAAATGTCATAAAAACTGACACTTTAACCCGTTATAACTCGGAAAATTAAAGGAAAATGAAAATGGAAAAGCGAAATTAAGATAGAAAAAGTGAAAAGGATTCAAACGCAAATAAAAATATTCAAATGATTTTGAAAAATAGGACGAAAAAGGACGAAAAATAAATAACGGGGAAATAACGGGGAAAATCCGGAAAATTCCCGGAAAATTCAAAGTGGAAATGAAAGAGGAATTGAAAAGGATTCAAACAAAAAAAAGAAAAGTCAAATCACTTTCCAAATACGGCGGGAAATCGCGATTAAAATGTCATAAAAACTGACACTTTAACCCGTTATAACTCGGAAAATTAAAGGAAAATGAAAATGGAAAAGCGAAATTAAGATAGAAAAAGTGAAAAGGATTCAAACGCAAATAAAAATATTCAAATGATTTTGAAAAATAGGACGAAAAAGGACGAAAAATAAATAACGGGGAAAATCCGGAAAATTCCCGGAAAATTCAAAGTGGAAATGAAAGAGGAATTGAAAAGGATTCAAACAAAAAAAAGAAAAGTCAAATCACTTTCCAAATACGGCGGGAAATCGCGATTAAAATGTCATAAAAACTGACACTTTAACCCGTTATAACTCGGAAAATTAAAGGAAAATGAAAATGGAAAAGCGAAATTAAGATAGAAAAAGTGAAAAGGATTCAAACGCAAATAAAAATATTCAAATGATTTTGAAAAATAGGACGAAAAAGGACGAAAAATAAATAACGGGGAAAATCCGGAAAATTCCCGGAAAATTCAAAGTGGAAATGAAAGAGGAATTGAAAAGGATTCAAACAAAAAAAAGAAAAGTCAAATCACTTTCCAAATACGGCGGGAAATCGCGATTAAAATGTCATAAAAACTGACACTTTAACCCGTTATAACTCGGAAAATTAAAGGAAAATGAAAATGGAAAAGCGAAATTAAGATAGAAAAAGTGAAAAGGATTCAAACGCAAATAAAAATATTCAAATGATTTTGAAAAATAGGACGAAAAAGGACGAAAAATAAATAACGGGGAAAATCCGGAAAATTCCCGGAAAATTCAAAGTGGAAATGAAAGAGGAATTGAAAAGGATTCAAACAAAAAAAAGAAAAGTCAAATCACTTTCCAAATACGGCGGGAAATCGCGATTAAAATGTCATAAAAACTGACACTTTAACCCGTTATAACTCGGAAAATTAAAGGAAAATGAAAATGGAAAAGCGAAATTAAGATAGAAAAAGTGAAAAGGATTCAAACGCAAATAAAAATATTCAAATGATTTTGAAAAATAGGACGAAAAAGGACGAAAAATAAATAACGGGGAAAATCCGGAAAATTCCCGGAAAATTCAAAGTGGAAATGAAAGAGGAATTGAAAAGGATTCAAACAAAAAAAAGAAAAGTCAAATCACTTTCCAAATACGGCGGGAAATCGCGATTAAAATGTCATAAAAACTGACACTTTAACCCGTTATAACTCGGAAAATTAAAGGAAAATGAAAATGGAAAAGCGAAATTAAGATAGAAAAAGTGAAAAGGATTCAAACGCAAATAAAAATATTCAAATGATTTTGAAAAATAGGACGAAAAAGGACGAAAAATAAATAACGGGGAAAATCCGGAAAATTCCCGGAAAATTCAAAGTGGAAATGAAAGAGGAATTGAAAAGGATTCAAACAAAAAAAAGAAAAGTCAAATCACTTTCCAAATACGGCGGGAAATCGCGATTAAAATGTCATAAAAACTGACACTTTAACCCGTTATAACTCGGAAAATTAAAGGAAAATGAAAATGGAAAAGCGAAATTAAGATAGAAAAAGTGAAAAGGATTCAAACGCAAATAAAAATATTCAAATGATTTTGAAAAATAGGACGAAAAAGGACGAAAAATAAATAACGGGGAAAATCCGGAAAATTCCCGGAAAATTCAAAGTGGAAATGAAAGAGGAATTGAAAAGGATTCAAACAAAAAAAAGAAAAGTCAAATCACTTTCCAAATACGGCGGGAAATCGCGATTAAAATGTCATAAAAACTGACACTTTAACCCGTTATAACTCGGAAAATTAAAGGAAAATGAAAATGGAAAAGCGAAATTAAGATAGAAAAAGTGAAAAGGATTCAAACGCAAATAAAAATATTCAAATGATTTTGAAAAATAGGACGAAAAAGGACGAAAAATAAATAACGGGGAAAATCCGGAAAATTCCCGGAAAATTCAAAGTGGAAATGAAAGAGGAATTGAAAAGGATTCAAACAAAAAAAAGAAAAGTCAAATCACTTTCCAAATACGGCGGGAAATCGCGATTAAAATGTCATAAAAACTGACACTTTAACCCGTTATAACTCGGAAAATTAAAGGAAAATGAAAATGGAAAAGCGAAATTAAGATAGAAAAAGTGAAAAGGATTCAAACGCAAATAAAAATATTCAAATGATTTTGAAAAATAGGACGAAAAAGGACGAAAAATAAATAACGGGGAAAATCCGGAAAATTCCCGGAAAATTCAAAGTGGAAATGAAAGAGGAATTGAAAAGGATTCAAACAAAAAAAAGAAAAGTCAAATCACTTTCCAAATACGGCGGGAAATCGCGATTAAAATGTCATAAAAACTGACACTTTAACCCGTTATAACTCGGAAAATTAAAGGAAAATGAAAATGGAAAAGCGAAATTAAGATAGAAAAAGTGAAAAGGATTCAAACGCAAATAAAAATATTCAAATGATTTTGAAAAATAGGACGAAAAAGGACGAAAAATAAATAACGGGGAAAATCCGGAAAATTCCCGGAAAATTCAAAGTGGAAATGAAAGAGGAATTGAAAAGGATTCAAACAAAAAAAAGAAAAGTCAAATCACTTTCCAAATACGGCGGGAAATCGCGATTAAAATGTCATAAAAACTGACACTTTAACCCGTTATAACTCGGAAAATTAAAGGAAAATGAAAATGGAAAAGCGAAATTAAGATAGAAAAAGTGAAAAGGATTCAAACGCAAATAAAAATATTCAAATGATTTTGAAAAATAGGACGAAAAAGGACGAAAAATAAATAACGGGGAAAATCCGGAAAATTCCCGGAAAATTCAAAGTGGAAATGAAAGAGGAATTGAAAAGGATTCAAACAAAAAAAAGAAAAGTCAAATCACTTTCCAAATACGGCGGGAAATCGCGATTAAAATGTCATAAAAACTGACACTTTAACCCGTTATAACTCGGAAAATTAAAGGAAAATGAAAATGGAAAAGCGAAATTAAGATAGAAAAAGTGAAAAGGATTCAAACGCAAATAAAAATATTCAAATGATTTTGAAAAATAGGACGAAAAAGGACGAGAAAATAAATAACGGGGAAAATCCGGAAAATTCCCGGAAAATTCAAAGTGGAAATGAAAGAGGAATTGAAAAGGATTCAAACAAAAAAAAGAAAAGTCAAATCACTTTCCAAATACGGCGGGAAATCGCGATTAAAATGTCATAAAAACTGACACTTTAACCCGTTATAACTCGGAAAATTAAAGGAAAATGAAAATGGAAAAGCGAAATTAAGATAGAAAAAGTGAAAAGGATTCAAACGCAAATAAAAATATTCAAATGATTTTGAAAAATAGGACGAAAAAGGACGAAAAATAAATAACGGGGAAAATCCGGAAAATTCCCGGAAAATTCAAAGTGGAAATGAAAGAGGAATTGAAAAGGATTCAAACAAAAAAAAGAAAAGTCAAATCACTTTCCAAATACGGCGGGAAATCGCGATTAAAATGTCATAAAAACTGACACTTTAACCCGTTATAACTCGGAAAATTAAAGGAAAATGAAAATGGAAAAGCGAAATTAAGATAGAAAAAGTGAAAAGGATTCAAACGCAAATAAAAATATTCAAATGATTTTGAAAAATAGGACGAAAAAGGACGAAAAATAAATAACGGGGAAAATCCGGAAAATTCCCGGAAAATTCAAAGTGGAAATGAAAGAGGAATTGAAAAGGATTCAAACAAAAAAAAGAAAAGTCAAATCACTTTCCAAATACGGCGGGAAATCGCGATTAAAATGTCATAAAAACTGACACTTTAACCCGTTATAACTCGGAAAATTAAAGGAAAATGAAAATGGAAAAGCGAAATTAAGATAGAAAAAGTGAAAAGGATTCAAACGCAAATAAAAATATTCAAATGATTTTGAAAAATAGGACGAAAAAGGACGAAAAATAAATAACGGGGAAAATCCGGAAAATTCCCGGAAAATTCAAAGTGGAAATGAAAGAGGAATTGAAAAGGATTCAAACAAAAAAAAGAAAAGTCAAATCACTTTCCAAATACGGCGGGAAATCGCGATTAAAATGTCATAAAAACTGACACTTTAACCCGTTATAACTCGGAAAATTAAAGGAAAATGAAAATGGAAAAGCGAAATTAAGATAGAAAAAGTGAAAAGGATTCAAACGCAAATAAAAATATTCAAATGATTTTGAAAAATAGGACGAAAAAGGACGAAAAATAAATAACGGGGAAAATCCGGAAAATTCCCGGAAAATTCAAAGTGGAAATGAAAGAGGAATTGAAAAGGATTCAAACAAAAAAAAGAAAAGTCAAATCACTTTCCAAATACGGCGGGAAATCGCGATTAAAATGTCATAAAAACTGACACTTTAACCCGTTATAACTCGGAAAATTAAAGGAAAATGAAAATGGAAAAGCGAAATTAAGATAGAAAAAGTGAAAAGGATTCAAACGCAAATAAAAATATTCAAATGATTTTGAAAAATAGGACGAAAAAGGACGAAAAATAAATAACGGGGAAAATCCGGAAAATTCCCGGAAAATTCAAAGTGGAAATGAAAGAGGAATTGAAAAGGATTCAAACAAAAAAAAGAAAAGTCAAATCACTTTCCAAATACGGCGGGAAATCGCGATTAAAATGTCATAAAAACTGACACTTTAACCCGTTATAACTCGGAAAATTAAAGGAAAATGAAAATGGAAAAGCGAAATTAAGATAGAAAAAGTGAAAAGGATTCAAACGCAAATAAAAATATTCAAATGATTTTGAAAAATAGGACGAAAAAGGACGAAAAATAAATAACGGGGAAAATCCGGAAAATTCCCGGAAAATTCAAAGTGGAAATGAAAGAGGAATTGAAAAGGATTCAAACAAAAAAAAGAAAAGTCAAATCACTTTCCAAATACGGCGGGAAATCGCGATTAAAATGTCATAAAAACTGACACTTTAACCCGTTATAACTCGGAAAATTAAAGGAAAATGAAAATGGAAAAGCGAAATTAAGATAGAAAAAGTGAAAAGGATTCAAACGCAAATAAAAATATTCAAATGATTTTGAAAAATAGGACGAAAAAGGACGAAAAATAAATAACGGGGAAAATCCGGAAAATTCCCGGAAAATTCAAAGTGGAAATGAAAGAGGAATTGAAAAGGATTCAAACAAAAAAAAGAAAAGTCAAATCACTTTCCAAATACGGCGGGAAATCGCGATTAAAATGTCATAAAAACTGACACTTTAACCCGTTATAACTCGGAAAATTAAAGGAAAATGAAAATGGAAAAGCGAAATTAAGATAGAAAAAGTGAAAAGGATTCAAACGCAAATAAAAATATTCAAATGATTTTGAAAAATAGGACGAAAAAGGACGAAAAATAAATAACGGGGAAAATCCGGAAAATTCCCGGAAAATTCAAAGTGGAAATGAAAGAGGAATTGAAAAGGATTCAAACAAAAAAAAGAAAAGTCAAATCACTTTCCAAATACGGCGGGAAATCGCGATTAAAATGTCATAAAAACTGACACTTTAACCCGTTATAACTCGGAAAATTAAAGGAAAATGAAAATGGAAAAGCGAAATTAAGATAGAAAAAGTGAAAAGGATTCAAACGCAAATAAAAATATTCAAATGATTTTGAAAAATAGGACGAAAAAGGACGAAAAATAAATAACGGGGAAAATCCGGAAAATTCCCGGAAAATTCAAAGTGGAAATGAAAGAGGAATTGAAAAGGATTCAAACAAAAAAAAGAAAAGTCAAATCACTTTCCAAATACGGCGGGAAATCGCGATTAAAATGTCATAAAAACTGACACTTTAACCCGTTATAACTCGGAAAATTAAAGGAAAATGAAAATGGAAAAGCGAAATTAAGATAGAAAAAGTGAAAAGGATTCAAACGCAAATAAAAATATTCAAATGATTTTGAAAAATAGGACGAAAAAGGACGAAAAATAAATAACGGGGAAAATCCGGAAAATTCCCGGAAAATTCAAAGTGGAAATGAAAGAGGAATTGAAAAGGATTCAAACAAAAAAAAGAAAAGTCAAATCACTTTCCAAATACGGCGGGAAATCGCGATTAAAATGTCATAAAAACTGACACTTTAACCCGTTATAACTCGGAAAATTAAAGGAAAATGAAAATGGAAAAGCGAAATTAAGATAGAAAAAGTGAAAAGGATTCAAACGCAAATAAAAATATTCAAATGATTTTGAAAAATAGGACGAAAAAGGACGAAAAATAAATAACGGGGAAAATCCGGAAAATTCCCGGAAAATTCAAAGTGGAAATGAAAGAGGAATTGAAAAGGATTCAAACAAAAAAAAGAAAAGTCAAATCACTTTCCAAATACGGCGGGAAATCGCGATTAAAATGTCATAAAAACTGACACTTTAACCCGTTATAACTCGGAAAATTAAAGGAAAATGAAAATGGAAAAGCGAAATTAAGATAGAAAAAGTGAAAAGGATTCAAACGCAAATAAAAATATTCAAATGATTTTGAAAAATAGGACGAAAAAGGACGAAAAATAAATAACGGGGAAAATCCGGAAAATTCCCGGAAAATTCAAAGTGGAAATGAAAGAGGAATTGAAAAGGATTCAAACAAAAAAAAGAAAAGTCAAATCACTTTCCAAATACGGCGGGAAATCGCGATTAAAATGTCATAAAAACTGACACTTTAACCCGTTATAACTCGGAAAATTAAAGGAAAATGAAAATGGAAAAGCGAAATTAAGATAGAAAAAGTGAAAAGGATTCAAACGCAAATAAAAATATTCAAATGATTTTGAAAAATAGGACGAAAAAGGACGAAAAATAAATAACGGGGAAAATCCGGAAAATTCCCGGAAAATTCAAAGTGGAAATGAAAGAGGAATTGAAAAGGATTCAAACAAAAAAAAGAAAAGTCAAATCACTTTCCAAATACGGCGGGAAATCGCGATTAAAATGTCATAAAAACTGACACTTTAACCCGTTATAACTCGGAAAATTAAAGGAAAATGAAAATGGAAAAGCGAAATTAAGATAGAAAAAGTGAAAAGGATTCAAACGCAAATAAAAATATTCAAATGATTTTGAAAAATAGGACGAAAAAGGACGAAAAATAAATAACGGGGAAAATCCGGAAAATTCCCGGAAAATTCAAAGTGGAAATGAAAGAGGAATTGAAAAGGATTCAAACAAAAAAAAGAAAAGTCAAATCACTTTCCAAATACGGCGGGAAATCGCGATTAAAATGTCATAAAAACTGACACTTTAACCCGTTATAACTCGGAAAATTAAAGGAAAATGAAAATGGAAAAGCGAAATTAAGATAGAAAAAGTGAAAAGGATTCAAACGCAAATAAAAATATTCAAATGATTTTGAAAAATAGGACGAAAAAGGACGAAAAATAAATAACGGGGAAAATCCGGAAAATTCCCGGAAAATTCAAAGTGGAAATGAAAGAGGAATTGAAAAGGATTCAAACAAAAAAAAGAAAAGTCAAATCACTTTCCAAATACGGCGGGAAATCGCGATTAAAATGTCATAAAAACTGACACTTTAACCCGTTATAACTCGGAAAATTAAAGGAAAATGAAAATGGAAAAGCGAAATTAAGATAGAAAAAGTGAAAAGGATTCAAACGCAAATAAAAATATTCAAATGATTTTGAAAAATAGGACGAAAAAGGACGAAAAATAAATAACGGGGAAAATCCGGAAAATTCCCGGAAAATTCAAAGTGGAAATGAAAGAGGAATTGAAAAGGATTCAAACAAAAAAAAGAAAAGTCAAATCACTTTCCAAATACGGCGGGAAATCGCGATTAAAATGTCATAAAAACTGACACTTTAACCCGTTATAACTCGGAAAATTAAAGGAAAATGAAAATGGAAAAGCGAAATTAAGATAGAAAAAGTGAAAAGGATTCAAACGCAAATAAAAATATTCAAATGATTTTGAAAAATAGGACGAAAAAGGACGAAAAATAAATAACGGGGAAAATCCGGAAAATTCCCGGAAAATTCAAAGTGGAAATGAAAGAGGAATTGAAAAGGATTCAAACAAAAAAAAGAAAAGTCAAATCACTTTCCAAATACGGCGGGAAATCGCGATTAAAATGTCATAAAAACTGACACTTTAACCCGTTATAACTCGGAAAATTAAAGGAAAATGAAAATGGAAAAGCGAAATTAAGATAGAAAAAGTGAAAAGGATTCAAACGCAAATAAAAATATTCAAATGATTTTGAAAAATAGGACGAAAAAGGACGAAAAATAAATAACGGGGAAAATCCGGAAAATTCCCGGAAAATTCAAAGTGGAAATGAAAGAGGAATTGAAAAGGATTCAAACAAAAAAAAGAAAAGTCAAATCACTTTCCAAATACGGCGGGAAATCGCGATTAAAATGTCATAAAAACTGACACTTTAACCCGTTATAACTCGGAAAATTAAAGGAAAATGAAAATGGAAAAGCGAAATTAAGATAGAAAAAGTGAAAAGGATTCAAACGCAAATAAAAATATTCAAATGATTTTGAAAAATAGGACGAAAAAGGACGAAAAATAAATAACGGGGAAAATCCGGAAAATTCCCGGAAAATTCAAAGTGGAAATGAAAGAGGAATTGAAAAGGATTCAAACAAAAAAAAGAAAAGTCAAATCACTTTCCAAATACGGCGGGAAATCGCGATTAAAATGTCATAAAAACTGACACTTTAACCCGTTATAACTCGGAAAATTAAAGGAAAATGAAAATGGAAAAGCGAAATTAAGATAGAAAAAGTGAAAAGGATTCAAACGCAAATAAAAATATTCAAATGATTTTGAAAAATAGGACGAAAAAGGACGAAAAATAAATAACGGGGAAAATCCGGAAAATTCCCGGAAAATTCAAAGTGGAAATGAAAGAGGAATTGAAAAGGATTCAAACAAAAAAAAGAAAAGTCAAATCACTTTCCAAATACGGCGGGAAATCGCGATTAAAATGTCATAAAAACTGACACTTTAACCCGTTATAACTCGGAAAATTAAAGGAAAATGAAAATGGAAAAGCGAAATTAAGATAGAAAAAGTGAAAAGGATTCAAACGCAAATAAAAATATTCAAATGATTTTGAAAAATAGGACGAAAAAGGACGAAAAATAAATAACGGGGAAAATCCGGAAAATTCCCGGAAAATTCAAAGTGGAAATGAAAGAGGAATTGAAAAGGATTCAAACAAAAAAAAGAAAAGTCAAATCACTTTCCAAATACGGCGGGAAATCGCGATTAAAATGTCATAAAAACTGACACTTTAACCCGTTATAACTCGGAAAATTAAAGGAAAATGAAAATGGAAAAGCGAAATTAAGATAGAAAAAGTGAAAAGGATTCAAACGCAAATAAAAATATTCAAATGATTTTGAAAAATAGGACGAAAAAGGACGAAAAATAAATAACGGGGAAAATCCGGAAAATTCCCGGAAAATTCAAAGTGGAAATGAAAGAGGAATTGAAAAGGATTCAAACAAAAAAAAGAAAAGTCAAATCACTTTCCAAATACGGCGGGAAATCGCGATTAAAATGTCATAAAAACTGACACTTTAACCCGTTATAACTCGGAAAATTAAAGGAAAATGAAAATGGAAAAGCGAAATTAAGATAGAAAAAGTGAAAAGGATTCAAACGCAAATAAAAATATTCAAATGATTTTGAAAAATAGGACGAAAAAGGACGAAAAATAAATAACGGGGAAAATCCGGAAAATTCCCGGAAAATTCAAAGTGGAAATGAAAGAGGAATTGAAAAGGATTCAAACAAAAAAAAGAAAAGTCAAATCACTTTCCAAATACGGCGGGAAATCGCGATTAAAATGTCATAAAAACTGACACTTTAACCCGTTATAACTCGGAAAATTAAAGGAAAATGAAAATGGAAAAGCGAAATTAAGATAGAAAAAGTGAAAAGGATTCAAACGCAAATAAAAATATTCAAATGATTTTGAAAAATAGGACGAAAAAGGACGAAAAATAAATAACGGGGAAAATCCGGAAAATTCCCGGAAAATTCAAAGTGGAAATGAAAGAGGAATTGAAAAGGATTCAAACAAAAAAAAGAAAAGTCAAATCACTTTCCAAATACGGCGGGAAATCGCGATTAAAATGTCATAAAAACTGACACTTTAACCCGTTATAACTCGGAAAATTAAAGGAAAATGAAAATGGAAAAGCGAAATTAAGATAGAAAAAGTGAAAAGGATTCAAACGCAAATAAAAATATTCAAATGATTTTGAAAAATAGGACGAAAAAGGACGAAAAATAAATAACGGGGAAAATCCGGAAAATTCCCGGAAAATTCAAAGTGGAAATGAAAGAGGAATTGAAAAGGATTCAAACAAAAAAAAGAAAAGTCAAATCACTTTCCAAATACGGCGGGAAATCGCGATTAAAATGTCATAAAAACTGACACTTTAACCCGTTATAACTCGGAAAATTAAAGGAAAATGAAAATGGAAAAGCGAAATTAAGATAGAAAAAGTGAAAAGGATTCAAACGCAAATAAAAATATTCAAATGATTTTGAAAAATAGGACGAAAAAGGACGAAAAATAAATAACGGGGAAACCGGAAAATTCCCGGAAAATTCAAAGTGGAAATGAAAGAGGAATTGAAAAGGATTCAAACAAAAAAAAGAAAAGTCAAATCACTTTCCAAATACGGCGGGAAATCGCGATTAAAATGTCATAAAAACTGACACTTTAACCCGTTATAACTCGGAAAATTAAAGGAAAATGAAAATGGAAAAGCGAAATTAAGATAGAAAAAGTGAAAAGGATTCAAACGCAAATAAAAATATTCAAATGATTTTGAAAAATAGGACGAAAAAGGACGAAAAATAAATAACGGGGAAAATCCGGAAAATTCCCGGAAAATTCAAAGTGGAAATGAAAGAGGAATTGAAAAGGATTCAAACAAAAAAAAGAAAAGTCAAATCACTTTCCAAATACGGCGGGAAATCGCGATTAAAATGTCATAAAAACTGACACTTTAACCCGTTATAACTCGGAAAATTAAAGGAAAATGAAAATGGAAAAGCGAAATTAAGATAGAAAAAGTGAAAAGGATTCAAACGCAAATAAAAATATTCAAATGATTTTGAAAAATAGGACGAAAAAGGACGAAAAATAAATAACGGAAAATCCGGAAAATTCCCGGAAAATTCAAAGTGGAAATGAAAGAGGAATTGAAAAGGATTCAAACAAAAAAAAGAAAAGTCAAATCACTTTCCAAATACGGCGGGAAATCGCGATTAAAATGTCATAAAAACTGACACTTTAACCCGTTATAACTCGGAAAATTAAAGGAAAATGAAAATGGAAAAGCGAAATTAAGATAGAAAAAGTGAAAAGGATTCAAACGCAAATAAAAATATTCAAATGATTTTGAAAAATAGGACGAAAAAGGACGAAAAATAAATAACGGGGAAAATCCGGAAAATTCCCGGAAAATTCAAAGTGGAAATGAAAGAGGAATTGAAAAGGATTCAAACAAAAAAAAGAAAAGTCAAATCACTTTCCAAATACGGCGGGAAATCCGCGATTAAAATGTCATAAAAACTGACACTTTAACCCGTTATAACTCGGAAAATTAAAGGAAAATGAAAATGGAAAAGCGAAATTAAGATAGAAAAAGTGAAAAGGATTCAAACGCAAATAAAAATATTCAAATGATTTTGAAAAATAGGACGAAAAAGGACGAAAAATAAATAACGGGGAAAATCCGGAAAATTCCCGGAAAATTCAAAGTGGAAATGAAAGAGGAATTGAAAAGGATTCAAACAAAAAAAAGAAAAGTCAAATCACTTTCCAAATACGGCGGGAAATCGCGATTAAAATGTCATAAAAACTGACACTTTAACCCGTTATAACTCGGAAAATTAAAGGAAAATGAAAATGGAAAAGCGAAATTAAGATAGAAAAAGTGAAAAGGATTCAAACGCAAATAAAAATATTCAAATGATTTTGAAAAATAGGACGAAAAAGGACGAAAAATAAATAACGGGGAAAATCCGGAAAATTCCCGGAAAATTCAAAGTGGAAATGAAAGAGGAATTGAAAAGGATTCAAACAAAAAAAAGAAAAGTCAAATCACTTTCCAAATACGGCGGGAAATCGCGATTAAAATGTCATAAAAACTGACACTTTAACCCGTTATAACTCGGAAAATTAAAGGAAAATGAAAATGGAAAAGCGAAATTAAGATAGAAAAAGTGAAAAGGATTCAAACGCAAATAAAAATATTCAAATGATTTTGAAAAATAGGACGAAAAAGGACGAAAAATAAATAACGGGGAAAATCCGGAAAATTCCCGGAAAATTCAAAGTGGAAATGAAAGAGGAATTGAAAAGGATTCAAACAAAAAAAAGAAAAGTCAAATCACTTTCCAAATACGGCGGGAAATCGCGATTAAAATGTCATAAAAACTGACACTTTAACCCGTTATAACTCGGAAAATTAAAGGAAAATGAAAATGGAAAAGCGAAATTAAGATAGAAAAAGTGAAAAGGATTCAAACGCAAATAAAAATATTCAAATGATTTTGAAAAATAGGACGAAAAAGGACGAAAAATAAATAACGGGGAAAATCCGGAAAATTCCCGGAAAATTCAAAGTGGAAATGAAAGAGGAATTGAAAAGGATTCAAACAAAAAAAAGAAAAGTCAAATCACTTTCCAAATACGGCGGGAAATCGCGATTAAAATGTCATAAAAACTGACACTTTAACCCGTTATAACTCGGAAAATTAAAGGAAAATGAAAATGGAAAAGCGAAATTAAGATAGAAAAAGTGAAAAGGATTCAAACGCAAATAAAAATATTCAAATGATTTTGAAAAATAGGACGAAAAAGGACGAAAAATAAATAACGGGGAAAATCCGGAAAATTCCCGGAAAATTCAAAGTGGAAATGAAAGAGGAATTGAAAAGGATTCAAACAAAAAAAAGAAAAGTCAAATCACTTTCCAAATACGGCGGGAAATCGCGATTAAAATGTCATAAAAACTGACACTTTAACCCGTTATAACTCGGAAAATTAAAGGAAAATGAAAATGGAAAAGCGAAATTAAGATAGAAAAAGTGAAAAGGATTCAAACGCAAATAAAAATATTCAAATGATTTTGAAAAATAGGACGAAAAAGGACGAAAAATAAATAACGGGGAAAATCCGGAAAATTCCCGGAAAATTCAAAGTGGAAATGAAAGAGGAATTGAAAAGGATTCAAACAAAAAAAAGAAAAGTCAAATCACTTTCCAAATACGGCGGGAAATCGCGATTAAAATGTCATAAAAACTGACACTTTAACCCGTTATAACTCGGAAAATTAAAGGAAAATGAAAATGGAAAAGCGAAATTAAGATAGAAAAAGTGAAAAGGATTCAAACGCAAATAAAAATATTCAAATGATTTTGAAAAATAGGACGAAAAAGGACGAAAAATAAATAACGGGGAAAATCCGGAAAATTCCCGGAAAATTCAAAGTGGAAATGAAAGAGGAATTGAAAAGGATTCAAACAAAAAAAAGAAAAGTCAAATCACTTTCCAAATACGGCGGGAAATCGCGATTAAAATGTCATAAAAACTGACACTTTAACCCGTTATAACTCGGAAAATTAAAGGAAAATGAAAATGGAAAAGCGAAATTAAGATAGAAAAAGTGAAAAGGATTCAAACGCAAATAAAAATATTCAAATGATTTTGAAAAATAGGACGAAAAAGGACGAAAAATAAATAACGGGGAAAATCCGGAAAATTCCCGGAAAATTCAAAGTGGAAATGAAAGAGGAATTGAAAAGGATTCAAACAAAAAAAAGAAAAGTCAAATCACTTTCCAAATACGGCGGGAAATCGCGATTAAAATGTCATAAAAACTGACACTTTAACCCGTTATAACTCGGAAAATTAAAGGAAAATGAAAATGGAAAAGCGAAATTAAGATAGAAAAAGTGAAAAGGATTCAAACGCAAATAAAAATATTCAAATGATTTTGAAAAATAGGACGAAAAAGGACGAAAAATAAATAACGGGGAAAATCCGGAAAATTCCCGGAAAATTCAAAGTGGAAATGAAAGAGGAATTGAAAAGGATTCAAACAAAAAAAAGAAAAGTCAAATCACTTTCCAAATACGGCGGGAAATCGCGATTAAAATGTCATAAAAACTGACACTTTAACCCGTTATAACTCGGAAAATTAAAGGAAAATGAAAATGGAAAAGCGAAATTAAGATAGAAAAAGTGAAAAGGATTCAAACGCAAATAAAAATATTCAAATGATTTTGAAAAATAGGACGAAAAAGGACGAAAAATAAATAACGGGGAAAATCCGGAAAATTCCCGGAAAATTCAAAGTGGAAATGAAAGAGGAATTGAAAAGGATTCAAACAAAAAAAAGAAAAGTCAAATCACTTTCCAAATACGGCGGGAAATCGCGATTAAAATGTCATAAAAACTGACACTTTAACCCGTTATAACTCGGAAAATTAAAGGAAAATGAAAATGGAAAAGCGAAATTAAGATAGAAAAAGTGAAAAGGATTCAAACGCAAATAAAAATATTCAAATGATTTTGAAAAATAGGACGAAAAAGGACGAAAAATAAATAACGGGGAAAATCCGGAAAATTCCCGGAAAATTCAAAGTGGAAATGAAAGAGGAATTGAAAAGGATTCAAACAAAAAAAAGAAAAGTCAAATCACTTTCCAAATACGGCGGGAAATCGCGATTAAAATGTCATAAAAACTGACACTTTAACCCGTTATAACTCGGAAAATTAAAGGAAAATGAAAATGGAAAAGCGAAATTAAGATAGAAAAAGTGAAAAGGATTCAAACGCAAATAAAAATATTCAAATGATTTTGAAAAATAGGACGAAAAAGGACGAAAAATAAATAACGGGGAAAATCCGGAAAATTCCCGGAAAATTCAAAGTGGAAATGAAAGAGGAATTGAAAAGGATTCAAACAAAAAAAAGAAAAGTCAAATCACTTTCCAAATACGGCGGGAAATCGCGATTAAAATGTCATAAAAACTGACACTTTAACCCGTTATAACTCGGAAAATTAAAGGAAAATGAAAATGGAAAAGCGAAATTAAGATAGAAAAAGTGAAAAGGATTCAAACGCAAATAAAAATATTCAAATGATTTTGAAAAATAGGACGAAAAAGGACGAAAAATAAATAACGGGGAAAATCCGGAAAATTCCCGGAAAATTCAAAGTGGAAATGAAAGAGGAATTGAAAAGGATTCAAACAAAAAAAAGAAAAGTCAAATCACTTTCCAAATACGGCGGGAAATCGCGATTAAAATGTCATAAAAACTGACACTTTAACCCGTTATAACTCGGAAAATTAAAGGAAAATGAAAATGGAAAAGCGAAATTAAGATAGAAAAAGTGAAAAGGATTCAAACGCAAATAAAAATATTCAAATGATTTTGAAAAATAGGACGAAAAAGGACGAAAAATAAATAACGGGGAAAATCCGGAAAATTCCCGGAAAATTCAAAGTGGAAATGAAAGAGGAATTGAAAAGGATTCAAACAAAAAAAAGAAAAGTCAAATCACTTTCCAAATACGGCGGGAAATCGCGATTAAAATGTCATAAAAACTGACACTTTAACCCGTTATAACTCGGAAAATTAAAGGAAAATGAAAATGGAAAAGCGAAATTAAGATAGAAAAAGTGAAAAGGATTCAAACGCAAATAAAAATATTCAAATGATTTTGAAAAATAGGACGAAAAAGGACGAAAAATAAATAACGGGGAAAATCCGGAAAATTCCCGGAAAATTCAAAGTGGAAATGAAAGAGGAATTGAAAAGGATTCAAACAAAAAAAAGAAAAGTCAAATCACTTTCCAAATACGGCGGGAAATCGCGATTAAAATGTCATAAAAACTGACACTTTAACCCGTTATAACTCGGAAAATTAAAGGAAAATGAAAATGGAAAAGCGAAATTAAGATAGAAAAAGTGAAAAGGATTCAAACGCAAATAAAAATATTCAAATGATTTTGAAAAATAGGACGAAAAAGGACGAAAAATAAATAACGGGGAAAATCCGGAAAATTCCCGGAAAATTCAAAGTGGAAATGAAAGAGGAATTGAAAAGGATTCAAACAAAAAAAAGAAAAGTCAAATCACTTTCCAAATACGGCGGGAAATCGCGATTAAAATGTCATAAAAACTGACACTTTAACCCGTTATAACTCGGAAAATTAAAGGAAAATGAAAATGGAAAAGCGAAATTAAGATAGAAAAAGTGAAAAGGATTCAAACGCAAATAAAAATATTCAAATGATTTTGAAAAATAGGACGAAAAAGGACGAAAAATAAATAACGGGGAAAATCCGGAAAATTCCCGGAAAATTCAAAGTGGAAATGAAAGAGGAATTGAAAAGGATTCAAACAAAAAAAAGAAAAGTCAAATCACTTTCCAAATACGGCGGGAAATCGCGATTAAAATGTCATAAAAACTGACACTTTAACCCGTTATAACTCGGAAAATTAAAGGAAAATGAAAATGGAAAAGCGAAATTAAGATAGAAAAAGTGAAAAGGATTCAAACGCAAATAAAAATATTCAAATGATTTTGAAAAATAGGACGAAAAAGGACGAAAAATAAATAACGGGGAAAATCCGGAAAATTCCCGGAAAATTCAAAGTGGAAATGAAAGAGGAATTGAAAAGGATTCAAACAAAAAAAAGAAAAGTCAAATCACTTTCCAAATACGGCGGGAAATCGCGATTAAAATGTCATAAAAACTGACACTTTAACCCGTTATAACTCGGAAAATTAAAGGAAAATGAAAATGGAAAAGCGAAATTAAGATAGAAAAAGTGAAAAGGATTCAAACGCAAATAAAAATATTCAAATGATTTTGAAAAATAGGACGAAAAAGGACGAAAAATAAATAACGGGGAAAATCCGGAAAATTCCCGGAAAATTCAAAGTGGAAATGAAAGAGGAATTGAAAAGGATTCAAACAAAAAAAAGAAAAGTCAAATCACTTTCCAAATACGGCGGGAAATCGCGATTAAAATGTCATAAAAACTGACACTTTAACCCGTTATAACTCGGAAAATTAAAGGAAAATGAAAATGGAAAAGCGAAATTAAGATAGAAAAAGTGAAAAGGATTCAAACGCAAATAAAAATATTCAAATGATTTTGAAAAATAGGACGAAAAAGGACGAAAAATAAATAACGGGGAAAATCCGGAAAATTCCCGGAAAATTCAAAGTGGAAATGAAAGAGGAATTGAAAAGGATTCAAACAAAAAAAAGAAAAGTCAAATCACTTTCCAAATACGGCGGGAAATCGCGATTAAAATGTCATAAAAACTGACACTTTAACCCGTTATAACTCGGAAAATTAAAGGAAAATGAAAATGGAAAAGCGAAATTAAGATAGAAAAAGTGAAAAGGATTCAAACGCAAATAAAAATATTCAAATGATTTTGAAAAATAGGACGAAAAAGGACGAAAAATAAATAACGGGGAAAATCCGGAAAATTCCCGGAAAATTCAAAGTGGAAATGAAAGAGGAATTGAAAAGGATTCAAACAAAAAAAAGAAAAGTCAAATCACTTTCCAAATACGGCGGGAAATCGCGATTAAAATGTCATAAAAACTGACACTTTAACCCGTTATAACTCGGAAAATTAAAGGAAAATGAAAATGGAAAAGCGAAATTAAGATAGAAAAAGTGAAAAGGATTCAAACGCAAATAAAAATATTCAAATGATTTTGAAAAATAGGACGAAAAAGGACGAAAAATAAATAACGGGGAAAATCCGGAAAATTCCCGGAAAATTCAAAGTGGAAATGAAAGAGGAATTGAAAAGGATTCAAACAAAAAAAAGAAAAGTCAAATCACTTTCCAAATACGGCGGGAAATCGCGATTAAAATGTCATAAAAACTGACACTTTAACCCGTTATAACTCGGAAAATTAAAGGAAAATGAAAATGGAAAAGCGAAATTAAGATAGAAAAAGTGAAAAGGATTCAAACGCAAATAAAAATATTCAAATGATTTTGAAAAATAGGACGAAAAAGGACGAAAAATAAATAACGGGGAAAATCCGGAAAATTCCCGGAAAATTCAAAGTGGAAATGAAAGAGGAATTGAAAAGGATTCAAACAAAAAAAAGAAAAGTCAAATCACTTTCCAAATACGGCGGGAAATCGCGATTAAAATGTCATAAAAACTGACACTTTAACCCGTTATAACTCGGAAAATTAAAGGAAAATGAAAATGGAAAAGCGAAATTAAGATAGAAAAAGTGAAAAGGATTCAAACGCAAATAAAAATATTCAAATGATTTTGAAAAATAGGACGAAAAAGGACGAAAAATAAATAACGGGGAAAATCCGGAAAATTCCCGGAAAATTCAAAGTGGAAATGAAAGAGGAATTGAAAAGGATTCAAACAAAAAAAAGAAAAGTCAAATCACTTTCCAAATACGGCGGGAAATCGCGATTAAAATGTCATAAAAACTGACACTTTAACCCGTTATAACTCGGAAAATTAAAGGAAAATGAAAATGGAAAAGCGAAATTAAGATAGAAAAAGTGAAAAGGATTCAAACGCAAATAAAAATATTCAAATGATTTTGAAAAATAGGACGAAAAAGGACGAAAAATAAATAACGGGGAAAATCCGGAAAATTCCCGGAAAATTCAAAGTGGAAATGAAAGAGGAATTGAAAAGGATTCAAACAAAAAAAAGAAAAGTCAAATCACTTTCCAAATACGGCGGGAAATCGCGATTAAAATGTCATAAAAACTGACACTTTAACCCGTTATAACTCGGAAAATTAAAGGAAAATGAAAATGGAAAAGCGAAATTAAGATAGAAAAAGTGAAAAGGATTCAAACGCAAATAAAAATATTCAAATGATTTTGAAAAATAGGACGAAAAAGGACGAAAAATAAATAACGGGGAAAATCCGGAAAATTCCCGGAAAATTCAAAGTGGAAATGAAAGAGGAATTGAAAAGGATTCAAACAAAAAAAAGAAAAGTCAAATCACTTTCCAAATACGGCGGGAAATCGCGATTAAAATGTCATAAAAACTGACACTTTAACCCGTTATAACTCGGAAAATTAAAGGAAAATGAAAATGGAAAAGCGAAATTAAGATAGAAAAAGTGAAAAGGATTCAAACGCAAATAAAAATATTCAAATGATTTTGAAAAATAGGACGAAAAAGGACGAAAAATAAATAACGGGGAAAATCCGGAAAATTCCCGGAAAATTCAAAGTGGAAATGAAAGAGGAATTGAAAAGGATTCAAACAAAAAAAAGAAAAGTCAAATCACTTTCCAAATACGGCGGGAAATCGCGATTAAAATGTCATAAAAACTGACACTTTAACCCGTTATAACTCGGAAAATTAAAGGAAAATGAAAATGGAAAAGCGAAATTAAGATAGAAAAAGTGAAAAGGATTCAAACGCAAATAAAAATATTCAAATGATTTTGAAAAATAGGACGAAAAAGGACGAAAAATAAATAACGGGGAAAATCCGGAAAATTCCCGGAAAATTCAAAGTGGAAATGAAAGAGGAATTGAAAAGGATTCAAACAAAAAAAAGAAAAGTCAAATCACTTTCCAAATACGGCGGGAAATCGCGATTAAAATGTCATAAAAACTGACACTTTAACCCGTTATAACTCGGAAAATTAAAGGAAAATGAAAATGGAAAAGCGAAATTAAGATAGAAAAAGTGAAAAGGATTCAAACGCAAATAAAAATATTCAAATGATTTTGAAAAATAGGACGAAAAAGGACGAAAAATAAATAACGGGGAAAATCCGGAAAATTCCCGGAAAATTCAAAGTGGAAATGAAAGAGGAATTGAAAAGGATTCAAACAAAAAAAAGAAAAGTCAAATCACTTTCCAAATACGGCGGGAAATCGCGATTAAAATGTCATAAAAACTGACACTTTAACCCGTTATAACTCGGAAAATTAAAGGAAAATGAAAATGGAAAAGCGAAATTAAGATAGAAAAAGTGAAAAGGATTCAAACGCAAATAAAAATATTCAAATGATTTTGAAAAATAGGACGAAAAAGGACGAAAAATAAATAACGGGGAAAATCCGGAAAATTCCCGGAAAATTCAAAGTGGAAATGAAAGAGGAATTGAAAAGGATTCAAACAAAAAAAAGAAAAGTCAAATCACTTTCCAAATACGGCGGGAAATCGCGATTAAAATGTCATAAAAACTGACACTTTAACCCGTTATAACTCGGAAAATTAAAGGAAAATGAAAATGGAAAAGCGAAATTAAGATAGAAAAAGTGAAAAGGATTCAAACGCAAATAAAAATATTCAAATGATTTTGAAAAATAGGACGAAAAAGGACGAAAAATAAATAACGGGGAAAATCCGGAAAATTCCCGGAAAATTCAAAGTGGAAATGAAAGAGGAATTGAAAAGGATTCAAACAAAAAAAAGAAAAGTCAAATCACTTTCCAAATACGGCGGGAAATCGCGATTAAAATGTCATAAAAACTGACACTTTAACCCGTTATAACTCGGAAAATTAAAGGAAAATGAAAATGGAAAAGCGAAATTAAGATAGAAAAAGTGAAAAGGATTCAAACGCAAATAAAAATATTCAAATGATTTTGAAAAATAGGACGAAAAAGGACGAAAAATAAATAACGGGGAAAATCCGGAAAATTCCCGGAAAATTCAAAGTGGAAATGAAAGAGGAATTGAAAAGGATTCAAACAAAAAAAAGAAAAGTCAAATCACTTTCCAAATACGGCGGGAAATCGCGATTAAAATGTCATAAAAACTGACACTTTAACCCGTTATAACTCGGAAAATTAAAGGAAAATGAAAATGGAAAAGCGAAATTAAGATAGAAAAAGTGAAAAGGATTCAAACGCAAATAAAAATATTCAAATGATTTTGAAAAATAGGACGAAAAAGGACGAAAAATAAATAACGGGGAAAATCCGGAAAATTCCCGGAAAATTCAAAGTGGAAATGAAAGAGGAATTGAAAAGGATTCAAACAAAAAAAAGAAAAGTCAAATCACTTTCCAAATACGGCGGGAAATCGCGATTAAAATGTCATAAAAACTGACACTTTAACCCGTTATAACTCGGAAAATTAAAGGAAAATGAAAATGGAAAAGCGAAATTAAGATAGAAAAAGTGAAAAGGATTCAAACGCAAATAAAAATATTCAAATGATTTTGAAAAATAGGACGAAAAAGGACGAAAAATAAATAACGGGGAAAATCCGGAAAATTCCCGGAAAATTCAAAGTGGAAATGAAAGAGGAATTGAAAAGGATTCAAACAAAAAAAAGAAAAGTCAAATCACTTTCCAAATACGGCGGGAAATCGCGATTAAAATGTCATAAAAACTGACACTTTAACCCGTTATAACTCGGAAAATTAAAGGAAAATGAACAATTCGAGTATTCTTAATTCTATTCCTAAAAAAAAAAAAAAAATTATTAACAATATTATTCCTAAAAAAAAAAAAAAAAAAGGTGCAAGAACAGTTGGTAGATAGCAGGTAATATTTACCCACCCCACCCGCCCCCCTACCTGATTGATTTCTTGTGGTTTGAACTCGAGACCGACTACATACAGCCGCTGCGCATACGACTTCGGCTACAGGTGCTTTTTTCAAGTCAAGTACTTTTTACACAGCATATTCCATCTTTCGTACAAAAATCCACATACAACAGTCAACAATTTGTCATGCAGATGTAACTCGCAACTTTTTTTTTCTTGCTAGTATTCTGTTATTACGCTCTACCTGTTCGAGATATTTTGGGAGGAGGAAACAATTTAAATGTATTTATATAATTAATGAATGTTTTCTGCGAAATGGTCGCGGGTTCGACTCCTCCACATGACCCATTTTATTTAATAAGATTTAATGAACAATTAATTATAATTTAATTAACAATTTGCACAAAAATTTGAATACCATTTTAGAAGTGCATGCTTACAAATATTTAGTTATAAAACTAAAATAGAATAGAATAGAAACATAGAATATAAACATAAAATATTGATAACCTATGGACTGGAATAATAATAGATTGACAAATATTTTAAGTCTTGTGCTTTTTAATAAAATGTGTGCCATTTGTGGTAATAACATGACAAAATGTACACAGATTTGACAATTGATTGGAATTATAACTTTTTTCTTTAAAATTTACCTAGACTTTAACAACTCACTGAAATTTCTTTATATAGTCAATCTTTGGAGTAATTATGAACTTAAAAAGTTTGTTGCCTTTGAGATCTCACTATTTCGAAAATTGGATCTGAAATGATCTCAATTTTTAGGGGTATAAAAAGAATCACCATAGGATACTTTCTGCATAATTAGATTTAATCATTAAAATTTACCTACTACTTTAACAATTCACTGAAATTTCACAAATAAATTATACTCGAATATCTCTCTTATTTACGATCGTTTCTCTTATTTATGAGTCCTTAAAGTACTGATTATTGAAAAAGGCAATCAAATTCCATTAACTTCTGTTTTTAAATCTACTGTGAATTTTGAAATGACATTTCAATAAAATGAACTATCGTAGAAGGCACATTTTTGCAATATAAAAACTTCTTTCGTCCATAACAAAGAATTGCCACCATCTACCGAGTTGACATCTATATATATGGGAAACACTCCTGACATAACACGAACTAACTTTTGAACCATCCATGAATCATGAAAAGGTTGTTTGAGTCAAAAGACATTAATGAGCTAAAAACCAAATTAAAAATTTATGAGAGAATAAGGATTGAACAACGATCGCAGCATGATACACATATGAGACAGCATCGACATGATCTACAGATGAAGCAACATTATAATAAGGGATGCTTCAACTGCGGCTCTTCAAGTCACAGAGTGAAATAATGCAGATCGCCAACAAGATGCTTCAGCTGCAAGCAGACGGGGCACATAGCACCAAATTGTCCATCTCGAAACACCGAGGCAAATAGAATTTGATGATTTTAAGACAATTGAAAAGTGCCATGTAGTTGCGAACGATGATGTGACTGTGCCGTGCATAATAGGACAGAACGTGATCGAAAAAGCACGATTAACCGTAGACGAAAAAGGAGTTTTGTTTTCGAATATTTTTTCTGAAGTTAATAATAATGAATTTTCTATAATGCAGATCCAAGTTGATATAGATGAACATGATGTGCCACTTCAGTACAAAGCAAAAATTACGAAGATAATCAATGAATATGCGCCGCAGAAGAATGCAGAAAGCCCCATTAAGATGACAATTGTATTAACCAACGAAGCACCGGTATTTTGTCCACCGCGACGACTACCAGAAAAGGAAAAGGTAATAGTGAATGCGCAAGTAGAAGCATGGCTAGCAGACGACGTAATACAGCAGTCGAAGTTACCGTTTTCAAGTGGCGTAGTTTTAGTTAAGAAGAAAGACGGTTCCACTCGAGTTTGCATAGATTATAGAAAATTAAATCAAAAAGTAATAAGGGACAGATTTTCGCTTCATTTAATGGACGAAGTGTTGGATAACCTACAAATGTACAAGGTATTTTCTAAGTTGGATTTAAAAAATGGATATTTTCATGTCCCCATAGACATCATTAGTCGGCAGTATACGGCATTCTCAACAGCAGAAAATCATTACGAGTTTTTGAAGGTGCCATTCGGATTAAGCAACTCGCCAGCGGTTTTTTAAAGATTTGTGTACATGGTTTTTCGTCCATTAATTCAACAAAAAGTACTTTTTACGTATATGGATGACCTAATTATTCCATCGATAACAGAGGAGGAAAATGTGAAGAAGCTTGAAAAGGTTTTACAAGTGGCTGCTGAAAACGGGTTGCTGATTAAATGGACGAAATGTCAATTCCTAAAGCGTAAAATTGAATTTTTGGGCTATGTTATTGAAGATGGTACCGTGCAGATAAATGAGGAAAAAATCGAAGCAGTGAAAAATTTTCCGACACCGACGACAGTGATTCTGACCAGCTACTTCAGGAAATTTATAGCAAATTATGCAGCAATTGCAAGTCCACTTACAAATCTTTGCAAAAAAGACACTAACTTTAAAATTGGTGCATCAGAGATGGCGTCTATTAATCAGATTAAAACACTGTTGAGTCAAAAACCAGTACTAAATTTATATTCACCACAGGCAGAAACGGAATTACACACGGAGGCATGGAAAATATTCGGTAAGGAAAATTGCAGATTCAAAAGGGCCAAAGAATACAAACACGAGCGAAGACTTCATGAAGCCATGGACCAACGAGGAATCATCCGCGGAAGAATCGTCCTCTGGGACAGAGGATTAGCAGGATGGCCGAGTGTGGGAAAGGGCAATGGAAGTAGGAGAAAGGGAGATAGAAAGGATGATGAGAAAGTAGATGCTGAATTTGCAATATGAGTAAATGAACGATCACGAGGAGTCGTTGCCGATCGATCGTCGAGTTAAGAGGGTTTTGTTTAATTATTTAGTTGCTGAGTTAGTTAATTAGTCGAGAATATTTAGTTGGTATTTTTAAAGTTGAATTTTGCGGAGAAGTGTTTCTTTTTTTTTATTGTGCTCAGTAAATAAAGTACGCACGGCATACACGTGTTGTTATCACTTTTAGTAAAGTTAAGCGTTGTTATTTAACCATAATCCACATTTATATTCCATTATAGAGCTTGATACTCTTTGCACTCTAATTTAAAATATATTAATTTACATACGATCCCAAGGGCGTAAGTATTTAAATTTTTGCATTCTGAATTTTTTGCGGAAAAAAATTGTTGATGTAGAAACTTACTTTGACACATACTGAGCTCAAAAATGGTTCAAAAAAAATCGGTTACGACTTACGACCCGGGTGTTGGTGTTTAGTATTTGAAATAAATGAAAATGTCCAAAACGTGGATGAATTTTCATTTATCGCAACACTCCAGGTGCACGACATGGACGAACCAACTCACTCCCAGGATAGGAAACGAGTTCAAGGATAAGGGTTCAAGGTTCTAAATGAAATGGGCAGAAAACAATTATTAAAACGTGACGCGACCCGAAACGCGAAATATGGAAGAAAATAAATTAGATAATATAAAAAACATGCATCTGACCATTGATACGAAGCGATGTCAACCAGTCCATGTGTTGCATCCAACACATGAGAATCTCAGAAATAAATGTTCAGGAAACTGCTTATCACCATTCTGCAAGCTGCTATTTTTAACACTATTTTTATTGCCATATTTTTTTGCAATTCCACTATTACCAATTTTAGATTTTTTTTTCACTTTTTGGTAATTACTTCATATATTAATGTCACTTTTCACATACACACACAAACACTGTTTTAAAAAAACGCGCCCGAATATTTAAAAATAATAAAAATAATTCACACTTAAACACTAACGAATTTAATTAATACTTTTTTGATACCCGAAGCGTAATGACAGTTGGAATTTGGACCAACCGTCCGCGTAAGGACTTTAATTAAGAACACGACACGACCGAATTAAAAAGCCCTTCAAAACCGACCACGAAAACTGTTACTTGGTGCAGATTTTCGTGAATAAGGCATCTACTGCATCTGAAATTAATAAAAAAAAAAAATTTGGGATTTTACAAATTTGAGAAGAATATTAGATCTACTTCCAAAATAGAGTAACATGATTCTTACCATTCTTACCAAGTGATCCCAGGCTGGTTCAGGAAACCTGAAATAAAATCATTAATTAAAAACACGACCCGAATTAAAAAGCTTGGAAGCGTAAATTCTGGCGTACGTGGGAAGATACGGATTAAAGGAGTAACCCCACAAACACTCTATAAATCTGTATCTTCATGGTACCATCCAGAAAAAAGAATATAAAACGACCCAAACGCGAAACCCGCGTAAATTCAAAAGGTGTGTCAATTTGGATACTGCTGGATGAAGTGGTTGCGTAAATTGGGATCGTGGACACACAATCCCTTAAGAGCATGGCCACGTTCCCACGAACGCACCACTCCCGGTCGAGCTCGTGGCCACATGTTTGAACTAACATAAGTGGGTGGAGGGATGACCACTCCCCCACGTTAGAACTCTCAAAGAGCCACGACCACGACCTTGTATCTTTGACATATCCCGTACGCGAAAGGATAAAGTATCCTTTAAAATCGATCGCGAAACTGCTGCAAAAGGACACATAAAGAATCTATCCCAATGCCATCTGAAGACCTGAAATAAAATCATTAATTAAAAAAACGCCTCGAAATACCAAGCTTGGAGCGTAAATTCAAAAACAAAAAAGACCGTACGCGAAAGGATAAAGAATATTTTAAAAACAATCGCGAAACTGCTGCCTGGAATAGACACATAAAGGATCTATTCCAATCTGCCATCTGAAGACCTGAAATAAAATCGTTATTTAAAAAAAAGACACGAAATCGAAAATACCAAGCTTGAAGCGTAAATTCAAAAATTATTCTGGCGTACGTGAGAAGATACGGATTAAAGGTGTAACCCCACAAACACTCTATAAATCTGTATCTTCATGGTACCATCCAGACGCAAAAAAATATGAATATAAAAGGACCCAAATGCGAAACCCGCGTAAATTCAAAAGGTGTGTCAATTTGGATACTGCTGGATGAAGTGGTTGCGTAAATTGGGAGCGTGGACACACAATCCCTTAAGAGCATGGCCACGTTCACACGAACGCACCACTACCGGTCGAGCTCGTGGCCACATGTTTGAACTAACATAAGTGGGTGGAGGGATGACCACTCCCCCAAGTTAGAACTCTCAAACGTGCCACGACCACGACCTTGTATCTTTGACACATCCCGTACGCGAAAGGATTGAGAATCCTTTAAAAATAAACATGTAATCCCGAAAGCTGAAAAAAAAACAATTAGTTAATTTTAATATATCAAACATGCATTTGACCATTGATACAAAGCGATGTCAACGTGTTGCATCCAACACATGAAATTCCCAGGATGATTCAGGAAACTGATTTCGCAAAACTGCAAGCTGCTAAATAATCACAACACATAAACAGTAAGGAATTTACTTAATACTTCTCCCGATTCCGATTGCGTAAAGACAGTTGCAGTTTGCACCAACCATCCGCGTGAGGACTTGAAGACACGACCGGATAAAAAAGCCCTTTGAAACAGACCACGGAAACTGCAGCTACTTTCTTTGAATAACGAACATGAAAGACACACAGCTTCCTTTGATAGAGAACTCGATTATCGCATCAAGTGTCGCGCATAAAAAACCGATAGAATTACAAGTCTATTGAAATCGAAAATGAAAACTGCAACTCGGAGCAGCAACGACGAATACCCAAAACCCAAACCCTCATACCCTCTTCCAACCCCAAATTCATACCCATCCCAAAAAATACCTAAATACTCTATCCCAACCCTATTGCCTATTACCAAAACCTAAGTCCCCTATCCCAACCCTTTTTCCCATTCCCAACCAATACCTAAGTCCCCTATCCCAACCCTTTTTCCCATTCCCAACCAATACTTAAGTCCCCTATCCCAACCCTTTTTCCCATTCCCAACCCTTTTTCCCATTCCCAACCCCAACCCCTTCCCCAAACCCATGCCCAATAAAATAAAAATAACAGTCGGGTACGACCTAGATAATTAGAAATAACCGACCGGTTGTTGGTGTTTAGTAGTTGAAATAAATGACAACGTCCAAAACGAGGATGAATTTTCATTTATCGCAACATTCCAGGAGCACGACGAGGACGAACCAACTCGCTCCCAGGATAGGAAAGGAGTTCAAGGATAAGTGTTCAAGGTCCTAAATGAAATGTGCAGATAATAATTAATAAAACGTGACGCGACGCGAAAAATTATTTAATATAAAAAATACAACTGACCATTGATACGAAGCGATGACCCAATGAAACCAAACTCCCAGGTTGTTTAAGAAGCTGGTTTCGAGTAATCTGTAAGCAACTATATTCTTAGAACACCAAATAACTCCTTGCTCTATTGTAATCCCATAAATTTAAAATCCAGTCCTGCTATCTTAGTGTTCCCAATCCCAATCCTGATTAGAATCCTATTCATAATTCCAATCAAACGCATATGCACACAACTGCCCTCATATATAAAAAAAACTTTGGATGCATTTAAAACACGTCTTTACTCTCCAAAAATGTATACACAACTGACCTCAAAGCAGCAAAAAAGGAGTAAACAACCTCGGCTTCAACCTCAGCCTTGGCATTCGGCAATACCAACGTTTTCGAATATTATTTATATCAACGAAACGGTAAATATTTTAGAAAATTTTCTTTCACATTATTGTTAGCTTTGAGAAGATAAAAAAGTTGTGTAAATATTTCAAGGTCAAAATCGCAAAATTCAAGGTCAACTCTTTACATTTCCCAAACATTGAAAGTTTCTGAATTTTTTTTTCCACACTATAGTAGCTTTTTATAAGAAAAATAGTTGTTAGAACATTTCAAGGTCAAAAATTGAAAATTAAAGGTCATAATTTGTATATCTCAAAAACCATAAGCATAAGCGCACAACTTTACTAATATAAAAGCAATTACTTTAGATACATTTAAAACTAGTCCTTACTCTTCAAAAGTCAAAGCACAAGTGAACTAAATGAAGTAAACAACCTTAGCCTCAGCCTCAGCCTCGGCATTCGGCAAAACCAACGTTTTCGTATATTATTTATATCTCTGAAACGGTAAATATTTTAGAAAATTTTCTTTCACATTATTGTTATCTTTAAGAAGATAAAAAATTTGTGTAAATATTTCAAGCTCAAAACCGCAAAATTCAAGGTCAACTCTTTACATTTCCGAAATATTGAAAGTTTCTGATTTTTTTTCCACACTATAGTAGCTTTTTATAAGAAAAATAGTTATTAGAACATTTCAAGGTCAAAAATTGAAAATTAAAGGTCATAATTTGTATATCTCAAAAACCATAAGCATAAGCGCACAACTTTACTAATATAAAAGCAATTACTTTAGATACATTTAAAACACGTCCTTACTCTTCAAAAGTCGAAGCACAAGTGAACTAAATGAAGTAAACAACCTTAGCCTCAACCTCAACTTCGGCATTCGGCAAAACCAACATTTTCGTATATTATTTATATCTCCGAAACAGTAAATATTTTAGAACATTTTCTTTCACATTATTGTTAGCTTTGAGAAGATAAAAAAGTTGTGTAAATATTTTAAGGTCAAAACCGCGAAATTCAAGGTCAACTCTTTAAATTTCCGAAATAATGAAAGTTCCTAAATTTTTTTTTCCACGCTATAGTAGCTTTTTATAAGAAAAATAGTCATTAGAACATTTCAAGGTCAAAAATTGAGAATTAAAGGTCATATTTTATATATCTCAGAAACCAAAAGCATAAGCGCACAAGTTTACTAGTATAAAAGCAATTACTTTAGATACATTTAAAACACGTCCTTACTCTTCAAAAGTCAAAGCACAAGTGAACTAAATGAAGTAAACAACCTTAGCCTCAACCTCAGCCTCGGCATTCGGCAAAACCAACGTTTTCGTATATTATTTATATCTCTGAAACGGTAAATATTTTAGAACATTTTCTTTCACATTATTGTTATCTTTGAGAAGATAAAAAAGTTGTGTAAATATTTCAAGGTCAAAACCGCAAAATTCAAGGTCAACTCTTTACATTTCCGAAATATTGAAAGTTTCTGAATTTTTTTTCCACACTATAGTAGCTTTTTATAAGAAAAACAGTTATTAGAATATTTCAAGGTCAAAAATTGAGAATTAAAGGTCATAATTTGTATATCTCAAAAACCATAAGCATAACCGCACAACTTTACTAATATAAAAGCAATTGCTTTAGATACATTTAAAACACGTCCTTACTCTTCAAAAGTCAAAGCACAAGTGAACTAAATGAAGTAAACAACCTTAGCCTCAACCTCAGCCTCGGCATTCGGCAAAACCAACGTTTTCGTATATTATTTATATCTCTGAAACGGTAAATATTTTAGAAAATTTTCTTTCACATTATTGTTATCTTTGAGAAGATAAAAAAGTTGTGTAAATATTTCAAGGTCAAAACCGCAAAATTCAAGGTCAACTCTTTAAATTTCCGAAATATTGAAAGTTCCTAAATTTTTTTTCCACGCTATAGTAGCTTTTTATAAGAAAAATAGTTATTAGAACATTTCAAGGTCAAAAATTGAGAATTAAAGGTTTTATTTTATATATCTCAAAAACCATAAGCATAACCGCACAACTTTACTAATATAAAAGCAATTACTTTAGATACATTTAAAACACGTCCTTACTCTTCAAAAGTCAAAGCACAAGTGAACTAAATGAAGTAAACAACCTTAGCCTCAACCTCAGCCTCGGCATTCGGCAAAACCAACGTTTTCGTATATTATTTATATCTCTGAAACGGTAAATATTTTAGAAAATTTTCTTTCACATTATTGTTATCTTTGATAAGATAAAAAAGTTGTGTAAATATTTCAAGGTCAAAACCGCAAAATTCAAGGTCAACTCTTTACATTTCCGAAATATTGAAAGTTTCTGAATTTTTTTTCCACACTATAGTAGCTTTTTATAAGAAAAATAGTTATTAGAACATTTCAAGGTCAAAAATTGAGAATTAAAGGTCATAATTTGTATATCTCAAAAACCATAAGCAAAACCGCACAACTTTACTAATATAAAAGCAATTGCTTTAGATACATTTAAAACACGTCCTTACTCTTCAAAAGTCAAAGCACAAGTGAACTAAATGAAGTAAACAACCTTAGCCTCAACCTCAGCCTCGGCATTCGGCAAAACCAACGTTTTCGTATATTATTTATATCTCTGAAACGGTAAATATTTTAGAAAATTTTCTTTCACATTATTGTTATCTTTGATAAGATAAAAAAGTTGTGTAAATATTTCAAGGTCAAAACCGCAAAATTCAAGGTCAACTCTTTACATTTCCGAAATATTGAAAGTTTCTGAATTTTTTTTCCACACTATAGTAGCTTTTTATAAGAAAAATAGTTATTAGAACATTTCAAGGTCAAAAATTGAGAATTAAAGGTCATAATTTGTATATCTCAAAAACCATAAGCAAAACCGCACAACTTTACTAATATAAAAGCAATTGCTTTAGATACATTTAAAACACGTCCTTACTCTTCAAAAGTCAAAGCAAAAGTGAACTAAATGAAGTATACAACCTTAGCCTCAACCTTAGCCTCGGCATTCGGCAAAACCAACGTTTTCGTATATTATTTATATCTCCGAAACGGTAAATATTTTAGAACATTTTCTTTCACATTATTGTTAGCTTTGAGAAGATAAAAAAGTTGTGTAAATATTTCAAGCTCAAAACCGCAAAATTCAAGGTCAACTCTTAAAATTTCCGAAATATTGAAAGTTCCTAAATTTTTTTTTCCACGCTATAGTAGCTTTTTATAAGAAAAATAGTTATTAGAACATTTCAAGGTCAAAAATTTAAAATTAAAGGTCATAATTTGTATATCTCAAAAACCATAAACATAAGCGCACAACTTTACTAATATAAAAGCAATTGCTTTAGATATATTTAAAACACCTTACTCTTCAAAAGTCAAAGCACAAGTGAACTAAATGAAGTAAACAACCTTAGCCTCAACCTCAGCCTCGGCATTCGGCAAAACCAACGTTTTCGTATATTATTTATATCTCCGAAACGGTAAATATTTTAGAACATTTTCTTTCACATTATTGTTAGCTTTGAGAAGATAAAAAAGTTGTGTAAATATTTCAAGGTCAAAACCGCGAAATTCAAGGTCAACTCTTTAAATTTCCGAAATATTGAAAGTTCCTAAATTTTTTTTTCCACGCTATAGTAGCTTTTTATAAGAAAAATAGTTATTAGAACATTTCAAGGTCATAATTTGTATATCTCAGAAACCATAAGCATAAGCGCACAAGTTTACTAGTATAAAAGCAATTACTTTAGATACATTTAAAACACGTCCTTACTCTTCAAAAGTCAAAGCACAAGTGAACTAAATGAAGTAAACAACCTTAGCCTCAACCTCAGCCTCGGCATTCGGCAAAACCAACGTTTTCGTATATTATTTATATCTCTGAAACGGTAAATATTTTAGAACATTTTCTTTCACATTATTGTTAGCTTTGAGAAGATAAAAAAGTTGTGTAAATATTTCAAGGTCAAAATCGCAAAATTCAAGGTCAACTCTTTACATTTCATAAATATTGAAAGTTTCTGAATTTTTTTTTCCACACTATAGTAGCTTTTTATAAGAAAAATAGTTATTAGAACATTTCAAGGTCAAAAATTGAAAATTAAAGGTCATAATTTGTATATCTCAAAAACCATAAGCATAAGCGCACAACTTTACTAATGTAAAAGCAATTACTTTAGATACATTTAAAACACGTCCTTACTCTTTAAAAGTCAAAGCACAAGTGAACTAAATGAAGTAAACAACCTTAGCCTCAACCTCAGCCTCGGCATTCGGCAAAACCAACGTTTTCGTATATTATTTATATCTCCGAAATGGTAAATATTTTAGAACATTTTCTTTCACATTATTGTTAGCTTTGAGAAGATAAAAAAGTTGTGTAAATATTTCAAGGTCAAAACCGCGAAATTCAAGGTCAACTCTTTAAATTTCCGAAATAATGAAAGTTCCTAAATTTTTTTTTCCACGCTATAGTAGCTTTTTATAAGAAAAATAGTTATTAGAACATTTCAAGGTCAAAAATTGAAAATTAAAGGTCATAATTTGTATATCTCAGAAACCATAAGCATAAGCGCACAAGTTTACTAATATAAAAGCAATTACTTTAGATACATTTAAAACACGTCCTTACTCTTCAAAAGTCAAAGCACAAGTGAACTAAATGAAGTAAACAACCTTAGCCTCAACCTCAACTTCGGCATTCGGCAAAACCAACGTTTTCGTATATTATTTATGTCTCTGAAAATTAAATTCCATCTTTCGTACAAAAATCCACATACAACAGTCAACAATTCATCATGCAGATGTAACTCGCAACTTTTTTTTTCTTGCTAGTATTCTGTTATTACGCTCTACCTGTTCGAGATATTTTGGGAGGAGGAAACAATTTAAATGTATTTATATAATTAATGAATGTTTTCTGCGAAATGGTTGCGGGTTCGACTCCTCCACATGACCCATTTTATTTATTAAGATTTAATGAACAATTAATTATAATTTAATTAACAATTTGCACAAAAATTTGAATACCATTTTAGAAGTGCATGTTTACAAATATTTAGTTATAAAACTAAAATAGAATATAAACATAAAATATTGATAACTTATGGACTGGGATAATAATAGATTGACAAATATTTTAAGTCTTGTGCTTTTTAATAAAATGTGTGCCATTTGTGGTAATAACATGACAAAATGTACACAGATTTGACAATTGATTGAAATTATAACTTTTTTCTTTAAAATTTACCTAGACTTTAACAACTCACTGAAATTTCTTTATATAATCAATCTTTGGAGTAATTATGAACTTAAAAAGTTTGTTGCCTTTGAGATCTCACTATTGCAAAAATTGGATCTGAAATGATCTCAATTTTTAAGGGTATAAAAAGAATCACCATAGGATACTTTCTGCATAATTAGATTTAATCATTCAAATTTACCTAAGCTTTAACAATTCACTGAAATTTCACACATAAATTATACTCGAATATCTCTCTTATTTACGATCGTTTCTCTTATTTATGAGTCCCTAAAGTACTGATTATTGAAAAAGGCAATCAAATTCCATTAACTTCTGTTTTTAAATCTACTGTGAATTTTGAAATGACATTTCAATAAAATGAACTATCGTAGAAGGCACATTTTTGCAATATAAAAACTTCTTTCGTCCATAACAAAGAATTGCCACCATCTACCGAGTTGACATCTATATATATGGGAAACACTCCTGACATCACACGAACTAACTTTTGAACCATCCATCGGATAATGACCAAACTGCACAGGAACACGACTCACGAGTCACGACCCATAGAACACACATACAAATATTGGTAATTTTGGTGCAGTAGTTTTAGAGTTTACTTGCATCGGACGCACACAGCTCTTAATTTATGTAAAAAGAGATTACAATTAGTTAATTTATTCTTAAAATAATACCGCTAATAAACCTATTAAATATTACATCCAAATCTACGAAAAAAATATTGTGGTAACTTGTAACTACGACAGTATAAGGTTTTTGATTTTTACTGCACTGCAGCCAAAAAGAATGTCCGACCGATAGCGGCTTAAAATAATATTAATGTCTTTTCAAATGTCCGGATCGTAATTGTTTTAAAAGTTGTAATTTTTTTTTTTAAATATGTTTTCTTCATGGGCAATATTTTAATTTCATAAATACACGTACATAGCTATAATACATATATTACATCTGTGTTGATATGACAGAATAAATAAAGCATAAAGTAAAAAGCGTCAAGGTTAGAATTTTGCACACCTTAATATGATAATATCTTATTAGTTGTGATCACTAAAAAAAAAGCAAGTCAAACTTTTTACGAATTTTACAATTGATCCTAACATTATATATTATATTAATTCAAAAAATTAAAAATGTGGTGGTGTGTCGGTAGGCCTACCGGCGGTACAGCCACCCGAAATTCTGCTAACTGACCACTACAGGTATGCCGCATAGGAATTATATGAACATCTTCCACTTTTCTCAAGCTCACGCATGATGGCTTGACTTTAATGAGCTTAACCAACTCTATAAATTGGCTTGAATGGATAATTGTTCGATGACAGGGAAAATTCATTAATAAATAAAATATTACATATTTTTAATCTCTATTTTTAGGTTATAGTATAACGAGCATTTGTTCAAATTTTTTCTTTTTTTTTATATGATATAAAAAAATGTTGACATGACAAATGATACTAAGCATATTTTCTTTCTAAATTATAAGATCCAAAGTGTAAAAAATAAGTAAATAGTTAAGAAAAATGAATTGACTGCAAACTTCTGTTGCCATTTACTACAAATATCCAGGAGCACGATCTGGGACGAACCAAACTCACTACCAGGAAAGGAATGGAGTTCAAGGATAAGGACGTAAGGTCCTAAATGAATTGTGAAAACGCGAAAACTGAAAGAAAACCAATTCATTAGTATTAATTTAGCAAACATGCATCTGACCATTGATTCGAAGCGATGTCATCCAAGCAATGCGTTGCCTCCAACGCAAGAACAAATCCCAGGAAGTCAACGTTCAGGAAACTGCAAACACTGTATTTATTGCCATTTTCTTTTTTGCAATTTTCACAATCACACTTTTCCAATTTTTATTTTCTTACAAGAAAATTATTTGCACTTATTTGGAAATTTTAAAAGGGCCATTATAAAACACAAACAACACTAAAACACGTCACATTGAGCTTTTTCTTAAAATCTTAACACAATTTTACTTGCAACTGATTTTCTTTTGTAAATCCATTTTTTTTTTATAATTTACATGGACACAATTTCAGTTTTTCACTTCAATTGACCATTTTATATTTTATTTTTTCACATAATGGTTTTGAAAATATTTCACTTTACTCTGCCTTTGTTAATTCTATATATTTTATTCTATATTCTTTTCACTTATATTTAATAGGCACATATTTTGTAAACATAATTAAACACATCCCTTGCATAAAAATGGCAATGATTTATATAATTTAATTAATTCGCGCACGAGAGAAAGAATTGACGTCCTCCCATTTTGAACACACTTATAATGAATTTCATCTGTTTGCCAATACTATAAAAGACTCAACAGCATCCAAAAAATGCTGACGGATGACTGCTGTGTGTTACATATATTTCTATGCGTGTATCTCGCTATACTTCCCTAGGTGTGTGAGGTCAGAGTCGTATTGCCTGAATTTATGATAACGATAGACAATAACGATAGATGAAATATAAAGCCGTAGTTGCTACTTGCTAGTTGCTATAGGGCAATTTCTTTTTTTGCTTTGAAAAAAAAAATTTTTGTATCACGTAATAGTGTTAGTAAAATAGTAGTAGCAAAATAGCTCACCGAAATTAATTTTTTTTTCTCCTTTTCCATCCAGCACCTTCCAACTGCACCTGATATCAAATGGGAGAGATGAAATGATAAAGTGGAATGAGAAATATTGTTAATTGTGTAATACTGCACTCGAAATGTAGAATTTTTATACAGGAAATAATTAGCATATTATGTTTAATTTTGTATTTTCAATACTTTCGTTTATTATTATAATTTTTTTTTTTCTTTAAAATAATTTGTTAGAAGTAATTTTCTTTCTTTAATATTTAGTTTTAAAAGGAAGTTATATATTCTTTTAAAACTAAATAAAGAATACCGGAGTCCGGATAGTAATTTTTTTAATTCTACCAACAGTTAAGTAAGTGAAAATGAGTAGATTTTTTTCCGACACTTAAAAGAAAATCTGCTATAATTCATCAATAAGAAATGAGCAATGACTATAATTTAATTAAAACTCTCGAGAATAACTTATTTTTAAATATAAAAATATTTAAGAGCACATCCACCATGTAATTAAAAATATGGAATAAAGTAAATCGCATTTGTATAAACGCCTCCGTATTTAACAAAATATAAAATATGTAAATTCTAATAGTGTGCGTGATGACTTTTTAACAGTTGCGAACTGCGTTACTGCGTAATAATTTTACATTCCAATTGGCTAAATATTTGTGAGGTCCATATACCACAATGCACATCTCACGCTGCGTGTTGCCAAGTGTGGTGATTTGTCACCAATTTGGTGATTTTTGAAGTCCAGTGGTGACAAAAAATTTAGTTTTGTCACCAAATTTTTAATGGGTCTTCAAATTAATTTCCTCATTTTGGTAATTGCACAAAAACGTTCAAGTTACCAAACAATTTTCTTTTCAGTGTACCGAAAATTGTGTTCAATTAGTCTTTCTATATGTAGCTAGTATAATATTTATTTATATTAAATAGATAATTCTTAAATTCTTTCAAACGGCTGTTCCCACGATAAATTGTAGACTGTGAATTAATTCATGAGAACATAACATCGATTCGTATTTAATGACTCTAATGGAATAATCGAGTGAACTCACTTCACTAATTAGATAATTTTGCTTGAATTAATTGGAAATATAAGTAAATAGTTATAAGCTTTAAATATAAAAAAAAAATTCTCATTCTGTGCGAGTTTCTCTCCATATCTATCAAATGCATCGGTACAACCGCTAAATTATTACTATTACTATTTTCATAACAAAAGGCCATATATTGATGATTTTTCATTAAATTTTCACTTTCTAAATCACTTAATGCCTTTAAAAGCACAATCTTTTCAACTTAAAAATCCTTAAAAACCAACACTTTAAAGCACATGTTATAAAACTCTTTGTTATATTAAGAAAATCATCACAATCTTCTTAATATGTAAAGAAAAGGCCACATGATGATGAATTTTCATCAAAGTTTCACTATTAAAATCACGTATGGCCATTTTAAGCACAATTATTCATCACACTTAAGAAGTACGCCACGGAAAATTAATATCGATTAAAAACATGCAACGACGATAAAGTTAAGTAACACGAAAATAGCTAAATACAATTAATTTATTTTCTCCTTTTCCATCAAGCACGGTTATTGCACCTGATATTAAATGGGAGAGATGAAATGACAAAGTGGAATGAGAAACTACTGTTAATTGTGTAACACCGCAATTTTTGTGCAGGAAATATTTAGCATCACAATATTTATTAAATTTTTTTTTTTTTTTAAATCAATATCTTATGATTTTAATAAATATTTTGTTCACTTTTGACCAGAAAAAATCCGAATGTAAAATCCTTTTGACGCTCAACAACTTTTATATGCACCAATTTTGATGAGGAAATTATTTTAATACTCTCATGATAGCTATTTTATTCCTACTATTTAATTTAAAATTAATTTTATTTTGGTAGAAAATATTTTCATTTTAACCTTGAAAGATTTTAAATTAAACTGATTTTTTTTTAATAAGGATTATCTCTCAAATAATTATTAAATAACAACATTAACCTTGAAATTTAGATTGTATGACCTTGGAATGTTCAGCAAAAATATAAATTCTTTCAAGATCTATATATCTGTGGTACATTATATGTTGTTAAAATTTTAAACGCACGAGATAATGGATATTTCCGGTTTTATCCTTTTTATTTTTTTGGTTATAATTCAAAAACCTGATTGATTTTTTTAACTTCAATGTACAACAATTATGTGAATAATAATCTAACGGATCATATTTGAAAAACTTGGCGAATTTAAATATCATCTTAAAGGGAAATTTTACAAAACCGCAGTTTTTTGGATATATCAAGGTCTAATTATGTCCAAAGAGAGTGATTTCAACCTTGAAACTTCATGTAACTCTTGGATTCCAGGACTGGCATGTTATATCAAAATTTGGTGCACATCAATTAAGCCGTTTAGAAAATATACGCATTTTTAATATTTGGAGAAATTGAAATTTTTACGCTAAAAATTGCCAAAATCTGAGGAAATTTCACTAGTGATTTTTACTTAGAATTTGAACAATTTTGTGGCAAAAAATAAAAAAATTTTTTAGGAATACATACAAAATGTTTTACTGATTAAACTACAGCTATTTCTGGTATTAAACTAATTAATTAAAATTAAACTAATACGTAGTGCAATGCGAGGATTAGCACAACTATCTTATCACTACGAAAGAAATAAAAATTTCCGAAATTGTACACACACTCAAGTAACTAGCAATTAATATGGCTTAAATAACTTGATGACTTAATATCTTATTTTATTGCACGCATACCTGTAAAATATAAGAGCAGTTAGATTATGAACGATAAAATAGGCAATTTTAAATTTTAGTTTTATAGAAAATATGGTGGCTTATGAAATGTAATTTTTGGTAATAATTTGTTGAAAAATACTAATATAATATTCTAAATTTCTTGCAAATTAAGAATTATTTATTCTGGGAAAATATGTGTGTTCAGATTAGAAAAATATAAAAGATGAAATATTGTTTTAGAATTGAAGTAAAATTTTTTAGGCATTATCAAAAATTATTTCAGAAAGTTTTATCATGTGTATTTAATAATAAATAATTACGAATTTCATTTACAACATCACCCTGCGTGTAATTATTCGCAATTGTGCTCTAACAAAATTTATGTATTGCCACTTCAGAGCTTAACAACCTGTCTTCCCGTCAATAGATGAGGTCCTAAATGTTTGTAATTGCTTCAAAAAATTTCAGTTCATACAATTACTCTAAATTCTTTTCCGCTTAAAATTGTTTTAGACCTCTGCAGTTTGCATAATTTGTTAACATTAACAAGTACACAATAAAACATTACGCACACTCACTGATCACATGCTTTGATCTCATCTCCTAGGTACTTAATAGACATCTGCATGAATGCATCCAAAAGAGCAATTGAATCATTCATTCTAAAAACGTGCACACCTTTTTTCTGCACAGTTTTAAATGTGTTTCTGCTAAATTCATTGTAAGTAATTAAGTAATTTTGCAAATATTCTACCAGGCTACCAGGAATCCACAGAATTTAGAAGGACAACCACTTATTTTAAATGCATTTATATATTTAATGAATGTTTTCTGCGAAATGGTCGCGGGTTCGACTTCTCCACATGTCCCATTTTATTTAATAAGATTTAATGAACTATTAATTATAATTTAATTAACAATTTGCACAAAAATTTGAATACCATTTTAGAAGTGCATGCTTACAAATATTTAGTTATAAAACTAAAATAGAATATAAACATAAAATATTGATAACCTATGGACTTGGATAATAATAGATTGACTAATATTTTAAGTCTTGTGCTTTTTAATAAAATGTGTGCCATTTGTGGTAATTACAACCAAAATGTACACAGATTTGACAATTGATTGAAATTATAACTTTTTTCTTAAAAATTTACCTAGGCTTTACCAAGTCACTGAAATTTCTTTATATAGTCAATCTTGGGAGTAATAATGAACTTCAAAAAACATTCGCCTTTGAGATCTCACCATTTCCAAAATAGAGATTTTTTATATGATACTATTGGAAGCTTTAAATAATACTAGACCCAAGTAAGTCACCACGACGAATATCCTTTTATGTATAACGATCCATGTTGAATTTTTTTTTATTCCCAAAAATCTTTTATGAAAATTTGGGATTTGTAAAAACAATATATAGTGCAGTTTTATTATTTGAAAAAATAGAGATTTAAATATTTTTAATGGCACGTCATTTACAAAACTTAACATAATAATAGTTTATTAAACAAATATCACAGAAACTAATTCACAATCAACATGTTCATATAATCGTAATTAAAATAGAAAATAATCTTCATTGAATCACGTACTACCCTTCCGAACTGGAGTTACTTTCAATCGTCATGATACGCCTTCTTTTCTTAACGTGACCCGCACTGTTAGGATTCATTTTCAACTTCCGCCTTTCCTTGCGCATTTTCTTCAATCTCCTCTCGGCAATTTCCAACAAAGACAACTCGCCGTCATCCTCGTCCTTATCATGCTCATCCTCATCCACAACAAACGAATCAAACGAATTCTCCTTGTAGGACGTGTCATCCGGAACATAATGTTGAGAGTAAATATCAACAGCGGGCATTGGCTTCAGCTTTGGCACACGAAAAGCGACCGGCGCCAATGGACTGCGTATCGATTTGACATACATCTGATGCAATTGTGTTGAAACTATTCCGTTCTCAACATTGGGATCATCATCAATTATAGAAGTATCATAATGGTCAGACATTTCGTCAGAATTTTCAAGATCCCCGCTGTCACTGCCTGAAACACCAACTTCATCGTCAACAAATTGACAACGAACACGACGTCGTTTTTTGATGATTTTTTTTTGAGATTGTTGCTTGGTACTTGATCTGGCTGATTGAGCGGATTTTTGGGTTGATGATGTGTGCTGTTAAAAAATTTAAAAACCAATATAATCCAAAAAAAAAAAAAATTTAATATTTTAAATAAATTGACTTACAGTTCGGCACGTGGCGAAAACTTCATCCTCATCACTACTGACAATAATACGTTTATTTCGTGGTGCGAAACCACCCACAATGGACTCATTACCTAATTGCGACGCTTGGGTCATACGGAATTTATTTAAATTCACCGGCCTATTTTCGATATTATTCGCCCTTTGCGTTAGATCCATTGCTGTAACGAAAAATGGAGAATTCTTTTGTGCAAATGGAATTGAGTCGATTCGTCGCGGCGTCATTTTCTGAAGCCGTGAAATATTAGGTCTTCTACCACCCAGCATTGATGGTGACTTCAAATCGACCTTGGCCGGGGTGTCGTCTAACATACTAATCACTTCAATTGGCGGTGTAATTTCTCGTATCACAGAAGTTGATTCATTTGTGTCAGCTGGCGCAAACATATTGGAAAGACGAACATTCGAGTTTTTAGTATAGGAACCTTGTGAGCAAGGAATCACACAGTCTCCATCAGAGCTATTTGAAAATATCTCGTCAGCAAATATTTCGTCAAGATCACCAATTTCAATGTTCTTGTTGAGGCCGCATGAACTAGTTGCGCTTGAACTAGTGGTGACTGGTACATCAGATGATATATTTGCTTTTGGAGTGTATGCTTGTATGTTCCTGTTGAGACCGCATGAGCTGGTGAAGCTAGAACCTTGGGTGATGACGGGAATATCAGATGTGTTTGTTTTGAGAGCGGATGTCTTAGATTCGTTTCTGTTGATTTCAATGTTGCGGGCATCATGTTTGACGGCAGTATAATCATCATTGTCCAGCATTGCCAGTACTTGACTAACTGAATGGTCATCATTTGACTGGACAAACGATTTTATGATGCTACTTCTTCCTTTGCTTGTGGACGGTTCGGGAATTTCATCAAATGAGTTTTCGTTCAAGTTTCGGAAAATGCTTGATTCATCGGCAAACATATCATCATCCAACTCAATGACAATATTTTTTTGAGACGTCTTTTTATCTCTGGATGTATTTGGTTTAGAATGACTAAATGGTTCGTTTTGATTCAATTTACCGTAATCAGATTCTTCTATCAATTTCTCTAATGATTCTGTTTTGTTTGAAAATTTGAAACTTTGTGCCTTTGAAGTCTCAGTATGGCGTTTTTTATCAACAGCATTTTCATTTCTAAAGATGTCTTGCGACTCCGTAGCACAGTCAAAAAGAAAGTCTTCATCATTAGGAAGATAAAATAAATGTTGGTCAATTTCATCTGCTTCATTATCTTTGTGGAATAGATCTTGTGACTCAGGTTCGTCCTCAAAATTAATTCTCCTTTTCTTTGATTCCTCGAACAACCGATGATCACTGAACTCTCTTTTATTATTAACATCTCTCTCGTTATTGAAGATGTCTTCAGACTCAGTAGCATATTTAAACAAAAATTCATCTTCATTGGGGAGGTCAACCACATTCTGACCCATTTCATCTTTAGGAAAATGATCTTGAGAATTTGATTTACAATCAAAAGAAAAACGTTTTTCCGTTGACGCATCAACCGCACTAGGTTCCTTCCCAAATAAATTTTCAGATTCCAATAAATTTTCAACGTGTACGCTTTTATTTTTAGATAGTTCACTATTGCATTCCATTCCATCAAAAACATCTTCTAAGATGTCTGCTTCGAAAAAGTCCTTTGCCAATCGTGATTTAAAGCTGTCGGTTGTTTCATTTTTAATGTTGGAAGTTGCAAAAAGTTTTCTTGCATCCGATGGTCCCGCTTTCAATGGCGTTGAAGTGCTAGGTTGGAAGTCATCTAAATCGTCTTCATCGGCAATTACAATAACATCGTGATCGTCATCTTCAGCAAATAGTTCATCAATGCTGTTGAGTCCAAAAAATTGGAGAATCCCATAAAAGTCAACATTACTCTTGAATCTGTTTTGTAGAATAATTCTTTTCTCACTTTCTGGCGTCACAAGTACAGCATTTTGCTTTGTTTCCATTTTTGAAAACGCTTGTAATAAAGGACTGTTTTTTCGTGGCTTCACTGATCCCTTAATCCTTTGTATTGCTTTGGCTTGTATTGGCGTCTTAAATTCGGCTAATAGGATGTCTGATGTTTCATGAACCTCTTCATCGGATTCCATCAATTGATCTGCGTATTTGGATCCGATTTCTTTTAAGTCAGCAGTCCACAAAAATTGACTTTCATTAGCAATGGACTCCGGAGAATGATGGGAAGTCTGAGAATGTTCAACAAATGGAACAGCTACAGAATTTATAATTCTACATTCAATTTCATCAATAAATCGTGGTTTTTTCGGATGTTTAATTAGCAAGCCGTCAAATTTTGGAAGTTTCTTGGGATGTTCTAATGTAAAAATGTCATCTTCACATTCAATGCCAGGAATATGAAAGTCTGTGGAGTTCAAATCCCAACAAGAACTTTTGCTTTCATTATTATTACTGGAAATGGGATCTAATAACTTAAGAGTTTCATTAAAGCGTTTAATAAAGAAATGGCAACCATCATTGTCGTCATCAGCAATATCCGGCTTTGTTATTGCAGGAGGTGATTTTGACATGACAGGTTCATTGATTTTGTTCTTTTTAAGAGCATCAAAAAGAAGATCATTTCCTAATGGTTCCCCATCTACTTCTACTTGCAATTCAGTTGATTCAACATCTATCACTTGAAAATCATTTTGACTTTCTGATGGAGCTTCTTCAATACGATCAGTAGATTTATTTTTAGATTTTTTTGTAAAAAAATTTCGCACATCCTGTGTGCCTTTCTCTGGCTCATTTTTGCGTTTCTGAACTTTTCGTGTTGGTGGCTTTTTTTCTACAACTTTTTTTTCTTTCGCCTTCTTAGAAGTTGTCGCCTGCACTACTTCCTCATCTGGTAATTTAATAAACGCTTCCAAACATTGTGGATCAAATTCCGGTGGCACCAGCCTGGATGACTTTTTGTACAAAGCATTCCGTATTTCATTGCTATGGGCAATTTTTTTGTTGGTTTTATCCTTGTTCGCTAATGCATCCCTCAGCACGTCATGTTCACGTCCCTCTGTAACCAACATAATAACTTGTCCATCCCGTTTGCGACCAGTACGTCCCATGCGTTGAACTAAACGAGTGGGATTCTTATTGCTTATGTCAAAGCAAATGATTAGATCAACCTCACCCACGTCAATTCCTTCTTCAGCTACACACGTTGCAATAAGGATGTTACTAGCTCCAGTCCGGAATTCGTTCATGACGGCAATTTGTTGCTTTTGTGTGACGGCACGAATGCTGTTGGAACTGCCTTGACCGACAAACATGCGGGGCTTCAACAGGGGTCGACAACGCTGTAAGCTTTTTTGAATTAGAAGCACTGATTCTCGCAATTCACAGAAAACAATGGCCCGGGAGTCGGGATTACCTTCAAAGTGTTGCATTAAATTTTTCTGCAGTAATTCAAATTTCGGATGTCCAAAATCCATTCCCTCTGGTGCCTCTATTAATGATGAATTTGCCGCACTGTCGTCGCTCAATTGAAACGGATTGGGGCCAATTTCGTTTCGTATTTTTTCCAGGAAATTTTTTAAAGTGAAATCTTTATTAACAAAATATTTCTGTTCTGTCGAATTTCTAGTGTCATCAAAAAAATTCATGAATATCCTAATACCATGTCGTTCCAAACAATCCAACGCATGATACAAGCTGATAGCAGCACTAAAGTTCGACGTCACGGTTGAGTGCTGTGGATGCCTTTGCGTTATTGACATCTCTCGAAATCGCTTCTGCTCCATCAACAACCAATTCTTATTTAAACTTCCCACACTTCCAGTCACAACACCAAAATCCGATAAGTTCCTCACGTAAGGATCAATAATTTCAATAAACTCATCCCTAATCCCACTCAGATTCTTATCAAACGGCACAACAATTGTTTTGATTTTGCGTCGATGCACAAACGGTGACACATCTATGGAATTCTCCCACCTTACTTCAATGTGGGAAATAAACAAGTTACGAACCACTTCCACAACGTCCTCAATGCGCCTTCCCGGTGTAGCAGACAGTGCCAATACGCGAACAGAATTGTTTCGAGACATAATTGATTGCACCACTTCAGTGTAAGCGTATCGTCCTTTTGCTCTGTGAGCCTCATCAATGACCATTAATTTAACAGCACTCACCGGAAAACTATTCTGTGGGTCACAAAGATCAGACATTAATGCCTGCGGCGTAACAAAGAAGACACGCTTTGTTTGCCACATTGTAGCACGCATTGATTTCTGCTTTTGTCCAGTAATTTCCACTGTGTCCTCCTTGGGTATTCCCATTATATGGTAGCATGCTTCAATTTGTTGTGCAACTAGTGGACGTGTAGGTGCCATGAATATTACTTTGCCTGTTGGGTACCATCGGTAAATGTTATACATAACAACAGCGGCGATAAATGTTTTGCCCAATCCAGTGGGTAGAACGACCTGAAACATTTAATTTTGTTAAATTTACTAGGGAGTAATTTTGAGATTGGATAAAAATTGTACCAGAGTGTTTGTAAACAAAGCCTTTTTAATGATGTTATATTGATACTGTCTGACTGTATAATTTGTTGGATAAATCCATGTGTCTCCAGCGTTGTTGTCAAATCCTACGTAATTGGCGTCATCCCTTAACTTGGAGCGATTCAATTCAAATGGCTCGTCCAGCATACGAAGGAGCGTCTCATCAAAGATGCTGCTCTCTTCCAAAGCACTTACGTTTGTACTATGATTCATTCTTAATTATTAACATTTATGACACTTAATTAACACAAAATACAACACCTAGTATTGGTTATTACCAACGATAACTACATTTGAAAACTATTAAATTAAATAAAAATGCGATTAGAAATTAAATTGCGCCATTAATTTATAAATAATTATTTTGACATTTGACAGTTTCTTTATTTTCTTTCAATGAACTAATTTGACATATGATGATATGGATGCCGTTTGTTTATGTTCGAAAAGTTCCTAAATATATACTTTCGAAAATGAAATATTTTGAAATTGCAAAAGTGGGCCAAGTTCAAGTACATATACATTTAATATTTGCACAATTCACAAAAGGATTAAAAGTTTAATGACCTATTAATTTTATTCCCATTTAAAAAATATCTTGGTAAAACACTTTAAAAAAATGGATCGTCTTTAAATCAATTGTTTTAATAAATAAAGAAATTCTTCTTAGATATTGTGATTTGTGTTGCTATGCTTTAATGGTGAATTATTATTGATCAAATAAACAGGCATCGTCATTCCGATACACCATTGTGGAATTTGCATCAAAAAGTAAGAATTGCAATGAAATTGAAAAAAATTGGTGTTCGATTTTATCCTCCGGGCATCGTTTTGTGCTTCCATCGACAATCCGGAATTGAAGAAACTAAGACAATTGATTTGCTTGACTTTACAGCGGAGTAAGTTGATTTAAAACGTATTACTTAATCAGGACTCACGTGCAACCAGTGTCTTTATTTTATTTTTTATTTTTTGTTAACAGGTCGAATGCAGTAGAACTAGCAAAGAAGTTAATTGATACCGAACCAATTCTTGCGACAAATGTTTTTCAGGACCTTGAGAACGCATTGCAAAAAATTCAGGATAAAATCCGCGAGCCCCAAGGCAAAAAATTCTATCTCAACAAAACAATGAGAACGCATTTGCTGCCACTAACAAATGTGTGTTTTGATCGCATTGGCAAGCGCTGCATAACAGGAAGTTATGATAGAACATGTCGCGTTTGGAATGTAGAGGATGGACGTGAAGAACTTGTCCTCCAAGGACATGATAATGTTGTCTTTTCATTAAATTTTAACTACCCCAAATGGTAATTCATTTACAAGCATAAATTCATGAAATATAACTTTGGTCTCCTTTCAAATCTCTTAATACAGTGACAAAATTGTAACCGGTTCATTCGATAAGACATCCAAAATATGGAGCTCCCCATCTGGTGTGTGCATCCAAACTCTTTACGGCCACACTGCCGAAGTAGTCGCCTCCGAATTCAGTCCATCAAGTGGAGAACTTCTTGCCACCGCTGCCATGGACAATTCGGCTAGAGTTTTTCAGACTGAAACGGGACAACAATTGCACATCTTTAATGGGCATCGTGCAGAAGTGATTGTAAGTCGCTTTAATCGCGATGGCAATCTCCTGATGACCGGATCATTTGATGAAAATGCCTACATTTGGGATTTACGTTCACACGAGTTGGCAATTCAATTTCGTGGGCACACCGCAGAGTTAAGCAATTGTGTTTGGAATTTTAATTGCAGTACCATTGCATCAAGTTCGTTGGATGCAACTGCACGCATTTGGGATTTGCGAAGTTCCCAATGTTTACATGTCATTAAGGGGCATTGTGATGAAGTTTTGGATGTGGCATTTGATTGCACGGGAAGGATGCTTGCTACCGCTGGAGCGGATTGCACTGCAAGGGTGTGGAATTTGAGTGAAAATTTTGAATTGAAATCTGTGATGGCGGGTCATTCCGACGAAATATCAAAGGCAATATTTTAATTCCTTTTTTTATAAATTCCACTAAATTATGTTTTTGTTTACTAGGTAAGCTTCAGCCCAGCTGGTAATTGGATTCTGACCGGATCTGCGGATAACACAGCACGTTTATGGCTTACTGATACTGGGAAATGCTCTCAGGTTTTAACAGGACATAATTCGGAAGTTTTTTCATGCGCTTTCAGTCATGCTGGAGACGCTATTGTAACGGCATCAAAGGATAACACTTGCCGCATTTGGAGGTGATATGAGTGGTTTGCTGTATGTTTTCAAAATAAGGACGACTTTCCACTTGTATGATAACGTTTAAAAGTAGAACACATTTAGAATGTTAATTAAATATTGGAGTCATACAGTAAACCTTACTGGTGTTTTATTTCTAATTTAAACTTTTTGTGAACCTACATTAAGAATATTTTTGAATATTTAATGACCCTATTTCCTAAATTATATCAGCTTGCAATATTTTATTTAGGCCATTCAAAAATTTATTAATTCGACAGGTACTGTACCTGTCCTGCGCAGATAAGAAATTTTTCGACATTCCGTGTAAAATTTTCGAAGTGAGTTGCAGATGCCAAAATGTCAATGACCTTTTGCAAACAATAAAAATTTAAGTCGCAAACAAGTTGCTGTGTCTATTCTTTAAATAATAATACAACTATGGTTATTGCCACTAGGATGAAAATCCCGTTAATAAAGTTATAGCGAAATTCTTTAAACACATTGAATATAAAAATGAAATTTAGGAACTTAAACAATTTTTAACTTTAAACAATTAAAACCAATTTGAGGTTAGAATTTTGAAATAAAATTAAAAATGTGTTTCATTTTAAAAAAAATTAAATGTTTTTAGGCCACAATGGCTTTTTATTGGTCTGACAATGTGCACACGACGGCGTTCACGCCTCGCGACTACCAGGTGGAATTACTAGCAGCCGCATGTGAGAAAAACATCATCGTATGTCTGGGGCACAATTCGTCCAAGGAGTTCATTGCGCTGAAGTTAATACATGAGCATGGGTACGAGTTGCGGCGATGTCCGGAAAAGGTGACAATCTTCCTGTCAAACGAATCGGCAAGGGATTCGGCATTCAGTTTGATTTATCACCTCACGGATTTAAAAGTGTGCAATTTGAATACCATGGAACCGAGTGCGATCGACTGGGATACCGTTTTTCAGCAGAATCAAGTAGTTATAATGGATCCGACAAAGTGTTTGGATGCTCTCGTGTGCAGCTACTTGTGCATTGAAAGTGTGAACTTGTTAATCATTGAGGATTGTCATAAGAAGCGGCAGTGTGAGATTCGGGATATATTTCAAAGGTATTGCAATACAGCTAAAAATTGTCCACGCATATTGGGATTGGCTGGACCATTGCATAGTGCTGGATGTGTTCCAGGTCGCTTGGGGGCTGAGTTAGAGTATTTGGAAAAGGATTTGCATTGTACTGCAGAGACTGCTAGTGACATTGTTACTGTCTTAAGGTACATTTTCATGTTTCTTACATTTACTCAATTTAAATTGCATTTTTACTTTTCAGATACTGCTCGAAGCCGGAAGAAATAATCCTACAATGCACTCCATCTACTCCAACAGATTTAACCGAGTATTTGTGCGAAATAGTAAATAAGCAAAAGCTATTCCTGAAAGATCATAGATTTGATCCGTCAGAAATTTACGGTGAAGGATTTGAGGAAGAGCTGGAAGCAATGCCAGATCCAAAAAAGGAACCACTTGAATTTCTCGATCAATTTCTGGATGTTCTTTACAACATGGGACCATGGTGTGCTGATCGGGCTGCCTGTAATCTTCTCATCCAAATTGAGAAAAGTAAAGTGAAAACTCCGTATGAGCGACATTTTATTTTATTGTGCATGGTAGCGACGACATTTGTCAAAGTGAGGGCGTGCTGTGATTTGCGGTTTCAAGAATACAAAACGGAGAAGGAACGGATTGCGGCTTATTCTAGCCATAAAGTATTAAGATTGCTGGAAGTGCTGCGCGCATTTGCTCCAGAGCTAAAAGAGAAAAAGTTGGTAACAGTAAAGCCAAAGGAAAAAGATTCAGTCCAAGGGGATAAACCCACGCACACGGCCCAGAGTACTGAAATTGGTAAAATTGATTTTATAGGATTGGGCAATGCTATTGAAAAAATTAGTCTAAATGTTGAAAAGGAGAGCAGCGAAGAAAACGATGTACGCGAATTGAAAACTGCACTAGAGAATTTAACGTCAGTCACACCCGTAAAACTGAAATCTCCATTGCGTCAAGTGTCAAAAAGTCGAAACCGTCGACGTCCATCGGGACAACCACGCCCAGCGCGTAACAATCAATACCACAACGATTCCGACTTATTATGTGGCCTTATTTTTTGCAATTGCAAATTTACGGCGAAAATTCTTTTCACATTGGTATATGAAATGTCTCGGTACGACCCAGAACTTCGGTACTTAAACGTACAGTACACAGTGGATAGAATGGCTGATCCAATTACAGCCGCAAAGGAGGCAGAAGTTGAACACCGCAAACAGGAAGAAGTGCTGAAGCGATTTCGGATGCATGACTGCAATTTATTAATTGGTACAACTGTTTTGGAGGAGGGAATTGATCTGCCCAAATGTAACTTAGTCATAAGATGGGATCCCCCAACCACTTATCGCAGTTACGTTCAGTGTAAAGGACGAGCACGGTCTGCGCATGCTTTTTACATTTTAATGTTAGCGCCAGAGGATTCAAACAAAAATGACTCGAGAGATCGAAGTGCATTTGTGAATCAGTTCCATCGAATGATTTGTCAACCAAAAGCTGTACTTACAAATGGACACTCACCAGATGAAGATCACAATGAACAATACTCAGTAGCTTTAGCTAAATGTAATGGGAGGAGTGATGTTATTGAAAATGATGCTTACATTGAAGAAATCGTGTGTAATGGGAAAAAAGATAATGATGAGGACAAAAAAGTGGTAAGAACCAAAATTGAGGAATTGGTGACAGTTGAAAAATCTGAACAGACTGTTAATGTATGCTGTTTGAGCAATGAAGACGATGATTTAAATGTATTTCTGCAAAATATGTACAATGAGAAATGCTCTGTCGATAGGCTCAACCAAGCGACCACCAATGTTATTAAAAAGCTTGCCCAGTACATGGAAATTGAAAAAGTAGGAAATCTTTTTTTTATAACTACAATCGAGATTTTGAATGAAATTGTTTTTACAGATGCTTTTAAGGAAATGCGCCAACATTGAGCCACAAGCCAATGAATTGGAGCACGCCGACACGTTTACTTCTTGCATTGAAGCATATAAACCATCATGTGGGACTGGTTCTGTTAATCTTTCCACTGCAGTGGCGTTAGTTAATAAATATTGTGCCAAATTACCGAGTGACACTTTTACCAAATTGACGCCATTGTGGAGGTGTGCAACCACCAAACGTAATGGGGTTGATTTGTTTCAATGCACCATCCGTCTGCCCATTAATTCGCCATACAAAAGAGATATTGTGGTAAGTTCAGCAAATGAAGTCTCTTAAATTATATGTTAAACAAATCTATGCATCTTTCCATATTTAGGGTCTACCAATGCCAACCCGAATTCTGGCACGTCGTGTAGCTGCTCTCATTACTTGCATAGTTTTACATAAAAATGGCGAATTAGACAATAACCTGCAACCCATTGGCAAGGAAGGATTTCGTGCATCTGAAGCCGATTGGGAAAATTTCGAATTGGAACCACAAGATGAGTTAATTGTGTCTGAGAACTTTGAGCCACGACCTGGTACTACAAAAAGACGACAATATTACTACAAGCGCATTTCAGAAGCTTTTACAGACTGTCGTCCGACTGTCGGTGCCAAAACTTATCTTTATCACATCAACATGACACTGGAATGTCCCATACCGGAGGAACAGAACACGAGGGGCCGCAAAATCTATCCACCCGAAGATGCGATGCAATCATTTGGGATTCTAACTACAAGAGAAATTCCTAAAATAAGTGCATTTCCAATTTTCACTCGTTCTGGTGAAGTTCGAGTCTCCATTGACCTTATCAGTGAAGATGTTGTTCTAAATGAATGCCAACTGTCCAAAATTAATACGTTCCTCAATTATACATTTACCAATGTATTGCGACTACAAAAATATCTTATGTTATTCGATCCGGATGCAACTGAAAATTCATTTTTCATTGTACCAGTTGTCAGATTGGATGGAAATGGTGACGATATTAAGAGTTTTCTGCAAGTGGATTGGGACTTCCTGGAGTCGATTGAGCAAAATTCAGAAAAAATGCCAGAATTGGTGCCAGATGAAAAGCGAAGAGATCAGCAGTTTGATCCAAATTTGTTCAAGGACGCTGTCGTTATGCCATGGTATCGAAACCAAGATCAACCGCAGTACTTTTACGTAGCCGAAATTTGTGATCACCTTTCACCGGAATCCGCATTTCCGGGTGAAAACTATCCCACATTTAAGGAGTATTATTTCAAGAAGTATAACATAACTATTCAGAATGGACAGCAACCACTGCTGGATGTTGACCATACCAGTGCCAGGCTGAACTTCTTGACACCACGCTATGTGAATCGCAAAGGTGTTGCACTTCCCACCAGTTCCGAGGAGACGAAAAAGGCAAAGCGTGAAAATTTGGAACAAAAACAAATCCTCGTACCGGAACTGTGTACAGTGCATCCATTTCCAGCATCACTGTGGCGCGCTGTTGTCTGTTTGCCATGCATTTTGTATCGTATTAATGCGTTGTTGTTGGCTGATGAAATTCGTAAGATGGTGGCGTATGATTTGGGATTAGGACAGTTGGAAATTGTTGACAAGGATTTTCAGTGGCGTACTTTAGACTTTGGCTGGAGTTTAGCTGAAGTATTACGCAAATCAAGAGAGGCTAAAGATTGCAGTGGTATGGAGGAGGAAAAAGAAGTGGAGGTTGAGGAAATAAAGGAACTGGTAAAAGAAGAATGTAGTCCCATTCCTGAATCTGATGATGAAATTATTAAAACGGCCAATGACTTGTTAGAGGAAGCTGAGGATAAACTGAAGGATGAATGTGTCATGGAAATCGGTACATGGTCAAATGATATGGCGGAAAATATTAAAGGTGATGAATTTGATGAAGAGGATGATTGGGGATTGCTACCCTCCAATATAAACATGTGCTCTCGAAAAAAGACGCAAATTCGTTATGGATCACCAACGTCATGGAGTGTTGGAAGCACACGTGCGGCCGCAAACAATAAAATAAATGCACACTATTTCTCTGATTCGGATGACTCCTATCAATCAGATGATGAGTTTGACTCTCCGAGTACTGGAACGGATGACGACATAAGTCGCCCTGGTAAATTGCGCATTGAATTCAAATCTGATAATGTGGCTGAAGCTATTGAGAGTGAGGCTGACATTGCGAAACGTCAGAAGAAGTTGGCCATCATGAATGACATCAATGCCAATGAGATGTCATATCAAATAACGAAGAACATTGGATCTGGTTTTGATTCTTACTCTGAGGATGATTCTGAGCGTGAGTTCTATCGCGATCAAATCATTTTCCACGAAGAAGAATTTGAAAGCTCCACAACTAGGTTACAAAACAAAATTAAAGAATCCGGAATACTGTTTAATTGGAATCAGAAGTTTGAGGTGAAGAAGCCACATGTTACTCCTTCCAAGACTGTTCCAGCCGAACTAACAATTAGCTTGTTACATGACATTATTCCGTTCGTTAGTGAAGAACATTTAAAACAGCATTTAGAAGATAAGGATTCTAATAAGGAAATATTTTCACTGTCTGTTGATGATCTTATTAAAATGAATCGTCAATATTTAATGGCATCGGCTACTTGTCAAAATGGAAAAGAAAGCTACATAGTCGAGGGGGCCGGAGATTTATTTGACAACTTCAATGACAACGCCAAGAATCAGAAACAAATTGAAATTGACTACTCCAAAGAGCTTATTGAATCGGAATTTGTGAACGTGCAGAATCGCATTAAAGAATGTGAACCAAAAGAGAATGACATTCAAATAGAACCTTCCTCTGCATTCAGCTTTGATCATCAACCTGACTTAGATAATCATCCTGGTCCTAGTCCCAGCATCATTTTGCAAGGTCTAACAATGTCCAATGCAAATGATGGCATTAACTTGGAACGTCTTGAGACTATTGGTGACTCATTTCTTAAGTATGCAATCACAACCTACTTGTATTGTACGTACGAGAATGTGCATGAGGGGAAGCTGAGTCATTTGAGATCGAAGCAGGTGTCCAATTTAAATTTGTATCGACTGGGCAGGAGAAAGGTGCTTGGAGAGAGTATGATTGCGACAAAGTTTGAACCACATGACAACTGGTTGCCGCCTTGTTACTATGTGCCCAAGGAGTTGGAAAAGGCCCTCATTGAAGCTAATGTATGGTTTAAAGCTTATTTTTAAATTTACATTTGTTTTATAAATTATTTGAATTTAAGATTCCGGCCTGCTACTGGAATTTAGCTGATCTTCCTAATATAAAGGGGCATTCAACTGAAGAGATTTGTGAACTTGTTAGGAAGAAGGCAGAAGCACTCGGTTTGGATAATGTATGTATCTTTGTTGTAACAATTACCAGTAATTGTAGTAGGACCCTAAATCAGTAAGGATTAAGGAATATTTGTAAATATCAGATATAACAACAACAATTATTGTTTATTTCAGAGCGATTATCCACCTGGACAATATCAACCTATTAGAGTTACTGAGACAATAAGCGAAAATATCTCTTCCACCATCAATGACACTTATCCCTGTTTCATACCATACAACCTTGTAACTCAGCACAGCATTCCCGACAAGTCAGTTGCGGATTGTGTAGAAGCGCTCATTGGGGCCTACCTCATTGCTTGTGGTCCACGTGGAGCTCTTCTTTTTATGGCTTGGTTGGGAATTCGTGTGCTACCAGTGGATGTGATTCCAGTCACAGAAAAACCACTCAATCAGGTCGGGGTGACGCGTCCATTCCTGCAAGATTTTCAAATGGTCCAAAATGTGTACGGTCATTGGAGTAGACCAAAGTCACCACTGCTGATGTTTGCACCAAATCCCCATGAAACACTTGAATTGCTACTGGATGGATATTCAGCGTTTGAGGATGAAATTGGTTACAAATTTAGGGATCGTTCCTACCTGTTGCAGGCAATGACGCATGCTTCATATTCTCCCAATCGATTAACAGATTGCTATCAACGGTTGGAGTTCCTTGGTGATGCTGTTTTGGGTTTGTTGATAATTTAATGTTATCAAATTAGCACTCAATAAATTTTGTTACAAATAGACTATTTGATAACACGTCATCTTTATGAGGACCCAAGACAACATTCGCCTGGTGCTTTGACGGACTTGCGATCAGCATTGGTTAACAACACCATTTTCGCTTCATTGGCCGTGCGTCATAGATTTCACAAATACTTTAGGCATCTTTCTCCTGGATTAAATGAAGTGATTGACAGATTTGTTAGGATTCAACATGAAAATGGTCACAGTATTAGTGAAGAGGTTTGAAATTTTAAAATTTCATCTTTAAGGCTTTTATTGGAACCAATTTTGTTTGTTATCAGTTTTACTTGATCTCTGAGGAAGAGTGTGATGAAGCTGAAGACGTCGAAGTTCCTAAAGCCCTTGGTGACGTATTTGAAAGTGTGGCTGGTGCAATTTTCCTTGATTCAAATATGTCGCTAGACACCGTATGGAAGGTCTTCAGTAATATGATGCAGCCAGAGATTGAGCAATTCAGTAACTCAGTGCCAAAGTCACCAATTCGAGAACTTCTAGAATTGGAGCCAGAAACAGCTAAATTCAGGTAATTATATTTAGTAGTGTTGTTGTCAATGAGCCTTCACAGGGGTTTCATAGTGTAGCGGTTATCACGTCTGCTTTACACGCAGAAGGTCTCCGGTTCGATCCCGGATGGAACCAATCTTTTTTTTGTATTTTTTTTTTGAATTAATTTATTTAATTTTTATTTATTTATTTTTTATCATTTCTAGTAAACCAGAAAAACTGGCTGACGGACGTCGCGTGCGCGTCACTGTTGAGGTCTTTGGTAAGGGAACGTTCAGCGGTATTGGGCGGAATTATCGCATTGCCAAATGTACAGCTGCGAAATGCGCACTGAGGCAACTTAAGAAACACGGCCTGATATCTAAGAAACATTAAGTAATTAAAGTTGGAAGGTAGTAATTGAGTTTTTAAACTTCTTAGAACCGAATTTATTTAAATGAATAATCAGTGAACGCCGATTGAAGTATAAAAACTTTGAAATTAGTTTTTTAAATTAATGCCTAAATAAATTTAAAAATTTTGGAAAGGGTTGAAATGGTTTGGTAAGAAAAGCCACGCAAAATCTTACATTAACTAGTTAAAAATAAAACCGATTTTGGGTATTCAGAACTCAAACTTTACATTTTTTAAGTATTGGATCAATTTTTGTTTTTGCAACGAAAGAGATACTTACTAAATACAACCAGAAGAATAAAAACCGATAATTGTTATATTGTAAACTAAGTAGTTTTAATATTGTGTATTTAAAGAAGGTATAAAGTACTCTCTAACGCGTATTCAAATTTTTGAGACAATACTTTATTGTTAGTTTCTTTAACCGTGTAATATTTTCGCACACATTTGAAATTTCGACTAAACATATAAGTTGTCAAACATAAAAATTATTTCCAATGTCTTAAAATATTCTTAAACTAATAAGTCTGTTAAACTGCTCCAATGTTTGAAAAAGCATGCGTTTGAAAAGCGAAACAATAATTGTAACTATTAATAAAAACAATGTAATATTTAATAGGATCAATAAATTGAATTTTTTGTGCTTTTTGGTATCAATACTTAATAGTGAACAAGTTGATCTTTTATTTAAATTTAATTATCTATAACTTCTTTGTGTGTTTTTCAAATCAGATAAACTTAGTAAATAACTGCACTTAATAATTACCCTGAACTTGAAATCGTGATTACAATTTAATTTACCTCTTTTTTTGATGATCAAATCTCAATTTCAAGAACATACTGACCCACATTTTGAATTTTGTACCTAAATTTACGCAAAATATCATAATATCACAATGATAATTTCTTAAACCTGTCTTCATCTTTTGGTTCGTCTCAAAATCATTAAGCAAAAAAAACAGCGGAACATCAACCTAACAAAGAAATCGAACTTTTTGGTTGGTTAAAATGTGAAGGTCGCTCGCTCTCATTCACTTTCAGTGTGTTATAATGTTGAGAGTTTTTTGTCATAAAATACTTGTATGTGACCGTGGAAGAATCGTCTTTTGGTTAAAACGGATAATTAAGCGTTTTCAATGTTGTTACTTGAATACTAATCAGTTGTCACTTTGTGTGTATTCTTATGACGTTGTTTTAAGTTGGAACTTTAATAAAAAGCATTTCCATATTATAATGATAGAAGAGAAATTAAATACATTAAAAATAATTGTTCTGGATTTTATAAGTAAAATGATCATAAGGAAGTCTTCTTGAGTGAATTCTCAAGGCGATAAAATGCATCTGAAAGTACGTCAACAATAACATTCAGCGCATTGTTGTTTCCAACAAAATGCAAACAAAATTAAATGATTAATTAAAAGAAGTTTACCCTCTGACCTTTCAACAATGTGTATTCCTCTTTTTGTTTATTCAGTTTCGATATTCAATATTGTGCGGCAAGCAAATCTATTTATGTAACTTAGTCTTCAGTCTTTGTGGAAATATCGCGCATAGGTCATGATGCTATTTGAATCCAATATGAAGCGCCACCCGGCCACGAGCACCACTTTAATTCTTATTCGTGGCCGTTAGTTTTAGACTTAGGTCTTTGTGCGATAAATTCCAATATTATTGGAAGTGTGTGCGATTGCGATCTTATGAAATAGGAGGGGCGAGCGTATTATAAAACATAGTAAATTGAAAAGTTGTTGGCCTTTTACTTTCACTACCGCACCGTACTGTTACAGTGAGTCGTATTGATGTGGTGGTGTTAAATAATATTCCAACACGAATCGCGAGGCGTAACATGTGTGGATGGAATTCTTTTGTGTCTACACCCATGGTATAATGGCTGAATCAATTCTGGCGACTCCATAAAACGATTTCGTACCGCTGCGCTACGGTGAATAAAATTAAGTAATTTCAGTTTTCTTCGGCACTCGTATGGGTTTCTTATTTGGAATACCGCTGGTTAAAACCGTGTGCATGCGGAGCGGGTGTGGGGGATGTTGTGATTTATATTTATTTGTTGTTATCGTTGCTGCAATGCACAAATATATTAATTCGTTTCGTGTAATTGGGTTTTGAGTGTATGCACTTTTGAGTATGAAATATCTAATTTATTCTGCAGCAATTAAAATGTGCATGTTCTATTTAAATGAGTTTCATAAACTCAATATAGCTGCTGTTATTTCTCATTATTTTTTATGTTTTTTATTAATTAATGATTATTATTAAATTAACAAATTCGAAAATTAATCAATTATTACGCTTAATTGCTATACTTTTTGTTTGTAACATTCATTCTCTTAGTTTTAATTTTCACAAATATTGGGTTTGGTACATATTTAATATAAATTGTTCAGGAACTACTCAAGAGAAAGATGAAATATCAATCCATATTTACAAAAATTGTTAAGTCCTTTGGCCAAATCTGTTATTTAAAACGGTCCTAAACTTCATTTTAAATACTTAAGTCAACTTTACCAAATTTAAAAAAAATTCTTCTGTATACCAATAAAAGAGTCTTAGAATTCCTTTTCAATTGATTTTTAAATTAGCAATATTAAGCTTTATTTATTTTATTTAATGATGTAAATTTCGAAAAAAAAAATTATATCTAAAAATAACTCGGAAGCACAGATGAAATAAAAGAAAAAAAAGTTAGTGACAGCGGTGGGATTCGAACCCACGCCCTTTCGGACTGGTGCCTAAAACCAGCGCCTTAGACCGCTCGGCCACGCTGCCTATAGAACAAGCGGCTCTGAATTGCTTATAAGAACGTTAATGCAGTTTCATCACAAGTTACAATGTAACTACATCACCAAACAAATCTTATACATTCAACAAACAAATGAGATAAATTTTATGATTTTTAAATGCTATTTAAGAGAAATTATAACAATTTGAAATGTCTGTTTAAAGATTAAAATAAATGCATTAGTTGATCATTCTATTCTTGATATCAAATCCGCCATATTTTTGCAATTGCATTCATTAAATTGGAATTTTGATTAACATCAAAAATTGCAAAGATTCAAACTCAACTGACCTTACCTACTAAAACTTAATAATTGCATACAAAAATAGTTCCAATTGGATAACGAATTCTTGAGCGCTCCCCTGACACGTTTCCCCTCCTTTTTGTCCCAAAAAAATTGGGCAACATTTGCGAACGCCACTGCGCCCCACACTGCAACTCGCAAAGCGCACCCGCTCAGCTGTCAAATTGCGCTGTCAAAACGTGGATGCTATCTAGACGTCGTAAAGGAGGGCGCGTCACTGCTCCTCACAACTAATTTATTTACATTTTGCCATTGTAGAAGAAAAAGAAAACGCTGATAAAAATAAGCACTTAAATTCATTGAAATATCGGTAACAATTAGTCAAATTAACACACAAATCGCTAAGTCTTAGACACATTTAGGCACAGTGTAACGGGGCGACACACTGCCGATAAAAATCCACCACAATCAATAAGTGAGGCGGCCACAATTTAAAAGTCTTTTAGTTGGTTCCATTCGCATAAAATACTTCGTTAACAAGACTATGCAATCATGCACTTTGTCGATAGCGCGGGAGGTGAGCGGTGCAGGACAACGCCAAAGTGAATGGAATTAAAAAACTTTACATTTCTGTTGTGTTATATTTTATTTTATAGAAGTCGATTCCGCGATCAAACAACTGCGAGCTGGTCGGTTAAACTTAACGCTGATCAGTTTACACTTTCACTTTGTCGCGAATGGAACTAAGTCGCGCTCGCGTTTCTTCAACAAAAAAAATTCAATTCCAAAATTGTGTGTAAAAAATAGCAGTTCAGATTAAAATCAAAATATCCACTACAGTGAATTAAATCCGCTACTATGGCATCATCCATTGACGACCTTAAGAATCGACTGACAAAGTACGGTCAGGAGCATTTGGTCAAATTCTGGGATGAGTTAAATTCAAGTGAACGACGCTCCCTCAAGGAGGACGTGGAACAATTGAATCTGGATGAATTAAAAATATTGTTTGAACGCGCCATGAACAGCATGGAGGAGAACGGTGAGAAGCTGGACGATCGTTTGCAACAGATTCCCGAGCAGAAATTCATGTCACTGTCCCGAACATCCAGGGAAAAATTGGCACTGTTGGAGGAAGAAGGTTTGCGACAAATCTCTGAAGGCAATGTTGGTGTTTTATTAATGGCTGGTGGCCAGGGTACACGCCTTGGCTTCAACCATCCGAAAGGAATGTACGATTTGGGACTGCCATCAGGCAAATCATTATTTCAAATACAAGCCGAACGCATCGAAACGCTTCAGCGTCTGGCATTTGAATTAACAGGCAAACGTGGCAAAATTATGTGGTACATCATGACGAGTGAGCACACAATGAAACCGACGCGCGATTTTTTTAAACAGAAAGATTTCTTTGGAATGAGTGCGGCAGATGTGAATTTTTTCACGCAGGGCAGTCTGCCGTGCTACAGTTTTGATGGCAAAGTAATTTTGGATGAAAAGTACAAGGTGGCAACGGCACCCGATGGCAATGGTGGGCTGTATCGTGCGCTGCGTGATCGTGGTGTTCTGGACCATATGACGAGACGTGGTGTTAAGTATTTGCATGCGCACAGTGTCGACAATATTCTCATCAAAGTAGCTGATCCCATTTTCATTGGTTACTGTGTGCAGGAGAATGCTGAGTGTGCCGCCAAAGTGGTGGAAAAATCTTCACCCTCAGAGGCGGTTGGTGTCGTCTGTATGGTGGATGGCAAATATCAAGTGGTTGAGTACAGTGAAATTTCGGCAAAAACAGCTGAAATGCGTAACTCCGACGGGCGACTTACTTTCAATGCAGGCAACATTTGTAATCATTTTTTCACTGCAAATTTTCTGCACAAAATTGGCTCCCAATACGAAAAGGAGTTGAAGTTGCATGTGGCGAAGAAAAAGATTCCCTTCATTGACAACTCTGGCAAGCGCATCGCACCTGACAAGCCCAATGGTATTAAGGTGGAGAAGTTTGTGTTTGATGTGTTTGAGTTTGCTGATAATTTTGTGACCATGGAAGTGCCTCGAGATGTAGAGTTCAGTGCGCTTAAAAATGCCGACAGTGCCGGCAAGGATTGTCCATCGACGGCGAGGGGTGACATCTTTAGGTTGCACAAGAAATACATTGAAAATGCTGGTGGGATTGTGCATGGTGATGAGTGTGAAATTTCGGCCGTTTTGTCCTACGCTGGCGAGGGTATTGCGGACATGGTCAAGGGCAAATCATTCACAAGTCCTGTGTATTTGGGTGCACCAAAGGATGGACTCATTGGGCATCTCTAAAAATTAGGAGACCACGTGATGTTTTTGTTGCAAAATAAAAAGCAGAAATTAAATTCCATTTACTTTTTAATTAATTACAATTACATTAAGTGTATTCGTTTGTAAAGTTTAAGTAATAAGACCTATGATGTTAATGTATCGTACTTACAAATATTTCAAGGAGCAGCATTAAAATGTGACCCGGTAGGGTGGGAATTTAAAACACACGCTGATCTTTTAATTTTTAAAAGTGTGAAATCGTGATGTTAGGCAATAGTTATGATGTCGATGGAAAATTACAATTTCATAGCAATATTTTATTACTCAGTGTTCGTTCAAAACGAAATTTTTGTTTATATTTTATGTTTTTGACGATTATATAAATTTTTATATAAATTATGTATGTTTATTGTATCTATATGTTAATTATTATTCAAAATTTATCAATTAAAATTTTTATTCTCATTTTACATTTTCGTTTAATTTTACAATGATTTTTCTTTATAAAATTTTTCAGATATTATTGGAAGTGCAGTTATTTCTTTAAGTTAAGTGAAGAAATTTATTTTTTTTTATTTATGCCTATAAAAAAAAAAAAATTCTTAAAATTGCATCCAGATTTCTTTACTTTAAATTGATGAAATCACGTTTTCGAAAGTCTTATGACTCTTAACTTTTGGTTTTGAGTTTCTAAGTTTGCCTAAATGATTACTTTTTTAAACTCACTTTTCAAAGTTATGTAATTGAAATCGTTTCAAGCATCGGAAATGAATGAGCACATCTTAAGATGTTTGTTTTAAAAGACCCTTAAGTCAAAAAACCTATTCAATGAGCACTTTAAGTGTTTCACACCATATCTTATCATTTATTGGTTTGAAACAAAACAAAGGAAGTAGGTTGTAATTTAAAGACAAAACATTATACTGTATCTTGATTAATTTATGATACGAATCATCGTTACGGGACATTTAAAATTATAAATTAAAAAATAATTTGTTTTCTTTTTATGGGAAAATTCATAATTTCCAAAAACATTTCCTTTTCAACATTAAGTATAAATAGTTGTTTTAAAAATTTCAACGTCAATTTTCTTAAACTCAAAATTGTGCTGCATTTTGCTGACACATTTGCCACGTGTTAGTAAATCGTTGCAACATTTAATGCTGAGAATTAAATCATTGTTTATTAAAAACCCGCCTATCAGTCTTACTGGCAATTCCATCTCAGACCCCCACACTTACATTGCAGTCACAAATCTTTGCAGCTCCTCTTATCATTTTACACATTGCATTGCAAAACCAAATAAATATTGTGAGAGGCACAACAAATGTCTTATTGATAAAAATAAAGAATCAAAATACTTCCATGTGGCATTTTATGGAAGTAATTTAAAATTATTACAGTCATCATAAACACTCAAAAAAAAATTACTAAACAAAGTAAAAAGTAAAACATAAATAAGAATGGCAATTGGCAAGGTCAAGTTCAGGCTCAATACAACAATTAATATGAATTCATTATTGCGACAAAATAGCGATTACAAATTATTATGTATGTTCAACAAAAATACGGTTTTTGGGCTACAGCAAAATTGATAAAAAAAATTGATGACAGGGAGGACCCCAAACGACATAATAAATAATGTTTTCTTTTATTTTTGGCTCTTTTTGCTCGATTTATTGAAAATTAAAAAAAAAATGTTAAAAAACTGTTTGTTCGGAACAGCTAATTATTTAGAACACAACTTGGATTTTTTGGAGCAGTTTTTGAAAATTATTTATTTATTTATTTATTTATATTAGGGGAATAATTTCTGAACTTATTATAAAAATGTTTGCAGATCACAAAACTTTTATTACAGATCCAAAAAAAAATCCAACAGCTTTCTATTCATGTATTATAATTTTATTGTTTCCCAGCAGTAGGAAGTGTAACAAGTAATACTGTCGTCGTTGTGGATGTGCACAACCTTCTCGATGGTTTTCTTGTTTAGTTTGGTATATTTAAAAACTGATATGAGTTGCTTGCATTAAGCTTCCTTGTTTATTTAATGCAGAAACATAAATAAATGGGATTACATCTGATAACTTAAAGTTTGCCCTAGAGGAAACCCAGAGAACACGAAAATGAATTATGCTCTTTTGTTTATCATTAACATAAGATGCATAAATAATTTATTTGGAAATAATGACCATGCTAAATATTATTTGCGCGATCAATCATCTTCTCCATCTGTTAAAGATGAACTATTAAAAATTGAATTTGTGTAAAATTTTGTATTTATACTTTTCATCTATGTTGTTAGTTTAAAACCATTTGGGAACCTTGACTAATTAAGTAACTACTACTTTCCGAAATGCACAAGGATGAAGGGGAGGTGTTTAAGAATATTTAATTTTGCATTTAACGAAATTTATAGAATATGAAAACCGACAGAACTTAATCGGATGAGTCAAGATATTTTTTATTACTTCTTTTTTTGATTGCTTTGTGCTATCTTCTCAGGAAACAAACAATAAGGTCATAATTCACTTTTATTATTCTCAATATTTTTTCTTAGAATTATGTTTATTGTCGAATTCATTCAGCGGCTGAATTGTGTGTAATTCTAAATTCTATTTAATTTTTTTTTTAAATTTTATTTACAAATTTCTTTTTGATATTAAAATTAAAAACCAAATTGGTATTCCATAGCGATTATTGCATCAAGCTTTGGCACTATTATAGAAACGGTAGTGAAAATGAAGTATACGTATATATGTATGTACAAGTTGAACAAAAGTATTCGTGACAATAACAACCGTAATCTAATTAAAAATAAATAAATTGGAACACTTTCAACTTAGTTGTTTAGTTTTTAAAGTGCTGCAATGTTTTCAAACGTTTTTTGTTTTGGTTGTATTATTTGTTAAAAATAAAAATAAACTTTGAAAACATTATTTTAGAATTTCTAAATTAAAGGGTAATTCTAAAAATGAAAGAATCGATATCAAAACATTTTACTAAATAATTGATTTTCCACTTACAGATGTCAACCCAACTGACTGACCTGGACACCCACAGCTTATTACACATTTTCACATTCCTCAACCCAATAGACATCCTCTCAATCACCAAAACATGCCAACGCCTGCATGAGGTAGCCTACCTTGTGCCATCCATTCGATTTGAAGCATGTTTAGGTCCAAAATATCTCACCCTCTGCCAAACAGAGGCACTGCTCCAAATAATTGGCAACAACTTGATCAGTTTATCAGCTTGGTTGGACCAGAAAAAATACTACACACGACTGTTTGAGCAGTACTGCCCCAAATTGCGTCACCTCCATTTGGTGTGCTTCAACATTCACCAAGCGAGAAGCCTTAAAAATGTTTTTGGTAATTTGCACACCCTCTCACTGTCATTCCGTAAGGGTGGCTTTCGTGTGGATGAACTCATTGAGGGTTGCGTGCATTTGGAGCATGTTCATTTGGAGTGTTGCAGCCTAATTTGTCAGCATTTGTTACTTCCAAAGTTGCGGGTGTTGGAGATGGAGTTCTGCTTGATAATTTATATTGGACAATTGTTCCGGAATAACACTGGTCTAAGAGATTTAAAGATCTACCATTCAAAATTTGATGCGATCGAGTTTGATGAGTCGGTTGGATGTCTACAGAATTTGGAGCATGTCACATTTGAAACGGAGGATAGTGGAATTCAGCTGGCTGGATTCAGTGATTTAAAGCTGCTGCACGATGTTCAATTGTGTGGTCAAAATTTGAAGGTGGATCAATTGATTGATCTATTCCATGTGAATCAATTGAGGTGCCTAATAATTGACCAAGTAAAACTTAATTGTGATAGCATTAAAAAATTGGCTGTAATGAATAATTTGGAAGTGTTAAGCATTAGTGACGCTGCCTTTACGGATGATCAGTTAAAATTACTTAACGGCAATTCAGTAAGGTCTTTGAAATTATCTGACTGCCAAGTAACATCTTTGGAGTTAGTGGAATTAATGACACATTCAAACAAATTAGAATCACTGGAGTTGAGGGACATAAAAGGATCAGAAGGGCTTAAAAATGAATACCTCAATAATATGAAACAAAAAGTTATTGTTTCAGTTCAATAAACAAATTGAGCTTTTTAATTCATATTCTGGTATATTTTTGTATAACAATAAATGGAGTGTTTATTTAATAAACTAAAAATTGCCTCCTAAATCCTTCCACCCGTTCAAAATGCACTCTTCCAAACGTTGCCGAATTAAAGGTGCTTCATTCATAGGTGCTAATCCAGCTTTAACCAACTCTGGATAAATAGCATGGTGATGTTCCACCATAGCATAAAATTGCTCCTCCACTGCTGTCTCAATCGCCATTCTATCATTTACCGGATTCCATCCCTCGAAATTCCGCAACGTCATAACAGATCCACTCATCGCGTTATTGTACACAACACTCCGGATTTCCATGAAATCTTTCACCAATTTCTGCACTTCAACGTCCACAATTCCCGCACACAATCCAATTGATGTTGAAGCATCTTCAACAGTGAAATCAGTTGTTTTATTGATGTTTAATTCATCAGGAACATTTAGTTTCGATAAGCCGCTGATGACAACATTGAGACCATCCTCATTTATTGCATCCACCAAGTGACTGAAAGTTTCTTCAAAAATGTGCAAAGTTTGTGTGGTAATCTCTACGAAGGAGTCACTTCGAAGTTGAAGGTATGTTAGGTCTTTTGGGGGTCTTTCATGTGGTCTTTTCCATAGTAAATGATTCTAAAAATATGAGTAAAAATCCATCAAAATCAGAGACAAAAGTACAACAATATCACAATTAAAAATTACTTACCTCAATATTTGGTTGCTCCAGAGAACGGACAGTCACAACTGCCACCAGTAAAGTTATTAAACCGTCATGCATTGTTATTCGTCACTTAAACAACTGATCAGCTAAGTCAACTGATTGACCGCATTTTTATTTTGCACGTAATCGACTGGGAGAATTACTATAGTAGGAGATATTTGATTTTAGGACAATAGCCGTATTATTATCACATATTATTATGCCTAGAATGTGTGCGTGATGGATGATAAGGTGAGGGCAATAATTAAAATGTCATAAATCTGTTTACAAAATTCGTTTGATTGGTTTAATCATAGAATTCGGGTTTAATAATGTTGCAGACGACTTAAGCGTTTTTTGAGTGTGTGACTTTTTTTAATGATTAATTTTAAACGAATGTGTAATCTTTAGGAGACAACGATACGGCACAATTTGTCATGATTAGAGCAGCGCAGGTGTTGAGTCAAAGGCATGATGTTTAAATTAAGTACAATTAATGTAATTTTTAATCCGTTCTTTATTATTATTTTGATGACGTGAATCTTGATAACAAAATAAAATGCATCATCAAAACTTAATGGAAGAAGACAGATTGAAGACTAAAATAAGTACCCCCTCCTTATTCTATAGACTAAAGCCTTAGACAAAAATGACGACTACAAAAGAAATCCACACATTTTAGATTTTAATAAGATCTTTTTTTACTTTGACCTTGAACATTCATCTTTAGGGACCTTGAAATGCTAACAAAATAATAAAATCTAACACCAAGAATTTAAAGCACTAATTTATGTCGAACAAACTCGATAAGGGTTCAGGGCGAAGTTTAAATGATCAATGACTATTTCAGTTAACGGTACTCGAGGCAACTTTGTTTTAAGGATTATTATGAATGAATTTTAATTCAATTACAAAGTAAACAATTGTTTGTGTAAATTGGGAAGCCTTTTTATTTGCAACTTTAAACGATTTCTTTTAATTCAATGACATATTTCACTGGACATATTGCCAGATTTAAACATTTTAAATTATTTATTTCCTTTTTATTCGTTAGAATTTCTTTAACTTTATTCTCCATATAATTTTTATATGAAATAATTCTATAATATTCATGTATAATTTTTAATACAATACTTTCTTTTATTTAAATAATTTATAAGTTGTAAAAATATTAAATATTATATTAAATGTATTTTCATTATTTATATATGTATATAGTTTTGGAAATGTATTATTTTACTGTGTGTTTTTGCTTATAGAATAAATGTGTGTTTGTTTTTTTTTTGTTTGTTTAATTTTATTTGTTTTCAAATAACAAGAAAAATAAAGAATACTTTCTTAGCATGTACAACAAAAGAGAAAAGTGTATCCACGAATTTGGCTGTCTGCATCGTCGGTGATGCCATCCATCAGCAAATACTGTGCCTCGCCAAATTCCATCCGCTCTCATAACTCGATATTGACGTCGTTCCTGCAAAATTATAACAACATTAGTGGGGAACATCCTTGAAAATGGTTTAATTAAAGAGTTACAAGATATTTATGTCTGCCCATTTTTTTTTCAGGTGGAGAAGTCCAACTCGACAAGCATCGTCAATTAACCTCTTTTTTTTTAGTTCACAATTCTCATTAAATACTAATTAATTAGATAGCCAAGCCCACACACACACACACATGACACACACAAGCATCGACCATCAAATATTGAGAAGCGCAAGTAATTGAAAATACATTTGAGTTGTTACTTTAGTAGGAGCGAAGTTGTTAGAGCTACAATTTGTGTTAATGCTTAATTAAATAAATTATTAGTAATCACAGCATAAGATCAGTTGGAAATGAGAGAGAAATGTGCTTTGTGGTAAGATTAAAAGCATACGTGCCGTGTTAAATGATAATGATAAATTTAAAGTCATAAATAAAAAGTGTCCTTGTTTATGAATATTTAATTGCAATTAGTATTTTAAATTAAAACTATTCTATCAATGGCAGCTTTATTTTTAAATAATTAACAAAAACAATTTTAATTCTTAATTAATAAATTTAAAAATATGAATATTCTGAAACACTGTTGCATTTTCAATTTATTTAAATTTGCTTTATTTATTTAAAGTATGTTTATATAGCTGATACAGTTATATTATGTAATTATTCTATAAATAATTATGTCGATAAATTAGCCTGTGTCCAAAGTAACATATTACAATTAATAAAGAAAATATTTCTTTTTCGTGAAATTATAAACTATGTCTCATTAAACAGTTAATAGTTTTATGTATATTTTAGTATTATTTTTATTTTGTTTGCGTATATGATCGCTAATAAACTAAACATCTAAATATGTGTATTTTTTGCTTATTTCAAAACTGCTAATGATTAAAGACAATATCAGCCTACAGGACATGTAAATTGTTCCTACAGGGTTGTTTCATGCAATTTTCGGTGATTATATAGCACATTATGAATCGAATAATTTAGACTGTTTAGTTGTTCCATTGTTTTTTGTTAATCATTTAAAACTTACGAAAATACTTAAATTGCAAATTTTTAAATCTCAACAATAATACAACCATTTTCTTGTAAGCCTTAAGAACTCATTGCATTTGGTGCCAACATCTGTTATATTACCGTTACTAAGAGTGTTAAAGGGAAAATAAAAAAATGAAACAAATTTAAAATATTATGTCTAACCAATATTTTTCCATTCCCTTAATTGTATGAGAGGTTTAAACTTAACCGGGATAAGCCAGGAGTCAACCTTACAAAAGTGTTTTCATACTTCAATAAAATAATAATTTTAAATTACGGTTTTGTCAATAATTTGGCCTTATAATTTAAATTTTGAATAATTTTTTTGGCATGTTTTAAGTCAAAAAAAAACATGAAAAGACATTACTTGCAACAATCAAAAGATGAACAATAAAAACGATTCTGTTTTCACAATAATTACTAATAAACAACTAATCAACAAATTTCCATTGTATAAGATAAATTTAGATAAAGTTTTTTTTAGGCATTCCCTATTTTATTACAATATTTATAATTAAAATTTAAAACACATGTAAACTCTATTATTAATTAATTACTTTGTAACATTTTTTTAACACGTTTGTTTTCCATATTAAATATTTTCCCCACAACAGTTATTCCATAAATTTGGTTGTGTGGTTTAACCCCCATCTCAATAGATATCATCATTAATATATTTTTTAAAAATTGTTTGTTATTTGCAAATGTCCGCCTGTCCGATTGAGAATGACAATTTGATTGAAATGTAACGATTAGTATAAATATCTTGAGCAAACAGAGCGTTTAATTATTTCTTTTAATTTTCAATTTTTGTTTAAATATATAGGTAGGTTTATTTTAAATTTTGCTGCACTCAAGAAATGGGTGAAATTTTTTTTTTTTTTTTGGAAAGTCTCAATGCATGCGTCGTCAATCTTCAAAGGTTCGTTTTCACAGCCCGAACAATAATTTAATTAAAATAAGGAGTTGTTCTTTAATTCTGCGCGGCGCATAATCAATCCAATAAAAAATGTACAACTTTTATTTAACATTAAAATAACTCAACATATTTTAATATTTTATACAGATATTTTGTTTGAATTTTAAAATCGTATAAAAATTGATGCTGATTGATGAAGTTGAAACTCATTATAATAATTGATATACTTCAAACCAAAAAAAATGATTTATTTAATTGATGTTAACTAAACTTTTGGGATTTTAAATTTAAGAAGCAATTACTAGTAATTGACTTTACTTTAATGAAATCATTCAAGCATTTCTTTTCATTTCTCGATAATGCCATAATGTAAAAGTATCAAATGCAATAAAACCAATTAATTATTTACTGGTTTCAGTGTCTATCTGTTTTAAATATTATGCGCGTGTATCAATAATTATCATGTTTAATTGTTTGATGATTTGATTTTATATATAAACATTTTCTATTTTATTTTTAATTTATATTTTGACTATTACATTATTTTCCTAATAAGGATTATAAGAATATTTCTAAAAACATTTTAACTCCATTAAAATTATTTGAATCGTTATTAAAATGTTGTATTATTGAGTTGTGTTAATTGAATTTTATTTAGGGGAGTTTTCGCAGATACTTTGTGGCGTTTCCAGTTTTGAATTTAGGACTTTTAAATAGACAACCAACATTGTTATAAAATGACTATTTAATAAAATATACCTTAAATGTAAATTGATTTTAATAAAATATGAAGCAGAATAAAAAATCTCACGGTTCATGCAGCGGAATTAAGCATCGTGTAAAAAATAGCAAAACATAATTTTTAAAAATATTTACATTCAAATTTACAGTACAAAAGGAAATGCAAAAATGATAAGGGAAAATATAAATAAAACAATCACCGTACGTTACAACCATCACCAACGATAACTTATAATATACACAATGCCTTACTAGTAATAAATATATACAAAAGGAAACTAATAACAATAACAGTGATAACAATAATAATTTACAAAAAGGCTTCACATAAAAATAATAAGTTTAAAAAGAAAAAATTAAGTGACTTGGGGAAATGAATTCATTACATTTACAAAACTGAACAATTAAAACAAAAATGAAATAAAAACAACTTATTATTTTTACACCACACAAGCTGAGAAAACCCCCATCACCCGTCAGCCAAGATCGTGTTGGGCTTCCGACCGATAAATGGCCGCCCGATAACTATACCTGTTTGACGCTGCTGTATTTTGTAGTTGCTGCTGCAGTGGTGGAGGTGGCTGTTGTTGTTGCGGACCGGCTTGCATTGCAATTGGATTGTTCAGGCCGTATGATGCATCATCTGGCGGAAGAAGGCAGTTTTGTAGATCGGATTGTTGCTGTTGTTGCTCGGCAATAATGCGCGAACCCAAAATATACACATAAGTCTTGTAGCGTTTTAACTGGAAAAAAGTACAATTATTAATTGAAATGTTTATTTGACGAAAAGAAAAAAGGACTCTTACTTCGTATAGAAGATATGCCTCTTTTTCTTTGAAATTCTGCAAAGGTAGGCCTTTATTAGGAGTTGGACTCCTTCGATGCTCTTCCAAAGTTGTCTCCAGTTGTTGCACACGTTCTTCGTGTGTAGTCAACTGTTCACGCTGTAATTAAACAAGATTTTTAGAATATTTATTTTATACAGACAGAAAGATTGAGCATACCATAAGGAATTTGGTGTGTGAGCTGGGCAACAGTGGCCGCTGGAAACGTTTTTGACTTCCAACGCCACCCTCAAGTGGTGGCGCCGAAAATGAAGCGCACACAAAATTAATTGTATCAATCCATGACTGCAGTTCCTTTGAGTCACTCGTCTGGAAGAGGAATTCCGATTGATCGGCGGTCTGCAGTCGAAAGACGTGCAATTTTTTCGTGTAGTCGTTTGCCTTCGTTGCAAGTGCATGATGAATGCGAATGGCATTATGCACATTGTCTGACATCTTTTTATAAAAAAGGGATTAAAATATTTAAATTTTAAAAATTGAGAATAGATATTACTTGACTCTTGCGGAAGCCATGTTCATCCTTGTGCAAATACAGGACCAGATCACGCAATGTGCAGTAGAACATTTTCCACGATCGTTTTCCGAATGGCGCTGAAAATAAACCACAGCAATCTGCGTCATTAGTGAGTACTTTGGCTCGTATCAGTATTTCAAGAAGATGTGCGAAGACAGTTACAGAAAGCAAAACAACCCATAAAAATAAACATAATAACTAACACCCCTTCCCGCCACCACTAAATGCAAGTGATTAGTTGGACAAAGAAACTCACTCTTTTTGTAATTCGAATCGTAACAGCACTTGCGCATCACGTAGCCCTTTTTGTATTCGATGGCAGCCGAATTGTGTGGCGTGTCTAAGAATGGATTGGGCCCAACTGGAGGGCCCTGAATACTGTTCTCATTCGAACGTGCCTTTGATTGTTGATCAGCCAATTCATCGTCACTACAATTATTTAACAAACACAAATATAAAACAATGCCAGCAAAAATGATGAAAAACAAAAGTGTACGTACAGTGCCCACTCCAGTGGATGACTTTTGATTGCTTGATAGAGAAACTTCAGAACATCTTTTGGGAAATTTTCTCCATCATTTAACTCAGCCAAATTATCGATGAATTCAGTGCATGTCATTTTACGACCAATATTTTGGCCATGCAAATCAGTGTTAAGTAACATTATGGCGCAGGTGAGAGTGTGTACAGCATCTGGGGGAGGACGGGAGCAATTAACAAATGTGAGACATTGAAAAAAGGAAAGCATACCTTGAGAGTTAAATGTGCCTGGATTGCAATCCAGGTAGCGCCTTGAAAAATGAACAAGCACTCTCTCCCGTTCCTGTGTCTCCCCGGACAAAGCAAACTGTTGCAGGAATTGCCGCAACGCCTCATCCAATGTTGATTTATCAAAGTTGAAATATTTCAAATACTCGTCAGCAACCGCACGACTAAAGTCATTACTAAAAAAAAAAAAAATGTTAATCAATATTTCAATCAAAAAAACTAAATGTTTGATGCTTACTTTTTGCTTAAGTGTCTAGAGACATCGCTCTTCTTAAAGCCATCCAACCCATAGAGTCGTTTAGCGAGCCGCACAGCCGACGGAATGTCAACTGCTTTAGGTGAATAGTGATAGGAATGCAATGACTCAACATCGCTACCATCATCTGACACCGGTGGCGACGACTCACGACCATCACCATTGCCAGCCATCACAGTCGGTGGATCCTCTGTCAACGTAGCCAATTCATCCTCTGAGTTCGTTAACTCAGCATATCCCTGACTGGACATTGTACCCGGACTGTTGCCGCCATTTTCTGCGCCACGCACTTGAATCACAATTTTATGTTCACCACTGCCATGTGATGTGGTGTCCTTGTTGTTGTGTCTACTGTTAGCACTGTGATGGTGATGTTGTGATGAATGCTGATGCTGCTGATGATGGTATGCTTCCGATACCAAAATCGTTGAATCTGAATCACTTGGATCACTAATGGCCATCGCCATATCTTTGGAACTTAGCAAGTTATCATCGTCCTGATAGTCAGGACTGGAAATATTGGAAACAGCCTCCGACACACTGTGATCACCGCCATTTATCGGACACATCAGACTGTGTAGGCAAGCAGCACCAGCTGCGCTGTGCGCCCCCTTGGAACCCGAATTGGAGGACATCACTGAGCTGGAAACGGATGTCGGCGATGCCGGTGAATCCGACCGCTGTGGCGAAGAGCTGATCGAACTTGAATGTGAGTGCGAATTGGATGAGTTGGCGACACCAGCCGTTGTGTTTGGCACTGGTGCGTTGTATGTCCACACAATGCGATCCCGATCGGAGCTTTGCGAATCCTCGGAATCTTGTCGTGTATCTAAAAGCGTATTTAGAGAGCTATTGACATCTTCGTCAATATCAATGGGGATGACAGCACCCAGTCCACCATCACGTTGTGTTTGCTGCAAATGATCCTCGGAGCGACTGGTTCGAAATCCAGCTGAATCACATTTACGCACAATACCATTATGTTGTTGTTGCTGTTGTTGCTGATGCTGCTGCTGTTGGGGATGATGTTGCTGTCGTCGTATAATCTCCTGTGCCCCAGAGTCGGGGCTGGTAGGCACCGAATTAGCCGATTCTTTGTGCTTCAAATGGCATATACCCTCAGCGATGGGCGTTGACAGCGATGTGGGTGATGTAGGCACTGAATAACAGCCGTCTAGTGAGTTGGTGGCCTCACTCTTAACTGTTGATGATGATGAGGTCGATGAGTGATGATGCTGTGGTCGGTGATGTGGATCATGTGTGGTTAGTTGTCTGCTGTTGTTGGTGCAACCATTGTTTGAGTCACTGTGATTGTTTGGTTGTTCAGATGCTGCTGCTGCTGCTGCTGTGGTGGTGGTGTTTTTAATTGACGCTAAACATTCATCAAAATCGTTCATTAATTGACGGCTGCTGACACCACCACCACCGTAACCGATACCGGCGTCAACATCATCATCATCGTTAGTATATTGAATATTGTTCTCGGCAATGTTGTGTCGATTTTGTGCACCACCGCGATTATTTCTAGTCGTCGTGTGTCCACCGTCACTTCCTGAATGGAAATCGTTGATGTTGGCGCTGCGCTCACTGTGTCTGCTCTTCTTGGAGTTAGCGGAGTCGGTGCTCTCCGATTGGCTGGGCGATGATGGGCTAGACTCGCCTTTGGCGTGTGGTGCAACGGCACCGTTTCGATAACTGGTTACGTTATTGCTGTGGTGTGGCTTGTGCACCGGCGAATCTCTCAGACTGTCCACTTTTTTACTGTGTGATACAAGGCCTAGACTCTGTGGAGTTCTTGAGAGATTCAGTATGAGGTCGCCGGTCATCATGTACGCCTCAAATCGGGCTTTGGTATTTGGTGCCGGCGGCTGATTTGTTGGCTGTTGTTGCTGTTGCTGGTGCAGATGATGGTGATTGTTGTGGCTACTGTTGTTGGTTCCATTCGGTGTTGGAATATGTGAAGTCCGTATCTTTTGTCCTTGCGGTGATTGTGGGGCACTTTTGGATGAACTGCGTACCGCTTGGGGTATGCGAGATTTTCGGCATTGCGATGGATCCGATGTCGTTAGACGTTGACTGCTGCTGCTGGAACTGCTTGAATTGCCGCCACTGTAATGATTGCGATCGGAGTCGTATGGCACTGGCGAGGGTGATGCAGATGAGGAGGTTTCCCAGATGTCAGTTAGGGGTGGGAGTGGTACATCCGGTTGATGTGGATTTGTCGTGTGTGCCAAATAATGACGAACGTTGGCTTTGACTTTTGGATCTGAAATAAGATGTTTCAAATTATTATGTTTTACATTTGGAAACACCAAATTAGTAGGATAAATAACTTGTTTTTGGCAACAGACAGACAACAACTTTGGAAAGGCGCGAGGTGTCAGTTATTCGGGGGTTCCCTTCAATCATCGCCAAGTGACCATTTACTCTCATTTGCATATTGCATTAAATTAACACGAACATTTCTGTCCGCCTTTATTTAAATTCACTTCTAAACTGCAACAATATCCTTAAACATGTAATAAAGTTTCTCCATCCATCCACTTAGGTTCATTTGCATAATGCAAAATGTCGTTGAATGAAACAAATGCAAAACGGTAAGGAGTTACAAATTCGCCGAGAACGAAAAACCCCTCAGCAATTTTTGCACAAGCCTTGCACGTACAAACATTTGAAAAGAGAAACAGATATGCCATTTCAAGGAGCAAGAAGTCATAAGTAAATGGGTCATAGACGTAAGATTAAAAGAATAAAAATTTCCCAAGTGTTAAAATAAAAAATGCTTTGTGAATGAAAAATCTCCCACTCTTATACAGTTGCCACTTCTTCACTTACGGTTCGTATTTATGTACACTCCGTGAAGAAAAAGTCAAGTTACACCCTACCACAATGGCGCATCGCAAAAAACAAAATGTCACAACATTCATCCCAGCGGGGGTGGACAATGAAAAGCACAATCTTACAGTGGGAGGGTATCGCCTCATCCTTCTCAATATAACACATTTTTTTATGAATAATTTAGAGTTTTTGATGACATGGAGCGTATTATCAAATTGAATTTTGCGAGAGCGTTTACCCCCAATACCTTCAAAAGTACACCCAAACAACAGTGCACAAACATGTGGGATGTGATGACATCAATAAGGGGGTGATTGGAACAAATGATCGGTGACGTCATTCAAAGCGGCGCGGCGGCGACATGAAATAAATGAAATTCTCATCGGCTGAAATATTTCGGCAATATGCAAATATCTTATCTGTACTAAAATAAAACGGTGGCCGTGCGTTGTTACTTGTTACTATGTGGTGTTAGGGAAATTAAATTTCTCGCTGAATGTCAAATGGGCGTTTTTAGGAGGCGCGCAATAGACACAAAGGGAAAGTGCGGTACTCTGGGAATAATTAGTTTGTGTGGCGGAAACAAACAACGCGCGGTGTGAAATCAATTAAAAAAAGGTGTTACATAATTTGTTTGTTTCTTTTCCTCTTTTGTTAAAGTTAAGTTGAAGTACGTTGTTTTGTGCTGAGGCCTTTCGCAGCATTTCTTACAATTTACAACATTCCAACCCTCTCTCGCACCCACCATCATTATGCATGGCAGTGAGAAACAACCCTTCACGCAGCAGAACATAGAAATTGTTGTATCTTTCTTGTGGCATTAAATAAATATCAACTCACCCCGTTTGAGTTCGAGCGTCACAAGGTCATCGGACAGGCGCAAACACTTTAGCACTGTAACAATATAAAATGTGTGGTCCATTCAGTATTTATGTAAGATTGAAATTTAATTGATGCATACCTTCTTTCGTTGAAAATCGATGGACGTCTGTGCCATTGACTTTGACAATTACATCGCCTGCTTCCACCTGTAATATAGATAAAAACGAAAATATTCATTAAATAAGATATGAATTAGGCATGCACACTATTTATGTAGTTTCGATAATAAAAGAATTCGAAATATTTCAAAGACCCACCAATCTTTAATCTCTCTTTCTTTGCAACCAAAATGTACATTTACTGCAAAGATTGGTTAGGCAAATTAGCTCTTAATTTTCAATTGTTTGTGCTAGCTCGACAATAATAAGTGCGTCAAAGTAACAGCGACGCAGCATACAATTTTGTACAAACAAGGAAATAACGTTTTCAGACAACGCTCATAATTTATTCGTTGAGTGGCCTACATTCGCTACTGCAAGCCAAATTGGCTGGTTAAACTTTGTTAAAATTAAATATAACTTCATCAGTGCAACCACATTTTAAATATTGTAGTAGCAAATAAAGTTCGTTTTGCTGTGGTCTTCGGTTGTTCTTTATTTAAATTCAGTTTTATTGAATACAAAAAATGTGGTAAGTGGGGAGAGAAACTTTTTGTTTATTAAAAGCATTTTTTCCACAGCAAAAATTATGTTTTTAGAACGAAAAAATTTTCAATCAATTTAATAACTTGTCAAATCGAGGGAAAATTTTTTTTCATTAAAAATTTTAAGGTCCTTAGCACAGTTATTTTAACACGAAACATGCAAAGTATGAAAAAAAAATGCATCCTTGCTATTATAAAAAAAAAAATTAACAATTAAAATCGAGCAATCTAAACCAACAACTGCAAACATCCAATTGTGTGTGAGAAAAACTCATTTATAAACCGCCAACAAATGATTGTTTCAATAATTAATTGAGGGGTGATTTATTTTGAAGCGCATCTTCAACCCGGAGCAATCGTACATGACATGTATATTTATTTTGTGTATTGAGGAAAATCAATGATTGCAACATAATGTTAAATGGACAATTGAATTGGGGTCAATTTATAGGAGCGAATATCGATCAATTGTATTTAAAATACAACGGGGTAGAAGCAGAAGTTAGAACGCTGCATGCAAATGAATCATTCGAACGCATAATTATGTATTCAACAATCGTATACCGTAACCGATTCATTTTAAATGCGTGGGCGGTGATTTTAGGGCACATATCACACTAAGGGGGTTAGAGTTCAGCGTTTTGTATTACAGCTTCTAAACTGATTCACCAATTAAAACATACTGTTTGACTTTTGTATTTTGAAAATGCCTTTAAATATGCTATTGCAGCAATTAAGGCGATTAGGAAGTAAACTCAGTTTTAATACTATTTTTTTTATTTTTTTTATCTAAAGTTTTTTTATTTTTTCAAATGTTTTTTTTTCGTTCATCCAACATATTATATGTAACTAGCTAGATTATCATAAGCATTGCCAGACAGTCTCCTTTTTTTCAAAATAATTTAATGTTCAACCAGAAATTTATTTCACATTGAAAAACACAAAATTTATTACCGTAAGGAAGTCGTTTAATTTAATTTTGAGGAACACAAAACTCAAACATTATTTGCGGACGCAGAAGAAAGCGAAATTTATCTTTATGCTGTCAATCTATAGAAGCACAAATCGATTGTCGAATATAAATCAATCCAAATACTTAACCTACAAAATGCCATTAAAAAAATCACACACGGACATTCACCCAAGGCAACACACATGCGTTTATAATAGGAAACCCAAAGAATTTGTCAAATATTTCATCGGGATGAGCAAAACAAGAAGCGGCTAACTGTTGAGACTGTAAACAATTTCAATGCTATTTAACGGTATTTCCACGTCCACGAATAGAACAGAAGTCGCCTTGCGGCCAAATTAGCCTCAAGCACCCTGTTAACGTGATCTCTAATGAGTGTTGCGTGTATTTTCATGAATGAAATAACAGCAATTGTTGTTTACTATTTCTGATATTATTATTCATGCGATATTTTTATTATCGCACATTTTATTCATCTGCATAATTAATACACACAATTTGCTACGGTCAATTTAATTAAAATATGTTTGTGTTTTATATTATATTTCCATTCCAGCTGCTGGGCATTATTTTGTGCTTCTTGGTTTGCTGCGTAACACGAGACTGCACATCAAATTGAATAGAAAATATTAGCATTAGAATAATTATTGTAATTATAAATAGAACAAACACGACTGCAGCTGGATGTATTTCAAAGGACGACGATTTATTAACATCGATTATAATGGAAATGTGTTTCCCCCATTAAACGCATCAATTATGTTTAACGTTTATTGGCTTAATCCGAATTCATTGTATACATATGATGCGCAATGAAACATGTCTTGAAGCACTCAATGTGAATTTTTTTATAAATAAATAGAATTCGGTCATGGGTGGAGGAAGAAATGTGCGAAAAACATGAGTCGCTGATTATTCAGTGTTGGCGGAGAAAAAAAAATTGCACGTGATTTTATGTTTATTTTTATGCTGCACTTGTTTATGCGATTTTATTTTAATAATTAGACGAATGAAATTTGGTAAAGAAAGATTTATTCAATTATCGTCAATTTCTATATTTAAATATGACCTTGAGAAAAATGCCATTAATTATGTAGAATAAAACGACATTAATTAAATAACGTCAATTTGTTTAAAATGTTGCAGTACATTTGGGCTGTTTAATTTAATTTTGTCTGCAATTTCCGGTTTTGAATTTTATTTTTTTATTTTAGCTTCTTCAAATGTTTTCAGTAAGTTAAGTAGATGTATAATAAGTTTATCTGAGTTAAAACAACTATTTTACAGAAATTATTTTAAAAATCCTTATTGTGTTTTAAATGAAAATCTTCTACAGAGAAATTAAAAATAAGGAGTAGGTGTGTGATCTTGAAATTTGTTTTCCCCACAAAAACTTAAATACCCTGACAACATCTAGAAAGGTCATGAAGCCACAATGTGTGCTTTCATAATTCATTCCACATGATTGACATGCACACGTACGTTTGGACTGTTGCCCGTTTATAAACCCCCAAAAATCAATTGCTTACTGCCCCATGAAATTGACTGCGTTACAAAAGATGTCAATGTCTCTTTATTAAATATAGACGTAAAGCGACTACATATGGCGATCGAATGATTTTAGACCAATAATTGTTGTGATTGGGCATGTGTTAAATGAATTTGCAACCTCTTGACTTTACAACATTTTGATACAATTAGAGACAATGACGCTGTGGCCTCCCGACTGTATTATAATATTAAATTTCAACGTTTATTTAATGTTCCGATAGATAAATGTATAGTTTATCCTGTTTGGACGACAAACAAAACACACTAAACCATGTTTGCCAAAACATGGACGGGGACTGAGAAATCTGCATTGGATTGAATGTCTTTTGTGAATGGGTGCGGATCGAGAACCGGCGTAATTAAATGCATAATAAATGTTTGTTGTGGTGTTGTTTTTGGCAAACGCTTCTTTTTATTTGGTTCACGTGTGGTACAATGTGTGTTTGGATAAAGTGTCAAAATCAAATTCGCCCCATAAAAGTTGTTTGTTGTGACTGTTGTGACAAAGTCCATGATTTAAGCCATGACAATAACATTGTTGTGAAAAATGGCAGATGATTTTATTTCTTGCTGCTTTTGGGATGAGCTGTGGTGGATTAGTTTTGTCGCAGAACTTTCATTGTTATGGTTACCGAGAAAAATCATAAAATAAATATTTTTACAAAGGATAATGGATATTAAACAAAACACACACAAAACGAATAAACATTCAATTTGACCTTGAAATGTTTGTTTATAATCTGAATACCTGGAAAAAATTTATCCACGAAAAGCAACTGCGCAAACAATTAAATTATCCAAATATTTATAAAAACTGTGCTGAATTTAGAGTCGAATTTTAATGATTTGTTTATACTCAAATGTCAAAGGAATTTGTAATTTATGTGCCATCCAAATTTAAAAAAAAAAACAATTTTAATTCCATCAACACACACAAAAGTTCATTGGCGAACACATAATTTTGTATGGGGCAAAATCGATTGTGTTCAATGAAACTCGTGATTCATAAACAACGAACGAAAAATTCAGACCAAGGAGACTGTGTCGACAACAATCGACACACACGAAATTGGCGTTCACGAAATAAAAATACATTCCATAAATGGATTTATTACCAAAGCAATTTAAAAAAAATTATATTACACCGCTGTCAATTTAATTTGCACGTCTGCACCAAATGTTTTAAATTAAATGCTTTATTTTATGTAGCAAGGAGTGAAAGCATTAAGCTATAAATTATAGAAATTCGTATTATGAACATTAAAAGAGAGCCAGCGTTTGATCTCAAGACGGGACAAGGTCATCACGAATTGATTGCATTTGCTTTCTGATTATACAATAATCATAATAATTATTTTTTTAAATTAATTGATCAGTTAGGTGGGAATGCAAAAATGTTCAAACCAGATTTTTTCCATATTAATTTTATTTAGTTAATCGGAAAGCAAATGACCAGACCATCGAAAATAGATTGTCCCACTTTCGGTGAAGTCGATGCATTTTTTATGCATTAATTAACCTTTGAGTTTTACTACACAACTGCGCTCATCGTAACACATTTTATGCCGCATGTGACACATGCTTCGAGTATTATGTCGCGTGGTATTAATTTTTGCTGAGCAAGTATTTTTAGGATTTTTTGACTATAATGCAGGAATAATAGTATTTAAGAGGACGGTCGCGTGCTCATACGCTTGAAGTGAATTGGGTGCGACTGCAAGGAAAGCAATTCAAAACTTTATAAGGAAAAACAAAAACTCGACCGATAAAATATTATTCAATTTTGAGGTTACAAAATACCGTAAATCCTATCTTACATTAAATGGTTACATCAGTTACAGATTGAAAATTAACTAATAACACAAACATTTTTTCTTTCTTGTACATGACTTTTTAAAAAAAGCAATAAAAATCAGAAAAACGCTGAAATCTGAATACGAAAGAATCATGTGGACAACGACTTGTTGTAGTAAATCAACTTTATCTAAAGAGCTTTTGATATTCAAGGTGCATAATACATATGTATTTACAAAATGGTTGTTATTAATAAGAAACGCGATAAGAATCATAAAATGAAACAAGTTCGGAAACCGCTACAAAAGAGAGCTTTTTTACACAATGTATTTGTGAATCTATTAAACATACCACAGAAATCATCCCCTCGAACGCTTGCAACACAAGCAACTAGCATGAAAATAAATGACACAAATATTCTGCAGTCATTGTAAATTAAATAGGATTAAAGATTAAGTTGTCGCCGTCCTTGTGATGGTGCAATGGTACGTACGAATACATCGTCGCAACATGGACAACATGAATAAACAACAACGGGATGCACCCAGCCATACAAATGTTTCTGTGTTCCTTTCGGATGGTTCAATTTGATTCAAAAGATATGCGATATGTGTGCATGTCAGCTGCAGCATTGTTCATAAAACTTATACCCAGTTGGGTCTATTAGTTGCAATTTGGCAATGCAATGCATTTCGGTGCACCGCAGTGTCGTCACAACTCACAATCATTCTCCAACCAAAAGCCACACATGCAGTTTCATGTTGTGTGCAGAGTCGCTTTTAATTCCTTTTATATATTATATTTTAAGAAGGGTGCCACAAAAACAAATTGCACTTAGAACCATTTCTATTTTGGTACTTACACGAGCATTTAAAGCGATGCACATTTTATGCAGATAAATGACGCCGTGTCTAAGCTTAGAACTGCACCTAAATATATAACACGAACCACTTAGGTTTTAATTATGTATATTTATAGTTTTAGACTCAGATGACTGAATTTAAGACGAAATAAAATAAATTCTTTAGACTTTAGATTTACTTCATTTTGGCGCATTAGTAAATTGAATGTTGAACTAAATGTGAAGGCACCAGAAGGACACAATTTATCTTGTCCTTTCAATATTTTTCGTTTCATAAAAATGATCCTGATAAAAAAGTATTTAATAGTAGATTAAAAAAACTGCTATGTACATTAATTTTTGACATTTGTAGAAAAAGTGTACTAAAATGTGGTTTGCAATTAGTGTACTAAAAATTGAACGCAATTCGACATTTTAAACTGTTTATATGTGTCTCATTGATTTTTTTTTTGATTATAATACCTAGGAATGTCTTCTTATGTGGATGCTCAATTAAACCAACATCAATGAGCTATATTTTTTAAATATCTACAGACATAGAACACAATTGAAACGGTTTTTCGCAACAATAATTCTCATACAATTAAAGGAATTCACGCCATCTGCTCGAATCCAATTAAAATTATTGCAAAAATCTTCGGGAAAATAATTTAAATGTTCTTATCAACTTAATTATAAACCATTTAAATTAAATACCTGAAATAAGTGAACTTTTTGGAGAAAAAAAACATTTTAAAATAAATACACGAAAACATAAAATGTATTTAAAAACGATTCAACCGCATAATACACGCTCCAGTAATTGGTAGCTGCTACATAGTGCAAAAAAGCGTTACCACTCAATAAGGAAATCCAAAAAATGAGACGAAGAAAAGTAAAAAGCGGGAGGGTGAAATAGCCGGAAGAAGGCAAATTGCCTCCAGTTAAGTGATTACACCAAGAAGTCCACACTCACAAACTAGCACACACCGCAAATCCCATATACCGTCTGTTGCTTCTTGCTTTTCTTCTTATTACTTTTTTCACCATCCCCGTCCGTGTGCCCTTAATACCGGGCCCCCACCCGTCTAGTGTTCTATGCAGATGTGGTCTGCTGTAGAAGCGCGGAAAAAACACAAAAATGATTTTCCCTTTATATTCATGCATTCGACATGAAAAATGTATGCTTATGCTTGCTGCTAGAGAAGAAAATGCCTTGCCAAATTGTGTGCATGACTCGTATTACTATGTAGTATTTAAAGGTAGGAGGTTATATGGAACATAAGTATAGCAAAAAAGCTCGCACATGTTGGGATGTGTGGGTGAGTACATGAATTGTACATCAAATTGTATGTATTTCGTGTACATGTTTAGATTTGGGCGGCTTGTTGTAGGGAACATGTATAGGGACTAAAACGGAACATACATTGCGCCAACACACCTATGTAGCTGTTTGTTACATAAAAGAAAATTGCAAAAGGAAAATCATTTGTGAGCTAAACAATGAGGATGAAATGTTGTGGAATGGGACAAAATTGAACAGGTGGAAAATAAAGAGGAGTGCAGCATATTTTAAGAAATATAAAGATGCACTGTAATGACTTTTGAAGGACAATACATGCACTCATGTATCGAGTTTATGCAATTTTAGAAAGAAAACATTTTATTTGAATCATTTTTGAAATGTATTACAATAAAGATTCATAAAATATTATACCTACAACTAGGGCATAATAATAACGAGTATATATTTAGTGAAAATAACCGTTATTTATTTGTTATTTAGTGAGATTTCCATTATCCTGTTTTTCTTTAAAAAATTGTTACCATTTCACATCATTTCTTTGACAGATCCGTACTAAAAATCAAAGTCTAAAATGCTTTTAGATTATACTAAAAATTAAAAAGATAATTTTTCTGCTCACATTCAGCTTTAATAATTGTTTGCCGTTAATGCACGAGTAAGCGTATGTTATGATTATGACTTATGACCTCTATAAGCTACCTAATCATTTTCAAATTTTGCAACAAAGCAAAAATGAGCGCAATTTATAGTTTTTTACTTATCAGCGTATAGTGTGAACTTGCACAGATCTAAACTTGTGAAATACGTTATTAAAGCATGCAAAAGTCCTATACACACTGAAGCATTCCCACGAGTATCGATTCACACACAATTAAATATAAAACGCGAGAGAAGATTTTTTATCGAACAAGGGGAAAAAACAGTAAAAACATCTTAAATAAGCAATTGCCATATTTATTATTATGTATTAATATTTTCAACTCCTTTCCATGCATGTTTATCATAATTTTCTAAAGCGATATTGTAATATAAAAGCGTAAAGGTCAACCATTTAAATTCAAATGCTAAGATACAATAATAAGATTTGAATGGGAATAGGCGTTAAAATGTTAGAAGATATAACATGTTTTTGTTGTTATAAAATGTACGATATAACAAGTCGCGGCTGTGACTCGTGGTGAGTGGCTTACATGATTTAATTTCCGGTTCCCGCGACAAACAAATTTCCAAAAAAAGTTAATTCGTTATTTTTGTTAAGCTTTTATTAATGTGACTTTATTCTGTCTTTTAAATTCACATTTAAAAGCACAACACTGTTATGTAACGCAATTTAATTTTTAATTGTTTTTAAATTGACACTTTGTTCCCCGTTAAAATAACGGTTCAGCAGTTCTTTACAATTATATTTGGGTTTTGGTCAAAATAATAACTGATATTCAATAGTTTTTTTTCAGCGCAAATTAAATAACTGTAAATTATGTTGATGTGTTTAATGTCATAACCCCACTTGAAATGTCTCTTGAAAAATGTTCAGACACTTGCGTTATTTTGTAAAAATCAATTAAAACATCTAGTCGTGTTCCGACACACAATAGTTTGTTTGTCATAGTTTCACCAAACACGTTAAACACTTTCAATTAAAATGACATAATATGCAAATTGCGCACGTTATAGTTACAAGCACCACACTACACATAAAGTACACGTTAGAAACACATTAATTAAATCAATTCATTCTCGTATATGTTCAATGTGTATAACTAACTGCGTTTTCCTTCCGTTTTTCTATCAATGCACTTTTTTTTATAACCGAGCACTGGAGACGCAAAGGGAGGACCAAAAAAATTTAAATGCGACACGCAAAATTTATGGGCAACACAATTCACCCATAACGTACACGTCTACGAACGACGACTGTCGGCCTCAAAATAAATTCAGCTTTGCAGAGCGTCGTCGCCAATATTCAAACACAAAAAAAAGAAAAAGAAAAGGAAAAACTTGGCAGAGGAGCGCATTTGTGTAGGGTACGTGAAATCAACGCGAGTCCTATCTACACAATCATTTGGCTTTATGTACAATACCTACATTGAAATGTTACAAACTTACACACGCTCACATCCCAAATGTAAAATGTTATGTAAAACGCTGTTTTCATGCAAAGCTCACCGTTGCTGCACATACGAGCGCGTCTAAATTCGTGAAACAGGTTGAATGTAAATGCATTTATGAGTTGTCGTATGTGCGCGTTGCTAAATGTGGGAATGCCGGATGCATCGATGGTACACGTCCTCGACTCAAAAAGGCATAAACTACACAATCATTCATTGCACTATTTTCGCAGTTTTAACTATTTTTAGCATGTGCTGCACAAAAGTTCAAACATTTATGTACTCTACTTTGTAAATGATTAATATGCCAAAATTGATGCACTATATCGCAACAATATGATCTTTTATGACGATATGTAAAAGCTCACAATTGTTTCAGAAGCTTTTCTTCCGAATTTATATTGCGACAATGGTGCAAAGGCGCACGCGCTCATCCTGCAGCCGAGCACATAACCACCACTACAATCAAATATATAACATTATGTGGAAAATGCCGACACATTCATCCCACTATATTAAAGTTAGTTCAAAATGGGCTACATAAAAAACATACCAACATTTATGTCATAACTTTGTTGTATTTTCGATTTATTCCAACTATTACATGCAAGCTACACTATGATGTTATTATTTAAAGATTTATGTAAATGCGTTTATTTACTGCACTTCGTTTAATATTTGAAGCATAAATTTATGCTTCATAAAACTTTCGTCATTTTTGTGCGGTGAAATTGAAAATGTTAAGCATGTGTGCAAAACTTTTACCGTTTAAAGGAATTCATTTCAATGAATGTGTGTAAATATAGAATTTGCGTTTGTTTTAAAAGTCAACAAAATTGAATGCGCCATAAAACTCCAATTTGTGTGCATAATAATTATTTGAATCAACGCCTACATTGCTGCAACAGCATACATGTTGGCGTTTATTTACAAAACGATTACAAATAGAATCACAAAATTTACGGGACACCCTTTGCATTTTGCTCGCACCTCTAACTCGCAAACATCCATAACACCATTTAAATAGTCCAATAAAATTAGCACTTTGCAAAATTTGTGAACACAACGCCAAAAACTACAATTTATACGCGTGATAACATCTATATCGTTTGGTCAACTTTATTAACACAGCTCCATTATTTTACAATTGTTACATGGTCCAGCTGTCGTCATCTAATGTGTTTTTTTATATATTACAGTTTTTAATTATGGGCGCATGAGAGAGACAGAGTTGAAATGTCAAACACCACAATGTGATGTACACATGAGTGCGATTCGCGATGCTTTCAATCAAAAATGCAAATGTAATTTTATTTTTAGGCTTTATAGACAACATCAACTATGCAAACATCATTCACAAAATAATGATTTTATCTAAAAATAGACACAACAATTTGATTTGTGTTTTGGACATTAAAGTATGTATTAAAGTTTGTGATCGGAAACATGCAAATTTTAAATCGACCGCGTGACGCACAAGTCCCGTTACAATGATCATTGAATTTACAGCTTATCAAAAAATCATAACGTCAATTGTTTTAACTGTAAAAAGTTAGACGATGTTACGATTGATTTAGCACTAATTTTCATGGCAACGCAACTACTTTGATCTTTCTATATTTCATCTTAATCTCCACAACACTCCAATCTCAATTTCCACACGTCAATATTCCTTCATTTCATATTTCGTTTTCAATCACGCTGTCACAATAAAAACAACATCGTGATTAAGGTGCTAAACATGTCAATTGTGACCAACCCATAATAAAATGTTATCTGCATTTAGAACACTTCCACATTCTAGTCTAGCCTCTATAGGCTTCACTAGATGGTTAATGGCATCAATGAGATCAAAGCGGCTTATACATACACCAAAAAAAAAATGGTAATGCAGCATTTTTGAGTTCGTCTGCAGTGTGCTCATGTTAAAGTCGCTTGGTATGGAAAAGCCACACATATGATGTTCAGTTCATGGATAAATGTGAAAACAAAATAGATAATATGTTCAACAGAAAGAAAGTGAAAAATGTGTGCCAACATTTTCCTATTTTAAGACAATGAAGTTTAAAATACTCGTAGTATGCGGTTCCTTGAGATGCGCAAAATTTATGCCACAATGTTTCCTGTTAAATGTTTCAAAAATGAAATACGATTTAAATAAAAATGTAAAATTTCATTATTTTTGATTCCCCAAAACATGAGGAAAAAACTTGAATTGGCGCTCATGCGTTTTCGTTTTTAAAAACCCCTTAATGTACTCAAATTGGGCTTTCGTGAAGTCTAAATTTCTAATTTCAAACCGAACTGAAGGTTGTGTCGTCCCCAAATATCTTAAGAAAATTATTATCTTTCCACAAACCAACATGCTTCAAAATAACGTACTCATATTTTAGGAAATTTGCAGTGTCACAATATCCAGCGACCACCACTGAACTTGCAATACAGTTGCCATATTTTATATTTCCAAACACAATCTCGCAATAATTATAATATTTCTGTCAGTTGACATTGACCAACAACTCACCGAAACGCGTCACAAAAACTTACTACAAACGTCTCGAATATATTATGTAGTCGTCTATTATAGCAGACTACTCCACTTTTAAACATGTGATGCATGCACTCTACGACTCGGCGACGTCAGATTTCTATTTTGTAAAAACTATTTTAAACGTACCTACTGCTGCATTTTCAACATCTACAATAAATATAATGCATAATTTGTACACGCTCGCAAGTACGCATATAATTCAAAAATATATGATCGCCTCAACCCAAATGCAACACAAATAGAAATTTACTAAAATTGGCAATGTTCCCAATCTACTTTTTTTTAATAACAAATTTATGGAAATACGTTTGTGTTTTAATAATAAATGAATAATGGCACCATTTAGAATGGAATTATGAGTGGTTTTTAAAGCAATTTTTGAGCCACAAAATAATTAATGTTTCAGTACAATTTAATTTTAAATATCCAAAATAATCAAAGTAACAAATAATTGTCATCTAAGAAAAATAAATGGGGATCTGTCATTTGGTTAAATTTAAAAGATTTTCACCTCCATTTATATTAAGACAATAAATAATTTATTTTCTGAATGAATTGTTTTGCTTCCATTTAAAGCTTTGTTTAAAAAATGTGTAATCTTACTGAAACATTATTGCGAAACAAAGATTTAAAACCGAAATCCATATCCGCATTTATATACAACGTTTCTTTCTTTTAAAAAACTTAATAAAGTTCTTCCAAGAGAATAAAAAGCATCACATCACGTACCAACAATTTCGAAAATTTCTGTCCGAGACGATCTCATTACGTAAAGTGAATTGCTTTCGCCCAGACACAAATCAATAAGTAAATCGCGATTAATGGCAATGCCAAGCAATAAAAATCATGCAGGCGCGCTAAGCCATAGACAGTTGCAGAGTACTCGTAATGTGTATCGATTTTTATTGTTCACATGATATGAGTGATATGCCCCTTGAGTGGATTAATTATAGTTGGGATGAACAATTCATATCTTGAATATGTAAAGGGTTAGTGTCTGGTGGGAATTTCATCAATGGTGCAACAATTTAATCGCCATTTTTTGTTAAACACTTTAATCTCGTTAATGCGATCTTCAACTTTCTCCAGTATGTGGAAATATTAGCACACTTACACTTTTTGTAATAACAAAAATATGTATTGCTAAGTACTTAAGATTTGTTGTGGGTAAATTAATCTTGAGATATTCATTTCTATTTATATTCTGAATGCTCGACATTAATAAAATCCGATATGCATTGCAATAAGCAGTTAAAACAACATAAAATCATTTCAATCAATTGAGCAAATATAGAAAATTAACAAACAACAAGGTAGCTTTATTATTTAAATTATTTTACTTTTAAAGGAGCACATGCGTGTGCTTACGATAAACAAACCAATCAACAATAAAAAGGTCGAGAAAACTTGGAGTAGTCGCCAATAAGATCACCAAACAACTAAAGTGTCAATGATTGACAATAAATGTATTGATTGGTTAATTTAATTGGGTTGTCGCGGTCGCGGCAAGTTCAAATTTAATGAATAAACATAACAAATGTGAACCCTCTAAATTTTTTAGCTGGTCTGGCCTATGATTTTTATTGTATTGATTAAAGCAGAATGTCGTTATGATTTGGCTACAACTAATTGATTTAATCAAAAATTTCATGTAAAATGCAACGTTTTTAAATTGAATTTGTGTCATTCACCTGCGACATTTATTGCTTTATCTGATTGTTTGTTTTAAAAATAATCAATCAAGAAATTGAAAACAAATAAAAACGGTTTCAATATAAAAGTGATCCATATGAAATGTAGAGTGCAGCAGTCCCTGTAAACGTGACTGTCGTGATGAAGAAACTTTTCATGTTCTTTGAGGATTTTCCTCGAATAAAAGTGATGAAATTGTTTGTCAAAAAGTTGAGAATGCATTTTCATTTTCCTTGTACACCCACACCCACCCGTAATTGAATTTGAATATGAAAACTTTGTGTATAAGAAAACAAAACATGCGTTATGAGATTACATATAAAATTTGCAATATTCAGGATTACTGTCTAGTCACATTTCGTTCCACCCAAAAACAATAAACACGTATGTAGACTTGTTCCATTATAAAACTATACTAATAATACTTAATAGCTAAAGTTATGTGAAATTAATTAAAGAAAACTGCCATTTATTGTCTTTGCACACACGCACACAAAGCCCTAAGTTCGCTCTTAGAACTGCTATGTGAAACAACAAAATTAATAGGAGCGATAAAATAAACTTTAAAAGGTCGTCTAGCATCATTTGGATAATACACAAATAAAATTTAAGATTATACGCTTATTATATGTGCGTTCACGTCTTTATAGTGCATCGGGCAAATCAGTTTAACGGTAATGTTCATCTCGTCGCTGGAGACCAGCCAAACCCACAACCCACATGATCATTCAACTGTTTTATGCACAACAAATAAATAAATAAAACCAACTCATATTACATCGCGCAGACGATAAAAGAATGCGAAATGACGGATGCACAATGCACCATTTAAATGTATAAAGGAATAAAAAGGATTCCATATCATAAAGTTCATTGTATTAGCCAAATGATGAATTTATGAATAGGTGGAAAACAAAACAAATTCTAATGTAATAAAATTGGCAACACAATTGGAGTAGCGCCACCCCTTGGGCGCCAGCTGACGAATTCAATAAATATCAATAAAATATGTTGTGCTGACATATAATTGAAAATTGAATTTGCGATATTTAGGCGCAACGTCTCAACTCTCAAGAGTACACAAATCCATTAGATAAGTCAATTCACCTGAGCATATTATACCACCTTGCCGCGTGAATAAATTTCACGAAGTCTCTTTGCATTTAAAAAAGGAAATGAATATAAATATTGTTCCGACCAATTGGAGGTTCCTAAATATGGTGAGTTATTTGGAAGCTCTACCCACATTTAAGTATTGTAATCAGATGAATCAACTTCAAGTATAATAAAACATAATTTAATTGATTAAAAATTCCCACAATAAGATCCAATAAATAAACAAACTGGTTTTCAATATTAACTCCTGTGCATAGAATTTGTGTGGTTTCTGCACTGTTTTGCATTTTATGCATTTTTCAAATCTGATATGTCGTTGCCATCATGTTGGTCATATTGTATAAGCTTACTTATTACCAATTAAACATTAAACATTATGTTCACATGGCACAATTCATCAATTTTGTGTTGGTCAACTGAATTCAATTAAAAAAAAATTCCTCGAATTGTTGATGCTTCAAAGAAAACACAATTAATTAAACAATTGAAATTAAATGGGCTGCAAGGTTTTTTTTTTCTATGTGTTCAAAAAAGAGTCACACATTATATAATTCATATTTTTAGCTACAGTCAAATTACATAAGCTCTTATATTTTTTTCTTGGAACAAAAGAACAATCATTATTAAAAGGCTTCAATTTTTCAAGGTCATGTCTGTGATTAATTGTATTAAGATGTAAGCAGACATTGCACCAAATGTGTGAACGGCGTGGAAACATTTTATAAAAATATATTTTCGACAAAACAAACAAAAACATAATGATTTGATCTTGAAATATTTAGAATAAATTATTATCCTTCATACAATAAATTGAGAAAAGATTGAAGGTTTCTGAAATGCATATAACAAATTTGAAATTGAAACTTTCAAATGTTGACCTTGAAATACTTTACAAAAGTTGTGTTTTAATGAATAATAAACAGCGAAAAAAAAAGTTGGGACAACAAATTTAGAACTTGAAATACGATAAAAAACAATTTCACTTATCAAAGTTCGTATAGAATTTATTGCCATTAAAAATTAAGGAAAATATTTCATGAATTTTCGAAAAAAAATGTTATGATAAATATATTTTGACATAATCAGGCTCAACATTTAATTGTTTCAAGGTCAACATTCATGAATTTTAAAAACAAGTTTTATAATTTTATTTTTATTTTGATAATTATTTCAAGATGCAATGACCTCTTGGCTAAACACTTTACTGATAATCACAAAAAGAAATGCTTGCCGCACTCCAAAAGTTTTATTTATGAAAAGTAAATTACCCATACACAAGTCATAAAGTTTGAGTGGCGGAAATATAATACTCTCGTCTGTCTATAGGCGCATGAGAAAACTCCGGACTCCGGAGGAAATGCTCAATTTGCCAAATCTATTGTGTGTGTGTATTTTGTTCTACTTTAAACTCGCAATCTTATAAGTAAGTATGCTTGTCATGTATTTTATAGTTGCTGTAGAAATGTACTTACTTGTGTGCAAAAGTGAATAAAACATTTGTGCTGTGAACATAATGTACGAGAATAAATAATAATCGATTTTACAACACAACAACTAAAGGCGAAAACCTATCCATTTGTGTGTTTTTATTTAATTAAACGACAAAAGAACGCTTGAGTTTTAAGCATAACCAAACACTAGGCCGCTTGTAATAAAAAGCGATAATCCCTTAAGTGCGCGTGGGTGCGTAACAACATAACAAAAAGTTTTACAATTTTATAAATGTGACAATGATTGTTGCTATTAATCTAAAACGTCTCAAAACTTTTCTTACTAGCTATGTATTATACATAATTCTTTAGACATTGTGTGAAACTGCGTCCACATATAGCCCAGTTAGATGGGGATTCAAAAAGAAGTAGCTACATCATTTATAAAGTGTGCATTTGACAAATGAGAACAAACATTTCCGGTATAAAAACTATAACCACACATTAATATGATGAATTATTTTGTTTCACGAAATAGATTCCTCCCCATTTCTTCCCCACCTAAAATTCTGCATTTAAGGATTTTTTTGGCACAAAGACAAGTGAAATATACAACGCAGGTTGTAAACAACACTAAAAACATCAAAAGCACATTTTCTCAAAAGTTATTATTTATTATAAAAACTCCTTAAAACTGATTTGTACCAGGTCAATTCGGAAGAGCAAAACCACGCACTGCTAAGACAACAAAAGACGCAGGTGTGTGAGAAAATAAAATCTACAAGTATGGTGAGGTTTTGCAAATAGCGAAAACAAATTCGCGTACCGCCATGCTTTTGTGCAACCGCAAATCATTCGTATAATATGATAACATGTAAAAATATAAATCATAGTACGTGATAACAGATAACGGGGATGTCACACACGCTGCGGCTTATCTCCTTATCGCAGTGATACCTATTTTATAGTGATTTTTTTTATCAATGCATGTTGAGAACAAAGAACGAATTGAAATTACTTATTAAAGCAACATATGTTTGTGAGGGAATAAATTGTTTAATAAGAGCTTTTATTGTTCAAAAAGTGAGTATATTGTGTGTTTAATTTGTGATTCACAAATACCTTGAAATGTTTAAAAAAGTTATCCATCCCGTACTTAAATTACTTAAAGGACGACCGTTATAAATTTTTTTATTCGACAGTTTTATTAAAATGACAAAAATTATTAAAGCCTTTCTCAAGATTTTTGAGGGACATTATTACATATTTTGATGTGTATTTTTCCTTGAATAAGGGTCTGAATCAGCGTATACATTTTTGTATACACGACGAGAAATTTATAATATTTCAAGGCTAGGAATTTCATTGACATTTTGGAAAGCAACCTGACCTTTAAATCCAAATGCAAAAGTTTCCACATTGTAATAACAACCTAGCCTTGAGTGTAACCTTTAATAGCCTTTTGCTTTGTAACAAAAATAAATTGATAAGATTCACAAATTTCAAAGAAATTTTTTAGAAATTCTTGAAATTTTGAAATGGTTTTTAAAAAAAATATTTGAAGAATAGTTTCTTTCAAGCTTTGTGAGAGAAGTATTAAAATTTAAACTCAAAAAAAAAACGTTTTTAGAAAAAATTAAAAGAAATTAATTTACGTTTTCTTAAAAATGGGGGAAAACAATTTATTTTAAAGGTCACGAAGAAATAGCAATAACTTAACAAAAAATATAATAGTTTCCACAAAAAAAAAATTACAGGATAAACTGCATTTATAAAAAATGTCACGATTTTCAAGAAAAATCAGAAAATTTCCCCCATCAATATGCACAACGATTGAATGCCACAGATTCAATCACTAATGCAAATAAGACTTAACATCTACTTGCGTAAACAATTAACAACCGATACAGCTGTCGAGAGCAGAATTTTAAGTTTCAATTGATTTTTCTGGATAAGTCTACAGTTAGCTCGGGAACACATAACCGCCATCATCACGACCATACTCAAACGCAGAAAAATCTCACAAATAATTTATATAGTAACAGCTTTCAATCGCAAGATTCATCCACAATAAACGCGAAACGCGCGAAGAAGCTGCAAACAAAAGTGAAGGGCATATACGCGAGTGCAAAGTTGTTAAACTTCTCGCACATACACTTTCGATGTGGTTTACAGTGGCGCGGTGCGGGACGCGGAAGCTACCCATCCATATTGTATGAGGCTAAAAATATACACAACAATAATAAATTATAAATCCATTAGGCGCGAGTTCTGAGAGTGTAGTTTCGTATACTCTATAACTACGAGTATACGAAATTATAATAATAATAATAAAAAAAATTGCAAGAATATAATCATAACTGACGAAGACGTACACGATTATAGATATGGCCGAAGCACAACAAAAATCCCCATATATGCGCATCATACCTATATGCCTATAAATCACAAAGTGTACAGTAAAAGATGCATGCAGTAAACAATATTCATTGAGAGAATAAATTGCTATGACTTATTTATGATATAACGGGCGATGTTTTTTTGTTGATGTAACGTCAAAATATGTGTGGAGCGAACGTCTTCATACCTAATAACACGGAACAACATAATTATTGAAGATGCATCCCAAAATTCCTTAAAGCATATATCAGCATCAGCAGCCAATCTACTTTTATGCGGATATACACACAAATTCGAGGCTGTGAATATTTTATTCATATAGGCTTGATATTTGGCATTTATGTAAAGGGATGGAAGTCAACCCCATAATGCCAATAACGATATATTACTTATCCACCCTGCGGCCGATGATCTCATCTCATATTTTATTTATACATCCAATCATCAGCTTACACGTTTTATTACATTTTTGACCGCATTATATTTGACACACACACGCAAATTCTGCACATACAAATTCTACATGGAGTTTAATAAAATAATTAGTTTTGTATTCGAATTTCGAAATGTAATTGATTCCGTTAATTCAGCAACTCAGCAATTCAGCGAAGCTACACCATCTTTGAAGATCTGAGGGTGGTGATGAATGAGTTTCTTAATTAAAGGCCAAAAAAATTGGTACATCTTAAAACTTCCCTAAGGTGGATACAAAACAAAACTAATAATTGGTTACCTAATTAACTTTGAAATGTCAAAATTTGAATAAACAACCTTTATAGATTAAAATGCCAATCTCAAGAAGCATAATATCCCAAAATAAACATTACTATACCGAAGCAGACAAACTTCTCAATCTTGTGTCAAACGATCATCCAGAAGAAGCTGCCGACTGTGTGCGAACTCATAGGTCAAAGTTGAATTCACTTTACCCATTTCATTTTACATCAGATCAGAAAATATTACCAAAAATTATTTTGTTTGCATGAAGAGTTCGTGAATTTTGTGCTTGCCAGAGTGTTCGTTCAACCGAAAAAAATCTTTTCGTTTCACACACACACACACACATATGACAAGGTGGGGATTGGTGAGTGAACAACAAAACAAAAAAGGTGAAAAATAACCAATGTTGTGTTCACACGCGGAAAGATAACACCGCCGCGAATGACACAGGTGGAACTGGAAGTTAGCAAACAAAACAGAATAAAATCTAATAACGAATGTGGAGAACTTCGTTTTATTGCCAATAAACTCATGGAAAAGCATCAATTGAGACAAAATCGATTTGTCTATTTGTCAAAGAAATGCGGCGACATGTTCCCAGTTCAGTTCCAACGTATTAAAGCTAATTTATTTATGTGTCCACATTATATATTATATAAATGATAAACAATTTAATCAATTTATTATATGCCGCATGTGACGCCAATACAATTGGTCCTTCCAACAAACCTATTTAAAACTAAATTACATCATCAACACTTAAATAAAACTAAATGGTTGTGTTTGTGCAGGGATGAGCATGCACACTTAACGGCCAGAAAGCAAGCGAACAAACAAAACGGCAAATAACATAAATAAGTAAATCATTAAATCATGAGTCTTAGGCTCGTGTTACGTGCAAGTTTACTGTTAAACTGCGCACACGAATATTCGCAAACTGAAATGAGCGCATCAAAAATACGGCTCAAGGAAATGCAATCTATCAATTATTCCTGCATTCCAGGAAACCGTTAGTTCCCCTTTGGCAGGTCATCCAAAATCAAAGAAAACAATAGCCCTCACACAACCTCTCTTCAATGTCAATGAGTTACGAAATACATTTCTAACAAAACGAATGAAGTTATGTGCAATTTAATTTATTTCAAATGATTGTGAATTTTTCTGAGAAAATGACCTATGAACTGCATTGAAGTACAGATGTCATTTTAAATTTCACCACATGAATCAGATTTTCCAGCTGCCACTTTTATGAGCCCACGATTCTCCTGAACTCACAGCAAAAGTTTCTATTACCAGTCGACATATTTAGCTGTTTCGTTAAATGTACACAATATAAAACCGCACAAAAATAATTTGATCCAATAAAACGTTGTTTTGAAATTTAAATATGTATATGAAAATAATTGCATAACTATTGAATTCAATGCACGTGTTTGCGTCATGCACATTTTAGAATGCGTTGGTATTTGAAATGCTATTAAAATCGTCCTAATTCCAAAAATATTTCCTCATTATAAAAAATGCAACGGTCTTTAATTAACTAAAAGTTCACTTCTATTAAAATGAGCTTTTCTATGAAATGTACTTTTCAATTATTAGAAAGAAAGTTTTAACAAAAAGGGAACAAGATCAATTTAAGGTTGAAAATGAATTTTCCTAATGAAGCCAGATTAGTAGTTGAAGTATTTTAATTAGTTCTAATTTATTAAAATTCTTTCACCAAGCAAGGATTATATTACAATTTTTTTTGGATAATTAAGCAAGACAAAAATAGTTTTCCTTCGTGATGTAAAAAAAATGATTCAAAAGCCTTTTTGGCATGTGATTGGAGAAAATCCAAGAGCTTAAAGCACTCAACGTATGCCTCAAGCCCACTCAAACTTGATCAACATGCTTCATCGCATGACGTAAATAAAATTTAACACTTCAAAAACAAGAATGAATTTCGGACGGAAAACGTATGAAATTTCCTTTGAGTTTTTTTTTATTTGCTGCCTTTTGGACGACACAAAAGATAAACCCTGAAGCGCTCTACTCGACACGTCTCAAATCCACTTAAAATTGGTAAATATATACTCAACTTTCGGCACGCTGCAAATGCTGCTATCTGTCAAATTAAAACTTTTTGCATTAAACACCATGCAAATTCAATGAGGACAACAAATTATGTCACAAATTGTTTCATAAGAAATGGCATTAGTGACAGTTGAAGGGATTTGCATTGCGATCGCACGAGCCGCACACCACATTTCGTCAACCAGCGTCGTATTTTATGAGACCAAAAACCCATACAAATTTTATTGAACTGGCTCACCTAAGCTTTGAGCGATATATTTTCGTAATGAGAAAAAAAGAATTTAAATCAGAGTAAGAAAATACCGAGAAATCGTAAACAAAGCGACACAACGCTTTGCGCTGTAACCATTAAAAGGATTGAATTTCGGAAAAGATGATTAGAGAAAAATCCCATCCCAAAATACCGCCATGCAGTATACAGCTAGGCAATTTTGGGCTATTCGATCGCCAAAGAGGATCGGACCGTGTGTGCGCACTCTTAAAACTGGAGGGCATTTTCCTACAACAAAATTTGGATATTTATAGAGAGAAAAGTCATGATACTTTCTTCAATATCCGAGAGGCGCACATTTAATGCCGACGTCACAGGAAAATGCGCGCCGAGCTGATTTAACGAGCTGTCATACAATGGGTTAGTCGATATTTTACGACGATGAAGTCGCAGCCAAATAGAATTATGGCAATGCATCCAAAATAGTACCCTATATTTCCAGATTTTTGCAACAATCGTCATAAAATAATAAACAGTAAATATGATGACTTGGACTGTCGCCCATCGATTTTGGATTTACATATTAGACTAACTAATAAAAATTGCAGTTAATTACAGCAATTATGATGAAAACGTTGAATTTTAGGGGCTTTTTTTGTTTCTTGGTGTTCCCAAAACTGCAACAAGTTGTGGAATGTGAGAGGTTGCAGTAAAACTAAAGTTTATGGCGAAGTGTCTTACGCTTGTAATTTAGGGACTTACATTGGAAATGTTTCAATGTTGAAATGGAAAGTATTGCAATGGGTGAAAAAATATTGGATTGGAGAATAATAATCACTTAAATTTTAAGTGATTATTCATTATTTCCTAATCAAAAAAGACGATCACCTCCGAACAAAAATAAATCGCAAACATAATTCATTTAAAACACGTGGAAGGTGGCTGGATCATTTTTACAACAATTGCAAACAATCAATATTCACAACAAATTCCACACCCTGATCAGGATCACAACTCGGCAATAGGATTACCATGCATAAAACATCACTGATAAACATAACAATTTGTTCGATTATACATTGTTATCCTCTTTAAAAAGTAAGCCGGCATATGTTCAAATTGCCAATCTAACAATATTATGTACTCGTACAATTAACGACACATTTTACAAAAAGTTACGAAGTGACCTCGACACAAGCCAAACGCAACTTTTATCTGCATACGCGAGAGTACGTCGTTGGTGCGACTGAAAACCGCGCAAGGAAATGTAAAAATGACTAATACGCGTGGAACAGCTGAATGGCCCAAGCAAAAAAAAAACGTATGTGATCCCTTGCTTGACAACAATATCTTAGACGTTATTAATCATACCGACTAATTAGGAGAATTTAAAGCAATTCAGATTATGTTAAAATTAGTCGTAAACACGGTAAATGTAATTAAAAAGCACGCGAAACGTTTTTTAACATCAGATCTTAATGTTTTCTATGCCCTAATATATTCTGCGTATCGAAGAATAAAAATTACCGACGTCTTAATTGTAATTTCTTCAAATTTTCTTGATCGCCAACAAACCACTTTGCAGCCGTGTGTGAGCGGTTTTTTGTTCACACGATTTATAGCGCGACGCATTTAGGCAGCTATACAAAACGGGGCTCACATTACCAAACAAATGGACAGGAACCGAGGGCGCCTTCTAACCGGAATTCAAATTGGAATTTTTTAGCATTTGCGTGCAGACCTTACAAAATTATACAATGAATGCTCTTAGTACTTCGTTCTCACTCTCCCCTATACAAAAGAAATCCTCGTGCTCACGTACCTGGCCACATTCGGCAGCTGGCGAGTGCTCCACGATGTCATAGATGACGTGCGGCAAACCGGCCGTTCCCAACAGTGAAAATCCAAAGCCACAATTCTCATTACGCTTCAACACTACCATCAACTCCTCAGCCATCTTGATGGCCGCCGCAACCCAAACGGTTTCTTAATTATTCTCTTATATTTTGGCGTGTTTTTTTTTCTCACTTGCGTTTAAAACGTACACTGTGGTGTGCTTCAAAACTCTTCACGTTGTTGTTTTATCTGTGTTTCTTTTTTGTGTTCTACTGTGGTATGCTTTAAAAAATTTCTTCTCGCACACGAACGCAGTACACACCACCCAAAATGCACCACTTTTTCTACAGCACTGATTAATTATTACTAAAAAACTAAAATGCACTTTACCGAGAGATGAACTCTTTTCCGTTTAATTGCGGTAGTGTCTTCTTTTTCGGAAACTTATTGCACCGACAGACAAACGCCTGGCATTTCTTGCGCACAATTTTTTCCGTGGTAAAAATTACTGCGAACCAACCAAAAAAAAACAACATTCAATTCAAAAAAATATTGACATCGATCGAGCTGCTTGCTGTTTAGAGGAGCTGGCGCGGCGCACGGTGTACTGGAGAATAAATGCAGCTGAATCGTCAGTGATGATGTTTTGCAAGCCAATGAGGTGGCGTGTTTTCGGCTTGTCACTGTCATTGCTGACTGGCGGTTGGCCAGCGCCCGCTTAATGATTGTTAGTGCGTGTTTTTTTTGACAGTCGCAGCTGTCATTTTGTATGGGTTGGTGCAACTGTTTCAAGTACTTTTTGTTTTTGGCAATTAGCAGCTCTGATTCTGGGCTCAAAATAATCCCAGTTTAAACAATTTTAAACTATAAAAATTATTTAAATGCAGAGTTCAATCAGTAGAAGTTAATTTAACTTGCAAATTATTTGCTTTTTTTATTTAGAAATTGATTCGGTTTTAATTATGCCGCATTTAAAATTCAAAATTATAAATTGGACCCATTTAATTTATACTGATATACTGTTGACAGCTGCCATGTGTCAAATTCGCAGCTGACGCACTAATAATTTCCAGTTACCATATAAAATTGCATAAAAACTGTACATTAAGTGTTCAACCTGCATGAAGTAGATTACTGAACGGAATAGAACCAAATTTAAGGAAACTCGCTCGCATCAGACAAACAAATTCTTTTTAAAATGGAAACTTTATCCGGTTTAGTGAAAGTATCGCTGCCCAACTATTTTGCAGGACTGCCAGTTCCCAACACATTTGGCGGATGGTTTCGATTAGGATGTAAGCACATATTCCCAATTAAAGAAAAAAAACTTGATCTCAACGTGTTGCAATAAAATTATTTGAAAAAGTGAAAGGTGGTCACTGTGCGTAGAATTCACCTGAGTCATTGAAATCTCAATCACCACGTGATACTTTTAATTGTTCATGTATTAAATAAATTGTTTACTTTAAACTTAAGTAAGAAAAATTATTTTGAAGCGCCTGTTTGTCTGCGTTAAAAGTAATTGTGTTTACGTTTTCGCGATTACGCAATAACTTTGATTAATTTTATTTTGTTTCTAAACTTTGCTTGCAGTCCGTGATTGGTTGTCTCTGGTGCCACCAACTGCATTTGTAGCAGGTTTAGGTTACATGTCCTATTTGGCTTTCTGTCCTGAAGGCAGACCAAAGCCTAATGCACGATGCAACAATTCCATTCGTTTGGACGAGGCTAAAGTCGTAGACTTTGTTGATGTCGAGGATATTGCTGATAAGGCTGCATTCTGTCGTTGCTGGAAGTCCAAGAAGGTATTTTATTTTATTTTATTTGTTGATACAATTTAAAAAATAAAATGTTTTTAGTGGCCATATTGTGATGGTTCTCACGGTGCCCACAACAAAGAAACCGGCGACAATACTGGTCCAGTTGTTGTGAAGCGAAAGACTGGCGATTAAATTGGTTAGAAATACGGTGGAGGAAAGAACGATATTGATGAGTTGGAGAATTTTTTGTGTGCTGAAAATTGAAGCGATCTTTAATTCTCATTTATTTCGACTCAATGTTAGTGCCTCGAAGTGTGTATTTTTTTATTTGCATTTATTTGGTTTAATCTTTTTTTCGTCATCCTTTTTAACCATTTTTTTTTTCGTCATTGGTTTTTTGTTTTCATCTGGGGTATTTTAAAAAAAAAAAGTTTAATAAAACATTTAATGTGAATTTATAAAAGAGAAAAAATCGTCATGGTTTTAATTCGATTAACACAGTTTTTGTTTGATCAACGTGAATGTGGAGCAACGGGTTGCATTGAAATTGGAATATTTTCTCTGATTATCTCTTACCAACTCGAGTGTAACCATCCATTTCCCAATAACGTTACTTTTTTTACGATTTCCATTTTAAGAAATGTGGAACTTATTAATTTTAAAACATAAATTCATTAAAATATAGGTAATTATAATTTCCCAATTGAAATTTTACCAGTACATTCTAAAGACTGCGCATAAAATGATAAGGATTTTTATGTGTTCACACTTTTTTTTTTGTTCAACGTTATATTTTACAAGGTACTGGCTTTGCAGTAGTGCGTATTTTCTTCTTTCATTCTGTTCATCCGTGACGTTATCTGATATATTTTTTAGTCGCATGCTGCAGTCTGACTTCATCTATCAAACGAATTCAACGACAAATGAACTGATAAGAAGTTAATCTTAAGGTAATGTCACAATGTGCTAAAGTTTTATTATAACGTATATTTTCTAATTATTTTATTTACGTACATGTGAGTAAATGGTAATGCTGCTTTACAGTTGGCTGTTGGTTTTTAATTATGATTTACGTTAGTTTAATATGCTTTAAACGAATATTATCTAAGACTCAATTATGTTTATATTAAACGAATATGTGGCTTAAATCTTTGCTGAGATGGTAACAATCGCTTTAAAGGGTGTTTCTACTTATATGGAATGCAAATTATGTTACAAAAAGAAAAAAAAACGCTTCATTAAAAAACAAGTTCGTTTTTAAATTAAATTAATATGTTTTCTTTCTATGTGAACTTTTGGTTTGTTGTTTTAAAACGGAATTTGAATTTATTTTCTGTTTCATTCAAGACATTGCGATGGCGATTTTTTGTCATTGCAAACAACCCACAATGCACATAATCTTGGTAAACAAAAATCTCACAGAAAAATGCGTTACACGACCTTAAAATTTTAATCGTAAACATGATTACTTGCAAATTGTTTTCACACACGAATTTAACAAAAATATTGCTATTTGCAAATCGCGTTTAAATTAAGATCAGTTCTAAAAGCATAACGCAGACCTCATGTATTCATTTCAACAAATAAGTAATATTTGTGTCTTTTCCCATTTTTAATTTATATACGACCCCAAGGGCATATAAAAATATTTGGAATACGACTTTTTTCGGAAAAAAAGTTGATGATGCAGAAACTCGTTTTGACACCCCCTGAGTCCAAAAAAGTGGTCTAGAAAAAATGTGTAAAAGTACGTCCGTACGCCGTACTATAGAAAAATGTTAAAAAAAAAAAAAACTTCTAAACTAAATTCTTCTAAATTTGTATGAAAAATTTTTGTAAACTATTAAACAAAAATTATATATAATATATTATCAAGGTCAAGTTATTGCCAAAAGAATATTTTTTCGTATAGAGGCTCAAAAATGGGTCCTACGATTTTTTTCATTTCCACAAAAATTAATCTTCAAGGTATCTTAAACAAAACTGCATATATCCTATATCCCGCTAGATGCTCCTTCTGGCGAAAAAGGGGGTGGACAAGGACAAACCCCACTTTTCTATCTCAGCCACCTTGCACAATATCAAAAAAATTCTTGCAGATTATTGTAGGATAAAATCAGACAAGAAAATTTGCGAAACATTTCAAGGTCAAAATCGAAAAATTCATGGTCAAATTTTTATATCTCAGAAACCTTTAATATTTTTTTTTAAAAATGTTCACATTATTGTAGGCTTAAATGAGACAAAAAAACTTGCTCAACATTTCAATGTCGAAATCGGAAATTTCAAGGTTCGACGTACGGCGTACGCCGCACGTATCTCAGAAATCCTAAATATTTTTGAATTTTTTTTTTCACATTATTGTAGGAATAAATAAAATAAGAAAACTTGCTGAACATTTCAAGGTCAAATTTTGAAAACTCAAGGTCATATTTTTACAATGAAAATGTTTAATTCAAATACTATGTGTTTTAGGGTAGTGTGATGTTCTACATTATTGATAATCTCAATAAAAGTACCAATTTTGGACAAAAATCAAGGTTAAAATTAAGAAATTTCAAGGTCAAATTTTTCATATCTCCGAAAAGCTTTATTAAAATTTCAGTTCATACAATTATACTAAATTGATGCTGAAAATACAAATAAATTCATATCATTCTCTTCCGCCTAAAATTGTTACAGACCTCTGCAATTTGCATTAATTGTTAACATTAACAAGTGCACAATAAAATGCTACGCATACGCACTGATCCCGTGATCCCTGGCTGACAATTTCATTTAATCCGTGCTTCCTCACCTACACATATAATATGTTCTTCATTAATTGTTTCCCTGAAAATATGAAATAAAAGTAATAGCATTCCTGTAAAAACGGCCTATCTATTTTACAAAATATACAATTACATCTAAATAGTATGCGTGAGGATTTTTTAACAGTTGCGTAATAGATTCATATTCCAAGGCTAAATATTGGTGTGGTCCACAAAGCACACCCACACCCACACGCAAGAGGAAAGAGACAATTATATGAAATCACAATGATTTGTTGATGTATTGCCAGTGGTATCATTTTTTTACTTTTTAACAGCATTTTTACTAAAAATCCTTAAAAAAAAAATAATCACAAAAATACCAAAAATAGTTGTAGTTTAATTAGTAAAACATTTTGTATGTGTTCCTAAAAAAAAATGTATTTTTTTGCCACAGAATTGTCCAAATTCTGAGTAGAAATCACTAGTGAAATCTCCTCAGATTTTGGCAATTTGAGTGTAAAATATTTCAATTTCTCAAAATATTTAAAATGCGTATATTTCTTAAACGGCTTTATTGAAATGCATCAAATTTATATATAATATGTAAGTCCTAGAATCCGAGAGTTACATGAGTTTCAAGGTCGAAATCACTCGTCAAAGATTTGTAGATTTTAAAAGAATTTATATTTTTGCTGAACATTCCAAGGTCATACAACCTATATTATAATGATTATTGTTGTTTTCTTACAATTCCTTGTGAAATAATACTAATTTCTTGAAAAATCAGTTTAATTTTAAATCTATTAAGGCATAAATATCGTTAAATTTTTCAAGGTATATATGAAAATATTTTCTATCCAAATATAATAAATTTTAAATTTAATTTGGAACAAAAAAGCTATTATAAAAATAATAAAAGAATTTTCTCATCAATTGGTACATACAAATGTTGTTGAGCGTCAAAAGAATTTTACATTCGGATTTTTTTCGGTCAAAAAAGAACAAAATATTTATTAAAATCATAAGATGTTGGTTTTGAACATTGCATGCAGAAATCCTTAAAATTTTCATGAGGTTTTCAATTTTAAATGAAATCATTGTGATGCTAATTATTTCCTGTACAAAATCTTTTCATTTTCGAGTGCGGTGTTACACAATTAACGGTAATTTCTCATCCCGCTTTGTCATTTCATCTCTCCCATTTAATATCAGGTGTAATTACCGTGCTGGATGGAAAGGGAGAAAAGAAATTAATTGTGGTGAGCTATTTTACTAACACTATTACGTGTAACAAAATAATTATTTTAGGAGAATGCTTGATCACCGATCACGTGATCTCATCTCATTTTATATAGGTATTTTACATTTCTGACCACCACTACATTGATGCGTACAATGCAGGTGGCCGCAATTAATGTAAAATTATTACGCCTCGCTGACAATTTATGCGAGTGCGTTAGAAAGAGATTACTTTTTTTGCAAATTATTAAAATATATGTTAATAGATGAAATAAGTCCCAAATTTCTTCTGCATTAAAATTTTTCCATCAGTTTCATTTGAACTTTTGTCCGGGCGGTAATAATTAAAATCGGGCGCGAACATTAAGTCGGGTAGTTTAAAGGCACCTTTTCTAATTTTCTTTTGGATGTCGTTGTGTTATTTAATTTTGTCGTCGTTGCTTATTTTTAATCGCTATTAATTTTCCTTTGGGTACTTGGTAAGTGTGACGAAGAAATGTGGTTATAATGGCACTTAGTGATTTTAAAAGTGAAAATTTGATGAAAATTCATCAATATATGGCCTTTTCTTTACGTATCAAGAAGATTGTGATGATTTTCTGAATACCACAAAGAGTTTTATAACAAGTGCTTTCAAGTGTTAGTTGTTAAGGTATTTTTAAGTTGAAAAAAAATGTGCTTTCAAAGGCATTAAGTGATTTGGAAAGTGAAAATTTGATGAAAAATCATCAATATATGGCCTTTTATTATGAAAATAGTGATAATTTGTTGAAATATTATGAAAAAAAAAATTAATTCATTAGAATAAAGTGTTGATCTATGTGTTCAATCGAATAAAGGATCGAAATTTTAATGTAAGTAATTTAATATTTTGTTTTAAAAAGTATATTTTTTGATATAGTGCCCTTAAAATATAAGTTTTATTCATATTCAATCGCTGTAACAATTTTCATCATTGGAAGAAAAATTTGTCTCATAGAATTATTCGATTTTTGAACGAACTGTACCAAAACGTGGCATTTGTTCGTGCGATTTTGCGTATTTTAATTGTATCACAATTAATCAAATACACAATTTAATTAAGTTCGCTAAGGTGGAATCAATGTTTTATAACAGTTTTGTTTATAGCAGCTTTTGGGGATATTTGATTCGGGATATACTTAGTTATTGAAATAATTACCGGTCATTTCGGGATTTTTAATTTCGAATTGAATAGTCAATTATCTCGTGGGATTTTTTTTAAGGCCTTTAAATTCGAAATCAATTACATATATGTATATAATATGTATCTGATGTGTAATTAGATTTATTAAAGCCAGTATATAATATATGTAAATAACAAAACTTAATTTTGTGAAGCAGTTATTTTCAAGGACAATGGATTTTGAAATTAAATGTCTAGTTTTTCAGTTTTATTAAAATATGTGCGACAATAAATAAAAAATAATTTTTGGTTTATAGAATCATTCTTCCAAATTCGACTTAAGTTAAGTCACATTAATTAACTAATAACAAAGCATACAAGAAAAATCGTAATTCCAAAATCATTTGAATTTGCTTTTTAATTTCCATAACACTTAATTAATTACTACATTATAAAAGAAATTAAAAACTTACACAAAAAGCGTGCTGCCATTTAATGATGGCATAACAAAAATAAATAAAAACCCTGATCCGATTGCGCATATTAATCATTGTACATTCACTCCTGACATCACATGCAACACATTAAAAATGTCGTTATAAATTGCATGACATCTTGTAACACGATTGAAACAGGCTAACAAACGCAAACAACAACACACATTGGAGCTAGGGTTGAAAGTGACAGATCTGCGCGCAGATGAGGTCCAGAAAGCAAAAACAGAAAAAAACACACAAACACACGTACAATAGTTGCTCAACAAAAAAAAAAACAAAAAAAAACCTTAAGTCTTATCAATAATATACAAATCATTATATTTGAGGTGTTTTCTTTGTATGATGTTCTACATTTTTGCTAATCTCAATAAAATTACCAATTTTGGACAAAAATCAAGGTCAAACTCAGAAATTTCAAGGTTAAATCGTCGTATATAAATTCACACCTCGCTCTCCCTGCGATGTATTTTACATTTTATTAGAAAATTATGCGCACAAATTCAGTTCAGTAGACAGTACTGTGTCAAAGTCAGTCCAATTTACTTAAAGACTGTCATATGGAGATAAATCGTCTTAATAGTGCAATCAACAAGTTAAGATTGAGAAACGAAAGTTATAAAATTTAATTATTTTGTTTACATTCAGCCACACACAAGATGTAAGGCGCAAGTATCATTTTAGTTGTGAACTCGACCAGACTATTTAACTATTATGAGAGCACGCGCTCTTTGCTCATATATTATGTGGATTAGACGGTATAGCGAGTATTTGCGGGGCCCGCTGTCAATCAAAATTAACGGCACCTAAAAACGCGTCTATGGATATTATTGTTTACGTATACAAGATGAATAGCAACAGCTCGTGACGAAGCCCCGTCTTTGAAATTGGATTTATACTTTGGAGGCTGAGTCCCGCAAGTTGTTGTTGGGCTTTAGTGCATTTGTCCCTGTTTTGATTGAATTGTCAAATTATGTATACAATTTTGTGATTAATTTTGTGACAAAGACTTTTAATAATAAACAACATGGTTTGGACGACATTTTTCAGAAGGCCCTCAATGTTTTCATAACAGGGGCAATAAACATTCTTAGACCATAGACTCCACAAACAATTCTTTGTTTTTGGTAACGATAGAATCGTTTAACAACCGGACAATCGTAATGAGTTTTATATAATAAGTCATTAAAAACCCGTATTTACTATTTCTTCATTATGAGTTTAAAAATAAACAAAATTTGAATATTGAACTGCTCCAAAAGAGGTCACTCATCATAATAATTTTATAATACTTATGAGCAACAATAAAATTCATTATCTTCAAATTTGTTATTCAAAACCACATCAAATTTTTCTTTAAACATTTACAAACTCGTGTTTTTTAAACATAAACGCAAAAAAAACTTTAATTACTAAGAAACGACCAAAAACAAAACAAAACAAAACATTAAAAACATGTTAAGAAATCGAAATCTATTTTTAGAGACACACACAATATTTTGAGTGTGCGCCGGCTCTTACTAAATAACCGGAATGTTGTAATTAAAAACGGCCTCTAACTGACATATGTATGCTCGCAAATCGTATATGTAATCATTTTAAATAAACAACACATGCTACATGCATAATAAGTTAACAACATTACCGATTACCATATCAGCATACATTAATCTATTTAATTTAATTTTTATTGGGTGTAATTGGATACGATTCGATTAAAATTTATCGATATAGCGTCTCCTAGGTTTTTTGCGCAATTTCTTATCAGACGTACGCATTATTTGCTTTTTATTACATAAACATAAAATAAATATAATTACAGTGCATTAAAATTTATCAAATTTACGGTTTTATTTTACTGCTTTACACCGACATGAGGAGGATATTAATTTTTAATTGTTATTCGTTTCAATTGTGCTTTGTCCGATACCACTTCCTTTTATTGTCAATAAAGTTGATCCTATTGAATTCGATCATGTTTATTAAATGCTTTACATGCTGATAATTTTGTTTCCTTATTGTAATTATTTACACAATTCTCCGAATCATTTTAATGATTTCATAGAAATATTGTCAATATTAATATAAAATACTGACAATATTTTTGAAAAAATAAGTTAATCGGACAGTGAATTTTGAACCAAAGTATCATCTTCAGGTTACAAAATATCTTATGGATGCTTTATGTTGCTTTAAAGTTAAGTGTCCGCTTATTGTCTTTATTGAATGCAGACTCAGCAGAAATTTCCATTAATAAATACGTTTGCTAGTTAACAACAGCGATCTATTTAGATGTATGAATAAAGTCACCATTCAATTGACTAAATTAGTGTCGTCTGTCGTATTCAGAGATCAGAAAGAAACATTGGAAATTTTTGATGTATGTTTTCACACAGCCTTGCTTCTGGATTATTCTATTTACTTTCAATTAATTTTTTTCACTACTAGTAATCCAACAAATCATAAATTCAAAAAGGTATTCCACTAGGAAGTCAGTGCTGTACTAATAAATGAAGCACATCTACTTGTAAAGAATTACATGACGGCAATGAATGCAGACAATTGACAGTAATTGAAACACGCGTCTAATCAAACCCTATGGGTCATCTCGTCTGTGTCTTTAAATAAAACACAATCATTCGCATCAACATCTCCGAACATCGTTTGTCTACAAAATTGCCGCATGCATGATGACAGAAAATGACTACAAATTTTCAATTAATTCAGCCAGATAATTGAGACGTCAGACAGAGTCGCGAGTACATTTTATTCAATAAACAACTGAGCTGCTGCATGTTAATGTTATGTGTGTTATTCTCCTCTTAACAGCAATAAAATCATTGACCGATCCAGTTCAATGATTATAATTGACAGACACCAGAATATACTTAACGTTTCTTCTTCCTTTTTCTTCTTGGTGACATGTCGCCGCGCCTCGCCGACAACAACATGCTGCTAAAAATGTAATGTACTTTAACAGTATGTGCGTGTAATTTATAATTAATATCTGTGTAACCTTAACCTAAAAGGCGGATATGTTAAATAGATTTAAATGCTTAATTGATGTGCAACAATATTGAACAACATGTTGTTGGTCCTGACTTCTTTCTCATGACTTGCGGCACGTTTACAATTTTTTTATGAAGTGAAACGATTTTGTACATAAAATACTGTTGTTATCACATTCCGTGAATATTTTGAAACATCAAAAAATCTCCAATCTTGATATGTTGAAAACTGTCAGTACAAAATTGTTTCAATATTTTCGAGTATTGTCAATATTATTATCAATACTTTTAATAATTAAAAACCGTTTAATTAATAAATTTGCTGTAAAAAATAAAAAAAATTATTAAACTTAAAATAAATAAATCGCCATAAGGAAATATTTGCGCATACAAAATGTTAAGTCAGATTCTACAACTGCACGCGATCATTCTCAATTTTATATAAGAAGTGTAATAAAGTAGAGATTTATATATTGTTAATCATTGCACATGCACGACATAAGTGCAACTGCATCAGAAAGCATTAACTCAGAAGTTTTCATCTTCATCTTGTTAGCGGTTTCGGTCTATACTGTTTATAGTGGAAATATTTTAAAAACTATTTAAAATTAAAGCAATCACGTTAGAGTTTTGACCTTTGTTTTCTCACCCATCAAACTGGAGTAATTAATTCATCCAGTCACGATTTTTGGTCAACTAAATTCTGAAAATGCGGAAGCTCGTTTTAACATCCCCAGAATCCAAAATAAAAATTGTTTTTTGGCAAAACGTGTGATGTTTGGTTCTTTTTTCTTGAAGGTCAAATTACGGTGAAGACACTGTTTTTTAAGGAAAAAAATTTTTTTTATTTTTTAAATAAGTGCTACATAAAAATAAGCTATTCAAGATTAAAAATTTGTTTTCTTCAATATTTATAAATTAAAATTCATAAATTTCACATATTTTGAAAAAAAAAAATTTCACGTGGTTCCCCTGTCATTTAATTTAATTTAAAATTTTATTAACTCGTGTTATTAATAAATAAGAATTAGAGAATATTTCAGACACTTAGTTCGTACATACTGATTTCATTGTTATAACAAAATTGTAATCAAATGATTTTGTAGTCGCATATAACAATCAGTCACAACCACTTTAACTTGAAGTATCTATTGACATTTAAAGCTGATAAATCTTTTAACTTCTAATTATTGATATTATTGTTGCAAAGTGATGTATCCGTTTAACAGCTTAACAAGTAAATGGAAATTTACAGACCTTACGAATCATATCAGATTTGAAAGATTGTTTTCAATGATTTAAAACCATGATCACATTATTTACATTATTTAATCGGATAATTCCTTAAACATTGCTTTAACCTTAATTGAGGTTAATAAAGTTTATGCGCTATAAAAGCTTCTTACTTAAGTTATGATATCATTTTTTTGATTGCTTTCCATGATTCCTAGAATTGTCACCACTTTACCAGTATTCCAAGAAAACTACAATTATCAACGGTTAGAAAGGAGTTGGTCAACATTTTAGAGTTTATTTAACATGCTAAATACGCAGTTAAATGCACTTAATTTGTACTTCACCGGAATTTATGCACACACTCATTTCATTCAGCAACAGCTTTTGCAAACCTCAAGCACTCATAATTCTGACGCTCTGCGTAACAATTTAATGAAATTAAAGTTCAAATGGTTAATGCGTGTTGCAGTATAAAATCGCGTGCATTCATCTTCATCGTGGCGCACTTATGACATGTCATCGAATGAAACTGCGCAATTTCAATACGCTAAATTCTCATTACAACATGAATGCGTTTTATTGAATTAAATTAGATTTATACGTTGTATTTTCAACAATTTCCGTTTTAAATTACATTTGTAATACTGTCATCAAGTGTCAACACAATTGGCTGATGCAATTATTATTCTGTTTTGTTTTTCAGCATTTTGAGTCATTTGCAAGTTCATTTATATTTTTAACTCTCAGAATAATGTTTTGGGTAGTAAAAATTTTAACTGCTCTAACAAAATGTGGCGACAAGTTTTTTAATTCAAATTTATTCCAAAATTTGTTGAAATTATATGCAAATAACGAACGAACGCGATTATATTATTAGCAGCAAAATAATCATACTCATTGTCCAGCAAAGAAGTTTTGCGTAACAATAAAACACCTATTTTAGGAATTTTATTTTAAACAAATAACGTAGGGTAAACAATTTGGTTTTCGTCCTAAAATAATTGTTTTCCCTTAAATAAATGACTTTTATGTTCAACTAGAATTTGCTGTCAACAATTCATTAGATAAACACACTTTCAATGTTTATTCTTACTTTTTTGTTTAAACATAAAGCACAACTTGATAAATGTTAATTACAAATATTGAAATCAAACGTTTCATCATTATTTTTCTCAAAACACCAGGTTTTGTCATTACAAATTTTTTTTTCAAACTCAATGCCAAAATTAAGCAATTATGTAACAAAAATCATAATAAAAGAGCATTTAAATTCAACAATGCTGTCAAATTTAGCATGAATTCAATTCAAATATCCTTAGAATGCTTTCTCAAAAAATAGTTGTCAAATATTTAAGTCCAATTTGTTTTAAAAACACTTCTCAATAACACAAATGATTCATAAAAACATGTTCAAAATGTAGGTCTAAAGTCGACACATAAGTTGAAAGTTGAAATCTCGAAACACATTAAAGCGAATGTGCATCAAAACAACGACAGCATGATAATGGAATTTAAGAGACATTAACCCAAACAACGTATACTGACTGGCTACAGGCTACTGACTACACTGACTCCCAACGGACTCCGCAGCCACAGGAAACAAAATAAAAAGAAATGCACAACGCAAACAAACAATTACAGTATTTGTAAACAAACAATATAAAACCGTATCTGCCATCTTCCAAGACGTTTATGTGCCTACATTTTTACATTAATGGTGCAATCAGTCGCGCACACGCATTGTGAAAGCGATCTAGATCAAAAGAATTTTCTTGAATGGCTATAATCTCGACTACACGTCTCTTCTTACAATTCCTCTCAATTCTTCTTTTTTTTATTTCTAAATTGAATTAAATAATGCATGAATTTCGCTTCAAAGTGCGCGTATGTTTGCACTGGCGCAGCTGCAGTGGCAGGGCGCCTCGCCAAGAGGGGACACAGTGGAAGGCGAACGCACACTCACACAATAACTTGAATAAATGTGAATCAGTTCAAGGAATTTCAGGAAACATGCAACTTGTAAACAAAATAATTTGAAATTGTTCTGTAATCAATATTAAATTGAGACTCGCTGAGTTAATATTTGTCGACGTGTATTTACGAGACCATTTCTTAATCTGTATTTATAAATAATTTGTGGTGAAAAAAAGAAGAAGTGTACAAAGAATGAATGTACTCGTCAGTTATACTCGCGTAAATACTCACAATTGACATATTATAAAAGAGAAATGCAAAAGTAAACAAACCACTATTTCTCAGAACGAAAATATTGCGACAAACAACGCAATGATCGCGGACCTTATACGATTTTTTTACGAGTACGTGCGCCACATACATGGCGGGCCCAGTGGGCAATCACGCGGGAAATGTGCACTGGAGTATTGTGGATTCACAATTATTCTCATTGTTGATCTGGACGCGAATTGAGAGTCAGTGTACGTGATTGTATTTTGGAGGGTTTACTGTTCTGAATTCACGTGCAGCAAATAATTTAACGGTATTAAGTTGTTTTTTATCATAAGCCAATTTGTTGTAAAACAAAATTAAAATTGTGTCGCATTGTGACTTCAATGTGCCACAGCAAACATTTTTTATTAAATAACATTTTCCTTGAACAATTAACATGACTTTTTATTTTATATACGACCCCAAAAAAAAGTTGATGATGCAGAAACTCGTTTTGACACCCCCTGAGTCCAAAAAAGTGGTCTAGAAAAAATGTGCAAAAGTATGTCCGTACGCCGTACGCCGTACTATAGAAAAATGGTCGAAAAAAAAACTTCTAAACTACTGGACCGATTTGCATGAAAATTTTTTGTAAACTATTAAACAAAAATATAAGAATAGTATCTTCGATTTTTCGAGGTCAAATCCTTCAAGGTCAAGTTATTGACAAAAGAATTTTTTATCGTATAGGGGCTCAAAAATGGGTCCTACGATTTTTTTCATTTCCACAACAATTAATCTTCAAGGTATCTTAAACAAAACTGCATATATAATATATTCCGCTAGATGCTCCTTCTGGCGAAAAAAGGGGTGGACAAGGACAAACCCAACTTTTCTATCTCAGCCACCTTGCACAATATCAAAAAAATTCTTGCAGATTATTGTAGGATAAAATCAGATAAGAAAATTTGCGAAACATTTCAAGCTCAAAATCGAAAAATTCAAGGTCAATTTTTTTATATCTCAGAAACCTTTAATATTTTTTTTTTTTTCACACTATTGTAGGCCTAAATGAGACAAAAAAACTTGCTGAACATTTCAAGGTCGAAATCGGAAATTTCAAGGTTCGACGTACGGCGTACGGCGCACGTATCTCAGAAACCCTAAATATTTTTGAAATTTTTATTTCACACGATTGTAGGATTAAATAAAATAAGAAAACTTACAGAACATTTCAAGGTCAAATTTTGAAAACTCAAGGTCATATTTTTATAATGAAAATGTGTAATTCAAATACTGTGTGTTTTAGGGTACTATGTTGTTTTACATTATTGATAATCTCAATAAAAGTACCAATTTTGGACAAAAATCAAGGTCAAAATTCAGAAATTTCAAGGTCACATTTTTCATATCTCCGAAAAGCTTTATTACAATGTAGTTAAGCAACAGTCGTATATAAATTCACACCTCGCTCTCCCTGCGATGTAGTTTTTTGTGAATTGGAAAAACATATAAAACCAGACTAAAATAATAAATAATTGAAATATTTAATGTTGTCACTACCTTTTTATATTTAGATTACCTTTTTAAACCCTTTCATTCGCATGATTGCATTAAAGTTTAAATATATTTTGTACAAAGGCGAATTTTCTTGTATCATTTTAAGGCACACTTTGTGTACGAGCACACAAAAGCATAATCATAGTTTAACGAAAACAACAATTGGTTTGGCATAATATTGAATCAACTATACAAATGCAAACAAATAAATATCTTTTCAAAATAAGTCTTTGATTATTAAGTATTAGGGTCCGTGTTTCGACCTAAGTTTAGCATACAGCAACAACATGTTGTTGATTTGCTTATTGTGGCAATATTTGTATTATTAACCAGATTTATCTGACATCCTTGCAAGGTCGGACGAACCATATTTTTGTAAAAGAGCGAAGAGCATCTGCATTTGTCTTAAATAAATTTGAAAAGGCTCTCCACCCAAAAATGTTATTTTAAAAATCTTTACGTAGTTGCCAAAATAATTTTTAAAAATAACTAAAATGAGGGTCCTAATTCCTAAACTTCAACAGTCTTTAAATTTCAATTGCATTTATTGTCATGACTCAACAGGTAACATCTTAATTTTCCGATAACAAAATTACTAAGACTCTTATTAAATCAATTACTTATAAAAACTAAAATTCTTAGCCGCCACATATTTGTTTAACCTCCGGCACAAACTCGTAGAAATCATCAAAATATGCGCATCACAATTGGACCCCTTTAACAATATCTAGTTAAATAGAAAACGGTTCCAAAGAAAATGCTATTTATAATCAAATTCGCAATTGACGTGATGTGCAAAATTGCGCTCTCAAATGACCCGCGTGCAAATTTTTGGCAAATTAGAACTTATACGCATAAATCTAAAATTAAATAAACATTTTTAAATTAGTCTCAAGTGGAGCATAATGGACGCAGGATAGAGTATTGTCCCATATTGCTATAGGTTGTCTGCGGGTTGGGTGTTTGCAAAAATGCGATGCCGCGCACATAATTGGCTATATTGCGGCAATGAACTCTCGAACTTTGGAGGAAGACGGTGCAGCCCGTTGGAGGGTCTACAATTATTGGATGTCAAAAACCTTTGGCGTTGTAATGTGCGTGAATATTTCATGAGAACGCTCAAACCGCAGACATGGGACAGACGCAAACACATGCCGTCACATGACTTTTTAAACCTCAAGTACACATTTCCGTTTGGGAAGATCTTCAACAACAATTTAAATGTAATAAAGGCTTTTCTGCCAGCAGGGGCGAAAATGAGAAAGCTATAATAATCTGAGTCATTTTGGTCATTGATTGCATCACATAAAAACGTTTTTATCAGGATAAGGAAAGAATTGAACTAACTGGAATTAATGGTAATTTGATTACAAGCGAATTTCATCAGCACACAATTTGGGACCACTATGAAAACGCTTGAAATAGAAGCAATATAATTTGATAAATCGGTTTGGTTAATCAAATGATAAATGAACTCGTTTGGTTTTTGCTTTTGCAGTTATATTCATTTAAAGCAAATTTTGTTTGCTAATTTAATAATTTCCATATTAGTTATCTTTGACCTCTGCAACAATAAATTGTAAGCACTTTTCACGCTTTTCTGTGTTTAAATTATTATAGAAACAAAGTGTTTATGCGTACCGAAATGAGACAGAATGAACTTGCGTCTGTAAGGTCCAGCCTGTAAGCCCCGTTCAATTTTTTCATGTGTTCGTGCTATTTCAATTCTAAAAATAAGTCACACAAATTCAATAAAACGAAATTATCCAACGATCACAATGTACCCCCACTTTAATCGGCATCAACACACAAAACCCGCAAGACTTGACTCTTGAGACCCGCGTACAATTACGTTAAATATATCCATACGGGTACAATGTACAGATATATGCAAATTATTGTTGTCGTCGACGTCGTGGTATTTGTGGTTGGTTGTCTCATCGCGTGCTTTTAATATATTGTGTTGTTAGTCCGCGTAAAGCTCGCAGTCAGTGCGCCCGATCACATATTGCAGCATCAGGCTTCGAGCAACTACATTTTACACCACTCCAATAAACAGCAAGCACGCGAGCGTTGTGTTTGAACTTTCAAGTCACAGTTCCCTCGCATTTTAAATGTAGCACTCAAGTCCATGATAACGCTCAGTCAGTTGGAGTCCGTTGTGGTGATAACACAAAACTCTAAACAAATATACAAAAATAGTTTAAATAAATTAAATTGTGATCTGACTGAACAAGTGTGCCTAAATAAATAAATAAAATCATTTATTTAACCAACATCTTAAACTCACGTTGTCTTCATTTCATTCAAAACACGTCTCAAAAGTCTAAAAGTGATCTCTCCGTGGATATTTAATTCAAAGTAAATACATTCAAACGCCTCACCCATAAATTTAAAATGTGCAAAAAATAAAAGTCGCGATTTCGTTTTTTGTGTGTGGAAAAAAAATCCCAACATAAAATCTTAAGCCCGTTTCTTATTGCTATAAATATAGTTAAGAAAAAGTGATTTCAATTCGAACAGTTTTATCAATTGAAACATTACGCTGTGCTTATCAGCTGGAACGAATTGTGTTTGTTATCTTCAGAAAAAAAGAACCGCTCCACACACAATAGTAACAGCCCCAAATGATAACAGACCCTAGATAGTAATTAAAAAGTGGCCACGTAGTGACAGAGACAACTGGACGCATATAACCCAAAAATTCAGTAATCGTCGCTTCTGTATGGAAATGTGAGCTGTTTTGGGTGCAAGAACTAATCAATTCTTAACAATTCACACGCATTTTTCTTCCTACTTACATGCCAGTGTAGAATGGCATGTGACTTTTGCTGGAAATAATAATAATTGTTTGTTAAATAAAGTGCCAATCCATCCAGTCTAAAATTTATACTGCAAAGTGATAAACAATTGAATTAAGTAAATAAAGTTTAAATTATAACAAAGTCGACGCAACGTTACCTAATTTTATTGTAGAGATAAAACAAGAGAAATACAATTAAAACAAAATCATTGAAATCATCGCTGTGATTAATCTTATAAGAAAATAAATAATAATAAACCATTAAAATACATTTAAAACAACAAGTTCAATTAATAAAAACAGTGCCAAGAAATCTTAAGAAGCTGCAAAACATTTAAAAACGCCAAAATGAAAATGGAGATTATGTCGGGAGTGCAGCTAGTCGCCTACGTCATGTGTCTGATTTCATTGAATCTCGGTATGACAAATATGCAATTACAAATTACTGTTAAAAACTAAATAAAAATATTTAATTGAATGCATGATAAACATATTTTGATATATTCATTATTCATGATATGCGCTGGGGGAATTCCTTTGTACGTGCTGCTTACTTGCGCACACGGCTCAGGTATTAAGCCGCATTTTATTGACGCGGTATGACTCATTTCTATAATAACTCGATTTCATTGAATTCGCATTACTATCGACAATAAAAACGGCCAGTGTAAGGCTTACACTCAAGTGGTTTTGTTTTAGTGAAAAAAAACCGTTAAGATTGTCAGAAACTCTGTAGTTTGCAGAATGTGCGTAACTAACTTTGTTCGAAATTTAGAAATTTTTTGTGAAATATTATTTTAATCCTTTTATCTATTTATGACAAATGATTTTTTGTCATAATTTGTATTTGGCTTAAAATTTAGCTGAACGGATTCTTAGATATCACCATTTTGAAACTTCAAGGTCATTCGTGTTCATTCAATTGATTATCTCTACCTAATAATTATTCCAATGATTATCACCAATTACTCCCGCTTATATTTGGTTCACATTATAATTAAGATTGCATTTTGCTCAATTTAATGATAATTTAAATTGGCTATGTATGTTAAATTTAATTGTAAAATTTCAGTTACTAATTAAGCATTTTTTTTTATTATTAAATCCTCAACCGATAAAAAAAATATTCCTTTCAAAGTAATAAAAATTAAAATTGAATACTGATTCTACAAAAAGAAGCCACAAACTGCATTTCATTGCCAAAAAACACCGCTGTGCAACATTATAAATCTTTATCACGTGCACCTTTAACAAAAAAACACACTCAAAAATCGCAATAATAATAAATAACGATTATGCTATTATTAATTTTGAATAAATATATGCCGCTGAGTGATTGCTAATAACCTGATCAGTGATCTGTTCTGGTTTCAAAGTCCTCGCGCAATGTTACGCATAAATAATTGCACGAAAGGCACACGTGCCTCAGACAGCGCGTCTCGAAGGCACTGCCTGCATACTCGTACAATAGTACAAATAAAATAAGTAGCTGTCGACGACTGTCGAGTATATTGATTATTTTCGAAAAACAAGTTCATTCCCTGATAATAGATACATGAATTTTTGTGCGGTCGCTATCAGCGTGTATTCTCTGTTTCGTTGAGTTTGATTTAATTATTTTTATTTTTATGATATTCGAGTATATCAAGTTGATAAATTTTGCCGTTTTTTTTAAGTCCGAAATTTTGTTTTTGGTTGATCCTTGACATTACAATTGTATTTTAATTTATACATAATAGAAAATTAAAATAATTATTATTAACGAGTTTTGACTAGAATTTTTTGTATTTTTTAATCAACCTGACTTGGGATTTTTAATGAATTTTTTTTTAAAAGAAGCGTACATGCTTTAATCTATTTCATTCAATTAATAATATTAAAACAACGATTAAATTAATCAATTAACATAATTGGAAGGAAAATCCCAATTTCTAGCTTTATTATCGTCTGGCTTCGAATTTTAACTAGTTGGACCAGGTCGGACTGTGATGTTATTCGTAATAAAGTTAAAAAATTCTGAATCCTTTTTGGCTATTGTTCTCGTTCAATTTAAAATGTTGCTGATATTTTAACGTGTCTAACGACATCAAACAAACAAAAATGGAGAAGTTGTAAGATCCCATTCAGTAAAATGCAATTTCATTTTCAATTGAAACTTATTTAAAAGAACCTTCGACCTGTTGGGTCTCCACCGGCGGCCATTTTATAGTATTTTGAGAGACCTGCACCTGAATTTTGAAATTTTTAATATTTGCATTAAATTCTGACACTTTTAGAAGTTTAAATTTAATTTATTTAAATGACACTGAACATATTTACATAAAATTGAACATAAACCAAACAAAAATAAAAATCTCTCTTTCACAATTTAACTGTTAACAAATTAACATGCAATCTGAATTAAGTCACATGGGTACCAGTTCATAGATACGACTCGTAATTCGTAAACAACACATATTTCAAATGTAGAAAATTGTGCAACACACGCATTAATCTGTGTTTATAAATAAACACAGTTAAAGCCGTTATTATTAAAAATTAGTGCCCATTAATCTGAATTTCCTCTCCACATGTCGCGTCTGTAAAGACGCTTTATACCAATTGCATCAACTAATCTAAACTAAACAACGTTATAATGTAGCCAACGATGGATTCCAAAAGCCTATACATAAATGTGTGCATTCTAATTATGTGTTTGAGGTCTTAAAATGTGTGGGCACCGAGCAGGCATGCGCCTCTGATTTATTTCATTTTCAAACATTTATGCTATTTAATCGTGCAAGTTTGTTTGTTTGTTTGCAAGCATTGGTGTATTGAGTGTGGCGTCCGTCGCGTCGCCTCTATAAATGGTTATTATGCCTACATGGTGGACGCCCGCCCCTTCGTAGCACCACCACTTTGTGCTGTGGGGCTTTTTAATCTATGGGGCTGAGGCCGGACAAGAAGTCACACAAGTCACAACTCACAACAACAGACAGACAGCGTGATATGTTTATGCGGGCTTCTGTTGCCCGTTTTCAAATTACCCATATGCATTTGTTGTTGTTTTTTGTTGTTGTCCATGGAGTTTGTTTATCGAAGCTATTTTTAATTATTTCTCTTCTTCATGCGCTGTTTGTGGCTATTAATAGATTTCCAGTTGGGCCTACATATTTTAAATATAGACGCACGTCGCACGTCGCAGTGCATGCGGAGTGCATATTATACTTATCGTGGCCACACATCGCATCGGGCAGTCCGTCCGTTGTTTTGGAGTTAACGTTCCTCCATACGCCAAGCATATGGTTGCAGGCACACTCGAGCTATGCGCGTTTGTTTTGTTTTCAATATTTTCATCCCACACGTCAAGTGGCCAAGTGCATGCTGGTGCTTACGACTTGTTTTGATTATTATTTATGTCATGAGTTAATGTTTCTTATCGCACATATTTTCTATTTTTGTACACATCCAGCGTGTATTATTATAGTTAGTGTGGCTGCGTGGCAGTCATTTTAATATGTATGGGAAAGTCCCATCGCACACTCCACACTCCACAGCTCTTGCTCGAATGCATGTGTGTCCATAAATACGGATGGCATGGCACACGCATTGATCATGATAGCTTGTCCGTTGTTTACAATTGATATCGATTTATGGATGTTTATTATGTTTTTTGTTGCACAGCCTTAATACTTATAGTTAATATTATGTTGTTGCTTCGTTTTTGTGTTATGCTACCTTCTCTCTTCTCTGAAATGCGCCTTTCTTGGCGCCATTAACGAATTCCTTAATCGCGAATAGTCGTTTAACGTTTAACGTTTCTTTATCAGTTTAATTTATCCACATATGAGTGTAGTTAGTAAATACCTGCTATATCGATGGAAACTACTTTTGTTTATTTTTTTTTTTTCGTTGCGTTTTGTATTTCCTTCTGTAATTTTCCAATCGCATTTGCATTCAGTGACTTTTATTTGTGTTTCTTGTCATCTTTCATTGGTTTAATATAATTTTATTCACCAGTACAGGCTACAGTGTTTGTTTATTTAACAAAATTGGAAATTGCCTGCATTAAGCATGACGTTTAATTTCTTTAGAATAAAATTACGGTATTTAACTTTAAGTGACATCCTTAAGTTTTAAGGATTCAATTATTTGATGAAATAATTTTACTTTTTGTAAATATAATTGTTCCAAGTTCCAATTGAATTTGAATGTTTTGTAAGAATACATTATTTTAAAATCAATTGCAAAGATTTTAAAACTCGTTGTTTCTTTTAAAAATTTGTTCTTTAAATTAATTAAATCAATTTCTTTGAATAATTAACAAAATAATAATTATTATGACTTAAAGAACTATCCATTTATTTAAGTAACGATTTAAATGTTGATTTAAATAAATGAAATGTTCTTTAAGTCATAATAAAATTGATTTTAAAATTTAAAACTGAAAATAAAAAAGGTTCCTCGTCTAAGTCTTTCATTTCCAAAAATATCAATCTCACTTTTACTGTATACGCGACCGCGCGTGGGTGGTGTCAAAGGTTATCAAATAATCTCGAATTTTGATTTTTAAAATCTGGTATTAGGAATAGTTAAAATATTTAATTGCATTTTTTTTTCAAATCCTTTCAGCAACATTTTATGAGCACACTCGCATAACTGAAGTGTCATCAGTTTCACACTTTTTTGAAATAGTTAACAGTTATCAGCAATTATCTTGTTATAGAAAACAAATCAATTAAACGTATAACAATTTATATTATCAGCTCCTTTGTAATTGCATTTAAGAATGAATTGCTGAGCCATACGCGTGTCATTTATTGATGCTAAAATATGAACGAAAAACAACCAATAGAAGGGAAGATGTTTACTTAACAGGGTCACATTAGTCACATGTTTTATTATGTGATATGACCAGGCCGCAAATATACAAGCCGGTCCCAATATTGATTAAGTCCGAATGCCAACTAACATGAGAATATGTTTCTATGGGGATCGGCAGCAATTATAGTCACATCTCAATTTTGGTTTGTTATCGCAGTTGTTGTGAGTTGTGACAAGTAACACCCCAACTGATAACCTCTTCCAGACTGCTGTTTGACCCCCGCATCGATTCAATGTTACCATTACCACTTAACTTGTTGATTTCACATATTTTTCGTATTGATCATCATTTTTGTTTGTCTACTTTGAATAACCGCATTTTCTTGAATTAACACGGTTAATCACTTGTATCCCATATTTGAATGCTTATTTGTTTCTCCTTTCATATTGACTTATTTTTCTTCCCCTTCTGTATTGTAGTAAATACTCGAAGTTGGCGAGTCATATTTATTGTGGCACGTGACCCAAATAGTCTTGGGAAATGAAGTCAATAGGCGCATTCAAAATAGAAATATCGCCAATTTATTGTAGTTTATTTTATTTAAAATTGTTTACTTGAATTGCTGATGTCATTGTTGCCATATTTAATGTTTTTTATATCTCTTCAGACACGACAAATGCATTGCCACTGGATCACGTTTCTCCTGATGCACCCAGCCAACAGATCACGTCCACATTCACCGATATTAAGATGCCACCTTTGGTTTTCCCCAAAGATACGCAAAAGTACAAAATTCAACCGATCAATGAGACCGCCTTGAAAATTTTGCAGCACAGCACCAGTGTTCAGGTGAGATTGATGTACTTTAATACTACCTTTTTTTTGTTGCTGCTCGTATACTAAAACTTGTAAATAAATATTGAAAAAGCACATGATCGTCGCTATGACGTATGAATTTTACGATCAGTTTATGTAAATGCCGCTATTGAGACGGACGTAAATTGTTATGTTATGATAAAGAATAAGAAGTTATTCGCGACTTTCTGAAGGTCGTTGGGAAATTGCACACGCATCATTAACGCTACCGCCGGCTATGATTTTGCTTCTTATTGCCTGCCGCCGATAGATTAATTATTGTTAAATAAATCAACAACCCCATAAAGTTGTTTTTCGCACCAAAAAATCTGGTTTTAACATTATTTTGCTGTATTATCATTCTGGAATGACCTTATTTCGATTGCAAAGCCATAATGAGATCATTGGACTTTGAATGGAACGGTACGTGCACATACGTACTGCCGGAATGTCTATCAAATGTTTAATTTGCGTGCTCTTGGCTGTTCTTCAATTAATCTTTCAAAATGTTGCAAATTATTAATATGCATTAATTTTTCTTTCCATTTAAATTGCATGCAAGCTGAATTTTCTTTAATTTAAGGACATGTTTATTTAATTTCTGCATTTAATTGTATTAAACAATTCCAACCTAAATGTTGCTTCATCATGATTTAAAACCTTTTTTTTTAAATGCAATCTTGCACGAAAGTTACTACTCATTCTACAACAATTCTTTCCCAGACTCAATGACTCAGTTTAATTTTAGGTTTTTCTGAAAAATTCTCTTTCGCAAATTTAAGTAAATTTTGATCTGTCACAAATTTCGTATGAGTCATTTGTGTAATAAGTCATTGATTTATCAGTAACAATAGCCATCTCATTCAGCATAATATGTAAGATGTTAAACTTCCGCCTTAAGTGACCTTCTTTCTTTGTTCAAACATTCTGTAACGATTCTATAACGATAGTCGTTATGCCTTACCGAAATTCAAAAACAAATCTCTAAATGCTTTTATTGTTTTATTATTATTTAATTATGTGTGAATTTTTTAAATAATTATTATTTACAGGGAAACAATACCAACAATCAGACAGTGCCAGTTGTTACGGCATCATTAAAAATGGAAGAAAAATCATTGCAAGGTGTTCTTGCTGCAACCAGCACCATTCCTCCTCCCTTTGACCTCAACATTATCAATGATCCAAAACAGGATGCTGAGAACATTCAATCTAACGGACTTCAGTCCCCAAATGCTGAGCTAGAGGAGCAATTCGAGTAAGACAAATTTAAACGCTTTTAATTGGTTTTTTTTTTTTAAATTTAATTTTTTTTTCCCCATTTAGATTGAAGAGTCAAAATTTGCAACAAAGTCCGTCTGAATTTCTTGATATGACGGAGGTGGACCAAGTTAACATGAAACCGATTCATCATGCCATGCTTTTGGCTGTGTTGCTTGGACTTGTTTGTGTTTGTCTGTATGCTGGCATTGTTACATGGAGATACTATGTTGGGTAAGGTTTTACTTTATGTTTTAAAAAAAAAGTGATTTAAATAAAATTTAATTTCTAAAATTTATTTTTTTTTTATTAATAATTATTTCATATTTTTATTTTAGACAAAAATATGGCAATCGTGAGCGGCTTGTAAATGAGGAGGACGACTACATTCCAACATCCCAGCCCAGACAATTCGAGCTGTAAGGCGTTTGCACAGAAAACGTTTGAACAACACAATTTTTTGTTTTGCATCTTGTTAAGAGGATCAATTTATAATTTAGAATTATTCAACATGACATGAGTTAACAGGATACAATAACAACCTTCCGTAAATTAGTTTATATAAATCGTTTTTATTTAATGCTAGTTTTTTTTGTGTCAAACAAAAAATCACGTTATTCAATTGCAGATATTATTATGAATTTTTAAAGAAATCTTATTTTAAAATGACCTACATTTGTAGTAATAATATTCTGTCAAGTAAAAGATTTTTTTATTTAAAAGCAACAACAACAATAATAACAAAAAAAAACACACACACAGCAGTGTGTTAATTCACAAACAAAATATTTTTTTATAATTATATCGAACTGTAAAGACTGTGATATTAAACTATTAAAGCAAACAAAAGAAGGAATACGAAGCTGTAACTATCAAAAAAAAGACATATTAAAAATTAAAATATATTAAAAAAATTAAATGAATAAAAATACAACAAAAAAATAAAAAATAAAATTAGAGGTGTGATTTAGCTCGATCAATTAATTAACAAAAATTTCTAAGTTCGTTTGTTAGCAAAATGTAATTATTTAGGCACGTCTTTAAAATTCCAATTGACATATTCGTAAAACAATTTTTAAAGTAGTTAATTAAATATTATCCACGAGAATTCATTTAGAGACTAATTATCATTCATTAACTAATTAAAGATGTATTATTGTTTTATTTAGGACATACAAATTTTATTAAATTCGTTTATCATTATGCATATTATGTAATCGATTATGTTTCATCACTAATTTTAATACTTATTATTGTATTTAGTTACTTATTAGACATGTATAAAGGAACAACAACATAGTTTTGCCTTTGTTGATTTTAGAACAATTAAACATTTGTAACTTTATTTTGTGCAATTGATTTCTTTTGTTAATAATTAAGTGTTTTTCATTTTTTTTCAGCGATTTATTTTCAGAGTTTCCACCACATGGCTTTAGGTCCTTCTATTTTATTAAATACAATTGATGTAGAAATGATCTGGAATGAAGTTGGTAATAGTTGCCCATTAAGACTAAACTACAAAGTTTTGGCTTATCTACTCCTTACTAAAATATATGAAATTCCACAATTTTTTTATTTTAATGGTACATAACATTGCAAAGGAATTAATTCATTTCAGTTAAATGCATTCATGTCCCTTTGTGTTTTAAATTGTATATCCCTTTATAGCAAAATCATAATCTGAATTGAAACCTTATATGTAAAACAATTATTATTCCATAAAACATTTTTTTTGTAATTAGATGAGTTTCTCTTATTTAAATTTTGCAAAACGTATTCAAACTTTATACAAGTTCGTAAGGATCTACACACACTAGCTACATTTTTTTGCAAAAATAAATTTTCCATTTCCTCGTATGACGTCAAACAATAAAACTGTATAGCATGTTTTATACGTGAATTGAGAATTTCTGTGTATGCAAAAAATAGTTGCGCAATCAAACAATTAGCCTGCATGATATGCTGCATTTATACACGAAACGTTGCGCTGTTTGTGTACAGTTTGCATGCCAAAATCCATAGCAACTGCGTCAATGCGGTAATTCAAGTGCTACATCGGTCGACTAGCACTACATGTCAGATTGGCCGAGCGGTCTAAGGCGCCAGATTTAAGCTCTGGTTCCCGAGAGGGAGCGTGGGTTCGAACCCCACATCTGACACAATTGGGTTTTTTTTATTAATCGAAATTTTTTTTAGCTATTGAAAATATGTTTTTTAATAATAATTAGTTTCATTCAAATATTTTATTTATACTTATTAAGATGTTTGCTTTAAACCACAGACTTGTCTTAAACTATTAAACATCTCAAATTTAATATTTCAAATTTAATATTTTGGGGTTTATATTATCCGAATTATATTTGGATTTGTGGTCTCAATTTGAGTGCTTACAATTTATATTGAGTTAAAATTTTCTCTCAATTTTATGAAATATTTATGATGTTCCATAATATACAGTAACAAGTTGTGTGAGCTTTGATAACGCCTCGAAATTAACGCACAAAATTCCTGTTTCAAAAGTCCTTCTTCTAATTTAAAAAAAAATTGTGATGATTAAAAATTCTTCAAATGCTGAAGACATTTCAAAATGTACTCCTTCAACGATTTCTTACTAAAAATACAGAGTAACAACGTTTAATTAAATAAAACGACTCAATATTCGTCACATAAATTTTATATATATTTTATTTAATTCTTTTATAATATATCAACATTAATATAATATATTTAATATGTAGATTGTAGAATGCTTTTTAAAATTTGTATACATAAAATTATAAATAAATCAACTGTCACCATATAGAATTTAAATGATAAAATATAGTTGGTATATAAAATATTTAATATGAAAACGTTAAAGTTAAAGCGTGATTTGAAAAAGCCGATCAACTATAACGCGTTTTTATAATAATTATTTTTGATTATTTCAGTAAAATGCAATGTCCTATGTTCCTAAAATACATATAAAATGAGCGAATCCCAAACATTACGCAAATCACTCACTCATTTACGATTCAAATTGGTCCTTCCAGTTAAATGAAATTTATATTATTTAAAATCATTTTAATTATCAACAAAATATTCAGCGATCAAAAAGGCACAAACTCGTTTCAAAACAATCAGTTGGCAAGACAAACTGGAGATCTCCATACAGTTAATACTTAAAAATCAAACGCAAAAACACAAAATTTTACTATTTTGCAGGAATTTTCTTGAACGGCTTTCCGCCGTAACGTTCCCATTCGCGATTGAACTCATGGTCCAGAATTTCAGCACCCCGCTTTCGTGTCAAGCCAGTCTCTTCCAGGCTCAATTCACACATTTGCATGTCATCAATGCCGGCGACCAAAAGAATGGGAGGTTTTTCGGCGTGCAGCTCCATTTGACGGGACACGTATTGGCCATCGAAATGAGCGTACCACAATCCGCGTTTGTCTGGAATGTGTTTATTTTAATTAATTCAAAAATGTTTAAAAACAAAATTGTGTTTTATGATTAATTAATTTAAGACCTCAAAATGTTTATTCAAATGGTTAATAAAAAAATCATACTTGGATCAGAAGCATTGGCTCTTGTAAACGGAATTCGGAAGTAACGATGTGCTGATGTGGTGATCAACTGTTTCGGCTGCAAAATTGGTGGTCCTTCCGAGGCAGCCTCCATTACACTTTTAGGCGCACGCTCGTTCTCTTCCATGGTGGTGCGTTTGCGATTCTTTGCCTTCCATGCGTGGTACACTTTCAAACGGCGATGGAACTCATGGCGGCAAGCTTCAAGAAGCTCAATGTCACACGATGTGTTGATTGCATCACGCAGCTCCGAGTACTTCCACTTGGAAAGGTCGTGCTTTTGTTTTCCGATTAGTTGCTGTTGGGCGCGAACATTCTCGGATCTGAGACGGGTAGCGATTGAAGTTAAATAATTTTAAAATGAGATAGGAGGCATGTAATTAAAGTTGTGTAAAATGCATGCAATGTTTAAACAATAGGATAAAACTAAATGCAATTAAGTGCGATTAACAGAAGCAAAAAACTTAAACTACTAAATACTCGTACTATTGTAACAAACTTAAAAATAATGTTCATTGGTTAATGGATAAACTGCATTCAAACGGTTAAAACACATTCATACTTTATTCAAAGGATGTATTCCAAAATTTAAAAAACAATATTTGGTTTCAAGACAAGAAATCCACAAACTATGTACCCGTAATTTATGAAAGCAGTTATTAGTTATTTTAATTATTAATAAAACAATAAGTTTTGTTAATTACGCTAAGAAATTAATTAAAAAACATATCAATTGGCGAAAATAAATAAAATGTTAACTGTTTTTGGTTAATAAGGCGTAAACACATGGAAAAACAAAATTAGAAAACAAAACGTGCAAAAGATAAATTTCTTTTTTTAACAAAATTTGACATTGTTCTGTTGTTTTGCTGTACCTGATCAGTCTGTTTGGGTTACCCAACGCTGTAACATCAGTTGCACCACTGAAGGAATGGAAAAAGAATTGAAAATCATCGAAAGGTCAGCAAACTTATCAAACAAATTTAACTTCACATCAAACATATTCCTCAAAAAAAAGTATGTACTTATTACTTAACATAAAATTCAGACACGCGTATTTTGATTTTGTTCTGATTTGCGAAATATTTACAAGAAAATTAAGTCAAAAGTGTGAATATTTTACAAAAGAATGAGGAAAATGTGTGTGCTGTGTGACATTTAACATGTGAACGTCATACTTTCTCATTAGTGGAGGACTATCTTCCACTTGCCCGTTGGACTCCTGTGCTAAGCGTAGTGCCAGTTCATGATCCCTACGCTCCTGCTCCAACTGTTGTCGGTACTTGGCGTCTTGTTGTGCTTCTTTTTCAAGTTCAGCCTTTTATTGGGAATAACAACAAAAATACCAACAAATATTTAAAAACAAACCGCAAAATATCAAAGTCACTCAAAATAGCATTGTTATGCAAACCTGAAGAACCATTGCTGCCTTCATATCCTCCTCCTCTTGACGTTTCCTCTCCAACTCCTCGGCTTTGCGTCGTGACTCCATTTCTGCTTTCTTGCGTCGATTCTCCTCTTCTTCACGTTGTTTGCGCTCTTCCTCCTCCTTGGCACGTCGTTCCAATTCAATAGCCTCTTGCACTTTTCGCAATCGCTCCTGCTCCTCAGCGTTGCGTTGTTGCTGCAACTTAGTGTTGAGTGCAGCTGTCTCCTTGTCCACTTTGCTCATAATCTCAGCGTACAAAGCATCAATCTCTTTTGGAGTGATTTTTGTGTTTGTCTTAATGCGATGCACAGCCCGATCAATCATATCCTCGAGCTCACGCACTTGCTTCAGCGTTGAGTCTTTGTCGCTGCGCAACATGGTGGCAATTTCTTGAGTCTTGTTGACATTCAATTTCACTGACTTTATTTTAGCAATGCCGCGGAAGCGTGGTCGATGCATCTTGCGCGCCAAAAATCCACGTATCGTCTTTTGGGCAATCAGAATGCATTTATTACGGTAGTTGATGCGATTTTTGACTGCAATTTAAAAGAAGCATTTTAATATTCAGTTTATAAAGAAAGAAAAAATAACTTACGTTTAATAACACAAATAGCACAGAAGGCTGACTTAATCCATCTTGACCTGACCAACCACTTCTTGACATTGGCTACAATTGCCTTCAAGTTCTCAGGATCAGACCGCATAATGCGATCAAACTCAATGAATTTTCCCGGCCGAAAAAACACTTTGGTTATGCCAAACTTAAAATCGTTGTTATTCAATTTTAATGAGTGCAGCATTGCCTCGCAGAATATTTTTGGTTCCAATTTGACCAATTCTTGTGGTAAATAAGACTTGTACATGTTGTAGAGTTCGGCAAACGGTACACGTGATGGAAAGCCGTACTCCATCAACTCCAATACGGACGTTGTTCCCGAGCACTTTAATTGGGCCAAGGCTAATCCTCCTTCAAACAGATGGTCAACCATGCTGCTGTTTGGTTTGATGCAACGTACAAAATTTGTGCCCTTGAAAAAGTAATTACAATTGTTAAATTAATTGAAAAAACATTCGAAGGCAAATTAAAACTCACATTTTTCTCCAACTTTTCCATAAGCTCACCCAATTGCGTCTTAAACTTGGAGCCAACAGAAATAAAATTTAATTTACCCCTTGCCGTTGTCGCATTATTTGCCGAAAAGAGCGTCTGCAGCATTGGATTTTCAGACTCCTGAACTAATCCTTCGAGTGAAGCGTGTAAAGCATCGTTGTTTTTCTCAATAAATTGATGCTAAATAAAAGGGAGAAACGAATTTAAAATCAGAAAGTTTGAAGTTCCAAACAAAAATACTAACGGTATTATAACAAACAGCTCCTGCAAAATGTCGCACAAGGAAACCTTCATCGTCACGCAATGTACGGTGAGCCTTAAGACGAGATGATCGCGGAAATGACAGGCGATAGTGGCCATTCCAGGCGCTGTGCACTTCAGATGTGAAATGACATGGCGATGGCTTAGGCAATTTTGATTCTTCATCAAGGAGTGTGAAAATACCTGTTGCTTTTGACTCAATAAGTTCTGGAAAATTTAAATTCTTTAATTGATTTTATTTCTTAAAACAAATTTAAATGTATTACCAATAATATCCTGATTGTCAGTGAATTGAATTTCTGGAACATTGAGACCTTCACGCTTGTATAATTCTTGCTCGTGCTTTAAGATGTTGTCGTTGAAGAATTTCTGCAGCTTTTCATTACAATAGTTGATGCAAAATTGTTCAAATGAATTAACAGTGAAGTATTCTGAAATAAAAAGAAATTTAATGTTAAAAATATTCAGCATTCAAAAAGATCTAACACAAAAACGAAATTGAATGAGAAACAATAAAACATTATGATCTTTTGTTTGGGGCAAGACGAGAATGTTGATTTTAATTGACCATATCCGATCAATAAAACGTTTGAACTAATCTCACCAACGAATCAAAAACTAAATTTCAATGGTAAAAAGTGCTTAAATTTATTATCTCCGGTGTAATGATAGAAAATTCATACAACGACTTCCCTTGTTTATAAACTTCTACTTCTCACTTAAAAAGTGTAGTCATACATTCAGAAAAAGCTCCAACTATTCAATAAAACACAAAACTGTTAGGGCTTTTTCTTAAATTTAAAAAAATAAAACATCAGAAACTTGTTTAAATTGACCTCAAAGATACTAAATTATTGTTCTTAGCAACGAAATAATGTGATAAAGCAATAAATAAGTTAATTATAGGAAATGAACGATCGATAAAATCATATATTTGCTGTACAAAGAGACGATAATCAATTTTCATTTAACACAACATAACGGAAAAGTCATGTTGTGTAAAGGTACGTAAAATAGATAAGACACGCATTTGAGACAAAAAGAAAAGACAACGCAAAATAAAGCACAATTGAAATAAAGTGAAAAATCGTGTCAACTATTTCGTTTTCCCCCCTTGGCGTTGGTATGTGATAATCCTGCTAACTGAAAAATACCCCAACATGTTCTACTTTCATTTCTTAATTTTTATTCGCATGAACCAGAGCAAAAACATGCGAAACAAAGAAAACTATGGCCCACATTTCGTCATTGATTTTTATGCATCGACTGAACAATTATATATGTCTGCATTATACAAAACTAGTCGTATAAAAGCATAATCGATTTAATCACAAAACCATAAATGATACTATAAATACCCCAACAGGCAACCAATAACCATTGATATCACACTAATTAATTGAATTCTTATCAACGTGGCGGCACAGTTGTGTACAATAAGGTCACTAATTAGATTCCACTGAAATACCCACCGAATCCTGCAATATCCAATACACCAATGTAGTAGCTGGATGCCTTAAAAGGGATGCTCTGATTGATGTTGGCGACAACGTGATCAAAGAGGCGACTGTACAAGGCCTTGGCCAACGCATCCCTCGCATTATTTGCCTCATAAATTTTCAACGGCACCCTATTTCAAACAAAAAAATCAATATTTAATCAACTCAATTCGAGTGCATTTAACTTTTAACTATCACAACAACTCACATTATAACAGTTCCCTTAACGCCACCACCCTTGCTTTGCATAACACGTGACACAAGGGCCTGCCTTAACTCAAACGAGTCAACGCCAATCAATTTGGCGGCGATGGCCAGCGATTTTTCCGTTGCTTTCGACACTTGACAACCCCCACGTACATCTTCCGTAATCTCCTCGAATGTAACATTGCCAAGGTGTAGAACAGCCGCTACAAGGGCGTATATTTCAAATCGTTGTGGTTCTGCCAACCCGAGGCGTGTCAATGCTTGATCCAGTGCTTGAAAGTCATTGAAATCGTCCAGTATTGGATCTTTAAGTGATCCTTTAGTTGTGTGACTTTTAGATTTTTGGGCGGACGTTATTTTAGCATCTGTCGCTGTTGTCGCAAAATATTGTGTACATCCAGAAAGGTACTGCAACAAATAATTAGCAATTAGCCAAAATGAATTAATACAATGCAATTAACAAATTCACTCACTTTATAATCATCTGGTTTGCCAAGGCTCAGTTTATCACGCAATTGTTGTGGAGCGCCAGCGCACAACATGTAGAATACATGGTAGTTACGTTCCTCAGCACTTTGAGTGCAAATGCGACTCTTCTCCAGCAAATAGTGTGAAATGTAGCCACCCACAAGATGACACTTTGGGTCGTAGTGGACTTCGATGAATTTACCAAAACGTGAGCTGTTGTTGTTGCGCGTTGTTTTGGCATTGCCGAACGCTTCCAATATGGGATTTGCGTCAAGGATTTTCTGCTCAATGGGGCCAGCCGCTGCCACTGAGTGACACAAATATTTTAGCAAATATTTGGTTGACTCTGTTTTGCCAGCACCAGATTCACCAGACACAATAATGGATTGGGAGAGTTTTAGCACTCGCATATCACGAATGGCTTTGTCAGCTACAGGGGGAAATTGTTTAAAAAATTGTTTTCTTTAAATTAAAATTGAATTACCTATCGCAAATACATGGGGAGTGAGTTCACCAAGGGACCGGCCGGTGTATTTCTTTATTGTGTCATCTGAGTAAAGATTTTTTATTTCTTTGTATGGATTGACAGCTATTAGAATATTTGCAACATAGGTCTGTGAAAAATAAATGCATTAGTGTGCAATTCGATATTTAATTAAATCATCAGTTTTGTAATTACATAAATTTTATCTTTGTAGTATCGAGTTTTCAGATTATCCAAAAACGTTGCTTCATTTAGGAACATTAATTCACCTGAAAAAAAAAATTAAATTTAAATATGACAGGCAAAATATGAGTTGAAGTTATTTTTTATCAATTTAAGATACAATCATTGGACATATAAGGAGATAAATACATGTTTGATTTGTAACAATGAAACGAAATTATTTCAATGACGTGACAATTTAATCGGCAGTATTTTATGATTGTCTCGACACAATATGACGCCCGCACTCAATAATTCAAACAATGTGTGTTTGTGTAACGTCGAGGTATCTTTTTTAATCGCAATATTTGAACATTATTCATTTCTTAATTCTTTTTAATTATTAAATTAAACCATTAAAAATTAAAATACTTAATTTTAATACCATCATGTTTATATTTTTAGAGTTACCATCTAAACAAGTTATTCATCATTCACATACGTCGATATAAAAAAACGTTTTCACAAAAACCGAAGACAAAAGCACACACATCCAACAATATTTACATGTGGCCAAAGAGAATAAATTAAAAATGACTCACGCTCCACGTTTAATATGCAAACAACTAAAAAACTGTGCGCTTTATGACCAACAGCAGAATAGAAGCACGACGCACTTTAATAATTGCATATGCTTTGATTCGAATAGCCGGAAACACCTCCACGACTTGCATAACATGAAGGGGTGTGTAGTTTGATTATTGCTCGGCACACAGAAGCACAATTGCACACAATAATATGCTGAAGATGATTCATTATGGTGTGTCAGTACTTGACATATCTAAAAGTCGTGTACACCTTTGGACAGCACGTTGCCTGGTTATAAAATAGAGAAGACGTTGCACATACATCGTATTAAAATGTGCATTGAAGCTCAGAGTCATTGAAGCTCGCAAGCGCATTGATTGAAGAATGCAATGAAACAGGAAATTTGAGAACTTGAAGAATAATTAGCGACAAAAGGAGGTATTGTCCATTAATCTGTGAGAAGTTATTGTCCACTGAAGTTAACTAACAACAAATTACTCGCGTCTTGCTGTATGGCATATGAATAATAATTGTTGTATTAGTTTCACAAACAATGCCTATGCATTACAGCAACAACAAGAAATTATAAATAGGAATTAGGAACATATATTAGAGTTACCAGAAAGTCATAAATATTATGCTCTTCAAACACAAAACCATTGTTGATGTAACAAAATGTGGTAGAAAAAAACATTTTCTTAAACATTTGCATTTTTAACCCAAAACTGAGATATGTCTGAATCAAAACAGTGTAATTAAGTACAAAAAACAAAGCACATAAAGGAGAAAAAATTGCGCCAGATGGTCGAGATCTGACCACCTCATCAAATTCTTCGCCTCAACAATCAATTCAATTGAAGTACTTTGCCTTTTTATGTTGCTTTGTCTGAATATATGGGATTGCATTTTAAATTTATGAAACCTCACAAATTTTCTATGAAATAGGTTGTTCTTACAATTATCATCGTGGTCCTGTACACCTTCACAGGATGGAAATATATCATCGACCGAGCATATCCGTTTGGATTGCTTGCGATCAAGTGGGGACACCTCAAATTCGCCATTGCCAATCTCGGAGATGTGGCCTTGGATGTAGCCGTCATTAGAGTCGCGCGCCCACACCAGCTGGCTGTCCATCATAATGGAAGTGTGTGTGGGTTTTTCTTCTTCGTCTTAAAGTATATCTAGAATAAATAATAAACATTAGAACTATTGTGCTTTAGAATTTCAAAACGCATTTAATATTTATAAATGCAATTAGGCCTAAATCTTTAAATGTAATATGCAATAGTTTTGGTGAGTTTGGTGAAATTGGTGAGTTTGGAGAGTTTGGAGAGTTTAATGAATAATTCGAGTTTTTCTATAAAACATAGTACAATTTAACCACGACACAATAACATTTGTGTTGTAAATAGTTGTAACCGTAAATTAAACCATGTAAGGCCAGCACAACACACAAGGGCTACAAGTGTTTCTGCTACAATTGTATGTGGTTGTTATGAAAATAATAATCAATAAAGTCAGAAAACTGCACACAACATTTCCTGAAGTGAAAGTAAACAATAAATTTTAAATCTGATACCATGGACAATATTCTACCAATATGTGTACTGTAATGTCGACAGTCCCACTCACTCTTCGCGCGTGCACATTGTGCTGTCATGCCCGATGGGTATTGTTTACAGTGAAATGAATTGTACAACATACAACGAGGAAGTTCACTGACCGTGAAATTTCAACATAATATAAAAATACGAAACGCATTAATTCACCTTTGATAGAGTTTTGTTGTTGTTGTTAATGTTGTGTGTGTGTGTGTGTGTGCATGGATTTTTCTCCTCTCGCATGCACCACTGACTTTGGCAGACTTTTCTTGACCAAAAAAGGCAATTGCGGGCGCGAACAAAATGCGTTTGCCCATTTAACAGCACACACATAATACCGACTATGTATCGCTGCGTTATAAAAGACATTATATATACTGCACACGAGTATCACCGGCCACTTTAAAACATGTGGTTTTTCCGTTTACCTATTTGATGATCAAAATCACCATAATTCAGCGTAATTTAATACACAATGGCGGCAGCATGTGGTAGCAAGTGTGTAACATAATTACACCCAGATACTGCTGTGGAAGTCTTTCGTTTTCTCTCACTTGAAAAAACACTTGAAAGTTTCACTTTCTGAATTCACAACTACAAAACTCAAAATGATCGCGTTTCGGGAAATTATCTATTGCTTGTAAATTAGCACACGTAATAAATTTGATGTGCACGTTTTTAATGCAGCTTGCGTGTGCAATTCCAAATAATTTGAGAGTCTTCAGAGTGAAAACTGAAGGCAGGCGAGGGAATCCAAAATTTGGAACTATTTAATTAAGTTATTAATTGTTTTGGGGAAAATATTTAGAAAATATAATTAGTGGGTGGAATGTCGGAAAAGCAATCAATTGAAATAAAACAACTAATTGCTTTCATATTTTTTAAAAGAGTTTACTTTCAACTGCATTTCGTATTCGTGCTTTTATTTCTTAAAAGCATATTTTATTAAATTTTAAGATGAAACTACTCACTAGAAGTTAGCTTTATAATAAGTCAACCTGTAAAATCCCAAAAAAAAAATTTAAAATGTAATTGGGGGTTTAAATATTGAACTGATCAGACTCGTGTAATTTAAGTGAACATAAATCCTTAAAATTCCTCATTAAATTAAATTATTTATGTTGTTTCTAAATAACTGTTCGTACAATTTCTCAGTGATGTCATAAATATTGATTTTATATGATAATCGCTTAAATTTCATTGTCTATTAAAAATAGACCGCTACACGGCGTTCTAATTTTCCCACCCTTTTCAACGCAGCACCACAATGGAAATTCACACTGAAAACGAAGAAGCCATCATAATGCTGCGAAATGCTATAAATATATCTTATTAAGATGCATGTAGTCATTTAGGTGCGGTTGCACAACGAAGAACAACAAGAAACTGCTAAAGCTCATATGACTTAAATGTAGTTTTTATCATTTCTTAGTATAATATGCGAAAAGATCTATTAATGCTGCGTCTTGTGGAAATAATTATCAATGAATTATTACGTGTTCTAATTGTTTTAATAATGGTGTACTTGATTTTTAAATACACTTAATTATAGTCTAATCTAAGAAATTGAAAATGGAAGGCAGAATTTATCTTCTGGATAATAACAGGAGGACAATAGAGCGGAAAAGTGCTAACTTTTCTTGATTGTAAAATGAAATTTCAGAAATTCTGTTCTATTTTAGTATTATGTCCTTTGAGCTAAAGGAATTACCAATAGATTTTGGCTTACAAACTGTTACATCAACACCTCCCATTTCACCACGCATGTAATGCATTTTCCTATTACCCCAACAGAATTAAATACGAAATCATTTTAAATTTCGCCACGTTGTTGTCTTTATTGCAATTGTAAAGGAATGATTTCATTTTATTCAAATCGAATTGATGCGCTTTAAGAAATTACCGTAAATAACGAAATTTTTTCACTTCAACATACTATGCGTTGTTCTTGTTGTTGTTTTGTTGCTTCAAGTTAATTGCCAGTTGGCACACACGATTATGGATTGAGCTGTAACCGCACCACGGCCACAAGCAAGCAAAGAAGTGATTATCGTTCACAACTCACTACTAAAAGAAAATTTTCTATATTTAGATCGAACGATTGGTCTATGCACTCCTCTATGGTAAGGAAGCTGTAAAAGTTACATGATCACTCTCGTCATGCACTTTAATTTACATTGCATAGGCAAAGAACATGAGAATTGAGTAACTCGCATGCATGATGATAAATCAAATTACAAATATTTCCAATAAAGGGCGGATGTGACCATAGTGTTCACTGTTATCGCGTTACCAAGGAAGATTGCAATGAGTTGGAGGTGAGCCCGCATTTAAAGTTCATAAAAATGACTATGCCTCACAATTGTTTAAGTCGGGAATAACAAATTGAATTGAAAATGCATTAGGTTCAATTTACGGCCTTCACGAATGCTTAGATTGACTACATTTAGGATTTTGTGCATTTTCCTAATAAATAATTTTTGTAAACTTCTGAATTATACAAACATTTTATAGTTTCAAAAGAAATCGTTGGTTTTAATATACAAACAACTAAAGACGCAAATTCAATAATTTAAATTTACATTTAATTTATTTGCACGGTGAATATTGAAAATCCAAAAATGTTTCAAAGTTTAAAGCATTTTAATAATAATTATCGTAACGTTTAAACAGTTATTAAATTCGTCATGACACAATCAATCAATTCTTGAAATTTACATAACACTATCCAATTTTATTACACAGATTTTTAAGAGTCAACCCCATTGTTCAACAAATTTGGAAGGAAAATGGTATACCAATTAACACAAAGTCTTTTGTAATTAACAGCACGTACTGCTAGAACAAACTTCATATATTTACATGTAATGAATCAAATTGAGGCGATTTTAATTATTAGGTACAATAATGGTTTACCTTCTGTTGGGGAGCTTTGTAAACAGTACGTTTTAAACAATCCTAAAAGTGGTTGACAAAGCTTCTTAATAGATGCAGTCCATTATACGTCAAAATACTTAAAAAGCGACACAACATCCTGAATAAAACGCAATTAAATAAAGAATAATTGTTTTTTTTAACGATTGTACAATAAACAAAGTCTAAATGAGTTTCATAATTATTAATATAGTGCCCAAAAATCTGTGATAACAGAACAAGTGGTTTGAATATTATTGATTGTCAAGCGTTATCAACTTACAAATAGTACAACATTCCAGGATCCAGGTATTCAATTAGTGCTATCACAACTAATGTAGTTAAATATAGAAATCTCTGCAGCATAAAGCACAATTTCACAATGAAATTTATTGAAATAAAATCCATTTTTGTTATAAAAGTATAATTTTATTTTTCAAAATACTTTTTCCCCACATTTAAAGGCACTTACTTGCAAAAAGTTATTCATTCCAAACAATAATTACCTCATGTTTATAAATATAGAAACTACTAAGCTCTTGGGACAACAATTTTTACACATGATCAATTAGTAAATTGTTGAAAAATAAAAATACCACAATTTTATATAATTGTGTGCAAATGAACTCATACAGAACATAAACTTTGTATCAGTTATCAGTCCACAACTTTACTAGTTAGTTTGATAAGCAATTGATGATAAAATGAGTGTGTGTAACCGAAGATAAGCCATATGAAAGATAATTTGATACAAAAGGCAAAAAAAAGAACTGAAAACAAAGAGAAACTGGAATTAAAGTCTGCCGCGGAAAATGATGATTCATCTGAAAGCGTGCACGTAAAAAATTGCAACGTATTGAAACGAAATTGCATGCAATTGCATTAACACTAGAGATAATAATAAATAATAAAGAACATAAAAATGTAATGAACTCGGTGTGAGTAAGAGATTTTAAATGGACGTTCGTTTGTACCGTAATGAAATATCGACAAATAAATTAACTTGCACGATGATAATTAATGACATTTTAATGGCTTTTAACTTTCATTGACAACAATAAGTAATTATAATTTGTAAGTATTGCTGTTAATTTTTATGTAATAGAGTTTCGTTCATTATGTGTATACAATTGTGTTAAAAAACGGGCTTTTTATTTTAAATTGACGTTGGATTTTATCAAGGTCAGTATTACGGGTGTTTGTGTTGAATAAATTCAAGGTCATATTTTTGAATTGATGGTTTTTGTATACAATGTGGTGAATTTTTTAAAAGTTTTGACAGAAACTTAATAAAAAACGAATAAAGAAAAAATATTTTAAATGTGTCTATAAAATAATAACTGTATTTTTCCCGTATTTCTACAGCTTTACTGTACTAATACGAATAGTGAGTTTAGCACATTGAAATCACGTTTCTTATTATAAAATCGACATTTCATTTTAAGAATGCTTATGTACCTCAAGCAGCTACTTCGCATATTACGTTCTTCCAGTTCTGACAACGGAAACGCCACACACAATAGCGGGTCTTTATACATTACGAATAAGACACGAACGGACCTTGTGAGACAAGAAGTTGTCTTAAGAATGAAAATAAAGCTTAACACCGCACCGATTGCGTATAGCTTAAAAGCCTAACTTTAAAATATGTGACTGCAAGCGAGGTTATTCACCACAATACATAGTACACATTGTCTTTAAGATACCAGTTTATGCGGAGCTCTAATGAGTAATACTTTCTACCAGTTACAAACATCACCATATTTGGTTTAAATGAGATGAAAACTTTGTATATTTATTAGGATTCTTCATTTTTTTAAATAATGTAAGTAATATTTTTATTTTAAAGGTGCAGTATGCGATATTCTTTATGTGGCTGGTACCCATTTGCAAAAGTTCTTTCATAACATCAACAAAAAGCGTAGCAGCACTGGTTGATTACTCATTGTAAATCGGATTTAACTATAACTCTATGCCTATTATAAAGTTCCAGGAATTGTTATGTTATTATTTATGTGAGTTCAAGAATAAAGTTTTGCCTCGCATTGAATCTCATCATAACTTATATCAAATTTATATTTCAATTCTAAAATGTATTAAGAGCAGAAAAACGAAAATATAGAAAGGTTCATTTTGCGCGTCATTGCTGCTCTGATGTTGAATGCAGCAATCCATCTTGAAGATAATGAACAAGAACTGTGCACAACTACATCACGCAAGTGATTTAAAAATAAAACAATGCCTTAATATGGAACTGAAATGCACATTAAAGTTGATTGTTATTTTTAAATCGGCTTTTCAGAGATGCGAGATGCTAAAGAAATATTCAAGGTCGTTTGATAAATAATTGCTTGCAATACAACTACTTTAAATTACATAAAGTGGCGGTTGTCTTGTCGTATCCATTAAAGGGAATGTAAAATTTTAAATATAATTAAGTGTGTGGCAGGAATAGCCAAGCAAAACTTCGTTATTTTAGAGTTTCTACAATAGTAAACCTTGAAATATAATTCATAAATTTTGCAGTAGCCTATATTAATATTCCACCAAAAAATCAAAAAGCCTCTTGAGTCTTGACATAATAAATAAATGTCGGAAACAATTATAATTACACAAAAGCACTCTCTACATACCAAAAGCAACAGTAAAAACAACAAACTATATCCTCATAAAATAAAAATAATTGAAATGTCTTTTAACGGTACATTAGTCGTCATCATACAGCAAATCGACAATGCTTGACCTATAAACAAGTATACACCTGCGGCCAGTTGAAACTTGCATCTTGACACCGAATATTTTCCATACAAACTCCCATTTATGCATCAAAATAACAAACAACAACAACAGCAGAAGCACAACAAAAATTTGTCACGGATCGTCACTCGTCAGTCTTGCAGCGCTAAGCCATGCCGCCATCGCATCTATTCAGGAAATGATGGAAGCGTGAAAATGGAGCACACAGCCGCGTACTTCGTAACATATGAAAACAGGAATCGAAGTATGTAATAGTACTCTGCACGGTTTGAAGTATTGTAGAAAAGGCAAAATTAAGATTCACCCTTTTTTTTTGAATGCGCGCGGAGAAAACGAAAAGTTCACTCAAATGGAAAGTACGTTTTTAAAACGGTGAAAATACATATTATCAGTACAAATTATTGTACGTATTGTGATTTATGTTACATAAGTACTTAAAACTATAAAATGTGCCAGTCTTGGTGGCTGAGTAATAATAATAAATAATACTTTGAATGAGTTAATTAAACAATTGACTTTCAGTAATTATCAATCTAAAATAAAAAGCGATTCAGAAAGCTTTTTATTGTGTTTTCAACTAATTTATCAACTAACTTTCATTACACAAATCGTTAATCATTTTAATATAAAAGGTTCTTAATTGCTGTTTAAATAAAATAAAACTACATCGCAGGGAGAGCGAGGTGTGAATTTATATACGACTGTTGCTTAACTACATTTTAATAAAGCTTTTCGGAGATATGAAAAATTTGACCTTGATTTTTTTCCAAAATTGGTAATTTTATTGAGATTATCAATAATGTAACATAGAACATCATAGTACCCTAAAACATATAGTATTTGAATTAAAAATTTTCATTGTAAAAATATGACCTTGAGTTTTCAAAATTTGACCTTGAAATGTTCAGCAAGTTTTCTTATTTCATTTATTCCTACAATAATGTGAAAAAAAAATTTCAAAAATATTTAGGGTTTCTGAGATACGTGCGCCGTACGCCGTACGTCGAACCTTGAAATTTCCGATTTCGACCTTGAAATGTTCAGCAAGTTTTTTGAAAAAAATCGTAGGACCCATTTTTGAGCCCCTATACGAAAAAAAATTCTTTTGTCAATAACTTGACCTTGAAGGATCTGACCTCGAAAAATCGAAGATACTATTCTTATATTTTTGTTTAATAGTTTACAAAAAAATTTCATACAAATCGGTCCAGTAGTTTAGAAGTTTTTTTTTTCGACCATTTTTCCATAGTACGGCGTACGGCGTACAGCGTACGGCGTACGGACGTACTTTTACACATTTTTTTCTAGACCACTTTTTTGGACTCAGGGGGTGTCAAAACGAGTTTCTGCATCATCAACTTTTTTTCCGAAAAAAGTCTAATAACAAATATTTCTATATGCCCTTGGGGTCGTATATAAATTAAAAAGGAATGAATTAGAAAATCAAGTTCGTTCATTAATCGTATTCCGATTGTTAACAATCCAAGGCAGTAGAAATTAAAAATATCATCACTTCATGTGACGAGTTTCCATTCTGGATGACAAACGATAAATAAGTGATAAAATAAGCCAAATTGAAAGATAACAAATAGTATTATATAAAATATTTAAGTCTGGGTCAAACAAAGCAATGTATGTGCGAATGATTGTGCGAAATTAACAAACTTGGTGCACTTAAATATTTGTTGATGATGGTTGACCCACAGATCAAATATCATCAACAATGAAGGCAGCTTCATTACATAAAAAATGGCTCAACTGTACTGAAAACTGACGCGACGGAAGTGACAACTTATTCGGATTGCAAATTGCGCCCATTTTGCCTCCCACTTTAATTTTTATTTTTATTCGCTCAAGCGATTGTGGGTACTTTGTGCAGCTATTGTTTTGGTTGCGAATTTGAAAAATGAAAACCTACATGGTAATTTTGCAGTCGTAATTATATAACGTGTTGTTATGATTCAATTGAAATGCAATTAGCCGAGGGGTCTTAGGCTAAGATCACTCAATTTAAAATGTCTATATGTCAAACAATAGAAGTAAAGAGAAGATTCAAAATGGTATTGGGTTTAAACTAAAAGTAAAAATCCGTTCGATACTTCTTATATTTAAGCTAACAATTACTTTAAAATATTGTCAACATTATCTTAAATATTGTTAATATGTATCTTCTTTCTTTTTAAAAATAGTTTATTTTAATATAAATAAAAGCATTAGGTGAATTAATTTTTCTTGAAATGGCAACAATTTGTCTTAGTTTGAATTTCTTTAGACAAACTAGGCTATCACCGAAAAAAATAACAAAGAACTATTGGTAATTGAAACAAAAATACATACTCGTATTTGCATAGAAAGTTGTTTCAATTATTCCACAAATCTCATCCAGCGCATATGCACAATATCAAACGGTAAACAAATATTTTATTAAAGTGAAAATGCAACCGAAATTTAAAAAATGTATTCCAGTTTTTCGAAAGAATAAAACAAGTACAGAGAATGGACATCAAAAGCACGAAGAAATCCGCTGCAGCACATGAAAGCATGCAATTTATCGGAAGGAAAATATATTATTTTAACAATGTCAATTGCCAGGTGCCAATGTACGTGGGGACGCGAAGTACGAGTCGGTACCCCGTACCAGTCAGTCCGGTAACAAAACCCGGCTAATCGCAGATCACGTTATGGAATATGCACACACATCGCACAGTTCATAATTGAACACAGAAATAATATGCACCAACACACAAAACTGTGAATTGTGATGCCGATTGCCGATTGATGTTGCCATAGACGATGTTGCGGGTTGCCCGTTGCCACTGCTAATTGTGTATGTACTGCGAGTACAGAGAAAACACATTTTACACAACATGTATGGGATGGGTTCACTAGAACACCTCATTTCCGTTTTGCGCTTTCAACTTGTTTTCTTCTTCATTTTTAACTTGTTATATGGTTTTCAATTGGAAAATGCGGTATAAGTACAATAATGTGCTGCAATATGGCAGCTCGTGCAAACAACAAAACTTGAACGATAAACGCAAACAGCTTGGTGAATGCTTAAGAAGATGATATGGTGGGTAACTTGCTGTGGGTAATATTAATAACGGTGCTATAGCTTTCTTCATCTTCAAGCCTTAAACTCATTAATTTTTTCAGTAGAAAAAACTTACATGTATTTTAGCCACAAATTTGTGTATGCAAAAAAACATTAAATAAAATAGATATTAAGTTGAGCCAACAACAGATTGAGTGCCGTTAACTTTTCTGCAAGAAGATAAAAGTGATCAACTGAATTAAAATAGTTGAAGTGAGTTTCTTGCTTAATTTGCAATCTTAATCAGTTATAATTAGATTTAAAAAATCTGTGTTAATATGCAGTAATTAATTAAAGAATAGAAATTAAAAAAAATTACGGTGATCATTTTTCTGTCTCATAATTTTCAGATTCAAGTTTCTACTGACCATAAGGTCCTAGGATTCGTAAACCGCACTCGGTAAACATAATAATTTTTATTACTGATTGGGGAAGACCTGAAGTATGTCAAAAGTGTTTAATTAAACGAGTTGATCAAACACATGCATCCAAATAAAATGCAAAGTTTTCAATAATAAATTAAAACATTAATCCATTACAATAACGGTAAAATAGCTTTTAACTTTTTAGGGTATTTAGTTGTCCCTTAAGTTTAAAATATGTAATAACATAACTTTCCAATTAGAATGGTTCGAGTCATAAATCATAATCATAAGTCACAACCCCTATTTTTGGGTCTTATATTCTGATGATACACTTAAATCACAAAAAATTGTATACATAAACTAATCTCTCTTATTAATTTCAGTTTACAAAGCTGAATCAACCTAAATTCATAAAACAAAATAACCGTTACTTCCTACGTTGTTTAATTTATAAAAAAAGACTTAATCAATCACTTAAAGTGGCGGAAATATGGTCTTAAACAAATTAAGTAAAATGTAATGACGTGGAAAAAATTAATTAGAATAGAGTTGTAGCATGTTGCTTACCTGTTGAGTGTTGATCTCAAAAATCACCCATCCACTCGGTGGATTTAATCAAATGAATCCGCTACGTTTCAGCACAACAACAGTTCCAACTGCCAATGTTAATGTACGCTGTACAACAGCTCGAGATAGTATTGTAATCAAAACGATATACAGGATAGGATAGATATAGTTATGGTTGCAGTGTACGTGTGCCCCCAAGTGTCACTTGATACACTCTTTTTATGTGAATTGTGTGAAGGTACTCCGTGTATCACTTTAAGCCAAATCTTTTCTTTTTTATCGCTTTATTGGGAAAATTACATTTATCAATTAGATCACAAATTACATAATTTTTCCACCAAAGAGAAAATAAAACAACGTTTACAATGATTGCAGAAACTGAATTCACCAGGAAATCGCTAATATGCAAAAATGTGCAGTTGCAGAGCAATGCATGCAAATGCGACTGCAATATTGCCTATATTATTTTAAAGCATTTAAAGCTGCAGAAACCTCAACATATTATTATGTGTGCACTATTTACCGATTTAGTATGTGGATGGGACGTCTGCAATTTATGTAATTTTAATCCGAAATGTGTGTGTGTGGAATTTAGCACCAAATTTAAACGATTGACGGTTAATTTTATTGTTTCAACGAAAACGGGAAAAAAAACACAAAATGCATATTAAAAACTGTAAAACAAAGTGGTTTTGTACGCGAACAACGCCCGGTCAAATTACCATCCTTACGTCTCGACTGATTACTTGATACTGACACTTTGCGAGCGCTGTCATTTTCTTGGTAGTTGGTACTTGGTAGTTGGTACCAAGAATATGATACTCCAGAGTCCAGATACTAGGGTTGTAGGTTTTTAAAGAATTTAGTTTGGTACGTGGAACGTAGTACAATTTAAAAGCAATGCTGTCAAACCTAAAATTTTACCAATTATATTTTCGAAAATTATTTCGAATTCCATTTTTAGGCGCGCAATATTAAAACAACAATTCTTTTCATAATTTGTTATCTGCAATTTATTTGTGATATTATGCAGGATAATGTTTTTCCTTAAATTATATTTTATTTGCTATTAAATAGTAAACGAAAAGTACACACAAATTTGATTCACAGTAAAATACATAACACGACAGCTATTAATAAGTTTACAATAACATACATTAACTGATTAATTAATTAACAACTTCCAAATGTTTCTTATTCACTTAAGTTATGTTACCTGAATTAATAAAGAAATATTTTAACTATACAATTTTGGTGAGCTACAATTCTCTATTAAAGTCTCAATCACTGTCATAGTCATTGCCCTTATTACCCAAAGAGTTCAATGGTCGTCGACTTTCATCATCCGAACCATAAATAACATCCTCGTCCGAATCGTTGATCATGGAAAATGCTGGATTGTCTTTTGTAATCGCGGGCTCTGTAAGTTAAATTTACGTTTAGGGTTTCTTATAAGCTATACTTTATAGATATAAAAATGTTCACCATGCACTGGGCGACCACTAGGCGAATAAACATAAGTCATTGTATACAGGTAAAAGTTTAAAAGTCCGTAGAAGCACATAAATTGTGCCGAGCTCTTGTACGTCGTATTTAGGCTGGCCACAAAGTTATCCTCCAGGATGCCAAATCCAAAACGACACATTGTCACAGTTAAGGAAATGGACAAGACGAACAACATCAATAGTGTTAGGAATTTTAAACGCATGTCTGTAATTGAATGGAAAATTTTTAATGATTTTCGAAAGTTACACAAAATGTTTAAGGAGTAATTTTGTGATATTTAAGTCTGAGTCTTTTTGTTGAAAGAATGTCTGGGCAATTTAATGAATATTAAACTTACCAAAATAAGGCATCGATCTTAGTTCACTGTATGCGCGTAAAACCAATAAAGTCAAATACAACAAATACATCACTCCTGATATGTAAAAGAACATCTTAAAGCCCTGGAATATTTTTTTAATGATTAAATACTTTTGAGACCAACAAATATTTTCTTCTCACGTTATAATTTGTAGTATCTACAAAATGGCTGTAAGTAGGATCACGTAGCTCGTTACACTTCTCCCATGTGGCGAGAACTATTGCGCAAAGCCATATGGGAAGCACAACAATCACTTTAGGCAGGTAAAATGTCAGAGGCCTGCGTTCATTTTGCCTTAATCCATGATAGACACACAGCCAAAACATAAGCAATGCACATAGGAATGTGGCCTGCAGGACTGCATCCAGCATCCCAGGTATCCATGTGTTCATTAGAAAAACCAGTGGGAAAAATGGATCTGCGCATTTAAAGACATTTTAATTAATTTCATTTTTAGTTTTGGTTTGTTTTTGAAATTGTTTACTGTTATATAGAAGAAGAAGTGGCAACAATATGGAAATCCACTTCTGCTCAATAGACCAATCATACGTGGGGTACCGTCGCAATGTGTGGGCAAACCAGCACTAAAAATTTTTAATTATAATAACATTTTTTTGGAATTAGTTGAAATTAAAAATTAAATTCTTACAGCTAAAATGAAGGTAAGTAGTAGGAAGATGAAGCGGAACCATATTTCAATTTGTGTAAATGCTGGATTATACGTCTTAAACTGAAATAAGAAGAAAATTTGTTATAATGAGAAAATATTTAAATTTTATTTTTGTTACTCACATAAAACTTAAGCTCTCGAATATTGTATCGCTCTAGAAATTTTTCCAAACCATAAAACCGCACTGTAATTATGTAATGTGCATAATCGAGAAATCCCAAATGGAGTACTGTAAACTCTTGGCAAATATTCCGCTCACAGATCAAATGGCGTGTCCTGCAATGATTTTAATTTTATCGTTTTTTTTTTTATTGAAATAGTATAAAAATCACCTGTTACTGGCACCAGATTGATGCAAAATTGTGACCGGTTTGTGCTCCTCCGTCAATCCATCAATGGTGACACTCACTTGAAAGCTTTCATCAATTTTCTCACTGTCAGTGTTGTCCGTTTGAATCTTAGCGATCAACCACATTTGCTGTGCGTATGTGGTCATCAAGGGACTTCGCATTGTAAACGGACCCGTGGCCATAACATTTTTATTTTTGGCAAACGATGTGTTGGCCACAAGTTTTGAGGCACTCATCTCAGTGGTGACTGTGATGGGGGGCCCAGCTAATCCAATGAAAATGGCCAAACCGAAACAGGCGAATAGTGCCAGGAAGACCATGACGAATTCCCGCTTGTGCATTGAGTACAATCGCATGTGAAGGGACCTATAACATTGGGATCAAATAAGAAATTTAAATGGTCTTATATTTAAAAATGTAACTATCCCTTTTACCTTTCACAACGATCATGATGATAAGCTGGTGCTATGTACTTATTGAACTCACTGAAAACATCACTAAACTGTGCCAATGAGTTTCGGATTCGCATTAAAAGACCACCAGTTGGTAAATGGTAGGAGTAACCAAGGCCAGAGGTGTCTGGTGGAGGTTTCGTCATGTTTTTATCAGCTTTTATTGTGTCTACAATTAATTTATTTTATTTTTTAAATTTTAATGGAGTCTTTTCAGCGCAATATCCATTGCGGCGCAATTTTTTTGATTTACTCTACACTTATTCGCATGGTACACATGTTATTGATTTTCTTAACATGAAAAACCAAAACAATCTTGATTGCAGTTTTTTTTTAAATTGTTAGATTTTTTCCAATAATTTTGTTGACACTAAAGTAATACTTTCAATTAATACACACACATTTAATGATTTTAAAGCAATTAAAATTGTATCTAAACAATTTTCAAATTAAAATTTTCATTCAAAAACAAAAACGAATACATTCTAATTCATTAATTCAAAGTAAAATTAAATATTTTACGCAAACAATTACCGCTGCTTTTAATTACACATTTCACAACAATTTTTATTTATTTTAAACTGGATTTTAAAACATATTGCAATACAATTTATTAAAGGGTTTGCATCAAGCGGATGTTAGGAATTGTTTGCAAAAATTATCGATTTTTCATTACCGTTTGGTGAACATTGGATTTATGTAGATTTTTATATAAAAACATTATTTGAAACTGCGCATGTGTGAAATTTTTGTTGTTAATATGGCGGTGTTTATGTTCCAATCAGCAGAAATATGTTCAAAATGTTGTTTATTTAAATAGAGAGAGTAATATGTTAGTTCAAACTTTTATCGGTTAATTTACATTAGAAAAATTATTTTATATTTTTAGCGGCTTTTCGAAAATGCAAAACTTAAACTGTGGTGAATTGTGGTGAGAATGTCGAATATATATAACCTTGAAAATAGTTGTATATATAATATGTAAGATTTTGACAGCTTGTAAATAAAAAAATTTTTTCTCAAGAACAACTTTAATAACAATAAATAAAAGTCTTAAAATAGCCATTTTTTGTTGCTAAAATAATTTAAGAGTGGTAAAAAAACATTATTGTATTGGTCCCAAGTAACGATACACCAATTTACCTGCTACAACAATGATTACCGAGACAGATTTCATTGATCCCTCTATGGGAGTTCCTTTTGAATTCATGATGCCAGCTGCAGAGATGCCAACAGTGGACCCACAAATCGCAATCGTTCAAACACTCCTCCAGTACAAAGAAGCCAGTACATATCTCAATGAAAAATGTGCATCAATTCAACGTGACACTGAACGTCTTATTAAACGGTATTTTACTTCTACCCCCAAAAACTAAAAATGATTCCCTTAATTAAAAAAAGTTCTTTCCAGAATTCACGTTGTCAAGAAGATGCAAAAACGCCGTGAAAAAGATGTCACCATAATAAAGGCCCGTCTCGATACATTCAACGATGGATGGCGCATGGCACAACCCGATGAACGTGTCAATCGTCCTGGGGTTCGTATTGGGAGACCACTCAAACAGCAAAAAAATATTAAAGAGAAAACTAAGGAGGAACGCAAGCTATTGGACAAAAAAGCACGCAAAAAATTACGTGACAAAGAAAAGGATCCAAATGCGCCGAAGCGTCCACCAAATCCGTTCCTTCAATTTTGTCAGGAGCGACGTGCATTGATCAAGGAGGAAATGACCAGTGAATTGCAGCCGGGTGATCCGGAGATTACGAAGTCGGAGTTGAGCAGGAAGCTTGCGTCCAAGTGGCGTGAATTGAATGAAGAGAATAAGCAGGTGTATGTGGGGAAGTATGAGACGTCCAAACAGAAGTATGCAATGGACATGATCTCTTATAAGAAGGATAATGAAAAGAAAGCAACTGCTTTAAATGAAGGAGGGCAACCACCTACTGGTGGAAGTTTATTGTAATTTTAATAAAAAAAAAAATTTCAAATCATGACTTACGTTATTTTAATGCATTTATTAAAATTAAGAAAAGTTCTGCAATTTGTTCGCTAGGAAGAATAAATACTGTTAAAGCTCAAATTTAAAATAATTCTTTTAAATGCAATATTTTAAATTAACCTCTCGTTAAGATCAGCACAAAAAATTCGAAATTGCGTGGTGTTTTTTGACTTCAGTCTTTGTCAGACGTGGCAACCGCGTATTTGAGAAACACGGCACATATTCGAAAAGTCAACAAAATCAACATTAATCGCCCGGCACCCCGCTTGCACTATTCCTTATAAAAACTAGAGTGGACGTAAGAAAAAAAAACATAATCATAGTGCCCCTGCCGACATGTACCCACACCCAGCCTAAATTAATTATAACACAGGTTTTTAAACATACAGCAAAGAAGATGAAGGACAAACGGTTGTTAAATTACGCCAGAACACATGCAGTATCCAGTTAATTAATTTATCATTCAGTTAATCCGTGGTCAGAGTTCAAGTTAGAAGCATTTTCTTATAAGTATCGCTTGTGCTATTGGCACCACCAAAATTTTTGTTGCTCTCGCACGTGACAAACAGCAGCGCTCACAGTTCGCGCCGCTTAATTCACAGTTGTGCAGAAACCAGTGAACAAGTCGCGTGGGGACCAACATCCACCAATTACTGACGCAATATTTTTGTAAATCAAGGAAATCATCGGAAATTAAGTGGAAATTCGCAAAACATACGAATTAATAAATGAGTGCAGTTGTCGATAAAATGACAGCGGTAGCCTACAAATTCATTTGGATCCTGCTGCACTATGCCTACACACTGGTGCGGATGATTCAGTGGTTAAGCAAGTGGGTGCATGATCGCTTCTTATCAACACACCCGCCTCAAGTCACACAGTCCATTGATAGTGATCGAAAACTCATCGAAGACCATATTGGTTACATGAAGAAAATGCCCAAACATTTGTGTGTGAACGTGGGCATCGACGAGCCCAACTATGCAGTGCTGGCACGGATCATTCATTGGGCATTGGCGGCCGGCATTGGAATTATCAGCTTCTATGACTACAGAGGTGAGTGCGTTAAATTGACAAAATGTGTGCCAAGTTGTAGTGTTAAGTCAGTGCGGTTTTAACTAAAACTGTTATTGTTCGTTTGTGCAATAATTGTTAATATTGTAGGAATCATCAAAGAACACCATCAACAATTAAGCGAACAAATGGGCCACCTAAAAAAACACAATGAACAACTCACGTGGGAGCACACGAAAAGTGGCGAATGCTATGGTTCGGTCAACTACCGCAATGGTTTGCGCAAATCAATCAAAGTGCACGTGCATGATGCAAGTGACGGTAAACTCAAAATTGCAGCTATTTGCAAAAGAATTTGTGAGCAAAAAGACATTCAGGCGAATCAGTTGACAGTGGACTCACTGGATAAAATCATTCAGTTGCAGTATGGAAATTTGCCGGATCCTGAGTTGTGCTATTGCATCGGTGAGTTCTTTTGTACGTTTGGCATGCCGCCATGGCAGTTGCGGTTAACCGAGTTTTACAAGGTCAGTGATCAGCGCTCACTGGATGTCAATGCATTCCTCAATGGGTTGTCCATTTATGCCAAGTGTGAGCAGCGATTTGGCAGATAGATTAGGGCCAGGGTGGACTTATTTGTTAGCGTTCATTTGTATTTTATAGTTAAAGAATAATATTACATGATAATTAATTGAACAAAAATTGTTTATTTTATAAGGAAACAATTATTGGTGTTTTTTCCCATAATTGACCATGAGTGTGTGTGTGTGTATGTGTGTGATTGAAAAAAAATTGTTTTGTTATGTGTCCGTGGGGATTTTTAAAAAATTGAATGAAGGAAGCTAAAAAGAGACAGTAGAGCTTCAATTGTGCGAAAAATATAAAGTTGGGATTTAAGACCTCGAAACAACTTTCATACTGATGTGAATAATTAATTAAATAATTCTTTGTAAATATTTTAAATCTTTTGTTTAATTTTCTTTATTTATTTCATTATCTTATTCTTCATTTTAAAAAGGACCTGGAGCAACACATTTGTAATTTAACTGCAAATTAAGTGACTTTCTCTTATGTTTTAAATAACAGAAATTAAACAAGATAAAATCAAAATGCTTGTAAGGTCTTACAACTTCAATCCACAAAGGTGTGCCCGTTACATTGAAACTCTACTGTAGTAGTCAGGTGGACGGTACAATATCGATTCTCTTCAATCCACTTTACAACGCACTCAAGTCATCACTTTGAAGTGCTTTTTCCGTGGAATTATCCGGTTTGGTTTTTGCTGCTTAGTTCCTACCACAAAACTTTATTATTTAATTCATTCGCCCATGGTCAAAGCAGCCTTCTTTTATTTTTCTTATTCGCACACAAACGTCTTTAATGTTGTCGTCATTACCCAATTCAAATGCGCATGAACTTTTTGTTTTTACCTTATTTAACAAGTCTTTGAACCAAATGACATTGTCTGAGGTTGTGCGATCATCAGGAGTTTGTCATTGCGTCATATGTTGTTTACTTGGATATCACTTGGGATATTACATTTTTATTATTTAATAAGTACATGTGCCACGACATAAAAACAGTCTTAATGAGCCACTTTAATGTGCTATCAGTAGTACGGGGGCAAAGGTCAAGGCTTCAATTACATGCAATGTTGGCAACATGTCGCCTTATGATTTAGACAGATGCACTGTGCTGCTACACTTCCTAATGTGCAGCAGTGTGTTTTTGGTGCAACGCGTCAATTAAATGAGGCTTTTATTTATTTAAATATTTTAATTTACTATGTTCTTTTTTGGAATTTTTTCAAAAAAGAAAAGGTCATTAGAAAACCTTAAAGAGGCGCCTTATTCTTAAGTTTTCTTAATGACCATTTTTAATTTATATACGACCCCAAGGGCATATAGAAATATTTGTAATCCGACTTTTTTCGGAAAAAAAGTTGATGATGCAGAAACTCGTTTTGACAAACACTGAGTCCAAAAAAGTGGTCTAGAAAAAATGTGCAAAAGTACGTCAGTACGCCGTACTATAGAAAAATGGTCGAAAAAAAAAACTTCTAAACTACTGGACCGATTTGTATGAAATTTTTTTGTAAACTATTAAACAAAAATATAAGAATAGGATCTTTTCGATTTTTCGAGGTCAGATCCTTCAAGGTCAAGTTATTGACAAAAAAAAAATTTTTCGTATAGGGGCTCAAAAATGGGTCCTACGATTTTTTTCATTTCCACAACAATTAATCTTCAAGGTATTTTAAACAAAACTGCATATATCCTATATCCCGCTAGATGCTCCTTCTGGCGAAAAAGGGGGTGGACAAGGCCAAACCCCACTTTTCTATCTCAGCCACCTTACATAATATCAAAAAAATTCTTTCAGATTATTATAGGATAAAATCAGATAAGAAAATTTGCGAAACATTTCAAGGTCAAAATCGAAAAATTCATGGTCAAATTTTTTATATCTCAGAAACCTTTAATGTTTAAAAAAAAAATTTCACATTGTTGTAGGCTTAAATAAGACAAAAAAACTTGCTGAACATTTCAAGGTCGAAATCGGAAATTTCAAGGTTCGACGTACGGCGCACGTATCTCAGAAACCCTAAATATTTTTGAAATTTTTTTTTCACATTATTGTAGGAATAAATAAAATAAGAAAACTTGCTGAACATTTCAAGGTCAAATTTTGAAAACTCAAGGTCATATTTTTACAATGAAAATGTTTAATTCAAATACTATGTGTTTTAGGGTACTATGATGTTCTACATTATTGATAATCTCATTAAAAGTAACAATTTTGGACAAAAATCAAGGTCAAATTTAAGAAATTTCAAGGTCAAATTTTTCATATCTCCGAAAAGCTTTATTAAAATGTAATTAAGCAACAGTCGTATATAAATTCACACCTCGCTCTCCCTGCGATGTAGTTTCTGTATTTGTTAACGATTGCATTTAAATATTGACAAATATTTGAATTACTTTTCCAGAGTTTTTTTTTTTTAAATGTGTACTTGATTCATAATTAACTAGAAGATGACTTTAATTGCACGCACTATAATTAAGACCTCTTTTTTTTTTATTGTAGTGAATTGGTTTTTAGTTTTTGCTCAATTTATCTAAGCAAAAAAGAATTGTGATTTCATTATTTGTCATACCCAAAATGACACGATGAAGATTTAAGATTAAAAGACACTTAACGACAAAGACACGTTATATATTTGGGCTATAAATATCGTGTCTAGAAATCAGGAAGTTCTTAAATTGCAAATCGATGATCAAAATTAATATTCCTAAAACTAGTTTTATTCCGATTTTTCTTTGATTTTCGGTGCTTTCAGGTGAGTAGTAACTTCGCAGTTGGACTTTAAGATATAAGGTTGACCTTACTTAACATTATAAACAAGTAAACAAAAAATTATAACGTTTTGGCAATAATAAGCACGAATCGTATATTGATTTATGCAAAGCCGTGTGCAGTCGACTTAATATTAAAATAAATTGTTTAAAATAATTAAACAACAACAATCAAAGTTATAAATCTGGTCAATGAATATTTCAGTATAAATCATAAATTATTGTAAAATTTTAATTTCAATCAAGGTCAATTTTTGAAGCCGTGATCAAAAAGCAAAAACAATAAATTGTGGTTTGCATTAACCTTTTGAATTTTGAGCAATATTCTTTACCTTTAGTTTAAAATCTCTAGAAATTCAGTAAATCCACTAATAAAATTAAAGGTTGCGAACTATATTTGTATATACTCGGATTACTTATTATTTATTAAATAATAATATTAATCATCTTGCAATTTGCCATCTCTCATCTTTCTATTCTGCCATGGCAAAAAGTTCAAATCGTGTTCACACTTGGCCTTGGACCAATTTGGTCTGTTTATTTACTTTTTATGGCTCAAATTAACTAATGAAGAGAATTTTATAATAGAAATATTATCTATTTTTTTAATTATTTTTTTAAATTTGAATGTAGACCGTATTTTTAGTTGCATTAAAGATGACTAAAGCTTTTTTTTTTTTTTTGACAATATTTTAAACAATTTACGTTAAACGACTTTACCAAGATGTTCAGAACAGGCAAAACAAAGTCTTAAAAATTCAGACATAATTAATTAAATTTTGCAAACTCGTTTTTTTTCGATAAAAATTCAATAAAATGATAAAGAACCAGTAATTGGCCTTGAAATGCTCCACGAAAAGCCACTGAACCATTTTATCACGTGTCTAGTATTTTATCACATTCTATTATAAATTTAAAATGTAAATATATTCTGGAAAATAAATGAATGAATTAAAAACGATCATATTGCTGTTACATTTAGCTTCTTTTTATTTCAGAATAACAACTAAACGATTCTCTCAAAAAGAAGCAATTAGAAGGGAAAAGGTATTAAATTTTAAATACTAGAGATTTTCTTAAAAGCAATTTTGTCTTTAGAAAAAAAAATCCGTTACGTTCAAAAAGGATGAAGAAGGTTGTAGCGTCTGGAATGAGAAAATTTTAACAAATTAAATGTTGTGGTTAAAAGTTACACTTAAACTACGGAGCGACGGAAAAACTGTTTTAAATTTGGTGATACAAATTGTGTTTGGGACAAATCATAGACTTTTAATTTAAGAAATCTTTCATGTTTTTCAGAATATTGATTGGTTGTTGTAATTGAATCAGCAAAAAAAGACAATTAAAAAAAATGTTTTTCAGAATATTGATTGGTTGTTGTAATTGAATCAGCAAAAAAAGACAATTAAAATGAATTTAGATAATTTTTATTTTTGTATGACGAAAAAGGAATACAACAGGATTGATTTCGCTTATTTGGTCGCAATGAAATAAACAAAATGAAGGACCAAATGCACAACAAAAAAAAAAAAATAAATAAAAAAACGGAAACATTTTTAAAACTACACTACCTCAGTACAAAAATTGATACTACCTCGTTAGATTCCAAATTGAGCGCTGCACAGAAATGCATTAAATGTCTAGTACCTGTGAGATCGACTGTCTTTAGATCGCGATCTCGATCTCGATCTCTTGCCGTAGCGTTTGTCGCGATTTGACGTCGCCTTAACACCGCCCTCATGCGACTCTGACCTTCTATAGTCGTCGTTATTGCGCGCTCCACCTTTTGACGAGGTGGATGTTTTGCGATCTTTCGATTGACGCCGCGACGATCGCTTGGAATACGACGATGAGTATGTGTTATCACTTTGGCTAGACGCACTTGAACGACTGCGACTGCGATCGCGTCGTCGTCGACTCTGGCCCCCCTTTGACCGACCGTGACGCTCGTCATGATCGCGACTACTTTGTTTGCGATATTTATTTTTGCGCGACGATTTAATGGAGGAACGCGACTCAGACGACACAGAGTCCGAGGAACTGTTCGAGCTGGCTGCCCGACGATGATGGGATGATGATTTTTTGCTGCTGCTTTTGTGATTGCGTGACGATTGGTTGATTTTTCCACTGTCACCACCACCACCACTTGTCGATTTTGATGTCGTGTCATTTTTGTGATTTGAATTGGCTACTTTAGCGGATGAACCACCACCACCACTGGAGGATGATGATGATGTGGTGGTTGTTGTTGTTTGGGCAGAGGCAACGGGGGCGGCGGAAGTAGCAGTGTTTATCAACATTTGGCCACTGAGCAAGTGGCTGGTATTGATATTGGCGGGCATTAAATGAATTATTTTGACTGTATCTTTTGCATCACTAAACCGTGATGCCTTTTTTTCAAACTGGCCTAAATTGATGGAGGTGGTAAAAAGTTTATCCAGATTATAACCAACAGTAAGAAATTGGGCATCCATTTACAATGGGAAAGCTACAACAATTAAATCAAAAAGCGAGCTCGCACAAAGCATTTTTACTTTTTTTTTTGCTTTTGTCTGTTTCTTTAATGTTCTATCTTTTAAAAAAGTAGGTATGGAAATGTAACACTAACCATGTATGTGGGAAACTTTACCAAGATGGATCTCACCACTTTCCTTAACAATATTACTCATCATTTTATGTTTTGTATCACTAATTGTTTCCGCGCTTGCAGCAGCTGATACTTCCTCCTCCTTATCACTTGTCGTCGGTGGTTGAGAGTCGGTTTCTTCTTCAATGAGCTCAGGCTCCACTTCATTTTCTTTACAAAACTCCTCGAAAGCAGATTCTTTGCGTTTAATTGTCTCCTACGCGAAAGAGGACAAAACATTGTTAGCTCTATGGAAATAATTACAAAAGGATTGTTGTGTTTTGTTACCAAAAGCTCAGCTTCGGAGTCGTCCTCATTTTCGGATTCTGGTTCACTTTTGTCAGACTCAGACTCATCACTGCTGTCAGCATAAATGCCCAATCCTATTTTACAGAATAAAAATAATATTTTACATTTATAATTGGGAAGAGTCGAGAGAATTTTTTTTTTTATGTTAATTAAAATGTTAAATTTATAAAATAAGGAAGAGAATAAAGTCCTAGCTTACCTAGACCTCCGGCAACGGCTGACAGGCCGGTTTTCTTCACTGTTTGTGCTGTACGTGCTTTGAAAATAATTATGGGTTTGTTTGTTTTTTGTTTTCAATCATTTTTTTATTAATATTTTAAAAATGCATGCAGAAAATAGCATACAAAAAATTTGATTCGTATTTTTATTCACTTTCACAATAATTTGCATTGTTTTTTTGTTACCAGATTTTATAAAAAAAATTGTAAAAAAATCTCCTAAAAAAATTCGAAGGCTGAATATAGCCCAAAATTGTATGAATGGGGTCCTAAAGCCTTTAAGTAAAAGTGCTTACCTTTAGATCTTGTTTTACTTAAAGTTTCCTTAGCAATACTTAGAATTTCCTCGTTTGTGACCTCTAACAAGATTTCCGTCAAAACACCACGAACTTTAAACATCTAGGACAAATTTACAAATTAATAATTTCTATGAATTGAATTATTTAAAGACGCCTCTAAAAGCTACTTACAAAATCCTGCAGATCTTCTTCTTTGGGCTTACGTTTCCTAATTGGCACTTTAACCACCTCTGGCACTGCTTTTATCGGAGGAGAATCACTGTCAGAATCACTATCCTGAATGACCAACCACAAAATATACAGAAACAAAAAAATGCAAATGTCTATAAATCGAGGAATCACCATAACAATTATTGGCGTGTCTAAATTGTGTCAGCCTTAAGTATAAAAACAAAGTTCATAAGCCCTTACAAATTTGCTCCGTATACTTGCTTGTACACCGTCCAACTTAAGAGCTTTCAGGGCATCGGCTTCAGCAAGACGTTGCTGTTCAAGTAAAATTTCACGATCCTTCAACTCTCTTTCGCGTTCAGCCTGTCGCTGTTTGTCACGCTCCATTTTCTCTAAACCGTCTCTGTGGTAAATCAAAATAATTGGATTTATTTTAAATTTCACTTTATCTCAATTATTCCAACTGCACCTTATCCAGGCAGGCAAATTCTTTCGCTTGGCTGCATCCAGCACCGGCAAACTGCTCTCAAACTCATATTCACAAGACTTGTCATCCATCATCACCTCTGTGGGTGGTGTGTGGATCAACGCCGGATGAGGCGCTCTCTGTTGATGCAGCATACTTTGCGTGGGATTTCGTTTCATTGGGCCCCAATAACCGCCCATCCCAGGTAAATTGTTGCCAGCAACCGCACCAACATCACCACCCATACCCATGGGCATTGCAAATGAGCTCTGCAGTAATGGCGGTTGTGGTCGCACAACACCACTTTCACTTGTCATGCTGTGCATTGAAAGATGGTTTGGATGTGTAGTGGTTGCTGCAGAGTTGTTTGGAGCCACCCAATTACTCCATGCCGGAGGTATTGCAGTTGTTACAGATGGATGGTGTGGTGTTGGAAGGTACGGATTTGTAGCCGGTGCAATCGCTGTTGGTTGCGATTGCTGTTGAGGTTGATTGAATGAGTTGCGATACGTTTGATTTTGATACCAACCGCTGCCGCCACTGCTCATGGTTGTAGTGCCTGGCCAGTCCAATGTTGTCTCTTCATCGCGTTCCACCTCCATGGGTGCTTCGCCCTGTTCCTCCAAATCCGAACGGCTTATGGTGGGTGGTGGGGGTGCTTCGATGGTTTGATTTTGTGTGGGAAAAATCTCTTTGCGTTGGATCCATTGTTGAGCAAGTGCAGCCCAGTCCACTTGATCATTTGTAACATTTTGGTAGGCTGCTTGATTCAGCGGCCATTGTATGTTCTCAGGTGCGTCCGGCACCTTTTTCGAAAACATTTTCTTGTACTTTTGGCTGTTTTCAGTGTCCAATGGATTAAAGTTAAAACATCCACTGCACTTGTTTACGTAATTTTTTGAGCAATTTACTTTTTTTCCACTTTACAACAATATGAAAATGGTAACTTTTAGTGAAAAGTCTAGCTGCAATGATGATAAAATTTGTGTGTCGGCAAGAAAAAATATAAATTTGATAAATGAAGAACAAAATATTATGGGAAATTAATTGCCTTACATATAATTACATTTTTTGACATTGACGTTTTCATATATAATATACATATATTTTTTAAATATCCCATTCCAAATAAGTTAACTATGGAGATCAAAGTCTAATTGCAGTATGTTTTATTAATTATTCTATTAATTTATTTTTAATATATCTAAAATTTTGCAGCATTAAATTGTTTTTTATTCGAAGTTGTTCCGTTATAATTTCGATCCCAAAAATATCCCTCCAATGTTGGTTGATAATGCAGTTTAGTGAAATAACCTTTTTTTTAAATTAGCTCCTTCTAGTAATTTGACAGTGGCATCACCAATAAATAAATTTGTCACCCGCCATCTTTCTTTTCCGTTCTCGTGTTTTCAGAAACAAGGTTAGTTTTTAGTCTCCTGTAAAATAATTTTTATTTAATTTAAAATAAACGTTTCAACAATAAACAAGTGCTTAATGTGCGAGTTTCTTGAAGGTTCTCCCGAAAAAATTAAATCCGAAATTCCCTGATCAAAGTTCAAGCCGGGAGCGCCTTCCGAAAATTCATTCACCGCCTATTTCAACACGTGTAATCTTACCGTCATATTTGACTATTCTCATTCCAGAATCGTTCCAAGATGCAATTGCACATCCGTGGCCAAAACAGCCTTGTGTTGGAAGTTCAACCAACCGAGACCATCGGCATCATCAAAGTAAGTATCCATTGTGAATTGAATTACCAGTGCAACAGATTTAACTAAAACATTTGTGTTCTTTTTTCCAACAGCAAAAATTGGCTATTCTTGAACAAGTTGAAGCCAACTGCTTCTCATTGACATGCGAGGGTACCCCATTGGCCGAGGAATGTCTGGTATCGTCACTCAGCAGCTACGAAATTGATTGCACAGTGCCATTGCTTGGTGGTAAAGTGCACGGTTCATTGGCTCGTGCTGGTAAGTTTTTATTTTGTGCCAACAGTTTTGTTTTGACGACATCCGCTAACTAATCCTTATTTGTTTAATGTATAGGTAAGGTCAAGGGACAAACACCCAAGATTGAGAAGCAAGAAAAGAAAAAGAAGAAGACAGGACGCGCAAAGCGACGTGTTCAGTACAACAGACGCTTCGTCAATGTTGTGCAGTCGTTCGGACGGCGTCGTGGCCCGAATGCGAACTCATCTTAAAGCTTTGTAGTTCGGTTCCAATGATTTATTGAATAAAAGGACATCTTCTTTAATATACAAGTGTGTGGTTTTTTGCGTTTTTTTTTCATTCAATAAGTGGGGAGTGGAAAGGAACTGTTTGTAGATTCGCCGAGTGATATGAAATAATTACTGTCGAATTTCACAACAGTGCAATAGTTTTTTGTATCAGGGTTGAGAAGTACCCAAAGAAAACCAACAACATTTATTTTTTGTTAGCCTCTGTTTTATTTAAAAAACCACGTCATACATAGTTTTAAAATTAAAGAACGGAAATCATTTCAAATAAGGACTTCGGGTAATAATTGCAAAATCATCCATTTTTGTCACATTTGAAGGTTTTCGATGGTTTGTTTGTTAATGTTATGGCTTTCCTTAAATTCTAGGTGGCTGTTGGCTCTGCAGTTTTTTGATGGTAAGTTGAGACTCAAGCAACATTGAATTGAGCAGTCTGATTTTTAAATCGAAATCGGTCCGCATTTCACACACTTTATTTTCCATAATTTTAAGTTGTCTCTTAGAGACGCAACATTCCATATGTTCTCATTCAAATTCACTGGACGTTTCTGGTAAAATGACCTCTTCCTTTATTCCTACTTCTTCAATTTTGCTTTCTTTTGGATCTTCTTTTGGAAAAATATTACTCTCTTTAGGTCTAAATGCTCTCTGATTGCAATTTTTAGACAAAAGCCAAGGTCAAAATTCAGCAATTTCAAGGTGACATTTACCATATTTTAGAAAAGCTTTATTAAAATGCAGTCAAGCAACAGTCGTATATAAATTCATACCTCGCTTTTTCTGCGATGTAATTTGGGATTTGTTTTTGTATCCGATAAAATATTACCTAATTTTTTTTTAAATAAAGGGTTTAAAAGAAAACATATGTTATTACAATTTAACATATTTATTTAATGAATTTATAAAATATTTACATTGATTTTTTTTAAATAATTCAGCTGAAATTAAATTACACAATAATTATAGAACAATTTTTTTGAGTTTAAACAGAAGATTTTAAAATACAAATTATCTACTAAAATAAATACCTTAACGTAACTGTTTTTGTCATGACTCATGAAGAAGAATTATTCAATATTTAAAAGAAAAAGTAGTCTTTAAATAGAACATGTGGATTGTACCCATTCAAGGTCTCAAAAACTGACAAATGCAAGTAGTGAATAACATTTGATTATTAATTAGTAATTATTCTAATTACAAATTTATTTCAAATTAAAGACTCGTATCCTATTAATTAAGGATCAACAATAAATTTTCATTTTTGGGAATTTCTAGTATATAATATTTAGTACGAGAAGTACTGCACCTCCTTCAGTAATTTCCTAAATATAGATTTAAATTAATGTCTTAATAAAAACGGATACAGACTTTTCACAGGAATTTAATAACAGAACTGGATTTGACGCAACTACGCAACTAACACCCAGTAGGACCTAATGAACATAATCACTGGACATCTGATAATTGGGAGGCTCCACAATAACACTAGTGTAATGGGGGCCCGAATTTTTATACTCATTTTGGAACACCCCATTTGGTGTGACCTGAACTTCATTGTTGCCAAAGCACTGAAACTGAGTATTGATGTCGTATCCAGGCTGCGAGGCTGAGTTGTTATTTGGAATCATATCAATGGTAGTGGCCATTTGATCGCCCTCGGAGCTACTGCAACTGTTGGAGCTGGCCGAAAAGGGACGTAAAAGTGCGTTAGCGTCATGACCATCATACGGATAGAAGTTGTCGTAGTAGTGGGTGTTGTTGAACTCAGCAGCCGCCATCCCACCAGTAGCATGCTGATTGGGTGCCACAATGTAGTGATGATTGTTGGTGTACTGTTGCTGGTGTTGCTGCTGTTGGTGTTGATGCTCATAATCGTGTTGTCCATGATGTTGGCTGTGATTGTGATGCTGATGATGTTGCTGGTGATTGTTGTGGTTGTTGTGATTGTTGTAATTGTTGTGGTTTTGTTTAAGTGGAATTGGTGGGGCTCCATGATGGGGTTGTGGTTGCGACTGGATGGGTATTGCGGCGTGCAGTGATGGGGTTTGTGCTGGAGTCATTGGGGTGACTGGTGTGGTGGCTATTGGTACGCTGGGACATGCCGGTCCTTGCACTTCATTGATGAGAATTTCTTTTGACTCTTGGTCACTCAACACATAATTGACGCTGACAATGCAGTGGGGTCGGGAGGAGCGCGTGTTGTGCACAACTGTGGCGTAGGATTGGATCCATGCCCATCCACCTCCTTTGGTTAGGAAGCGGTAGTACTTTGTTGTTACTTGTCCTTTGTACATTACTGCATTTAAATAAATGGTTAGTACAATTTGGATTCAGTGAATTGACTGGTAAGACTTACAAATTTGGTGTGAGTATCTCATGTGGTGCATATCAGCTGGATGAATATACTGGTACAGTGTTTTCTCAATTAAATCCTGTGGTTCATAGCCTGTCAATTGGGAGACCCTGACAAAAGAAAACAAAATAAATTGTTACTGATTTTTATAAACATAAAATTTAAGGTGATTCTAAAATGTTGCACCACCTCCTTGTTTTCCAACACACTTCCGAGTTTAATTCTTCTCATATTTATAAGCAAACTGAATTGATTTTGCAACACAGCACGGTGATGACAAGGGAGATAAAGCACGTTCCACAGATTTACTGCTAATTCATTTCGAATGAAAGAGCAAATATTTAAAGAGGATAAATTCCATTCCGGACCAGCATACACTTAAATGCCGTCGCTTCCCCCTCTGTATTGTAATTTGTAACTGAACAAATAGCAAGGAATAAGTCTTCGAGTTACACGTTTGTTTATAAACACATTCAGTTTTCATTGTTTTACTAGAAGTTGTTTTTTTTTTAAATGGAGTAGTTGGTCGATAAAATGCATGGTTTTAAAATTATCAGAAAATGCACTTGATAAAAAAATGTATTACAGATTTTATTGAAACAAATCCTTTACTTCCTAATTTATAAAACGCCTACATTGCTACAATGGCATTCGAATTAGCGCACACCATTTTTAGAATGAAAGTTTCGTTAGTGGAAAATACCGTTACAAATCAATTTGTGCTATACAAAATTAACCAAATTTTTTAAAAGGATATATCAATGGGTTTTATTGTTCAATTTAAAGAAAAAAATTGTGTGTAGAATATTTACCTCGCATCCAAAAATATTAACTTCAAGTCCATGCTGGCACGAAACATGAACATATTTTGGTGAAGTTTGATCTCAGTGATAGCTGACGGTGGTAACGAGTGACCCACTGCCACTAGACCCAAATTCTGGACGCATCCATGACCATCTCCATAGGCAGAGTCAACCGGAAATACACGTGCTTTTAAGTATCCAGAACAATGGATTACCTGCAATTAAAGGAAATAAATAATAGTGTCGTTATACTGAAGATCTAAAGATCAAGTTAAAAGAATTTCTTTTAATTAACGTATGCCATTTTTGATCCTTGCACTGTACCTTTTGATAGTAAATCGTTAAACAATGATTATTATTGTTAAATCATGAATAAAATTATTTATTTGTGTGACCTTGTGGCTCATTGTCAAAGATGTACAAAAATAATTGAGCGGTGACTTTACTTGCAGTTTAATGAGCGTGCAACAATCAATTCGAGAAACGATGGGGAGTCAGAGCAGGCGTACGTTATAACGTGTGGACAATTATTTTGATATGGCGCACAGGCAGACACGTGGCTTGTTGTTTGTTTAACAGTTTAATCGTTAAAACGGGGAAATTTTATTGTTGAAAATTTTAGTTTATACGCCCACTTCATTGTAATTATTTATTCTTCAATTAGCAAATTTATTAAACCCTTGAAAAATTATTTAAAATTATGAGAAGATATAAAGTTTTAATTGTACTTTTAATCGTTTATGAATGATGATTGTTTAAATATTTTAATGTAAATTAAAATTAATATTTATTAATCAAATAGTTAATAATAATAAAATTAAATTATCTTCAAATGTCACTCATATTTAAATTGCACAACTCCTTGGCACAAATCGTGAAAAAAAATCTGTAATGAAAAATCAAACCAACCTTGTACCCAGCTGACGTAAGTCCTGCATTCCTTTTGGCCAAAACGCACTTCATTCGCAGGAAAAATGTTCGCTCAATTTCGATGGTCTGCGACGCATGCGATTGCGGATTAAAATTACCATTTGTCACTGGTGGTTGTCTCTGGGATGGTTCAATAATGTTGTGGGCAAGTGGCATACTTTTAAGACAATCACTGGGAGACGCTGATCCGGAATTGGTATGCGGTGAAGTGGATGCAGGTGGGGAGTAAATGTTGGGATGCAATGAAAGAACGGCGGTCATTTCTTCCTGGTCGTAGTTGTGGATGTATTCAAAGATAGAGTTTCCAGTGAGTTCAACCTAAACAAGAATAATAAAAAGACAAATGAACCAAAATGAGTTTGTCGAACTTCCAAAAAATTGCGTATTGAAAATGATATGTTAATGGATACACACAGAATGCACATTTACATAATAATTGTAATCCGAGATTGTGTACTCACTTGACTTAATCCTAAATGCACTGACGCCGTTTCAGAAATGTACATAATTTTGCCATCTGGTGCTACCACAAAAATGAAGCCATCCAATGTTTGTAAAAGATGAGATCCCAGCTCCTTAATGGCACAGTCTCTGGGATTCGTGGGCTGGTGCTGGGAACCCCATGCATCTCCTAAGCCTGTAATAGATTAAGTTTGTTTTTTTAATTTGTATTTTTGTCCTCATATAAGTTCAATCAATATTTTTTTAAATTGATAAAAAGTCCTCACATTAGTCTCATTAGGCATGCAGTAACGAAACAAAGGATTTAATTATAGAACACAAGCAAAGCATCATCCCATTATTTTCTTTTATTATTACAATTAGGCACTTGTTTTTGTTGCATTTGTGTTATGATGTGTCGAGTCCTTTATATAATTCCACAGACTATTAGTATTATACTCCAACCACTCTTTAAATTTAAGGATGCGGGATAAATTATTATAATAATGCGTGGGGTGGGTAAGCCTGTGAACATATTGTACAAGCGTCGCCTGATAAAGAGGGTTGACAGTAGCGAAGCGCATACAAATACCACCCTCAGTGCGCCTCGCAAGAATGTTCCGTCTCGACGTAGTTTGTCAGCGAAATTTATTTCTCTTTTGTATTTTTTTTAACAAATCTGTGGCATTGTTTTATCAGTTTAAGTGTGCGCTTTCCATTTGAAGAGCGCGCAGGGTGGATAATGCTACAGGATTTTTATTGTACACAACAACGGCTTTACACCTACAGGCATTTTGTTTGTCTACCCATTACGCACATTGTACTCGTACAATACTCTGAGGGATCGTCTGTGTGTTTTGTAATGCAATAAATTTAAGGAAATATATAGGATTGGAATATTGGAAATGAGAACATAAATTTTTTATGGTGGTTGAAGAATATTTGGGGCTAGTTTGTTGTTACTTATAGAGATTTTTTTAAATTTAAGCAGATTTTCTTTAATTTTTTTGTTATGTTTTTAAAATTTCTTAATTTAAGGTGAATAGAATAAAAATTGACCTTCAAATTAATCTATGGAAATATGTAGCTGACTTTGACAAAAAGTTCTTGACTGTGAAAAAAAACGTAATTTAGTCAGTGCTTGTTTGATGTAATCGCTATTTCTCAAATGCGATAACAGAGAGAATATTTAAAAAACGATTGTCAAAGTTATTAACTATTATTTAACCTTGAAAACAAAACTTTTTAAATTTTTTCTGAATAATATCTGATTTTTAAATGTAAAAAATTTATTTTTAGGTGCCGCATATACAACTTGATTTTACACAACTGTTTTTATTCAACCCGTAAATTTTGGTTAAAATAATTTTCCATAACAATTATCACAACACAACAATATGTCTTTTCACGCGCAATTCTTGAAAAATTTACATTTCCGTTCTGCATCTTAAAGAACATTGATACCAAATCAGCACAAAAAGTTAAAAGACAAGTGCATGTCGCTGGATTCTCATGAAAACATCAAAAAATGCGTGTTTAATTCTTGTAATTTCCATGAATTCAACAGTATGCTGCACAAATTGCGCAATATTTTGAGTTGAAAAATTCCCAAAGAACATTACATTTCAGATAAATATAATTTGCTTGTTCTATTGATTGAATTCAAGCGACACAAATACGCATTTATGCTGCCTCCAATATGTAAATAATCTCAATCGACTCATTTTCTAGTGCTGTTTCCGCAATGTTTACGGTAAGTTCTTTGAATGTACATTTACAGTCTGCCGTATTCATAAATGAACATAAAATATGCATTTGAAATTAAGCCAGTGTTATAAAATCAATACTGCACTCTGCAGCATAAACCACAATGCAGAAGAGTATTGTTGCTCAAAAATGGAGCAAAATTTGTGTTTCAAAGGAATTATTTAATTTTACTGTTAAATGCAAAATTTTCATAGCCTTTGTGTGTGACAAAGAATAATGTGTGTTTTATGAATACCTAATAATTATTCAGCTCATACTTTGTTATAAAGGTGAATTTTTTTTATTGAGAACAAAAAGGAAACGCTGCCAATCACCTCAATCGCATATCGCTAGAGGAAATCTCCAGTAGGGGGAAGATTCAGTTAGGTACAATGGGAGACGCGAGTCGCGACAATTTTGAAGTGCGCACTTTGAATTCGTTAAAAATTCGAATTTGAAATTTTCAGCACTTGAGAGATTTGAAACTGTGTGGTTGAATCATATTTTATCATAATATGGAAATCGGATTCATGCGGCGGTAATAAAAGAGCAAATATCGCTGGTACCATCTTTTGTAAGTGGATTTGCATTTTGTGTTGGAATAATTTCATTTATGTATGGTGAAAATAATATTTGGCCTTTTTATTCAACTTTAAAGTGCTCGTGGAAATTAAATTCATTCGCAGGTTTTAGCCCAATTAGTTTTATGGCGAATTTGTGATTATGTTTGCCAATTAAATTATATTTATAGGAATGCAATTAGCTACTTTTGAAACAAGTTAATTAAGATTGTAAAAATTTATAATAAATAAAATCGATTAAAAATTATTTCAACTTAAAAGCGGAATGGAGTACAAACATAGTTCTTAATTAATTTTTAATAATTCTCGTTTAATAAAATATGAAAAAAAAATTAAAATATTAATTTTTAAACTAAAAACTTAAAAAAAAGTTAATTGAAGAGAAGATTTGCATAAAAATAAATCAACTACAACTTACCGTCAGGAAAAACTTGTCGCATCTTTAGGTAGGACGTCGTCAACCTTATAATGGACGCCTTATCCAATTGAGACGTGATTGCGCTTGGTAGGGGCAATAATTTCGCCAGCTCAAAGAACTCAGCGTTTTCTTTTTCACGCCTCGTTCGTGCGGCATTTTTACTCTTCTCCTTCATCGCAGTTTGGGCTGAGAGACCTTTAAATTAAATACGGAAATTTTATTAGTTCTTTTGTACAATTTAAAATTTTTACAAAAAAAAAACAATTTGTTTGCATTCATGTATCGCGAGAACGATTTATTGTTAATTTTTATTTCACTTATTTATGAGTTCCTTATATTATAAGGATCAATATTCAGCCTAAAATATGGTGATATCCAGCTTTTTCTAAATAAGAACATTTAGCACCATTAATTCAGCAAATCAGTTGCGTAATATTATGTACATTGCTTCTGTTTACAGGATATATTAATTTACTGTAACTTATGCACATAAAACCACATCACATATGCCACACTCAATTGACCTAAATGAGCCTCATAATCATAATCTTCACATAAATACTTCAAACGGATTAATCTTGGTCTGTTCTAACTATCTGTACATAAATAAGGCAATCCTCTGATATTAAAATATGCACAAATTATGGGCAAATCGACAGATTTAACACAAACACACAGATTCATTAATCCGATTTTATTGGTATATCCCTTTTATTGCCGAACACACTATTCTAATACATTATTTTGTCATAACACACAAATTGGGGTGCGCGTTTTTCTGCCACAGCGCAAGGATCAAAATTTCACCCAACCGCAATATTGTTAACTGAACTCACCCAATAATTTATTACTGTTATGATCAGAACGAACTGGCCGTTTTGGCTTCATTTTCTTGACTTCACTCAACATTTGGAAACTAAAAAAATTATTCAAGTCGTCGGTGCACATGTCGCAATGACCCAAATCGATTTTAGACTGCGCCTACACTTCACTTTTAACTATCAACCGTTATGTTGTGTGCTTGTCCGAATGGAGAAGATCACTTGTGTGTTGTGATGAGTCGGTTGGGGCACCTGTACGTTTATACATTTACTACTAAAATACTTAAGTGCATTTGTGAAGGTAAAATGTGCATAATAAAGTTTGGAGGTAGAGTGGGGTGCCTGTACCTGTCTCATAAGTTCTCTATTACTGCCAATTTATTTTTGGAACTTGTATATGTGAATTTTTACAATGCAATTCTATTGTAAAAGGAAGTGTAAGGAAGTAAAAGGATGTCCTCACTTCCCATTGCTGTTTCAGGTATTGTTACAGGTGATCCTGCATTTTTCATTGGTTGGACATTGCACAATGCAATGGCAATTTTATTGGGACCTTAAAAATTCAAAAAGGTTTTTCGATAAAAGGGCGTCACTTTTTGATGTTCTTAATGTTAAAATTTAAACCCTCAATGGATAAGAGAAGATAAAAAAAAATTTAAATTGTTTTTATATTTATTTAGGTTTCCAAAAAAATTAAAAAAAAAATTAACTGAAATAAGTTTGACCTTTGTTTTACCTAAAAATAAAGATTTTTAAGCTAAACAAAACATCCTTGGATTAAATATTAAAATATTTTATGGACCGCAATCAAGAAATAATCGAATCATTTTGATTTAATTATTTTATCATTTGAATCCAAAATTGTTTACTATGTGTTGAAATTCAGCCCAATTTATTTAATCAATTTCCAACTGCACATTCACTAATTTGATGCACTTGCATATCAATAGCCTAAATCCTTGCATTCCTGCAGAAAGGTCAAACAACGAGACATTTGCGGAAAAACAAATGAAATATAAAGCCAAACAAAAAAAAAACAACGGAACAAAATATCACAATATCCTTTGGCATGGGAACTTAGCCGTGTGAAAGTTCCTAGTTCCTGAATTTCCATCGAAAATAACCTCTACGGCCATCACTTGCCAAATTATCATAATAAACGTAAATATCATAAAAACAAACCATAAAACAATGGAAGTTGTAAAACGGCGTGCTGTTTTGCGCCTCACAGGTAATCCTGACAAATCGCATTTCTCGTGGGAATACTGCACACTGCACACTTAACCACCGATATTCCAACTGTATTACACGCAAATGCATTTTGTACTTGCTCCAACATGTGTACCTGCTACAGTGTACTTGTGCAATGGATGCGCGCAGTGCGATTCTTTTGGGGTTTCAAAAATATGTGCTACATGTTTGTCTGAATGGTTCCCAGATGTGGACCATTTTGTGAACGTGCAAGATTGGTTCCCATGGAAGACACGTTTTATGTTGATGGGCTGTGCACTTACTGGTGCATTATTTAAGAATTGGATGCGCTCTTTAAGTCCTAAAAAATATTTTCTTTTATTTCGTCCCTTTCCAAGTAATTAATGTCAATAAAAACTTTGTTAAAAAATTTTTTAAAATGAAAGTAGAAAGGATGAATTTCTTTAATTTTAAATGAATTTAAAAATTTTTCATATAACTGTATTAAAATTTATATTTAAAAATGCATTTTTAAGTAATGTCTTTTGACTTTAAATTTTTAGTTATTTTTAGATTATTTTATTATTTTAGACTATTCTGAGAAACTTAAATCAGCAACTCCTTAATGGCGCAATTTCAAGCATGAAATAAATTTTTGACCTTAAAATAATTTATGTTAATTAATTGCAAGGATTAAGGCCTTAAGTGTTTAACTTATTTATTAAATTTAAATATTTTTTAATTAGTCAGCTTAAATTTACAGTAAAAAGTAGATCGACTCCGTTGGAGTCCGGAGAGATTCGTTCAAACGAAATTAATTGACAGAAACCAACCCTAATGGGTGGCAACTTAAATACCCATTGAAAAGCGACAACCCATCACGCCAAGTGGGATGGGGGTAGTTAATGAAATTAACTTAAAATAAAGTGCAGCAATTGAACACACAAACTTTAAGTGCCATACATTACTCATATCGATTGCGCGCGAGCCTGAAGAGCCGATTGTTTTTTAACGTGTGCAACTGAAGTACACAAATATATCAGAAGCAGAAGATGCAGCATGCTGAAGCCTTTGTGTTTATTTCCTACATTGCATGTGATATCCAGCTGCAGAAGCACATACTAGCATGGTTGTGTCAATAAACTCGACATGCATGTTACACCCAAAATGCACTGCATATATTGATTGAAATTTTAAAAGCGCGTCAAAAACAACAAGCATATTAGCCTATCCAGTGTTGTATGCATTTAACGCGCAAACAAACAAAACTACTGCAGCCTCGCATCGTGTACGTGGTTTTGGGCGAAACGTGATTTTCGGTGTTTTCGGTTCGTCCTTTTGAGAGGGGCCCACAATAGGCCGCGCCATTGCTGCACACACGATAAAGTATAATGCACCCGGACAAAAAAATGCATCCCCAATGCACACAATAAATGCCGACATAACACAATATATGTAGTTAAATAAACGTGAAACAAATCACCTTCAAAATGTTCGGTGTCAAGGTATTTGGGCGGTGCACAATGATTGAGTCGATGATGCACGCGTGTGGAGTACAAAGTGGGCTTCCTGAACTCACACAGCGGGCAAAAGGTTTGAACGTGCAGCTAAAGAAAACACTTATTTTGCTATTTTTGAGGGTTACTCGGAACGAACTAAACGTTCGGTTTGTACACCAATAATTTTGTTTGAATGAAAACGGAAGGATGAGATTAAAATACAACGATCTCAACTTTATACGAATGGCAACAAACAAAAGCGCACTAATCCGTCTGAATTATGTTGTGTCATGCGTTGTCGATTTGGTGTATGTTGCTGTCTGATCTGGTTTGGTTGTTGTTTTTTACATTTTATATGCTTGTAGAGTTAACAAAAAAATTTATGAGCACAATTTGGTACCACCGACAATCAAAGCTGTACAAATGGTGTAACATTGTACAAGGACTAAAAGGGGGCTGAAGTATTTTTCATTCATAAATTGAAAGTGAATTGATTTTCAACAATGTTGCTGCCGCTCCCTGAGATGGCTTTTTACGAGTATGTTCGTACTTGCATAAAATGTGAACCGTAAAGGCATTTGATTGGGATGGAGGGATTGTGTTTTGGAGGGTGCGCAAGCGTGTTCTATCTATTCTTAGAAATCAGATACACAAATTTATACATGAAATGAAAACGGAAGCTGATTTTGTACGCAAGGATTTTCACTGAGACCGCCTTTTTGATTTGAAAATTCTTTTACAGTTTTAAAATGGCGTATTTGGAAAATTAAAGTGTAAATTCACATATTTTCACATTTAAAATTTTTAAATATAATTTGTTTTATTAAAGTAAATTTTTAAAAAATCTATAGGATTTAATTATTTCTTTTTTAGTATTTCACAGCACACCCCTAAACTTTTTTTAACTTACTTTTTGAACTCATTATGTAAAAAGCGAGCACTGTAACGGTTCAATTGCAAAATTATAACTAGTCCAATTTGGTGTGGAGTCACAATTATCACCCGAGATTCACTCTAATTCTTGGGCATTGTTTCATATTATTGTTTAATTTTTACTTAAACTGTTTTTACATTGCATCGTCGAAATTCATGTATGAAAAAACTCACACTAACACCTTATATACTTTAAAATTGCAAGGTAAAATTAAAGCCCGAGACATATTTTATAAAAAAACAACACAGAGGGAGCCCATTGTTGAATGTTAATACTTAAGTGATATTTAAACAATAATCAGCCGTGACTTTGTGCAAATTTTTGCTAAATTAACTAAAACGAAATGACATTGTTGACGCGACATTTTTATTTAATTTTTTTTTTTTTGTATATTACAAACATTTAAGCTGTGCAATTTAAATATTTTGATGCACAAAATCTTCAATGTCAATTGAGAATTGCATTATTTTGCTCGCTTATGTACTTCATACTGTCATTTACATAAAAAGCTATTAAGTATAATGGTAGTAGAGTTACATCAATTCCCGTAGTCTAAAGGAAACTCATTTTCTTAATAGTTGATTACTTGTCTGTTACTAATAATTAATTTTTTTATTACCTTTTTTTTATTTTAGAATTGCCTCAATAATTTTTAAAATTAATAAAATATTGCTTAAATTCAATTGAAGGACATTTCTCTTTAATTTCTTTAAATCCAACATTTATGGGCATCCTAAATATCACGTTCAAATTAATTTTATTTTATTAATTGTATTACGATTATAAGATTCTTATTATCCATAGATGGATCAAAGTTATAAGTCTTTCTATAAATCATGTAATGTCCTAAATCTCAATGGCGCTATTATTTTGTCCTTAATTAGGTGAAAAAGGAAAGAGTTATCACTTATCAGTAACTTGTTCTTATTTCGAAAAATTAAAAAATATAAAATTATGTAACATAACATCTCAAATACGTCTGACTCTTCCTCTGGTCTTACGAAAATTTTCTGTTGAAATTCCCGACGGAAAAATACAGCTTCTGTTAAGACTTTTTAACTTTTTGAGATGCTATGGAGTCTGGAAAGTGGTGCTGTTATGGGTCACTGGTCCCGAAAAATTTGTTCAAAGTGCTAAAAATATTCGCACACAGGCTAATAATTTATTTATTTTAACCTTGAAATTATGCACATTAGAAGAACTTGCCTTATATATTATAAAAGAGTCTTCTAATAATATAATCTTTAAACAATTTGGAAATGTACGGGACTCTCTCTGAAAATGCTTCCGGAGTAGGTTTTATAAGATCATTAAACATATATTTCTTTAACTTCTTATTTTGATCGCATTACTGCAGCCATGTTACAAAGACTATTATGATGATTTATGAGTAACAAGAACGAATATTAAGCCGGCTCCAAGAACTGAGCACAGTTTTAAAATTTTATCAACATGTCCAAGTTATATGATTCGTCTGACAAAAGCGTGGTAGTTATTTTAATATAACTATACACACTGCACGAGTCCCACAACACTGCCTGCACAATGTGAATTAAGAAGCAAAAGAAGTGGGCTGAACAACTGCAGTAAAACGACCGCAATTCGTCTGCGCTCAATTTCACATTTCCATAAACGATTTCTACTAATTAATTTTCATCCACACTCTGCGCTTTGTCAACCCTTTACTAAACGCATTCGCATAAAAATCACAACGCATATGAAATATGAAAGGCGATGCGCGTGCAGTTCACAACTGCACAGTGCTCGGTATGGTCGGTTATTGTTTAAAGTTTTCATGGCGTTCGATCCGTCACGATCGTAAAACTGGAGCCGATGAACTTCTAAGAACTGCGGCTGTCTGAACTCTGAAGTGAAAAGTCTCAATAATCAATGGTCGTGGTGCAATATTGTTCAATGTTTGACTCATTCATCGAAATGCATAAAATTTATAGTTGCACTGTATAAAGAGAGAGCCTAAATATAAAACGCTTTCAAAGCGGCCATATAAAAATTTAATTGTAAATTGAATACAGCTCAAATAACAAAACGATTATGGACGCACTGGCCACTGACCAACAAAATATTAGGCTGAAACAAAATGTGCTAAGCACAGAAGTCAGAATGTTGCTTAATATGCGTGAAGAATATTTGAGTCACAACATAGTGAACTAATTTTTTAATAAGCATAATAATCATTTCTTTTTAAAGCGTTTTATTGCGATCAACTTACATAAAACGAAGCAGTTTTGAGCTTGAAATTTGCTTTGACTTTGACTTTGGAGCCAAAGTGTTTTGCAATGTTTTCTCCTCGCAAGTTCAATAATATTTCTTTGGAGTCATTTTGAGTAATAACTATTCTGTTGAATTGCATTTATCTTTTGCAACAATTTCATGACAGTTTCAAGGTCAACACAATTTTGTCGTTTTTTTAATGCCCTTTTAAATATGTGAAAAATAATTCCATAAATAATATCCTTCGATTCCTAAACGTTCCCACAATATTACGCAAAAAAAAATGCATAAACCATAATACAGAATAATCCTGCAAGGACTAAATAGAGAAAAGTGCGTGCGGATTGATGAGGGCGTCAAATAAACGCACTCGCAGTATGTAAAAACAAAATTCTTCATAAACCAAGCAGCATAAAAAATACCACACCAAATAAACAAGTTGTTGAAACATACGCATTTAATGATCATTAAATGATGTTGTCCTTTAAAAACAACCCTGTTTAACAAGAGATGTGGCGCAGCGAGCAATTTGACATGAAGTCAACACGTGTGCATGGTTCGAAGTCAAAATTAATGAGGCGTGTGATTGTTTCCCTTTTCTCCGGCATTCAAAGCTTCCTACTGCCTACACTCAATTTGTATAAGGATATCCATGTTTAACGCGATTCTTTATTTTTAAAGAAAGACAAAAATTGCTTACATGCGCTTGATTTATTCGCCTGACGCCTGTTCTGCTTATTTACAGATATTATGTGTACAACGCATTGATTTTGTGATGCTGAACTGAATCGTTGTTCCGTTTATGGCGTATTTTCACATGAACTTGGAACATGATCGTTTTGACACTTTCTAGATGGGGCTCTGGCCAAGGTTTGGGACACATGCGTATGAGTGTGTAGAAACTATGTGTGTTAAAATGATGTCTGCTTTATGAGGATCTGTGTGACTGACCTATAACTTGGAGTATAAGTAAAATATAAAGAAACAACATTTGAATTCGACACCCCAAATAAAGCCCACACAACATAACGCGAAGATGAATGCGATGAGTATTAAGAATGTATGTTTTGTGTTTTGTTGACTGAGGAACTCCTCGATATACTTCCAATTTCAAAGCATGTGCCGACTTTTCTTCACAATAAGTGACATTTGAAGCCGCACGCAACAATAAAATTTTTGTATGATCATCTTATTGAGTCCGGTGGTTGTAAATCATAAAGGCTCGTATGTGGTGGATTTTCATAAAGATCTTTCATAATTTTACGCAAATTAAGCAAACGACTTGCGAGTATGGTTTATCAGACTAGTTTTATGTGACGTGTGGATTAATTTTTATTTTTAAAATGCTTACACAATAAATGTTAAAATAGTTTTAATTTATAAAAAATATTAGTTGACCAAAATATGCTGAGAAACCGCGTGAGAATATTTCAGAAATTGTGTTCCCCTAGTGATGACATCGAATGTGTTGCATTTCTCTTTCAATACAATTTTCTTTTAAAGTCTGCGCTGCAGTTTTCTTCAACCCCTTTACTGCAGCAATGCACGGCAACTCGCGCCTTTCTCAATATTGTCACACGATTGCATTCGATTTATTAAACAATGCAATCATACAGAACACAGGACATGGTGGTTAATAGTTTTCATATGATCGGTGAATATGGGCCAGCGATATCGATACGTTGAGGAAGTCCATCGCAACGCGGAAATGCGGGCATCTTCATGATCTTCTTGTTATATTACGCTGTTGCATTTATCTGGCGCATCAATCTATCGATTTCGATAATTTTGTTAACAAATAATGTCCCCCCTACTTAGTTTGGTGATGTGATGCATTGAAGATGTAATCTTGTGATCTTATTCGCGGTTAAGGGTGAGTGGTAATTTAAAAGAAGGTTCCCATATTTATTTGATAATTCTTTCTTATTTTTATCTGAATCACAATATACTCAGAGAGAAGTGAAAATTAATATGAATCTTTGAAGTGTTAAATGTTCCTTTTAAAAGTAATAAACTTGTCAGTTACTCTTGATTAATTTAATTTTATTATTGTGTAGGAAATTTTCATGAGATGACATAATAATTCACATAAAGTTCCATACGTCATTTTAGTCCTTTCTGTTTCCAAAAGAACTCATCGTCATTCATCATGACTGAATGCCGAGACCGCGTAATTTTTCGTGAGATCACACCAGGACTAATAATTATGTCTCAAATATATTTTTCATAATTTTTATTTTAACAAAATTAAAGTCATATATTTTTGGTGTGCTTTTAATTGCCTTTATATTTAAGCTCAAACTTCACAAACGCGCAGTATATTTAATAAACCACTTGAGTTGCTTGTACATATTTATAAGAGGTGTCATAAAATGTGGGAAATAATTAATTGGCTGACTTTAAAAAATGTTTGCTCATCAAATAAGTGCGAACTACGAGGTTTAAGTAACGTTATGCACATACATTGAACATATTTTGGGTTCAACATATTTTCAAGGTCGTTTCTTTAACTTATTAATACTCATCAGTCGTCAGTTTGGTTGTGTTCGTTTAATAAAATGGAGACTTTTGTAGTTAGTTATGGAGAAAGCGCATTTTTTCGAACTTTTATAGTTAATTAAGGAATTAGAATTTCTTTCGGTCTTGTAAAAATTCGAGAAGCTCGTAAATGGTGTGATCGTTTCCACAAATTTTTTAACGTTATATAATTAAATATTATTTTTTAAATAATGCTAAAGGCCTGTGAAAGTTTTCCGAATTATAAATATAATCTTTTTGGGTAAAACAAATTCTTTTCTGGCAAGTAATAAAATAATTTAAAAAGGAAATGAACTGCACATTCACAGGAGATTATCTGCGATGCAGCCATTGCTTTTAATTTTCTCATATAACATCTCTGGAGTGGGATTACAGTAATTGCTAGAATTTAATTATTATTTACTAAATTTTAATTTCACATAATCACATTGTGTCATTGCATTTGCGTTTTCACTTCTCGACTCTCGTTCGCCTGCACGCTATATTTCAGAGAATTACATTTTATTTCATGTACAACAATACAGAGTGCAATTGTTTATAAACTGAAATTTAAGTGCCCACACTTACGAGTTACAAAGTCATAAAACTGCGCGAAAAATCAAAACATTGTGATAATATCAATGTTGTGCACCTTCCACTCGTACAATTGCACTGTATACCCCACTTTTAATGAAATTCGACGCTTTTCATAAGTCAGTTGGCAATTAGCTTGAATTCGTCAACAACAATTCTTTATCTTCGTTGCAGTTTTGTAGTATTTACTCTCGTAAATGCGTTTCTTCTTACAATTAGATCCGTCTTTGTGAAGTTCTTGTATTTCGATACACGCATATTAAAGCGCATATCGCTAATTTCTTTTATTAAGTCTGTGTCTCGGTATACGACAATTATTGGTATAACAGGCCGGATGAAAAGTCCCCGGTCTACCATGGTAAAAAACATTTTTTTGCAAAATTCAATTTTATTATTCAACATAGTTGCCTTCGAAGGCGATACAGCGATTATAGCGATTTTCCAACTTTTCGATGCCACTTCTGTAGTACTCTTTCGGTTTATCCTCAAAATAGGCCTCAGTTTCAGCAATCACTTCATCATCGGTCTTAAATTTCTTGCCAGCGAGCATTCTTTTAAGGTCCGCAAACAGGAAATAGTCGCTGGGGGCCAGATCTGGAGAATACGGTGGATGAGGAAGCAATTCGTAGCCCAATTCATAAATTTTAGCCATCGTTTTTCCAGACTTGTGACACGGTGCATTGTCTTGGTGGAACAGCACTTTTTTCTTCTTCAAATGCGGCCGTTTCTTTGCGATTTCGGCTTTCAACCGCTCCAATAGAGCAATGTAATAGTCGCTGTTGATTGTCTGTCCCTTTTGGAGATAGTCGATGAATATTATTCCATGCGCATCCCAAAAAACAGACGCCATAACCTTTCCAGCCGACTGTTGCGTTTTTCCACGCTTCGGTTTGGGTTCATCGCTTGCTGTCCATTCAGATGATTGCCGATTGGACTCTGGAGTATAGTGATGGAGCCATGTTTCATCCATTGTCACATATCGACGGAAAAATTCGGCTTTATTGCGCTTAAACAGCTTCAAACACTGCTCCGAATCATCAACTCGTTGTTGTTTTTGATCGCTTGTGAGCTCGCGCGGCACCCACTTTGCACAGAGCTTTCGCATGCCCAAATATTCGCGAATGATATGATGTATACGTTCCTTTGATATCTTTACAATGTCTGCTATCTCGCTCAACTTCATTTTACGATCATTCAAAATTATTTTATGGATTTTTTTGATGTTTTCGTCGGTAACAGCCTCTTTTGGGCGTCCACTGCGTTCACCGTCTTCAGTGCTCATTTCACCACGTTTAAACTTAGCATACCAATCAATGATGGTGGATTTTCCCGGTGCAGACCCCGGAAACTCTTCATCAAGCCATGCTTTCGCTTCAACTGTATTTTTTCCCTTCAAGAAGCAATACTTTATTAACACACGAAATTCTTTTTTTTCCATCTTTTCAACAATAACAAAAGTAGCTTCACTCAAATCGCTATAACTCACGAACTAATTGTCCGATTGCTGTCAAATTTTTACACGTATCGTTTGAAGGTTGGTACTAAATGAAAATCATATGGAAAAAATTCTGGTAACGCCATCTATGGGTCAGACCGGGGACTTTTCATCCAGCCTAATAATACACTGCAACAAAGCAACAAAGAAATTTCACTTTCACGCCGGCAATTTGACACCCGTTTCGGCAATTTCACAAAAACATGCACTTGCCAGTTGTCTATTATAGCTTAAAGCTATGCTCACAAGTTCACATAATTCTTAGATCAATAAAATGCGGCTTTGTTCTTAAGAAGTAGAAGCAGCGCACTTTATGGGAACAAGTTGCTAATTCAATTTAGTGCTGCTCGATTACACTGTCGCGAATTTGCATGTCAATAACACTCCAGACAATTCATCCGCAGTTAACATGTGGAAAATGGAAATGATGGAAATTTGATCAGTGTGCGGATGTGTCTGAATCAAATGATTGCAATAAAATTGAGATTGATGTGAAGAGGCGCCGAATTGTCGTTTGCGATGAAGTGATGTTAACTTTTATGTGATGGCTTTTTTGCATATTATTATGATTAGTTATAATTTTAGGAGACGATTATTTGTTAGCAGAAATTTTATTTTCTCTTATACAATTTTTTAATGTTGTTTAGCACAAGTGCATTTATATGAAGATTGAAGGCCGTGTTGAATGTTGATAAGTGATATAACAACTATTCAATGAATCAGAATTAACATAGTGTCTCGTAATATTGAAAACTAATGCAATGATGATATTGGTGACCTTGGATCGTGAGCTTTTAAAATTGCAACTTTTGTGACTTTGATAAAATCAATTTATTTTTAAATTATGTATTTTAGAGCAATATTTGCCAGTATTATCGTGTCATCATTTTAGATCCTTTATTCTTATACGCACAGGATTTGACTTAAACCATTTTTTGAAGTTAATTTAGACTTACTTCCTTTTGTTTTTGATTATGAGCACAAAAAACATTTCAGGATTACAGATCAATTATTATTGTAATTCATTGCATATTTAACTTTGCATGTTTCTGTTTTAAAATTATTTCGGCCGTGTGATCCTTAAATTCCTGGTACGTCAAACGCAAAACAGTAGACACATGCATTAATTTAATTAGTAAAACTGCGTATTAATTATTGTAAATATTGAATAAATGAATATTTTTACTTTTTTTAAATACTTTAATTAATTGTGTTTTAAAATGCAATAAACAATTTGGTTCCGAATTCCTATATATAAAAACACAGGTCCATCCTGTAAAATGCATTACCTTAAAAGAACGCTTTTCACCTATTAAACCGTTGAGAAAGAAAGGATGACTTACGTTTGTATTATTAAGTACTTTCCGTTATAAAGAGTTAGTTTTTTACACCAATATATTAAGTTTCATACAATTTTTTTAATTATTTTAAGAACAATATTTTATTATTTGTTTGTTGCGGCAGCGTTTACTTTTAATGATACTCTACCAATAAATTTAAATACATTTCCAGGAAGCAACACTATAGCTGGTTTAAATTTTAATTTAATTCTATTTTTCTTATGTTCTAAATGAATTCATAAACATGTTTCTTCTTTCACTTATAAAAACATTATTTATTACAACAAATAATTTAATTCACCAAAACAAACACAATTTGATCAGTTTAATTATACGAGTAATTTTTCTTAATTAATTATTTATCTTAAACACTGCACAAATAAAACTTCTTTTTTTAAATTTTGATTTTGAGTAAGTATCCATTTAAAAATACATATTATCCGTCTTTTTTATTTTTTTTACCCAAAGTATGATCAGTAAAATAATTTTTTTTAAATTTCCATGGACACAGTTAGCAAAGAACACCAACAATGGCAAACAAAAGCCGGCGCTCAATGTGAACGATGCTGTTCCAAGAAGGAACCAATTCGAACTTATTCGACAATCCAATCCGACAAGCAAAGCATCCAACAGCCAGCAGCGCATGCACCAACTATTGTATATACCATCTCGCGATCTCGCATATCTGCACAACACAAGCCGCAGCACGCTGCACATTATGCTGCTGGCTGCTGCGTTCCAATCCACCTTCTTTATGTACATTGTTTTGAGCATTGCTATGGCTGTCCTTGTTTCGTGCACTCGATGATGCATATTGGGTCGCGGGCCGTGGGATGTGGATTTTGGTTAAATTTTTAGGTGCACTTGCGGTTTTTACGTGCTTGCTATTTTACAAATTATGTTTACCAATCTTCTTAATCGGCTAATTATTGTTATGAAGTTCTATTTAGTTTAAGGAAATAATGCAGTTAAAAATAGTCCTCAACTTACTATATTGTAAATATTGTAAATATTGTAGCTAATTGAAAAACGTGTTTTTTTTTTTTTTGGATTGTAAAGAACATTGTAAATAAATTTAAAATTGAACTTAAAAATAGCTTTAACGATTTTAATTATTTTTGCATTACGTTTTCAAGGTCAACATTTTTGTTTATAATTTATTTAAGCAACCTATATACTTACTTACAGCTTCCTAGTTTTAATTTTTTAGTTTTTAAGTTCAAATAATTTTTTTGTTACACACAGTTTGTTATAATGCTGTACATTTTTACCTATTAATTATTATGTATAAGAGAGACTTTTATTTTCGAGATAATATAGCCTTCATGTATATTCATAGGTCTTATATAATAAGAAATTTTAATTGTAAACAAATTTAAAAGGTGTTTTTTTATGAATTTTATTTCTATTTATTACTACATAATATCTGAAAAAATATAATACATCATAATATATAATATACCTTATACTTATAGTATTTAAATCTATTTATTATGATATATAAGGACGGACAAAATGGATTGAGTGAAATGGGTGTGTCTTCACACATGCCAACGCCCACTCATTCAATACTTGGAACGGAGTACATAATAATTCCATTGGCCGACTCTTATATTTCGTTATTCATTAATCATTTATTTAACAGAAATGTGTATTACTTAAGTACAATGATTGTATTAAATCTTGCTTTGGGTTAGTCAGTTAGTATGCATTTTTTAAATTGGTTTTACAAGGAAGATAAATTTATCAGAATGAAAAGAGGAACTTGGCTGTATTAGTTTTAAAACTAACTGAAAAGTGAAAATCCCTTCAATGTTCTAACTCAAAATAATTAATGTATGTTCCTATATTACCAGAATGAACTCTAATCTCTTGAATATTAAATTGTTAAAATAATTTTATTTCGCATGTGATTTAATTTACCATGAAATAAAACTACTTTACGATACATATATGCATTTAATGTAATTGTAATTTTTTTGAAGCAGTTTTTTTACTTTATGATTGAAATTTGAAAATTCAGTAACCATAAAAATTTGTGAAACAGTCATCAATCAAACAATCATTTCAATTAGACAACGCTGCTATTTTGAACAAATTGCAAATGCACGATATATATATTATGCACATTTCGGTTATATATATTGTATATATCTGATATTTGCCAACGTCAAATGTTCTATTATTTGAAAAAAATTGAGAAAAATATGAAAAAATGCCTCGACTGTATTTGCCTAATTTTATTAAAAAACTTTAAATTTTTGTGTGGTTTTATTTTTTTTAAATTGGCTGAGACTGTATTTTGTGTGTGGCAGTCAAAACCAAAAACTCAAGTTCATTTTTCATTGATTTCAAAATAAAACAACAACATCGGAATTCCTGAGAAAATATTTTGATCTCGCCAAGAGATAATTGCAATATTTATCAACAAAAAAGTTTTATTTAATCTAATTCTTGAATTTCAAGACAATTAAACATATTTACGTTCCGTTCTTAATAACACAATTAATTAACAAATGATATTCAAATAATGTGTATTATAAATAAAACCTAAACATTAAAAATAGGAGAACACTATTTTAAAGTCTGAAACAATAAATACTTAAATCCGGAAATAAAAAAGATCCTGATACTATGGAGCACGAAGATGACTGCTTTAATATAGAACAAAAGAGAATTATTATAAAATACATTGAGGGACATGGCGCATTCCATAGAGGTAAGCAATTTAGACATAAACATTTTTGAAGCCAATGTTTATCATAAATTTATATTTAAGGGCAACTTTCTGAATATTTAAAAATTTGGAAATTACTTTTCAATGAACTCAAAGCATCAGACTTTGACTGTCTTACAGTTGACGAATGCGAGTATCTTGTGCAGTCATGGATCAAAGACACAGAAGATTTCCAATCGAGGTTTGTCCAAATAAACCAACGACAAATAAACACATAAAAGTAGTTGTTATTATAATGGCTGCACTTTTTTCCAGTAATCCCAATGCAACAATATCAGAAATGGACAAAGTTCTATTAATGGCACTAGATGTGCACAAAGTAAAATTTTCTAAATAAAATGTGTTTAAATGCTTTTAAAATATTTTTTTAATGCAGGTACCATTAACAAATAAGGCACTCAATTGCATTTTGGATCACATTGAAGGAGACGGTAATTTGGCCAAATTATGGAACACAATTGCACTTGAAATGGAATCGGTGATTCTTTTAAATAGGAGTCCTGCCTTCTGGAACAAGGTAAAAAGTAACTTGCACTTGAGACTTTCTTCAATTACACAATTCTCTTCAAACACAGGCATTTGATGGCTGGTCTAACCATGTTCTATCCAGACAAAAATTGTTTTCCCAATGGATTGATGCCTATGGTGACGGAGAAGGAAATTCGTTTAAGTTATCTGATGGTCAAATTCGTCTCAGTGAATATCTGAAAAAAAATGAGGTTGTCGAATCAATTCAACACGTGTGTCGAGTTTGTTTGCAAATTCACGATCCAATCAATACAACACCTATCACTGTTTATTTGCAATCATTTGCCTTGTCAATCATTGAAATGATGGATTTGTGCTCAAAAATTAAGGTACTTTATTAAAATCTTCTTTTTTTTCAATCAAATTCATATTTTAATTAGATTTTTGTTTTTAGATAATTGAAGACGATACATTGCCGCAACATATATGTAACGGCTGCTTCATACTTCTTAAGGATGCTTACAAATTTAAAACATTGTACGAAAGATCAAATTTACAATTAATGGCGGATGCCAATAAGTCTGAAAACTCCGTTCCCGCCAAATATGAAATGTTTGCTAAAAATGTTGCATCAAATAATAATAATTTCCATGATTCCGTTATTGAAGGCGACTGGAATGAGATTGTCGACGAAAATGAAGACGATCAATTTTCTGAAGTTTTATCCGCCAAAGACGTGTAATTTTGGTTGAAGCTCTTTTTAAGAACAACTCCATAGTTAACAAGATTACTTTTTGTCCGTAGAAACATAGATGAGGATATTAGTTTAAATTCTGTAGATAATGCCACAGGTGGAAGCATTGAAAAGACACCAGAGCAAGTCAAACCGCCATTGCAATGTGAAACATGTGGCATCACGGTGCCCAATCTCCGTAAACTTGGATCTCATCGTCGAACGCATGATAAAAGATCCCAAACATGTCCGTTTTGTGGTAAAGTCTTTAAGACGTTGCTTACGCTTAATGTACACCTACGAACACACACTGGAGAAAGGCCTTACATTTGTGAGGTTGGTTATTACTAATTACATACCTTGTTTATTTTTATTTTATATTTTTGTTTTTTTTTATGATTTTAAGATCTGTGGAAAAGCATTTAAGACCGTTGGCTCATCAATGAACCATCGTGTGACCCACAGCACCGCTAAAAATTTCAAATGTGATCAGTGTCAATTTAAGACTTCCACACAGTCCAATCTCAGGATTCACTTTCGCACGCACAGTGGTGACAGGCCCTACGTTTGTAATCATTGTTCTATGAGCTTCACAACCGCTAGCAATAAATTGAAACATACTAGGAATATTCATGAAAAAGTTAAGAATCATAAGGTGAGTGACTTTAGGGATTATACCCAATTAAAGGTTAAAACTATTTTAATTTATTTTCAGTGCAAAGATTGCAACAGATCCTTTTTCTCTAGAGAATCAGCAAGAAAGCATGAAATCACCCACACTGGAGAAAAACCATATATTTGCACTTGTGGTTCTAGATATGGATGGTATAACGGGCTAAAAAAACATATGACTTCACATCATCCTGGTTTGCACATTCCTTCGGAAAAATCGTTTGTTCTCAAAATTATTCAATCTGGACGAACTGGTATTTAATTTTATTACATTGTAAAGGAATTATGGATTAAAGAAGTATTTTAAGAACAATAAATTATGTTTTTTTTTAAACGAACTATTTAAAATATAGTTCGTTTTTGAAAAAACATAATTAATTGTTTTAAATTTAAATTGTATAAACAGATCTGAAAATTATTTTAAGTGAAAATGTGTAAAGAAATATTTTTAAGTATTTATCAAATGAGGCAAAATAAAAATTGAATTTTAACAACATTTTTTATTTAAAAATCGTCTGGTAAGGAGCAAGGAGCATTTTTCTCCCTAAAATCTAATTAATTTTGATGCTCAGATATATATAAAATATATACAATATATCTGCATCATATTAAAACAAATTGACATACGAAACAAATAATTTAATTAATTGCCGCTGACTTGCATTTTCTTACAACATTTGTTTATAAAATTAATCTTGTTTAAGTTAATTTAATAAGGTTTGATATACTTCCGAAAACAACTTAAATTTTCTAAAACCCTTAAAGTGTTCAAAAACCAAGTTAAAATGAGTACAGAGCCAGAAAACTTAAGAAAAGAAAAGCAAATTGACTTATGCGATTTGGCCGCAGAAGACTTGAATCGAATTGAATTGCTACTCCAGGAAAATGCAGAATTGGCAACCAAAAAGGATAATGTGAGTAGCTAGTTCTTACGTTTATTCAAATAACATATACATTGAATTTTTAATCCAACAGTGCCACCGAATGCTTATCCACTGGGCGGCTCTTAAAGGACGCGAGAAAGTGATTGAAATTCTTTTGGAGATGCCTGGTCAAGTGGTAGATCCGGTTGACGACACAAATGTCACACCACTTATTTTGGCCACACTTGGTGGTCACTTAGACATTGTCAAATTGTTATTATCCAAAGGGGCTAATATTAATCACAAAAACGGACAGGGACACTCAGCGTTGCAGTATGCGTGCTCAAAAGGTTTTAAGGAGGTTGGATTTATCAATTTTAGTTTTTAAATAATAATTTCAACTTTATTATGTTTTAAAAAAATAAGATTGTAGTTCTTTTGCTGGAAAATAAGGCAGACGTTAATATTCGAGATTTTCGCAATGATACTCCTCTGCATCGTTTGGCTTCCCTTGGTAGATTGGAGATATTAGAAATTTACTTAAAACATGATCCGAAGCCTAAAGTTGATATTCAGAATACGGAAGGCAATACACCACTGTATGTTTTTTAGTATTGAATTGATTTGAATCGTTACAAAAATTATTTTAATCCTTTTTTAGACACATTGCTTGTGAAGATGGTGAGACTTCTTGTGCGTTTGCACTGATTGCTAGTGGGGCTTCCATTGAAATTGAAAACAAAGACAAACTAACTCCGCTCGATATTTGCAAACCTAACATTCGGCGTCAAATATTGGATAAAATTAAAAAGGATTAAGAAATTTTACATTTTCATACAATATTAATAAGAAATATTAAGTTTTTTTTTGCGAACATTTCAATTACCTTAATAAATTTTTGAAACAACATTTTATTTCTATAAAATTGAACCACACGATTAAATTATCAACAATTTTTAAAAAAACACAAAAATGAATCAAACAAATAAATAATTATTTTATTTACATTGATTTGAGAATAATTTATGAACACTTAAAAACATTTACATTTTAAAATAAATTAATGCGTCAAGACTGGAATGAGTAACAATTTTAAAATCACAATTATTATTGAACTAAAAAGAGTCCAGATTAGTTGCCCGCCAAGATGCTTCAAGAAATCGCGAGATCAAGCGACCTTAATCAATTTAAAAACTAAATTGTAAAATACTGCAAAAATATTTTTTTTTTAAATAGCAAAAATAGCAGCAGCATCAAAAACAATTTAAACAGGAGCCCAATTCTCTGCCTTCCAAATAAGTGCATGGAAATTCCTGCTACGATCCTTTGCCATTTCCTTAGAATGTACAAATCGCCGCTCACAAGATGACGGTGTGGTCACCTGAGATACCGTCACATCCGTGTACCGCGAAATAAGCGATCGATAACCCTTCCCTATAGTGACAATCAACGGAGACTGGGAATTCTGATGAATGCCCGGTATTGCAACAATATTCATCAGCTCATCCTCATATGGTCGGAAAATTGTAATCGGTCGCAATGTTTTTTCTTCCACAACAATGAGACAACCCCACGACGTTCCCACATACAGCACCGAATTCAATGCAGTCAGTGCAGTTATTTGGCACTTGCCAGGACTGAGGTGCTCCTCAATGGCAATACTTTTGAGACTCTCTGAACAGGGCACCAGTTTGGAACAATCGAGTCTATTTTCCACCTCCTTTGTAACTGCGTTCCACATGTATAGGATACAGCCTGGTGATATGTAGGAGAAAACGTGATTGTCTGTGGCGTACATCAGAGAGACTATGAGGCCACGTAATGGAAAGGATGCATTGAAGTGAGACAAGGTTTTGCGACCCGACACTACTGAGTCCCGCAATGTGAAGACATTTATGACACTGTCAATTTCGCCACACCAGATTTCACAGCTGCTGATAATTTTGGGAACAAGATATAGATGTTGTTAAAATGTTTAAAGGGACGTTTAGTTAATTAAACATACTCATTCCTCCACAAGGCACATATACTGTACAGCTTCTCACCGGAACCCAATTCGGTGAGAACAAAACTACCCTCACCGGATACACAACTTGTTGGAATTAATTTGGAGTCTAACAGGAATAGTCGACCATTTTCAAGACCAGCTGCAACTCGGGAGATTTTGTCCAAATACACCAGCGAAATAACTGCACTTGGCTGGGTTGGCTCCAAGGAGTAGGAAAACAAATGCGTGCAATCTGCTGAGCTGGAAATTAAAAAATGTTGTTATATGCAATTTGGCAATGGCAAAAATAATAAAACCCACTTAAATCCATAAATATTCCCATCCTGATCCCCGACCCACACAGACTTTTCTACAATGCAAGCTGCAGTTAAGCGCATCGGTGCCGTATAATTCGGCATACGGGCTGTCACTATTTGTGGGCACAGTATTCTATGATAATCCTGCCATCCCTTGTGAGAACCAGTAAGAAGATCAATGCGAGAGTTGGAACACGGAATCCACACTTCATATGACAAAAACTCATCTAGAAGAATTAAAAGATTAAAAATTTGAATTAAAAAATAATATAAAATTGAACCCTTACCATCATAGTTTCCAACGGAAAATGCCACAGCCGAACAGGTTGACCCATTGTGAGAAAAAGATATCACATCCACAAGGTGTGTGAATTCGGGAGCACTTGCTATTGACACGATTTGACTAGCAGATGGTCGAATCTATGTAACGAAAAATCGGTTATTCATGTTAAAGAAGATTTGTATTATTAAAGAAATTACCTGAGGTTGTTGATCCCAACACAGTACCATCAAATCAAGACAATAGCACGGAAATTGAGCTTCACGTTGTGTTAATACGGGACGTCCACCTTCAAGAATACACTCCTTGACAGCCTCATGTCCTTCAAATGGCTGTCGCAGAGCAATGAGCTCGTACAAGAACATTCCAAATGAAAAACAGTCCACCTTTTCGGTATATTCTTCCTCGCCATTATGCCTCATTATTTCAGGCGCCATGAATCCTTCAGTTCCACCAAATCCTTTTGCACCAAATGGCAATGTTATCCTGCTTATTCCGTAATCAGCCACTTTGATGTGAACATCATTCAGTGGGTTGTCCTCACTAAAAAGGAAATATTAGAAAAAAATAGAACAATTCAAAAAACCTCGACATACCCATGAGGTTCTGGAAATTCCCAAACCAGGACATTTTCTGCCTTCAAGTCACGATAAATAACGCGACGTCGATGAAGGTATTCAATTGCTCTGGCAGCTTGAAGCACTAATGATTGGAAGCAGTATGGTCCAATTCTAGCACCACTTCTTCTAAAATCCCGTAGAACAATATCTAAGGCTCCCTAGGAATTTAGATGTTTAGTAATTACAACTTGTACAAAATTCTCGAACAAACCTTTGGTGCCCAATCCAACACCAATGACAATGGTTGAGTGCAAATGCCAACCAATGGCACGATATTGGGATGCTTCAGCGTCAACAAAACTGCCATTTCCTGCCGTGCCGTACAATAAGCTTTGCATGCGTGTTGCAAAGGATCACGTTCCCATTTGCCAAGAGCGGCCTTGTACGCAATAATTGCACTTTCTTTTGCACGTGGTCCTGGCGGTACTGGTTGCAGCATTTTCATGGCAACAGGTACAGTAGCACGCGACCCACGCAGCTTGCATGATGCCTTGAAGACGAAACCAAATGCGCCACGTCCTAGAAGAGGTCCTTTTGAAATATCCTCCGACTTAATGAGGTAACTCTCGGAAAGATCCATAAACATCTGGAAAAAATAACCAATTACTATTTAGCTTGGATTAAACAAAATGTGATCTTACCACATCCGGTGAAATGATACGCAAATCAATATCACCATGCACAGGACACACCACCGATTTATTGTCATACGCAGCAAGGATGCATTCCTCAATCATCCAGGAGTAAATAATGGCCATAAAACTCTCATTCAAATTAATCAATGGATGTCCCTCAATCGATGTGGTGCGAGATGAACAGGCGGAATCAGGACCGACACCTGAATCACAATCTGACCACACAATTGAGTCTTGTGACTGTCGAGCAGCAACACCACCACCCACAACACGTTCCTCATTAAGAATTCCAATTAAATCATTTAATCCACTACTTTCACCAAGCTCTCGTTTTCTTGAATCCTTGCCGAATACCCGAGACATTGATTTGGGTGGAGCAGTTTCTTTTTTATCATCGGTACGACGCAGGCATTTGGGACATGGAATTAAACGTGTGACAAGGAAACGTCCCTCCGATGTGTGAACAAATCGTGTACCGAGTGTGGGATACCAATCTTCCAATAGAATGTCAATGTGATCAACGCAGAGTGCCAACAACTGAGACATGCATTGTTTGTTGATTTCAATTTCAACGGACTGGGATGATTCCTTGCCCAGAATGTCAATGTCATGTATACAAATTGCATGGGAAGGGAAGTAAATCTCTAAGATACTGGAGTTGGCCACATCAATGTCACACCAGATGCCATCTTGTTTTAATTTAAAACGATTTTGTGTGCTGCGATAAGGTGAGTATGGACAACCGGATGGGACCTCCCGCATCTTAAAGATTAATATTTTGCCGTAATAGAGTGCAAATCCAGTCTGCCATAGGGTCCAGTATGTAGACATGTTAAGGATTTGAAGCATGTCAATGTTCGAAATTATCTGGATATGTGTAAAAAATAGAAATTTTAGTTTTAACTCTTGCCATCATAGTCAAGAAATTACAAAAAAAAAATCATTTACCTGCTTGGGAAGTGGATAAATATTTCTCAATGCCTCTAGGAATTGATCATCTGCCAAAATTCGGGTGATCAAACGAGACCAGAAGCCTGATGGAAAGTAGGACATCAGTAAGAGTCTTGACACGGCAACTTCTGGTCTTGGAATGATGGTGACACTATCAATGGAAGATTTGGCAATAGCTTCAGCATCAAATTTCGCAGCATCCGTACCTGTTTCAGGTGTCATACATCGCTTAGACCTTAAATTCCATGCCTTTGTTCTGGTTGCTATCTATGAAATAAGAATCACGTCTTAATAATGGCAAAAATATGGTTTCAAATTCCCAATAACTTACTCGTATTTTAACAGCACTCTCTAGACATGTTTGCTCCTCAGCTGGCAGCAGTGATGGAATTAAAAGCGTCCTTGCATCCCAAGTGAGTGCCACCTCAAACTTATTCAATAAACTTACAATGTAACCACGATTATTGGCAGCACCAAGGCAGGAACTCTTAAAGACGTGTTGCAAATCAGCAAGCTTCATAATTCCAGTGCGTGCAAATGGATTGATTTCCCTGACGGTGACCACATGGGCCAACATATCACACAACCATTGGGGATCAAGAAAATACAGCTCACGCAATGTTGAGTCGTCATAATGCAAAAGTACTCCATTATCATGAAGAAACATTGTTGCTTGATTCAATTCCGACCAGTCCCTAAATCCTCTATAGTTATGGTTAGACATTTCCTGTGTAACTAATTGTTTATAGTTGTCAGAATTAAGAACTGGGTCACCACCAGCTTGCTTCAAAGCATTTGCAATACTTCCAACAACATCCTCCAATGCCAAATAACTGGCTGGGACTTTTTGCCGCAATAGAAGCTCTTTAGAACCCGGAGATCTCAGGGAGAATGCAGTGTCGTAAATTAAATTGGCAAGAAGTTTGATGTTGTGATTTGTTCTATGAATAGAAAATAGATTAATTAAAACCAAACCTGTCATTATTTCGATATTACAATCAAACTTACTTGCAACTAACTTCAATTGAATCCAACACACGAGGCAACCCCATTTTTTCAGCATCAGCTACCGCAATAAAGCGGTCCCTAATAATTTGTTGCAACTCCTCGGCCTTTCTCGCCGGATACATTTCTCCCACAACATCGTAATGCGTTCCCACAATAATAACTGGAGAATTGGGAGCACGCGCCTGTATATTCCCCAGCCATTGCAACACTTCAGCCACCCCTTTTTTTCCATCAATAATTCGCCATACCACCACATACAAACTGCGCTTTGACAAAAAATACTGATGAGTTGCGTAGTACTCCTTTTGTCCACCAAAATCCCATGTACGGAAGAGCACTGGACCATACGATGAATTGCCACGAATCTTCTTCTCGCATATCCAATCACCAATATCCACACCCACAGTGGACATGTTTACACCACGACTTGTCTTTGTGTTGATATTCTTGTGACCCATTCGCTTGGCCCAGTGATCCACTGACTTCTTATTGCGGCCACTACTTTCGTGACGCAGCAATTCCAATAAACTAGTTTTGCCTATTCCCTGGACACCCACCACCATCAGTTTCATGCGAGCGTATGGTCGTGCGTCTTCATACACTGACTTTAGGTACCCAATAATGTCCATGGTTTTATATTTTTTGCTTTCGATCATTGATCTTAATGGATCTTGAAGGGAGCAACCACGTGTGTTTAAATTCCAGAGGCGTGACAACAAACCCATGTGTGGTGGAAGTTCAGTGATATCAACATTACCGCTTATATTCAAGACGCTTAGATTCGTGAGTTCGTGTATTGAGGGTGGAATCTCCTGCAGAATACGCAAATTTAATTATGATGTAAAAAAAATGATAAAATTTATAAAACTTACCTTTAAACAATTATTACTAATATCAAGCATTGAGATGTTCGGAAATATTAGACGTGATTTAGAGACCCCAACCAGACTCCATTCAGTATCCTCAGAGTCATTAAACGTTGTTATGTCATCCGTTGACAATTGAATGCGCGTCAATAAATTATCACCAAGTACCAAAGTCCGTAACGATTCCAACCGCAAGTGACGACGATGACAGCAGACACTCTTTAAGACCGCATTCCGGAGAGAATTTATACTAGCCGCATTTGGAGCTTTAATAACAGTCACATCATTCATATAGGAAGGATTGGCCGGTTGCGTTTTACTTCCCGGCTTCGACTCCTGACTGGCTTTTGTTGGTGAGTAGCACGCCAGGTGCGGATCAGACGTTGAGATGCGTGGCAAACTTGGCCAGCATGTAATCTCATTGTGACTCAAATCCAATTGTTTTAAACTGGCTGGGTAACTGGTGACGTGTCCCATTGATCTGAATGTTAAAAAAGTTAAATATATTGTAAGACTCCAAGAAATTAAAAAACACTCACCGCAAACTATTGTACGACAGATTCAATCGCGTCAAATTCACAGCTAAACAAGGAAGCGCTAGTGGAATGCTCGTAAACAAATTGTTAGCCAAATTCAGGCTAGACAGTTGCGACACCGACTCAAATAATTTAGAATCTGAAAAGCGCAGCTCTTGCTCTGTTATCTCTAGAGATTTATGCCAAATATGATGATGCACCAATTCTATTTGACTGCAATAAATAAAATAAGAAAATTAATTGGGATGCCAAAAATAAAACTGCATTCAATCAATATTTACCTGACCATTCTGCTTTTATACGGATTGCTAGATAAATCTTCCAATTGATTAAACAAATACGCCTCAGCAACTGGACTAGGCGGCTCCGTAGGTTGAGATTTTTGATCAGGCAACAAAACTTTGACTGGCAAATCCTTAAGCAAATTAAAAGCAACATTTAGTTCCCGTAACTTTGGTGACTTCCACATTTCAAATGGTAACTCCTGGATTTTGTTATTGGACACATCCAATGTAATTAGACAAGGGAAGCGAAATATTGCCGATGGTAAGTGCTCCAATCGATTGTCCTGCAGATAGATTTCTTCAATGAGTGGACAATTGTAGTCCTTCTGTTCGGATTTAGAGTTGCGTCCAAATCGCTCGGCTGTTGGACTGCCACGTAAACTTGGAAGGCATTCCAATTTGTTTTGTGCCAAATTGAGACTCCTGATTTATTTTTAAAACAAAATTTTATTGTTATTAGAATCATCTTAATTGAAATTTTAAATTACCTTAAGCTGCACATATAAAATAATTCGTCAGGAACGGAAGTTAAATTATTATGCGAAATATCGATCCTTGTAATAGCACCCAATGCAACTCCTTTCAAATTCGGATTATCCCTAATTTTAGGGTTACAGTGCAAGACTGCAGCAAGCAACCAACTTACTCTGTGAAATCATAAAAATATTATTTCAATTGTCCAATTTATTAACTTAAATCCAGCAATTACTTAATATACGACAATTGACAGACATTGCTGCAGTGCCAATTGATCATTGTCGGCACACTAGGAAATAACGAATTATAGGTGACATTGGTGATGGCCTGCATCACAGTATTAATGTTCTTGTCTAACGCCTTTTTGTTGATCTTAAAATCGAGATCTTGATGGGCCTTCTTCGATAGAAGACGACAAATGATGGGCTCATCATCGTTAAGGCATGCAATATTAAGGGCTGTCGCTTCATCATCTTTTGCACCGAATCTAGAATATAAACACAAATTATCTCAATAATAAAACACTTATTAAATGAAAATGCAAAAAATTAAAATGAATATACTTTAGAAGCAATTCCACCATTGGCAATGATTTTTGACTAGCTGCTTCAGCAATGGGCATGTTCGAAAAGCCATAAATTTCATCGCTGGACCTTAATTATAAAATACAATAAAACAAACGGTTAAAAAATGCAGCAAAATATAAAGCATAAAGGGGGATTAAATTCTATAATCATTTAGTACTTTGGATCATTTTGATCTTCAATGGGACGCGCTACAACATTTGGGTCAGCATCATTTTGCAGCAGCAATGTGACAACGTCTAAATATCCTCCACGAACGGCAGCTAGAAGGGCGGTTTCCCGAGGAGCACCACATAAGATGTCAAGCTGCAATGCACAACGGTATTCTTCGCATGAAGCTTCCTAAAATAATTAAATTGCATTTTAATTCACTTCTTTCATTTTCTAAAACAAACAAACTCACTTCAATATGGTCGTTACCCAAACTGAGTCTAGACATAATGGACTGAATGCCATAAGAAATACGTTTTTTAGTAGGACTTAATTGCTTAAACACCACAGCTGCTGCACCACTCGACTCCGGCATATCAACACTCGTGAACAAAACTTTCCAGTGCAGGAGCAAATCTACCATTGGTTTGTTGCCCAAAAGGCAAGCCACATACAAAGCGGTTTGTCCAGTTACATCTTGCGTGTTGGGATCAAACGCCAAACGCCATTCCCATAATCCAGTTGGATGTCTATTTTAATTAAACGAAACCAAATGTTTAAAAAAAAACTACGTAACTATTAAATTGTTTAGGCTTCGTACTGTCTATCATTTAATCCCTACAAAAATAAAAGGTGTAGGTCAAGTGCGGTAAACAATAACGGATTAAATGGGGCTTCCCCAGGTAGGTAGTATGCTCGCCAACATATTGTTTAATCCGTGGATTTATTGACAGTGTCAGCATTTTGATATGTGATAAAACAGACTGAAACTCTCACCTGAAGGTTGACATTAATTCTTCCGGGTATTTATAGTGGAGCAGAAGTTCAACAGATGATGTGTGCCCGTTTATACATGCCGCATGTAGTGGGGACCATCGTTCAACGGTTAATTGCTGCAACAAAATTAATTGTTGAGAAATATTGACAATATAGTAAATTATTGACAATAATATTGTCACCAATAAACAAAAATATTAACTTGAATCAACTCTGGAAATCGGTCTAATAAAAGCTTTGCCACTTTGGTATGTCCATGATGAACAGCTGTGTATAATGGAGAGTATTTTGTAACCGGATGTGCCCTCCCATCAGACCCAGCATCCAGCAGCATATTAACTATACTTTCAAATCCGGATTGGCATGCCCTTTTTTTTGCAAGTACGTATAAAAAATCAGAAAACTATTTTTACGCATGGAACACAAAACAGTCTTACAAGAAAAGTAACGTGTTCGCACCAGCTGGTGCCATATTGACTATGATCTCCTTTTCTGGCCCAAGGGCATCCAGCAGCACTTTGACTACAGTTTCATCGTCACTACTAACCGCCTCGCGTAATTCCTTGTGTTTCATTTGACGAACTTGCTCACGTGCATCTGAAGATGAAAAAAATCAAGTTAAATTGTAATTAATGATCGACCGCAGCCACTCGTATTCAATTGCAATACAAAACATATGTATATTGAGAAAATTGTAAATAAAAAACCACAATCAGCTACCTATATATTTCCAAGATTCAAACACTTCATCCACAAAATAGTCACACGCGTCAAGTGCAGCTTCTGCACCAGGCCTGGCATCATCAACAAAATTCCACGACATCTTTTTGCCGATTTAAAGTACATACACGTTGTCTGAGAGTAAATAAATGCACTCGTCAACCACCTCAAAATGAATCACATCCACAGTTAAATTAGACCCAATGCAAAATATTTTTAAGTTGCTTTTTTTCTTGCATAATCCATAAAAGTACTCCAACGCCCGAAACCGTGTCACCCCAATTGAGTATTGCAACCCTCCCTAATAAGCGACTGCACTCCTCAGTCCTCACTGCCGCATGTTTTACTAGTTACGGGCGGTCGTTCGACTTTAATGCTGTCGGCTTCAAAAAATCGATTTATTTCATTTAACGGAATAAATGCGCTTTTGCAGTTTGTTTCGTTCTTTCACTACACGTCCCCATCATGTTTTAATATGAAATTGATATGGTGACCACACCTCACTATTTCGTGAAATATTAAGTGATTTCAAAAAATTATAATTTAAATTAAAATAAAACTTTCATCCAGGGCTGGGAAAGTGTCGGTATAAAGTATCGAAAAGAATCCCAACTGCGTGCTGCTCTATGCGCATTCGCTACTCAACTGCTGTGACAAAGCTCGCGTGCCTGCTCGGAGTACAAGTCCAGATCCGCATAACACTAACAACAATCTTAAAACAGTGTAAAAATTGTGTAACAACCGTCAAACCGTATGATCACTGTACTGGAGAAATACACACAACTGCCATATGTTTGCAAGGCATTGTGAGTGCTGACTGTTGCAAGTTTATGCGCATGTCAGATGAAAAACGCCGGCTGGAGGTGCCAAGAAACTCTTTGACCCACAAATTTGCAATCGCATTAAGAGCATATTGTGTGCATTTGTATTTATATTTTGTATGCAGATAAAGTGCATTGTGCATTGCACGCTTCGTTATAAGTGCTTTAATCTCTCACTTGTGATTAGCTTAAGAGTTTGTAAACAAATCGTCTAAATGACTTGTTTGTTTATATTATTTACGGAAATAAAGCTCTTATCTTTAGGCAATTTATCAGTGAAATGATAAGAAAACTTTACCGTACCGTATTAAACAAAATTTGTTTTCTAGACGCGCTTAAAAATAATTTTATTATTTAAACTGTATAAAGTAAAACAATTAAAAGCAACAAAAATTAAATTCTACAAAAGCAGATTTAGCTTGAAGTTTCAAGTATCAGATTACAATTATCAATTGTAGGTCATTCCGATTTAAAAAAGGAGATAGCTCTGCATAATACTGATAATGGATAATTAAAATAATTTTACTGACGTTTTTTAAATTTTATATTTTAATAACAATTTAAATTTTTAATTTTTTAATTATGAAAATTTTCTTTAAGTACTCGTACAGTTCCAGAAAATATATAAGCTCAATTATCAATCGCATTTCAGCACATTTTTAAAATGCAACTAACAAACGCCACAACGCTTAATGAACACGTACAAATGCAGTTTTTAAATTGCACACACAAAACAAGTACAATAATTGTACACCCATTTGCAAATGACCTAGATGGAAAGTTCGTGCAACGGAAACCACAATTCCTTATTGTGTCCTTTTACGAGAACATTCCATACATACGTTTAATTAAATTTTATATTTATTGATGTGTAATTCAATATCCGTTTAAAAATGAATGTTCGATATTAATTATTGACGCCAACAATATTCGTCTAAAAGATATTGTCGTTTTTTCGGTTTTAATATACTATTTTATAAAGATAACACATTTTTTACATTTAAATTTTAGGATATTGGATAACAGAAAAACATCGTAATTCAAAATATTTGGGTTTTAAATTGAAATTGTCTAAAATGCACATAAAAATTATTTAAACACAATGTTTCACTTCAATTTATTTCAAAATAGAAATTTCACAACCGAAAATTTTTGTCAAAAAATACTTTATTTTTAAATTTAATTTTTTTATAATTTAGAAATGCACCAATTTAATAAGGCCCACGGAATAAAAATTAAATTAAGTTAAAACAACATAATTTACCAGCTGAATTCTGCAACAAATCCACACAAGTGCTTTGACTGCAACGATTCGCAACATCAAGCGGAGTCAATCCATTAACATCTTTCACCACAAATGAAGCATTACTGGCAAGTAGCACTTTCACATTACTGGCATGACCATGCTCGGCACTTAAATGTAACGGTGTCTAAGAGAAAATTATTTTAAAATTACCACAATAAAATATTGAACATTAACCGTAGAGATCCCTACCTTAAAATCACCTCTTGGACCACACTTAAGATTAACATCAGCACCATAGGTAACGAGAAGTGGAAGACATTTGGAATCAGCAGTGATGGCAGCCGCATGAATAGCGCCCCTTCCCCAAGAATCCAAAGCATTGACAAGATGAGATTCCTCCTGCAACAAATCCATTAGCAGTTCAACGTTGTCCCATAACGCAGCCTATGATTTCAACAAAGGATTAAAGTGAATATAATTTATGGAACACGGCAGAAAGGGTGAGGGGACATTCAATTGGATTAAATTACATTAAACAAATTAGATGGTAATGCGCCCTGATTAGGTCGTGTCATTGCATCATCACAATGGATGAGCGTTTTTGTAATATAAATTATTGATTTCCCCCCATCCTAGTCATGTTCATGTTTAGCGAATTTGAAATCGCGTATATGTTTGTGTGTAGCAAACAATGAGGCACATATCGTGTGGGAAGTTCCTGCTTATACGTTTAAGTGATTTCAGTCAATATTATCCGATAATACCAGTGGGAAGAGGTTCCAAAAATGGCTCGTGTTTCACAGTTCACTGCTGTTATGTTATTACTGTTCTTTAAGATGTTTCCACATATTGCGCACTTACATCATGTTTCTTACAATTTACTTATTATTATTATTATTGTATATTATTATAACGGCGAAACGGTCGTTGGTAATTTGTTTGGTAATCAGGTTCTTCGCATGAATGAGCAAGCGAACTGAATTATTGTTTCTTTTTTCGAGTAGTAAATTCAGAAAATATAAATTATAATTATTGTAATGAATGTACCTGATGCAGCAGCTGCCCTGGAAAGTCGTCGCTTTCTGTTGCTGTTTGTGCCATTTTCATCAATTTTTAATAGTTATAAACAATTTTAATGATCACTCTGATTTCACATCACAATCATAACATAATTTCGATTTCAGTTTAATTTAAGAAAGTTCCGTGGGAGGTGTAAATATTTACATTGCATTTAATCAAATTGCAATTCAACTACACTTAGGTTTTACACTGAATTTAACATTTCAGCAAACAATGCAATTGTAGTTCGTTGCACTATTTACCGAACAATAAACAACACTGAATTGTATTTTTATTCAATTAAAACACACATTTAAATGGACTTAAACGTTGAACTTCTTCAAGACTTTTTCACAATAAATAAAAACATATTACTTTTCTGACGAACTGTGCAATAATAATACTCACATTACACAATATTTATTGAACTGACATTTGCACACACATGCGCCATTCACACGTGTGAATTCAATGAGTGTGCGTAGTGTAATGTTTATATACGCAAAATTGTGAAACGTCAAATTCGTTGTCCAGTGACGTGCATTTTTAAATCGTTTATCGATTATTGAGGTCATTTAATACTTAACTGTTCAATTTAAGTAATATTTTTATTTAATAGTGAAATATTAAAAATTTCTAATTAATTAGTTTTGATTGCCCTTTATTTTTCTATAATAAACTTTTGTTTACAAATTTAATTTAATTTTATATAGGGTTGGCGCGCAAAGATTTTAATGTCAAAGTTTTTGTTCGATTTTAAAAAAATAGAATATACATATGTTTGTAAATTAAATTTTTTGACAAATGTTGAAATTGTACCTTTGCATAAAAATTTTGGTTAGCTCGTTAAACTTTTAGAATATTTTTTAAATTTTTAATTGCAATTACTCACAATTTATAGATTATCATAGTTTCCAAACACACGAAGCAGTTCCTCTAATTTTTTTAACATGGTTTGTGCAATATGTTTATTCAATTTAAATCAACAAAACGATTTTTTCCCAAAACAACACCAAAAGTAGGGTTATGTCATTTACATTAATAAAACTATGTTTTACATAATTGCAGTTAAATGTGGTAAAAATGCGCCAATTGGCCTTAGTGCCCCGGCTGCCAAGGTGTTCCGTGACAGCCGCCCTGAACATCTCCGCCATGAGATATGTAAGTTAATGGTGACGTAACCTTTAGCAAATATGTTTTAAGGTTATTTTTCCCATGGTCATTGATTGAATATGTGTGTTCCATTGCAGGATCAATACTCCACAAGAAGGCCCGGCTTCTTCTCTCAGTTCATTGACAACATCAAACAAGAGATGGATAAGAACAAGGACATGAAGGAGAGTATAAAGAAGTTTCGGGAAGAAGCCCAGAAATTAGAAGAATCCGATGCATTAAAGTCGGCGCGGCAGAAATTTAACACAGTTGAATCGGAAGCATCCGAAGGCAGCAAGGCGTTGAAACAAAAATTTGGTAGCATCAAGGGAAAAGTGCACGATGTTCTGGAGGAGGCTAGTCAAACAGATATTGCAAAAAAAGCGTCGAAATTTGGTAAATTTTTTTAAAAATTTTAATTGAAGCATCCTTAACTTGTCATTTTTAAATTAGGCGAAGAAATAAGTAAATCTGCTAAAGGAGTCTCTGACACAATTTCTCAAACAAGCCAACAACTTGGGAAGACAAGCGCCTTTCAAAGTATCAGTGAAGCCACAGATATGGTACGCAATGAAATTAACACACAAGGCATGCACGGGCGAGTGTACCAGAGTCCGAAAAAGTTGCGGAAACGCGTTGAGGTCATATCCACAGACTTGCGAAGTTTTGAACCCAACACAGACGCAATGGGCGTTGAATTGCACAAAGACTCCAAGTTCTATCAGTCATGGGAGGATTTCAAGAACAACAACCAATACGTCAACAAAGTACTAGACTGGAAAGTGAAATATGACGAATCCGAGAATCCCGTAATTCGTGCTTCCCGTCTATTGACTGACAAAGTTGCAGACGTAATGGGCAACTTGTTTTCAAAAACCGAACTATCTGAAACTCTGACAGAGATCTGCAAAATTGATCCCAATTTCGATCAGAAGCAATTTTTACGCGATTGTGAGAACGACATTATTCCCAACATCCTGGAGGCAATGGTGCGCGGTGATTTGGATATTCTACGAGATTGGTGCTTCGAGAGCACGTACAACATTTTGGCAACGCCAATCAGTCAGGCACAAAAGGCTGGCCTTAGATTAGATTCCAAAATTCTTGACATCGAAAATGTTGATCTGGCGATGGGCAAAGTCATGGAGCAGGGTCCAGTGCTGATAGTTACGTTCCAGTCACAACAAATAATGTGTGTGCGCGATTCAAAGAAATCCATCGTTGAGGGCGATCCCGAAAAAGTGATGCGTGTCAATTATGTGTGGGTACTATGTCGCGATCCAAATGAGATGAATCCCAAAGCGGCTTGGCGGTTATTGGATATCTCAGCTAACAGCATGGAGCAGTTTGTGTAGGCAGAGATTGGGATTATTATAGCTACGATTTTACACAAATTTTTCGTTTATTTTTTTGAGATAAAAATGTTATGTTTTGTTTTTATTAAGAATTATATTTATGCATGAGAATGTCCGATTCGTTACTAAATTCGGAAAATGTGTATTTATAATAATTGTATGTATATATTGATGTACCTATAATGAAAAGGAGAGGCGCAATCGCCACTAACTAGATTAGATCCTTGCCATTCGGGAATATTTTCAATTGACTCTGGATGGAAACTCCCAATTGGCATATTCTGATTATGTATATTAATTTTATTGTTATAAATAAATTTAAATTTTCAATAAAATTATAAATTTGTTTTTTTTTAAACCATTTATTATAAACAGTGTAACGATTTTAAGTACATAATTACTTTTTTTTTAAACATGGTATAAATTTTAAAAGTAATTTTATTTTTTGGAATAAATCAATTATTAGGTAAGCACAGGTAACATACTAAAAAAATATTATAACTCTATAATAATATGCGTCACATTTAAGTGACTTTATAATGTTGATTTTAACTTATATTAATATAATTTTTGTAGAAATTAAATATATTTTTTTGTCACAAATGAAAGATGTTAAAGAACCTACCTACAATTTTTTTAAAATAATAATATAAAAAATAAACATAAAATATTTATAAAAAAAATAACGTAAAACATAACCGACTAAATCATAATGATTTTTATAAATTTTGTACCACAAATAAATCAAAAAGGTGATAAATGTTAAAAACTTTAAATTGTTATAAATATAAATTAGATAAAAACGATTATGCACACAAAAGATGCTTCGAAAACGTTATTGTTTTCATTTAATAGCTTTTTAAGCTAAAATCCTGGCGTTCCACTCATCGTTGTCTTGATTGCCGCCGAAAGTCCAACATTGAACTTAATAATTATGGTGTGTCCGCCCCAAAAAAAGCATCCTCAGCACTCTTTTTCTCGGCCCAGAACGCCGACCCGTTTGATGCACCACCCCTTGGTGGCGAAGCGGAGTTATATCCATCATCCTTGTTGGCTAAAGAGCATTTTTGCAAAAATTCGTCGACCCAATCATTTGAATTGCCACCTGAGGCACCTTCTTGAACTTCATGCTCGGGCGCAATCTCTGGAGTATTAAATTCAGCTCTCTCAAAGAATGGCGACCAGTTTGGTGCATCAATGCCCCTTGGTGGCAAAGTGTAATTATATGCGTGATCATTACTAATCACAGCTGGTGGCACCTTTCCATACAATGGGCACTTACGTAAAGTGTGCGCGTTGTCGCCAGTTTGGGAACATTTTTGACATACGAGCTTCCTCAAATGTGGGCACAATGTTGCCCCATTTGAATCCGTCATTGGATGTTCGAACTCGTATCCGGAATTTGCGCAAAAGCGGCAAAATGCCTTCAAGAATAATAAAATGTAATATTATTTAAAATCATTAACAAAATAATTGAACTTACTTTTGCGGTCGACGTTGAATCATTCTTTACCCTCGGTCCCTTATTAACGAGATCGGACAAAGTGATCATGTGAGCATCGTTGCCTACAATATAAAGCAATACATTTTATGAAAAATGTTTTATTTTCGACGCTTAAATCTCTCACGAAATTCAGTACAATTAATAAATATATTTTATTTTTTTTAATTAGGAAAAGTGTTTTGGCAAATTTCTGCCCGGTTAAATGATGGGAAGACGGTTTTCAACCTATTAAAGTCATCGTAAGAAGTTAAATGAAATATTTGCATAAAATTAATGAGACAAGGAATAGAGAAAAAATATTATTTATTCAATGAATTTTCAAATAAGTCATACAGTTTCAAACACGGATATTCATCCTCAAAAACTCTCAAGGATAATAATTTTCGGAAACTGTAATATGTAAACTAAAAATAGTAATGAAAAAAATTAGAGCTGGGAGCGTTTGGAATCCGGAGACATTGTCGACTCACTGTCGCCCGAATTCGTAGTGACAAACGATCCATTGTCATTATATGCCCAAATATTTTCGTTTCCTTCTGAAGATTGCTTCAATGGATTTTCTCGGTACAACGGTTGCGAGCCAGATGCCGCCGACTCTGAGTCCACTTCATGATAAGTTGGCTAAAAAAAACATTTTTTTTCTAACAACGATACAAAAATCTTCCAAAAAAAATATATAATATTGCAATCAGACCTTGTTCCTTTCATTGTACTCATAAGCCAAATCAATGAGCCCATTCGCGTTAAAATCTTTCCAAACTGCCTCCAATTTTTGTTTGTTCGATAGGCGCGTGTGGCCTTTACAGTCTCGCATATATTTACTAGCAATTTGACGAGTCTCTTCTGAATAAATGCACGAAGGAGGATTGGCCTCTTGATCTTGTTGCGCCACGACTTCTTCGTCCATGGTTTCGGAGTCTAGGTAAAAAAAACAAGACTTTTTTCTTATGGATAAAACTGATTTTACAAATTGAATAAATGTACAAAAAGTTTTAAAGATTCAACATTGGACAATACACAAACAATATACATCCATCTAAACCACAAATTAATTAATAAACTACAATATTTATATGCACAATTTGGTGTTCTCAAATTTAAATTTGTTGTTTAAATAAAATATTAACTGATTTCTATTATCTCTTGGTTTTAAATAATCAAAAAACATACACAAAAAACAATTTTATTTACAAAACATCATGATGGGGGCGCAGACTAAAACAATATGTATTTTGTAACAGAGAAATCTTGAAAGTCATTTATGATTACTTGGAATGTGTGAAATCCAATTTGCACCCTCATATTTTTGTTATTTTACTGCGAAGAGGAAGAAGAATTCATGCCAACAACTCACCATCGTATAGGACCTCCTTCATAATATTATTTTAGGATCTAAATTACTAGGTTAGGCATTGGTAGGTACGGGATTTTCTAAAGAAATACTCAAACATTTAAATAGGATTAAAAATGGTTTCAAAACTACGTAAGTTTAGTGCTTAAATATAATTTACCTGCCCAATTTTTATTGGGATGTGTCGTTGGATGAGAATTTCCAACCGGCATGCTGTTTAAACTTCACTTTTCACTACCTGTATTTTTTGAAACGCGTGAAACAAAAATATCCCTCAGGTAAATAATAATTATAAACACGCATGTCGGCCGCCATGTTAAACCCATGTCTACTAAATATAAATAGGCGGGAACTTCTTAATACCATCCCACTTTCAATATCTTCGCTTTCGTTTATGTGTAAATAAGTACATTACCGCGCATCTACGTACTTACAAAAACTTTGAATACATTTTTTTTTCTCCAAATTTGATAATACATATTGGCAATACATTTAAGGACTTACCAAAGCGAGCGCGATCGTGCACGCGGCTGCACAGCTCAGTCAAAGCGTTGGACAACCAACCTTCGCCCAAAGTAATTGGCAAAGCACCCTCCACCGTGTCCTGAAACACGTATCGTTGTGGATAATATCCCCCAAAAGGACTCGCGTGGAAATACGGATTTTCATCAGGATACGGAGCATCATTGAAATAAGAATTTTCAGAGATTTGTGCAGCCTCTTGTGGCATATCCGCACCGACATTACACATTTCCAGCTCGGAGATCTCGCTCTTCACATTCTTTGATTGATTCGACATCTTTAGTTTTCTTTTACTTAACTTCCGTTGCTTTTTTTTGAAGATGATCGATTTTTTAGTTTTCTATTTAAAACTATGATTAGAAGGTATTAGATATAATGTTTTTAATTCAAGTCATTGAGGTTTTAAATAATTAGAATTTCGTATTTAGGAAAGAGTTTCCCAAAAAGGACTACAATTCGAAAAAAATATGTTAAGGAGCACTTTATACGCAGTAGCTTAACCAGTTCTTATTAGGTAGTTGCGGACCAATTAAGTATGTACATACATTAAAGATTGATAATAATTATTATTTTCAAACCATTCAACTGACGGAAGGACTTTATGGAATACATTTGTTTTATTGTTAATTATCTACAAACTAAAATGCAAATGCATACAGTTTTGGAGTCGTCGTCATTCTATCAAGCTTATGACACATTTAGTAGAAAAATAATGCAAAATAATTAATTTTTTTTCAATAGTTTTAGATCATAAAATAATAATTTTTTTTATAATAATGTACAATAATACAGATTGTTATTATACAAATGTACGAAAACATTGTATTTTGAATGTAGCAATTATGCTTTAAATAAATGAATACAGTACACTCGCAATATAGTGAACACGCGAAATAGTGAACACAAAATTATTTGTATTAACTATTCGAAATAATGAACACTAACATTTTTTTTAACATTTTTAAAAATTTACTCAAATAAGCAAAAAAAAAAAACAAATTGAACATATTCAAACATAGTTAGACTTGAAGTTTCTAGTTTAAATATCTGACTTACAGACTTTTTTTGAGTTCACTATATCGCGAGTGTACTGTGTACTGTAGAATGTAATTCTTGTCCTTAAAAAAAAATGAAAATATTGGCCATTTGCGTAATTCTTTGGATATTTAGAGCATATTTTGGCAAATACCTTATTGTTTTTTAAGTGTCTTCACTAACTGATAAAACAATAGGTATAAAAATAAAAAAATGATTTAAAAAAATTAACGCAAAAAAAAGAAGCAATAATAACGCATCAACCCTAAAACCAATATAATTTACAAGCGGCAAGCGCACACTGCAATGTATACAACATTTCATCACTAATTCGATATGAAAACCGCAATGCCCAAAAAAAAAACTATTTAAAAAACAAAATATATATTATACCTACTGAAATACAGAATTTGCAATGCTTATGCTCTATGTTAAGTAACTGTTTATTTTCCTATTATATTTATTTATGCAATTTTATAAATTCAGTAATAAATTTCCTTATCTAAAGTTTAAACAAAGAAATCGAAATAGAGAATCGCGGGTTTCGAAAACAAAATGGCGTTAATATCGTTTTTTCTTCAAGGTTTCAAAAAGGGAGAAAAAAGAATCACGTGATATAAAATGAAAATGGCGTTCCTCTTCGCAACATTATGGCGCCAGCCAGACGGGCACTTCATGACGCGCCTGGAGACTGGAGAGTGGAAACTCGTCGCACAGTTATAAAATAATAATATAAATGTGCATATAAAAAAAAAATGATAAAAGTAATGCGTGTATATATTTGATACACCGTTTTATTTTGCAGCTGCACGGACAGATTTAAATTTAAGAAATTGTTTTTTAGCAAAATGCGTTCAACTATTTTTTATTTTAATATATTTTACATATTTGAAATTAGGACAAGAAATTGAAATTCGTTTTCGTTATGGAAATGATGGTCATAAAATTATAATAAAAACGTATTTATGTATTCGTGTGTATACGTATATCGTATTGATCATTAATCGTTTTAATCATTTGCGACGGCTTTACAATTTGAACAATAAAGAGAAATATAAATTATTACAGTTGATTGTGTAGTGATTTTATTTATTCACGAAGATGTGTAATTTCAAATAAGGGCAATAAAGTTTGTGAAGCAAAGCAACTGTAAATATGCATATACTGTATTTCATTATGATTAATATATAATTATAACCATCGTTTTTTGGGCACTGCGGGTTTCATATCGAATTAGTGCTGAATTATAAATTAAATTGGCGAGGGATTGGTGCATAAATATTGCGCTTGATTTTTCTAATGAACAGTGGAGTTTTTTTATTTAAAACTGTTATACCTAATATCAGTTATGCTCTAAATATTCAAAAAATTAAATAATTCAGTTTTACTTACTTTTTTATTTGCTTTTATATACACTTTTTAAAGAGTAAAATATTTTTTTTCAAACGAACAAACACTTTAGTTAAACACGGTTAAAAAATATTAGTCAGATTAAAAATATTTAAATAGGTGATGAAACAAAAATGGACGACCAGCGACGAGGTACGAAGAATGAACAACACTATTTGACGACAGGAACAAGAATGAGCAAATTTTGATGATCTTCAAATTTCAACGATTCGCTTTTGGCGTTGGTGGTTGTGAGCTTCTATCCATCTCAATTGCACACACTTGCAAGCACATTGTACAATTAGAGCCCCAAAAATCAGTGATGCAAAATACAAATAAGAATAAAATCAATGAACCAATCAGTATCGTCCATTCATTGTGTAGAGTCACAGGGTGTATCGTGTAGGTGCATGTGTAACGTGACTATACTCTATTCAGATCCTTTACGTTATTCGTATAATTATGTATTACTTAATACTTACATATCGATTTACGATACCCAATCGGTATACACTATACATACATGCGTCCTAAGTCCTAACTCCTATTACTCCTGTTACTCCTGTTTCCAACTTTCAATAACGATGATATTTTCTTTAATTATTATGTTTTTCTATTTGTTTCATTTTTTTAGTCCGACACACTCAAAGAATCATCCTGCGAAAACAATATTGTCTCACACTTTTGTCATCGCTTCAATTTGGTGGTGTGAGGTGTCCCTAATCCCTATATGTATTGTATTTTCATTTATTTTTCATTACATAGTTCGGTTAATATAATCAAATTGCCCCCACAAATACATTAGCGTAAGGTAAATTTTTTTCAATTTAACGAAATCAATACACGGAAAAGCCGCTTCTAATTAAATTCTGTTAAATTCGTTTAATATAAACTTATGATTTTGTTATTGTTATATACGACCCCAAGGGCATATTATAAGATTTTTCATTCTCAACTTATGCGGAAAAAAGTTGGTGGTATACCGTGTAGAAACTCTTTGAAACACCCCGGAGTCCCAAAAAAAATTATCGTGGACCTCGGAAACTACTTGACTGATTTCTTTGAATTTTTATGTTAAATATTAAACAAAAAATAAGAAACTCTTTTTAATTTACGTGTGTACGGTCAAATGCTTCCAGGTCAAGTTGTTGCAAAAACAAAGTGCTTCGCTTGTATGGCAGCTCAAAAAATGGGTCCGACGATTTTGTTTATTTCAACAAAATTTATCCGTAAGAATTCTAAACATTTTCCTTAAATCCGCAAATCACAAATGTTATCTCATGTGGACGCAAACAAACCACACTTTTTCTATCTCAACCACCCTACACAAAATGAAAAAAATTCTTTAACATCTATGTAGTGATTTATAATTGAAAAAATTTTGTCATCAACTTGGGCTTGGACAAAAATCATCAAATTTTCATATATCAGAAAATTTTTCCTAATTTGTAGTTAAGAAACAATCGTACATAAAGTCACATTCATCCTTCCTATGATGGTTTTTTTTAAATTCCTGGCATGAAGGCTGAAATAAACTAAAAAAATAACATCAAAATAGAAGAATATACATATATGAAGCAACAAAAACATTGCTTAAAAAGATAAAAAAAATAGTAATTCAAAAAGACAACTCAAATTTTTGATATAATATTCCTTTATTTAATATTTTTCTCATTTTTTTATTTCAATATGGAATATTTTGAATATTTATTTAATTATATTTAAACAATTTGTTTTCTTTTAATTTTTGAATTTTTTTAGGATTAACTTATATTGTGTGTACGGGGGATTGGTTGGGTGTGTGTTTGGGAAAAGGGTTAGGGGAAAGGGATGAGAAAGTCTCTTCTATATAAATGATCTTGTTCTATCAATATTAACACGAACAAGGATTACACAATCTTTTGTTTGTTTAAACATAATACGATCAAAGATAAAAAATAATTTGTAATAATAACTAATTAAAAGTAATAATAAAATAACCAGTAAAAAGATAATATAATAGAACACCTTAAACCACGTGTCTTACAAATTACAATGAAATTATATTAGTTAAATGTATTATATAAAATGGAAACAAAAATAAAATGTAATGTAGTTTATATTTTTTTAACACATAAAATTGTATAAGAACTAAAAATGTACTTAAATAAGAGTGCTTGTAACTTAAGAAACATGGAAAACCGTTTGTTTTTATTATTATTGTTTAAATGCTGCCAATACGATTACAATTAAATAGTTGCAATGTGATGAAGAAGCCTCTTTGGGGGCTTTTCATTCAACCACACCCAGGCAATCGTTATTGCAGATTAAATGGATGTGGTTTGGTAAGGACCATGGAGCTCAATTGCCAGCATCTAGACATATAATGGATTTTAATGTAGTAATTAAAAAAATATGGTAATATCCTTAAATGCGATTTAGCATAATGTATGCAACAATGTGTTATTATTTGTTTTAATGGGAGAGATGTTGCAGGCGGATGCGCCTAATTGAACTGTATGAATGATGAGGCGGCATACCGTCAATTTTACATTAAATATAGTTTTTTTTTGTTTGTTTGTTTATTTGTTTTCACATTCAAGTATTCAAACAATATTTATAATAGGTATTGAGTTTACAATAAAAAAAGATTTAACAATAGTTTGTTGTTTGTTTGTTTTCGTATTTTTGTAAATTTTTGTTTTGTTAAAAAAAGTCTATAAATACTACAAGTATTTAGTTAGGTATGTACGTATTATAATATGAATTAATTATATAGTATTGATATATACATAAAGAACCGTCGTTTTGTCGACGCTTGCACAACTCCATACGTACAGTTTTAAAGAGTTATTTGAACAAACTATAAAATACTCTGTCTTCTCTTTACAATATTCTTTTGATTGCATTTATTTTTAAACAATCAAATAGTTATTTCAATTTCACTTTAATTTACAACCACAATCCAGTTGTCAGTAAAATAATAATTAATTGGTTTAACTGCATTTGTGGATTGCCAGTATTAAAATGCTTATATAATTTTTCCATAAGGTTCCACTCTACACAATTTCTAAATCTACAATAATAATTAACGTGCTGCAATCCACACAATTTAATTATTTTAATAATAAAAAAATCATCTGTGTTTGTGTTTTGCAATTTATTTGATATTACGATGCGCCTCTCCTCCATTTCCATGACGCCCATCACTACTACTCCATTTCAACAACTGTCGGCCATGCCACCCGGATGCGGATGATGTGTGTGGGTGGGTGTGTGTTATTATTTCACTGCTGAGAAGTTCTGTTGTGGTGGAACGGCACCAGCTTGTCCCGATTGTACCCAATTACCGAAAACGTCCCTGTAATTATACGATCATTTAAGTGAGTCTTGTATAAACATTGCAAGCATACCAATTGATTAATTATGCAAAGATGAACTGAATTGACTTAATTACCTGCAGTGAGTAATGACACATTCGTTGCTGCAGTACTCATCCTCCCAGTCGGAATTGATAATCGCCCTGTTGGTGCAACCGCTCCGGATGCATTGCTGGAGGGGCTCCTGTGGGTGCTGCTGGTGCTGCGTGGTCGCGGTTCCAGTGGAAGACATCTCGTTGTTGCCATGCGCTTGCGTTTGCTGCATGCTCATCTAAATTGTTGTGAAGATAAGACAAGAATTGTAGGATTTTTTGGCCCCTTTTTAATATGCTTAAATTCACATTTAACACAAAAAACACATATAAATTAAACATACATACAACATTTAGGAAAAATTAACATGACAACAAAAATTAAAAGCGGAAATGGCTGACTTGATAAGCCTTTATATAAATTAAAAGTTGTATTATTTAATTGGTTGTAATAAATTCAAATAAAACAGTAATTTACCAATTAATTTAAATGATTGCAAACAACAATATAATAATGCTGGTTGAATTTGTGAACAGAGAAAAAAATCAATAAATTTTATCCACGGTCACAAATTTATTGTCTGACGCGATTTCATGTTTCACACACACGCGGGCAATTTCTTCGTTTGAAAAAGTGATTTTTAAACATTTATTTTCAAAATTTTAATAATATAAACAAAACAGAAATTTTTACAAAAAAAAAGTATACAAAGGTGCGACCACCGGGCACCAGAGTGAAGAGTCAATAAATAAATAGACGACAGACGTAAACGCCAGCGGAAAGCGGTGAAAGACCGTCGTGAAAAGCGAATGCACTTTTATTGAGGTTATGTGCTGTCAAAAATTTCCTTGTGTCAAAATTATCAGATGACATTTCGAAACGGGGATATTATTTATTGGAAATAGACATAATTGATTTTAAAACATTTCAAAACTGTAAAATTGCCGTTGAAAATTACTGTTAATATTCGAACAATGGATTAAATTTGGTTTAAATTATTATTTAACTAAGAGTTTTAGTGTTTACTATGAAACTTTGAATACGCAGTATAAACTAAATAAACAACCAGAACACAATTAAAAACGTTTTTCTGCTGAACTCAATTTGCATGCAAATATAAACATTTAGAATGCATGCCAATATAGGTACAATATTAAAAGGTTTCCATACAAAACAGCAGAAAAATAGACACAATGTAGGGCTTCTAGAAATTTTTCATCGACTTGAATTGACTATAAAAAAAATTAATTTAATTACACACAATTTAAAAAAAAAAATTTCTGAGGAATTATGCAAAACCAATATTTTCTCTTCCCATAAAAGGACATTTTAAATCTTCACGATCAAAGTCATCGCGTGATGTTTATGCATAATCCTTAGTAACTCCTAAATAAATTTGTATGTTGAAATAACAACTACTACGAGTATAATTATTTAAGGCAAGCAACCTAACCCAAAATATCCCTTACGTTTATGTACCTGTTGTCCAGCATAACCACCATGTTGATTGTTCATTGGATTTTGTATATGCTGTGACGACATGTGCTGTTGCTGCTGATGATGATGGTTCGGTGGACTCATGGCGGCCATTGGATGTCCCAACATGTTATTGGGTTGGGGATGACCCATTAGTTGGGACTGTTGCACACTGTTTTGTGCATGAGCGGGATGATTCGCCTGCAGAGGAATATTTGATTGCATCATAATCTGAAAGCGAATAAAAAAGAAAATAATAAGTAAATTGTTAAATTTTGAGCTCTTATAAATAAATGGAAGCGTCTCCCTCCGAATACAAACAACTATTTTGGCGCACTAACTTTATTACTTACATTCTTAGACATCTGAGAGTTCATTTCCATTGTGGACTGATTAGCATTGTAGTTAGTGTATTGCTGTTGATACGTGTTGTGATGCTGCTGTGGATGCAGTTGCTGCTCCACGTGTTGCTGTTGTTGCATATGCTGTGGATGATGAGCGGCTTGATGTTGATTAGGATGCTGTTGCTGTTGTGGTGGTTGCTGCTGTTGCATGGCTATATGAGAATGCTGTGGCTGGTGTTGTTGTGGTTGTTGCTGTTGCGGCTGCTGTGGCTGCTGCTGTTGTTGCTGTTGCTGCATGTGATTATTGGCTACTTGAATATTTTCTCGAGGCGGCTGCGGTTGTTGTTGTTGTTGTTGTTGTTGGGGCGTATGAGTATTTGGTGACGGCTGATGAGGCGACTGGTAAACTATTTGACCTGGTGGGTCTTGGCTAGTAACTGGGGTATTGCTTTCTTTTGAGACAATATTTGCTCGATAAGCTGCCAGCGCTTTAAGATACTCTTTTTTAGCTGCTTCAGTTTTCTTTTTATAAATCTAAGGAGGAAATTTAAATAATTTAATAAATTATTTTTTAAGCGAAAAGTTTAAATAATTACATTTTTGTGAGTAGTATCCAAAACGTCCCACATTGATGCGACAATTTTAGAAACTTCACCAAATGAGGCTTGAGGATTTTGACCCTTGATGGCAGCTTGAGTGTCACGGAAGAACAATGCATATGCAGAGACAGGCCTAAAAAATGAATGACAAATGATAAAAAGTTCCGATAATAAAAAGGAAGTGGAAAACTCACTTTTGTGGCTCATTTGGATCTCGCTTTTTCTTTTTCTTCGCCATTTTGGGTTTCTTAACGTTGCCGTTTTTTGCCAAATTAGCCTCCGCCAATATTGTGTCGGGAGACGGTCGTTTCAGCGAGTTCGCCATGTGGCCACTGTCATCACTGTCATCGCTTGTGGTTCCTGTTGTTTCAACGCCACCGGCGCTGTGTGTTTGGGGTGATCGGCCAAATGTGTTGACGGACGGCGACATTTGTGGTGGCATTTGCGGAGACGACTGAGGTGGTTGCATTAGCAATTGCTGCTGGTGATTTGCATTTGTTGGCACCACATAGGAGTTTTGGTTTGGCGAATTTATATAACTGGGACTACAAGAACAATGGAAAAAATTCGCAATAGAAAAAAAATCCTTTGACGAGGCACAACGAAATAACATTCGCAAACTCACCTTATGTTATCAATGTGATTGTGAGGTGATTGTTGTGTGGGCTGTGGTGGTGGAGGCTGCTGAGGATGCGGTTGTTGTTGTTGTTGCTGTGGCGGTGGTTGTTGCTGTTGCTGCTGCTGCGGTTGTGGTGGTGGTGGCGGATCCGAATGCCATTGGCCCACGAACTGATGATCATTCAACATATTCATGTGTTGAATTTGATTCGGATGCATTGGATATGGTTGATGGGCATCGAGTTGTTGCTGATGATGCGGCTGATGATGATGCTGAGGTTGGTGTTGCTGTTGCTGCTGCTGTTGATGTTGTATCGGCTGCAGCTGAGTGTTTATTGAAGGGATATTGAAATCTTCATCTCCAAATGATGGTGTGTGAAATGTCTGATGTAAGATGAAATAATAATAATAATTAAAAAATCAATAAATTCAATTGGGTGTACACCCGGTTTCAAGTGTAACTGATGAAGTTGTTTAATTACCTGATCATCTATAACAAATCCACCTTCATACTGTTTGCTGTACCCATCATTTTGACTCTAAAATGAAAAGAAGAAAGGAATTTAATTTAAATATGCAATTATCAATTAAGAAATTCTTAACAAACACAAATTGTATACGAACAATTAAGATTAATTATAGATATGGTAATAAAACATGCGCCAGTGATTGGATGAGTTACGATGACACATCATCAATTTACATTTACGATATAATGTCTGCGGATGAATCATTAGACAAACCGTCATTGTTCGTCATTAATTTGTATTTTAATATAACTAGGATGAGATTAACTGTGTCAAAGGGATGACTAATTTTAAAACATTTAACATGGTTGAATAAAGGACAAAAATATTGACTCGCAAAAAAGGTAATTACACAAAATGCACAAAGACAATATAAAGTACAAGTAATTAATAATTTTATCAGATACATTGCCCTTTTTCTAAAAAAAGAAGCTTAATTGTGTTAAATTATAAAAGCTTTTCTAATTATATTTGCCAAAGAATGAAGTTTAAAAGCTAGCGATTCATTGTGAAGAATTTTATGGAACGAAAAACAGAATGTTTTGTCCATTGTTCTTGTGTGGAAGTGGAACGACGATATACATACTTAATTATTGTCTTAAACGTATATTTATACAAACAAGTAAGATGGGGCTTTTAAAATTTTATATTTCCAGTCAAAATTGAAGAATTTCGAAAATTAAAAAATAGTTTTGAATTTAAAATGTAAATTTATGACCTTGAATGACATTGATTTTTATTTCGATTAAAATTTAATCAATTTCGTTAAATTTGTTACTTATTAAAATTAAAACAAAAAACAATTGCAAGCAACCAAATGCATCGCAATAAAATAAGAGCAAGTTGCAGCACATGCACAATTATATTATTCCTGCTGGGAGCTCTATTGTGCAGTGCAGTGTACGAATATGTATATCGAGTGTACACGTCACGTCATTTAAAAGTTGCAAAAGTGCCCACGCAAATTCAAGAATAACTACATATATTGAAAGACGCTCATCTAAATTCACATATTAAGGTCAGCACAATGAACTCTCTCTCACTCTTGTCGCCACCGCAAAATTTCTATTCGACATTTATATAATGTTATTGCTTAACACTTATGCGACATGCCATGTGTTAGTACACACAGCAGCATAGTAAGTTTGTTACAGCAGCTATCTTGATCTTATTAAAATTGGCATTAATCAAAACGGTTTTTAACAACAAAAAGAATAAGTTAAAGGAAAAATTATTTGAAATAATTTTTATATTTTCATTTCATTGTGAAAGGACGAAAGGGTGCAACACAATTTCACCACAATTTTGTGTGTGCCCTCAAAGTTTACAACCCTTAAACGAATATAGCTCAAATCAATTTGGATTTAAATTTGAACGATTCGCATGGAAATCCCCGCACGATCAATCTCATCTCCTTAATGGAATCCCAGCTCATCCGCATGAATTATAAAAGGATAATCCCGGATATTTTGTTGCCGTTTTTTTGTGTTGTTGTTGATATTTTGTTGGTGTGTCGTTAGATTAGCTTAAGGCATGGTTGCAATTGCGATTCGTTTGCCTACCTCCCATACATACACGACGACGGGTAGGTACATACATAGTTAGTTATAATCGTTGTGTAGGTATAAGCAGTGATGTAAAATGTACGAGGAGTTCCAATTATAGTTTACTTAAGAATTTAGATGAAAAATAAATTGGACAAACAATCATTATTGTGATTGTTGATGGCTAGGGGGTTATGTATTTGTGTAACAATATTGGGAGCGATGAACTTTCAGCAGGTTTTAAAAATATAAATAGCTACGAATGTAACTGGTTTCAATGTATTGGAATGGTGTATTGTGCAACGAAAATTGGAAAAAAATTAAAATCAACTTCAAGGTTAATTTCTGTAGTTAGTTTCTCTCTTTCTCATTTATAACTCATTGTCTCGAATGTCTCTCTCACTCGTGTTGAAATAAAAAAATTGTTGCACAAAAAGAATTAAAATTCTGAATAGGGAACGTTACGATAATGTTAGGTAACACGTGTAATCTAACCTCTCTTTTTGCAGTTTGCTAAAAATGGGGAGGGAGGGGGGGAGGGATAGATGGTGATGGACTGCACAATAATTGTTAGATGCATTTTATTGGTTGTAAAATGTACATAAAATGCAGTACAATGTCCGGCTTTTTATCACCGAATTTCCAATGAATTTGAGTGTAATTTTAACGGGCCATTCAAAAGCTTCTGTGTTGGTTCATAAAAACTGTACTAAACCAAGCATTTAAAAAACACGTGCAAACTACACGTAGTTACAATTTTACGCACAACATTAGCGTGACGATTGCAAATTAACACACGCTGCTGCAGCACTGATTGCATAATTGACATAACGCAATTTAAACGACATAATGCAAAATGTTAAAGCTCAATAGGATTTGAGCCAAGCTATAAAATGTATGCGGTAAATTAACTCCGGCCCCATTATGTATGCAATCAAACCGCAATATCTTATCAGCGATTTATAATTATCACACAATCAGTTTAATAATAATTGTTAGTTGTTACTTGTTACCATAAAAGTGAACATTAAAAAATAATTAATCCCTATCTTTGAATAAATAAACGCCAAGCAAATAAATTGTATGTGTTTTTTGTGACGGTACAATGCTAAATAACATTTCAAGGATATTCCACTGTTTTGTCCCACATATGTGTGGCTGGGCTGACACCCTGCACAACGAAATGACAAAATCTATACGTACATCATCACTTACGGTAGATATATACTATTTAAACGGTAAAAATACGGGTACCTCAAAAAGAAGGAGCACACTAGCCAAAATGTACATTTAAAATTACTCGATCAATTAAGTTCAAAACAGTTTTCAGTTCGTCCTTCATATATCGTTTCATTTTCTTCGACGTATACAATACAAATATATAGCAGCTGCGGTATATGAACGACGAACGGTTTATACACACGCAGGGACTAGGGAGCGCGCGCGACCCGGCTCCTTGGGAGGAGTATGCTCGCTCACCACCACCCTATATACGTACCCTACTCCCCCTGCGCGCACAACACATCCTGCCAACACAACCAGCCACCCCCACCCACTTCTTCACCCTTGTGCCCTCTTCCCATCCTTGTGCTTCTCATCTTGCCTTGTGCCTCACCCCTTTCGGTGTTGGCACAAAAACGTATACATGCCGCATATATTCTACAGCAAGTGTGCGCGCGGGGTCTCGTCTATACGGGACGTGCACTTGTACCCTATACATCTTTTACGTATAATATTTTCACGAGGGTGGCGCGCGCACTTTATCGATTTCTTTTCGAAGGCTAATACCACACTAAACAAATTTTATCTTACAACGGGACAAGCGCGCGTTCTCATGCATTATCGGTACGGGTATCGTACATACCACCCTCTCCCTAACATTGTACAAACGTTGTGTACAAGTGTACACTATACGTCCGCCAGAAAATATACTTACACCAACACACACAGGCACCCCTCACTCACACACATCCGATTTCAATTCACACACAAACACACACACACCCCATCGTGGCGTGTATATAAATATAGACAATTCTTAAAAGGATTTTGGAATTAATTTTTGGGTACGCCGTACGGATCCTTATAGCGTATTCTGATTTCTGAGTGTATTTATTTATGCTATACGTTCCTCGCGCTACCCTTGTTTCAATCATGTACGATTGTTGATTTAACATCGCGATATTTGTTTCGTTTTTAAAGGATATATAAATTGCTAATTAAATATAGATATTAGTGCTGGTGCGGAATTAAACAGAAGGCAGGACCTTGCATGTATAAGCCGGGACTAACATGTGTGCCTAATGTTACTGTAAGGCACAAGTTATATAGATTTCATTCCCCGGGGGTTGAATAGCCGCCTGTATAGTTTCGCTGCCGTACAGATTTAGCATTAGGTCATAACAAGATGTATGGCATGTTTGGCCTATGAGAAATGGCACTTAATGTAATGCCGGACCAATATATAATGTGTAAATATGTAGGATTGGAATAACGACTCATAAATAATTTATGCTGACTTCATTTAAATAAATTAAATACTTTGTTTCCTTATTTTTATTTATTTTATGATGATGAAATATTTTCTCAAGGATAACGTAATTTTGTTGAATCGTCAAAATTTACAGACATCCTTATAATAAAAGTTGGCATGATACATTCAGCAGGAAGGATTAAATAATAAATGTTTTTCATTATTATTAACAAACGTTCTAACGGTGCAAGAAAGTGTTGCAAGGATTAAATTCTTGCAAATACCCAATTATAAATATGTGAGATGAAGTCTTTAAAAAGCACAAATATCGCAAGTGCATGGATTGGGGGCTCAACCGGGGATCACACAATTAATTAAAATCCAAAGAAATAATGAATTTAATCTATCAATGTCATTGCATATAAATTTGCAATTTAACGATACCAATTTTCGTTGGAGCTTCTCAATTCACCCAGCGTAATAATATGGAGTACACTTAAATCCACTGCAGACGAATTTGAAATTCTTTAAATAAACTAAGCGACACATAAACGAATATTATGTACATAAAACACATGCATATTATATACGGATCCTTGTACATATAATCAATAATTTATGTTTCCAATTTGGAGTTTTACATCTCCGGCTGCATTTAATAAATACACAATATTTCGGATTTACGACTATTGCCAAACACAAATCCAGATGACACCCCTGTAAGTGACGACTTTGTTTATGCAATTAAGTTTACAATTTATTATAACTTTTATAGTAATACAGATGTACAGCGTGTTGTCGAGCACACAGGTAAAATGGTTTGCATGTTAATGTCGACTTAATTATAGGACGCATTCTTCTTCACAGGAATAGGTAAATTAAATGAATATTCATTGTGATACATCTAGGAATTTTCCGAAAGAAATCGATTGCTATTAATAAACGTCAAGGGGTGTGTGTTTTTGTGTATGGTTTATTGAACCAACTAACTAACTATTTCCTGCACCAACAGTGTTTTTGTATATAAACAAAACTGTATTTATTTTGAAGTTTATTTTATACAGGGTGATGCAATTGCTGTTTGCTCCATCAACAAACAAGTAATTAATTTGAAGTTAAAATTGAACAAAAAAATGAAAAATTTTTGATTTTCGTTGAAAAATTGAGTATGATCATTGAATAAATATTTTGACCTTGAAATGTTTAGAAAACACTTAAAAGTAAATTCTCAAAATAATTTAAATCAATTGAATTTAACAATTAAAAGTGAAATATATGACATTAAAATGCCCAAAGGTCTCCATATTTATTTTTAGTCAACACCAAATGGACTTCTTTCAACACATACAAACAATCTTCACAATTTCCAATTTGCATAATTTAATTTTGTCCCCACCCTGTATACATAATATGCGCCCAATAAGTATTTTGATAACATATATTCTGGCTAATGTAAACATTAATTACAAAAGATCTACAGTCAAATAGAATAAAAACAACGGAACCCCTACAATTATGTGGGCACGCATTAATTTCAATTAATAATTAACCAATTGTCAATATTTACATAAATTCCGTTTCAATTTGCGTACACAACAGTGCAAGATCGTAACAGCTTTTAATGTAATTGACATTTTTATTGATATACAAAGGTAACTATCACAATAAATATTCGACTTTATCAGATTCATTGGATCTTCATAAAATTCAATTAAAATAATAATGAATAAAATGGTTTTAATGGTAAAAGAGTTTATAATTAAAACAATTTTCAATTAAAAGACTGTATCCTAATTACCTATGTTAATGTGGCAACAGCAGAAACGAGTTTTCAGAATTCACATTAAAACTGTTATTATGTTATACATAAAATGTTTAATGATTTCAATTTCTCACTATGCACTATGTAGGTACATTCGTTGTGCGATGCCTTTTGTACCCTATCCACAAAAAAACAGTATTTTTAGAAACTGTACCAAAAATAATGAAATGACTTCGCTTTATGCTAGTTCTTGAAGAGTTCTATATTTACCAAAAAATAATTTAATTGGTTGGACAATTACTTTGGCAAACATTCTCTTAATTATTTAAAATTATTTATATAAATTGCATTTAATAAAAATAATAATGTGTACAGTAAATTGAGCTGTAAAACAACTGCAATTATTTTTATGACGACGAACAACAGCATAAACGTTTATTTTTAGTCGTTGAACAAATTTAAATGATTCTGCCATTAAGTGGAATAAATAAACTCGCTCTATGTACGAGATACGTGTATATCATGGAAACAAATTTTACAAAACAATGTAGAAAACCAACCATATAGTTTCTTATATTTTGATATGAATATTCCCGTTATACAACGGAATACAGAAAATCAATGAGACAGTGAATGGAAGAGACGAAACGAAAATGTTCCAACATAAATTCTCTGTACGTACAGTCATGAAGTTTTATACGCGCGAGTAGGAAAGACATTCAAGTTTCTACGTACATTTATATAATGTACATTTATTCATAACACTTTACGTATACGTTCCATTTGTAATGAAGTGATTTAAACGAATAAAATTGTAATAAATTACGCGATTTTGGGATGTTTGTCCCACCGCTTCCACCCAACTTTTGCTAGAAGAAGGTGTGTGTATGAGTATTGTATGTGTGTTCGCTAATATCAATCATGCATAGTAGTAGGTTAGGTACCTTTTGTCAACATAATTATGCACAAATATAAATTATTCAGCATGAATATAAAACCCTCTAATAACAACAACTAAACAAATAAAAATCTCGTTAAATATTTAAATAAGACAAAGTTTGCTGCAAACAAAAAGAGGGGAGCCCATAATAACATAACAATAACATAATATAGGTGGTAATTGTATACAGCTGGGCATAAACGTTTTTCATCATTTTAAAAATGTTGCAGTGCAAATGTACAAACAAATAAAGAGTTTAGAGCTCTCAGTTTGATTATCAATTTACTGTTGTTTTATTACGAATTTAAAAAGCGTTCATAATATCGGCCATTAAAAACTGTATACAGTTTACACAAATATCTCAAATAATAGCCAGCTCCACACCGAATAAATACGTTTAAATGCAGATAAGGAAGTATAACAAAACGTTAAACAACCGTACCAACTAATAGTTAGCTGACGTTTCTCTTCCCCTTGCGCGCAATAAGACAGATAGATTATGTGCATTTTAACAAACATGCATAATACACCGCATAATACATATATTATGGTGTATGTTAATTGAATGTGAATGTCTTAAATTGATTGCAAACACAGTATGACTTGTTGTCCACTCTTGGAATTCCTTGACCTTTCAGCTATAAGAAATCTTGCAAAGAAACTTGATGTTTTTGTGTTGCGCGCGCGCGCCTACTCCGCCCCTCGTCTGACGTACATATATGTACGAGTACAACCAACCACCATCACCACCATTACCACCATCGGCAACTATGTGTATGATCCCCCCGTACAAAGGCGGCGTGTACAACCACTCTGATTCATTCAACCATATAGCTGAAGAAGAAGGATGAGAACGATGAAGTAGGTGGAAAAATTGCACACGCAATTCAGTTAATAAGCGTGCACTTATGGAAAATATAATTATTATAGATTTCATTGCATTATATTTACACATGGTGTTTCGTATTTGCATTTTTTACGAAAAATTTCTGACATCAATTTATATGGAATTAATTAGAAATGACCTTGATATAAAATAGTTCATGACCTTGATATGACCTCAACAAAGTTCAAATGTAAATGACACGTGTTACAAAAATGATTGATTATGAATTATTTCCACATTTATTTTAGTACAAACAATTAGTCATTTCTCGAACAATAACTCCGATTTATATCACAACATTCGTGTCAGTTCTGAAAATAGATCAACCAGCACACCCAGTATATGATCCATTTTATATAAAAAGCATAAATGTGTTGTGTTTGTGAGAATGTATAAAATGCACGATTTCTGCAACATTAACAATAATACAAATTTATGTAACTTAAACTGACATATGGAAAAAATAAAGTACACAATTTTTTCCGGTAAGCAATTAATTTTGTGAACCCTTTTATTTGTAGTTTTTTCTACTTTATGTGTTCAAATTTTTTTTTTCATCATCATCTCGCCTTTTTTAAGTATAATGGGAAATGTTGTAATTTATTTAAAATGGAAATCGCAGTTAAATACTTATTGGCTGCGAGCCAAGATTCTACGAAAAGAGTTAAGTAGTATATATAGTTATTGTGTGTACGTAGTGGATTTGGGCCAAAAATGCTATAATAGTTGCGTTAATGGCCGAAATGTTACAACGGCTTGATGTATGTATATGCGTGTGTAATGGGATGACTCACTTTCAAGTTGAAATGCAATTGCGATAAATTAAACTGCAAAAACTTTTAATAGAATACAATTTTCTAAGCACGTTCGTTTGGGAGTTCAACTACAATCAACTATAGTATCTATAACTGTACACGCCACTGAATGGTTTCAGTTAAATATAATTTAATGACGACATTAAAAGTTAATTATAATAAAATTATTTTAATATTCCACAAAACAAATAACCTTCATAAAATTTTATACCAAACACCAAGAAAACAATAATACCTAATTACTATTTATAACTCAAGTGTTTATATTCTATTAAAAAAAAAAAAATACAGTGTCACGAAACCGTATCAAAAACTGCGACTAATTGAAATAACAAACGCTCACACAGTCGCATAAAATAATGTATAATGAAGGCGAATGCATATTAAAGTCGATTACATAAAACAATAGGTCACGTGGCCTAGATGGTCGTTGACTAAAGAGGAAGTAAAAGAGAAAAGCATGTGAAATCCGGATCCGCATGTACACACACATTCTCACACACACCGCAGTTGCACAGTGCGAATTAGCAACCCACAAACCACTCCGATTCGTACAATTCGAATAAACTTAATTTTTATGTGCCAAAAGAATTACCGTTTATTTTTTCAATTACTTTTAATATGAAAAATGATTATTTCAGCAACGAGAAACCGTTACTGAGTTATTCATATTATATTATCAGAAACAGATGACCCACAATTGTACAATAAAAAATTTATCAATATTAAAAATGTGCAGCGGGCATGCGAGGGAACATGCAGCATTATCTTAAGCTCAAAAGTTGTTGCAAATTGAGCAACATTTTATAATGGCAGACGGCAGTTGCACAGCCCCGTTTTGAAGTGGACCGCGACCTTGTGTGACTTAATGTTGCAATTTAACGATAAGTTGAGCATTGCAATTTACTGCAGATGATAGAATTTCTCCAGTGTGAATGCTGCTGTTGTTGATGACAAAAAAAAAATTTAATTTTTTATGAATGCAACTTTGTTAGGAACAAAAAAGAAATTAAATACTTTTCTACTTTGAATAGGTATAATTTAATGGAACTGCGTAAAATAAAAAACACGTTTTATAATGTACGACCTTAAAAAAAAATTAGTGGCAAGGAGATCCACACAAGACATATCTGAATTTGTAATAAAATTCCTAATAATTTTATCCATGCAAAGATCATAATTTAATTGTGTGACCTTTGACATGCACCACTGAATACTGATCCTACAAGCATACAAATATTTTAATTGTAAACACTCCATTGATAAGATAAAAATAAAATAAATAAAACTTGACTGCGCAGTGTGAATTTTGATAGTTTGACGTCATCCGAGTAAATTTTTCATATAAAAAATAATAAAAATGGTGCCACTATTTAATTCTCGAGCAGATCTTTACTTTTTGGTCATTAATTTTTAGGAATTTTGACTAGTTTTAATTTAATTGCTTTCTTAAAAACCATTAACTTAGAATGACTTTTAAAATAACAATTTAATTTTTTTGATATGTTCCAGAAAAAGGGTTTTTTAAATAATTTGTAGAATTTAAACAAAATATCATTTAAATTTAAATTTAATTTTAAACAATTAAAATTTCTGTAAGAATTGCCACATTGATTTAATTTACAATTCAAACAGAAGAAATAGACATAAAAACGAATGCAAAATTAAATTGCAAAATAACTAAAATTGAAAGTGTTACACAATGCATCGGTAAAAATCACACTGCAAAATATTTTAAAATTGACAAATACCTACAATATTGATGTTGCACAAATAGCACGAATATTTAAATAATTTCTTAGATGCAAACAGCTTGACCTCATTCATTGCAAGTTATATTAAAACGACAAAACTAAAGCCTTTTAACAAATTGTCAGATTACTTCACACAATTAATGTGCCTATATTTCAAGTAATAAATTGCAATTATCAGCAAGGAATAAACGAAGTTAGAATTTATAGCAATCGCTTCCTTATACGATGGTAATGTGACGTCCCAAGTGGGTTCGTTCGTAAGCATATAATTAATAAATAATTACCAACATTTCCCATATCAATATGAATTATGAAAAAAGTTTGTTCTTACCAAAAAAATAAAATTAAATACTACGTATACAGCAAATAAAGCATATGACGTATATACAGAAACACACACAAACGTCCTCGCCGCCCTTCTTCACATGGAAAACGCGAGGAAAACATGAAAAATTTAATTTGGAAATTTTCTACATATTTTACAAAGTTTCAAAGAAGAAATAATAAAGTTTAAATTGCATACACATATACATGGGTACGTATTATGTATATATATTGTACGTTTATGTACGTACGAGAAGAGTTTACGTTCATTTCCAATTTAGCCGTTTTATATAAAGCGCGCTGGGAACAAGAAGGAGAAAATGTTGCGCGGCGACGAAGACGTGAGCGCAACATCGAACAGAGGAACATAGTATAAAATGAAAATAAATGAAATACTTACACATGCATATAAATGTTTTTATTTAAAAAAATTGGGGAAGGAAGAAAACGTACACTCAGAGGAAAATCCATACACATCCAAAGTAAAATTTTGAAGTTTCCCATACACGCGCAGAGTACACGTGTACGAATACACAACAAATTCGTATCCATGTGACTTTCCCCACTGTGAAGCGCTCGAATGTGAACGTGTGGCGTAGTAAAAACGGAAAATGCTTGCGCATATTATCAAATATATTTGCTGCGGCACACACACAACCACGCAAAACGTTCACTCAGAAAATACATACAACCCAGCTTCACAAACAAAATTATCATAATTATCATAAATTTACATTATTTCATCCAGTTATTTTTTAATTTTATTGAAACAACATTTTAAGCCATTAAAAGTTTTTAATGCGACTTATGTGTAAGGGATTGGTTGAAGATGGGCCTGCGTACTTATCAAGTATTATAATTTACATTATATGATGGCATAGATTGATTGCGTGCACGTCTTAAGGAATATGTGTTTTCATAATTAATGCATTTAAATCCTGTTAACATTAACACCGATTTAATAACAGAACTTTTTGAGTTTTAGCATTAAATTCAGCGTGTTCACCAACAGAAAAATGGTTTTAAATAGAATCATTAAATTTGGCCTTGATTATGAAGCATAATTAAATTCACAAAAATTTAATTAAACTACCAACGTACCCAATTTTATAAACTTTAAATAAAAACCATAACAAAAGACGTCTCACTAGATCTAGAAAGATTAGAAACATTAAAAATTTCAACATGAACGAGTTTTTTTATTGACAATTTAATGTTTCTTTGCATTTCGAGCATGGTCATTGACAGTAGAATTTACGATCGTGTGTGGCATACGGCTCATTGATATGATTGTATGTAGTTTGTATAGTTTTGTACAGACAAAAAAAAGAGAAGTATGTAAACGAAAAAAAAAATTGTAATAAAAGACAACATATGTTGCCGTAACTGCACACACACAAATATTCAAAAAAAAAAAACTACAGAAACGATGCTGGGGGATAGTTATTCCACATTCACCAACATAACTACATAGAGCGTATCAAGTCAATTATGTACGGCCATACGAAACGAGACTTGACATTTACGTCGTTTAATTAAGATTTTCGAATGCAATCAATTTAAATGCTCAAAATGCATATTGATCAGTTGCATAGTTTGTAAATGGGTGTGTGTGTGAAATGAATTAATGACGAATGGCATGCATAATTTAATGCAACATAATATCCCGCATATGTACCTAAGGGATGCATGCGTATCAGAGGGTGCTGCTGCAAATAATAGTGGGGGGCCTACTTTTTGTAGCTTTATGTTTTTGGTATATTAAACACATAAATTTCACTTAAGAATATGTGATTAACCTTCCAAGCTGAGATCACAGCTTGAGGTTAACTGAGTGGCGGCGCACAAACAAGCAGGTGGTTGCTCTTAACGTGCAGTTAAGTTCACTCCTCTTAAATGGCGTTTTTTGTTTTGTGAGTGTTTTATTTAGAAGAGCAATCTGATTGGACTTCATATTGACAATGTGACAGGTTTTATAGGTGCAATAAAGCTTCATTATTGAGCAATTGTTTATTGCGAAAAGGACTCAGAATTAAAAACATTATTTTTGAAAATAAAGAATTTTGGTAACCTATAGTTGTTACATTCTTGTCCCTGATAAAAATGTAATGAAATAAATTCATCAATCATCTTGCATAATTGCATGAAATTAGTTATATCATAAATAATTAATCAAACAATTTTTTCCGGGTGTACAAAATCAAATCAAATTGTTATAAAACAATAAAAATTTTCAACAAAACAAACTATAACTAATTACGCCTGAAACGTATTATACCTACATTTATTTATAAATTATAGTAAACATGTCGTAGGAATATATTGTGTTGCACAATGCGACGCTTATAACGGAAATGAATTACGTAAAGCTCTTCCCTCGCATACCACCGTCCCCCTTCATCTCCCTCGCGTCGTTACCCCGCGCCACAATAACATGACAAACACCTACGCAAACTTAAGTTTTTACCCAACAGGAAAAAATCAATTGCAATTTACGTTGATGAAAAAGTTAATTGGAACAAACAAAGAATGGAAAATTAACTAAAAAAAAATCTTATTAAATTAGTTTTTCTTCCTCCACCGGTATTTATCAGTGAGTCTCCTTTGTGCCCTTTCTTCGATGACGCTAGCGCGCGGTGCACGTGTGCGTGTGTGAGTGCGCACGTTAAAAACTCATACAGACGTACTCACACATGCGAGCATTTCACTGAAAAGAACACCTGGCATTTTTTCGAGTTGAGAACTGAGAAGGTATCACAATATTTTTTTTAGTTTATATTTTTGGGAAATTGTTGTGCAACGACGACCCTTTTTCTACAGTGTACAACTATGTTTTAATTTAGCCACAGTGTGTATATTTGCCACGGTCTGGCAAGAATCGATTTTGATTAATTCTGCAGCATGCGTTTTGAAGCGTGATTTCGAAAATTCTTCTAGGACGAGTCACTTGCAAGAAAATGTATTTAGGTGAATTGTTTGTATAGGTGTAGAGTGTTGCCTGCGATCGTAAATACAGGGTGATTATTTTTAAGTTTATTAATTTTTAAAATGTAACAATTCTAAATTTTTTAATTCTTTTTATACAATAAAAACAAATGGGAATTTAAATTAAATACCACCCTGTGAATAACAGGATAGTGGAAAATGTAAATGTCAATGAAACGATTAAAAGTAGATGGAAGCAATCTGGATTAATACAACCTTTTGAATGCAACATTTTGATTTAAATGCCAATGCCTGCCATAGATTTTCAAACAATAAAAAAATTGACTTAAATGTGAAGAGAAAAGAAAGTAAAACAAATTTTATTATGTACCAAGTTCAATTTGTAATATGTATTATTAAATGATTATTAATTATCGAAACATAAATCGATTAAAATGTATGCAGACCCGATGGTTATTATAACGGTAAATACATAATTCACAACACAAAAACGATTTAAAATTAAAAATTATAGACTTTTGAGTTCTTCGGGAATTAAATAAATTTGCAGTTATTGAAAATTAAGCAATCAATTTACAAACCTCCATAAGTAACATTATTTCACTTTAAAATATCCAATAAGATTGGTTTACAAAGTACACTTACACAAAGTACGCTTACGTGCAATTTCAAGGTTTTTAAGTACAAAATACAATTCGCTTTGCAGCCAAAGCCTTAAAGTTTATAATTTAAAAGTGCAGTGGTAGTTTTTTTTTAATTCTTACGACTTACACCTTAAAATTGAATTCTCTTCGACAATGCTCGTCTGCAGGAAGAAGGTTAAACTTAGGTTTTTTATAATCCAGACATCGTAAAAAGTCAAAAGTGCAGAGATAAACATTTTACTACCTTTTAAGGATTTATTTTTATTATCGAACAAGGGAACAATATCGCCCTTCCTTTTATCAAACACACACCATCATTCGTCAATGCATATGTAATATGTATGAAGAGCGATTCACATCAAGTCCTGCCTTGATAATTTTACGAGCTATACGGTACAAAGGTGGACTGCATCAATTGCTGCGAGTTAGTTATTTGTTGCATTCAAATTCGATGTGAGAGACGATGTGGTTTTTCTTTTAATTCGTACAAGCAGTTTACACTCAAAATGAATTTACGTCTGCGGAATGTTAGTTGTTGTTACAGATAACAACCACACAAGAAAAGAAGGTAAAAACAAAGTAAAAACGCTCAAACACACAAAAACAACATGAACTTGTTGCACAGCTTTTGAGTTTACAGAAACGAATTACTTTTCGGAGAATATATAAATTATATGCAGTTAAATAAAGTGTGAGAATGTGTGTGCGGGAAGAATTAAAAGAAACTAATTAGAAATATCTCCTAAGGCAAGTTAACTTCACGTTTTAGTTACCTTTATATTTTTGAGCATTCCATACAACTGGTTCATACGTTGGATAATTCATTACAAGAATAAAGGTCATCTAAAGGACAACCCGTTGCATATTTTGTTAAAAACAACAAACAAATCCATCAATTAAAAAATTTGCAAGTTAAAACTTAACAATAGAACTTTGTTTTCACTAAATTAAATGAGACTTCATAATCATTTTTGTTTAAGACAACAACAACTTAATAGGTTTTCTACTAATATTAAGGGCAAACAAAATAATTTAAAAATCCCTTTTAGGGAAATTGTTCGTTACGTCCGAACTTCGTAAAAGTTCGGTTGTGTGTTTATTTAAAACGTTAAATTGATTTAAATACGATAAAATTATTTTAGAAACGTTGGTAAACAGTTTCGGTATTGAAAAACTCATTTTAACGTAATTTTTTTTAAGGACTTTAAATGAATAAATATTAATTTTATTTCGTGAGAGATATCGGTGTATCTTTACCGCAGGTATGCACCTATATAAATAATATCGTTCCCCACACCATGAAAGACTTCTGCAAAAAAGCAAACAAATATGTTTGTACAGTTGTGTTTGATAGTCACGACACTAAACTTTAAGATTATTAGAAATTCGATTAAACGAACATAACATAGGTAGATAATATAGCGTTCTCATTACGATAGTTTACAACATTTCACTCGACCACAAGATAAACCCGTTGCAAGTAAATAAGATAAAGCACCTTATACTTTTAGAGATAACAAATATATAATTATTATTATTTTATAATAATATAAACATTCGTGAGTTATGTACCGCAATGATTTACATCCATATACGGGTAGTAAATGTGTTGTAAGTCATAGCACACAAACCAGAATTTGAAGAACATGAACATTGAACGGTAAACACTAGTTGGGCGAATTTAGTCACTTGTGCCGTGCATTTACCACGTAGCAGGAAACTTTGGCATCAATAATAATCTTTCCGAGTTATATAATATTTCACAAAATGCGATGGAGGTTGCAAATATTAGGCAGCGCAGGTGATTGCGGGAGCAGCTAACTCGTTGACGCGAATGCAAAAGAAGAGGAAATACTCTGCAAGAAAACTATGACGTCGAAGCCAAGGACACGGTTTGCTGTTGCGGCTGTTGCGTAACCAGCAACCGCACACACAAAATTCACAACTTGAGCACATCCCTCTACCCTCATGATAGCTGATTGGTGCAAAACTTTTTCAACACCAAATTAACTGTAAACAGTTAACAATAACTTCAAACTTTATAAATTATAAACAACGAATACGTTGAATTGTTCACAAAACTATTCCCAATAATGAATTTAATATGAACTAATGGTAATGGCAACAGTTTACTTTAAAACATCGCTTTTTGCACACACAATAAAATCGAATAAAAAATGTAAAAAAAAATATAAAAAAACTATCAAAGCAAAAGCAATTTCATTTAGCCTCCTCAATTTGCACAACGCGATTGCAACACTCGACGCTCTGAGCAACGTGTACGTTATAGCACCACTCATCTCATCCGCTTCAATCTTCATATTCCGTGAATCCGCGCGCAGTAACAAAACCGCCACCCAACCACCCACTGTCACCGTGTGCGTTGCTCTGCAGGAATGGGGGTTGAATTATCGTCGGACTAATGCTACTTTTAATTGTGTAATAAAAATAAATGGACGTGATTATGCTCAAATTGGGTTCCTTTGTCAGGATAAAAGTATTGTGTTTAAGTCGAGCGATTTATAATATGCCATTGAAAATCGACATGTGCGCACATGCGTGATTAAATTGTTTGTGTGTGCGCCGCTTGAGGGGGAGGGGGCCACACTCACCATTTTGAGATGGGCTTGATTTAATTTACAAAAAATAAAATAAATACATTGTCAAGAATAATGGCACATAAAATTGAAATTTATTTCCACAAAATGTTATTAAGAGTGATGCGAGTTCGGTTGTATATTGGGCAATGTAAAAAGGTTTTTCAGTTTTTTATGTTGCCACATTATGGTGCATTTAATTGCTGTTAGATAGTAATTTTGCTAAAAGTACGGGAATAAAATTCAGGTTGTAAAATACTTTGTATTCTTAGGTTGAATGAGAAAGTAGATTCAGGAGATGACTCATTTCCGGTTGAATTGTTTGCATTCCATAGTTCACCGTTTAAGGGAATTTTTAAAATTCTAAAAATAACCTTAGTATTACGTCATTTAATATAAATTAAAATTAAAAATACAAGTGGTTATTTGATTTCAATAAAAGTTTTTAAGTTTTTTAAATTTATGCAAGTATTTTTAGTATAAAAATGTCAAAAAATCGAGGCGTTCCATATTCACAGAAATATAACCGAACATTTAATAAATGATTATGAGCAATTGTTAGGGTCTGATTTTGGTTATTCATAACGGTTAAATAAATGGCATCTCGCCTTAGAAGAACTTCCAGTTTTACATTCCTTTTAAGCTATACAAAATAGGAGTTTCTTGAAAAATCTCCTAAATTTTATTTGAAGAAATCGACCACTAATGATAATATTTAAAACTAACATAATCAAATTCCTCCAAATATACATTACTAATAATATTTAATGTGTTTTTACGACCCTTCTGTGCTAGAAGATCGAATTTCATTGACAAAGAACATAAAATGAGTTGAGCTCAAGGTTAGGAATAATACTTATTCTTTGCTTTGGATTGTCAAGACCTCGAAACAGCTTTAAAATTGACTTGACTATGAAAATAATATTTATTATAGTGTTTTGTATGTATGCCTATAGTGTGAACAATTCACAATTACAGAATTGAATATATTATTTTGACATTGAATAAAAAAAAAAATCTATAAAGACGTTTGTTGAAGCCACTTATAAATTTTAAGACTTAATCGCACCCAGTCAAATCAAATTGTGCATATTGTTAAAGTATTTTTGAAGATAAGTTTGTTAAAATTCTAAGGACACATCAATATATTTTTTTATTTAAAAAAAACACAACATAATTTTAAATTAACAACAAAATGTTAAGAATCTACTAAACATATTGTTAAAATCCAATAATACAAAACTAAACACCGTGCGTTGGTGCCCGATTCAGTATTAAATGCTAATCAACTTGCAAATTAAAAACAAATCACAAGTTTCCTATTAACGGTGTGATTTCTAAAAATCAATTAACATGTCAAAAGGCATTTTATAAATTATAACCCCATCGTGTAGGAATTTAAAAATAAACACGTTAATTATATTGTCGCGCACAACAGCTGGCTGTCCAGACTCCCAGTGTCCATGTACATAATCCGAATTATGCACCTTCCCCTCAAGTGAACCACAAAAAAAACGCAATAACAACAAATAAAAAAAATGTCCACAAAAACAACATGCAGTACAAATAGCAACAATTTTACAAACAGAACAGCTGTAAATTGCGGTTAAACAAGGGAATGTACAAAACAAAAAAATTCTTGGAGTGCCCCCTACTGCATGCATGCCGTAGCTTGTACTCATACGTGATTCAATTTTTTTTTTATAAATATAAAACACACACACGCATGCCACGCACATTATGTCAAAATATAAATAATGTAAATGTGTGGCGGAACGGGGTACAGTACGAGGTAATCGGCATATAAAAACACAAGTAAATCACGTAAAAAGTGGGGAAATATTTAATATATTTATGCAGATCAGATAATAGCGTGTTTGTATAGCTCGATTATTAACAATAATAAGCATAATAATTTTAATTCAATTAAAATAACTGAAATAGAAGGGATTGTCAGTTGAATTGTTTACTTTAATTGTATTTATAAATCGAAAGTGCGCTGTTATTTTAAGGCTAAGCGTACAAATAAATTCTTATCTATTTAGTTCATGGAGAAATTGTTGATTTTGGAACAATAAAATTTACGTGTCGCTTAAGTATCGTGATTCCCGAACAATTCTCAATACAAATACAATACGTATACCCACTTTGTTGTATGTACTATGTATGTATTGTTTTAAAAATGTGTTGGCATGTACATAATTTAATTAATGAATTCAATTAAACTCTATACGTAGCTGTACCCAAATGCATGAACATTTACAATACCAACGCACATAGCACACAAAATGGGCACACAATTAATAAATGTGTGTGAACAAAAACGATAAAACTTTATTATTTTTGAAATGGAAAGGTAAATCATCTTTCGTATATACATAAATAATAAAACAAATATGTACAACAGAAAGTTGGAAAATTATACACATTTAAACGATATAATAAAGGAGATTTAAGAAGTTAAAAAATACAAAACGAACCTAAGAGAAGAATGAAACAACATAGAGAATAATAAAAAAGTAATATAACCTGTTTGAGTATAGGCGACGTATAAGAGAATTTCGAATTACGTTTTATATTATACGCGCATATATCTAGCTATATATATATTATATATTATAATTTATTCCCACACCAACGCAGGGTCCGATAAAATAAATGACGTTGCACATAAGCCGCGCGCCGTAAAAATTGTGAATGTATGGACGATTTACAGTTGTGTGCTGCCCATGTATTCGTAAATTCAAATTCATTGCTCACACACACTGTGATTGTGCGATTTTTATATTTCAAATTGGTTTTATCGCCATCCCTCTCATTCCCACCCATTATTATATATTCGCTTTTACTATTTTATTACAATTTATATTTTAAGTGTGGAACTGTGTACGTGCATATTCCACACACGTTCGCTTGTATACATAGCAATGAATTAATTATAAAATAACTTTCGGGTTATTAACATTAATTCCATCCAATTTCCTCGGGGTTTCTCAATTAATTTAAGTGAATTTATTGAGTGAGTATGTGCCTCGTTCCTTGTACTATACCAGTCATTAAATTATCATCTCAAGTCTGTCCATACACATTAAATATATACCAACCTTGTACAAATATTGATCCAGCACTTTGTTTACATCCTCTGGCTCCATAAACGGTTCCATTGTAACAGCGTCTTGGAAGAAATATTAAATATTATCTTCAAGAAATGTACTCAATTAAAACACCAAACTTTTTCACAACAATTCAATACGCACTGAACAACCACGTCTTGTAATTTTAACAGCAAAATGGAGCACTGTAAAATTACTTTTACACGAAAAATGCTACCCACAAAAATTTCCTAAATTGTTTTATTTATTTGAATAATTATGTTTAAGAACAATGAATGTACAATTAGGATTAATTAACTATATTTAATTAATTGCACACACTTAATTCCGTTTTGATTCAGTTTTGAATTTTAACACAAATTATTAACACCGCAAAATCTGTATAAATTTAAAAATTCAACACACGACCACGATACTTAAAAAAAATTCCAGCGTGACACTTTTTTCCCTCTATTGGTCTAACACGGCCCCACACTGATGGTTTACCGCAGCGAATGATTGTGGGGTCTCAATTAAAATGCAGTTTAATTTCACGTAGACGTTGGTACTCACAAAAATAAATCACCAAAAAAAAGTATGCACCGGATTAAATTCAAGAATTTTTTTATTTTTATTTAGTTATTTTTAGCAACGCAATTTTGCGTTTCACACGAGATTTTAAATGCACCGCTGTTTATTGTTAAATAATTATTATTTAATGATTTTTGTAATTAAACACGCACAGCATGTCGGCCCAATACACAGTGACAGAGTGACCACGCACTTCTGCGAGTGAATATTTGATGGCTGCGGCTGCCTAGTCCTACGATGGCTAGTGCGATGTATCGCGTTGCTGCGCTCCAGACACTATGAATTCGATGCTTCCCCGTTGTCGACGCGACTCAATTTGAATATTTTGTGGAATATTTCGTTAGCGACACTGCAGTCACTGCCTGAATTTAGGATTTGTTTTTTGTTTCGCTTTGCGATTTTAATTTTGTTTGGAAATTATATATGTTAGATTTATATTTTTTTCTAAACTTTCTTATATATATTTCTATCATTAGTTAAAATTTAATTAATTTTAGTTTCTTCATTATTGATTAATTTTACCTAGAAATGGTAATGTAACAATTTGGAAGGATTATTTTAAATTGCTTTGTACAAATTAAATCTTTTTCATGCTTTTAGATGCACTTTTTTATTCAATCAATAATTTTTAGAAATATATATTTCAAAATTTAATTGGTGGCGTCGGATATATATATCCCTTTTCGTACTAGATTAAAATTTTGTTCCCTTAATTTATGTTCTGCAATGAGGATTATTTTTGTCTAAACGAAAAATTTCCAGCGGGTTTTTCGGAAATATAAAAATATATCTATGTAAAATGTACGACGTTTTAACTACTCTTTGTATTTCTGGATGACCCTTACACGATTAAAGTACAAAAAAACTTCTAAAATTCAATAAAACACTTTTATTTTATATAAAGTTAGATTCAATGCAAACCCGCCATTGTTTTGGTATTGGATATTGCTAGACATTTGTTATAAATGCATATTAGTTAATTTTATTCCTCTATAAGTAAGGATAATAGTAATAATATATTAAATAGGTGTGTGGGCAATTTATAAACGCACACAGTAAAAATAGAAATAAACACTATACAGCTACGAATTACTTTAAATACAAAAATATTTATATGTTTGGTTGCCCAGGCTCGGAATTGCTTACAAGGCACGCCGTGCTCGCTTGCTGGGTGACGCCGTAATAGGGTGCTGTAAAATGGGTTTCAAGATGCTCGTCTCCGAGCGTTTATACTCTCGTCCAATGTTGTCCATGTCCAGATTTCCGTCCAACACCAACACTGGACACGGAATGGCTTGTTTCCCATGGATCAACCAATCTTCATGCAACGTATGTAATTGCTGCAAGTACTCCAACGGTACACAGCTCTCCTCGGAACGAGCGCGCTTCTTCATACGCTCATAAACCACTTCAGGTGTCGTCTGTAAATAGACTAAACATACACACGAAAATTAAACAAACAATCACCCAAATAGATATGATATCAAACTACCAATTAAGTCCGCCTGCAGATGAACATTGCTGTTAATGAACTCATACCACTCATGGATGATATTGTACATGCCACGATGCAAAATTCCCGTCTGCAGCATATTCTCCACGAAGCAGTTCTTGGCGCTGAACATCGAGCGCTCCATCAGCTTAATACACTTGTCGGTCGGTTCGGTGTGTCGTTGCAACATAGTGAGCGTCACATAGGTCTGGAATGGCATTGCCCAGCGCTCCGGTTCCTTGTACATCAAATCCAACAGATTGACGCCACCGCAGTTGCGCCACTTTTCCACTGGTTCAGTCAACAAAAGGACATCGTCAAATTGTTGGAAATGGTTTAAGTAAGTAGTCTTGCCGCTGCCAATATTGCCCTCAATGAACACAGTGAACGGCTGGTTGGCGGCGATCTTTTTTACTGGGGAGAGGTGTGCCAACGTGGAAGTTGGTGATGGTGTTGCACTACGAGATGATTGAGCCATTTTTTCTAAAACTCTTTCTACGAAAACAAGAAACAATTAGCGTAAATATTAAAAATGACACGCCTAAAAATGGAAAATAAATTTTTATGCAGCACAAAGTGATGCTATTTTTAAAACTACAATTTACTTCAATTTCCTTTGGTAATTAATAAAATATACACAATGCGCAATTGATTAGGTCAAAATAAACTTTTTAAATTAAATAGGATGATTGAAAAATAATAAAAATAAATTAAAAAACGAAACACGATGACAAAAATTTAGACGCTTCTTGTCGAATGAGTGAATGACTTCGTTTGCACTTTAGGTGATGAACAAGAGAAATTGGCGGCAATTTTTTTCTTTTGGGTTTAAGGTTATGGTCTGCCTACTGAGCGAAAAAAAACTCATCGACATTAAAAAGTATGTAATGTTTTCACATGATCGTTTTATAATTTAATGTGTTTATTAATTCAATAACATTATTTATTAATATTTAATTTATCAACTTTAAAAAAAAAAAAAATGAAAAAAAATTTAAAAATTTTAAAGAAATAGGTTTTTCAAAAGAATGGAAATGTTTTCTCTGTTTTCTTTCTTTAGCTTGTAGTGCTAATTAACTTTACTTTTTGAAAAAAATAAATAATTACATTTATATGTATGCAAAGTAAGCAATGACGAAATTTTATCAAAACTTAAAAATAATTGAATTTGTTAAATTTTCAATGGATATTCAAAAAAAGTATTTCATAACTTTTTGAAATACTTTTTGATCCGAATAGAAAAAGGACGTCCACAGCTACTTTAAATGTTAAAATTATAAATAAATTTTCGCAATAGGTTCACTTCAAATAAATGGGGGTTTCCCGTTTTTAATGAATATTTAATTGACTATCTGCTTTCACTGGACTCCGATATCTTGATTTATAATAGAAAATATACTGCGGAATAGACACTTCAAAAAACAAACACGAAAAACTTGAAATAGAAAAACGCGCTTGCACTGATGATCAAGGTGGCTTTAATTGACTTAAGTTACTTAACCGCAGCATAAAATAATTAGTATCCAGTATAATATATAGTATCTGCAACACACATTATGCTAATCAGAGTTGCTAGCCAAAATTATTTAACATTTTCGTATGCTGACTTCTTGAAATTCTAGTAAAACGAATACATTTTTTGCTGCTGTAAAATATTACTTTTTTTTAAATATATAGCTATGTACAAAAGTTGCTGAACTACAAGCACTCCTCTTCCTTGGGACTTACTGAATATTCCATTAAAACGCATGTTTCGGTGAAGAGATCCCATAGTGGGGTAATAAGCATTTCACCTTACGGCGTTAAACTAATAAGCGGTAAGCGCTTTTTTACCAAAAGGAAGAGATAAAACGTTAAGACGTTATGTTCTTGTTTCAATATGAACAACTTTAATTAAATTGATTGCACAAATTATCCGCGTTATGTTATCATAAAACATCGAAAATATGAATCAAAACAAACACACGAGCTGCAATATATTTCCAAGATAATTTGTAAACTTCTTGAGCTGTCAGATGCTTGACGTGCATCACCCTTTTTAAAATGACATGCAAAATACATTGACATGTTTAATTCAATATTCCGTTAGAGGTCACTTTAGCAATTCATGTCAATTGTATTTTGCTAATGATGAAACGTCAAAAGTTATTTAATGAAATTGGAAAATAATTAAATTATTAATTATGTAGCAGTAAATAATAAAAATGCTTTTGAGATGACTAAACCATATAATGTTACATTTTGATCTCAAATCGTATTTCTCTGGCGGTGGGAATTTACATTAAAACTGTTCGATTTAAAATAATTGTTTTGTTTATATACACATTTTCCAACAATTTTGACATTTATTTCTATTTATATATATCTTTAAATGCTAAATGATTTCCACAAATCACAATTTGATATATTGTTTGGGATTTAAAACTTAAAAATTGTAATTCCTTAAATGTTGTGTTTACTATTGAATAAGAAGTATTTTTATTAAATTTGAGCGTAGAGTCGATTTATTGAAGTCTTTAAAATATGGCAAATAAGTGAAAACTCGAATTTTTATTATCGTAAACGTAAAATAATTAAAACTGAAATCAACATAACCTAAAACTTTTACTGTACATTAAAAAAGGGTAAACCCTTTCCCGTTTCACAATGCCAAAATACTACTGCGACTATTGTGACACGTACCTCACCCACGACTCGCCAAGTGTCCGCAAGACGCACTGCACCGGACGCAAACATCGTGACAATGTGAAATTCTACTACCAAAAGTGGATGGAGGAGCAGGCACAACACTTGATCGATGCCACCACAGCCGCCTTCAAAGCTGGCAAGATAGCACAAAATCCGTTTGCAGTACCACCGCCAAAACCGGGCAGCGGTGGTGTTGCCATACCGCCTCCCACTATGGGAGGCCCACCACGACCAGGCATGCCGCCTGGTATGCCGCCCGGTGGTCCCATGAATCCCATGATGATGGGACCCCATGGACATATGCCGCCTCCAATGATGGGAATGCGTCCGCCACCTATGATGGGTCATATGGGGCCCATGATGGGACCCCCGCCACCGTTGGGACCTGGTGGAATCAGACCTGGCATGGGTGCGCCACAGAAGACAAGTTAAACTGTTTGACGTTTGATGGCTGGCAGGGGGCGTTACGATGCGATAAGATCAGCGTTTAGGTTTAAAATTTATTATTTTTAATTGAGTGAATAAATATCGTGAGTTCATACTAAATTGTAAATGGTTTTTAATCTTTTGCTGAGTTTATTGTCTTGTTGATCTTTAAACATTTGGTTGAAGGATATTTTGCAAATATGTACCAATATTTTGCTGAATGAAAAATATGCTTGACAACAAAACATCTTGATTTTTTAAATGTCCCAAAGGTTCTGGGCAATAGGAAGTAATTCTCGCACAAGACGTGTTGGTGGATAAATCATTCAGAACTGTATATATCAATTCATTATCCGTTTTTTCTGTCCACTGGCCAACTTGTGGAAATTATTCTGCTCAATCAGCTCGATCATCGATGGTTTCCCTAAGAAAAAATTATGATTTTTAATAAGTTTTTTACCACCGGAGTTGAATTGCAGATTATTTATTAATATTTCAATTTTAATTAATTGTTGTCTTTTTAAAGTTAAAATAAATAGGTACATCTTCAGCTTTATTTCATAATCATTTACATCCTTATTTAAAAAGAAGAAGCAAGTTTCCTGTTTTCAAAAAAAAGTCTTTACAAACGTTAATGTTAAGTTGTTTCAACAGGAAAACTGTCCATCAATAATGAATATAAGGTTAAAGCCATTTTCATGTATATTTTATATGTTAGTATAAGCTGCTGCTAAGAAAATGTTAAACAAATGACTGCAAGGAATATAATGGCCGTCCAAAAATACTCTCTCATTTAACATGAGAATTTGGACCAAAACACAAAATAAGGTAAAGAACAACGTACTCGTGACTGGAAGCAAAAGTCGATATCAAAGCACATTGTTTGTGTGCAGTGTACCTTGGCCCTTCTGCTTGTCTTCCCCACACATACCTGCTCGGCATCTTCACCGGAACATGCTGAAACATCTGACTTTAATTGGACTTGAATTGAAACACAACAAGGAAACTTTCTGGTATTTAACATACTTAACAAAGTTTATGGATGCAAAGCTTAACATTGAATCTGTTTTTCCTCTTGTTCATTATACCATGGCCATAATACGTTGAATGTGGAAAATCAATGAAAATTTTGAAGTACGTATTTAAAGTTAATTAGGAGTTTGTACATGCGAGAACGATAATGTGTAGAAAATATGTTGTCGCACTTGTTTGCTCTCCTTTGTTGTCAATTACTACTTAAAATAATGCAGGTAGCCGCAAGTATTTGTTAACTTTGCTTTATATCAATTTAAAAAAGTAATTTTGGATTTTAAAATATTTCTTAAACATTTAAAGTTTGTGTAGAGGAAAAAGACTTTGATTACTAATAACAAAAATTATGACTTAAAATTGTTTTTGAATTTTCTAAAAGAATAACAAATGTTTTGATTTTGATTCTTAAAATATAAATATTATGACCTTGAAATATTCAAAAGAAAACAAAAGTGAAATCGCTTGAGCTAAAAAACAACTCGTTCTCATAAAAGAGCCAATAGGAAAACTGATTGAAAAGACTATTTTAAATTAAACCTTTGTTTAAAAAACATCTTTGAATTAAAAAAATAATTTATCGAAATCTCTCCAAATCTTTTCACCATTTTCATTTAAATGAATTAGTTGTTAAACGTTTCGTGCAAAGTTGTTCCTATTTGCAGAAAAAATCTGAGTAAAAAGAAATATGGCAAATTGTCTAACTGACTGTGTAAGTGACGGCAAAACTGTAAAGTTTCAAAAATGCTAATAAATTACCCGAAAACCCCAAACCTGACGTAATACGCTGTAATATGTACAAATTCCGCAGCTGCAATAAAAAGGAGCAATCGAAATTGTTGAACTTCCATCTAGACAAGTGATCTTGTCTGTGGGACACATTAAAGCTATGGTTGCGGTAGCCGCAACCACCGTAGACAAAATCAACCCTTGAAAAGGACGAACGTACACACGAGCGTGTAATGCCGTTTTTCAACTTAAACTGTGTACAATGCGGATTCATTGACCTATAATGTTAAAGGGTTTTAAATCTTAAAGTCCTTTACCTTTTTGAGTCACACAACTTTGTAGGTGCATTAATGGGGCTAGAAAATGGTAATTTTGATGATTGACACTTAAAATGAATTTTAGGGCTCATCGAATTTTGCACTTCACAGTGGAAATTGGGGCAACGCAAGCTGGTTAATTAATAATTCGGGTCAATCAACATTTATCAGCACAATAAACCGTCAATGAAATTTAGTTGTGGTTGTCATTCAGAGAACACCAAATTGGCCTGATCTGTATTGTAAGTATAAAAGTGACTCAATTTATTATTTACTATTATTAGTGGCGTTTAATGAAAATAATTAAATTTATTCCACATTAATTATTTAAAATTGCTTTTTCATAACATTTAAATATGGGTTTGCTATCATTTTGAACACCTTTTCTATCAAGGGGAGCGGATGCATTTGTTCATTATCACGTCTAAAATATTGCTATTCAATTCAAAGTGAACTCAGTGGGAAACTGCAAGAAAACTATTTCCTACGCAAGAAATTGTTTCATAAGTTGAATTCCCAGACTAACAACATCGCATTCCAATTTCCAATAGCAATAATACGCACTGAATTATTTAGATTTTAGACATCGACAACTGGAAAATTCAACATTTTCCCCAATACGTTTAATTACATCCCACATATTTTCCCTTCAATTATTGTCACACGCTCACTGATTACATCCTTAACGAAAGCGGCTAAAATTCCTTAACGTACAACCCAGCTTAAGCTTTAGAGAATTTGTCTACATCCTAACTAATTTGACACTCACACCTGCAGCCATACACCTTCCGCCGAATCATTACAGCATTTTTGTTCCAGCACACAATACCAAAGAAATTCCACATTGTTTGGTGACGATAATCCCCCTCAACCTGTTGATGAAACATAAAAAGGATTTAGTTCGACACTGATGCTTAAGCCAATTTAATTAACTAGATATATTGACAAAAGTTGAGTGCTTTTCGGTGTGGTTATATTTTGGCAACTTGCGAGAGTGAGTTTGACCGAAATCGGCAAAGTTCGTATCGACATGTGTGAGATATTCCCCATACATCCTTCCACATTATTCGTCGTTTGCAAATATAATATCGACGCTGGGATTGCATGCGAATTAATGTACGCTTGGGAATTATTGATGGAATTTGGCACTTAATAGTTCGTGCGCCGTTTTGCAAGGACACGTGGGTGGTGTTTAAGCGGATGCATTAGCGACATCCTTGTGCCGAACCTCTTAATGTACTGACCCACTGTGAGTAGCTACATGGATTGCAGAATAATATGAGCGATCAATTTGCGCAGACTCAACTCAACTTTCATCCCCTAACACCCCCTTAGTATAGCATTATCCTTTGAAATTCATATCACAGTGGGGTGTTTGGGATTGAGCGAGATTTCTTTCGTTAACAGTAAACAGCGCTGATTGAAAACCGATATAAAACCTCGGTCTCATCACTCTGTCCGACAGTGTAACTGATGCAGGAAAAGGGACAACATTGCGTTTGTCATCGTTATTGTTTGGGGGACGACGACACGGCGGCAGCATGTATAAGACTCAAAGCAATACGTCTTAATACGCGCGTTATGTGTGTCAAAGAACTTAATTGGGATATGCTGAGTTATTCAAGAGAGTCAATTACATAAGTGATAGCTCATAAAATATTTACAATATTTATATTTAACTAAATGACAGCTACACGAAGATTAAGTGTGTACCAGACAAACATTGTCAATAATTATGTAGCTCTAAATGCTGCGTGCGGCTCTGTAGCTTCAGCATACACAATGTGGTGTTTAGGGTAAATGAAATTTAATCATTTTTCGGGTGATGAATACAATTAAGTTGTGCAACGCAATGAAATGCTACACCACCCTACCCATCACCATCATCACCATCCATCCCCTTGGGCTGATTGAATTTAACCACATAACGCCATGCTGCTGTATAATTATTTACTCAAATAATGTGTACCAAAATGTTATGTTCCACACCAGCCAACCCCGGCCCAACACCCGTCCCTGTAAAACGATATAAAGTTTTATATCTGGACATTTTGGAAAAAGTTGAAAAGCTGCATCATTTTTCATGGTGCAGCATACTGTGTTTAAGTTAATTATAAAGGCCTTTGATGATCGCACTAAATGGCTCTTCCAGTTTCATGCGATAAGACGAGTTTATGAGGAGGATTCACTCACCTCAGCTCGGCGTCCAATAATTTGCTTTTAAAGTTGTTGCCATACATGTAAATATGCATGAACATGAAAACTACCTCGATCGGGTTAACACGAATGTATGCGTGCAGTCAGCAGTGGACGGCGGACGGGACTTGGGAATGCATGCACAACTTTTCGATGCTGAACAGTTTAAACGTTTCATTAATTGTGTTGTAGACAAGAAGGAAGCTCCGAACATTTTGGGGAGAGGGCAGATCCGGTTCGTGCTTTATAGTTAGTAGCAACTCGACACTGTGAATATTCTTGCATAAGTTTTGGCAAAATTTCGTGCAATTTTATATGATATATGTTCGTAGTTTTGGCTATAACTACTAGACGATGGATGTGTGGATTGTGGAAACTGATTTTATTGCAAACCTCAAACATTTCTATAAACTACAATTATTATCGATCCTTTAATTGCTCACATACATCCAAAGTTATTTTATTTTTAGTTTAGCCTTGGGGTTTTTTCAAAAATTTTAATTAACTTTTTTTTTAAGTATTTGTGTGAGAAAGGACGATTAACGAAGCTCTATTACCACGAGATTTACAACATATCGACTCGGTTCAATCCATTAGAATCGACAGACAGGTCCACAGGTAGGAGGGTCATCAAGCCATAAAAAAAATCACAAATTGATATAATTCTTTAAAATTATTGAAAAACATTGAAATAAATATTTAATAATATTTTTATCTTCTACATTGTTAATTTTATGGAAATTTTTTTGGAAATTTCAAGGTCAACATTTTTATTTCCTTCGGATTAAATTTTAATTTAAGTTTCTCTTAATCAGTAATTGTTTGCAGTCCTGATAGGATGTTTCAAAATAATAATTTCGTGCATTCATAAAGTTCCTATTTTTTTTTAAAAATGTGTCATTGGGGCGCCATTAAAATTCACTGACATTCTTTGAGAACAAAATTTTTAAGGTAAAAATAAGTGAAATATTTAATAAACGTTTTAAAATATCTAATCTTTACTAATACTGATTTTAAAAATATCTAAAAACAGTACTTCCAAGGTCTTTACATTTTTTGTAAGCCACGAATTTAATTAAAATGAATAAACAACTTTGAACAAAGTTGAACAAAATTTTCTTATGTAACAAAAGTTGTGAAATCGCAACTTAAATACATTTTGTGACTTTTCAATGCCACACATAAACTGCCATAGACATTTACATGCCCAGCGGATCAACCCATGGGCTAAGTAATTCGGGTTCCAGCATATCCTCACACAGCAACACACAGCCCCCATCCATCCCAACTGAATACACCAAAGCTTTGATGACAATTTAATACATAAATTCGCGTCGTCGCGTAATTCGTTTCATCAGTGTATTCGAGTATATGCGGTAGATTTGTGTTAAAAAGTTTGTCATTATCTGTCGCCTCATTTTTCCGCCACGAAGTCAAATTAATAGGATTTAAATCTTGGTAGTAGCACCCGCTATGTGAGGGCGAGAACAAGAACAAGAGGAAAAAGTATAATACGTGCAAAAAAGGAACGAATAAACTGTTGAAAGTTGGATAAAGATTTAGAATAAGTACGAAAATTCGATAAACTTTCACAGCTCCTTATTACGGTCAGTGCCTTAAGTACACAGTCACTTTCCAGTTTCCACCTCTCAGTCTCATTGGATAAAAATCGCAAGTGCCTTTTCTTAAATATATTACCAGCGATAGCAGCAGAAGCAGCGAACACTTAATACAAAATGAGTTGATGTGAAAAGTGTTTGGTTTGACGGAATAATTTGAAATAAGGAGTTGATGAGAAAGAGATTATCGTCTCGGTCATGATACTTGTATTATTCACAAATAAGTATATCGCGAGGGATGACTGATGATGAATATTGTGATTTAATTCACTATACTCATTACGGTACTCAATGCGGTTTAAATTTACCTACACGGGGGTGGAATATATGGAATTTAAATAAAATACATATAAAATAACCGCCCAATCTAAATTCCTTTAAAGGCTTACCAAATCTTTAAGATGCGTCAAATAATTGTGTAAGACTATGGGGGAATATGCGGAAGACGATCAGCTTTAATTAACTGATTGGAAATTTCCGTTATGGATTTTTTTCGAGTGCAGGATCCCACTGAGAAGCCGTTCGCCGTGAACTAAATGAGCGGAACCCTTCAAAAAGCTAATGAGCCAAGAAATTGGCTATTCATTAATTTCTAACGACTTTTGTTGAAAGATTATTGATTGAAGAATAAATAGGACAATTTCCATTTTATGCAAATAACAACATTGTGAAATCAAGTCCTTAATATTAATCCGTGGCAATCTGCTCTCGCGAACTGCGAAGTCGGCTATTAGTCGGCTCCATTTCATTTGCAGTATTGATTAGTTTTTTTGCATTATTTATAAAGATGTTAGCTCTTCCTCGCAGTTATTTCATAAAGGATATTTAACTTACATCTTTTTTCACCATTTAAAATTTATCCATATTAATTCTGACAATAAGTAATAATTAATTAAGAGCTTTTGATACAAAAACTATTGCACCAAAAGGATGTGAGAAATGGAAATCCCTTGTATAAATTTATATTAGCAAAGTGTCAAGACAATTTTGAAACATAAAGCATACATTTTCCCCCCAATGTACCAAAACCTACACGCCATACAGCAACAATTCCTGCAACTGTTCCTTTCTTAAATCAAACATGAATATGAGGATTAAGAACATTTCGGTTTACACAAACTGCATTTTGAATTCGTTTGCAAATTGTAAATATACTTAATCCAGCTTTATTGCATTGCAGCGCAATTATTTCCATCTGCAACATAACTCGACTGGGCTTACAGCATATTCTACACTTGGGTAGGTATTTTGTGCTACAATGTGCTGTAGTGATGGTTCCCTTTAGAACATAATATGGTTGGTGTGTGCACTTGCATGTTGTGTGAATGTCGTGGGCAACATTTGAGATTTAATCTTTCACAATAAAACATTGAGATTGTGATTAACTGCACAAATGCAGGAAATGCATTGAAATAATAGTGTAGTCATTACAATATTGTGCTGTCCTTGGTAACAAAACGGATAAATTCCCTTTTCATCGCCTGGCTTGCCACTCAATTAATTTTGGATGTTACTTGTGTTTACGTAGTGCCTTAAGATAATTAAGCTTTAAACTTTAGGATAATTAAAATTACCTTATGAAAATAGTAAGTATAATAATATATTTTAAAACGAAACGATATAAGTATTTACTTCAAAAGTAGTTAGAACACCTGAATGTCTGCAATTGCATTCTTACTGACTAAGCGAAATGAACTTCCCATAAAATGAACTGTAATCTCGTAGGGCTTTTAAATCCGTTTGCAATCTGGTAACTATAGATTTGAAATTAAAAAAGTACTTTACTGTTGAATTTAAATATTGATTTACATTTCGAAAGCAATTTTTAATTATAAAAATAAAAACTAAAACAACGCGTTTTGCCGCACCACAAATTGTGTTGAAAAACTATTTTTTATAAAATTGAGCATAAAAATGCAATAAAAACAAAAATCCCAACAACAACAAATACAAATAGTAGAAAATCGCAGAAAAAATAGTGGCAGATTTATTATGTTTGCAATCGATATATATTATTGTTGTGAAAAGCTTCATATTTGGCGCTGAACTCCGTTGAACAAATATACGAAACTCAACTGAACCTTATTTGTGGCTATGGCAATTGTTTGATTTCAATCCACGGAAAATTTTAGCAGAAAAAATAGAAGCTGGATCGTGTTATGCGCGTTGCACATGCATAAACTTTGTCCTTTTCTTTTATGTAAATACATTTTCCATTAATAGTATTTTCATGTGAAACCAGTTTGTTTTAGTTTTGAAAGCTTCATATCCGTCCGATCGTACTCTTATGTTTTACCACATGAACAAACATGCGTTGCACATATGAGTTTTGTTGCACTAAAGGCTGCCTTGCATACTACCCGGTATGTCAAGTACTTAATTGGAAAATGAATTTTAAAATCCTCTTTTGCTCTGTTATAAGGATGAAGCGCTTGCAGAACAAATAGTATTCAGTTAGGGACCATTTTTGCGAAATTGTTTCAATATTGATGCAAAATAAACACTAAAGGGCGTTTTAATCGCTCCCGCAGCGACCAAAAACGGTCGACAATTTTCTGTATCCAGGGATTGACTAATGGAAAGCTGTTTTCTGTCCATAATAGCGTCCTGTCTACATGATTTTATGTCACACACTCTCACTCGGCGTCGGAATATCATTTGAGCTAAGTGGTGACCATTTAGCGGCGACAGCCAGCATAAGCTGCTACAATACTCTTTCACAGATTCTTCTGTCTTGTCCTTGGAAGTGGATGAAAACAAATCAACCGTTTTTATTGCCCGTAAGCATTTAGACTACTACTCGTTTGTTGCTGCTGAATGGCAGACGTGCAGAACATGTGCTGAGATGTGCCGAACACATTTCACTGGCTGCGTTTATTGATCTGGATTATATGCGGATGCGAACGCTGTTTATGGTTTAAGGTTTTAATTGATTAATTTATACACGCACAGAGTTTATCCTTATTTGTATTTTAAAGTAAATTTAAAGTTTAAATCAAACAAAATTACTCACCAACTCTATTGAAAAACAATTTTGGATAAAACATACCAACAGTTTTTGATAAAACCACTAAACGACAACTTTTTATTGTGCACAACTTTTCTATTCAATTTGCATCAATTCTAAGCACTGCCTGAGTACCACGTACGACTGTTGCATTTGCATTTTACCCTGTTTGGATTAGGGGAGGGGGGGTGTATACACGATATGATTTTGCGACCAACTCTTTTGAATCACAGCCGCAACATTAAATCAATCTGAAAGGCGACGCAATCGCAGTCATTTTATAAAATTGTAAATGTTAAATGGCTTTAAATGGCATTTAATGTCATTGTCGTCTTTTTACCGCACGCTAGATAGACCGAAAAAAATAGATAATATACGGCCTGAATGAGTTTCGACGAGAGTGTGTCACCAAAACAATTGAACTAGGTCAGTTTTTTTTTTCATTTGCGTCAAACTCATGTGAGTGTGGGTGTGTGTGTGTTTAAAAAGTGCATAGAGGGGACATTTATCACTTGAATGTCCTTTCCATGGTCGGTGACTTTAATTTTCAATACATCTTTTCAGCACACAATTTTGTTGTTGTTGTTGATGCAGTTGCAATGTTGAGGGCGGAAAGTGTTGAAAATTAAAAATTAAAGGACATAAAGAGACGGAGATAATTATTTTGTGTACTAACTAGAAATACTACAATATTAAAACGCCAAAAAGTAGAATATTGCAGTTATTTAGGCGTTTATAAAATAAAATGTGAGTTATTAAAAATTCTTTAGATAATTAAAAAATATATTAATGATTCTGTAGAAATATATGTCATTTAAAATCTTAAAGAGAACTTGTCTCTCAAAAAAAAAATTACCCAGGTGAGCAATGTCTAAAATAGTGTGGAACACTGCACTCCCTTTATAAATAGTTAATTATATCCAGGTTGATAAAACCTAGAACAATACTTGCAAGTTAAAAGCAAGATCATTTATTTTTTGAAACTTTTGTCTGATACTAACAATAGCCTTCCTTCACAACTTTCAACTACCTCCACCCCATTGTACATTTTCCCTAGCACATTTTTCAGAAAATATGAAAGTGTGATTGCCCAATCATTTAGTTAATGTTGGGTAGTCAACAAAATGAAGCTTTGTTCATTAAATGACCTTGACATTTTGCATCAACCAGCTTTCCGCTGCAATTTCATTTCATTTTTTTACAAAAACCCGTAATTGAATTTTACAGTGCTCCATTTTAATTGACAGCCATTTTAATTGTACTCCGTCGAACTTTAAATATTGTATTCCAGCATGTATTGGATGTCATAATTCGAAAACAATAATAATAACGATAACGGTGATTTAATAGGCAGTCCCGTACAGTGCAGCGTGAACAATTGCATCAGTGTGATTGCGTTACATATTCACACAAATGCATATTGCACTGCTGGTGGAGTGATGCAATTGTTTGCGAAACAAATTTTACTTCAAACATTTAATTAGGTGGGTATTCATGTTTTGTGCTAAATATTATTCGAGTACTACAATAAATATGTTCAGGAAAAATAACTGTTATTCGAACTGCAATTCATTTAAATTAGCCGATACAAAGCAAATACATTTGAATTACAACAATATTAATTAAAAGTACAACATTTTGCAACTAATTAAAGTCGTTTAATATTTATTTGTTAATTGCGTTCAGAGCTTAATCATGACAATTAATATTAATAGGTTAAGATGAAAGTAGTTCCTGTGCATTATAATTTCAATTTTTAAATTGCACAATTGTTTTTTAATAGATCCTATTCGATGTAGGTTTCTGTTTTAAATAATTAAATATCGTTATGTGATTTTTATTCAATGATATTTTAACAATTTAATTTTGTCACAAGAAAAGGAAACAAAACTAAATGATTTTATTACAAGGCTGCAATAAGGCATCACCCTCATTTCTCAAAAGAATAATATTAAAACGTCCTGACTATTGTCCTGAATTTCATCCCATTTGATATTTCTCTCCATGTAGGTACCCGCACTACCCACTACCCACCACCCACATTACACATACGTTTCTAATGCAATACAACTATTTATAAAATCGATACAATATTCGTAGTTCGACATTTTGCCATAATATAAAGCAATAGAATTTTGCAAATAATGAATTCACATCACGTCCATCAAAACAGTGGCTAAAAAGCTCCCAAGTAGAGCAGAAATATTAGCAAATGCCATCGAACGTGTGGCAAATATGTAATAGTCGCAATATGTGCATGTAGGGGAGTAGGGTGGTGTGTCGATGTTTAAGAGGTGTAAGAGAATAATAGGGTTAAATCTATTATTTTATATAGTTGTTCAATATTACGAGCAAGTATACAAGTTGTGCTGCAACTGCAGGATCGGCATGGTGTGTCTTTGAAGTCTTCATTAAATTAATTAACCGTCGATTGAAGAGTTTTCAAATGCACAGAAATGCATTTATAAAATTCTTACATGAATGTGCATCCATTGGTAAAATATTCTGAAGGTATCTGAAAAACTCCTTTTTTTCACTACTTTATAAGAAAATGTTAATTAATTTTTATTTGCAACATTAATTATTTGGAATATTTGTAGATACAATTTTAAGGTACAAAATCGATAAATAAAAAGCATTATAAAAGTTTCAAGGTCATAGTAAAATTGTGTGTTGAAAGAAGTCATTTAAATAAAAATATTGCTAAAACACATTAAGGCGATTAACCTTCATTATTATATCTTGATTCGTTGTCTATTCCCATTTCAATTACAATATCTTTTCATCTTAGAATACAAATGTCGCTTTCTACAAAATAAATGACAATGTCTGAGCTCAATTAGGGAAACTAAAAATGAATTCTTTCAATAATTATGATTCATCTTTAACACGTAAGCTTCCACAATGATCCATTCTTCAATACGGAATCCATAGAATTTAATATTTATCTTCATGAGCTTCTACTGTCTGCATAAAGTCTATTTAAAGAAAACATTAATTTCCTTAAATCGTGTGGAATGCATTTTTTATGCGGGAGAATAATGCCGCTGCATATTCTCGCACAAAAAACCGAAAAGACTTGCATTGGCATGTCGACACAGCGAAACCTAAAACGTATACATTGTCAGCATTCAACTGCTGCAGTCCAATGAATTGTGATCAAAAGACACTTTTGTTAATAACATTTGTTTGAAGTCAAACAAGCAGCAAAAATGGCAAATGACACTGCCCAATTAGTCGTCCTTTATTCTCTCTTGTAAAAGATATCTCGATTGTGCTGCAGCTGAGCTGAAGTTTTTTCACAGTGTCGCTTCATTTAAGAATTGTGTGTGCAAAGAAATCGGGTGCGATGCGGTTGGTGTGTGGGTCGGGAGTTTTTCTTTTTTCGGTGTTTTAACGCTCAATGCATTGTTTAAAAGCTGGGCTATTCATCTCACGCTCTATTTCAATTCAGTTCTCAATATTTTCACCCCTTGCTGTGTGGCTTTTAATGCCAACATCAATTATGAAGATATGGCGAACACTCATAAAAACAGTAATTTTTTCCGACTTTATGAAAAGCATGCCGAAGAGGAATAAGAAGAAGCCGTCTTTTGGCTGTCAAATACATGGACGCTTTATCTTTTCACTGTGTAGTAATTACTCTCGCTATGGGATATCGTTGCTGTTTAAATTGTTGCAATCAATCACTTACAAATATTTCACGCTTTACAGATTTGCTTTCATATGCTGCAGCGTTGGGATATGGAATTTCGCGAAATGGAGATTATTTGACTTTTGGGCTATTTTCAAATGCGAGCATTTTTAACTCGTTTTATTGGTTTTCTTTTTGGCATCACTTGAACTCCAGCATAAAGCATCTGTAAGCTTTATTACTTTTTTGTTTTTTTTAGTCACGTTCACCAGTTTTAACAGCATTTAATATTTTAACGCTTAAAAGTGTGCAATTGCAGCCATTTAGGCGTATCAGTAATAAACTTTAATTTTGTCTGAACTCTGGATCAGTAATTTATATATTAGCTCGTCATTCATTAAATAAGCTTCTACACTCTATGTGGCAAGTCGCTACAATACATGGATTAAGTGATATTAACCCAGTGCAGCTACAAACCAAGAACTCCTGATTAGCCAACATTACGGTTAAGCTGCGTTCTAATCCTGAAAGCTCATTTCCTTTGAAATATCCAGCATTATGTCATAATAATGTATACATTATAAAATATACCTGCAAAAAATCATTGATGATTATTCAAAACAGACCAAACTGCGGCACATAATGTTTTATGAAAATTTGGAGCCGCACAAAGCAGATAGAAATAATATATTGGCGAAGGCGCACAGATGCGCTTAACAATGCAAAATTTAAATGAGGATAGAATGTCGAAGCTTGGCCAAATTTATGTCATATTTCTGAGAACCATAATTGCCTGCTGGGGGCTATTAATATTAAATTCAACAAGACCCGCACACACTAACGAACTATCCCTCGCCTGCATTCACGCTAGTAGCAGGATACATGTGGATTGTGCGGGCATGTGGGAGAGCTCTGGAGCTTTCTCCTTTACATGTGAGACGGATAAGTGAACGTACTTCAATTACTATTAATTCTCTTATGGGATCATTAAAAGCAGATGTCCCCTCTTTAAGAGCAATTAAAATTCGAATGTATGTGGGCGTTGGAGTATAAAGCCGCAGTGTGTGCTCTAAATGTGACTTCATCAGGCCGACCTAACTAGTTACTGCACGAGCACACACCGTGACTGTATAATTTGACTTCATTTAGCTTAGCATACGGCAGGCTTTGGGTCTCGAGATGCACTGCACTGCGAGATATTGCATTGCAATTTGAATTGCAAACAATGCGGTGAATGGAAGGATTGCTTTAACAATGGTGAGGTGTTCGTCACCTGAAGCATAAAACAATTGAAAATAATGAAAAGGAGGGTTTTTTTCTTTTGTTTAAATAAGATTAATAATTGTGTCATAAAGTGGAAACAAATGCTTTCAAAAATCATTGAATTTTTTAAACTTCACATCCTTTTGAGTATTTTAATAAAATAGTTCAGTTTATGCAACATCCTTGAAAATAATTATGTAATTTGAATGATCATAAAAAAGCCTTTTGTCAAGATTTGGAATTTTTTTTGGAAACAAATCCAAGCACGCCTTTTTCCCCATGTAAAGAGCCAAGGATGGAATCGTTACTTGATAAATGTTTTCCAAATCCCCTTTCATTACATTTACAGATTTCCAAATCCCCTTTCATTACATTTACATTAGAAATTCACATTTTTAAGGAAGGGTTCCTAGCTTAAACACTAAAAATGTGGAGCAAACTATTAATCAGCAATAAATTACGAAACGCCAAATGATGAACATTTAATGTATGCAGAGTGTGTCGAAATGAGTGAGCAAAAAACGTGAGCCATTAATCGCTCTATTTTAATTTAATAAACATCCGCAAAATCAATCAAACATCATTAATTTCCGTTTACATTGAAAAATTAAATTTCGCTTGTAATGCACTGCACAAATTGTTTCCAAATTCCCAGAAATTACTTATTGATTATTTCAATTGTTCCGCAAAAAATAAATTAACATTAAATTGAAATTATTAAATGCACAACTTGTAAATGCAAACAATAAAGCAGGGGCCATTTAAAAAAAGAGTCGTTTAATAATAGTATAACAATACATCAGAATAATTATAAAAAAATTGGTTATTCAGTATTGATGCATGCTTCTGATCAAGTCGTTTTCACTTCAGATGTTGTTTAAGTTCAACTTTTCTATTTAATAATTGAACATTAGTTCATTCCACCAATGAAAATGAAAGTAAAATGGTACAGTTAATTTAACGGGATTTAATCGGATGGGTAATATTTTCAAATTGATAGCACGTGGCATTATTTTGTAATTAATAGCAATTGCTAATTGAACACTAATACAGTGAAAAACAACATTAACCACTAATAATAATTAATCATTAATTCTCATCTGCACGTGTAGGTGTAGTTAGTGGAATACCCATTCATTTTAAAATATCTTGGGAAAATTGATAAAACCACCGCCATTTTGCCTTCGGACTATTTCACTCGCTACGTTATACAGTATTATACACATTTGACAGTAATACCTATTACCTAGTATTGTGCCATTTATTGTGATTTAATGGGGCCTTGGGAGAACACTTATGGCATGCGGGCCAGCTCATATCCCATAATGATGTGTTCGTGTTTCGATTCAATAGATTTTTGGTATTGGCTTTTACTCACCCCTCTGCGTGAGTGCGCCACATTTTCATATCTGTGACCACATATCGGTGTGCCTTGTGTACATTTGAAATACGCAAATAGAAATTAATGCACTTTATTCAATATACGACGATATTCAATGTTGCCTTTGGGCTATATTTGTACGAAAGATATTTGCCCGGAGTTTGATGTCATATATTGTTGGAACTTACAAATCTTGCAGCAGTTATTGAAAATGTTTTGGCACATTTCAATGTAATAATGTCCTTTCTGTTTATCTTTAGCAGTACATTTACCGTTGCTAATATTTATTTCAAAGAAGATTTAAATTTTCACGTGCTGGAAATAATGTTTTTGCTAAATTTTTTATTTTTTTCATTATATTTGAAGTAAATCAAAATACCCTTTAAATCACACTATTTCTTATCTGCACGCAAATAAATCCAGCGTCTCAAAACCTCGCCTGAAGTGTGTACCGTCAACACTTATGGGACAATCCGTCGTCGTGGCTGTGCTTGGCCGTATTATATATAACACGCAGATGAATCCCAAAACATGCAAATAAATGTGGGTCCCCATAATGTGCCTTCATCATTTTGCAAATATGAAAATAAAATACAATTGGAATCAAATATTCGGATACAATCGACAACATCCGCATATAAGAGGGGGAGGAAGATGGGGACGGAAGAGACTCATAAATGCATGAGATATTGGCCTTTAAGCGAAAATGACACGTCCCATTGCCTAAGAGAAGCTTTAGGGCGCAAATAGCAAGCAAATTTGTTTTGTTATGGGTCACATTTTCTTTGTTTAACATTTCTTTGCGTATTTTGTCATTGTCCAATAGAGATGTATACCTACATTAAGGATACGACACACACATAATGCAAGAGCCATTTGATTCCACACGGATTATGGATTGTGTTTGCGGTATCGAATTGATATGAGAATTTAAAATCTTTATTACAAACCATGAGACGCTGAAATGTGTGTCTCGTTGTGTTGAAAAAAGAAACTTTGGGGCATGGTGCGGGAATAGTTTTAAATTGGGGATGTTGAGGCGACGATTACACATTATTATCCGAACGAAGCAACAGGAAAAATACAACATCGCAGGATATAGCGAGGGAACATGCCGGATGAGTGGCGGCGATTATATTCCTTGACAACTTTGATTGCAAACTTGTAGATGTACTTAATCTTTCTGTGCAGTCAACGAGACGTGTTGTGTTCTCTTCAGCTCGTTTAGTTCTCATACAATAATTTAAATTGTAGATACCTTTTAAAAAATTCGAGACTGTACACAATGTGGCGTACAACTTGAATTACTGTATCATGAGAAGATGTAAGGTATATTTACTGTATTGTATCAAAAGCTTACATAAGAACTGCATCAGTGCATGACAGGGAGAGTAATGCACGACTACGCTGTGTTATGTAATACAAACTTATTTTCTATAAGAAACAATGAACATTTTTAAGATTTTTTTTGATGATTTTCGTCTTAACTTTAATTCTAAAATTCCGAAATTAAATTGTTTCTTTAAACTACTCAACAGAAATATTTCAACACTCGATAAAAGCAATTATAAATATTAGCACTTGCTGGACTCTGGACAATTTCAATTTCCAATTACATAATGTTGATTTCTTGTACAACAACTGGCTATTTTTGTTGTCAAAAAGTTTGGCCAATTTCTCGGGGCAGCCCAGAATGGCGACTACTTTTCACGTAATCAAAAAAGCCACAAATGTATTTTTCAATTTGTCAGCAATTCCATTCAATATTCAATGCCATCAGGAAAAACTTAAATAATCAGTTTGAGAAAAAGCGTCATACCTGATCAGACGGGATTGACGGAGAATTTGAAAAGAATTATTGTGACATTCTCACAAATGTGATTGATACAAATGACATTTTAACGGAAATTGATTGCGCAAAATTATTTACATTTTCGACAATTGAATGAAATTTAGTCCCACAGGAGAATCCCCGAGCATTTATTCGACAAGTGGCATCACCACGGTTATGCGACGCTGATTCCGTTTTCCATTATTGATAGCACACGGAAGTGAATCGGAAATATAAAGGAAAAGCTCTTTAGTAGTTTTTTTTTTTTGACGAATCATTTTTATTTGCTTTTACAAGGCGCTTGATTTTCAAACTACTATCCCTATTTTGTATTGCAAGTTTATTAATTCCATAAACGCATACATTTAAGGGTACATTATACAGCGGTAATAACGAGATTTGAACTTGATTCATTTCAAAACATTTGTTATACAGGGGATTTTGAACCTTTTTCCATTTAATACTTCACGAGACTGGCGTGTGCCAAGTGTTTCCAAAGCAAACATATGTTGCTGTCAGGGAAAAATGATTTAAACACCATAGTTTATATTACAGGATGGCGGGGCAAAGCACAAACACACACGAAAAAAATTTACACAAACTCGCACACACACACAAATTCTTAGAAAATGACGCCAAATATCAGATTATCAAAACGAGGGATGCTGTTTAAAACAATGTTTTCCTTTGCCTTTGTTGTTTGTGAGAAGGGATACATCATTTAATGCAATAACAGTGTGTAATTTATCATATAGCTTTCAGCAAAATGCATTATTCTGTTGCTGCGTTCGCCGTGCAATTCCGTTGAGGCGATGCGTGTCTAGCACATGCGAAATATTTACAAATAGCCATCCCCCCCCCCCCCCCCCCCGCACAACAAGCGTACTGCACACACACTGCCATTAAACTGCACGGATTTTGTGATACAATTTTCTGGGTAACAAAATCTGAATCACATCCCGCAGATATGATTAACAATATTTTTAAGGCAATCAAATTGCCATAAAAAATACAGAAAAATATAGGAAATATACAACGTCGTGAAGTGAATAAAATTTACGGGCGACGCAGCAGATGGCATTCGATTTATGGGAGTTTAACAGAGCTTAACCATGAAATCGGAAACTTTTTGCTATGCGGGATTAAACAATACTTTAAACTTTTATAAAGCTACTATTTTACAGTTAAATATCGAGTTATGAAAACTACAGGGGAAATTGTGTATTCTTTGAAAAGAATAGTAATTGTTAAGTAAGTGAGCTTTTACTGCTTGTTATTGAACAACAACAATGGTAAAGTGTGGGTATTTATCCATTTTCATTATGGAGTATTACATTTATTTTGCGACTTGCGATTAGAGCTTTAAAAAAAGCTTATTAAAGATAACTGTACGGTAAACTATTTCTGAAGAGTTCCTGTTTTCATTGAAAAAGATTTAATCGATTTAAAGCTGCTTTCGAGTATTTGTTTAATATTAAGTACTTGACCCAGGAAACAAAATGGGCAAAAGTTATTTTTCATTTTTGAGTAATACAATCGCCCCAAAACCTGCAAAAATATTTTTTTTAATTTCGTTGCGTCTACGCGCTGTGCTACTAAGTTTACTATAAGTATTTCAGAAAATAAACCTCCAAGTAATTAGTCCACATCGTTCCGTCAATCTGCGAGCGGCTGAAAATAAAATTCAGCGACATATAGTTCCACAACTGTCCACAACGAGTAACTGAAACATTATTTATTAATACACAAACTATTATCAGCAGCCACACCATCCCTCATCTCCCATCCCCTATTGAATGCAATAACATTTTACAAATGAATCGACGCATAACATGATGTTGACATCATTGAGAGTGGTACACGAAGCAATTCGATAGCAACATTTCAATAAATTTCCAAGCCATGCCGGTGAATAAAGCCATTGTCATATTGACAAATGAATTCAATTGGCTTACCAAGTATGTACATACAGGAATTTATATTCAAATCAACAGGTATAACGTTGATCGTCTTTTAAGCCAAAAATATATTTTACTCAAGTAGGTTTTGCTTAAAGACGGGTCGGTCTTGGGTAGGCATTTGGCTGGGATGCGGGCAGGGGAAAATCACCTTGGTTGTATCTGCGGCGAAAGGTAAATTGTGTGTGAAATTCGAATCGAACATACGAGTATTCAAATTTCTTGGAATATTTTTCATTTCTTTTCATTCTTTTCAACTACATCTGAATACTCGAGGGATGGTACTTGCGAAAAGTTTTAAGGTTGACTTTAAAGGGTGCACAAATATTGGGAGTTTGTGTTAAGTGTATATACCTGCGCTTGTAATTGAGTTGTCTACAAAAGTTTGCGAGTCTGATGTTTGTCTTTTAATTATCTTCTGTCGTGTTAAGGTGTTAATTAAGATGCTGATTGTACGATTAGGCTTATGCTAATTAATTAAGGTCAATTAAGAAGCGGAAGAAACATTTAGTCACTTAAATAATTCCATTCAAAAAATTATTCTTAAAGAATATCATCGTCATTGCATCTTAAATATTGTTCAGATTTTTTTAGATGATCACTTTTTGAAACTCCTGAGAATTTCTGCATTATAATTTAATTTTTTCATTTAAAATGAAAATAAATGCATTCAAAACGAGAATTTAAAAAGTCCTTAACATTCCCGTACTTTATTTAAAAGATGTGGAAAACAACTCTCTTCATTTTAACACACTAAGCTTTTATTGTTCTGCGGACATCATTTACTTCATTGTAAAGCAGTCTACTCTGTGCACAGTTAAATGTGTTGTGAAGGGACTGTAGGGATGATACAAGTAGCATAGTCGCGTCGCTAGGGCATTGGGTGTAAATAGCCTGCACACACTCAAACACACACACACTGCGATGCTATATTTGTGGCAAGTGCGAAGAGAGCAATTACAAACAAGCATACATTGTTAGACAAATGGCAATAAAAATTTGGATTTAGCACCAAAAACATGCTAGTTATAGTGGTAGTTGTGTTCTCAAAAAGTACATTCCTTAACAGCGCCTTATTTATGATAGCCATAAGAACATTTTATGCCCTCAACAATATGCTCCGACGGGCTCATTCTCAAATCCTTCAAGAAAATAATAGGGGCTGTGGAAATGGATTCATAAAAAAGCACTCATCAACAATTCCGTGCTTTCTTTCATCCTTCACATATTTTTTGGGTTGCTGGCTGCCACTGCTGCCTGCTACTACAGCCGCCGCTGGTGGCGCTTGAACATTTCCCTATAATATGTGTACAGTTGTGCTATAGCAAATTCGTTTCCTTGCTTTTCTCCCTTTTATGTGTGCCGCGCCGTGGTGAATGAATGTGATGTGTGGGGGGGGGGGTACTGTGTATGTAGGCTAAGAAGGCTGGGGTTGCTGGTGTCGATGGTGGTGGTGGTGTTCTTGTGTCTATAGAGTGCGGGGGCCTATCAGCTTGTTATATTTTGGACAAACAAAATGTGTAAATAAACGCAAACATGGAAATCACAGATGGTGCAGACAATAAATTCCCATTTAAAGTCGATGCGATGAGGAGCCGGGTGAAACAATTCGGGGAATGAGAAACATTTATTTCCGACATTTATTCACTTGTAACATAATTTTCGGGGAACGTTATTGAAGGCTCAGCTACTTACACTTTGCTTGTAATAATTATAATTTGATTGCTTTTCTCATCATTAAGTGAATTTGAGGTGGCAACTTACTTCCGACGGGGATAACTCACTTTTGGCATATGCACAAGTAACTATAATATGTTTTGTTAGTTTGTGCTGCTGGGAATTTGCACCATCAAAATGTGTACAGTTATGTGTGGGATATTTGGAGCTTTGTGGTTTGGAATAATTGTTTACAAATATAATATAGAACTTTATTTTATAGGGCATGCAAATGTGAGTGAGTGTGTTTGTGTTTGTGTTATGGTTCAGTTCTCACAAAAACATATTTGCTCTACGATGGGGGTGAGGGTGTCTTACACAAATTTAATGTGAATGCCATGTATTTAATTGTGTGGTTTTATAATGTCGGTTTGATGGCTGAGAGGTTGCAGTGTGGCGGGTAGCTTTAACGTTTTTTTGATTAACAGCTTTCAGTGCTATTTAGTGCTATTTAGTTTTATAATTTTTTAATTGCGCAAAGAAAGGGGAAAAATGATTTTAAAAAATTATTCTCACAAAAAAAGTATGTTTGACCTTGAAAATAAAACAGTCCTTAAATTAAAAATTTCGTCTAAAAAGAGGAGTTTCTGAACTCTGGAATTTGAAAAAAAATTTGACCTTAAAGATTTTTGTTAAGTCGATTTAATTCCAACAACGGTAGAAAGATATGGATTCAGTTTACATTTAAAATTGTGTTCAAATAATTTTGTTAACCGTAGAATCAAAATAAGATGCTTTTTGACCTTGAATAAAATATAGGATGAATTATTTTACGTAACAAATTCCCACGCAAACAATAACAAAAATTATAATCCTTAATTTCTGTTCTGTAATTAACAAATTAATTAATGAACGTGTCAATAATGAATGATCCTTTAGAGGATTTCAAAAGTTTAAACTCTCTACAGTCTAATCGGAAATGCATTCCAAACAAAGTAATGCATCGAGATATTTCCTCCTGAACGGGTGATACAAACAATAAACCCCAATACAAACAATTTGCAACACGTCGCAGGAAGTGTTACTGTCTAACTTTTCCACAACAATAATAATTGCAACTTCGCTCTCATATATATTCGATGCCACATCAACTGAAGCCCTCAACTTACCCCCCCTTCTCAACGCTACGCAGTCAGTCTGTGTGTTTAAGCCTAAACAAAAATTTAAATAACAAAGCATCAGTTAGACCACAATAATTTCATTAGTTTCGAGTATTTTAATCCGACACAAGGGGTAATATGGCGCATTAACAATAATATGTATCATTCCCTTTCAAGGATGTTATACTTAGCTTTGAGTACGATGTATACGGTCGGATCCTGTGAGCATCCTGAGGCAACATGTGACATGACATTCATATTTTACAAGTCGCCGCATGACAACCGGATGTGAGAGAGTGCTCATTAAACGAATTACGTTTCCGACCAGAGTTTACCTTACATTGTGATACTAAATAAATAACAAGATGAATTTCGTAAACATAGGGAATGAAATAATTAAAATGGAGCCGCCAGCGATGTGTGTAGACAAGTAACACGTATTTTTGACGACGACGTTTTGGATATAAAAGTACACATATATAAGGTAGACAAGTTGCGTGTAGAGCTTGCTATTGGATCGGTGTTCATCCCTGGTGAATGCTTAAAATATTTCGCAAATTAATGAGAGACGCGCGCTTTTTTTTAATTATTAGCGATGTTACCTAATTGATGGTATCATTAAATGCCCGCACAGAAGTACTCGTTTCTTCAATAAATAAATAGAAATGTGTAGACAATTGAGTAACCTTGGTTTTAAATTTAATGGTTCCGTTATAGTTAAATAAATTAGCGTGCCAGAGCAATTACTATAAGCGTGGTAACAATATTGAGATGTGCTGCAGCAGTAAGCTGTAAGCGAATTAAGCTCCACCAAAGCAAACACACCCGCAAGGGGGTTGAGCTGTTTTTGGGAGCAAGCAAAGGTGTATGCGACACATCAGAAAATATGGAATGGGAGCACAACACAATAATGTGCGGCAATTCGTGGCGCACGATGCGATGCGATGCGATGCGATGTGTCAATAATGTAAGTGGCAGAAAAATACTTATGTGGCATATTGAATTTCACATCCTGCCTCGTTATAAACCAAAACGGAATTCAAGTTTGATACAAAGCTGTAAACTTAGCTGGTATTATGTTGTTTTGAATGTGACAACGGTATTACAAGTGTCGTCTGTGCTCTCCCAAATGCATAAACATATGAATTCAATTCAATCGTAAAATGGAGGAAATCCTTTTGTGTTTTATGGAGTTGGTTGTGTGTAAAAGCGGAGATTTTGGGTTGCTGCAGCTTTTTTTATCTATGTATATGTGAATGTGTTGGTGTTCAGTTGTGCACAACAAAACAACAACAACAACAACATCACATACATCTATTGATCAGCGCCCTTGTTTCCAATTCGTGTCTTATACGAATGTTGAAAAGGGTTTCGTTCTTCGGCGCAAGCACAAGACCGTGCAAAAGACATTGTTAATATGTTGTGTGGTTTTGGGGTGCGGGAAAAAGTCAAATTCGCCAACTTTTTAACAGTTATACACAACATGTAGAACGTGCGCCTTTCCGATGGAACCAAAATGAATGCAACATACATTACATGTTATCTGCAGTGCTGACTTTTGTGGTGGCGCAAACTACCATGAGCCTTTCTTGTTTGGCAGTAATCGCATGTGATAGTTTGCACATTTTTCACACACACACACACACACACACCCCACATTCATATATCAATCGACTATAAAGAGTTATTTAATAAAATATGTGTAACAATGACAGCATGGAAAGTACAACGCCATTAACAATAAATATTTCATGGCACTAACTTCACTTCAACAATCTTTTATCTTTATGCCAATATGCGCATTTTGAAGCATCAGGAAACTTTCATTTTGATATAAATTTTACCTTTACATACGTGTTCTTTGTGTGTGATACAAACTCTCGCTCACAGTATTATTAAATTGTTATCACACACTGACAGGGTGTTTTTTTCTGTTGAAGGTTAGTTATTTAAAATGCGCTTTTGATAATTTTTTGGTTATCACATTGTCTTTCAGAATAACCTACAACCCTTAAAAAATTATAATAAAGTATTTTCTACGACTGTTTGTCATTAAAAATATTTAATTTAACTTTTTTTTAAGATTTTAATAATTTAACATTTTCAAAGAGAAACAATTTAAGAAAGTAAAATGATATCATATTTCCAAGAACAAAACCAAATTTATTTCGGATTTTTTTAGGAAATGTTGTAAAGGATTGATTTAACTGTAAATAATAATAATATAAACTAATATTATTAATATATATATATATAATATTATTAATTAAATGAAAAAGGACGACGGCTTGAGCACTTATTTGAAATTGCATTTTTGAAAATAATCCCTGGGGTTAGAATCAAAGAATTTAAATGAAATATTGAAATTTCAAAAAAAAAAGATCAATTATTATTTATCAGGGTTAAATTATGGAGCAACAAAACTACCCTGTAGCTTTCAAATAAGCTCTTTATTCATGCGAGAAACATCAGAATTTAAAAAAAGGAAATTTCACCAAAATTGGAGCAACTATTTCAAATTCGTTGAAACTTCCACACAATATACAAAACTGTGTGTGTGAGTGTGTGTGTGCATGATGAACCTAAATGTAAGCGCGTAATAACGTTAAATTTTGGATGCAACATTGCACAATCATCGTTTTCGAAGATATTTTAAAAGCTCCATTTACTATAAATCCTTGATGAGGATCCGTGCAAATATTTAAGTGGGTTTTTGTTAACAAAAAAAAATTGATCGATATATATTTCAAAGCAGTGCCATTCTTTTTTTTTATCGTGCTTTAATTGAATGATTTATCACCAATATTTTAATGACATTAAATTTATTACTGCACAATTTTTTTTTTTGGTAAAAGTGGTCATTATGAAATAAAGGTTCTATTCATTTAACGATAATTATTTGATTATTTGTAATCTTGAATATTAATTATTGACCCATTTAGTTTATTGATTTAGTTGAGAATATTTAATGCGATTGCAATAATAATGGTTGTATAATTTGAAAATGTTATGTGTGCCGCCGGTTGTCATATTGTATGTAGGTTTGTTTCTTTATGACATTATGTAGTTCACATATAATTTTGTCGCAGCAAGAATCCTATTCTTTGTGCAGTTATAACAATAAATAAACAAGAAATATATGTTATGCGAGTGCAACATGAGAAACTGAGAACTGAGAAGATATACTTTATCTTTGGCGAACTTCCAGGAATTTTCTGCAACAATGCGATGCGACTCACAGTGTATGCTGGAACAAGAGAGGAGTCTGCGGACTGTGTAGAGAAATGAAGTGGAAACGTTGCATTTGATACTTTTCGCAATATGCCGCATTTAAAAGTGTCTTCATTTACTAGTTATATATAATTGTTTTATTTTATTGCCATTGCTCACTTGTGCTGTACTTTGTTATATCAGTAATTATTAGAAGGGAATTAAACGGTTCATGGTGGGTTCTTTGAAATGTTACTGCTTCGCTTGCGAAATTTTATAAAGTTGAAATCGTTTCGAAGAGTGAAACGATTGTTTCGCAAAATAATTATTGCTCTTTTCATAAAAAGTAATGCCACAGGAAGGAATTCATTTAAAATAAAAATTGCCAAAAGAAATCCTTCATTTTGTGGCCAATATAAGCATGATTTTTTAGTCCTTTTTAATTTTTTTTTTAGCACTCTTTCTTCAGCCCTAAGGAAAAAATTGTGATTTTCGGATGTTTGCTTAATAGCTTTAAGACATTGTTTAAATTTGACTTAAATCATCTCCTGGGATGTCATTAAAAGCGATGCATGTAAGGCGGGACCATAAATTAATTTTATTTCAAAACATTTAAAGGTACCTTGAAGATACTGAATCGTCTTTTTCAACATGATGCAACTATGAAATAATTACGAAATTGTCTTATAAATGACATGAAATTCCTAAATTCCGAAATTTATTCACAAACTTCACACGACAAGAGTGCTTCTGTTTCAACCAAGACATAATTAAAACGCCCACAATAATAATAACTATGATAACCACATTGAACAATTCGAAATAGTGCTGCGTTGAATTAACCCAACCACATGATCATATCAACGCGCTAACTCATTATCACTCGAAAGGGTGGGCTGTCGCTATTTCGGATTCTCTTTTTCGTTGCACAGTTCACAACAACCGCACTTGCAATTTCGATGCTGTGCAAAAGCTTTCCTATATGTATTTTGCTTTCTATCGCAGTCTCAATAGCATCATTAGCAGCCCCAAAAGCACATGTATTGGTACGAGTATATTGGAAATAATTTCAATTCAATGACGTTGACACAAGCGGCAATTTGCATGAAGCATTTTGGACTGCTAAGCACGACTGTGCACATTTTTGACGTTGTTAAAGCAAACCTTTAGCCGCGTTTATTGGAATTCAAATGCATATCCAAAAAAATGGCCACACACAGTGATATTATGAACAACAGCATCCGCAAGTTGCAACCGATTTCTGGCAATAAATGTTAATATTTGCTACATAACTATAACAAATAATTCATGGCTTTCCACAAGTGCTTTACCAGCAAAGCTCTACCTCTCTACATATGTGTGCATATTGTGCGGTCCCTGGTGAGGAATGTTTGTGTTTGTGTATATTATGGTGCGCCTTCTCAGTTCTCAATACGAAAGTTCTCAAGATTATGCTAACCAATAAACATTCAACTGGGGAACATGCTTTAATAGTTCATTGCTTATTCATACATAGAAATGGTTTGGGCCGAGTGGGCCACTCCAAAAGACTATTTGGTACGATTATGGTAGCTGTTAAATGAAATGCTTTGCATAAATTGTTTCTTCTTCACTATACACGCCAAGCAGAAGATATTGGGGGTGTGCTGCATATTGGCATATTTTTTGACTAATGGGAATTCGTAGAAGTAACCATTCAAATAAAGTGCGAGTGTTTAATAGTTTTAGAATACATTTTGAATTTCACTTTAAGAGTAAAGTTCAAGGTTTAAAAAAAATAAAAAATCGCCAGAGGCATGGAAATTTTTTATATGAAAAAACGTTATGTTGGAACTTGCAAGGATTCTTAGAATAAATCAACTTGCTTTTATAAAATGCTGATGTAGCACGAAATGTTTGTACGCAGAAACATGTGACAGTGATGAAAGGAAATTATGTTTTAAATGAAAGATTTGTTTTTGTATACAATTACAAAACGTATGTTTTATAAATTAAATTTATAATTTTTTTTTAAAGACATCTTCTACGCCACTAACCAATAACAAGACATTCATTTTATTCAGACGAAATAAAATAATAAATATATTTATTTATTTATTTATTAAAAATATTGCAATGTGATGACATTTTCAAAAATTAAATTAAATTACAATTTTTTTTACAAATTTAAAAAAATTCAGGATTTAAAAAAAATTTGTTTAATTTAAATGTATTGTATTTTCAAGGTCAGCTTCAAAAACATTCTTTCCATTTTTTACCCCATTTAAAGTTAAATTTTGACAAAAGTATGTTAAAACTCTTAAAAATAAACGAATTAATACGTTTAATCTTCTTAAAATAGAAAAAAAATTCCTTAAATTTATTTTGACCTTGAAAATGAGTAATTTTCTGTCTTAAACGATCCTAATCATTGAAAATCCTTTTGGTTGTAGACAACACGTCCCCAACAAACCATAATAAAATAAAGTGCATTTAAAAAAATTTTATTTTAATAATAAATAAATAATAAACGAAAAACATAATAAACGTCCTCACTCAAAAAATAATTTTTATAATTTTTGACAAGCGCTCTGATTGGACAATGAAATAAATATTTTAATTTCCTGCGTGAACGCTCTTAATAATTTTGATAAAATAATTTTGATAATTTTCGCGCGGCAGTTGTCATTGACAAGTTGAAATATATTAGGTGCAAAACAAAAACCAAATTTATTTAATAGAACCATTGACAACTTTAATAGAACCAACTGTCAAAAATAAATTATCAAAATTATCAAAAATATTAATTAAAATAAAATATTTTTTCTACCAATCAGAGCGTTTGTCAAAAGTTCTGAAAATTATTTTATCAAAATTATTTCTTCTGTGAACGACCTAAATGATTTTTATATTTATTAAAAGAAACATCAACAACAACCATTGTACTTAAAATTCTCATTGAATAATGCATTATTTTATACAGCTCGGAAAAACTTTTAATTAAATGTTAAAACCCCATCAACCATCAAATATCAAGTGTCAACAATACCCATCTCCTTCTCATCAGTGGCCAAAAACTAAACCCATAATACATATAACTGTGCTGCAGTGTACACGAGAGTAAATTGTGACCACAAAACATTGTTGCACTGGCATTTCTAGCCGCTGAGCTGCACGAAATGAATGAAGAATTAAATATGAACCATGACTTAAAGGGTAAACCCGGCATCCGGCTCTAATCATTAGTCACAAAACTTTTACAATGCATCATTCAGTAACGGTGAAAGTTTCACAACATTTTTGTATGTTCAAGAGTTTGCATTTATTTTCCAACGTTGTGTTGTGTTGTGTATTGTTGTTGTTGGTGTTGTTTATTTTTCTCGTCAATCCCGTCTTGTTTAAATCACAAACTTTTGCCGTTAGATTAATAAGCATTTCCACACAAATACACAATAGTGCAGCTGGAGCAGTGGTGGTGGTGGTAATGGTGCAGTAACTGCCCTAAAATCGTGATCTGCAATGTCAACAACTCTTCAATATCACTGCGGTGTTAAAGATTCATTTTCATTAAACCACATAAAAAACTATTTCATAAAATTTTATTAACACATAAATGCAGCATAATATGTTAAATTTAAGTACACGGGAGCATATGTGCTGATACCATGGTGCGGCATATATTGTGATTCATATTCATTCATGTGTGCGTGGGTGCAGGGTGGTGGCAGAGGAGCGAGAATTACGGTATTGATATCGTGCCACCCCCAACCACCCATCGGCATCCATGAGGTTGATGATGATAACCAGATGATGTTATAATGCGCATCTGCTGGGTAACCTTCTGCACCCACCCAAAATGTACGCACACACACACACACACACACACACACACACACACAGTTCAGATCATAATTTAACCGGTTTGTCATTTGGTCAGGCAGACGCATAAAATCTCATTTCCATCCACATCCACGACTCCCCCCGCAAAACAATTTTGCTTCCTAATTGAGTTCTCGTGAATTGTTGATTAGTAGTGAATGAATTTGCAGTGCCCATATTATGCACTAATATTTAATGCACTCCCCCCGCAACTTCATATGCAATTTAATTGCAATTGGCAATGGAGAATTATGAGGACTTAATAATTCAGCACAGAGTTAATTGATTGTGTTCAGCGTCTTTAAAAACCAATACTAACTCGATTATGGGGCTGCCAGATCTATACACGTCATATTAAGTAGAGGAATCCTTACACAATTCTGTTTCTGAACATAATATTCAAGTAGTCGAGTTGGGGGAGGTTGAGGGGGAGGTGGTATAAAAGGCCTTAAGAAATTTGGTCGAAACTTTTTATTTGCGACACATTTTTCTTGCAATTTTTGCTCCACGTTGTTTTCATGCAAACATTTGTGTGCGCCGCTCTCCATCATGCGAACGGGGAGAGGATAAATAAATAGAAACTTGCGTCACAACACAACATGCGAAAGTTTTTCCATTACAAAACAATATTTCTGTATTTACATTTTTCAGCGGAATCAAAAGGGCATAAGAGAAGCGCAGCTGAAATAGCAACAGTCGTTCAGTTGGTTCTTTTTTCGTTGCTGCTGATGTACTTTTATTTTTTGTTAAATATGAATGATCGTTGTGTGTATGGCTTAACTTTCTGCCAGCATGAATAATTAGGCAACAATGTTGTAAAAGCGTATGCTGGACAACATTTCAGACCGAAAAACTGTTTATATCCATCGTTTGAGCTTTTTAAAACATGCTGCTCATTTCATTACTATAATTTTTGTAAGATATTTAAATTCATTTGGGAAATGAACTAGTTTTGGTATTTACATTTATGTATTTTACAAAATAGCATTAATTTGAAGTTATTTCAAATAAAAAATTAAGCACTATAATACGCAATCAAAAGTTTAATTTAATTTTTGTTTTTAATTTATGTAATGCTGATTAAAAAGTTGCATTTAAAATCAAGTCAATAAAATTCTATTTTCATAAAAATTAAATTAAATCGTCAAATTATGTGTATTTCATCATGTTACGTAGAACGGTTTTAAAATGTGTTTATTATTCAATTTTGCTGTACTTAACTAAAAAAAAGAAAAGTCTTTGTATTTAAAAATTGAAATTATTATTATTTAATTAATGTAACTTTAAAACCAATGGATAACAAAATTATAATGATTGCCGATGTCCTTAAACAACTTTTAAAAATCGAAAATAAATTAAAAACACAATTTTAAATGTCCTTCACTTCAAATTGCATCAAGTTTTAAGTGCCACTCCCTCCCATGTAGCCCCTTTTTTTATTTTTAAGAATCCATTCCCTTTGTCTTCTTTAATAACCAACTGTGGTAGGTTGTCCATAAGGACTTTATTAGTATGATAAACCAAACAGTAAACGTAGTAATGCGTCAATTTGTAATTGTTTATGTTGCACCATTTCGTCCTGGCTGTTTGAAGTGTCTCTCCCATAACAATAGAGCTCCAGTTTCTACACGTTTTGAACACAGTTCAATGTTTAGTTTATGTATTCTGCCGCAGCTCGTATTGTGTCGCAGAAATTGCAATACACGTCAAGTTTTAGGTGAAGTGAAATTAAAATGCAAATGGATGTGCACAAGAGGAGTTTAGATGTACTTATAAACATTGAAAGTATAGTGGAAGCACATGAACAGCTTAATATCAGGTAACTGTACAAATATGTGTAATTTTTCTTCCTCTTTCCGCATGTTATCGTTCCAGTAACTTTAAATAATTGGAACATTGCTCTTGACCGGAAAACTGAATATAAATAGAAATAAGCTGAATTGTAATGAACAATTGCTCCAGTTCGTTAGGGAATGCTTTAAAAAGTGATTGTCTAACAAATTTGGATTATGCAAAAACAACAACAATCACGAGGGAAAAAAGCATCAAACATTTATGCGCCAGAATAAAAAACAAGGCAATTTCAATTGTACGGGTGAACTGGAGACCATTGCAAATATGCTCAACAAAAAGCAAAATGCTATATGCGTCTAAATAGAGATTGTCGAGCGGTAATTAAGATGAATAAATTCAATGGAATTGAATTGAATCTAACCGTTTTTCGTTTTGTTCTCCTCGCTGCGCTGCCATGCACACGTCAAACAAATTCACGCTGTTTTTATGCCAACTTTCTAACGACTTTTTATCGTCGCCTAATTGTTGAGGGAACACAATGAGATTTCCTGCTTTGACCTGCTTCTCTCTGAAAGGACGTTTATGGCGCGCACAGACTAAAATAGATATATTTAACGAATGTAGAGGTATTATAGAAACAGCCCAAATAAAAATGGAAACGAAAAAAAAACAGCCGAGACAAAATTATTCTGGCCATTCTCCAAAAGTTGATGAACCGTATGAGAGTTTAATGACAGATAAGTCCTGCACAATGGGCAAAATGGTGCTGACTTTAACATATATTATGTACCAAGCACTGCGTGCATACAACATAATATACAACCGCACTACGTATTTAAGCTTAACGTTGCCATTATGATATCGTTTTAAAGCGTTCATTCCCATTGTGTAGTTTGGTGCGGTAAAATCTGTTGGTGACTTTTGACTGGAATTCCATTGCAGTTAACAGTCTTAATGTACTTGCATTCAAATGTCATTGTTATTTGCAAAGACAATGGTGTGGATACGGAAATTTAACACTCGCTCTCTCGCTTTGTAAAAATTTAATTGTTCATAATATCCTTGAAATGCGCGCGACAAGGATTATGAAACGTCAATTTGAATCCATTTTTATGTTGAGGTACATTCAACATTAAAAATAAACCGCATTAAATTGAATTTCGGAATACATATTTAAAGTCGGCGAGACTGTCGAGCCTGATAATAGGGAGCCCTGAATCCTCATGAAAATAATGCTATACCCACCAAAACAAACAAAATCATTGTTATTTCAATTACAAAGGCTGTTTTATGTGAGCATTATGAACGGTGTAAAACACAAACAAAGAAAACAAATATAGAACCGAATTTGCTGACTGTTGACAATTCGTGTATATTTCATTTTGTTGATATTTTCGATCTCAGCCACCTCATATCACCACCATTTTGTGTGTGGGCGAGTGTGTGTGTGTAATACGGTTGTTATATAATATAAAACTTCGCCAGCTTTTATTCTAAGCTTCGTACGACTTTACTTTCCAACGAAATGTTCTTGCAGGTACGTACATTTCGTACACATCTAAGCGAGTAACAAATATAAATATTTGTCTTCTGTAATGACAAGTAAAAGAATGCCACTCTACTTATGTTATTGAATGCAGGATGCGAACTTTTGAAAACATTTATTTTATTAACATGTTACGTTGTATCATTTGCAACCAATTCATTGGTTGCAGGAAAGTTGCAACTGCAACGTTTTTGTAAACTAAATAAATAGAGGGTTCAGATGTAATTTTGCTATTTTCTAGTCCAGTCATAAACTCCTTTAACATTTACTATTCTGCTTCAAAGTTAAGCAACTATTTGACAAAAATATCTAACATTTTAAATTTAAGTTTAATTTTGAAAATGAAAACTGTTGCAAGCTTGCTGAAAATTAATTTTAAACGCATTAAAAGCAGGTCTTACCATTCTTTAATCTGTCTTAATTTATATTATACATATTTTCTTTATTATATTGTATTAAAAGTGATTAAAGTTTAACAATTAATGAAAATTGTTTTTGGAAAAATTAAAATGCGTCAAGAATTGGTTAAATTATTGTTAAGTGAAGCATTACCAACGGTGTTGATTCATATACGACCCTGATGTCATATTTAAATATAGGTTTTTTGCATTTCGAACTTTTTCAGATAAAAATAAACTCGTTTTGATATATCCTTAATCCAAAATGAGGCCTAGAAAAAAAATGCGCAAATGACGAATCTACTTTCGTACGCAGTGCGCCGTACTCCTTCGCCATATCTCAGAAACTACTTCACCGATTTGTATGAACGTTTTATGTATAATATTTAAGGGTAAAAAAAGATACCGTTTTTATTTTGTTCAAGGTCAGATGCTTTAAGGTGAAAAACAAACTGCTTGGTCCTAAAAATGGGTTCGACGATTTAATTTATTTTAACAACGTTTATCCGTAAAAGTATTCCAACCAAAATTAAATTTACCTCATAACCCAGAATTTGATCCGAAAAAAAGGTAAAAGTTGGAAAATTCAAGGTCAAACTTTATACATCTCCGAAACGCCAAATATGTTCTAGAAAGTTTTTCAGACGCGCATTTTATAAATAAAATATTTTGCAGATCATTTTAAAGTTAAAAATTAATTTAATATTCTAGATCATATTTTGAAATCTTGCAGGACATTTCAAGGTCAAACTTTTTCAATGACTATAATTCAAAAACTGTTTGTTCTAGAATCTAGGGTATTATATTGTCGACTTTGTTGCTAATCTCATTAAAAGCACCAATTTTGGATCAAAATTCAAGGTCAAAATAAAAAAATTCAAGGTCATATTTTCCATATTTCTTAAACAATTTATTAAACTGCAGTTTAGCAACAGTTGAAATAAAAAAATGAAAAATCTAAAATTCTTTTTAATTCTAAGCAATAGGTTTGCTTAAACAATAAAAAAGTTTGAAAACCATTAAAGCTTATTTTTAAAATGTATTGTAATATTTATTGTAACAATTTCTCTGTAGAAAATAATTAGATTGAATTTGCTTCAAAACTTTGTTACAATATCCAAATTAGCAAATTTTGAATTTTCGTTCATTTCGCATAATATTAAGCGAATAATTTGCTGCCTATAATATATTTAAATATTCTCTATATTGATTCTCATTGTACAAAATCCCAGAACTATTAAAACATAAACACTTTCCGAAGTACCTGTACAAAAGAGTCAAAGTACAGTGAAAACCACCATCATCCCCAAGTAAATATAAGAACAGAGAATCTCGCAAATTTGCATTCTCATTCAATTATACGCGAATACATTACTTTTCCAAATACACACACCCATCCGTGCCATCACCACCCTGGCCGCAATGGCACCCCTTTACCCCCAACACACACACACAGTCACACACTCGGCAAAAGTCATACAGAATCAACAATATAATTTCCAACACACGTCACTCATACGATATGATGCGAGAAATGAAGCAACATTTTTGAAGCTCGCGCGCGCAAGCTTTATGTAAATGAGCGGCAATTAATTTTTAATGATTAAATTTGGAGGATTCGGCTTGCAGCAGAGATAAAGTTCAAGATTGAAAGTTTTGCCAGCCACAAAACCGGCTTCGTCAACTATTCATGCTTTGCATATAACCATTCGCATCCTTCTGTACTCCCCACATTATTTGGGTGTAATTGTATATGTCGGGGTGGGGCGGATGGGGTTGGGTTACAATGTGGATGAGACGAACCAGGCATCACACATAAATACACACACCAACACACACACACTGTGAGGATGCCCGACATGCCAGAAGAAAGCAGGTCGCATCGTCAGAGAGAAAAGGCAGGGTGCTGGTGCGGATGCGGGTGGCAAGTGTACAGCACAGCCCAAGTAGCGTATGGATCGGCGTGTGCAGCATGATGTGATGGGCGGATTCTGATGTTGCCAATGTTGTTGTTGTTGCCTTCTGCGTTTTGTTACATAAAAGTACTGAGTGAACGAGTACCATGTTGTGGCAAGAGTCTATATAGCTGTTCTTATGGTTCCTATGGCAGATGTTTCGCCAGACAAAACTTTTGCCATCCAGCTATAATGCATACTTTTCAAAATGTATAAAGTTTAATTCCACATTTCAACATATAAATATAATATAAATGTTTTCGGTACATGTGTGTGTGTATGTGTGGATATTAGGGGTGGTTATGTAGCTTCCGCGTACACATCCTCTCTCACATATGGATCATATGTATATTTGTAATGTGGCTTTACGTAATTCATATATTTAATTAATGCGAAATAACCGCACGTTTCATTTGCATAAATTATAAATGGGGGGGGGGGTGGAAAAAAAAGTCAACCAGTGCCTCACATAGAATTAAAATGTAGCGCATAATTTCGCATAATATACTCGACGCAATATGCTCGTGCTTGACTCGTTGAGATGAGAAATTAAAATTAAAAACAAAACGCTCTTTAGCATTATGAGCTTAAATAATCATTCATTTTATTACGCATGAACATTAATGGCTTCCTACCACCCTGCACTGTCTTATTTAGGTGAAATAATATAATTTTTGCTTGGAAGGTGAGGGCGGCGGGATGTTGTTGCAACAAGGTGCGTGTGTGCGAGTTTTAACCACAGTGACGATATTATACTTGTACTGTTGTTTTTTTTTTTGAATGCTTGCTTTGCATTTTATTTTCATCCAGCGTTATTATATGAGTGTGGCGCCCTTTTTATAACGTGTACTGTCGCGCGTAAATATTTTCATCCCCGTTATATGTGTCTAACAGTTGCCATAACTTACACCTCATTTTTCGTCGTCGGTGTTTGCCCCAAGAAATGTTTACAAAATAAATGCCCTCTTGCGGCGTACGAAGCATTATGTTTGTGCAATGTTCAGTGTTCACCCCGCATGTTTGTGCTGGCATGGCAATATTTTATACCTGTTGATATCCAAACATATACGACATGCCTTGTATAAATGTATTATCGGACGGATTCACACAATATGTAGCTACATGACATAACTAATATGTGCGCGATAGCAAGAATGACAGATGTATGCGCTCAGGATTTATCTCTAAGCCAATTTATCCCTTCAATGCGATCCTCTGGCTTTCTGTCTCCCGCTCTAGGCTTTGTATCATCAAATATATTATATTTTTGGTACACATTTTTTCATCCCCCCAACTCCCTTTTATGTATCACAACAAAATAATAAAATAACAAAAAAAAAATTGTGCTCCTTTATGCTCCTAAATCTACTAAGGAGGTGTAGTATTACAGGATGTGCAATGCATATCGTACACAACATCTTGCTTATCTGCGGCGAAAATGGATTCACCTGTGGAGGCGTATAAATAATTTGAACGTCTAAAGTGGCCAATGAATTTGAAGTAAATTGAGCTTTATTGATTTGATTTATACGTAATAAAGCGACTAAATAGTTATGAGAGGCGACTTGTTCAATTCCCTATGTAAGTGATACTGCAGAGTAAACGATCTGTGGTATTCAATGAATTTTTGATGAGGACTATTCGTTGTAGAAAAGCATTCAGTTTAGTTGTGTAGGTCAATGATTAAATTAATAATAAGTAATTGGGAATTGTGTGGTTATAATATTTGAAGGAATATCTAATCACAAATTATAAAGTGTTTTTTTTTGTCTCCTTAAAATGTTAAACCAAAAATTCATTTAACATTTCAGATAACGAGAAAAAGGGTAAAAGTTCTTTAAACAAAAAGAATTAAATACCATACACCAATAATTTTTTTTTTTTGGAAAACCTTTAAAAATCGTTTACCAAAATTTCAAGGTCAACTTTAATGGTTTAAATTATTCCCAGGAACAATTTAATCTTATAATTACAAAAAAATTACTTGAGTATTTCATGAAACCGTAGAAAGTAACATATTTAAAATAAATTTTCAAGGTCAAAATTAAATTTTATTAAATTGATGTGAATTATATGTCTCTTTTAGTTTGGGTATTCTCCTTCAAAAAACATTTTACTTCTGAATATTTAACATCTAACATTCTACATAGTTATTAAACATCATGAAATAATGAGTATTTGTCAATTTTTAAAACCCAAATAAATTGTTTTGAGAAATCTACTGACGTAAGAAGTATCCTTGTTGCATAACTAAAATATTCTTAAATCTAAATCAGAGCTTTTCTTGCCCAATTATTGAAATTGTGGGATCAAACTTTACTGTAATAATTTTACTATAATAATTAACACCAAAACTTTGCAATAATTGAAAAAAAATCAAACTCAAAGTTTATTCTTCTTAAAAGAAACCTTTAATATTTTTTGAAATCTTCCTTTTTTATTATTGTAGCTCCTAAAAAAAGAGAAAACTTTGCAGAACATTTCAATGTCAAAATCTGAATTTTTCTTTACCAGTCCGTAATAAATTTACACCTCGGTCTGCCTACGATGTAGTTTTTTTACAAGTTGAATTTCGTTATGAAAGTCGTTTGATTATATGATAGTTAAAAACTTCAAAACCCCAGTGAAATTTTAAATTGAGGATTTTACAATTAATTAAATGCAAATTATTAATATAAATTTAATATTCTAACTCAATGGGGAGTATGGGCCCAACACTAATTAGTAATTAATAATGCTTGCACGATTTCCTGATATTGTCATACCATGGTAATTCAAGTCTGTGATCCGTATATTGTAAATTATTATTTAACGTGTGCATTTGTGACAAAACCAATCAATTTCCTTTATTTATGTGTTTAAATTAGTAGCTTGTACTGAGTAATATGAATCAAATTATAATATGCACTTTGAGTCTATATAATTATTTTATAATAATTACTATTTTTTGAAGCCATTTATGATACTGCATCATTGCTTTTGTTGGACAAAAAAAAACTCCTTCTTCCTAATAACTTGTCATTCAATGTTCGTTTAAACGTTTTAAGATATTCAATAGATTTTACTACATGAACTCACATTATGAACCATCAATAATTTAAGGAGTTCCTAACTGTGTAAACGTCATCTCCAACAAGCACTTTAAGTCTGAAAATTATTGAAATTGACATGCCACTTCTACTGGTGCACACATTGAGCCATAAGTTGTGCAGCGTTTTTCCCCACTGCACAAGCGATATCCTTTTGAATCATAATAAGACGTGCGGCTTATTGAGGCGACAAACAGGAAGAAGGATGAGAGCGAGTGGTTGCAATCCACTCACTGCGGAGGAGTGCTGGAAAATTTTAAGCAGACCATGAATTTGTTAAATTATTCTATTAGGCGACGCCGCCCACAACATCAAAAGGGCTGCCCAAAATTTACAATAAAGTAAAGTGTGGGAAGGAAGGGCGTCACAAATTTTGGAAAATTATCCGTTTATTAATAAAACAGCATCAGATTGGTATACGTATAAAGTGTAATGCATATTTTATGAGTGAATTAAATGTGCGTACATCGCAGTTAACATAGTTACCTGATGGGGAGGCGTTGGGCTTTGAATAACACAAAGTCGAAATTGATAACATTGATTGTGTTGACCATTCATTGAGGCGTTTGTGTTCGTGTCACACTCCGCAGGATGACCTAAATATAGAGTGTATTTCCGTGCCAATTGTGGCAGTTCCATTAACAAAATATTGTACTTAAAGTTAGAGGGAGAGTTTATATTATTCTGGCATTGTGTGTGAGCTTTGTATTGTTGGTGTCGCACAAATAGTTGCTCTATGTTGTTTTAACCCAGTGTTGAATGTCAATACAACCAAAGTTAAACTGCAATATGCGCTCAATGTGGATATTAACTTAACACAAACAATATTTGTACATGCTTTTCGAGTTAAGGGCGCAAGGAATCGTGCACAATATACATAAAGTGCTATAAAATTTTGTTTAAGTGTGACATTACTTATTTTTAAGATTTAATTGAAATGCATGGAAGGAATACTTGAATTAATTGGTTTAAACTTTTAAGCGAGAAGGGTTGTAAAAGAGATACCCACTTAATTTTTAAATAAAAATAAACTGAACTTGACCTTCAATTTAAATTGAACAGTAAATTTACTGTGCGTTAACTTGGAAAGAATATTTAATCTTGGAAAAATTATTCAAGGTCTAAATCGTGAGAAAAAGTTGGAGAATATTCCGATGCAATTTAAAATTTTGACCTTGAATTTATTGTTTATTTTGAGAACCTCCAAATGTAATATGAGTAGACTGAGACCTTGACATTTTTGACCTTTGATTTATTTTTTTCCTTACTAACTTTTAAGAAAAAAAAAAAAAAATGAACTTGATTTAAAAGGACTTAAATAAATAATGAACAAATTTTATCATTCTTTTAATGGCACATTTCTTTATTGCATACATTTTGAAATATTAAGTATAGTAATTTCATTACATCTTAAATAGTATTGGGGATACATCCAAGTATCAACTGCAATGAACTGCACAGTACACAATGCACATGCACCTGCAGCAACGAATAATATTCCCAATAGAGTTTATGCTTTTGTATATATAGATTTGTTTAACTAAACTAGCTCTTTATAACAGAGTGAGTTTTCTCATTTATATGGTTCTGTAATTCTCATTCACTAATCATATTAAATAAATATATTTTATTTACACATTTTAATACATATAATATTTTATAGGAATAACCTTTTGTTTGTTATTAATTTTTATGTTTATAAATATGCCGTTTTTAATTAATATTTATGTAATATATGTTATAGATACGTGCAATGCAATGTACATGATTCATTATATGAAATTTTAATCTTTGAGCGATTGAATTTTGTATTGTTTAATTAACGAATAATAATAACTTAACGATATTTTTAACTTTTTTGTTTGTATAACTGCTGACAGTGTTGTCGAATTTCATTCACTCATGATTTATTTGTTAATTATTAGTTAATTATATTAATAGCTTATTGTAATTTATATTGTTGCCTACTGACTATTTATATAATTGGTAATTAATATGCATTTAATAGGCCGCATAGTTTGAATGAGATAATGACGCGGGAATTTTGTTAAATTTATTTCACCCGGATTTTGTTTATAGCAAAGGTACAATTTTTGCAATGCGGCTCTTAATTGATCATTTACCGTTATAAATGTAATGTACAATTTAGACAATAGCTAAAAATTAAAACCATTTTGAAATTAAATTTATAAAATCCTATAATTTTGATGCAAAATAGAAACAACAAATAATTACATTATCCTGGAAATAAATTAAATTATAATGCAATTTATTTAATAATTAGTTGTCAGCAAAGATTGTCTTTGCCTTCTGTTTTGATCCACTGAGCTCTCTGCACATTCAACAACTATTTAATTTAAGCGTGTTACAACAACGCAACGCCTTTGCAATTACATTCAATTACCGGCGACACCCCAACAAACAAAAACCACGAAAAAATTCATTTACTAATTTGAAAGAATTAAATTGTAAAAAATTGACTATACAACAACAGACTGCAAAGCTTTTCCACGAAATGTCAATGCGCGTTTTCCACATTCATCATCGCAATTTAATATTGTATATTTCCAAAATAATAATAATTATAATTATTATGCACCGACATTGTACGAGTGTAAACAAAAGCCTCCCATACATTTTCACTTTGCAAAAATAAATAATGAAATAAAAATAATTAACGTTTATTACGTTGGTGCGGCCACAACCCAAAGCGCATATTGTACAATACCGACTGCAGCGGCCATTACATGGTAATTATTAATTGGAGCAGATGCAGCTGACATCACTGTCGATAGTTCATTATCAGCGCCGTACACCTCGGGCACCGGATACGGTTTTCGGGTGACACCGCCCGAAATGCTGCCGCCCATTCCGATGCCGCTCGATGATGCCGAGTGCTTTGTGTTATCAGTGCTGATTCGTGTTGGTTTCAAAATGATGAGTGGTGTCTCCAGCTCGTAGGGATCCTCTGCTGAGCCGTACAGGTCCTCTTCGTCTGGTCGAAATGTTACTTTGGCGTATTTGGATTTGATGACATCATTTGACTCGGAGCCGTATTTGGGGGAAGTCACTTTTCTGGTTGGTCCAGGAATTTCTGTTTGCAGAGGGTTATTTTCATTGGAATTTTCTTAATTTTTGTTTTTTATAAAAGCAGTTTTTTGTTACCATAAAGGCGAATACTACTGTCCACCTCGCCAAGGGAATTTTTGGCTATACAACGATAGGAACCGACATCCTCTTTTTGGAATTTACGTACTGTCACTGTCATTCTGGTCTCGTAAGGTGACCTTTGACTCTCTTGCACATTGTGCTTTGAGGATGACACAATCATTTCGCCTTTTTTATTGAAATCAATTTGTTTTGTTTTTTATTTAAAATTTATTAACGGAACGCTATGCTCGCAATTTAGCGTCACATAAAAAAAACACTTACCAGTATCCTTAATCCAATAATTAATGGATTTGGGTGACGCCTCAACGTGACAAACAATTTCCACATCCGTTCCAAGTGGTGCACCCACTAACTGGTTGGGCACCTGAATGACGGGGTGAACTGTCGCAGACAGAAAACAATCATAATTAACCATATCGCCGATGGGCACCAACAATTTTTGGTCAAAGCTGATAATAATGCAACCCCAACAGATTACTCTACAATCTATATAACAACAGAGTGGCTGCAAAATAATGTGCATTTAACCTCCTTTCTGCACCCATTCACCCCCCTCCCCAACTGATGCTGCCGCTGCACACACAACAAATTTATATTGCGGAATGCAAGGAACTGCGAGGGGACTTGCATTTTACTCCATATACCAGGATAATGTGTTTCTCGGCTATAATGCAATACACGAGCAAATAAAAGGACGGAATAAACGGAAGGTAAAAACCCACATGCACTATATAAAATAGCAAATAAAAAAGTAGTCGAGAGTCGTGTATGTATTATATTTGGCGGAACCAACACGATAAAATACTCTGCAAACCCAACGGGATGGGTGTAACGGGATGGGGGTCGCTCGCTCGCATATTATTCTGAATACAGGGAAGCGCTACGACACAATATGCCATAAATCTAATTCATATCACACCAAGCATGTTCGACATAAAACTTACAATGAATGCTTAGCGAAATTCGCTTTGACACCGACGGAGGTATACCGTTGGATGCGATGCACAGATACGATCCCATCTCGCTGCGGGAGACTTTTGAGAGCCTCAGGACCTCGCCTCTGTGGGAAAGCACTGCAATGGTGAGTACAAGAAAAAAAAAACATTTAATGGCATACATTGCACATATCAACAAACAACAAAAAACAGTTAAGTTTAAACGTGCCACACCACAGTTAATGTTGCGAAACATTGTGCCACTGCGTGCGGACACAGACCACATCAGTGCAGGACATTGCAGTACAGGACGGTTGCAACAAAACTGTTTTGTGTGCCAGTGCATAAAGTAAATTAAGTTTATACCGAGTTGTTTTGTACCCATGCTGTCTTTAAGTATGATGTCGCTGCCGTCTTCACGGCGCCACGTCACCACTGGCTCTGGGTATCCTTTTGCTCTGCAACACAATAATATAATTTACAAATCAGCACTGTGAATTATTGCACACATGTTTGCAATTAATTTCAACAATGTTACGGTTGTTTTCAACATATTTGTAACGCTTTTTAGGGATTATAAATTATGCTGCTTTATAAAATGGTCGACAACACAAACACACACACACACACACACACACACACACAGAGGTAAGTATTTACCTGCATGTGAGCTTTATTGAGCTTCCCTCGGGCACAATGACATCAGATGAAGTGTCCTCGGCTATAAAGTCTGGCGGTATGACAACATCTAAGTAGCCGATCTGTAAGCTTAGTAAGAGGGCAACATTTTCAACATAAAACCGAGATAATTTTGATGTACACACAACTTTAATTTGACACAAAAAATAAATTCACATTGAAACGTCTAATTTATAAGATAACAATAATTAAATATTTAGTACAATTCATTCACCTGACTTTTCATTGGATCGGTATTCAGTTGGCACATGTAACCACCCCGGTCATCTTCAGTCACCGATTTAAGCTGCAGATTCCATGTGTTGGAGTCAGAGTGGGAGACGCTTACGCGTGCATTGTGTGTAATGACGTGCTCATGAATCGCTTGGATGGCTTTTGTGTCGGCTTTTACCCATCCCACCTACAAATATTCATGCGTGTTACCATCAAGGAGGTACATTATTGTGTTGTAGCAAATCCTTTATATACATTTACGTGTACTTATATCAATAAATCGATCATTTCAACAACAATAATTATTGGGACGTGTGGGTGTGGGTGAAGCAACCCCGCACCATATTACAGTAACGTGTAATTGCCGATTATGCGATTTGCATTAGCTGGGAAGACTGACGGAACTATTTCAATTAGATGGGGTTAAACAAATTGACTCACCCGATAGCCGCCCAAATGCCTGACGTGACACGTAAATGTTGCGTCTCTGCCAACTGCCACCGACTGATTCACAATTGGTTCAGCGAACTCCGGTTGAAATGTTGACACAACTTTAAATGTTTACATGAAATGAAAATATTGACGGTTTATTATTATGTATGTATTATTAACTGCCAGATAATGATGATTTTCTCTCTTGTTATTAATTTTATTTATTTTATTTGTGAGAGAAAGCGCAGTTACTCGCACATCGCATATTATAATGAAAACGCGATGTTTAACTTGTAATCGGCTTTTGCAAAGCTTTTGTAAATGAGTTTCATTGCTGTGATTGGGAGTGCACACTGCACACCCTCCCACTTATCATTTAAACAACTATGGTAAATTCACCCTAGTAGATTGTTGAGTGCTTTCTACTGTCTGACTAACAGTGCGGGGATGAATAATAAAGCAGAATGAATAGTGCCAGCACTTTTTGATTTTCTGCATCAGCAAAAACTTGTATTTTATTTTCTAAAATTAGATTTCTCTATCAACTTGCTGCTTCTGTAATTGAGAGTAAAACATAATACCAAATATGTTTACCAAATCACACTGTCATCGCACGCAGATATTGCAAATTATGAGCAATTTTAATTGATTGTCATACTCAAGTCAGTTCAAAATGTTAAGCATCCCATTAAGCGTTATGCATTGCACCGCCCGTCCTTTTGAAACGTCATGAATATTAATTAACTCATGCTCGTACGTATAGTGATGGATTTTACAGTTATTTATGATTGTGCCTGATTTTCAACAGTGACATTTTAACGAATTTATTCCTTCATCCTTTTATTTCATTTAATTTGATTTATTTGACTTTTTACTGAAAATTAAATGTTAGAATAATTTTAATCTCGGTTTTTGGCTAACGGAACTGCAATCCAGCGTGGCAGTGCATCATATTTCAAAGTTTATTTACAGTTACGCGACAATTACTTATACAGTACGGTGTAATGAATGCAGGCGAGGTTGCCAGGAAATAAAATAGCGTCCTTTCTCATTTTTTAGGGATTTTATTCCATTTTATGCTCAATTTATTGCCCAACTATTTTAATTTATGGAATTTTCTATTAAACTTTAATAAACAATTTAGGGTCTTTAATCCTGATTTCTGAATTCATTTTAAATATTTTTTGTGTACTTGATTTTACTATTTTCCGTCGATACTTGATAGGAGTCTGTTTTAGTTCAAATTCATTGATGTTTTTGTACTTAAGTCGATTCCTTGTGAGGGAAATCCTAAAATTTTTCAATTCCGCATTGTCTTGATGACAAAATTTGGAGAAAAAACATTTAAATACTCTTGCAATTTTCCTATTTATTGTCTAGTGAATATTTCAAACACACCCAGAAGTACTCTGCACATTGCGACCCCTAAACATATTATAATATACAAAATGTCTACAGCGATGAACTGTAGTCACTCAATGCAATCTAAGCAAGGATTCTTAATTAACTTGTCTTCAAATTGAATGTAGTTATCAAATGCTAAATTCATGTAACACAATGTAATAATATTTAACCCACCAACGACCCCTCGCCCTCATCGCCGTCGCTTTGTCATCAAATGCCTATACATTTTGATAACAACATTGCAATAATTGTATCCCATTTGCAACATACTCGTGCACACAACTAACCCCCCACAACGACACAACAATAGGGGTGGGGGTGGTGGTGTAAACCTGTAACATCTGTCCGAAATCAAATAAGGTTAATTAAACCATCAAAGTCTTTCAATTATAAATAAACAACTGGAATTCGAAATTAGTAGGCGACATGTTTCTGTGTATCAAACAACCTTCGACTGCACTTAAGTGCAGTTATGTGCTCTTTTACTATATGTATGCAGTTTGCGTACGAGCGAATTGTTTGCGACTCCCTCTCGTCGCTTATGTTGTAGGCCGGCACATTTTCATGTGTCGGTACTTTTTGCACTTTGATGATGATGGGTGAGACACAAGCTGTGTTGATGTTTAGTAATTTTGTATGCAAAAATAATTACTACATGCTCATGCATGGAACATGAAACTAAACAATGATTTTCAATTAAATATCTGATTCCATTAATCAGGGGGAACCTGCCTGTTTTCGTGCAGGACATGCGGATTAATTCAAAATTCCGTATGTATGTGGAATTTGTGTACATTTTGGAATAACAAATAAATTATGTATTTGTTTTTGGTAATAACTATCTAAAATAATAATAACTATGAGATTATAATTGTACAAAGTTTATGCACACGTTTTTAAAATTCTATTCTTATTTATAATATTTCTTGTGGATTTTATTATTGTTTTAAAAAATTTCATGAAAATGTTAACAAAGTTTTCGTAATTCTTTAAAGAAGAAAAAACATTGACATTTTAATGTATGGCCTTGAAAAATACTTTTTTTAGTTGTTTCAATTTATTATAAAATTATGGTTTCCATTTTAACTCTTTTAAAATATTAAATTAAGTAAAATCCTTTTTTGTTTTGACCTTGAAATATGTATAATTGTTTTCATGTTATTTAAAATCTAATTTTTTATTTGTCATCATTGCAAATTTGACTATTAATTTTATTAAAACGCAATATCCAAGAAATTGTTATTGTAATTAATTAAGAGTCCTTTTTGAGCCCCGTTCTAACAAGAATTTAAAAAAAAGGTGACCATTAAATTAAAATTTTATTTATATTAAGACTATTTAAATAAACAATATCCTTGATTTTTTAACATTTACAACAATGACACTTATTTAAAAAGCATCTACAAAATTGTTTGAGTAAAAAAACTCCTTGAAAAGTATTTCGTTCTTTTAAACAATGCCAATTTGTAGAAGGAAATCATGCGTCACGAATTGTAGACAATTTGTTAATGTAGATCTACCAGGCACATGGAAACGTCAACACGCCATCAGTAAAATGACTTTAATCCTCTTCACCTGAGTATTTTGCAATTTATGTTTATCATAAAAAAATGAAATTCGCATTTTATTTTACACTTGTTCAATTTTAAACACTTCATTGAACTCTGATTTAAGGGCGCTACAGACTTCTTAAAGAAATGGGTAAAAGGAATTGCCATACAGTGGGAGCGTCTAGATGTTTATTGAAGTTAAGCAGACACGATTTCGAAGACATCTGGTGTGTTTACCAGAGAAAATATTAACGTCAACTTTTTTTTTACCCTTACAAGATTTCACTCAATTTTGTATGAGAAATTAAATTATTGTAATTTAAAAAAAGTATATTTTCGTGGTATTAAATTTATTTCAACAAAGCTTACAACTAAATCACAAAATATGTTAATTATTTTCCATCCCCCCTAGTCCCTTCCCAGTTGCATCTTCAAAGAGCATTAAAATAATTGCACTGATCAAGCTTGTCAGTGTGGTCAGGAATCATGTCGCAAAACTTTCAAAGTTTTAATGCTTCAAGTATGCATACAGCATGACTCTGCAACGTAATGCATAAATCACAAACTACAAATATTTCCCAACTGGAACGTGACAATTTATCAAAGTCGGTTGCACAAAAAAAAAGGAGCACACGTTATCAACTCGCTTACAAACTCACACAATAAAGTGCACACATGTGTGTAGGTCGTGGAAAACTTATCTATTATTATCGATATCATTCGCATCGCTGAGTTGGAAATTGATAAACTCCGGCAGCACATAAACGCCAAATAGCATACAAATACGCGATAAAGGGAAGGTCCTTAAATTTCCCGCCCTCCTTCACATACCGAGATCGACCATCAGTCATCAGTCAGCGCGGTTGATTGTGCACTAAGCGGAGATGAAGTAAAATTGCGGTCATTGCAGCGTCGCTGAAATTAGCGAAATTAGAAATAAAACACAATCGGCTGCAATCTGATGGATTGATGTTGAAAAATTATTGTCTCCATTCCCGCAGGAATAATAAGACACGTATATGGTCGAGATACGTGCTAAAATCAAACTGGCATCTCGCGACGCATGAGATCGTTCGTGTAGGAACTCGACAACAGTGTGACGCGGCACACAACATCACTTGCACTTCGACAACGAACTGGATTTGTAATTGCGTTTGCATATAGTGCAGTCGCACTACAATTGAAGATGCGACATTTCACGTGGCACTCGCACTATGTAGGGTGCAAGGCACTTAAACGGTATGAAATTGAAATGCATTTCTCTTGAATATTGTTGTTGACTCAGTTTTGAATTTTTTTCCTGTTTGAGAATTGTTGAATTCACTGGAAGAATTTTAAATGTAATACTAACGTTGTTTGTAATGGAGCTTAAGTTGAAATATTCTGAATCAGATGAAGTGCAATGAACCTTTAAATATATATTTAGTAACTGGAATACACTGATTATTTATTAAAATCACTCAAAAACACTTTCTATTTTCTAAATTATAATTGATTTTCGTCCTGGCAATTATCAATTTCATCAATAAAAAATTTTAAAAACAGTATTTAAAAAAAAAAGTCGCTGCATATCTGGTTCAGGTGCATGCAACGGTATTTTCCTTTTGAATATTTAATGCAACTATACACCCACTAGGCCATCCAAATGATTTTTTTTTAGTTTTACCATTTTCTTTGAAAACAAAACAATTCCATTTGTGTTATTGCTTTCAATAACTGAATGCGCGTGAATGGGACGCTAAAATACAGGTTGGTATTGCGCGACTGTTTTGTTATGCAATCGATTTTTAATATCCTCCCAATTGTTTAAGGAAACATTTAGTGTTTGAATTGTGAAAAATTTAATATCCTCTAAAAATATTTGCATTCCGCGCATGATTACTTGTAAGTTGTATCCTATACATAAAACTAATATGCGTTTAATAAAGAAAATACGTGTACCGAAAAGAATACTCGGTGAATGTGGCTAGGAAAATTCACAGAAACGTTTTCGCTGCAAGTAGTTTGAATATAATGTTTTTGTGTTTTGAATATATTCAATTATTCATGCATTTTGTGGGTTTGATACTCAAAAAAAATTATAATGAAACGATCGTTTTGAACAAAAGGAATTAATTTGGTTAATGATTAAAGATTTACAAAAAATTAATTAAAAAGGGATGACCTACTTTAGGACTGAAATGTAGGCTACTGGGTTAGGGAAGCTGTCTTCGTTTTCCTCATTTTTTACTTTTTAAATTACAATGACTGGCATTAAAAAACAAAATTTAAGGAACAAATTTTCCAAATTCTGATAGAGTTCTCTTTAAATAGGAAACGTTAGTTATTTAGGAAATGTTGTTCTTAAAATTTTATCAATTAATTAAAATATTTAAATTTAATTTCATCAATGAAAACTTAAATATTAAATTTCGAGTTTTAGAAAATCGCTACATTTAACCCGTAGACTATATTCTACTCGCAGAAAATCATCTTCTGTCTGCAAGATAATAAAATACGAAACGTATAAAATTTAGCTGCGAGAGAAATAGCCACCTATGTTGCAGCGAAGCACGGTGCGGCGTTTCAATGAAAAGCTAATGAATTGTGGGAAAACCTTGCGAAACGGTACAGGCAGTGTTCGGATAAAAAATGAGGCAGAAGTGTGACGGGAAATTTGTAATAATTTACAAGAAGATTTGACGCGAGGAACGTGATCAAAGGATTAAACTGTAAAAGTGGCCTTATCATAGCAGCGAAGAAGAACAGGTGGTTAAAATTACTGAATGAATGGGCGTAATTTAATTTACCAACTGCAAAGGGTAGAGTGTGGACGGTCGGAAGGAAGTCGTGGTCGCTGCTGTTGAAGGAAACATGATGCAACTTTGAATTTATTGAAGAGGTGAACAATGATAAAAAGAATTTGTTGATTTAAAAAAAATTATTGAATTATTTATCGATTCTGAATAAAGTTTAATTTTATTAATTACGTTATTTTTACGCCAATAAGTTTTAAGTTCTTGATTGATTGAGGCAATACTTTTTATTATTTAAAAATGATTTTAGTATAATGTGCTTTCATTAAATTAAATTTTGTGTCTGAATTTCGATGGGCAAAGTCACAAAATGTAGACGAATCAATTTTGTGAATGTTCATCCCCATTTCATGAGGTGGATAAACTTTGTTCCGTTACTACAGCAATTCGAAAAGTATGCAAATTAACTGAACTCCTACAATTTACTAAAGTTTTCGAATAGAATTTGCTTTTGTGTTTTATAAGAACCACTTCATTTGACAGATTTGTTTAGTATTAAGGTTCTAAAAAGGATTATTGTATGTATTTGTTTGTAATTAATAATTATTAATCCATAAATATATTAATCCATATAATATAGAAAAAATATTTTGCAGCAAAAATTTACAGTGGATTTTTTTTCACTTTCAAGACTTATCACTAAAAGACGGTTTTGGAATTTTTTTACGTATTTTGAAAACGGCTCTAACGATTTTTGTCATTTTATTTATGATTACATTTATTTTTACTCTTAAAATTTGCTATAATGTAAACATTTCGTAGATTTTTAATTTTTGACCCTAATCAATGTCTACAATAATTTAAATTCGAACGAAACCCTTTTCAAAGTTTCAAATTCGTTCAATTCTTGAAGTACTAAAAATCTGTGAATCTAAATGAAAAGTTTCAAAAAAAACCACTCCTTGCAATTTTCTTTTCATCAATCGACACAATAACTTTTATAAAACTAAGTAAACAATCTTTTAAACCACAAGAACATCACATCCCAATGATTTCAGTTAAGAATGCATCGGAGTTCCAAATCACCAAAGCAAATAACTTACTAATAAAAATAACATACAATTTGTATTTATGCACATAATTTGTAAGCATGCATTTTACTAGGGCGCAAGTTAAAGTACCCACAACAGCTTAACTTGCTGCTTACCTAATTCGGTTACACACAAATAATTCAAAACTCTATAGATAAAATCATGTCATGTTTTGGTGTAATATCACGAAAGTTCTGCTGCGTTTTGTGCGATCTGCTTATTCTGTTATACTCGCATGTATGCTGTTTTACGTCTACTTGAAATTATGATTGCAATCTCGCAGTGAGTTTTGTTTAACATAGAAATTTGGATTCAATTTTGACTAGTTTTATGAATATCAAGCAGTCGTGTTTCCAGCTAAACGCATGCACACATTTTACAACCGCTTTGTTAGTTTTAAATTACATTTCCTTGACTCATTTTGGTAAGCAAATGCAATGAAATTTGTAAAAACAAAGCAGTAGAAAATTGTAGATTATTAAAATATTTAATTAGATTTGATAATTACGAGAAATTTAAATTGATATTTAAAAAAAGAAGAAATTCCCGATATTTTAATTAATTATTTTGCAAACAATATAACTTTTAACAATTTATTTTATAGATAGTTACTTCGAAAATATTCTCAGAATGTTTTTTTCCATTCTTTGTAATATTTTCTAATGAATTATTCGACTTTCTTTTTGTTTAATAAAATTAGTGTTGATTTTAATAAAGTTGTAACATATTAAGACTAACTAAATTGTAGAATAAACATTGCCACCTTCAAGCTTTATTATTTAAATAAAGTAGTTATTGCACAATTATTTTTAGAAAATTAGAAACATTACGATTAGAGGAAAATGTTATTTTAGCGAAATTAATTAAAAGCTTTGAATTGCTAAATTGTGACGGTAATTTGGTATATCATAACACAGCAAAATGTGGCGCTGGCAATTTCTCAAGCCAGAGTTTCCGCTATTAACTAATTAATGTGACACGCGACGCTTTTGATGTTCTTATGATTGTCTGGATTTTTTTGTTTTGGTTTCTTTTCTTTTTTTGCGTGACCACATTCTTTAAATTTGACGCCACCAAACAAGAAACAAACATATTGCTTCCCGGCGCTAGTCGCAACACATTTATCAACCTTCCCCAGAGTAATTTACATTAAAGCAAACAAATCACACACAAACACACACACACACACACACTGGCACTAACACACAGCTGTTTTAATGCATATTATGAAAATGCCTTTGCCATATATCCGGCTCGCACAGATTTAGGAGTCGTAGATTAATTATTTTTTTGTGTGCAAGTTTTGCTTGTGCACAGCGGGAGGGTGGTTGGTTGGTTGGTTGGTTGGTTTGTATAACGGAATAGTACACTGAGACTTGACTGCTCAGCGCATAATTCAACAATTTCGTCTGAACTCAGCTGCAGTAGTTGCAGCAGCAGCATACAAACTCGTATAGCTTTGGCACAAGCTTTCGCTTGCAACTCGAGCTGCAATACACAAAACTTTTGCCTTGGATTTGTGTTTATTCCCACAGGATAATGCTCATGACTTATCACCAAATGGAAAATGCATTGATACGACGACGTTCACTTACACTTAGTTGAGGTCAGAAGCATTAGCAGCACTGACTGCTTTATAAATTCCTTCATAGCTGCTGCACTGAATTTCCACATTTTACACATTCACTTTTTTTGAGATCTTCCTTTTTTTCCTTTTTTCAAATTATTTTTGATTGTCCTAATTTTTACTGTAAAGAAAACTACAGTTGCACTCTTTCACATGATCACGGTTGAGTTTCCAGACGGAACTGGAATAATTGTCCACTAATGAACCCATTTATTTTATTGGAATTTATTGATTAGTAAATTAATTCAATTTAACAATCATTTCCCATCAAACTATTTATCACATTAAATATTTAAATTGTGTTTAATTGTGTCAATGAACTGAAAATAAAAAAAACTGCTAACTGCCACTATTATTGAATTGAATCGAATATGCGGGTTTAAATATTAATGAATTCACAAGAAGTGGTTACCGTCCACATTTCATCGCTGAATGTGTTTGACTGATGGAAACGCTAAACTGCATTTGACTGCTCGCGAATTGTGGTGATGTGTCTTACAATTCCACAAATATATTTCAACGAAATTGGGATTTTGAGCCCAAGCCTACACACCAACACGCACATATAACGCATCCACTGTGCAGAGAACATGCCATTTCGTCGACGGAAGACGAGACATTGTGGAGATGCGCAAAACTTCTTTGGTGTATTCTGTCGAGCGAATAAACCGCAAAGGCAATGGACTTGCGTGGAGTTTGCGCTGTGCAACCAAAACAATTATTATTGTGATGAAGGTGCAACCATAAGGACAATATATCGGCAGAGTCCCAATGACTTTAGTTGTATTTTGAATGCCACTGGGGCTAGGTCATTTGCTTCATTTGGTGATTTTCACGTTTTTTCTTTAATTTAATGGCTTTCTTATTTATTGGGCTATTCGAATTTATTATGATAATTACAAGGACCTTTTGAGGGATTATAAGATAAAGAATAATACATCAATGCAATTTTTATTTTTAAATGCATTTATTATTAATTAATAAAGTTAAAATATTTAAAAAATTGGAACATTTTGAAGCCTAAATCTTTCATGAAAGTTGTAAATAATTTAAAACACCATTTAATTGTAAGATTTTTCCACAATTTTCACTTTTCCTTTTCAACTGTTGTATTTGATTAAAAATAACAATTCAATACTGAGTGTTAAATTTTAAAAAACATCCTTAATTAATTGACTAAATAAATTACAAAAATTTTTAATTTTATTTTTTACAATTTGTAGAAAAGGGATTGATGGGAATTGGGAATGTAAATGTCTGCAAAAATAGTAATTTTTTTATTGCGTATTTTGCCAGGAAATAATATTTGTTCTCAGAAATGGATTATACATTTCCGTTTTAATATTTTCTTCTTAAAATTAGTTTCAATTCAAATTAATTTCTTTCTTCATAAATTTATTTAGTCAACATGAATTTTTGATTTTCTTCGAATAGATTTTGTGATACATTTAAATAAATTTCTCCTACACATTTCAAAATATGTAAATTTAAAGGAAAATTTTCCACAACAAGGACAAATTACTTAAATAAAAACGATACAAATATTCAAGAAATATTTCTAAGAATTTACAAAAAGTGTTCTTTATAACGACAAAATATCAAAAAATTTCATGAATTACAAAATATAATTAGGGAACATATTCAACGTAAAACTGTTATGGTTGTGACTTCTCATGAAGCATGACAAATATTTCGAAGTTATGTCGTTCTGGCTTAGAATAGAAATGCATGTTAGTATGATGTACCTCCTGCAGGTACGTCAATAATCAATTGAATGCGTAGTATACTATTCCTAGAATTAAACTAATTGGTCACTATACAAAGCAAGTACTTGGTTCTAGGAACTAACAAAAATAAGAACGTAGATAAATAAGTTGACGAAGTAGGTAAATATAGTCTGTTGTCTCTTTACGACAATGATTTTAAATTGAATTTCGTGGAACACATTCGCCAATTACAGTAATTGATTCTAAAATTAAAGAAATCACAGAAATGTGCAATTTTTAAAAAAAATTCATGACAAAAATAGTTACTTTTAAAATACTCTTTACTTAAATTAGTGAATGACATCGTATTCATAAAACAGTTTTAATTGAACTTTAAGGACGTAGAAATATTGAAAACAAATCATTGACTGCTTTCATTCACCAAAAAAATATTTTTATTGAAGTTCATCTTTTAGACCTAGTCCTACTTAAATTTTAATTATTTAAAAAAAATTTTTTGCTGTTTTTTTGTTTAACTTAAATACTGGTGTAGATAGCAAAATAAATCCTAAAATATTTTAAATGCACACGGTTTTGCCCATTGGAAAATACATTGTTAAAATAAAAACGTAATAAATTTTATTGTTATGGATTTATTTGTTGTTTTTTCTCCTATTTCCATTATCTGCAGCACGTATTTCAATAGAATTGGCGAGTTTGTTTACATGTCGCACATTTAAGGCAGTCGCAGTTTAAGTATAAATATATAAATTATCTCAAATGTCATCCATTTGGGGCCACATTAACTATCTCCTGGGTAAACCATTGCATGCACCACACACACACACACACACTCACCCAAAATATTTCTAGAATGAATACACAAAATACAACAACATGGCATTATAAGTGTATAATATGTGTACATTAGAATTAAGTAAAAAGTGTTCATTTATCCTTAACAATACAATACAATCTTCTTTAAGGCATGCTTTTGGGTTAGATTCTGCCAACTCATGTTCCGCGGGCTTCAAGACAATGGCATTAATTTCTTAACAATGCGATGTAAAAGCTTATTCATGTTCAAACAAGATGATTTATGCTTGGCGAAAGTGTTAGCGCAAAAGATATTTTAGCTGGCACCAACAATATTTTCCGCCCGCTCCTTGTGGTGATGTGAATGAGCTTGCAGCTGTGTGTGTGTGTAGATCATGTCCTTGTTATATTTTCCTTTCATACTTGTAGTGTTCATATTTTTTCCATATATCCTGTTTGGTCTGTCTTTACTTTGTATTATGAAACTACTGTGTAGATAGAGGAACTTTCATCCCTTTACTCTTCGTCCTTTTTACACATATAACCAGAATAACGCATATTAAAAGGGAAGAAGTGCAGCATGAAAAAGTTTTAGCGCGCCTTTTGCAGTTTAAGAATCTGCAAGAAAAACTTTCTATCAACAATGTGAGCTTTATAGTACCACCATCGCGATTAAAGAGGATATTCATAATTGAATTATGCCATAAGCAACAAGAAAAGGCAGTGCGCTATGTATAGGTGTACGTACATTGTAAAACACCGCGAGATATTTTTATTCCCTTCATTTTTCCTTCGCACATTTTTCTTATCTTCTGTGCATGCGGAATTGAATTTATTAGCCGTGAACTTCTTTGCCAACGTGAGCGGTAGCACAGGGAAACTTTATTGTCAAATAGCACGACAGCTTTTATACGTCGCGACGCAGGACACATGGTGTTTGAGGTGATTGTTTGTTTGTGTAGCTGCTTGGATGTGTCGCCCTGTGTTTATCATCCACGTGTTGTTAGACTGTGGAGAATACTGAGGCAGGAATCAGAAGCAAATGTCGGCCAATCCTATGAAATGAGCTTCTGGACATTGCGAAGGGGAAGTGTGTCAAAGAGAATGGGCGTTATGCGCAGTTACACGGTTTTAACATTTTTTTAAGGGACGTTTACGTGCATGTTGGACGAAAGATTTTTTTTTAAATTTATTAAAAATAAATTTTATAAAGTAAAATTAGTAAAAATAAATTTAATTTGACCTTGAAATATAAGATTATTGTATTGACCTTGATTTGATTTAAAAAACCTTGAAAGTTGTTTGGGATTAATTAATTTTGATAAAGCTTTTAAAGTGCTTTTAAAGTCTTTTAAAGTATAATTAAATTTTGAAATTTTCTCAATTCTAGAAAAGTCCTCAAAAATCAAGTCTAAAAGTTTGGTAAAATGTCACTCAAATATAAAATGTCAGTTGCAATCTAAAAATAGATTTGAATAGTCAATCATTAGCAACTGAATGTATCATCAATTAATAATTGTGTGTCATGAGATGTCACTTAAAATGATTACTTTAAAAAATAAATTCCAATCAAAATGAACATTCAATGATAATCACAACCAGGCTAATTTAGCATCCACCCCCCCCCCCCCAAAAAAGCAAGCGCTGATCCTACAACATTTAGGGAACGGGGATTGCTGAAAACATTTGCCGAAATCACACGCAGTATGGATACTCGTTCATCAACGCATACTCTACACATTTTCAAATATTTCGCATGGTTTATAAAGCATAATGTGAAACGATTGCGGGGAGCGACAACTCCACACGCAACGCAATAAATGTGCAGCACAAGTTCAAATGATTGAATGATTGCAATTTGTAGCCTCATTGAAAAGGCAATATAATTTCATTGGTTCAAAGGGAGTGCGTTTCTTTGTGGACGCGGTAGTCGCGTCACACTGCACAGCCCGGTCGGTAAATGCGCGAACCACAAACATTTTATTTTAGGGAAAAGCAATTTCATTGCTGAACGCAGAAAACGTGACCGCTAATTGTGTTTATTGCCGACGTAAAAATGCGCGTTTGTCCGCGAGCTTTGAAACAAGTCGATCCCTTTCAGAAGCTGCACAATATTCTGATTGATGCATAGGTAAAGAGCTTTAGTATAAATTAAATTAATTAGTCCTTCTAACGCCATTAAATTAATTTTTGCACGACATATTGGGACGATGTGGAGTCATGGCAGCATGCAGGGAGAAGAGGATAAGGAAAAAAGAGCACTTCCGCCACGTTTAACACATATTATGCAAAGTGTTAGAAAAATGTGTCTTCCTTAATGATTTTGAAAGCTCTCGCTGGCCGAATTCTATTTATCAAAGTGCATTACAACATTCTGGATTTCAGCCAAACGTTGCGTTCTGATATCAATGCAATGTGAATGCAATAGACCTTCTGGGGTGATATTAAATTTTAAAACTAAACGTTTTGAAAATGTCACCATATTAAACGGCTTCTGAAATGAATTGCGCTATTAATTTTAGTAATTAAACACATTCTCCCCTTCGTCCATTCTCTACACATTTACGAGCATATTTTAGTTAGTGCCATTTTTCTTTCGGCGAACTCGTTCTTTAAGCGGTTTAAATGCTTTGCATATTATTACACACTTACACACACACACACACACACACACATATATATTTGAATGAAATGTAAGTGAAATGACGGAATGCATCTGCAGTGAATTGCAATTTCACGGCTTAAATAATGCAGCCCTTATTTTTTTGTACGGCTCCCGCTCATCAACAACTCCAAATGCTTTTGTGTGCTGGTGCAGTGAAACAACGCGGCCCTTGCTGTTGTGTGCGCAAGTGATTTGCTGATCATATCATTTTCAATATGGATCAGCAATATAATATTTGGCAGTTGCCCACCCGCTGCCACCACTCACCCCCATTTTTCATTTCGCTCCGTGTGTTTGCAAAGTGTTTTGGAAAATGCTCCGATAGCAGAATTGTTTGTTATTATTGTTATTTGCACAGTACTCTCATTAAATGCAGCTCTTTGTACTGAACGTCTGATAAAATTTCATATCCTTTATCACTCGATATTTTATCGATATTGCCTCACTCATCGAATTTGCTTCTTTTTTCAGCTTACAATTTTTTATAAAGTCAAATTTCGCCATGCCAATTGTATTTCACTGACGAGACACATTTTGCATATGCACAAGCACTGCTATGCTGTTTTTCAACAATAGTCCTTATACACTGAAATTGAGAAAAATATGAATACAAGGGGGCGGAGGGGGCATGGTTGAGGAATGTTGCGGTGCAATTTAAATTGCCTCACTTAAGACTGTTCTGTGATATGACGTACTTGTTTATTGTTTTGAGTTCAGCTTCAATGGGATTTAACTTCTCGATGTGCGGTAACCTAAATTTCATTTTGAGTGACTTAATAATTTAGGAATTGTGTAGGAAGCTTATCTTTTTCAACAAAAGCATTAAAGTTGAGATAAATTGTTTTATTACTTTTAAAGTCCTTAAAGGCTTACTAACAGAAAAATGTTTAACATTCTAAAAACAATCTAAATTTTTGCAATTGCTTGATGTTAAAATAAAAAATAAAAGGGTCAATAAACTTAAATAACAAAATTTCCATTACATTCATATCAAGTCTCTGACTGAAATAAAAATCAAATAGGAAACACCATCGTCATCACTTTTTATTTATACAGTTCACGCTGCGTTACAGATCGCATCATTAATGCAAACTCACAACAATAAAATTACAAATGAATCGAGCAATTAATTCCATTAGCGTGTGCATGTAAAACACTGCGAGAACAATAGGACCTATTCAAAAGTAAACATCGAGCATTCGATACAAAATTTCGACCTAAATATTATTCTTTCGCAATCGATACCCACACCATATCCCAAACCCCGCCCCGCCCAAAATTGAAATATCCGTGCGTCGCCATCAAATGCGAGAGCGAGAAATTAATTTCTGAATGATTGCTGGTACGATTTGCGATTGCATTTGATTCAGCGATTTTCACTCGTCATTAAGTGTTGTGTTGTTTGGAAAATGAAAATATTGTGCTCGTCAAATTCGCATGCGAGTTGATTTTGCCGCAACAAGTTGTTTAACGACTTTTAATATTTTGCTTTACGTACACATAAAAAACCGGTGACATGAAAATGGGTGGCGGTGTTGTCGTTGAACTTTACTTCCCAATTTTTTTTTTAAACTTGAGATAAATTCCCCTGCCTAAAAAAAGTGTGCCTAATTTATAATTGTTTAATTTATTAAGCTTTTTAACATGACACAAGAGCCTGATCCAGACATTTTTAATTTATATATAAATATTAATACTGGTTATTGTAGGATTTTGTTGAATTTTAAAATTCAAGGTCATATTTTTATAATGAAAATATGTAATTCAAATACTGTGTGTTTTAGGTTTGTTTATGTTCTATATTATTGCTAAGCTCACTAAAAATTCCAATTTTCCACAAAAATCAAGGTCAAAACTCAGAAATTTCAAGGTCACATCTTCCATATCTACAAAAATCTTTATTAAAATGTAGTTAAGCAACAGTCCTATATAAATTTACAATACTATTCCTCCGAATTAAATTAATTTTTACAGAAAAAAGAATCAAGGACAAATCCAGACTGCACTGCATCACCAACCCAACATTGCATTCGACCTAATGCATGCATGAATGCACATGGACATGACATAAAAGATCAAAATTAACCACGCGGGCGACTGCGGATTGCGGAATGAGTTTGGTTTGCTCAGCACTGGAGCTGCAGTACACAAATAATTGCTAGAACAATTTTTTGCAGCGCCTGGTGAAAATGCCTAATGAACTGGCATGACCGCCACAACTGTCCCTCATCAATTGCTGTTGTATATACTTTTATTGCGATTCGGAATAGAAATGACGTGAAATGACAATTAAACGCATTCAATGGAATCATTAGGACACAGTTGCATCACTTGCAGCTAGCGGTGTGCAACTGCGGTGGATGCTTCAGCGTGTGGCGGGAGAGAAGCCATATTGTCGAATGGAAATGCTAAATAGTCAATATACACAGAGTTAGACAACCCCCCTCCGACTCATGCTGGCAAATGTGAGTATTATATGTTGAAACGGGAACTAACTAGTGTACCGTTATAATGGCTTTAATAAGAGGACGCCGTGCGGAGGCTGAGGGGGGAGATTCGTCGCATTTGAGAATCATCGAAAATTGTTGTTCTGGCTGCAAATGAACGCCTATTTTATTTGAAGAGCTGCAGTTTCAACAGTCCTTGGGAAAGTGCTTTGCACTTCATTTTGGGATGGCAACTCAAAATGGTTGTGCGTCACACATTTGTGCATTATGTGCATGGAAAGTAAATAGGACATTTTGATTAGTAATTATTATTGTTACTGCATTTTTAACATCATTTTTTTATTTTAATGGAAATTAACGAATAACCAGGAGCATAAATTTAGGCCACCCTTTATAATGTGTAATAATATTTTTTAATTATCTCCCGGTATTCGGGTCATTGAGCAATTTTTCCTTTATCCACACACCATATGTCGCTAACACGTTTATGAAAGGGGGGGGGGGGCGCACAATTTTATTTTTGGACCAAATCCAAAATCGTCGCTTTCTTTTCAGAGTCATAAAATTGAAAGAAAAAGCTTCTCCCCCTCTCCATTGAAGTCATTTTCTCACAGTGTAAAATATATGCGATGATAAATTTAGGAAGCCTTTTGTAGTGCACGCCCAATAAATCAAGTAATCTGAATTACTTTTAAACATGTCTCCACAACCACCACGTGTATTTAAAACCAACTTCAATAATTTTTTTAACATACGCGGAAATTGCTTGCATATTTTAATTTTTTTGAATCATGAGTGTGTGGGTTTACTGCAAAAGATCCTTAATATTTTATGGGGGAAAAAATTGTAATTGGCGATATTCCAAAAGCCATTAATTGCAATACTTACCCCTCATTTAGGAAGTAATTAAGTCAAATGCAGATAGGCCGTATTTCCTGTGTAGTTACTCCGTTTGGGTTTTAACCAAACAACCCCCTTCCGTTTTAAAATGGATTGTTGTGGAGGTCGGAATAACTTGGCCTTGGCTTGTTTTTTTTCTTCTGTACAGTTATATGAATTTGGGATGGTGGTGTATCGAAGCGATTTAAATGATAAGATTATGTTTATGCGTTTTTACTTGAAAAATGTTAATAAGCTGTGAATTTGTAAAATGATTCCTGAAAAACGTTATCCGACGTGTATTGCAACGCCATTTCAATTTTTTTATAAACTAAAATTGTGTTTTCCATAAAATAATTCAATGGTACTACTGGATAATTTTGATCTGATTTCGTGAATGCAAATACAATACACCATCAAAGCAAAGCAATTAAATTCAGAAGCAATTATGTTTTAATTATTTGGTTCAATTTAATTTTTAAAATACAAATTAATGTGCATTTTCACCATTTTAATATTGAATTGAATATATTTTTTCTGAACAGACAGAATCACAGATCTATTGTTTAACATTTCTGCACTAATTGGCAGTGCATCTTCATTATTTGCTTGCTCCACACTTAAGTGCCAATTATTTATTTCCCCGACATTGCTCGACGCATTGTTGTGCGAAATATTTACACTCATAACTCCCGACACAAAAATTATATTTTACTTTTACAACCCCCAAAACAATTATTTCGTTGAAATATACATGTGGAAAAGGCTTGCTTGTGCTCATAATTTTTAAACCCGAAACATTTTGTGAGGGGTGGCGCTATTGCCATGGCTTGCTGCTTCCCGATCCACTCTCCTTCTCGCCTCTGCACTTTTTGATATCCATTTCCTCTACCAAAATCAAATTACAAAGTTTTATGGGTTCGTATTTAATTAAGTTTGTTACACATTTGCATGAAATAGAGTTGACTTAATTATGTACAACTTATATGTGTGTAATCTGATATTTCATGTTCATGCATGTTATAACTTGTTCTATAGTTTTAGACGGCAGCTTATTAAGCAGTGGTTTATTGTTGTGCAGATTAAATTATGCTCAACCGATGTGCTCGACATTTTAGTCGCACATTTTAGTTCTTTTTTTGTGAACAATTGGGAGAGAACATTTTAAACTTTATACCAGGCGAATATAATACAGCAAAATGTTAACATCATAAAAGGATGTAGGTAGGGGCGGGTTGGTGTTTGGCCGTTTGAGAGGGGCTGAAGTATGAACTGTGCTGTTGAATGACCGATTTGCAGGTGGATTCGCTGTTAATTTATTTATTGTTTGATCAAACGTTTTGGCTGTTTAACAAAACAACACATGGACAATGAGGGGAGGGTGACAAAAACAGAAAAAAGGAAAAAGGGAAAGCTGGCGTGGAGGTGAATTCAATTGAGCATTCCAAAAAGGTTGGCTTCAGTTTTGTCATTTAACGCCAAATCTTTTATGCGGGTCACGTCTATCAACATGTTTTAGAAATGAAATCTCTCGGCGGGGGTGTAACAAAAAAAAAAAAAACAGAAACATGTAAAAAACGGAAAAATTAAATACACCAATTGCCAAACATCGAGATCATTTGTGTCGGCATGGAACGTGTGTTCAATAAATAAAGTCTTATTGTTCCTGAAAGCACATGCGGCTGTGAAAATATTTAAATGTTGTTCTAATTTTTGACCTTTAATTTTTATCAACCACTTTTAATTGTTCCCTTCAATTTATTTTTAGAAATAAAAGAAGAAAAAAATTATTCTTTTCAGTTTCACAACTCACTCGTTTGCGCAAAAATAATTTCGCCAACATTGGCAATAATAAACAGAAGGAGAAATTAATGAAAGATTGTATCAAATGATTTGAGAAATAAATTCAAGTAAACAGCCAATCACGTTTCAAGTCCCTAAATAATGTGCCTCATATACACGCGAGGAAGGAATCTTATTTGATCAAGAAAATGGGAATGCCACATTTCGAAATTGATCGAGGTGTATTTACATACATTCGAATCCCCAGCACTATACAGTCTGTACAGTCCATATGTTTAAATTGGGTATGAGAGGGGGCGCATTTTCACCGTTAACATTTTATTGTGATATTTCTAAAAGTCATTTTTCTAAGCGATAACATCAAATGTAAATATTGAACCGGTTCAATGTATATCTATGCGCCAGAGTAAAAAGTAATGTCAACAATCACCTGAAGCTTTTGATCGATTTTCTTGTGTTGTGTAACGACGAAAAATAAGGAAATTTCAATATTTTTCCATTTATCTTCCTTTTGTGTTGTACAAACAACATTGTTCTGAGCAAATGTGATATGATACAGCACTCCTCGTATCGTCCTTGTGTGCATAAATGCGGGAATATGGCAATGGATATTCTTTGTACACCCCTCCCCCCGCCCCCACACACACATTTGGGGTGGTTGTTTTCGTTTTGATATATTGCAATAAACTGACCGAATGTGTAAAGATATTTTGATGAAATATTTCCGCAATGTTTGATTTTTTTTGTTTATCCCTTATAATCTCCTTCGAGCTGGGGTACCTATCTATTATTTTTTGGGTAAATATATTAAACCTTCAAATGTTTGAAATTCGATGACAAATAATTTTTTCATGACTTTAGGATTTGGACAGAGACATTGAGGTATCTAATATATAAATTTCTAAACGACCATGTATGTATGTATGTATGTATGTTACGCAATCACGCCAAAACTAAAAATGGGATCGCCACGAAATTTTACACACATGTTTGCCAACTTTCTAAAAGTAAAATAGGCATATTTTCAACGCGAATATAAACCGCGAAAACCGCGAAAAAAATCGCGGTTCGCGAAAAAATTGTCTTTTACCAAAAATGATTGCTGTAATCGGTTTGTCAGTAGTCAGTTAATAAAAAAACACGACGCGAAAAAATCCACGAAATTTTCCGCGATTTTCCGCGGGACTATCTATTTTATAAATTCCTAAACGACTGTGTGGGTATTACTCCAAAACATCGCCACAACATTTGGACACGTGTTTGTCAACATTGTACAAGTAATATAGGAGTATTTTTACAGCGAAAATAAACCGCGAAAACCGCGAAAAAATTGTCGTTTCGAAAAAAAATTTACTTTTACCAAAAATGATTGCGGGAATCGATTTGTGAGCATTTAATTAATAAAAGCCATCTCGCAAAAAATCTGCGATTTTCCGCGGAACTATCTATTATATTATATAAGTACATTCCTAAACGATCGTGTGGGTAGACATTTCTATCACGCTAAAACGGACATCATGATCGCTAAGAAATTTGACACATATATTTATCAACATTGTAGAAGTAATAGAGGCGTATTTTCGAAGCGAAAATAAACCGCGAAAACTGCAAAAAAAAATCGCGGTTCGCGCAAAAGATGACTTTTAGCAAAAATGATTTCACTAATCGATTTGTCAGTGTTCAATTAATAGAAGACATGTCGCATTAAAATCCGAGAAATTTTCCGGGCAACTACATATATACATAAACGGCCGTGTTGGTGTAGGAATCAAAAAGGCTAAAACCGTAAATGGGATCGCCACCAAATCGCGAAAAAAAGCGCGATTCGCGAAATAGTTTACTTTTCCTAAAAATTAATGGGGGGAATCAATTAGTCAGTATTCATTTAGTAAAATTCACATCACGAAAAAATCAGCAAATAATTCCGCGATTTTTACCGATAGTGAAGTTCGTCTAATATATAAAAATTGATACGATCCTATAAAAAACACCTCGCCAAAAAATTCGAGCATCTGTGGTTTTCCATCATTACGGTTTTATAGCAAAAATTTTTTTTACATCCAATGCGGATGTTTCATAAACGAAAGTAAAAACGAAATAAAGTTGCTAAATTTTTCTCGAAAAATAGACATTCTTTTATCAATTATTTTTGATATTAAAGAATATAAGTGATTACTAAAAACGCTTTTAGAAAACATGTCATGTCCGAGCAGCGTACGGGTTCCTCCGCTAGTTGATTTATAAAAATCCTTGAAACATCTTTTGTAAGCAACTTAATACAATTAAAATTTTTTTAATTCTTTAATTTGACTTTCGTTTAAATAAAAAACTCTACAATGTGCATTTGCTAATAACAAAAAATTACAATTCTGCAATATTTTCCTAATGAAAATGTCTTCACCATTTATGCCCAACAACCGCCATCCCTTTTCCCATTAGTGCAATAGCGCGCAGTATTTAACCCTTTTGCAGCGCATTCCATCGTTGACTTTATGTTGTGGCCCCGTAATTTATAATGCATTCAATTTAATTAACAAAAAATCGTCGCCGGCGATAATATAGTGAAAAAGCTTACTCACTGCACAAAAAGGCTCACTCTCTCTCAGATTTATACCAACACTTCCGACGCATGGTGCCATATATTACGCCGATGCTGCAGAAACAACATACATGCACTTTTAATCGCAATTAAAATTAACTGCAAAACATAGCAGTGTGTGTGTGTGTGGGGTGTCCAGTGCAGCATTATATACGAGTGCACTGAGGGAGAGTGCAGATTTTCAAAACCACGAGGTTAATGTTTTTCTGATAAAAAGGCAATTTTTGAGCTCATAAATTATCCGCACATGCTCAACGATTTTCACGCCAATTTTTCGTTTCTCTACAGAATTTCCTTTTTTTTGGGTTTTCCATATGCATTGTGGTGTGCAGAATGAGTTCGTGTGTGTGTGTATTTGCAAACACGGGGCGAATTCACCTTTATCTGCGTGCTCCACCTGAAATTCAGATATAAAATACACAAAAAATTATGGGGGAAAAGCCACTGTGCTGCGATGCACCCTTAAACATAATAATTATTGAAGTACGTACCTCGCCACACGTTCGACACATATAATTAAATTTATTAAGCACGTGGTCTTTTTTATTTACCAATTTGTATTCGCTTTATTTGTCCATGCATTTTTTTGTTCGTGTTCAATGACGTTCGTTGCGGGAGGAAGAGGACTTGGCGTGCTTTTCAATCAATTAGAGTTTTTAAAACCTACGGTAAAAAAATAAATGGGTGCTTTTTTATTGCTCCATAAATTGGAAGTGATGAAAACATGATTTTAAATGGGAAACTTAATTTTTTAAATGCATATTTGTAGATTCAGTTTTAATAATTTTAATTATGACTGGAATGATTTAAAAAACTTTTTAAATAAATTTTTTTTTTACAGAAACTTAATCTTTGTAATTTTAAAAAGCTCTCGATTTACTAAATGTTTTACAGCCGTAATTCTATTATGACATTTTCAATGAAATAAAACTTAAAGTCCAACGAAGCATGCAAAAATGTTGCACCACCACTTATTAGGGTCACGTTAAGCTCGTTAATTTGGCATAGTGAATAATCAGAATCGCGAAAATAAATCCTAAAGACCACAAGAGACCATCTCCCTATCACACTTACGTGCGCATTCTTGCAAAAAAATGAAGAACAATGAATGTGAAATTGCGATCCAGCACAAAGATGCGTCACTTAATAAAATAAAATATTCCCCAAGCGAAAAATGTAACTAATTTGTTTCACAACTCTTTGTTTGATGAAAGCTCACAACTAAATGTTCCCGACAAATTTTGTTTTTACCCATTTTTCCATCTCGGTTTTTGTCGCCGCGGCGTCCATAATACACATGCAGAGATAAGAGCGAGGCTGTCAAGTGTGAAATATATAATTTTGCGTCAACAATTGGACCCTATTTTAAAAGTAATACCGCCTATTGTTTATAGGCATAACACTCAGATAAACCCGAAAAAATGCCCGCGCTTTAACTCTCTGCCCATGGCTGGCGTGTATGCCATTTTTGCAACGCGTAAATCTTTTGTGTGAAACCGCGCGGCGATGCTGCCGCTGTTTTTTTTTCTCGGGGGTGCTAACGCGTGCTCGGAATGAAGAGCCTTTGTTTTGCCGCTTCAATATGAACCGCAGTTTACGGCGCTAATTTGTTTGGTTATAGCACGCCGAGGGATGTGGCTAATGTGTGAGTTCCTTTCGGCAATGTTTGTTGTTAGTCTTGTGAAAAGCGCTCGAGCAACGATATTATACACTCCAAGTTTCAGTATCATAGTTGTTGCTGGTTTTGTTTAACACAAAGGTCACATGGTTTCAATGAAGTGATGTGGTTTGTTGCCAGCGTCATTCAAATATGTGATCAATAACCGAGAGAGCACTGCCTCAAGTCATATGTGTCACAACTGCATTGTTGATTTATTCCGTGCAGGTCTGTATAGAATAGTGGGAAAGCTAACAATGGATATCACTCTCCATCCGCATGAGTCAATAGAAACTATTAGCAGCGACGTCGGGTATAATAATATTTAATATCGGGGCGTATCAAAGCATTTTTCCTTTATGCGGGGGAGGCGAGAACGATAACACAAAACGGGTAAAAGCTGTTTTTTCCCCCAGATTTCCATTTCGTCTGCACTCTGCAGCGTTGGTAATAAAATTATCTTTCTTGTCACGTTACCAGCAAAAATCTGTACCCACCGGTTATTGTCTTTGTGCGGGAAACGTGTTTTCAATAACTGAACAATATTTTTTATGGGCATATTTGATATTCATTAGGCCTTCGAAATATTGAGTTTTTCCAATGTGTTGTTCCGTACATGGTTTTGTTGTTATTTACTGGGTGGGGGTGGCGAAGCTTTTTTTCCGCCCTTGTTTTTGGACGAATTAATTTCAATACAAAATTTTCACAAATTGGTATTATAAGTTCTTATTTGCGTTCTAATTGCAAGAATATTTGTGCTATCAAAGTAATTTTTTATCAAAAGGATTAGGAATTTTGTAATATGAAAACGTAATTTTTTTGAAGAAACCCTTATTATGAAATTTTGATTAAGAATTGGAAACGTTTCATGAATTTCAATTCCGAATCATTGTTTGAACACAAATTTTTCAGGAGCTTATCGAGATTGCGAAAAATTCCACAGTGAGACTCTTATCCCACAATGTTGAAAATAGTAGCGGTTTTTACTTTATTTAATTAAAAAATAATATTTTCATGTTTAAATATTATAAATACAATGTTAAAACAACCCAGCGAAAGTAAAGAAACTTTCAAAAACAAAATATTAAATTAGCCAAACATGAGATTATCATTTAATTTTGTTGTTGAAAAAACTGTTGCAATGTTTGCGAAAAAAAAACACACTGTCAAGTTGGTTGATAATCTTCTAATCACCTTGATTTGTATGTCAAAAAGTTCCAACGTTCCAAGTAAGTGAAATTAAATATTATTTCAACGACAAACAACCTGTCAAAAAATATGAAATTCCAATTCAGTTTAATCAAACCCAAAACAGTAGCATCACTGAGAGCATATTACACAAGAGATGGTTTTTGACGGAATGTGCGCTGTATTTGGCAGTAATCTTCCTTCCATCCTCTCGTCGTGTCTTCGTTCATTTCACAAAGTTTAACTTGGTCTCCGCAGCTTGCGCTTTTATCAGTGACAGATTCATTTCGACTATGGGTATCCCTTAAAAACCACCCCCTCCCACCACAACGGGCACCAACTAACCCGCATTCTCCCTCATTCTGTTGAACTCATTTTTCTTCGCAACAAAAGTTAAATTGTTATTTCGTTTGCACTATTGCGCTTCAATTTAAGAAGAAGATAGGTACACCACCAATCTGCACTTGTGTGCTTGTGAAGCGATCGTCCTCCCACACAGCACATAGTTATAACTTATAGTACGGAGCAGCTTCAAGTACTTTTGTGCAATAGCGTTGGTTGTTGCTGCGGCTGGTGCTGGTGCTGTTATGAAAGTATCGAAAAGTTGCAATTAAAAGCGAATACATGTGAGGCGGCGGTGGAATTGGGTGTGGCGTGGTTTTGGGGTGGCTTAAAATGTATTGCAATGTAGATTGCATTATATGCTAAACGTCCGTGTCAAGAAGGTGAAATCGTGATTCTGGGCCAACCACATATAGAGTTGGGAATAGTTGCTGAATAATTTGCACAATATGTTTCAGCACAATGATGTACATTTTATATATTTCGCACATACTCGTTACTCACACACACCACAAACACACACACACACACATAAAGTGAAATAGGCAAATAAAACGCAACATGACGTAATTGAATGCGATTCTCAAAATTCAAAAAGTTTCGCATCGCAGAAAACTAATAGCGCACAAACTGGTCATTAGTTTAATTTTGAAATCTTGTGCATTAGTATTTGCACGAAAGTGGCATCTGGTTATAATTGGCTGGAAAGAAAAATATTCAGGCAATGCGAGAGAAAAGTTCTCGGCTGACTGCTATTCCTTATGGAAGCTGCACGAATTGTGACGCGTGGGTTTTGTTTAATTTGTAAAATTTATACATTAAATGATCCGGTTAAAGTTTCACATTTTCCACAAAATGCCTTTTAAGCCTTTTTAATAGATTGTCGAAACTTTTGCGCACAATTTGTATGCTCCGCATGTGAGTCGGAAAATATTTAATTTTCCACATTAATAAAATTAAATTATTAAATAATTTGTCATACACCAAAAATCTTTTAATTACACAAAGAGTTACATAGTGAACCCCGCTTTAATGCGTCCCACAATTAAATAACGATAATGGAAAGGACTTAAATTCCTGCAGCACAAAATTGCGCATTTTGCCAGGACATTGTGCCATCAGGAAGATGTCCCATGTTATTGTATTCTTGATGGACTAATATGTCATGTTGGGCCAACGAGCAGACGGGCGCGTTTTAAACTTTCAACTAAATGTCCCATATGCTGCATGCAGTACATTAATTCTTGACCATTTAATTCTGACACAGTTGTTGTCGACCCTCCTCAAAATTGAATCAACTCTCGATGTAACAAGTCAAAGTTTATAATACACAAAACTATGGCATGTTGTTGGCGCACATTGCATTCTTCCCCATCACATCATCAAGTTATTAAGCAGCATTTGGTCCCTTTTACACATTTCTAGACATTGTTATGTAATTTATTTGTATTTTTACAACAATAATTTTGGGATTTTTTTTTTCGGTAACATGTGGCGTTAAGAAATTTAGGAAATGTTTAAGGTAGATTGGTAAATTTTTAAATATACTGGCAATCGTTTGCAAAGGTTCAAGGCTATGTAAAAAAATAAATTAATAAGGTCAAAGAGCAACCATGAATATAATTAATTCAAAACAATTATTGTAAAATATTGCATTGAAAACAAATTGTACAGAGTCTTTAAAAACGCATTTATAAAAAATCGCTGACTCCAAAAGAAATCAATCGCAACAATGGTATCGCTGCATAATAAGTGCATGCACCTCGACTCCGCTCTCACTGCAAACAGCGTCTCGTCGCCTGAATGGAGTATTCACCGCACAGAACAATATTGCACCAAAGTAGGTTAATGTTTTTTTGATAATAACACTAATGTGTCCTGAGTTGTGCCACCCAACCACCAAAAACCACCGTATCATCCCTGCACCCACAGACTTTATGCAGCGCCCCCACATCGTACTATTATAGCCATCGTTGTCGTCGTTTGCCCATTGATGTACAGTTTTTTTTTTTTTGCAAGACTATTTTATGAAAAACTTGATAAGAACCATATTTTTCATACAGCCGTCTGCGACTTGCTTGTGCTTGTAGTGTACATCGCCCACTCCTTCTCCTCTGCGCTGCAGTATTGAATGGTTAATGCATTGTCGGCGCTGACAAAGGATTAAAAGTTTATTCTATTCGTGCAACATCTTATTTCATTTGTAATTTTTATTGCATATTTCCTGAGAACAGCGCACGCTGCAAATCAAAAACACAAAATGATGAGTTCATGTCTTTAGGGGGATAACGGTATACAAGAGATGGGAGATGACAATGGGTGGCACTGGTCTACTGCAGTGTGGGATGGTGGTGCAAGCATGTTCGCTTTCGACATGTTGTTGCGAGACGACTCTGCAACAGTACAACAGCATTATTCGACCGTAATGGAAAAGCGACATAAAATAAATTCGGGTGGCTCTGTCGCGTGGCAGGCGACGCGACGCGCAACGGAGTAGGGCATTTAGGGGATGAACATCTTTAGTTGGTTATGCTGTAAATTTCGCCTATACATTTCACCGCATAATATTGTTGTGCTGCCACCGAGTATAGTTCATTTTCCACAAAAAGACTGTATGCGGATTCCATTTGTCAGTGCGGAAAAATAATGCTGTGGGGGATATTATCTGTCGCACTCCGTTCAATTTTGAAAACAATAAATTTTCAATTGAGAGCCGATATGCGACGAGTTTATAACGGAACATGGTTGGGCGACGAATGATGTGGCCCGCGTGGGGGTGCTGCGGTGGGTGGATGGCTCAATTTGCAGGGGAAGCACAATGTATGGAGGCTTAGAAAGACATATCTGTTTAATGTTGTATGTACCCCAATTTGTCTTTTTTCCGCAATGTTTCCATTTCTATTACACATCTCATATATTTAGGACTTCTGCAAATTGCATTTGTAATATTTATAATGAAATATGGCATCGTTGGGTTCTTGTAATAAATATATTGGTTTATTTAGGAAAAGTCTATTTGAAATTAAAGCGGCATTAGTTATTATTCTGGTTATATTGAATGTGAGATTCGAATAAATGATCACGAGTTTTAAACATTATGGTGGCAAATTTATAAATACCTAAACCGATTGTAATTGCTTCCAATTTGTCATAAAAAAATCGTAACACTCTGCTTCTTCTTGCTCCACTTGTGATTAAAATTAATACATGGAGCTCACAACAAAAAAATTAATTCTTAAAATTTGAAGGTCACAGGAGTGAAAATTGAAGAGCAAAAGGTATTTAAAAAAAAAGATTTCTCAGTACAAGCGTTGTACTTCCTTAATATCAATTGTATTTTATTTAATGCCTGCAATAGTCCTTCTTCAAAAGCAGAATCATAAAATATTTCAAATGCTTGACACATTTTGAATAATTGATTGCAACTATTGTACTTACTACGTAAAATTTTAATTAAGACGCTTATGCAACTTGAACGTGTAGCGTGCATTTTCACCAGAAACGATACTTCATTGCAAAATTTGCATCACTTTTGTGGCAGCACTGATAACTTACATAAACGTGTCAGCATAAATTTATAAAGTTATAACCATAAGTTTCGTTCGATAGCACTTTAATGTTCACAGTTGATAACAGAAAACTGCAATTTTTGTAATGTTTGTGGTGGGTGTGGTGGAGAGAAGAAACCGTCCCAAAAATAAAAATAAAACACAAAACCCAACAAAAAAAATGAATAAGAAAAAAAAACAAACTGTTTAAAGCGCATCTACGAATGCACTTGCTCGTTAAACAATAATAAAAATGTGACAACCTCACCATTTTTCTTGTTTAATGGGTTTCAGTTTTTCAGTGTAGCCAAATGAATGGAGAGGTAAATTGTATGAGAAACTTGCAAGATAACAACGAGAATTTCCCGCTTCATTTCTGCATGTCTGTAAGTGTCTGAACAACAAACAAACCAAAATATAAAAAAAAAATCAACCCCCACCTGATTATAAGTATAATTTGCAGGTGTGTTTGTGAGGATGGGGGCAGTCCCCCCCTTCCTACCCCCGCATTTGGTCGTTTGGTGAGCGCGCTGTTCCTGTTTTAAGCGTCTTGTTTTAATTAGACTGCAACAAGCTTTCCTATTTTTGCCCGCGCGTATATTAAACCTATACAGTGTTATTGCTGGAAGGTTACTGATAACATTTTGCTCCGCATCCTGTAATATGTTGGAAGTGAGGTGGCGTACCACAACAGGGTGGGTGGGCTGGATGGCGTGGTGTCTGCTCCTCGTACATACGCAATATACATACATTATACACCATCTGCAAATTATGACGGCAAGTTTTGTGGTCGCTTTTTCGGTTTTAAGTATATTAAAGTCGGTACATCGAATAGATTAGAGCGGAAGTTTGCATTTTTCTTTTTGTTCCCTTTTATTTTTGTCTTAACTTTTCAACATTTTTCCGGCCGATCGTTTAGCGAGCTGCGTCAAAATTTAGGGAACACTTAGCAATTTTAATTAAATGCCATAACAAAGATGTGCGTTACTTTGCGTCTCGTACGTCGCGTCAGTCCTTTGGGTGAAAATAAATGAAAAAACGAGACGTGATGATTAGCGTTAAAGTGCATAGCACGTCGGGATCGGAGTAAATCGTTTGCATACAATGCCATTGGATTGACTGCAGTTCAGCGAGTAGGTACGTCATTTGGGAATCGCATTTGCACAAAAGCCACAAGTTTTCCAACAGCTATAAATCAAAATTAAAGTTTTTACGATTCCCTTTTTTTATCTGTGCATGTATGTGAAACACCATCTGCGTTTCATGAGTCCTTAATACCGCGTTTAGAATTCGCGTTTTTTATTGTCGCACATAAAATTTTCGCCTGTTCTTGAATAATTCGTATTATTCTTTGGGAATAGGAGAATAATGACGATTTTTTTCGCTCTCACCATTTAAAGTTATAAAACCGTTCTTTTATCCTTCAAAGAATAAAACACAAAATCCAGCCCTTAAAATAAAAAATACATATTTTCATTTAAATTTAAAAGAATAACAAAAAGTTACCTAGAATGTGTGTGATTGTTTGTTTTATTACGAGTACTGTGAGATTAAAAGATGAAACCGAACAATGCCAGCGCACAAAAATGTTCACGTTCCCTGCGAGAAACCAAAAAGGATTTCACTTAAAAATAAGCACGCACACTGAAACAAACAGATTTGCGGCAATCGCAAATAATGAGTGAGAAGATAAAGAATTATTTTTGGCAAGGGAATGTTTTATTAAATTATATCCCATGATGTTCTCGCGCGTCGAAACACATTGCTATACATGTTGTCGGATAAAGCGATTTGTGGTGTGCGCTCACTTAAGCGATATCCTTTCTCGGCGCTGCAGGATTGCTCATCACTCCATGTCAATTATATTTGTTGCCGCCGCACATACAATGTACACGCTGTTTTACACCAGGCGAAATAATGACCGACAAACCTGTGTGTTTATTTGTTTTTGTTGTCTCTGTCGCTCGTGCTCTGAGCTCTCATGTTGCATTGTGTGGGCGGTGGAATTTTGTGAAATTCCCAGCAACGCTCAGACCCCCACTCCACGCCCACGCACACCACCCCTCTGCATGTTTCCACACTCTTAATGTTTGGCCAGCAATTATAACGGCGCTAAATGGTGGAGTGAGTTCTTGCCATTGGTACTTTGGCAAGAACTTGATGATGAACACAACAATCACGTAGTCAATGTAAGATTTCTCATCACGAGAGCATTAACTCTTCTGATGGGAAAAGTTTTCTCAATTCTGTACAAGCTTGAGAACCAACGATGTGTACATAGACATAAATCAGAATTCGTTCCACTATAAATATTTATGGACTGTTTCGTGGTTCGATGGCTTAATTCGCATTTGAAGGGAAATTCCATTTTATATGCGGCTGGCCAACTCTTGTCTTGCAGTACACGAAAATACTTTTTCCCGTTTCCGTTGTTCAACAAATGTGGGTAATTTGATAACGAGCCATTGTATGGGCCACTCCAATATTTCGGGAAATTTCATGCTAATTGATTTTATTGTCAGTTTAAAAGCTGTACGCTGATAATTATTACTATTGTCATCTTATTAATGATATTTTTAATTGTGCAGGGATGCAAAAGCGTTTTTCATTTGCAAGTGCAATCTTAAACTCGAAGAAAAATTTAATAATTTTTTCGGAGGTATAGGTAATTTTGCAACTTAATTGTTGTAAGGCAATGTTTTTGTCTGGTAACTGATTTATAAATAAACTTTTCAATAATAAAACAAAGCCTTAAAATGTATTCTGAAAATTTGTTAATGAATTTGTTGTAAAGGTTAATTCAAATACTATAGTTTTTATTCACATTTTTGACGAATCCTTTTTTCCGCTTAAAATAAGTAAAGCTATTATTGAAATGAAATTGCAATCCGTATAGAGACAAAACAGACGAAAGATTTCCAGAAAAGCAATTGTAGTTAGGCTAAACTATTTCCCATCTCGTCTAAATGACATCGTCTGTCGCCTTTCTATGGCAATTGTTTTAATGTTAAATTTACAGTTTGCTCTCGTGATGTAAATGTATCGTCCCTCAGTGAAATACACACGATGTGATATAACATTGAATCATTCGGGAGCGAAAACTGTGATAACGAAATAAACGATTTGCCCTCATAACAATAGGAGAGCAAGCTAAAATATAAAATAAAAAAACATTCACCGTTCTGTAAATGGCGTCCCTTGTGAAAAGAAATTATAAAAAATAGAAGCTCAAGATAAAACTTGTAATTCAAAAAGACAAAAGATTTTTCGACTTCAGCCAGCCTTTTTTGTTGTTGCATGTGAAATGGAAGGGGGTGCTCCCTGCTAGACAATCGAAAGCTTCATTCATCCGAAATGTGTTTTTGCCGCTCCGCAGCCGTTGCGTAAGTAACACTATATGTGCCTCATTATGGAACACACACGCCATGGCAGCAACTGGATTTATATAAAGTCTGGCAAAATACAATTTAAGTGATCAAGTTGGTCTAAAAGTGGCGAAAATCATCTACACAACGTATCATTTTGTTTCTGTGGCTTGATATCCTGGTCACGTCCCAACTTTAAAGTAGGCGATGGTATGGAGCGCAGTAGTTGTGACGTCTTGTGTGTGTGTGTGTCTCGACACGGCTTATTTGCTCGCATATACAGCATAACCGTGCAAAAGAGGTACAATATTAAACACCACTGCTGCACCACCCCGACTCTCTTGCTTTTGTATTCTTACCAAATATTTTTTCACTTTTACAAATGGGCGCCATGTGGTGTTTGCTTATTTCATTTTCGCCGTTCGCCGTTCGCCGTATACACAAAATGAACTGTTTGTGCCTGTTGTTTATAGCGTTTATGTACACCGCGACGTTGTAGTTTACTGTGTGCAACAGCACTTATTGTATTGCGACTTCAGCGAGAAAGCGCACATTTCTATAACGCGAGCAAGTATGTGGTGGGTGCATTATTTCACAATTATGCTTTGCCCCACATAATTTACATGTTAAGTTAAATGGTTGTGAGCTTCATGTGGCATGGGAATGGTATTAAAATTACTATTATTAAACTTTTGACTAAATACAGGGAAGGCAGTGCTTTTAGCGTGACATATTAAAAAGGTGTGGGTGGGATCCGGGAGGGTTGAAGTTTTCGCACAAAATATTATGTGGCATTGATTTGCAGATTACAAACTTGAGATGGAAGCTCGTCCAATGGCAATTACATTAAAGTTGAGCTAAAGTTGATGCAAAATTCAATCGAACCACATGCAAACTGCACACAAGGACAGCGCCCGACACCACAAAATCGGCTTCCCATGCTATGTTGTTCTGTTGTTTCGCCTTGCATAAATGCACATGAAAGGGTTTTGCCAACTTTGGTTACAGTTACTTAACTGTAGAACGTAATATTTCAACTTTACACTTAATATTAGGGAGTTGTTGAATTTGCTTCGTTCTCAGCTGTAACAAATTAATCCTGAATATAAATATCCGGCAAGTTTTGCAGTTTTCTTGCTAAAAGATGCTTATTTGGTTAATAACGGTTATTTAGGAACAACTAAACATTAAATTTTCATTGCTGGAAGCTAAAATTGGGAAGGGTGAAAGAGCTGTAAGGATAGAAATTAACAAAATGACTGAAATTTAGACATTTTTATGTTTTAACATTTGATCTCTTCCCATTCCATAAACCTAGCTATTGAATAATGTCATTTTCCCTGTGCCGATTATCACTTTTTAATAACATTCCTTCGCAATGAAAAATCTCACGCAGCAGCCTCACACTTTTTGCCAAAATACGAATATACTGCGTTTACACCCAAAAACTAATTTAACCAACAAACGATCATGTGAAGGCAATCAAACCCAAAGCTCTCATAACAAAATTTCCCAAAAATACCAAATAAATTACACAAGAATAAAGTTGAGTGCTTGAAAATAATTTGGAAAACAGATGTTGCTGGTAATCAATTTGACGCGCGCCAAATATTCACCACCTTCACAAAAATATGGCGAAGTGCGCCAATTTTGAAACATAGCACCTATCCACGACTCCACGTGCCAGTATAGTCGCATATTGCGGGCATGGTACCGTGCGTTCACAGATGTACTCGCACTTGTGTGTATGTCTGTCTTTTATGGAATTACACTTTGTCGAGCATCGAATAACCACGCTGCACACAAAGTGGTTGATTAATATGTAAATAAATCAACAATAATATTAAGCCAATTATAGGGGACTATTATTTAACAATTTGCTGTAATACTCACTTTGGCTGTGTGACTGTCTCTCTAAATATGAACGCGGATGGATGCGGATGGATGGTGGTGACTCGTGGGTGGTTCCCCACCCAAAAGAGAGAGAGATTGTGTGTGTGTGTGTTTTTGTGTGCTAAATATAACGAGTACTGCCAACTTTGTAATTGATTTTGAAATTCAACTTTCAAAATTGGATTTATTCGAGCGTTTTCATTTTAAGCAAGTTAATTGAAGAGGACTGGCTGCATGTATTAATTTTTGGATTGTTCTATAATAATATATTATAAACAATACACCCGTAGTGCGGCGAACCAACTTTGCTTCACTAATTGTAGGTGGCATTGCCTGCCTTTTGGGACAATTGTCATTTTGAGGTTTTAAATGGTTGCATGTCGGTTAGTTTTCGTACAACAAAAAGTTTTCAAAAACACTGCAGGACAATTTTTTTTTGTTCAATTTAACAGTTTGTTTTTAGAGTTTTCATTCAAAACGATTATTTTCTATTTATTTTCAGTTGGAAATTTACTGAAAATTTTAGCTGAATATTTTAAAACGGATATTTCTGAGAATCTTGTAGTTTCAAAAGTTTTATTCAAAAATGTTTTTAGGATATTTAGAAAAACATTTAAATAAAGGGAAACAAATATATTTCGAATCAACAAAATTGTCAACGCTTTTCCCAAAGCATTACATTTTACAATTCTATTTAAAATCAATTATGAAAAAAAAAATATTTTCCCACTAAATACATTGCGACAGTGACTTAACTAAAATTTAACTAAAACCGTTACCGTGTTCAAAAAGGATTACGAATTTATTCATTTCAAGTTGTGTAAGCCTCGAGACTGCTCATCATTAATTAACCGAATGAGTATGCAGAAAGTTTCAAGGAAATTGAAATATCCAAAAGGGAGCCATTTCAATGCAATACATTTTTCAAGTAGGTACCTTAAACACATAAATATTTCAAAAATAATATGCAAAAATTATTTACGTGTTAAGATTTTAATTCAGCAAATTAGGTTTTTAAATTTTTTAAATTTTTTTGGAAGCTAACTGTAAGATTGCATGTATGTAAATAATTGGTATTTTAACTGCGACTATAACAGCAATCGTTAAACTACAAAGCTTTAATGGAAATTGACATAATAAAAGCTTTTCAACTAAATTGTTAACCCTTAAAAGATAGTTGAAATGGATCCTTAAAGTTTACTCAAGTTTTGAAGAAATAAATTAAAATGTTTTATTAAACAAAATTTGTTTCTCCACACTTTTGTGTTTGATAAATTCTTATATCCTTTTTCCACCCCTTTAATAATTTCCTTAATTTAAAAGTAGATGGCACTGCTGATTTCTAGTGTTGCGATTTTGCGTTGCATTTGAGGACATCTATACGACAGGAAATGATTTTCAAGTACAATTTCATCAATTTTTATAGCAACCGAAAGCTTTTTCATTTTTTAATATGTCGATTTCCAAACAACCTCATGTCCCGCAATTTCACGCACCTGTGGCAATTTCCCAAAAGCTTCTTAAAGCTTTTTTTTATAAACTCGAATATGATCGTGTATAGCTTAATGAACGAAAAAATTTCCCCCCAGTGAAAGATGTTTGGGGCGTTTGACTTTCATTAAAAACTTTATAGATTTTAGTGTTGCCAGTGCGCACAACACAAACGCAAAAGCATCCCAACACACAAAACTGCACACCCCACCTCCATTCGATGACCCTATTTTGCCGACGCGCCACACGCCGACAAGTGGGTGAGCGCGGCAAAGGGCATACATTTTGCGCGAATAACCGATTTATGTAGAGCACAGCAACGAGTCGAAGCATCCATCCTAAAAAGCACATCGTCGTGCTCATTCAGTAGAGATTCGGCTGTCGACAAGTGGCGCTGCTTCTCCATCGATTCCGCAGTTTCTTCTTAAAAACGGCTTACAAAAAATAAAATACAAACACAAGCTCTGACCACCACCCGCAGGCAGCACAAATTTATTATATAAAAAGGAAAACGAAAAACGGAAACAGGGAAGACACAATCACTCAGCAGCTAGCAGCACAGTGACTCGCCTGATGCCATCGTAACAATTTTAACCTCCTCCATATCGCCACCGCTGTCGCCGCAGTTGCAACATTTTTGTCTCCGATTTTCATTTATCGCCCGATCTACATGTGCATGTGCAGACACTTGTATTTTTTGCCACACCAAATGAAATTGTGTTTATTTTGAATGAAAAAAAAGCAATCGTTGTAAATATTCAATCGCGTGTACCACCTAATTACTTAATATTGTAACTTGTGAAATCTCACTCCTTTTTTTTGCGGTGAATTTTGTGCATTTTTCAAAATAATTATACCGAAAGTACTTTAAGTGTAATTGAACTTTAAAAACTGTCGATTTTAGTGTCTTTACCGGTGCCACTGATATTTGAAGTGTTTTCATGAAATTACGAGTTTTTTTTTAAATTATTGATTGCATTTATTACGTTGCAAATGTAATAAAAAAATGTGCCCACAAGAGATCAAACCAACAACAACACCCACCAGTAAAAATTGTGAAAAAAAATAAAATTATAAAGGAACCTATTTAAACCGAAGATTTATCCCGCACTCATACATTTTATAAACCCGTTTGATTTGTTGTGTGATTAAGAAAGAATAGAGGAAGCTTAAAGCTTATACACCAACAACAAAAATATACAAGCAATTGGGGAGAGAAAAATTGTACTGACGCAAGCAGAGCCAGTGGAATACCTGCTATATACCAACACATTTATACACTGATAAGAAGTTGAGAAATATAATCGAGTCGAGATGTTCTCAATGTGTTCAAAAGCGACCCCTCGCACCCCACAAAATATTCAGCAACATGGTAAGTTCCGTTTAATACAATTAAACGATTATTATGCGAAATTCAATAAATATTCATAAGCGCTTTTATACCATTACATTCACTTCGACTGGCTTTTTGCACAACACTACATGCCATTCATGCCACCCACAGTTGTTCGCACACCCCCGCCCCATCCCTACACCTTCCACATAAACACGTTATTATTGTATATTTACAGGAGAATGTTTAATGATATTCCGTTAGCCTCACGCATAACGTTCCCACCACACCTCTCCTTTTGTATTTGAAACTCTAATTTTAAGAAGAAAAAAACTCACCCCTTCCACGAATTAATGCGTAATATTTTGTCGGTGCGAATTTATCTCAGTCTGTCCCAACAAATTCCTAGTATTTGTATTCTCCGTATATGTGTGATGAATTCTTGCCCAAGGACGATAAAGTGCTAACCGACCCTCTAATAATTTGCAATTTGTATACAATTCTAGTCGACAATTTAAATGAAAACACCCCCATTCAAAAAGGATAATAATTTTTCTACTCTCGTTCGTTCTCTCACTTTTTTTTTTGTTGCAAAACAACATCGAAAAATTGATAAAAATTTGGTGGTTATAATGGACGATCATTGGCCTCACCGAGTTCTGGATATGAGGACAACAAAAAAGGGTAGGGAAAAATGCCACAGCAAAAAAAAAAATTGTTCCAAACAACAACAATAACAACCACATAAAAGTATTAAGATGGATTTGCAGATGAATGGGGCGAGCGCGAGCTTGCTAAAGGGCTTCGCAAAGGGGTGTGAGCTTCTACAAAAACACCACTGTAGCATTTTGCAGACAGCACCATCGACGACAACAGCCCGTACAAAAAGAAAGCAGAAGGGAGGAAATAAATAAAAAATGTGTCACTGAAAATGGGTCGGCACAAATGAAATAGCTGGGTTGACACACATTGACTGGTTTATGTTATCAGAACGGCGCGGTTTGTCAGGGTGGGCTACCTTAATTATGAGCAAACACTGCACTTACATTAATTCAGGTGCGGTTATACCCGCAAACAAATTAACAAAAAAAAGTATTTCCATTTTCGGTTTTCTAGTGTCCACTTATTGACGGTTGAATGGTATTTTTATTTCACTTGAATGTGGATTTTTCTTGATTGTTTTAAATGAAGCATTTTAATGAAGTGGTTACAGTTTGCAGGTGCGAGAATATCAAGTGCAATGAAAAAAACAGTTGCAATATTACTCAGTTGTTGGAACTAGAAAATTGTTCCTGGAAACTCTTTATTTTAATCAGAAACGGAAACATTTCTATTTACTCATAACTTGTTAGTTTTATACGCACCAGTAAAGGACTTGATGTCTTTATTTGCAATTTTAACTCAATCGTACCGTTAACTATTAAACGTAATCGTAATTGAAATTGACAATTTATTTCTAGGATTTTTAACCGAAAACTGCATTGAAAACGTGTAATTATTATTTTAATAATTTTGTCTGCAGTTTAAATTAATTCTTACTATGCAATGACCCAATTTCATCGTATCGGCAGAAAACTCTTTCAAACTTGCAGCTCCCAGGTTGTCCTATATTTTACATTCACAGTAAATGTTGGAAGCCCTTTACAAAACGCATGAACTTAATAATATTTAAATCATTATTTGTTATTCATCAATTCAAATTGAAAAGGATTTTGGATGATATTTCCAGCATTTTTCCGCTGTATTTTTGTTAATTTAATTGCATTATTGAAACTGATAAATATTCATTATACTATGTTACTTTTCACGGAAGAGGTCACAATCTTAATTATTTTTACAGTAAGCTTACTTAGAAATTTTATTTTGTAAGGAAGTCCCAGGAAATAACAATTTTAGTAGTAAGCTTTCCTTACAATTTTAAAATAATCCGAAATTTAATATTAATCGTAGTTCTTAAAATATCATAAACAGGAATTTGTGAATTAAGGATTCTGATACTTCCAATTGTTCTTCACATATCTTTTAATTAATGTTGCATTTTAAATGTAGTTCCAGATTCAGTTTAAATTATTCACACACCACGTACATCTTGCTTTTTATTTCACGTTAATTTTGAACTTAAGCGTCGAAACGAAAAAGTTTTCGCACTGTCAATTAAATTGAAAACCCGGAATGGCATGAGCGCGCAGCAGCAAATTTTCAATGATAACTAACAGAAAACCTTCCATTCACGGAATTCCATAAATCCGCATGAATATTTAACAAATGCAAATTACAGATTAGGTCCTTCCTCAAGCGCAAACCCAAACAACTTAAAAAAACACACTCACTTTAATTACATGAAAAGTTAATTAGTTGCCAACTGGATGCTCCTCCAAAGAATTTTGGCGTTGAAAGTTAAATTACGCCAAAACTTTCCTTAATTAACTGTGCAATTCGTACACGAATCTCTAGAGTTATTCCAAGGACTTTCACTGTGCCTGAATTAGTTTGCCTTCAGGGGGATGTGCTCCTATACATAAAGACACTAAAGTCACGGACATTGAACATGCTGTTGCCGGGCTGCTGTGCACATTCTCTCGCCATATAGAGCCAGCCCACCAACCAAACCCTCCCGCCAACCAAAAAGCATGCCAACAAAAAGGGTACATCATGTTACAGCATATAAAATGTGCGGACAAAATTTTCATTTGTATTCAACAGGATATATGATGCAAAAATTGCTTATGGCAGTCCCAATTCCTTGGCATGTATCGCACAATATGTTCCTCAATTTATATATTTTGGCGCCCACACACACATATAATATTATTTTGCTGATGGCAAGTTAAAAGTTTGTTGCCTCACACTGTGTCCTTTGCGTCTCAAAAGCATCAATTCTTTGCACACATCTACAACTTAAATGACACTCCATTTTAATCTAATTCTTACACAGTTTGATCCCAATTGCCTACCATAATATTATACACCTATGTTAACAGAACCGTACTTATGGCCCGCTCTAAATGTGCATATTTATGTTGTTTAAAAAACGATATCGTACGAGTTTATACGTACCGTTATTATTAAACGCATTTTGTCGGGAGTTTTATTTGTTTCCTGTTTTATGGGAACTGCTCTTTGCCGTTTATGCACTCATTTTCAACTATTACTCGTCAAATTTTTATGGCAGGAAGATCAAATAGTATTTTTGATTGGTGTGCGATGATTTCCGACTACGCTGGGGAGTTTGATCAGCACATAAAAGAGCCAATTGTGATTATATTATAGTTGCGAGTAAAAAGATTGCACCTGGGAAAAAAACAAAACTGGATTTTATGGGTTATAAAAATGAGCATGAAATTTTTTAACCTAATCAACAAATATTAGTGGGAAAAGAGTTACCACAAGGACTCAATTATTACTTTAGACGTTATGTTATTATGAATTAAATTTAGGTCGCAATATTAACGCGGATATTTGCATTTGTTTATCAGAAAATTCGTTTTGATTTTGCTTTTATGCTTGTTATGTACCATCAATCGAAAATTTACATTAATATTTACACAATAAAAATTGATTTTACATAAAATTGCGAAGTCATCTTTTAATATACATTTTCAAACAAACAATAAACAATAAAAAATAATTTATGACACAACAACAAGGATCCTTAAAGATGTTTTCAAATATCCGTCTATTAGTTTTAAATTTATCGGCAATTCCGGAATTTTGGGAATTGCAAATAAAAACGGTTTGAAACGAATGTTTTAATTTTACCATAAAAAGAAATGCTTCAAAAGCACAAAGAAAAATAAATTTAGTTTTAAACATTTTTAAAAATTGCCTTTAAAGCCCTTTCCTACTTATGACGGAGTGATATGGATCTTAAGTTGGAAAGGACTTTTAATCGTAATAATCGTGCTCAGGGTATTGCGTTCTTGGTATTCACCCTCAATCAAAATGCCAACGTGTATGAAGTGTCGCCATTCTGGCGTAATTTTCAGAAAAACAATCAATTTTCAAAAATCATTTCAAATCTTTGGCACTATTTACAGAAATTAACAAACGGATCTGAAAAACTAAGAAGCAAGTCCTTTTAGGCAAGTCCTTTTAAGCAAGTAACTTCAATACATGAACTTTTCATCTGCTTCTGAGCTGAGACACAATGTGAACATTACTTTGTTTAACTGTCTCAGCATTTTCCTCACAGCATATTACCTAAAAGATATATTGTCCTACAAAGTGCTCGTATATCTAAACTAAATCACTCGCAGACTCATGACAATCTCGTATAAAAAATGACATCGTCAAGTTTCAGCAACGATGTAGTAATTTGATTTACGACGAAGCTGTAACTGAATTTTGACAATACTTGTGATTTCAATTGATAAATCAATTTTATACTCAATCCCCGCATATCCTTGATGAATGGAACAAAGTGCTCTCAATCACCGCATCGCAATTTGCATGAGGTCCTTGACTACAAATTTACACGTCAATTTGCATTTTTATGAACGCTCAAACATATTGTCATATACCATATTTTAATCCTTGCACACATCCGAGACGAGAATGTTTTGCAATTTATAACACGACAATTACTCCTTTTCTAAATGATGAGTTCCAAAAAATTTAGTTAAACTTCCACGCTTTTTTACTGTTATTATTATGGTGCAGTTAGGAAGCACTTTGCAAGAATTGTCGTCTCGGAAATAAAAAGTAATTTGCACAAAATCCGCTAAGTACAGTCATCCACACTCAGCCGGAATTGCGTGCGTTGGCAAGAATAAAAGAAACGCTCAACTCTTAAAACTATAACGGTGAATGTTGCATTTTTTGCGATGTAGTTAGCTCACGACGAGCTAAAAATTTTTAATAATAAAGTGACGAAAATCTTAGTCATTTTGCACAAATTCGTCACTTTATTCACTAGGTAAGCGGCGTAAGCAGTAGATCAGGCAGACGCCAAACCATATTGCCGCATGTTTTCATGCTGACAATAATTTGTTAGGGCAATTCATTAATGAGAGGGGGTTGGCAGAAGGATTGAGGCAATGTCTCAAAAATACTTACCTTGTGTGTGGCATCCATCGCAGCGTAACTTGGCGATAAACTTCTGCCGACTCAAATTGCATGAAATTATAAAGTGTGTAGAATGCTGGCTGGCTGAATTGTCGTTGAAAAGTTTTTAGTTATGTCGCCCCAAATCCTCCACCCTCCTCCCGTTGGATGCATGCGTGTGCTTGTGTCTGAGCTTTCGTTCCCAAAGACACATCATTTTTATTTGAACTTTTGTGAACCTCCCCATTTTTTTTTTGAACTAACTTTAACGCACCTTACGATATAGCGAGTCGCGCCCTGTCGCAAGGAGATAGTCCTTTTTGCAAATACCTCTACACAGGCATAGATGTCGTCAAGTTATTCCGTATAGGCAAACAACACAAATGAACGCAGGACGCAGATTGTGCGGGTGCAAATGTGTGCTTTGAGGGATGTATAACGGATGAACGTTAAGGATATGCGTACGAGGTGAAATATATGTATAAGTGTACAACTACATGCGATGAGGGGATGCGAAATATTTGTGCCACAGACAACACGAATTATGTCGACTGAGATGGTTGGCGCGAAGAGACGCACGGCGGCAAGTGAGGGGCAACGCATGTTCCAATATAAGGGTTCAGTCGTATATTTAACCCCATAAGTCGTATAGTTGTTCGGTATTATCGTCATTGGGATCCACACCTGGTTCCTTAATGGAAGTTATTTTTAGCCATCTTCAAATTGTACATCTGGGGGAATATATGGTGCAGAAACTGAAATGAAAAGAAATAGCGCAAAGCGACAGGCAAAGCTACAGCCACGTATACGACATTGTGACTTTTCTATACGTGTATGGAACGTTCGTGCAGCTGTGTGTGGGAGGCAAGGGTGCGAATTACAACGGATACCAAACGGATGGGAAGATAAAAAGCATCGCAGCTCCTCGGAGACGTGTGAGAATGTGTGCACGGAATGGCATCCTCTCAAATGTGGGAGCCGACTGTTATTTATATGTTAATGAAATACGATCTGATTAATTTAATGCAATTATTCAGAATGTGAGCTTAAGCGCTTCTGATTTCAATGTGAATGGGGTATTATGTAAGTCGTAGATTTCCGCAAGCGTCTCCTTTCAGATTAATTGTCTCGTATATTTTATCCCAATAATTGTGCAGTGATGCTGGATACTCTTTTATCAGTACACACGTATAATATCTTGGTGGTGTGTCCAATCATTGTGGGGCACCAGCAAGTAATCAACGACGTCACCGTCCTCGTCAACCGTGTGCGAATAATGTGGGTAAACCGTATTAAGTGTAGTGCGACGCTTTTTGTGCGGTGTACAAGGTTTTAAATTGATTTACCCTTTACACATGACAGCTGATTGACTGACCCGTCCTATTTTATCGTTTTACGTTGACGTCTGATGCTGCGACACTTTCAAGATGGATCGTCCACAACGCACACTGTTGTGCAGGCGATCCACTGCGGGTGTGGGTGTTTTGCGGGATAAAAGGAAGTGCAAATTGATTAGCCTGTTCAAAGCTATCAACTTACAGTGCTTGATTTTGAAATGGGTGTATGTTCCAATTTCCTTCAGTCATATGTCATCTGGGAATTCGTAGTTTTCGCATAGGTTATAGTGACATTTAATAACAAACGACCCCGCAGCTCATTCGTTATGAAGTGAAATGTTCAGCATTGCAGAACGAACAAAAACAGTTCAACAATTTAATGCCCGTGCATTTAAGGTAATTGAGGGCAGTTAGTGTTGATAACGGTGAAGCTTCTTTCGTGTTGAACAGTTGATACGTTTTGTGTCTGCGCATATTTAGCTTATACATACCCGAATTGCTATGACGTCTGTTGAAAACACTGCTGTCATTTATAAAATGTTAAAGTTAATGAATTGAATTTGAAATTTATTTGTGGAAAAGAAAAAAAATTCAGTGAAAACCCCAAACTTAAGTTTAAAAATTTGATGACAAATCTTTTTTGATTCTGGAAATTCAATTGTCTTTAAATGTGATTGCATTCGAGTAGTAAGTCCCAATTTGATACCAAGCTGCAATTTAACTCCTAAATATTTATATTCTTTTTTTAAAAAGGCAAAAATAAATAAAAAGTTCGTCCACCTGAAGTTGTCGTTCCACCAATCACATTTTATTTCATCGATGCGGACATCTTGCGATTGAAATATGAACACCCTGAATATATTCTCAACCCTTACGGCATCCCCGCATCATTTTTTACCCCCTTAACAAGACAAAGAGCACAATAAGCACACTAAGAAACTATGGATATTGTTGTAAAGAATACAACGAATTTTCTGTATACGCGTCTGTAACTTGACCTACATTTTTAGTGTATGTGACATCAAAAGTTGCATTTTTCAATAGAAGTTTCTGAAAATTTTCTTAGCAGCTTGATGTATTTGTTCAGATATGAGAAATGGAAAGAATAAAAGTTTATAATGACAATCGTAGCACAACAGTATTGCTCATAATATGAAATCATTGTCGGACGCGACGTTTTATTTCGTTATAATAATATATTATGTATTGAATGAGTTTGTGCTTTCTCAATGATTTTCACTTTACTTTCTATGTCTATTTGTTTGATAAGAAAACCTTTGAGATTGTGACTACACATGAATATTAATGAAGATGCCTAAATATCACAAACAGATCATAACAAATATATTTGCTTTTGCTGTGGGTGCATAATTTTCATTTCTTGAGGCTTCACTTTTATTGTTTATAACACGACTTAAGAGAATCATAAACACAAGTATTTTGGATAATCCTCTGAGATAACATCGTAAATTTAAAGGCGTGAAGAAAGTGCGTAAAGATTAAGATCGGGAATTCTACTTTTAAAGGAATAATTTCATATTATGCAAATCCCCATTTTGATTTTGGCGTTAAACACCATTCCATTAAACATCATTATTAAAAATAATTAATTGTATTGTCATTTGCTCAAACTATTTACCCATATCATTGTTTTATGTTGAAACAGTAAAACTAAACAATTGAAATTAAATTACGGTTGCCGTATATAGTGATCCTCTAACACACACCAGCAATCATAATTTATGGAGTCATGAAATGTAAATTTAATAACCGCCATAAACTGCAACGGGAATGTGAAATGCATTTTATGATGAGATCGTTGAGCAATGTGCAATTCCAGACTTGAGAGCTTTTCCACAAATCCTCGACATATAATTATTGTTTGCATGCACGCGTTATATTCTCAGCAAAACAACAATCTTCACTGAACGAATGTTATGAAAACCAGTTCAACACTTTCTTAAATCATTGAAAGAATAATGTAACTACGTACCGCGGTGGAGAAGCACAAACATTTTGCTTAATGGAAAAATAAATAAATTTGTGGAACGAAATTGTGCTTACATAGAAAAGGTTTTAGCTTTCAAATCTCTCTCGCTCATTAGGGACGTGTAAAAGGCGTTCTAATTGCATTTGGAAATGAGACATTTGCGTTAATGACTTCCAAATTCAGAACGGTTTTAAATTAAAAACTGGAGAATAATGAAGGGTGATAAATCATTTAGAATAAATTAATGATTAAATAAATTACGTGCTGGTCATTAAAATTTGTTTTAATCATTGCTGAATTTAATTGCAGCCAAAATAATTTAAAAGTAATAATTATTGCTACATCAATTGGTGCTGACTTTTTAAAATTTATTTGGGAAATAAATTATACTCAAGACAAACACGTGTAAACATTTTGAAAACAACAAATTAAACTTTTCACTTGATGTGAAACTAAATATTAATTGAAAAAGTTCGATTTGCAATTTCAGTAACAATTTAATTATTTTGCTAAAACAAATATGATCTTGGTATAAATTCTCGTATAATATGTGGTACAGCTTTAGAAGTGCATGTCTATGTGAATGATCGACGCCCAAATGAAGCTAATTGCAAACACGAAAATTCACTCCAAAATATAATTCCACTTTTGCAACTCAACCCACATACACCAGCCCACCTACTTTCGAGTGTACAACAGTATCTCTACTGTAAGCAACTCGGTTAGTAAAGATTAATTTCCTCAAGGGATGAAAACTTCAGTCTGGCCACAAGCTTACCATTTGTGGCTAACTTAAAGCTTAAACAACGTAAGCTGTAATATAGTCTGTGTCTGTACAATGCATACTCGAGCAGCGCCAGGCAATGCCGTTTATTGATCAGAAAATCCAAAATTGGGTCAATTTGATGCATCATGCAATTAATTGGAATAAAACTGAAGGAACTTACTAACACATATAAGGTACATTTTTGTATAGTGCTTTTATTTTATTCTAACGGAAATGCTAAACAGGAATTTCGATATTTTGTACAAAAATTTATTTAGTATAAGCAAGAAAAAAGAAGACGAAAACGGTTTGAACGAGTTTGAAGTCATCACAATGTGTAGTTGTGTATTTATTTTATTATTTTGATAATCAAAAATTTAAAATTTTATCTTTTAGTTACTATTTTAAATGTAATTAATAGTAATTGAAATTCCACAAAGTTTCAAATAATTAATTACTCATGAATTGAATTTAATTTTTGCACATACAACAAATTTCAATCTTGTTACTGAACTTTGCACACCACTCTGATTACCGACTTCATTAAGTGAGTCCGCTTTTTGCTAAAATTACCAAAACCTGAAGTAATGAACAACGAGACCTGATTTTCGTCAACGTCATGCTCAATTTTAGTTAGCATTCAAATCTTCAAAATATGATGGTGTCTTAAAAAGTTCTATATTCGCAATGAAACGGCAATGAAATGGTTCATTACGTTTTCGCAGGGTACACACGCGTCGCGGTCGCGTCACACACACGCACATGTTCGCATAAAGCCGCTATGCATTCGCGAACATGAAATCCTTGCGGGGGCAATTTTCCGTTCGCTAAAAACCCTCTCCCGCTAATAAAGTGGCGTACAACAGTTGTGTCGTAACAACGTATTAAATTCGTGATGAAACCTACTCAATTTTTACGGGCGTATGAATCACCTTCCGCCCGTGCCGCGCCGCTGTCGCCGAGCAGCAGAAGCTCCCCAGCACCCAGCACCCAGCACACCGCACCAACCCAACCCATTACCACCCTTATGTGCATGTTTGTGTATGTGTTATGTTCCCGCCCTCATCATAACTCATATGTTTTGCCCTGACATTTTGCAATGTAACATTGTTGCGAAAATGATGATTTCAAATGACATGGCAGTGGTGGGACACAAATCGTATTGTTACACTCCAGTTATTCATAGCTTTATGATATTTTGAATTTGTATTTAAAGTGCGAATTGTGTGTATGCGAGTGTTCGTTTTTATATGCGCTTATACTGTTGATTTCTTTGAGTGTGTAGCGAAATCAATCTGGGATGGCAATAAAACGTGTTATTTTCAATGGAATGACATCAGTGAGTGCAGGATTTTTTTTTTTTTTTTGTTATTGTGCACGGTTTATGTAGCATAAAGTTTATGAAAAAGGGAGAAATATTTGTTTTTCGTAATCCGGAATTTTTTGGCGAGCAAAATCAAATAATGGTGTTTATTATGAATCAAATTTCACTTATTTAGCGTAAAACGAAGAATTTTTGCAAACTTTTCAAAAATATATTTTTTCATAATATTTTTTTAATAATGAAGCCTAGGATATTGAAAAACCTGATTAATTTTAAGGATTTGTTAATGAGCTGTGAATATAAAATTGCTCAATTTATGCACGACTTTATAAGCTTTTCCAAATACCAGAGCTTCCTTTAGTCTACATTTTGGCGTTTAGTCAATAAACAAAAGAACATATTGAAAATCCTTTTGTGTTGTATTATGAAAATAATTTTTATTGATACAAAATAATTCCAACAAATTAATGTGTTTATTTTCTCTCTCCATATTCCAGGCTCAGTGGGCAAGCAAATAAAAGGCGGATACTTGCTGCGATATAAACGTAAGTTCAATCACCATACTATTTATATTGTTCCTATCAAAACCAAACAACAATACCAAATTTAAGAATATTAAGCTTTCACAAAATAAAGGTAGATAGACGCTGAAAGGCATATTTTCTCGTTACCTCTCCCGCCCACGGAGCACATTGTGTGTCCTACGTTACTCGTTTTATTGAATAAAAACAAAGACGACCATTTTTTAGAAATGTTTATTGTCACCTTGCCAATAATAAAAAAAGTTGTCAGTTTGTTTTCGCGACTTTGACGTCCGTGTGTATACATATAGTTAGAAAACCGTTTAAAGGACCTAGTACAAGGTAAAGGTCTTCGAAACTTTTTTTGCCAATTTCAGTTTTCTTTACTTGTATGTCGACGAAATTAATGAAAAGCACAAACTTTCCAACTGTAAAAGGAAAAAAAAGAAATTGGTACGTGCGATCAAAACAAACAACAACAAGTACCGCAGTTTTAACGGATTCGTGTTGTTCAAATCTGTATGTTCCATTAAACAGTTAAACCAGTGAGAGAACGAACAAATAGCGGTTGAAAGCAATTGCTTTGTTGGGAATTTTTATAATTCCGTTTGGTTTTCATGCAAATTACTGTGTGGGAAATAAAATGAATCGAAACTACATCGTTGTGTGCTGTCATGTCTGAATAATTTATTTTCAATTACATGTAAGCCGTAAGGACCTCAAATAGCGCACCGAAAAAAAACAAAATCCATTTTCTTTGAATACAAGTTTAATTTGAATATCTGTCAAATCAGGATCAAATAAAGTTTTAAAATGCACCACCAAATTACTTAAAAAATAATTCAATTTATATCCCGTTTTAAATTTATGTACAATCAAGTTGCATAATGCATAACATACGAGTTGCTCTTATTTCCCAAAGGACATATTCGTCAAGTATGTATGCAAGTAGGAAGAACAATATACGATATGTAGAACATTGTACACACTCAATACACTTTTAATGGTTTGTCGAACACAAATTCGATTTTACAACTCATCCCCTTGTAACCCCCATCCGACCCCCCCCCTTTCCTGATGCCACACCCATTTCCACACAGATAACTTGCAGGAAGCTGTGCAAAGAGCACAATATATTGAAAGCAAAAAAAAAAACACTGAGAGATAACATACAACGACGATGCAAATAATAACAAAAAAAAACATTGATCGCTGAGAATGTTATTCTTCTCCGTGATTTGATAAGAAGATTTGATACAAAGTTGTTTGAAAAATCGGATAAAGTTTAAATGTCACTTCATCAAAATTTCATTTCCACTTTGTTGCATGTACTCTTTCCGTATTGTGTATTGTGTAGACGTCATTGGAGAGAACTTATCCTTGTCACTACTTACCCCCATGAGTCCAATTGATTTTCATTGCATTGTATAATGTGCACTCACAGTTTTGTACGTTCAATATGAAAAAAGCTCTTCAAAAAGTTTAGAGAGCTGTGGAACTCTTTCGCAAAGGACGTACTTCCAACTTAAATATCACCGGATATCAATTACCATAAACAGCGATTATTATATACGTGCGGTCACTGTTGTTTTGGCAGCCACCCAAATGATGTGATGATTTTTATTTATCTCGTACCGATAAAGGCTTGAGTTTCCTCAATAATGTTTGTTGTATTGGTTTGAAATGGGCACTTTAGGATGGAATTAGGTTTAACATTGTTGTTATCCTTTTTGAGATGTTTATAGTGCTTGAATTGCACCACACATATGGTGAATGCGGGAAATATGTAAGGTGACTTTATTTTTGTAAACGTTTTAGTTCAGTTTGAAAAATTTACATACTAACAACTTTTTTAAAAAAGTTTACATTAGTTTAAATAATTAATGTTAAATTGGGTTCTCCCAACGGGTTTAGCCCTTATTTATATAGTGTTATTACAATTATTAAAAAAAAATTAGGATTATAACATAATTTTACATTTAACAGAATAGTTACAATTTACATAAAAAAGAAATAAAAACGATTATAAAGCTCCCATGAACCTTTCGATTGATTTTTGTTGTGTTTTAACCCTTTAAAGGGACAATGGCAGGATAAATAATTTGTTAAACCAATATAACCTTAAAAAATTTAAATGATTAAGGGACGAAATATCCCAATTATAACTGATTAGATTTGGTATTAAATTTTAAAGCAAATACTCGTTTTTTTTTTATTAAAATAAAAATGCCACCAAATAGGATTATTCTATCAATATGAGGAAGTGGCAAAAAATGCAGGCAGCCTCGACGTGTTTTATGACCCTAGATAATTCACCATTCATTTCCCGTAGCGTATAACGCTAAAAGAAAGTGTTTGAAATATTTTAAGCTTAGCTATATATGTACGCATTTCTAAAACCATGTTATTTTCATTTCTCTCTACACACACACACACACACAGGACAGCTTCTATGGAACCGGTGGGCAGAAGAATGGGTGGTGCTTTATGATGACTCAACAATGGCTTGGTTTACGGTGAGTAATTTTGCCATTTTTAACTTGTCTTATGTAGCTATTGTACAATGTATATTCTCTATACCGACGCGTACATAAATTTTTCAATTAAAATGAGACTTTTTTGTGTTGCGCCTTCGTTCTTCCCCGCGCGCGAGATTATTTGCCACATAGAACACACCGCATGTCTGGTTTTGTTAAGTTGCTGCCTTATTCGCCTTACCTGTATAATATAGGATGCATAATACATCTACGGGAATGTAACACGCGCCTGTACCTATTGTAGGTGCTTTGTAATATTCATTCAAATTTTTTATGGGCCATGAATGTGTTTTTTTTTGTCATTTTTGTAACAAACTTTTCGCTCCAGAGGCTCTTTAAAGGCTTTTTTAAGTAAGCAAAATGAGCTGATCCTGCAAATATTTGCACAGAGATAAGTTATTAATATTTCTCAGTTCTTTTTGTGTCCTTAAATGTTGGAATTTGCGAGCAGAATGGTTTTGTGAGTCGGACAGCATTCACGGTGTACAAAGAGAAACCACTCTCGAATAATCTTTACAGTTTACGTTGATGATTAATTTAAATAAATCTACAGAAGACAACCGCAAGAAATTTGAGAAAAATGTGATTTAATGAAATTGATTTTCTTTCTTTGAGGGGGGAATTGCCTTGATGCCTGGTGGTTCAAATTGGGAATTTATAGCTTAATATGCTAATTGTGAGTTCTTTAGAATATTTACTTATACCTCTAACTTAAACCTCAATTCAATTATTATCTAAATGCTTTATAAGGGCATGAGTGTGAGATTGGACAATTTATTATACCGTTTCAGTGTAGAAAGATTTTTCCTTTATTATTGCATAAAATTGGAATTATATATCGTAATGGACTTTGTTCAATTTTTCTTAATAATAATCTCCAAAGGAACTTAAATTTGATTGCATCATCAAATTTTCTTGTTAGGATTTACAAAGGACCTACCCACTATTGAATAAATGGCAAGGTACACATTTTTAGGATCATACAATTATTTTTATATTTTACCTCCTTGTTGGTTGTTTGGTAAAAGTGGCGAGGCCCGCGACCCAGTGCTGGACTTCAATCCCGTGGCCATTAGGTTTATTTATATTATTTAGATCCAAACAGTATCCTTAAGGAATCCCGTGGCCATTAGGTTTATTTATATTATTTAGATCCAAACAGTAGCCTTAAGGAACTGTGTCAGGATCGTTCGAAGCTTTGCAAACAGATTATTGAGGTCGTTGTAGAAGTCGCTACCGAGTGTTATGTGTCTAACCTTGGCTAAAGTCGGACATTTACAAACAAACGAGCGACGGTTTTGTTTTAAAACCACCCGAATAGTTAAATTTTTTTCAAGATATTTTATTCAAACCTTTTTTTGAATTCTTCGTACATCAAAAATTGACAGATTTGAACATTAATCGCTTGTTTCAAATGTGATAAATCGCATATATCACTCCCAATCCGATAATAGCAAATTATTGTTAATCATGTCACTTTGATTTACATCCGTGTTTTGTGTTCAAAAGGGTCCTTGTTGATGTCCATATCCATAAGACATGATAATAAATATCAATTTCGTGAAAAGTTGTGAACACACACAGCCACACTCGTTCGTATGAAAATGCATTAGGTTCGGATTTTAGTTTTCCCAGGCATCAAATAAAATCACAACACAAAAGCTTCATGATTAAGATATTTGTCTTCATTTCGGCGGCATAAGATGCTTCACATTATATCCCGAGTACACTGTTATGTTGTCCAGCGATAACACAAATGACAAATAATGGTTGAATATATAGAGATCAACGCAAAGCGGACAATAAAAACGCGCCGCACAGCGTCGAATACATGCTGGACGCTGTGTGTATGTGCGCTGCTTTCTTCTTGCCTTTCTTTTGTTTATGTGGGGAGACAGTGGTGAGTGCCGCCGGGGTTGCATGTAAAGCCTTTTGATGATACGCAATGTTCATGCGAGGCTTTTATTCTGATAAAGTTTGATCTAATCGATTTACAACAATATATATCTCCTTGCAAATCCACCCAACAACATACAAATATATGCATACGTATTTATGGTTAGGGAGCGCAAATTTAAGTAAATGGCTAAAGCATATCGGTAAAAGATAGAACGGTATACGGCACATCCAGCACGGTCCCACCACAAATCACATCCACACACACACAACACACCCTTTAATACCATAAGGGATGAGGCCCAACAAGCGATTTATTTTTATGCATGCATGTATAAATAATAATGTGTGTTTGTACACAAAACGACTGCAAAAAAAAAGTCTGACAAAGAATTTAGAAAGCGATTTTTTGTGTGGGTTGCCATTTTATTCATCTGCAGGGCTGTATGTGCTTTTTACTCTTGTTGTTGTTCTTGTTGCTGTTGTTTGTTTCAATAAACCATACTGTAAGTGGATATACTGTAAGGACAGCGCAGCAAAAAAGGGGTGGATCAAATGATTTTTGTGTGTCCCTTTGGTGAAAAGAATTTTTTGACGTCAGGAGAAATGATTCGTTTTTATATTATATCGGGAAAAACTTAGACAAGGGTCATTTCAATATTTCCCAATAGAGTTAAAAGTTATGTGAGCGCTGCGAGACACCGTCTGGGAGTTTTGAGATGCCTATGATTTGTGTACCTTTTCTTTTGTGTTGTCAATGAAAAAGGATTAAATCAAATGTGGGGAATTTTAATCTTGTTACGTATAAATGCTACAAGGGTGCTACAGTCATGCTTTGTTAATACTTACTTACTTTGCCCCTTAGCAGCAGTAAGAAAATAACATATAAAGTCCTTAAATCATAAGCTCATTTAGTGATAAATAAATACTTCAGGAACATTTCTTTGATTGCCGCATTTGATGAAAAATAATGCAACTAAAATTTTTTTTAAATCAAAGTGACTTATTTGTTTTTATTGCTTAAGGACAAATTTGTAACATTATTAAATTTGTTTCCACCAAGTTAATCAAACATAAGATTTTCTTTCTGTAGTTCCTGATTTTTCTTGTAAAAGCAACTAATCAAACTCGCTCACCAAAAAAGCATAATAAAAATAATAATTTTCTCATTAAATACCATCAAGGCCTAAAAGTTAAGAGTTTTTGAATTTAAATTTTACAGGAACCAGGACGTTCATCTCCAGCTGGAAAAATACTGGTCAAAGAAGCCCCAGAAATGTTAGCGATTGCCCACTGGACCGGCCAAATACCCAGCCGTCCTCCGCTCCCAGAAGGGTGCACAGTATCTCAATTAATTGCATTAGGATCCAGGCGAAAACGGTCCAAAGTTTACTGGATGCTTGCCAAATCAGAACAGGAAGTTAGGTGAGTAAAATAAAATTTATGGATGCAATTTCAAAGGCAAAATTGTGCTGCTGCAAGAAAAAACGCTGACACTGCAACAACAATAAAAAAACTAAAAGAAAATACAAAAAAATTATAAATTGAACAGTCAAATTTGGATTTGCAATCAAATACCATCCCAGTGGAATTCGCTAGGATGTTTATCGCATGTGTTAAAGAACATGCTGTACAGGTCAGGATTTCTAATGGTCATTAATCATGATGAAATTTGTCATCCTCCCTATTCAGATGTCTGTGGTGAACTGCCACAAATGTTATATCATGCGTGCAGTGGCGTGTCCTTTTTGTGCACAAACTACACGCACACATATTGGGGTGGATGTGGTCAGTTGAACTAGTTTTGTGTACACAAACAAACTCACAAAGCAGGGACTTTTTCGTCAGATTTAACCAAGCTTAATAGATAAAAACCAATGCTTGGAGATCCTCCCTTTCGTTATTTATTCATGCAGAAATTTCATCAAGGCGCATCTAGGAAACGATAATACATAAATCCAAGTATAAAACTAGAAAGTATATTTAAATAGATATTGGCAAGGAATTGGAGCAAACATTTACCTTTTTTTGCAACACAAATTTGAATCATTCATTAGTATGGTTTTATGCGATACGTGCCCCATGCTGAATGCCGTTTATTTTTTCTCCCCCGTTGTGTGGAGAATGTCTTTACAGCAGCAGCGGTACATTTCGACGAAATTCATTTCCCATTCATTTCCTTTACACCTGTTTTTTCGTGCTTTCACTTGATTTGGCTAATTAGCCCAATGAGCCATTGGAATATTTTTCGGAAATTTTCCTTTCTGCATTTTCAGATTTAATGTTTTTCTGCCTTCAAATTGAAAATGTGAAAAAAAACACATTTAACAAACACACTTTATGAAATGTATAAGCTAATTAGGATCGTGTCAAATTTGGAAAATTTTCCATGTACTAATGCGTTCTCTTTTTTTTGTGGATCACACGCAAACACATAAATCAAATGGGGGCTGAAGCACACCATCCACAAATGAGCAATGAGCAATGAGCATACATGTATTTACCGCTGCGTTGAGTTTTTTGTGTGAGCTTTCGCTCTGCTCATCTCGCTACCAAGGGATTGGAAATGCTGTTTTTCGGCATTGTTGAAAGCAGCCATCGAAATGAAGAGCTCTCCCCTTGCGTCCATTAACTCATGTGCCCAATGTTTGTCCTTTAATTGGAAAATAATAAATCTGATGATGAATGTCAATTAAATTGAGTATAATAAATATTTGGGGAAAAAAAGTGGTTGAATCAACTAAAAAAAATTGATTTTCAAGTTTTAATATGGTTTCAAAGGACTCCGCGCCTTTATAAAGATCAAGCAATCCTTTCATTAAATATTTGTGTAAGAGTAATAAAATTTTCCAAAACTTGTGGACTTCAGTTAATCCCAAAGGACAAATCGAATATGACACAAAAGAGATGCGGGTTCAATCAGAAAATTGAATGGAGTTAATGTATTGGACGACCAATAATAAAACATCCATCCTGTTTTCAGAAATAAACAATAATAAATATAGGTTGAGCTTATTCTGTTCATTTCAACTGAAATATAGGTTTAAAGACCTCATTTGATTTATTTTATGGGAAACTTTGATATTTGCAACAACAACAAAATGCGTAACAACGTCATGAACTAAATTCTGCAGTATTTCAAATAGAATACTCGTAAATGTTTTACAACCAGAGAATAAATTATTTAACGATCGTGTTTTATTGACGACTATGCTGTTGATTTAATCAAATTAGTTTTTATTCGTTTACTTCACAGCGGATATGATGCCCTTTTTGTACATATTGATTTTCCCACGCTCTATTTAATACCAAGTTACAAGAGTACTTACAATTTGGTTTTTCATTTTAAGAATTTTTTTTAAAAAATATTTTCAAAAAATTTCTAAACTCTTAAAAATATTTTAAGACTTTAAAACTGTTTAAATTAATATTTAAATATGACTTAAGGTGTTGTTATAAGTGTCCGTTTACTAAATTCATAATGGATTCACCATTTATAAGCAATAAACCAGCATTCCGAAAATGGGTGGTTGGACAATTAGCGGTAGTTCCTTAATTAAGTTTAATTCGACAAATGTATATTGTAATTTCATTGATAAACTTTATACTTTATACTTTATAAAATCTAAAAGCATTCCTTGTACCTACATTTCAAATAATGTTAAGCTTTTCGTCATTTTCACCCGGTCGCAGCATTTTTCCTTTTAATAAATTATACTTTGTGCAGCATGGCAAAGTATTCAACAATACCTGAAACTGCCTAAAGCTCCATCAATCCAGTGGGAATGAGATGAAGGAAAATTATACTCCAAGCATAAAATATTAATGCTTCTTAACACCACCGATTATGTGAAATTAAATTACCCGCACTTGCACAAATGCGAAAAAAAGGGTGAGAGGCCATTGCGCTGGGGGTGGTGGTGAGTGGAGAGGGCACGTTAGATAAACGAACAACCGGCATGGCGTGTTCAAACTTACCACGTGTTGCTTAAAACTTAAATCTTAATACGGCGCGTGTTGGATAAAATAAAAATGCAAATTTAAGAATAATCTTTATGGTACCAGTCTAAAGTATATACACAGCACAACCATGCTAAAGAGAATTGAATGTATTCAATGAAGCTGAACAAAATTGTTCAACCTGCACATTGTGTTGCCGCGTGTGTTGCAGTGTTCTTTAGTTACAAGAGAGCGGCACAGGAATCGGGACGAAGTTGATTGCATCGCGCTCAGCCATTATTTTTCATTTAGCGATGTGAAAATTTATGAACGATGATGATGCAGCTTTATAGCGGTGTGAGCGCTTTTACAACAATATCGCGTTTTCCTGCGCGACCTGGTGATCTAGAACTGGCGCTGTTGTCGGTACTTAACAAACAAATTTATCTATACGTGACAGCGAAAAATCTTCATATTCAATATTTGCCAAAAAAAAAAAAAACAGCCAAAAAACCCCCACAACCGAAAATCATTTCTCTTAATTTTCACGTTCTTCACTACCACCACCACCCACTCTTCACTAATTTTCATCTTCATTTTCAATTATGTGGTAATCTAGTAAAATTCACCGCGTTCACCAAATTACAGTAAATTTGAGTGCTCCATAATTCGCGATACCGCACTGCTGCTGCACATCCCTTGGTGGCGTCGCGTCATCACCCCTACAATTGGTGCGCGTCTCTCGCATCTCATGTCAAGTAGGTACAAACACAAATGAATGATACTGACAGGCGTAGGTGGGGTGGCGCACATTATCGCATGCATTAGACCGACATAACATTAACGCAAGGATCCTGTGTATGCCCAAATGTCGCCCATCTTCACCCCATCCCGTTAACTCCCACATAGTCACCCCGCGCTTCCAGAAACTTGAAATTGAATGAACTAGAAAATATTGATTCATTATACGCTTCACAAGTAGGTTCATAATTTACATAATACCGTGATACCGCATGCAAACATTCTTCCTTATTATTTTCAGTCAAATAACACGCAAACGTTCCTAGTTCCTACCTTCTCGCGTATACGTGTTGTATGGATATTTGATTACAAACTGTTTGTTTGTTTGCGTGTGTTTATTTCGTAAAGTACCAAAACAAAACCATTATTATAAGGTGCTGCTGGTTGCTACAATCTGTAGATGTTGTGTTAAAAATGCGGAAGGCTGTGAGACGGTGCGACGCGTGGTAAAGCGCAATGGGAAAGAGTTAAACGTGGGAAATTGTATGTGCGAGGAGAACTTATTTGCTAAATCACATTATGTTGTGCCATCATTTTATGTACCCAAGGCAACGGTATTTTGTTTTTTTACGTTCACGTAGCTCTTATAAGTTTCCTGTTAAAATTGGTTTGTTTGTCGAGATGACAGTGTATTAATAGAGTTCATACTTCAACTGATGTGTTTAAAAACATATTGACAATTCATTCAAATATTGACAATATTTAAATGGTAGTGTATGTAATTTACTACCAATAAATACTTGCTACACATAACGTAATTGATAAACGCCTAAATTTCTGCAATAAACTTCTATTTGGCGTTTATGAAATATTTTAAAAGAAGTCATTTTCATTTTAAACCGGTGATAAAGATAATTACGAAAAATTGCTCAATAATTGATCAATTGAAATTTATTTTTGAGCACTTATAATAACGCGTTTAAATTTGTTCAACTTCTTTTACACTTAATAATATGAATTTCTCATTTTCAACACGCTACGCAAATCGGTAAAATTTAATTGACAACCATTCAAAATAAATAATTTTTCATAACAACCTCATTATACCGTTAAGGATATACGGGATCATTGCGCTATTGGGTGATTAGACGTGCATCTTGCTTGTGTGCCGCAGAAACTTCTCAAGGTGCTTCGCTTAATTAAAGTTTGTTGACTCCCCATTTCAACGCAGACACACGCACGAGGCGTTTGTGCTCATCAACGCGCCTGAAGTGGAGATGCGGATGCAATTCATATGTCTATTGTCTATACAGATATTTTTATTTGTCAACATATTCTGACAATTATCGCCACATAAACAGAAATGGCCACACACTTTGGCTAATGTGATGTGTCATTAATGATTTATTTATTGGACAAGCAAATGCGGTGATATATCAATAAATAGGCGAGATTTGGTGAGATGTTGTTATATCCGTTTTTTGGTATATATTGTGGGCATGAAAAGCTCCTTATTACATTGTTTTTTTTCCAAAGAATTCAATAAAAATATTGCATTCTTCAATTCAAATTGATGCACAATTTTTATCCTGCTGATGAGATTAGTTTAAAAGAACTACTATATTTTACGTAGTTGAAATTGTAAAGATGCAAAATTTAAAACAATTCTGATAAAACGTCATGTAAATTGTAATTAGGAATCGATGTAGTCCCCTAGGTTGGTGTCAATATTTGTACAATATTGAATATTAAACTTAAGGTGTCAAAACCAATAAGTTTAGCATTTCGAATAATGCTAAATAGCTTAGGGATTTGCAATGCAGGTGCTCTATATATTCCACCATCTGTGTTACACATTGCGACACATTGGAATCGATGTTTTGGACTGTAAAACACTTTTATTTTGATTTTTTTCGTATTTTCGAATATTTAAAAAAAATTAAATTTATTCTATAAACAAATATTTAAAGGAATCAATAATTTGTTATAAATTTAGAAACGTATTAAACTGTTTACAGAATATTTGGTATTTATTAAATTTGCATTTTGAAACGCTTAAATTGTTGCTTTTGCATACTTTTCGGTGTTTAAATTATATAGCAATGAAATTGCGTTCCGACAACGAGACTGTGGCAATACGAATTCCAGCAATTATTGACAGTTAGGAATGCACTAGAACACAGATTTCCATTGCAGTTTGTGATATCCACTTCCCGTAGAAGCTCAAGTTTGCAGAGCATTTCTGCGGAAATCGTTTAAATATTTAGCATCTTTTGTTTCATCTGCGTGATCTATGACGCTATGGTAAAATTGCGCTATTTGTATATTGCTCGTATACATTAGTCCGCAGATTGAAGCTAATGCAAACAGATCGCGTAAAGGCATTGCCATGAATTTACCACATACATTTTCGAAAACATCTAAGAGATTTCAGCATTCTTATAAAATTTATTTTTTCTTCTTCATCTAACATGCAGCGAGTGGATAGCAGCAATCACAAAAACGGTAAGTGAAAAATCAACATTCCCTAAGTTATTCACAATAGAAAAATACATTGAAGTTTGTACGTTTCTCGCAACGTCTCAGCGGATATAATGCAAAAAGTTAGAGAAAATAAGCGAAATAGAAAATGAAACGAAACCCCAGCAAAGGATAGAATGACTGTCTGTTGTTGGAATAAAAATCAAATACGCTTTTAACATATTTTTGTGGTTTTGTTTGATTTGTGGTGCAATTTTACTATCTATCCTGAATTTTCAGTAAATTTTTGTAAAAAAAAGGGAAAGGATGAAAATGTTTGCATTTTCAGAATTAATAGGATGTTTTCATTGGAAAAAGAGATTAATAACGCAACCTTAAAAATAAATATTAATTACGAATCGTATTTGCAAACAATAATTTTTAATTGTTTGTTCCTTTTAAAAAGTCTATGTAAACAAAGTGTTGCAAAAAGGAGAAATAACAAATAATTTTTATTGCATTTAATGTGATATAAAATAATTAAGTTTAATAATAATCTTAAGTTTTTATTTCAACAAAACTCATTATACATTTTCTTTAATGATGGATAAAATCAAATGGATTTTTTAAACAGTTGCAAAAAATTGCAATCAGAAAACTCAATGTGTGATTTATTGAATCTTTCCCATAGACAATTTAAGCACAAAAACGACTCATTTTCTTAAACATTTGTGTTCGCAATGAACTATTCCCAGAAAAAGCTTTCAAAGAACCGTTCCAGTATGTTCCAAAACAACCTACACTCCATATATGAAAAAAGTCTTTAAATTCTAAATGCGATTTACCATTTCAAAAATTCCAGTCCACTGTGCAGGAGCAGTCGGTAAATATTCCGTTAGCCTTTGGCTCCAGTAACAAGGCGGGCACATATCCCAATTCTTGTAAGCTGCTACACACACACACACACACGCAGGAGCGTTCAGCATTATACGAGTTGGAAGCACATACACAATTTTATGTCGCATGTGGAGACGTACCAACTGCCAGGGACCAGGGTGTGTGCCTTGATGAAGGTTCATAAACATGCATGGCTGGATGTGAGGTTTTGAGGGCATTAAACACACCCATGCTCCTTGCAACCGCAGCAATAGATTTTCGGAAAGTTTTTTTTTGTTGCCAATTTAACATGTGACAAGCTTACAAATTGCTGAATGTATACGGTGGATGTGCCACCATACTGAGTATGTGCGGATTCCGTCTTTCCGCACAGATTGGCTGCTGTGACAAAATTTTTTTTTCACACAGCCTTTGCACCACAACAATGTGTTCAATATGCGTTATAGGTACATATGTGCTTGACATGTATTTTATCTAAGTTCACTTATGGAAAGATAAGCGTCATTGTTGCTAAATTTGATACTGTGGGGTTTGTGAGCATATAGATATTCACCTCTAATGCATATTGACTTTATTTTAAAATATATTAAGACGCACGCGGGCATGTATAGGTAAAGCAAATTTAAAATAATGGAATATGCAAAATAATACACAATGAAACCAATTATACGATGTGATAGAAAGATATTGCCATCCAAAAGCAGCAACAACAAAAAAATCATTAATTTTCGGTATTGTCAATTTCGTCGTAATGAAAGATGAAGACGAGACAAGTGCTCTGTGTATCCACTCCCCAAAATTTTTTGTATTTTTTGCGATAAAATATAGAAGAGCACCCAGCCGGCGACGTCTGCAAAAATATTCATCTCGACGGTTTCAGCGCTCTCAGCACAACCTCAATAAATTGCTATTTGTTTTATATAACCGGCTATAGTTGAGAATGTCACAGAGCTTTATAAATTTTTGTGGGGTGCACCACATAAACTTTTTATATCATCTCATGGAAGCACTTGCACTTGCTATCGGGATCCAGTCGAACATATACATTGTGGTCTACATTAAATGAATATAAAATGAGTGTGTTTGTGTGTGTGCGCTATTGTTTATGACAATATAAAAGTCATATTCGAGTGGAGCATTCTTTCACTAAATTGTAGAGTTTCCTCCGTTTTTTTTGGATTTTCTTTATGCACAGTTTTAGTTTTGAAAGCACACTCTACTTTCAAGGCATAATGTCACGTGATATATTATGAGAAACTTGGAGTGTGAGTTATTAGAAACTAAAAAGTTTTCAGTGAACTTTGGCGCAATCGCCTAAAGACTTGAGCTCCAGAATTTAATTATTGTAATATTCAAGATTGTTGGCAAAGTTTTGCAACATAAATTTGACATTTATGTAATTAAAAGTGTCTGCAAAAATTATTAAAAAAGTTAGAAAATGTTTATTAAATTAATAATTAAACTATACGCATAAACTCTCTAAAAAGAAGAACACCTATGCAGCAACCTAACCTAAACAAGTTTTTTAATTATAATCGCCAAAATATAGTCTAATAATAGTAAACGAAATGTTGCATAACCTAAGGCGCTTTTTCTTTTTCACAACAAATTGAATAGAATTGAAACTCCTTCATTATTCATAACGTTTTTTTTTAATACTGAGAAAACAATTGAATTTGTTTGCTTGTAAAATACTCTATTCAGCGATTTTCCTCGTCATAATAATTGCACGAATTTCTTTAATCCCCTTTAAAAGAATTTGTTTTAAAAAATACTTACAATAAAATGCTTCTCATATACTTCCAGTTACCACCACCACCGCAAATAGAACTGGTAGTCGATCGGCCGCACTTAATCGGTGTCCTTAAACGTCCATTAGTTCGAATAAGACGTAAGTATGCTCTCTGAATAAGCGACTTGTTACAACACTTAACGCCCCATGGCACCACATCTATCCCTCTTGCTATACTAAATTCGTCTCATGTACCAGCAACCTCCTCCCCCATCCACCCACCCATTCCACACCCATTTGCTTTCATCGCATATAACCCTCAAAAAAAAAAGACGAAGAAAAAATGAAAAAAGGGAAAATGATACAGCACTATGTGTAAGTGAAAGACCATATTGAATGAGCCACTAAACGGACATTTTTTTACCAGTCGACGGTACCACACTTTCTTTCACATCTTTGTCGCACATCGCAGTGGTGACACATTAAAGTGTATGTTGAAAGCGCAAAGAAATTTAATTTAGCCATTGCCATTGCGTCACCAACTCAAACAAAGTCTCGGATGAGAGGTGTTTACATTTTGTGCGGATGATTTCGAGGCACGCGTGAACAGAATGTGCTCTCAAGAAATGTGCGTTTACTAAAGTTGTGAGAGTTTTTCTCATGCCGGATAAAAGTTCTAGTAAAGGAGAAATAAAACGTATAAAGGGATGAAAAAAAAAACTTCGAAAATAAAGTGTCCTAATCAATTTAGTAAACTGCGTATATGCACTGTAAAGGCATTTTTTTTGTATCCAACTAAAATGTGGGTGTGCTACTAACTAACTCTTTGAATATGATTTTTCCATTAGCTGCCACCAGCGCTGAAGTGTCGGCAAGGAAACGTGAAAACGGCTACATTGGTAATCCACTTGTCAACAGCGATGCAGCAGTCGCAGTGCTCAGCAAAGGCACGAGAAACGATTCGTCGCCCAAGGGGTCGTTAGCGTGCGTATTACCATGGGGCCACGGCTGGGGCTGGGCGACCTTACCCAACGGTGTTTGGGGTGGCGGTAAGTAACACAAGCAAATTTTTTTTTCCACATTTCTTTTCAGCTTTTTGTTGTGCTTTTAGTTGTTCTTTGTTTCATCTATAAATAAGTTCAACGAAATTAGATTTTTAAGATGGAATTGGAATTGAATTTAAAATTGAAATAAATTCCTTAGGAGGGAAAATCAATTTCAAGAGATATTTCCTTAAAGTTTAAAAGAAAATGTCATTGCAATATTTCTGTGCTTTATAATATTTAAAAAACAATGCGCACTGTTTTTGCGAATTTAAAAACAAATTATTTGCAAAGCACCACGGACAATACCTATAAGGGTAGGTTGAAGATTTAGTAAAATTCATGTGCCTCTAAAGTAATGCACACTAAAGTCCACTGAGCTTCGGCCAAAATCTACGCAATATATTTGTTGTTGTTTTGTTTTTTATGTTTGAGTTGGGTCAACGTAATCCCGCAGCAAACACTATAACACGGAGCGAGGGATTTGGGATCCGGTGACACCCTCATATATGATTTGGTGTGGTAAAAAACAGTCGCACACAAACAAAATTTATTCGTTACAACTGCCTTAAGACATAAATCGAATGCCAAAAGGATTTCTCTTGCAAAATCGAACCAAATCCCAGCAAATTGAAATAATGTTTACCAACCACAAATTGGTTATAAAAGAGGGTCGACCTTTGCATGCATCGTTCCACAGGATGTGACTCTCAGCGCTTCGCCTGCGATGAAGTGATCACGCATTGACAACGTGAGGAGCGTTTAGATTAAATATGTCCATCCATTTTAAATTTGTTTTTTTCTATGAATGCAATAAAAATCCTTCTTAAAAAATTTTAAGTTATTACACTTTTATTTTAGTCCTTGAACATTCTAAGTAAGAAAAACATTTTCAAATGGCCTAAGGTTCACCCTTTTTAGCACATAACACATACTTCGATCTTTTTTAAACATACGTACAAGGAGTTTCCAAAATATCCTTAAAACAGGTTGAGACACCATTTATATAATTTTTATTAAATTAGAGTTATAGCAGTTTGAATGCCGCTCATTTTAGGCCACAAGTCACAACCACTGTCTTAGTCCATGATATATAACAAAATATTCTCGTTTTATGTACATTTACCGGCATATCCTTTATACTATGCGATATTAATAGAATTTGCAGCGACTGCACAATATACATTTCTATTTGCCGTTATTTTCCATCTGGGACTTCTGGGAGTTGTGTGTGACATGCGAGTAAAATTTTAAACCATAAAAATTCAATGCCGCGAAAATTAAATGACGTTTGGTGTTGATATCGTCTATAACAGGATACGTCCAAAGTTATTGCACACAAATAGCGAAACGTGAGCAAACTGTCACAGAGATCGCCTTGCGAAACGTGGTGCTAAATGTTCGTGCCAGACAGCGTTAAATAACTGGACATTAATGATTGCCAAAAGTTTTATTTGCTCTCATTCTTTTTTGTTTAAAAAAAGTTTCAAAACCATTTACTTTTTCAATAGTATTGTGTTTTTTACTACATCCTGCATAACCGTTAGACAGCAGATCATCTTAAAAAAATTGACTGAAATGATTGTTGTTTTAATAGAACATTTTAACCAACAAGTTTTGAAATTTATAATATCATAGCTGCAATTGCATTCTTGTTGGTGTTTAAAATACTGTCACCCTTGAATTATCGTTTTATTTTAAAGATAAAATTTTGTCTTCATCAATTTGGCGCCGTACAACCAAAAAGTTGGTTTTAAAATGAATTGGAATATAAAATAGAATGAGTAATTGTTAATCATATTTACTCCTTAAATAAGCACATCCTTTAAATATACAACAAAGTGCTTAACTTCGTTTTAAGTCTACATCAAGGCAATGTGTAAATGTTTATTTTGCGAACCAACTGAATTACTTTTACTTATTTCAGGATTGACGTGGTCACAATGCGAAGATACGTTTACATTGCACGCCCTCCCCACCACCCACTGCTCCAACATGATGGAGGCATCTAACGCGGGCATTTATCATACAGACATTGGTGGATTTGATTTTCACACCGGCATCGAGGAGATGGGCGGTGAAGATTTTGACTATGCCATGGATTGCGGTGATTTCATATTTTAAATTATTCAATTTTGTTTGTTTGTTAAATACTTGCCGCATTAATTGATTTATATGTTCTCTCCTGAATGCAAACTCTTCCAATTAATTAAATGATTATTGAATGTGGCAAAAAAAGAGAAGGGAATAACCTAAATAGATAGTAGTTTAGTTTCATAGTAATTAAAACAAATTTCACCTATAATATGTGCCAAACGAATTTTGTTTTGTTTAATAAGGATTAATTTGATGAATCACAAAATGTACCATACATATATAACAATGTCCTGTTTTATGTAACGACGTTATATTGTTAAGGACTTTCCAACAATATACCTTTATCCCAGCTATATACAGCTACACCTACAATATATATTTACAGTTTGAAGTGGAACCGAAATGAGGAGGGATTTGGAAACCGTCTTTTGTTGAAGTTACAATTTTATTTGCTGTTTTTTTTATACATATACAAAAAGAAAAAGTGTGGGAAAAAAAGTTGAATTTACAAAATTTCCCGGACGCGTCTAACACTGCGCAAATAAAATGAGAAAAATTATCTAAATTCGAAGAATGACTGATTGATGCGAATATGAACAGGGAAATTAATTTGTGCCACACTCTTTTTGCGCACCGAAAATTCAACGTTTTTTCGGCTTTTTATTTGCCACTCTTTCCACCACCTAGTTGTTCGGATATTCCGGTTTAGTGAAACACACTGACAAAAGACGGATTAATTTTATTGAGCCTTTTTTGCCGTAAAGGCCGCAAAGAACAAGGACAAACTTGCAAGGGATGACTTCAAGTAAATTCATTTCATTTGGAATTCAATCAATAAAACGGGATTTGAACTTTTGAAATCTACTTTTGATCGTAGTAATAACACAAACACAAATATAGGTACTCATAATATATTCTTAAACTTAATCTCAAGCATAATGAAATTAACACTTAGCCACTACAATACCTATTTAATATGTATAAAATATGTACGTTTGGGTGTATGAGTAATATGTATTTTATCATATTTATATATTTAAATAGCAATTAACGTTTTTATTTTAGATAAACTCGTATTTATATTGTGTGTATATTTAGCAAATTTGTATTGCGTCATAAATTGTTGCAACTTATGGCGCGACATTTTCACAATGGGTAAGAAACAAACACCAACCAAAAATGGGAGATTTAAAAACTAATTGATAAAGTTTACTGGATTGCCGAAAATCCAGTAAGGGATGGGGGCAATAATAAATGTGGCATGGCCATTAATAGCTATAAGTTATTGCTGCAATAACCAAAAGTCTTTGAGCAACTTGTATAAGAAGAAAATTTGAGAAATTTAATGTTTAACATTAATTAATGGGGAAAATTACTACTAAACTATAGACACTATATATATTTGTTTCCAAACGTTTTTGTAATTATAAAGTAAATGTAAAATATAATAATATTAATAATAATTGTCAATGGAAATGTTCCTGTCTGAGAGTGCAATGAGCAAATTGCGCGTGGACCGTAATATAAGGTAACTAACCATGAAAGAATCGAGCAATTTATTATAATGCTACGACATCATCAAGAAAAGCAATTGAATCTCTGCGCGTGTTATATAATTATTTTAATTGCAAGGATATGAGTTTCACTAGATTTTGAAATTAATTATAATTCCATATTCATATATGCTTCTATTTAATTTTTTTTTTTCTCAATAGTCCTTAACTTTCTGTCGTTAGTTTGACAAACACGATTAATACAAGGTCCTAAATTTAATTTGAAGCACTACCGTTTTGAGATTGCAAATTCAAAAGCAGGCATAAAGGTTAGTAGATGGGAATATTAATAGAGTTGTATTTGTAAACAATAAAATAAAATCAATTTAAAAATTAAATTTGTGGTACGCGGACAAGCCAATTAGACCAATTATGTAATTTTAGACAAATAATAATCGAACAAGAACATTTATAAACAAAATATTGACAACTCCCCCATTCAACTTTAAACTTGTAAATGTACGTCAGTATTAAATTATAATTATTATTATGAAAGTATATACCGAGAATATTCACGTTCTAGAAATAATGACTTAAAATTCGTGTTTTGGGGAAAAACACTTAGAAATATACTTGTAAAACACTTAAAAACTTATAGCGGTACGTAGAGGAATACCAACAATTGATAAAGAAAAAAAATAATTTTTTTTTATATTTTATAGCCAATTATTAATAAAAAAAAAAGAAGAAAAACACATTTTGTAATGAACCATATTTATATACAACCATATATAATATTATATATTAAAAAATGTTTGAAACAAATTAATTACTAATCAACTGCATTTAAGCTATTATAATGCGATAAAACATAATTTAATAACAGTTTTGACACGTATATTTATGTTTCAAATGCACTAACAATTTGCAGTCGTCAATTTTGTGTTTTAACGCAGAAAAAAACTATTGAAACAACAGTTGTGGTTCGATTTAATAAGCCCATATTGTCCACTGCCACTGTCCCACAAAGAAAATGAGGAATTTCAGGGGAAATTTTGATGTTTGGAATTGACATATGCGACAAAATGACATGGGGGATGCCTAACATTTCATTAAAAAAAACATTTTTTTAGGCGCACTGAAAAACTAACCGTTGCGTTGCATATTAAATCGAATCACCGTTTTAATTGAATAAATAAAATCAGTTGCACTTTTTTGGGAAGCAATCGCACAATTTAAAACAACAACAAAAATATTATGTACAATTTGAATTAACAAACAAGTATAACACATTTAAGAGGCACGAATTTCGTACAAAATAACAAAAAAAAAACCATAAGCAGTAAGATTTTTCTTGTTTTTGCAAATAAATAATAAATTTGAAAAACCAGACACAAAAAACACTTAACGTTCATTGCTTTTACCATTGATGTACCTTTATATACAACACACGTACTTGTGCGAGAATAATTTGTAAATAATTACTGCCCAAGTACCTATACGCCAACAAAACACAACGGAAAAGCACACACACCGGAATCCTTTTTAAGATAACTCCATCCTGTTTAATATAAAAACATAATACACGAACACACACACACAAATCGACAACACGCATATAAAAATAGAGCGCGTCATTAAAACAATGATCACGTAATTATTACAGTGTACAGTGTATGAGTACACCGAAAAAAATAAAGATAAACGAAGCAACACTGAGAGAAAAAAAAACAACAGCAGCGCATTAACTCGAATCAAGGGATGATGTTTTACAGATTTCCAAGATCATAATTGCCAATTCTCCACGCAATGTGTTATGAATTTGGATCAACCTGAGCAGCGGTCACGTCGCGACTCGTCCCCTTTTCCACCCACTCCCCATTTGCCCGAAATACTTTTGGTGTGTGCCGAAATCGAACATTAATGCCATTATGACGCACCCGTAATTAAAGTTAATGGGGGGAGCATTTTCAGCAGCATCTCCTCCCTCTGTCGGGTGTGACGTGTTGATATCCGCTGCTATACTTCGCGTACAGTTACATGCGTTTGCAGCCTAAATACTCTCATCATTTGTCATCCCTTATACCAATGTTTTTGACATAATCTTTTTTATCGACATCACACAGGCATACACACTCTACATCGTAACAGCAACGCGCACAGCATCTAAGTGTACCACGTATGTGTCCTAATTTTGTGATTCAAAATACTACACACACACAAAACACAAACACACAAATTTAATGATAGGTTAAACACACACACGTTTTCAAAAGCTTTGACAACAAAACCCAAAAACCGTAGAATATAAAATCTACAATGCACCATAAAATCACGCAATAGCAGCATAATCATATTTATGCCTAGAATACTTAACATAATATTTTGCCGAATATAATGTGCAGCTGAATTTTACAGCATTAATGTAATATATAATAGTATATGAAACAAACTACATAAAATATAGAAATCTAGACACAAAATATACGAGGCACTTTAGAATTATATTACGTGTGGTAAATTTATGGTGGAATTGCCATAAACATAACTTAGGAAGATTAATACATAATAATTGGATGTACAGTCGAATGTAGGTTATATAGTGGTTACGTAACTGCACGAGTAATGGCGAGATGGTGTCATGCACATGCGATTCAATACACAGGCCACAGCGTCCATTTTGATCTGCCTTTGCATTGTTGTTGTATGCCAAATTTTCATTCATTAAAGTGTCATTCATGTTGAATGAGAAATAAACCTTTTCCGAATGGAATGTACTTGGAATTAAAAAGTTTGTGAACATTTTCTTAAGTATAAATTTAATTTTCTTGGAAACACAATAAGGCACTTAAATTTATATACAAACACTTTAAATCATTTACATGGATTTTATAAAAAAAAAACAGACACCGAGAGGCATTTTTATGTCGCGACTTATTTAAACAAAATTTAAAACCTGAAATAAAAATAAAATTTAAGTGAATTTACATTCTTTCAATGATAATTACGTTGATGTAATAAAATATTTATTGATTCAATGTTACTTTTTCATTGATTCAATGTAATTTTGCATTGTTTGAAATTTTAAATTACAATTTAAAAAAATCATTTTCATGAAAATCGCATGAGCATAACAAATTGGCATATTTTGGAAAAAATTCGCGTAAAACAAAATACGTACGACTCACTTAACCACTCAACAAATTCACATATACGGGTAACCTCTATAGAAAATAGCACAATGTAATTCAGAGTATAGAAAAATGATTATTCGCAATATTTAATTAATTAATTAATTAAGTCAATGTGTTAATTAAAACCGAATAATAATAAAATACCGACATTGTCGCAATTAAAAGTTTTTGTCTATATAGCACGAATATATATTATTATAACTATAGTTTTTTTTAAAGTAACACTTAAAAATGTTTGTGTTTTTTTTGGACGAAAAAAAAAGAAAATTTTTTGCAAAATAAATCGAATTTAACATTTGATAAATGAATTGCCAAACAAGTCTATATAAAAAACCGATGAAACTTTGAAGTAATTTTGCTTCTATTTTTGCGATTCGTTTACATCGTCACAACAACAATTTATAAACAATTAAACTGAAAATAAGTAAATAAATTTGTATGTGTTTAAACTTTAATATGGATAATCAACACACTTTAGGTACTGTATTCAAAAATTATAAACAATGAGCATAAATGTGTATTATGATAAAATATAACAACATATAATAATAATAATAATTATAATAGTTGTATATTTAATGGTATTTCAATAGAACTGACTGTTTAGCGTGTAATTAATTATTAACAATTAAAAAATAACTCAGACATTAGAGGAGACCGTTTAAAGGATTATGACGTAATATTTGACATATTATGAAAATCAATATATAAATAGTAAACAAACATAAATCGCTGGTCGATTATTAAATGACATTGTTTAACCACATATGTATTATATAAATAACAATAACAACAGGAAAAATAATAAAAATAAAAAAAGTTATGCGCATAGTAAAGTAAAAAAATTGTCATGTAACTTGAAAGGTGCAGTTGAAAATAAAACGCACATTATATTGATGTACGTATGTTTTAAGTGTAGGTCATGTTCAGTAATGATATAGCCTTAATCAACGTGTATCTCGTGCAACTTCTTCCCCAGCCCCCTGTTTACCACACACAGTCCAGTAGTCAAAATAGCAATTGTTAGTCGGATTCAAATAACAAAATATAAAAATAACTGAGATCAGTATTGATGTCTCTTATATCGTAGATTATTATTATTATTGTGGTAGAGTGTGCACATTTTCTTGCTATTTCTTTCCACAACAATTAATTTACATCTGAAGACTGTTGATTGGTTTGTTTTATGGGTAAATTAACCGTGAATGAGTCGACTTTAAATCATTGTGGCGTAATATTTAAGGATTTAATACACATTTTTGATATTTCAAATGTTTGGAATATTTGTTGCTTTAAAATTTAATTAAGATCCTTTCCACTTAATTAAAAAACAACTTAAATCACATCAAAAATTTTACTTCTACAATTTATCAACGTTTAAGCTCATGAGCAAGCCAATTATTCCACCGATTTGCTGTATTGTGATAGTTTTCTTGAAAGCTGTTTCCCTTCAACTGCAATTAATTAATGATTTATTAAAATTAAAATTATACAGTTTTAATTGATATTAAATTTGAAATCAAGTCTAACATTCAAATCACACATTCATTTTCACTTACCAAAAACTTAATTAAATTCATTTAACTTTAATCAACCCAACACCCAAAAAAAAAACCTTATAAATGTTGATTAAGTAAGGAAAATAAATTAAACCAAAATGTCAGCTTAATAAAAATACATAAAATCACTGCACCCACACAATGATCCAACCAATAAGGGCGAAAAAAATTGATAAAAGCCAAAAAAATATTGATTAGTGTAAAATGTAAACAAATTAAAAGCAATTGAAATAAATGTGTAATCATCAATATGGAATATAAAAATGTGTAAAATTAAAACACAAATCAACCCAACCCAATGTGTTCACTTCATATGTTTATAAATTTGACGTTAACAAAAGTGTTTATCTGCATGTGTAAAAACATCGTTGTAATTTGCTTCAAAAAAGGATAACAAATATAAATACAATACATCAAAAAAAAGAAAGACACAACAAAAACAAAACATACCAACGCTGGTGCAAATGAAAAACGATCGCACGAATTGTGGCCAATCCACCGAGTCTGAACCACCTAAACAAATTTGTGAAAGCTCAACGCTTTCGCCGCCACAGCTACCCACGGCATATTTTGCACAATGCGCATTCACGAGTAAAAGTAAAGAGCACCCCAGCATAAATAGGCTCAAATATACCGACAAAATATAATCATACTCGAATAATATGTATCATTTAATAGACACACATATAACATATATATTATAATATATTATATTGTATAAAATAATTTATGTGCATAAACCAAAAATTCCATTCAATGTTTTTAGATTAAAGCCGCATTTTGTTAGCGCTCTCAGTTCGATATGAAAATGTACCCCCAGTATTTTTTCCGCATATTAAATTATTGCCAGTGAATTCATGTGTGTGTGTGTTACAAAATAAAATAAAAGAATAATGGAAAAAAACTCATGTATACTGCGAAAATGTACGCGTAAACGTATGTAAACGTTTTTATGTCATGCGATTATATGAATGTTTAATTTCAAATTTAATTCAATAAAATGTGTACAAGAGATAAATGTTGCAATGTTTTGTTTTTGTTGTTATTGCGCGTTAATTCAAATGTGGATCCAAGCCATTCGATTTAATTGTATTTTTGTTTCAGACTGAAAAAAAAGCTTTTGTTAAAAATGACAAAATTTTGTAATTAAAATTATGGTGCTCCATGAAGCTTTTAAAAAAAAACGCTCGTTGCCAAAATAGAATGGTCACATAATATTTTTATTATATTTTACTTCGAATTGAGGAGTTCATAAATATAGAGTAAGTATGAATATTTTTGAAGATTATTCTGTTTCAATAGCTTTTTCTTCATCCTTTTCGCAACTTAAGTGAACACTGTCCAAAAAGCCCGAGTCCTAAAAAAAAACTACATCGCAGAGAAAACGAGGTGTGAATCTCCTTAATTGCATTTCAATTAAGTTTTTCTGAGATATGGAAAATGTAACCTTGAAATTTCTAAATTTTGTCCTTGATTTTTGTCCAAAAATGGTACTTTTATTGAGATTATCAATAATGAAGAACAACATAGTACCCTAAAACAAACAGTATTTGAATTACATGTTTTCATTATAAAAATATGGCCTTGAGTTTTAAAAATTTTGACCTTGAAACGTTGATTTTTCTTATCTTATTTAGTCTTACAATAAAGTGAAAATCAAATTTCAAAAATATTTAAGGTTTCTGAGATTTAAAAAAGTTGACCTTAAATTTTATTAATTGGGACCTTGAATTTCTTTCTAAAATTGTTCCCCTTCTTTTTTTTTTATTATTGATTAGCAATAATTTAGAACGTCATAATACACTAAATTCTAAAATAATTTTTTTTTGATTAATTGAAATAACATAATAAATTTCAATATGACCCCTTGAAACCTTCTGCAAGTTTTCTTATTTTATTAAAAGCTAATAATCTAATAATACGAGAAACACATTTAAAACTAATTTAATAATTACAGATTGCTGAAAAAAGTATGACCTTCAATTCAATTTTAAATTTTTAACCTTGAAATATTCAGTAAATTTTTTATTTAATCTGAAAGAAAATTTTATAAAATTATCATACGTTTTTTAGTTATAAAAAGTTTGACCTTGAGTTTTCAGGTTGTGGCCTTGAAATGTTCTGCGAAAATGTTTCAATTATTAAACAATATATATATATATATATATTTGGCCAGAAGGATAATTAAGCGATAATTGATTTATAACGGTTCACGCAAAAAAAATCATTTTGACTAAATACAATCATAAACATTTTAAAAACTTGCATAATTTACAGTGCTTCACTTTTAAATACACTGCGCCTTTAATTATTAAAGAAATATGCTTCCTTGTGTAAAATTTTCCATGAACTTACCATCTAAAGTATTTATTCTTGCATTCCTTTATAATTTGTAACAAACGCTGTCACAATACTCTGCACACAGCACAACCACTCGTACCAACATACAGTTTCTCGACATACATACTTTCCAATGAACTTTACTTCAATTAAAATTTATTGTTCATGTGAGAGTGTTGCCGCACTCTCGACTTGCTATTATCTCGAGATGCATCTTCCTTTGTCTTACATGAATTTCATTTTCTCAGGGATCGTTGAACAACCGTTGGTAAAGCCTTGACGAAGCACCCACCATATATCATGTTGTGCCCGTATACATGATGAAACTGATGCATTGTGGGTGGGGGAGGATGAGGGCGTGGGTGTAATCGCGTTCGTACCTAAATTTACTACAACACATAAATAACATATGAACATAATATTATACAATTATGTATAGTGGGCATGATATGCCAAAATATTGTATTTTGTATTTTTCACATCCCCCGAAATACACTTAACATAACAGAGGCTCCCACATGTGGTGCTGATATGTTAATAAGTGTGCGGTCGATTTGAAGAGGGTGTCGGTTTTGATAGAAATACACTTCAATGGAGGTGATGTGTGATGGACATTTGCAACGCAATCCGAATATTTGTTTAATTGCTTTGTGGTTGTGACTTATGAACGAGGTAGGTGTGCAATTAAATTTCAAGTGATGTTTGAATCTTTCACGTTTTTTTTTGTAAATTAAGCTCTTCAGATTAAACGTTATTTTTTAATAAAGATTAACATTTATTTTAAAACATGTTGAAGGGTTGATATATAATATATTTAAGCGACATAATCCATAAAGAATTAATAAACTTGACCGTTCGTGCTGGAGAGAAAAAAAGCGCCAAAATATATACTTTATTTTTAGTACAGTTACAGTTCCCTAATGAAACTACTCTTAAAGCAGTAAATTTTAGCCGTTTAATATAAATACAGTAAGTTAACTGATTTATGCGATTGAAAACAGATGGTCGAATTTCACTTCCAACAAAATTGTTAATTCCACTCATTACTCATCGCGTCATTAGTCATATTTACAAAGCACTGAACTTGGAGAGAGTGTGGCAAACATCGATCATGAACATAACAGCTATTACAATACAGGGTGACTGTGCGGATTTTTTTACGTGATTTGTAATTTATATTTTTTACAGAGCGAGTCAAGAAAATTAAATTTATGTAAAGTAGCAACATTTAAATAAAGTCGAGATACATGCTTTAACTTTTGGTCGATTTTTAAACTGATTTAAATATTGTTGTTTTTTTTTTCAAGGAATATGTTGATTGCTAAACAAAGCACAGTTTTAGCAGTGATTAAGAATTAGATTTGATTTAATAAAAATCCTTCTAATTAAATCGGTCTAATTAAAATAATAAAATTGAATTTATTATGACAATGTCTTCTGAATTTAAATTTAACAAACAATGTTTGCTTTATCCAACACCACCCATTATACAAACACTAATACTAACTCTTTGCTTATTTAAACAATAACTGAAAGGTCATTAGTAAAAGGCTACAACAATCAGTGGACACATTAAAATTATTATGTTTATGAATTCATAACTGCAAGAGGTAACTTAGTCACCTGGAATGAGATCATACTTAACGTACAGCTACACTCTTTAAAAGTAAATAATCCCCGTCCAGCTCGCGTGTACATTGGCTTGTCACAAAACCGACTTGGCTTAATAGATTAATTATTTGAGAATACAATTAAATATGTACGTTACTCGCATGCACTTTAATTATTTTCTACATTTAATACACTCAAACAACAATAGAGCCAACATTTATTCCTGCTTCACTACATTGAAAAGCTACACCATAGGATTTTAGAAATAGAGTTCGTACTTTATCTGCACACTACCCAATCCCTTGAACTTTTACACGTGACTTAATTGGGTCACCCATCAATAGGACACCACACCTCTTTATGGAATATACACGTGTTGCGGAGGAATACGGAATACCTTTGGTTTTCTGCTATACATACAATTGTCCGCTTTGTATGCATACACTAGCGCATCTGGAACCGGCTTATAGCATTCATTCGCTGCAGCCTCGTGCTGACATCACACAAAAACTTGATTTGTAATGTACATAACTACTAACATATTCACGCACAAGTTCACATAAACGATATTATCTAACATACTTTTATTGTAAGACGCTCGGTTCCGCGATATTTTTGGCGCTTGCTTACTTACTGCTTAGTGTTTGTTCGCGTTCCATGGAACAAGTTGTGCTCATTGCTCGCGCACTTGGCTCCAGACATGATGAATAATTCCACATATGACTCGCTGACTCATTCTTGATTCTGCACACACAAAACATTTATACAAATCCACACAAAATAACTACACCACGTTCAAGCTGTGTGTATATGTGGCATGTGCCCAGCCCCATCTCTCCTCCAGGCGGCGTCGCTCTCAAAGCTCCATATAACATCATCAATTTTATGTTGGCGAGCCTCTGCCCGCTTACGGAATACGGACGCTTATTATGCCCCAGCCACGCAAACCATTGCACGCCTGCAAAATTTATGACATTGGCGGTTAATTTTTTTTGTTGTGTTTCGCATCTCAAATACATTTAATATATTAAAATATATTACACACTACACTTTTGTTTGGATTCACTTTGTGGACATAATATCAGCAGTGGCGTTTGCTTGGTGGTGGTGTTCACTTTGTTGCTTTTTCTTATAACGTTATATATCTGTTCGACTTGTCTAGTTTGCTTGTACGCGATTAAGTCGACTCCATAGTATCGCCTGCCATATTACTACTTCAGTCGCCATAGCGAGTGCTTCGTGCGTTTTTGTGTTGCTACAACAGTTTTGAATATTTTGCCGACATTCGTTGCTTTAATAACTGTTCCTTACAACTGAGTTTTATTCGGTTCCTCGCATTCTCCACATAACTACTATTGTGAAATTGATTACTTTGTAGAATTTGTGTCCCCACACTGTAACGCAATCAACACTTTGCCTGCAATTATAACTGTATTTTAATTTAAAATAAATTAATTGTGTGAAAACAAAAACATTTCGTCTCCGTGATACTTCAATCTAGCTGTATTAATATAGTTATTGTTTGTGCGACAATATAAATATCGGTAAATTGTTTGTGTAATTAAAATTGTGACACAGAAATTTAAAATTTTTGTTTATTTTTTTACAATTACTGCAGATGTAATTAATTGCTTCCATAAATTACATTTTGGTGCCATTAAACAACTTTCGCAGTGTGTATTGAAAAAATTAATTAAATACGCAACACAGTGAATTAAGTAGTGCATAAAAAGGAAGCGGAAGTTTATTGAACTCAAAAAAGGACAGTCCGTAGTGTGTGTAAAGTTTATTTTATCAGTTCAGCAAAGTAGTGCGGTAGTGTTTTGTTTCCAAACAAATTGTGATAATTTTGTTTTATTGTTTAACGCTTTGTGGCTGTCAATCCTTTTTTCAAAACTTATACACATACATACCTACTTAATAGCCATACCTTTTAAATCGAGTTTATTTTGAGACAAACAAATAGAAAAGCATTGCTGCAATTGGACACCATTATGGCAACCCAAGGCTCACGACTTGCGCAAATGAAGGTGAGTCAATATTTCTATACAGTGCGGGGTATTTTGTTGTTTATGCATTTTTTTTTACAATTTGCATTGTTGTTGCTTGGGGTTTAAATTGTTATTACATTCATTTATTTTTAATGACAATTAAAATGTGACATTGCACATTAATCTTTGTGATTACGGGGAGTAACAATGAGAATATACAACGTGATACAATTAGTTCCAACTTAAATGCATTGGAAAAGTCGTACCAAAAATCCGTTTTGAAAACATGAAATATCTTGAAAATGGCTGGGAAATTAATCTCCAACAATTTTGTACAACATTTTTTTAATGTCAATTTTTTTCAAAGTAATAACTTTTTATTGTTTTGCTCATCCTTCATGACTTAATTCATAAATTATAAATTAAAATGACATTGAAATGTTTTGCAACCTTTTTTGAACATGAGCCCCATTTTATCTCTATAAATATGTACAAAGAATGTAAAGAATTAGTGGAGATATTGATGCTGTAGGGATTAGTTAATTGCTCAGGCTCCACTGAATCCTTTGCTAAGTGTTTGTTTATTCCTAATGAATAGTAGGTAATTCAATGAGAAAATACATGATGTTGAACCACAATCACTTTTCACTAATTCTTATGTGGCAATGTAAATGAAAGCTACAGACAGGATGTCTATGCTTGACGAAATTCCTTATAGTCGGCAAAACATATAATAAACATGCCCGAGTATAATGCGGAAAAGATAAGATGCTTATTTAATCAGTGGGTTGATTGTGTGTATTGGGCGGGGTTTTATGCGAACATTAGCTGTCTGAGTCGACTCTTATCATAATTATCTTTTGACTGCGTTTGTGTATTTAGGAGATTTCGATTCACAAATAGAACTTCTGCCAGTTTAAAAGTTTCATTATTTCCATTATATGAAGAAGCATTCCAGGAATCCCATGTTTTTCTGGGTAAATTCCATTACATGAATTTGAAGGAATTTGTGACGCACAATACGGTTACACAAAACACAGACAAAATGCAGGATCATTTTAATCGTCAGTGTTTGTGTTAACATATTCATTTTGTAAAGCTTCTCTACTTGACATGAAGTCTTATTCTTGAAATTGCTAATGACAACAATGACAATATACTTGTAGTACCCTTTTGTGTTTTTCTCCGTAAAAATTTAAAAATGTAAATTTCTCGCCTTTTCAATATTAATTTAATTTTATAGACTTCAAAGGATCATAAAAATGTTGTCCTTTTTGTACAAAAACAATAAATAACAAAATTACAGGAAAATTATCTTCAACCATCAGCAGAACAAACGCAATTTATCTTTCCCCAATCATTAAAAAGAATTAACCCTTTTTATTCAGTCATTAACTGTTACATAACAACAACAAACCCTAACACAGTTGTAACCCTTAAATAGCCATTTAATTCTAAATATAACGCAGTCATTAAAATAATAAAACAGCGAAATCATAAATTGACTGACGACCATGCCGATGCGACCCGGCCGTAAATGGAAGCTCATTAAGATTGTGCCGCACCTGAAATTTCAAGAGCTTTTCATGTGACTCGGCAATAAAATGGCTTTTCTCAAGAATTTATAAATATGTGGACAAACGTAGTGCGAGCGGCGCGACGACCAACAGGAAGTCGTACCCCATGTTTTTATTGTCTTTACAAAATGCTGGTGTTTTTGTTTCCTCCTTCATAATCTACATAGCGACGACGACGACACACGGCGACGGAAAAGTTCTCAACACATTTAGTCCTCCCGCCAAACACATTGTACAGTAATTCGGCAAACAAAAAGATCGCTTTTCACATCCCTCACACACAACACTAACCGGAACTTATGGATTTTACCACTCGGTCAATTGACCCATAAATATATGCGGACTATAACTGCCTTCTAACCTACCCAATGCGACGCCTTATTACACCCACACGCAAGCAAAATTCATATAACGGGAACACCTACAACGCATAATCTCTAATCCACTTGCAACACGCTTCTTTATGTGGATTTATAAATGACGGGGGAAAGGGTTTGTGGGTAATATGTTTGGGGGTAGTACCTGTGCGAGGGGTTGGTGCGTCGACGTTAGTCATAACGAACGTATTAATTAATTCAAGTACGTGTGTTACTTGCATGCAGAGGTTAAATCGCTGCTCCGAATTTGGCGGCCGTGGGAGGCACTTTGTTTGGTGGGGGGGGGTTGGATTTAATGGAATTTGTCACATTACAATATAATTGAATTATTATCCAAATTCAAAGTGAAGGAAGTCGCATAAGTGGATTGAATTGTCAGTCAAAACTATACTTAATGTATTCGGGATGCAATTCCGCTTTCATTTCACTAATGAGGTTGCCGGCGTATGTTGTTACTTTGTCGAATTAACATAATTTATCCACTTTCCGTGATCATTATCAGCTCCTTAAGTTTAAAGTCATCTCAGCAGATTTGTAATTTCGTCGCAAAAAATACCCGTAATGATGTCAACATTTAATTTATTGAGTAGAACTTTAGTCTCTGAGTGGTTTAGTGTGTGGTTGTGGGATAGGTCAGTGATGTATGATTATTCAATTCACATCGACTGCTGCCCACATGGATTGGCCTCACGGCATTGCTTCGCTTCTTACCATTTTTAGTCAATTTAATTGGCGCTGCACGATTTCCGTTCATAGGCCATTCATTGTTTTTGAGTAATGGTTAACAATTTGTTTTCAAGTAAAACTGTTGTTAAATTTTTTTGCTGGGGCGTAATCTGAAGTCATTAAGGGATTACATTAAAGTTAACAACATAAAGAAGCGATTGGATGAGTTGAGCAATGAGCAAGTTGTTTATCATGGTTTTGAAATTTTGCGTTTGTTTTTTTTGCAATCTTTCAAATATTTGGAATTTCTTCTTCTTTTTTTTTCTTATATGCAAATTCATTAATTATTTTTGTTTTAACATTTCAAAGGTTAAACACAATCTGGCGAATACGGTTCTTAAAACTCTGACAATTTTTTTATTAATTAATTATTAATTAATTTTTTTCTGGTTTTTGACATTTACACTTTTTTTAAAAGCTTTTTACCGAATTTATTTGTTTGCCTTTTTATTTATATATTATACAATGTCTGTTTACAAGTTTTCCACATTCAATTATTGCAAAAAAGGAGCTTCAATAACTCAGCTTTATTCACAATTTAACAGAGATCAAATACCATATTAAATGCATTTTTTATATGTTTTTATGCTTTTTTATTTTATAAGCAACCATCGTCAGACCGTACGAGTATATTCAGTGTATTTAAACTTCGAGGCCACTTGAAGTATATTATTTACTTGTTTTTCATTCATAAGCGTTCAATTGAACAAAATACACATGTCCATCTTACTTACTCACGCGTTTTGTAAATCACAACGCACTCGTCATTTCCATGATTACTCATTGTACGAATTTACAATTAAATATGTTAATTTATTATCTCTTTTTTATACACTTTACTGATTTTATATGCCGACAAGTACGCTTAAGTTTAGCGTGCGCGATATGCCATGCGTAGCGCCGATCATGTGTTTCTTCTGTTTATAATTACATCCGATAAATTTGGTTTTATTCTTAGTATGCTGAAAGTGTGAAGAAATGCTAAACTGAAATTGTAACGACTTTCGCTTATTGGTTTATTGAAAATGAGCACCGGGAAATTTTTTTTGTAAACAAAAAAACTGAAGCTTTAAATGTAAGACGCTTTCAATAACAGCAATAGATATTTTGAATGGAGAACGGATTTGAATTTCGAGACTTTATTTGTATAGCTCTAATTCCGAAACTCCGACTCATCGCCTTATTCTTAAATTATTACTTAAAAGTAATTGCTTGGAAATGTCATTTCAAAATATAATTCTTATTTTAATAAATGCAAAGGAGATGAGGGAATTTGTTAAAAAGATATTTCTTGTTAAATTATACGTACCTTGTTGTATAGCTGAGCGAACGAAAGAGCACCAACTTGACATAATTCATTTCTCGAGCGCACACGAGCCAAAAGCTTTTACGCGCTTAAAAGCGTTGAAACACTCGACAGATCTTGTGTCTATTTGCTCGTCGCATTGATTTCTTAATTGCGCCTTATTTCCAAAAATGTGTTTTATTTTTGAATCAATATACGCTTTAGCTTTGGCAGATGCATTTTTGCATCTCATCAAAATGTGACCTTCAACCTTTAAACCCTATTTCGATTCAACTAAAGCACAATTTGACTTTGTTCCCCCTTATATTATTGATCCTGAATGCAGGATGTACGCGTCACCATGGGAGCGTGATTAAGCATCTCATGATCACGACTTTATTGCCATTTTATTAAAATTATTTGTGTGTATAAAATCGCTATATAAGCGGCGCATTAATGCTTATTGCTTCTGGTGCCATGGCCCGTGGGTGTATTGCTTTGCCGTTTGTAATTCGTGCGGCTTACCTAATTTGGAAGTCGCATGGATTGACACTGAGAGAGAAGCCGCGTCTGGAAATAATTAACTGTGACCGTGGGCTTTGTCCTCTGAAGCGCTTTTTCTCTTTTTTTCTCGTGTGGCGTTTTGTTGCTGTTTAGTCGAGCTGCTGTTGTAAGAGCTTTCATTGCGAGCGAATTGGATTTTATTTAGATCGCGCCATGCTGCTTCGTGTCATATGTTATTTCCCGTTTGCATTTATTCACTTTCCATTTATGGGCAACAAAGTCAATGACATCTGGAAATTTAAGAGTACGATTTGTTAATGTTGGTCCATCTTATTTCAATTTTAATTCGTTGTGCTTATCTTTAACGTGCGCTCTTACCTTGTAAAGAATGTTGTTTCAGATAGAGTGTTTCTTCTGGTTCTTAATTGCGTTTTTAAAATGTCTAAATTCAATTTCAGTCAGCTTTTTTTGATGACCACTTTATTCGTGGCAATAAAGATCAAATTTCGTTGTCGTTTTTAAGTATTTTCAATTTATTTTTTATTTTTTATTTCTGGCATTGCTGATAGTCGTTCGAGCTAAATAAAATAATTGATGGATGGTGTAAAGTCAAAATCTTGCCGACACAATTTTTTTCAAGGTCAATTAAACTCCGAAAATCTAATTTTTTGTTATTTAATTTTAAAATTTGAAAAGAAATTGATTTGTTTTTATTTAGCAAAGCTTAAACTTGTAAAATTTTTCAACGTCACTTAGATGTTTTAAAACTTATGTGTTATGCGGAAAACTGAAGACGCAAATTCGCGATGGCAAGACAAGAAGTTTTAGGGTCCAAACTCTATGAATATTGTACTTTTCAAAAATTTCAATGAAATACTCTGCATTTGTCAACAAATATTAATTGAAACCAAATTTCACAGGGTAAATTGTCAATGTAATCATAATAGTTGACAGCCTTCAACATCATGGTATTAAAACGATTCATACTATGCGACTCGAGTATACGTCTTGTTGTCACAAAAAGTGATAAATATGCTTCCATTACCAGTTCATTAACTTTTGTTTCAATAATTTGTTTATGTTTGATTTGTCTGTCTCTGTTTTAAAGGGAAATTATTCTCCGCAATTACATTAACATATTCCAATAGGAAAATCAATAAAGCTTACACAAATGATTAGCAAGTCTCCTAACACACAATAGCCGTCAATTATGCAATTGACTTTTATCGAGATTACTTTGATTGATTGACGTCATTTTTTTTCCATTCCACGCGCGTTTGTTATGATTTCGACTTTATCAATGAAAAGCGCCATAAATAATTGGAAGAGCTTTCGGAAATAAATTCGATGATAAAATATAATATTCTGCGCTTTTCATTAAAAGTTTTCTGTTTGTATTTTTAAATTTTTGATCGATACACAAAAATAGCACAAGTTTGAAAAAGTTTCGGTTCTGTGATTTAAAATACGGTGCGAAACTTTAAAGGTCAAACTTTGTAAATTTTTCAATTTAGTTGAAAGTACAACCATATTTCATTAAACCGCACATACGATAAGAAGAGATCACGCACAAATGAACACACAAAATAGCTCGCCCCATAAGTACATGGAGAAACAAATTTGGCATCGCAATCCTCGCATATAGAACTAGTCGCGTAGGTATATCTATTAAATCCCTTAAATACCACTATTAATTCGAGCCATTAAATCGTTCATCCTCTCCACAATGGAACCAAAACAAATTAAAGAATGCCCAAACAAAGTCTTGTCTCTCTGGCTGTGCTGCAAAATTACATTGCCAGATAAACCATGTAGATTGAAATTGGGGGAGGGTGGCGGGTTCATGGCTTACGTCTGCTTATGTGTGCGAGAGTTCGTTGGGTGCGTCGCCATTCTAGTGGCGATAAATGGAATTTCGGTACAGCATTAATTCGGTTCACATGTACTCGTAAGTCGCAAGTCGTATAGCTGTACGCACAGGACATTGTCGTGCCTTAGATTTTAGGGCGGACGCGTAATAAGAAACTTTCGATTAGACTAATTGTGCGAAGGCGAGACTTACGTAATGTTGAAAATTCGAATCGTGAAAAGGTGTTGCGTGTACGCGTTTTTATTTCTATTTAATTGTATATCAACATTTATTAGTTTGCGTGTGATTTTATTGTAGGGGATTGTTGCAACGACAAAACCATTTGGATTGATCACTGCAAGTTGGGAAAAAGCTTTCAGTAATAAAACTAGAACGAATTCTTACGGGGATTTAAGTTGAATCATTTTGTTTTCCAAACCTTTTAATTTATTTAGAGATTTTAATTATCTAACCCAAAGAAAGTTTTCTTTATTTAAGTGGGGGCTTTTTAATACATTTCTGACGTTTATTTTACGATATCGATGTCCTTTTTACCATTAATTTTCTTTTCTTTAATTTATTGTGATTGTTCTCACGACGAAGTCAGCACGAGAAATTTTCAGGAAAAGAAATGATTGGTCAAAAGTTGGGCAAACCCAAGCTCAATTTGAAAAATAATTTCTTTTAAACGAACTTTATCTTTGCTCTGTATAACAATTTACAACTTACTCAAATATCCTTTATTTATGTTGCGGATGCAGTAGAGAAGCACCGTTACATAATAAATATTGTTATATTTCTTACATAACTGAACAAGCTACATACTCTACATTATAAGTGTTCACAATTCTTCCTTTTGTAATTAAAATATGTTCCGTACAGTATCTGATTACAAGGAGAACATTCCCACCCTTCAATCCATGCTTTTCTAACTAAGAGAACTGCACCTTTCAATATAGATAATTACTCATGCACTCACATTTCACTATGCACGGATTTCCCTTACAAAGTCACCCCACACACAAAATGCATGCAATCTGCATACAAAAAAATCATCGCTTTGTCCTCACCATACAATAGTTAATTGCATTCCACATGCAGTAATTACCATAAAATTGCATTACTTTTTTATGTGCGCCCCACACAGCACATCCTATAGATAAAATTAGGTACCGCTATGCACAACGCAGCGATTTGTGCAGTGCAGGAATACTCGTACAGTCGTACGCGCATATCCAATACCAATTACCCATCGGCAATAATAACGGTTATCAACGCTGAACATCGGCATGTCCCGTTGTCGGGGTTACCATTGTGGTCAAACATAACCTAGACACAGAAAATCCCGGCATTCAAAACCGCATTCCCTTGGCGCAACATTGAATTTTCATGTAAATATTTTCGTTGTGGGCATCTTGTAGTTATATCGAGTCCTCGAAAGGATTATACTGAAATAGTGTTAGTTACAATTAAACTTCAAGGTCTGTCTATTATTAAAATTTGGGTGCGCGTCAAAATAAATGAAATATCAAAATTTTTGTGGGTTGTCGCGTTCATCGCAATTAGTATTTTGTAGGCAGTTGCACGGATTTAACGGTTGTGATTGTGAGAATGTTTTCAATTGAACAATTATTGTTATTGCTGTGATTTTTTTTCGTGTAAGAAATTGTGTGTATTCTTTTTTTTGTCTTGTTTTTAAAACTATTTAAAGTGTCCAAAATATTTATTGAACACCCAAATCGGATTGCATATATAACAATTCTGTATAAAATGTGATACTCTGCATAATAGAAGTTCCCTTGTACAAGTTACTACATCATGTCTGAAGTAATACACGCGAATGCATGTTCTTTGCAATTCCGATGCGAATTGCGAACTTGAGATCTAATAAAAAGCGGAAGAGGGTGCAAATTGTGTAATATGAATACATCAAGAAGCGTTATGATCAATTCAATTTGATGCTTGAGAGTATTTTTTGATGCGGTTAGGGAATATTTTTTGATGCAAGGAAACACAACAATTGCAATTCATTAGCTTTTTTTTCACTGGCGCAAGAGTTTTTGGGGGTCGCGTTGTTTTTTGAATAAAAAATTGTACTGAATTACATTTTGGTGTTGCCACTTAACATTTAAGTCAATGACGATTTATTTCCATTTACGATTTTCCTTCAATAGCAAGAAAACTCAGCTTTTGTTAAGTAAAACGCCATTGTGCAATGCGAATGTTGAATTTACGTCATTGCTTCCATTCTAAAACTCGTTATTATGGTCAGACAAGTATTCTATTGCAACACACTGTAATATATTTTCAATGCATCAGAAAATAATGCATTTTCCTTCGGGCCATTATGTTACGTTGAATCAATCTCAATTTTTTTTCTTCATAATAATTCTTTTTCACATTGTCATGTGACTTCAGAAAGCCTGATTGGTTCAGACTTTATACCGATTATTTTATTTCGTTCACTGAGTTCTTTCCATGTTTCACTGCACTGCATCTTTAGATGATTTAATTTTCCAAAATCCCTTTCTTCCTTACTCAATTCGATTGAGAACGTTTAGGTATGTAATCTTATAGAAACCTCCCAATTGTACTGCAAAATCCCCCAAAGATTTGTCTCCTATTTCAATTTGTTCATTTAATATTATGTTTGATTGAGAATGGTATATCGTCAACATTCGAACCGTTCAACTCGTATCGTGTGTGTTGTCACGTTTGTGTCTCCATAGACACATCTATTATGCTCAAATTCCAAATAAACAATATTCCTTCAATGACTGTTAGGGGAGTAAAAAATGCGGCAATTTTTTAAATTACACACCTCCACACACAATGCAGGTGCTTGGCTTTCACATTTGATTAATTAGTTTGATTTGTTGACCCAACCTCATCGGACGTGGGGAATAACATATCGGAAATATGACCATTTTTTGAAATATTAAAAAAATAAGTAAAATAAAATAAGTAAATCCTCACGGGAGCACGTGTAACAAAAACGCGGACTTCAAAGACGTTCTAGTCGGCCTATGTGCGCGGAAAAAGTGCTGCATGTGACACCCGGTAATGACTTATGAAAGTCAAAGCAACGACACAATTTTGCCACGTGCTGTGGTGGCAAATGGTGCAGTCAGCATCAGTCTTAATGATTCGTGGGCGGGCAAGCAGCTCCTGTTGGCACTTGGCTGCACTCAACCGCTGAGAGCTTCAGTGATTGTCGATGAAGTATTTATTCAACACGTTTTTACTTTGAACACTTTTCATTACTTAATTGGGTTGTTTTTTGTTGTTTTTTTTTTTTTGTTATTGAAATGCACTTTAAATCGATTTTTAAAATAGTTTTCTGCACTATTTTTTAAGCTGGACATGTTTTTTTAAAAATATTTTTTTGTTGTAAACTGATTATATCCCAATTTCAAAACGTTTGAATTGTGTTTTAATTCCAAATTAGTTTTTTGCACAATTTTTTAATAGCTATTAGCTGTTTTTGCTGCTTAAACTTCAATTTGATATTAGATTAAGCGAAATTGGTTGCAAAAACTTAGCACGATGATTGAGTCTTCAATTTTACTGGGTAGGAATAGCCCGTGCTTAAAACAAATTGTGTTGGAGTTGATTTAAAAAAATACAATTTTTACGATCATGTACTTGTTTGGCAATGCTGACACAGTTGTTCTTCACATTCAATCCCAACTCTTTAGAAATCTACATTTAAGTTAACGATCGAATATTGTGTTTGTTGGAACTGTACCCATGGCTTCGATCGAACCATTCCAATTTGGTCACAACTATCATTTGTTGCGTTTGCTCGACTATTTCGCCGTGTCATTGTTAATTGTTGACTATTCCGCCGCAAGAGCAAGCTCCTTATTTAAACGAATACTAAATGTCATACACATGTTGGTATAAATGAATTGGGAGGGGTTTAGGTGGGAGAAATGAGCATAGCACAAAGTCTTGAGCAAATATGCACACCAAAAATCAATCGTGACATTTTGTTGACTGTTTGCAGCTTACAGGCGCACACACAGTACGCATCCAAATTGTGTCAATATTTGGTGTTAAGCTTTGCCAACGAAATCTGACTGATTCGTCTAAATTAAGCTTACAAATTTTGGGTGTATGATCTCACCTTGTGTCGTGCAGAATAGACGGTCGGTTATTTATTTTCGGTTTGGTTTGAATGATGAATTTTTAATTACAAATATGCAAAACATTTCCAGCGCGTGAAAGATTTTTAATAATTACATTTTGATTAATTATGATTGAGATTTAAAAGTAGTTTTAAAGTGTGAATTAAAACTTGAAAATTGAATAAATTAAAGTATTAAAATGGATTTTAAGTTTTTAATGTCAAGTTATTTATTAAAAGAAATATTTTCGAAAAGAAATCCAAATTATTTGAAATCGAAAACAATTCATGTTTTTGACAGTTGAATTGACAGTTAATTCAAATTTCAACATTCAAGGTCACATTATTAAATTTCAGAAGCTAATTAAACACATTGTTTAGAAAATTTTAATGAATTTTAAAGTAAAGAACACACAAATTTCAAGGACAAAAAATTCACTTCTCTTACATTTTTTATTCTGCTCTCCGTTCGTCGTTATAAAGTCTAACTTTCTTGTTGTTTTATCTAACAAGAAGTATTTTTTTGGTTTTGCTTAATAAGTTCCTTCCAAACCACTTTTGGATTGATTGCTGAATAGCTGTAAAGATTACATAAAGGACAAATCAAAACTATAAACAAAGTGCATATACACTTTCTACAATGTTTCTAGAGATTTGCAATCTAATTCTATTAAATACTCTTCATTCAATTACATATAGACTGTAGCATTAATCATTATCATTTTGTGCACAGACGGCGTAATCTATCCCTAAATTTAGCATTTATGTACACAACATTGGTGTGTGTAAATAATCTGGGCTGATTGGTGCTGTGTGAGTATTTAAATCCGTTCCATTAATGTGACTACTGCCTGATATTGCTGATTGAATGATCCATTATTGGATAAAGTCAATATGCAGAGATTTTGATCACTAAGGCATCATCTTCTTCAGTACTTAGTGAAATTCAGGCAACTAAATGTGATCCAATTCAATTTATTGCTCTGTTAGATTAAGCATCCCATCTATAATATAATTTAATCTATATAATATGTAGTACGACCTCGTGCAGATGCGACTGTATAAGCGGAATAGTGAGAACCCAAAAGTAGAGCATTTGCAAATTACATTCAAGGGGGTTGGAGTTAAAATCAATACCACCCCCAATATATAATATAGGAAGCTGTATGAAAGCTTTTGAGTGGTCTAATTTGAATGCATTTCTCAAAATTATTCACCCTATTTATAAAATGTGCACCCAAAAGCATTTAATAATAATAATTTGTTTAAATTGTGTGTGCCAGTTGCGATGTTGTGTGCATATGAATAATCAATGAGCGAGAATTTGAAATAGTTGCACAATAATTTATCTCACAGCGTACGAGTATAATATGGCAAATAATCGATCAATTCAATTCGCACAATTTTATCTAGTTCAATTTTTGCATATTATATGAGCGGCAGACAATCAATTGGTAACAACAGAAAAAGGGAACAAGGTTTTCCCATGTGGGTGTTGGGTACTTGCGTGTAGTCGCAGCGGGAAACTTTTTCCGCCATGCTATGCTGCAAATGAAAGGTGGAAGGAGGTTGGGAGATGCACGCGAATCGAGATTTTTCGGCTTAATTACGAAAGTTTTGGAAACGCTTTTTTTGTTTTTGCATGACATCAACACACAGTGTTTATGTTTTGCAATTACAATATAGATATACTTTGTGAAGCTAACTTTAATAGGAAGTGGGTCAAAGTGCGAGAGCGGGTGCTCCTATTTCCACATTTTACTAATTACAATGAAGCTTTTTCATCATTATCATTAAATTATTGCACGTAGTAACTGTCTCGTTCCATTAGTTTTGTAATTTTTGTTGTCGTAATAACATTTTTATGTGCACAATTTTTTAAGGATTTTTAGCGAAAAAATTTAACGTGTGGGTTGGACATTGATTGTAAGTGTATTTTCCTACAATTAATTCGATATTATATAACCTAAATTATATTTGATTGTCAACAGATTTTGCGGCATTTTTATTTGTCACTTGTTTAATGCTGATTGATTAAATCCAGTCATTTTATTTCAGTACATGCAGAAACGTAACATGTAATTTGTAATGGATCATTTGGTTTGCGAAATTGGTACACAACAGAAAATTGTTCATTCAACTACATTGAGTGATGAGTCGTCTCAACAGAACACGAGATACATATAAGAATAATGATTGATACACGAGTCTGTTCAACTTTGCTATGATTTTTTTTATTTAAAAGTAATTCCTCAATAGAATCGTTTTTTTTACATTGCTTGGAAACATTTAAAATTTATCGGAGGTCGTTGATTTCTTTTGTTATTCATTTAAATATAATGTCCTATAAAAACGGAACTTATTAAAGTCTACTCCAGATAAAAAATGAAAATACCTACCATTTCAATTTTTAACAATGGTCGTTAGGCACTAACAGAAAAAACCCGTTTCTTAAAACCGTCCAATTCTCATTACAATGTAACGCTACAGTAACGGTTCTTCTTTTCTCTGGCAGCAAGTGCAAATTAAATACATAAATAATTGTTTATTAAATTATTAGACCGCTGTTTTTGTAGTGAGCATTGACGCGCAATTACAACAGTAAAACATAATCCAATCAAAAACAGTTTTTTCCCCAATTGTGCACAATCAATCTTGTGTGTGTTCGGTTTTTTCTATGTTATGGGCACATTGTTATTTGTGTGGGATATTTTTCTTGTTTAACACAAATGCACCTTTAATTGAAAACAATAAATGGTTATTGGTTTTTTTCGGTTTGTGAAATAATTAATTGGAAAACTTTAACAGCATGTAAGCTACAATTTAAAAAATAAGTACAATAATTAATAAATTGTCATCATGACGTGGGTCACATACTGTCGCAATCCCTGTGGACTATTTTTGTAACTGTAATATGTTAATCCATTATTAGGATTGAAGGTTCAAAAACCAATGGCGTCAATTAATCGTTACAATAAGTATGATACCATTGAAATTGAAATTCCATTAACACTTCTAGGGGTTGGTGACCTTCATTTACCAATCCAATAAAAAATTCTGTAAAATAACTAGTAAATTGGTCAAATATTTCGTAAGAATTAAATGCGACCTTGTACCAGCTTTATACCTTTTTGTTTCGACGCACACCTATAAGTATTAACCCCGGCATTGTGCCTCAGGTGCAATAGTTCTCATAACTCATTACCCTAGCTCTGGATACTTATGCATTCAGGATGAATAATGAAACAGTCATTCCCAAGCACACGGTTGTGTCTAACCTTCAAGATTTTCTATACGTCATGGATTTATGTCTAACTATATGAAGCAACATGAAACAAACAAAAAACAATATACCTAATAGCCACAACAATTTGAAGTCACGAACTTGAACACAACTTATTCGTCCTTTCTTGTATACATACTCGTACATTTAATTTGTGTGTCGTATATTCGTACAAGTATAGGATAGAAAAACACTCAACTATGCGTATGCGAAGAGGCAATATGCTCTCAGCTTATCCAGTAATAGGACCCGACAACGGGTAATATGCGTATTCGTTGAAATTCCATTTATATGTTTTGCTACGCCTCCGGGCATTTCAAATTGTTTGAAATGGTCTGCATACTTGTATGCGAGCCATATTGTGTTGATATGGATGGGCAAAGGGGGTGGGATGAATTGGTTGGCGGAGTGGTTGGGGATCGGTGCTTCCAGTTATATCTGTGACGCAAAACGACATTGAAACTCGAGAGTACCCACATAGTCAGCATACTCCTTAAAGGACATGCAATATTTATGTTGGAACATATTGTGAAAACATTCAACTGTATTTGGAGTGCGTTCCTCTTTATTGATTTGTTTTCAATTACGGTGAATTCGGTGAAAGCGCGCCTCATGGAAGCTTCATTGTTTACGATCCTTTCTTTCATTTAGAATAAATTGATAGTTCCGGATGTGATACTTGTATTGGGATATTCTGTTTAGTCATCATCTTATAATCATTAGTTTGTTGGGTTAAAGAACTTTGGATCCTTTTTGTTTGATATTTAATTAGTAATTGACCTTGGAACCTCTTGTGTCCCTTTAATTGCTTATTTAAACTATTCAATTTAAATCAGCTCCCGAGCTCCATTCCATCCCCAAATTAATCTTGGAAAATTCTTTTAAAATTACTTTTGGAATGTAATTGATTTTTTTTTTCAAACCACTTTTAATTTTATAATAAACCAAGTTGTTCAGTAACTTCAATCGATAATAAAACCGTTTATTTCTATCTGATAATTTGATTTATTCAGCAGACCTTTTAAAATTCCCAAACATCATTAATTGATAATTGGCTGTTAACAACCGCAACAATAATTACATAATCCTTCCGGCAAAAAAAATTGCTACCACCCAAACCATCACATTGAGGTTACACTAATGGATTGTCCATTAACCAAGGAAACAATCAATAATCAAACAAACAAGGATTTAATTCGCATGCAATCTTCATACAGGATTATTAATGAATAATGAAGCACGCGTGAAGCGTGGTGTTGTTTTAACTGTCCACGTGGTTAATATACGAACAAAAACACGTCATTTTGTGGTCGACTTTCATTGAGCACGGACGCGCGCGTTCTCATTCAATCCGCCATTTGCAGGAGCTCGCATCAAACGGAATAACAAGCGTGTAGTTAGACTGCGACTAACGAGAATCAAATTGCAAATTAATTTTCCCGGGACGTTGGAAAATATCTGTGACAAGTATATCTGATGAAAATTGGGTCAAACTAATATTGCCAACTTCATCTGCTGTAGTACATATTTGTGTTTTGTGCCAATCCTTTCGACAAACTAGGACTTCGGTGAATTAATAGATAAAACGATTTAAAAAAAGGCGCGTAAGTTATTCATTTATTTTCCCATATTTGTTTAGTGTGTGTTGTTGTTGTTTAATTATAATGGAAGCATCTGTAAAGGATTCATTTGAGAAATTTGTTGTAAAGGATAGAATCCTTTGTGTATACCGTATAAGTCTTGTTGTTAACTGTGCACTGCAAAAGACATTGTGGGTCATCGTTATTATCATCTGCTATGCGAATCAATATCGCATTGAAATGGGTCAACTCCTCAAATGTCCGGATATGGACGTTATACGAATATACTAATACCGTTCGTTACCTTTTGTTTGATTTATCGATTACCCGAACATGCCGCTCCATTTTGTGTGTACAATCCGATACATCCACGGGAGGGCCAGGGCAAAGGTAACTGGTCGGTATAGTTGGCTGCGTCTTCCCACTTCAATCATCGCAATAAATAGGCCGGAAAGGGTATCGATGTTTTGTGTATGTGTGGCGGCTGGGGAATGAGTTAATTGGAAACCACTTTTCTCGCACATACACACTTTCGCGATAGCAACAAATTCGATTTCTATATCATGGTAATCCTTTTCGGGGTTTGCTTAAGTTATGACAACAAACGGATGTTTATAACAAATGTTCTCCCATTCCCATGTACGTTTCCTTTTTACCTTTTTTCTCGTGCGCCGATTGGGGAGAGTTGCAATTATTACAAATAACTGTTAATGATTGGTTTGGATGGGTTCGTTCGACGTTCATTGATTAGAACCCTTCAGTTTCAGTAAGCTGTTACTTCCCGAAATGGAGATTGTTAACATTCCTTTGCTTAATGGCACTAGTTTGTGATAAAAATTGGGTAACATTCTGGTATTTTCTTAATTAAAATTTTGATCAGGTCCCATAGGGATTTTTTATGCAAGAATTAAAATCGACGTTATTGACATGGGTTAAAGAAAGAAAGCAAACCTTGCCTTAAGTTATTTGTGATTATTTTATGGAACGGATTTACTTAGTGGTTAAATCTGAGTTCACTTTTATAATGAGGATGAAAAATTATTTTCCGTTTTATAAGCCAAGACGATTACAACATCTTTTATTGATTTTAATTATTTTAGACCCCTAGGGCCAAGGGAAAATTATAAATATAAGGTTTTTCGCTTTAAAATTGAACTTTATAAAAAGTACATTTTTTATTTAATAAGTCAGTATTTAAGAAACGACTTTATACTTGTTTAAACTTTCATCTTACCGCTTTTGTTTATTTGCTTTTTTTTCAATTAAACCTTGCACGGTTTTACCTAAATTATTTAAATTTCAAATTAATTTCAATCTTTCATTTGCATTAAATTTAAGATGCGCTTCCAGCAAAAGCAGCAAGAAGAGCGCGAGCAAAAACGCGTTGACATGGTACGAACGAAGCCCGTCTCCTCCGGCAGCTATGACAGCGATGACAAACTATCGGCCACATTGGGCGCCGGCAAGGTGAGACAAATGTTTGACGAGCGACGCCAACGATCAACCGGCATCGATAAAAGTTACCCACTGCAACCTCTTGCACCACGCACCTCGCCGCCCATAACAAAAACAACGGTTTGAATGCATTTCCATACTAATTAAAACCCTCATGTAATTTTATTTATTGAAAATCAATCCAACCGTGTGAAATAAATGCACCCGCAGGTGACTACTGTTCGTCGAACAACGGTTGGTTCAATGGGAAAGCAAACAAATGGCAACGGAGTGAAACCACTGGCAACTTCTGCTCGCGGTGGATTCACAACGAATATGGTCGATGTAGGAACACACGGATGAATTTCAATCACTTGAATAAATTATTTATTTATGCTTTGCTATTTGTTTAAACAGGAGGTGGACAACTTAGCGAATCGATTGAATGGAAATTCAATTTTTAATGACAATGGGAATTTGCTAGATGATGAAAAATTTCCTGGTAAGCTACATAATCTTTTAAATATTTTAGTCCCCACCCACACTTATGTTTACATTATACTAACAACAATCGTTTTGCAGATGATGAACGATTTGGTGGCACTCAATCGACCAAACAGGTTACCAACAGCAAAACAATCCTTAACAACAACAACAACAATAACAACACAACGATTAAATTGAAGCCAGTGATAACAAAAAAGTCGAGCGTCGGCGAACCAGTGCAATCCTTTAACACAACGAAACGCCTCACACCGGTTGAGCCACCCAAATTGAAGAGTAACGCCTCGTCAGCATCATCTAAAAGCTCTACCCAATCTGGCAACTCGACAGGACGAACTACTTTAGTCAAATCGATGTCGTCCTCGCCACGGGTTTGTCGATTTTAAATCTCAGTCAGCTAAATTTGCTCAAAAAATTGTTTTTTTTTAAATTTAGACAACCGCCCCAACCAACAGATCAACTGAATTAACGTCCTCAATTCGGAGTGTCCCCAATGCTAAAATGGCAGCAACACCTGCGGTAGTTACAATTTGAGAAACTTTTTAAATAGACACTTTTAAATGCCATTTCGAATTTGCAGAAGATTACTCCATCTGGCCCGCCTCCTGAGAATCACGAGGCATGCTCCATTTGCGGGCGTCATTTTTTAAGTGATCGCATTGCAAAACATGAGGCAATTTGCCAAAAGGCGGCTGCAAAGAAGCGCAAAATTTATGATGCCTCTAAAAAAAGAGTAGAGGTATGATGTGGATTGTTTTTTTTATTTAAACGTTTATTTACTGAAAGTTTTTTCTTTAAGGGTACTGAGGCCGAGAAGTACGTCAAGAAATCAGCTAGAACTGGACCTAACGCTAGAGCCAAACCTGCAGCAGCAGCCGCTAACACAACGTCTGGAAAGAAGAGTGATTGGCGTCGCAAACACGAAGAATTCATCAACGCCATACGTGCCGCCAAAGAATTAAAGGCACATTTAGCGCGCGGTGGAAAACTCTCTGACATTCCACCACCACCACCAGCGGAGAATCCAGACTATGTGCAGTGTCCCCATTGCCAGAGGCGTTTCAACGCATCAGCTGCCGAGCGACACATTCCCAAATGCGCCAATTTTCAGCACAACAAACCGAAGCCAACTGCAAGCAGGTCAACAGCGGCATTGAAGAAACGAATTTAGGTTTCGCCAATCTATTATACTTTTGATTTTAATTACAACTAACATTTGACAGTACTAAAATGAATTCCTTAAAGATTGTTTGTATGTGGAGGAGTGAAGTCCTTTTTCGTTGTTGTGATACAATGGTTAAGTCAAATAAATACCAGTAACATATTTTAATCCGGAGTTTTATAAGATATATACTTTATTTTTTAAAGTTAAGGGAATTAAAAGATTTAAGAATCGTTTTGGGCAGATTTAGTAGAATATTCACTTCATTCAGAGATGTCGTCCATTTTATCAGCTTCCTCAAAATACCGCTTTGTCACTTTGGCTGCGGTCATCATTTGCAAGCCCTCTAGAATGTAAGCCAAGTTTTCAAGATTGGCATCCTCATCCTCGTCAAACCAATTTACCAGCATCGCCTGACATGCGTCAACTACAGAAGCCTTTTCAGACTCAAAGAATAAAACCAAATCTGCACCGTAATCTGAAACAGAATAAAATATTATGAGATGCACTAAAAATAAACAATTCAAATAAATTTACCCAATTTAGCAGCCAATCGCTTCCAATCTTTGTCAATCACCATTGAGAGCTCCTTTATTTGCTCCTTTGATGCAATGGACGGCTTGCGTGAGATCTTGTCATCTGGGGTCAACGGATCGGTCTTCAAAAGTTCGTTGTCATCTTGGTCTGTCACTCCCATTGTGTCCTCTTTATCTAATTCATGTACCACTACAGCTGATAGTTCCATCGTCTCCGCTTTGATGTCACTCTTCTCTTTCTGAATTTTTTGCCGCACACTATCCAAGTAGTCGGACACTTTGTACGCCGTAGGAATCATAAGTGTAAAGAAATGTGGCGATTGTCGCGCCAACAAACGTAGCGCTCGCCACTCGAATGATGATTCCTGCTTGTCTTTGGGATTCTCGATGTATGATTCGATGGATGGCAGGAAATTGCGGTCGTCACCACGACATGCTTGCAAGTTGTCCGGTGAAAGATTCCACAGCTTCGTCAGCTCCGGACTATCGGAATGGGACGGTTTCAATTTGTTTTTATTTTAGTTTTTTTTTTTTTTGTTTTAGAAATCAACTACAACGACCGTCATCCAGTCCAGCTCTTACTTTCCCATATAGAATTTATTTTGTTCATCAGCTTCTCGCAGACAGTCGCCAAGGGGACGACGTGGACGCTTTGCGGGACGCTCTTTAGCTGCGGCAGGTGGTTTAGCATGCTCTCCGTTTGCGTTCGGTAGTTCGGGACGCATAAACTCTTTGCAGCCGTCATTTTTCCAGGTGTTCCACAATTCCTCACGCTGCAAAATATGACGAACTGTGGCAGCGAACTTCTTTCCATTAGGTGGTGTCTCTTCCAGCAGTCTATAGACAACAATGTCGGTCTCTTTGATGAAATCAATTTGACTGCTGGACAGAGTGTGGGCTTCACTGTAGTAAGAGGAGTTTTGTTAAACGTATTTAAATTTTAAAAACATTTAGAAATATTTGCTCTTACATTTTGAATTTGACAGTGGAGGTTAGATATTGGAACAGGATCAAAAATTGTACGAGTACGGAACGTCTAAAATTGGAGTCAGACAATTGAAGGGCTAATAACTTTGGATTCGTAAGGAATTTCGCAAAAAAGTTATGGGCGCCTTCCGCTAGTGATTCTTCAATTTCCATTTTTTCAACATCTTCATCTGTTGTAGCAACACCACGTGAAGTGTCTTCTAGTTTGAAGCTGTTAAATGCAGCCAAAACACTTTCAGCATGCTGTTTTTTTTCCAAATAAAAAGGGGGATTAACTATTTTTAAACTTTAGGTTAATTTCAAATATTCTTACACTGGCAAATGTTTTCCACTGCACTTTATTATAGCACTGATTTGGATTGCGAAAGTAATCTTGTAACGCCCAAAACTTGCAATACAAATTATAGTCAATTTTAACTTGATCATTCTCCAAATCCACCAACGCCTCGTCCATGTCTTTGTTGTCGGCCTCAAATTCCGTTAAATTTTCTAAGTTAAATTCAGACACAACATTAAGACCAGAACGCTCTGAAAATGGAAAGAACTTGGCCAGAAACAACAAAATGCGACCACAAAAAACCGTATTCTGGGAGCGAGAGAGCCGTCTCAAAAGATCGTTGCACATTCGCAATAAGTTATTCTTGCAGGTGGCGAAGAACAACTCCTCTCGCCACACGGACACATTGTTCTCCACAAAGGTGAACATTTGTTCGCACTTGCTGACGGTTACCGCGTCAAAGACATCACTTAACAAAACCACTGGTATAGTTATTGAAACCATGTCATTGCGGCAAGCCTCAATGGAGAATGTCAAAATGTCCTCTATCCGGGGAATGTCTCCAATCAGGTCATTGAGTAGTATATCACGAAATGCCTGATCCATGGCGGCTTTACGCTCAAAGTCACCGGCCTGTAGGCTGTCAAGTAGCTTACGCAGGGGTTGAATTGAGTTGCCTGTGATGCATATTGGGATGAGATCCTGTGAAACAGAACATAACCTTTAAAATCCTTTTCAGACACATTTTTTAATGAACTCACCCTGAATTGTGTGCGAAGTTTATCAAACACATTGGTCATTCTTAATTGTTTAACAGATAATAAATTTATTGTTTAGCAAATAGCGCTTTAACAATTATAAACAGGATCGAATGCAGTTTTTACAGACGCGTTCATGCAACGAAAACTAAAATTTAATTTTGTGTCGGCTTTCAAATATCAATTTAGGTTTGCTTGTTGAAGTTTGTTAAGTGTCGCAAAAACTGTTATACACCGTTACTCAAGGTGCATACTTAAGGCTGTACGCTGTTGGGAGACGGGAGTCGAACTCAAATACTTTATTTCATTACAACAACAAATCATATAAAGTACGCAAAGTGCATAAAATTAAGTATACATATTTTTTCCAATTTTATATAAAGGCGGTTAGGTTTTCGTGTATATTTTTTTTTTTTTTGAGGTATAAACATATGTACTTAAATTAAGTACATATGAGTTTTCATATAAACGGCGCCACGGAATATCGTTGAACTATTTTTCAATTTTAAAGTTCAATTTTATGGAATTTTAGGACAATTTTGTATGATTAATAAGTATACAAATACGAAACTCACAAATTTAATTTTTTGGTATCTTGTCAACACTGCAATTATATGTATATAGAAAATACAAAAAAAAAAAATTATAACCAGCTTCGTAAAATGAAGTTAAAAACTTCGAATTTTTAAGAATGTTCAATAATTTTTATCTTGGGATATAAACCATATTTTAAAAAAGTAAAATAATTATAACCAGCTTCGTAAAATGAAGTTAAAAACTTCGAATTTTTAAGAATGTTCAATAATTTTTATCTTAGGATATAAACCATATTTTAAAAAAGTGAGCAGTCAGTTTATAGATAATTTCATAAAGATTGCAAATTAAATTTAAAATTGTGTATGGCTTTTATTAATTAAATGCTCACAAATCGATTCCCGCAATCATTTTTGGTAAAAGTAAATTTTTTCGCGAAACGACAATTTTTTCGCGGTTTTTGCTGTAAAAATACCCCTATATTACTTGTACAATGTTGACAAACACGTGTGCAAAATGTTGTGGCGATCCCATTGTCGGTTTTGGCGTAATTGAAAGGTATACCCACACGGTCGTTTAGGAATATTTAAAATTGATAGTTCCGCGGAAAATCGCGGAAAATTTCGAGGATTTTTTCGCGACATAGCTTTTTATAATTAAATGCTCACAAATCGATTCCCGCAATCATTTTTGGTAAAAGCCAATTTTTTCGCGAACCGCGATTTTTTTTCGCGGTTAATTTCCGCGGTACAAATACCCCTATATTACTTCTACAATGTTGGCAAACACGTGTGCAAAATGTTGTGGCGATGTTTTGGAGTAATACCCACACGGTCGTTTAGGAATTTATAAAATAGATGGTCCCGAGGAAAATCGCGGAAAATTTCGTGGATTTTTTCGCGTCATGTTTTTTATTAACCGACTACTGACAAACCGATTACAGCAATCATTTTTGGTAAAAATACAATTTTCGCGGTTTTCGCGGTTTATATTCGCGTTGAAAATATGCCTATTTTACTTTTAGAAAGTTGGCAAATACGTGTGTAAAATTTCGTGGCGATCCCATTTTCAGTTTTGGCGTGATTGCGTAACATACATACATACATACATGGTCGTTTAAAAATGTATATATTAGATTAAAATTAAAATAAATAATTTACCAAAATTTTAATGACAAAAAGTAGTTTATTTCTAGTAATAGTTATTACATTTTAATTGTAAGTATTTTTTAAATACTTTTGTTTTGTTTTGTGGAATATGCTTCTTATTCACTTTCGTCCTTCTCCTTTTTATGTGACTTTTTCTTTCTTTCATCTCGTGCTGACTTGCGTTCTCGTCCTTCTCGGTCTTTGCTTTTTGAGCGACGAGTAGGGCGGCGCTCACGGCTGCGCGTCCTTTCACGACGGGGTGTTTCTCTGTATCGCTCCCGCTCCCTACGTCGCTCTCTATCGCGATCCCTGGCTGGTGAGTCATCTTCGCGTTCAGGACGTGGCATTCTCTCCACCTCATCCGGTACCTTACTGTGTTCCCGATCACGATCACGTTCACGGTCTCGATCCCGTTCTCGTTCCCGTTCCCGATCACGACTGCGATCACGGTAACTTTCGCGTTCTCGGTCACGTTCACGAATTCTCGTCTCACGATTGTCTCGATCCCAATCACGTTCAACATGCCGATCACGTTCCCTCTCACGATCTCGATCTCTATCACGATCGCGAGTACTGCCAACACTTCCACCACCACTGCCTCCTCCACCACCCACACTACCACCACCGCTATCCCGATCTCTATCCCGACCCTCCATCATACCCATAGGCGGCATCATTTGTGGGGGCATATTCATGTTCATGTGCATCGGTGGAATTGGCATTGGTGGACGAATGCCTGGTCCTGGACCACCACCACCCATTGGGGGTCGCATCATATTTCCTCCACCACCACCCATCATCATTGGTGGCATGTTCATACCGGGCGGTGGCACCATTGCTGGTCCTGGTGTCAACTCCTTAATAAAAGACGGCTGCCAACTATTGCCTTGCTCATTCCATTGTGAATCCTGTGTCGGCTCGTAGCCATAGCCAAATACATCGGGCTCCATGAACGGTTCGGGAGGGAAAAATGGAGGAGGTGCACCAGTGTCAAATTTGTTCTGTGGTCTACTGTACTCCCGACGGTCTGCCGTCATCACTTGGATCACATTCTCCTTTTTGGGTGAAGGTAGCTCACGATTCTGCATGCCATTATTACCAATCACATCAATGGAACCCGTTACCTTGCGGCCTGGTGGTGGACCGGCACGTCGCGCTGCTGTCAATGCCCCCGCATACTTGCTGTTGTCGTTCGATGTGAGTGGAGTGAGAGTGCGATTCGCTGTAGCATTGAATTGATTGTTGTCTGGATGAGCTGTGTGGTTGTGGCGTTCGCTCGTTTTTAGATTGAACAACTTGCTTGGTGCATTCGAACCCACTGCCAATCCTTGCAGGCCGACACCACTTTCATTCACACGCATCAACTTTTGACGCTCACAATATGCTCGCCATGTTTCTTCGTTAAAACCGTAATTAAAGTAATCCGTAATATCGGCACCGGGCTTTCGCCACGGTTTCTCATCTAGCGAATCAATGCTAAACTCATGCACATGCATGCCGTTGATTGTGCCCTCACTTTCAAACTCCTCAATGTTAAATTTTCCAGTAGTTTGTTTCGGCTTGTCTTGTGTGGGCGCGGTACCCGCAGCCAAGAGCGTTGACTTCTGCTTGATGTTGTAACTACTTGGTCCCGATTTGATGTCACCAATTACAACGTTGATGTCATCGCTGTCATCTGAATCGGACTCTCCATTGTTAGTGCGCTCCTTGGGTTCATTGGAGTCATCCTCGTCATGCTCTTCCTCTTCCATTTCGTCGGCACTGTTCGCCTCACGGATGCTGTCCAATGCAGATTCCTGTTGGACAAAAATTTCATGTCAGACAAATCATCATAACCTCAAAATAAAAAAAATAAATAACATGAAACTAAATAATACTTGTGTGACCTGCTGGAGTTTAGCCAGTTCATCATCGCCGTCGTTCTCTGGATCTTCGGTGTTTGGTTTATTGGATGGAGATTCGCCATTTTCATCACCGGGCGGTGCAATGCTACCGTCTTCAGGAAATTCGGGATTGCCGGGGCCGTACAACCAGCTATCCTCATTCACCTCGTCCGTCATGATTTTTTAATTTCAATTTGCGGTTGTGATATTGTGTATCCTTTATCGATCAAAACAATTTAAAGAATACAATTTTTTGTTAGAAAATTTAGTTTAATTTAAAATTTTGCAAATCCTGCACAAATCATTTGATACGAAATTTTAAAACAATCAAGTAGATTTATGTAAACGAATTTACTGATATCAAGCGCGTTCCTGTCAAAGTACAATTATCAACAAAATATATATATCTGATAATTTGCGCAAATTGAATACAGGGCATTTTAAATTTCATAGCATAATTATTAAAATTGGTTTACACGTTGCTTTTTGGAGAACATATCAAAATATGTATTCTAAAGAAAATAATAATCGTTATTACAGAAAGCATAACAACTTTAAAATATTAAACCTACATTATTTATAAGTAATCAAAGCTTAATTTATTATATAGGCTGCGGGCATAAAGCTCTATATACCTTGGGCTGCGGGTAATGTTCATGAGTCAATGAAGGGTTGGGAAAAATTATATCAATTATTTTTCGCTAGATGGCCAGTGTTATCGCATCGGGCCGACATTTGTACTTCGTTATAGCTTCGTAATATCATTCATGAATCAGGGTCTTTTTTTTGTTAAATTGTGATTTCAGTTGAATCATGTTATTCATGAATGTTATTGATCCATTCCGTTGTATCTTGGGCGTCGATGATGAGGCTTCGGAGTAAAAAGGCGAAAATGCGCAATGTTTTTGATATGAAGGTGAAAACTCAAGACGAGCTACTAAAATTGGGGATGATGCCTACGGTCTCCAAACTTTAACAGCTATTTTATGCCCAATCTTCCATAGGGTCCATTTCTGTAATTTTAATATCAACAAACTGAAAGCCGTAACATCGAAAATGTTATTAAAATCGTCAAAATAATCGAAATATGTCTTAAGATCAACCAGGAGCTCCAGATTGACCACAAAAAAGTTTTAAACCGTTTGCGTATCGCTGACTTTAGAAAGGTAATCGATGTTTGACTGCATACTAATTCCTTTTCAAAACTTAGTGGCTAAAAACATTTAACTACTTGTACAGAAGGCTTGTGCTTTTGTTGTACTTATATATATACTTTATACTAAAAATTCCGTTAATTCCTGTGACGTTGTTTCTGCTGCTTAATGGAATAACGGTTTTGGTAAATAAAACACAATTTTTATTAAATTATTTTTTTTTTGTATTTTAATTAAAGAAATTAAAGTTGTTTTATTGTACAGAATATTAATTTAAAAAATAAACACATATTTTGATTTATTATTGCAACACTAAATTAGTTTTTTTAAACTTGGATACAAACAATAAACTTTAGTACTTTGTAAGAGTTTTGATTGGCTTTGAAATAATTATTTCTCTTTTTTTCATTTTTTTTGGAAGTACTTAATTAGATTTTAGTTGTATAAAACATTTATTTAATTTTCTATTTCGATTAAATATTAAAAATTGCCCTCACAAACCGTAGAAGCAACAAGAAAAATAAAAAAGAAAAGTCGTGAGCGGTGGCGAAGGCACCACCATCCACAGATGTAAATACATCAAAATTGTCTTCACAAAGTGATAAGGCGCACGTTAGTTTTTACAATTTAGCAAAATAGGTGAGCTGCGACACCCACCAAAAATAGCAAAATGTTTTTTTACAAGCACTTTTGGTGTTAATTTCCTGATGAGTTTTACCGAAACAAACTCACTGAATAAGTAAATAACGAAATAAAAACGAAATGTATTTTTAAATTGGCACAAAAATTAAATGCAAATTAAACATTTTTAAATAACAATATATTTTATAATTTGTTTAATAATTTTTAATTAAATTTAATATTTTGTCTGGCACTTTGTGAGTTTTGTTCAAATCCTTAATTCTTTTCTTTTTCCCTTTATTTTGTAATCGAAATTAACAATTAATCAACAATCAAAAATAATTAATTAATAATTATAAATATACTTTAAGGCAATTAGTTTCTTGGTTAATATTCAGCATGTTTGTGTGCTATTCGTTTAAATTTAAGGACACTAGAGGAGTTCAATTAAAAACTTCAATCCAATCGGAAGCTGTGCTTCTCGGATTTCTTTTCAACGCGAGATTCCGTGTGCGTTGTCATTGTCTGACGCTCCATAACGCGCTGTGTCATCGAGGCAAGACGCGAAGAAGTACCAGCGTCAATGAGGCTCAACTTGCCGCTGTCCGTTTGGGTCAGATTCATGCGTCCGAAATCCTCGCTGAGGGTGGGCGGCTTGTCTGATGAAGATGTGTCGAAGCTGCGTGTCTCGTATCTGCTAATTAAAGTTAAAAAAATAGAAAAAGTTCTCGAAGAGACTGATATTTTTTCTGAAACACTAACCTTGTCGTGAAGCCCTCGTAGTTTTGTCCATTGTGTGCGGGTGATTGGGGTTCATGTCCGTCATTAGAAGAGGTGGTTGTTGTTTGCCGAAAAGTGCTCATTGTATTGGTTGGAGACTGTACAGACTTTAAGTTGTTGTTCAATGTGCCAAATGTCTTCTCGTGTAGATCCTTCACGCACGCTTCTAAATTGGGATTACGCGTTTGCACCAGCGACGAGTTGAATGAGCGTTGAGCTAATCCACTGGACGGTGAAGTATCAGCGGATGAGGGTTGATACGGCCGTGGTATGGCATTGGCTGTGAACACATGTCGTTGCTGTTGATTCTGAACGGCGGCCGGAGAAATGAAGTGTGCCGGTGAAGGTGGTGTATGCATTGGCGGTGAATAGTTGCTGGGCTTAGGCAAAGTTGGTGGAGGTGGTGGAAGTGGTGATTGATAACCATAATTGTTGTCAGTGTCTGAATCATCAGCGCCCGATCCTGTCGTCACCTTTGGACGGTATTTTGCTTGTCGAATTGCCACCAATTTATTGCGGGCATCTTCCAGTTGTTTCTCCATGCGCAACACTTCGGAGCGGGCGTTAATTTCCTGTGCCATTCCATCAACCATACTGGTATTGATTTTAAGGATGTGTTCCTCCTCCATATCAAGAGCCTTTTGTGCGGCACGTACAAGATTGTCTGTAGACTTTATGACAGCGTTACCAGCCGCTTGAAGACGACGTCCAGTTTCGGAGTTCGGGTCAGATTTTACTTTGCATGCAATCAAAAGTTGTGCTGTTGATGCGGCAACTTGTTTCGCCGACGAAATGAGAGTCTCCTCAGTGCCAACGCCAAGAACAAGATTTTGTGCCGATTCAACTAAACTGTGTGTGGCTGCAGCCACGAGACGGGCAGCTGATATCAAACCCTCAGACCACTGACCATCATCGGATGAAGTGAGTGGTCGATTTGACACTTTGCCTTGCTCAATCAATTCGCGTTGTGCTGCATTGGCGGCACGTACCAAAGCTGAGGACGCCGCCATAATACCTTTGGCCGCCTCCAGAATCATTTCATCGAATTTCATGTTCTCATCGGCTTCCTACGATATAAAGTCAAATGAAATAAAGAAAAATCCTTGAAAATGTTCAATTTTAGAAAACCAATTTGAATTAAAAAGTACATGACGAAATTTGAAAGAAAATGTTTGTTAGTTTGGAAGAAAATGTAATTATGATGAAAACGATGGCCACAATAATAATATGTTTGATTCCTGGGTGCAAACCAAATACAACAACCAAGAATATCAAACATATCTTACTGTGCACAACCACCACCAGAAGAAAGTTGAAGCGCAGCAAGTCACTAATGCATTTTTCTTTGATTATAGTTTAAAAGAGCATTTATGCAATGAGACAAACACAAAATCCAATCTCACCTTGATGTCAGACGTCCGACGTGGTCGCAAGTTGGCAAGCTTCTTAGCTGCTGCGTCAATAGAAGCGGCCGCACCCAACAGTTCGTTTTCAGCAATAACGGTTGGATCTTCTGGATCCACCCAATCGGAACCCTTCAACAATTGGGCCATCGCCACCAAATCGGTTACACACTTTGCAACGCGACGCGAAGAATGTACACGCTCCTCGGCGGTGCATCCCTTAAGAACACCCTCCAACAGCGAACGATATGCGACGGCTACCGAAGCACCAGCATCAATTGTGCGTTGTCTTAAGTCAACAGTTTCGGCGCAACTCCATGCAACAGACTGTGTAAACAAAATTTTAGTGGAAATTCAAATTTAGAACAAAAATTCAAGAAGGTTACCCGACAAACAATAAGCATCTCCGAAATGACGCGGCGTCCAATGTTGGCGGCTGCCACAATGTCCACTTGCTGATTGGATGCACCAGCGGCAACAGCTTTAGCGGTTGCTTGCGTTACATTTTTGGTGACACGAATCAAGTCTTCAGGTGTGGCTGGAGCACCACCAGCTGGTCCGCTGTTTGGACCATAGTTTGATTGCATGGCCTGAATTAAACAAAATTTTAATAAGATACATTTTAATTATTTAAAAATATTAAAATATACCCGAATCTCTTGAGAAATCGCTTCAACTGTTGCCTCCATTGCTCTGGTTCCACGGGTATGTTCATCTTCCACTGCTTTCACAGTTTTAAGAAGTGATGAAACGTTAAGCACCATTACCTAATTTGGGTAAATAAAATATTAATTTAATGTTTAATTTTTAAATGAGGAATAATTAAAAAAATATTTACATTAAATTACGGCGACTCATATTATGATTAATTACCATTTTTATTTAAACCTTTCATTTTAAACACAATTGTTATGATTATTTCTAATTTTTTTTTTTAAATATTTATCATTATTCATTGTTTTCCATAAATTTTATTTATTCTTACAAATGGTTTTGCTAAATTTTAAATTTTTTGGCACTAATGCGCTATTCAATTGGTAGTTAATTTTTTATTTTTTAAAAATGAAAACAAACAAAACGCTTAATAGCTGCGAGTACAATTAATTCTCAACGGTACGATGAATGCAAAGGAAATATGAAACTTTTACAGATCAAAAGACTTCCGCTCAATCAAAATTTAAAACTGAAACAATAGGCTGAAGCTCAATGGAAATTGTTACTCAAAGGATTCAGCTTCACTATGCAATCCCTACAATTATGCAACTGTAAACTTTGTACAAAGCGTACATTTAATTTGTTACTTCTTTAAAATAAAATAAAATCGTGCTTCAAAGGATTCAAATAACAATGCGTTTGTTTAAATTATTCAGTTGAATTGAGACAAAATCGGCAGAAATAATTAAAAGAGCCATGGGATAGCGTCTGACCAATTTCTTCATTAATATTAATGCAGTTTATTTTTAAGTTGCAACTACCAATTGAAAAGCGTATTTTTCTTAACAACGAAGATTCAAAGATTTTCCAAGCATTTTTGAAATTTTGTATTTTGTATTAAATATTAACTTAAAATAAACTTTACGATATGTTTTTTGTTTATGGCACTTAGTTACCTGCATCTTGTGAAAGTGATTTAATAGATTACATGTTTGAGACTCAAAGCAAAGCTTTTAATCTGACTCGACGATTTGAATTATTACAAAATTATTAAAAACCCTGATTGAATTTATGTTTAATTGATTAACAACCATTTTCTTTTATCCAGTATATTGCTGTTACGACTAATCGTAGATGGTTTCGGTTCGATTTATTGCTTAAGTATTTAAAAATTAGAATAAAGCTGAGTAAAAGTTAAGTAAAAATACCGAAAAGAAAATAGTTAATAATTAAAATGATTACAAATAATATAAATTTTAAAAACATAATTCCAACGGACAAATTTTATTGTTTAACTTACAAATAAGACAAAACTGTTACATGTAGTTTAAAAGTTTAGACTTTAGATAAGTGAAAAAGAAGAAAATTTTTAAAGAAAATACTTTAGAATTATTGTTAACAATTGAAGAGACCAAAAAAGGTGAATAGCCAAAAACGAATGCCCTTCCTCAATTCAATTAATTTGTATTGGAGTTTTTTCTAGACCACAAATTGTGCATTCTCAATATCCGAGTAACGTTTCCGGTTGAAAATTGGTGTCGCCGGCAAACGCAACAGCTCCTCGTCCGGTCCCTCTGACGCATACCAGTCCGTATCCGAGGAGAAGCCACAATTGGCCGTCATCGCAATGGCAGCCACACTACTCGCCCGGGACGGGGTCTTCGTTCATCCCAACAAATTCAGACAATTTTAATCCATACTGTTTCCATACTTTTATGTGTATTTTCATTGAGAGTTTTTAGTAGACGTCGATTTGGCATAATATACAAAACTTGTACGGTTTTTTTTTGAGGCGCAACCACAACAATAATACTCGTAATTACAAAATCAATTAAAAATTAAAAACAGAACAAAAAGGGGAGGCAGGGCTGGACGTTGATTTGGTAAATTTATTATATATATAATAGTTTAATTATTAGACACATAGAAAGCACAGAAAATAGATTGAAATAAGTTGAAAGACAAGTTGAGACATTGAAATAAAAGTAACAAATAATAACTAAAAACTAAAAGTTCTAAATTAAATTTAAAATATGTATAATTTGCGTAAACATAAATTGAGGCTGAACGTCTTGTGGTCAGCTTAATGTCACGAATAATTACAGACAACAATTATTTTTAAATTATAATTCTGTAAAATTCTCCCATTCCGGCACACACGTAAATGTGGATGGGGCGAGCAGAAGAAGAAGCAGAACCCGGTTGGCCTGATCAGATTCTTAATGTGTTTGCACTGTGTCTTTTATGTTTCTACATGTTGGATATGCACAGGGCTCTGAGCATCTGTGGAGGATTCGAAGCGGGTGTGAAATTTTGAGGGGCCCAAATTAATTTTTTTAAAGTTTCAAAACAATTAAAAGTAATACAAAACGAATTGGACAAATTCAACATTTAATTCATACGGACATACGTTAAAAAATGTTGAAAGCAAAAGATGCAATACAAACAACATTACCAACTAAATAATCAAGCGAGTGCGAAACCCCACAACATTAAAATAATACAACGAAAACATTTAACCCATAAACTGAGAGGAAGCCCCTATCGTGTGGATGCATTCATTAGACAATGTGACGAAAACGAGTAGAGATGGCAGAAGATGTGGATGAGAAGCCCAACCGTTATTTTAATCAGGCAGATAAACATCAAAAAACAAAATAGACAACAAGCAAAAGACGTGCAATGTAAACGAGACTTATTTATTTAATAGGCTTTAGAATTATTTCCTTCAATTTCCTTAAAGTGATTGTCAAGTGAGTGGGTGTAGTGCTTTTTCAATTTACTTATTTTATTAAATGATAGGTACTTATTTCGAATTTAATCATGCACCTTGATATTGCAATAAACAAGATTTGCATAATCAGTTTTCATGAAAAAATTTTTAATTAAGAAATTAAATTTTTGGTTTTATTTTCCTTTGCATCTTATTCCATATTAAAAATGGAAGGATTGCAAGGGATAAATTTTTTACCGATGAGTTTAATGATATTTCACTAAATAAAAATCGTTATTGAATTTTTATTTTTCCTAATTAATTAAATTAAACTTTGATACCATTTTAGGTAATTTTTACAATTGAAAATTTAAAATCATAATTAGTAAGAATTAAATTTCCTTTTCGGATTAGATCAATTAACTCCAATTTAAAACAATTTCGTGTATATTAATTCGAACTTTAAAAAAATTAATAATAAAAGACGAACAATATAAAAATGAAAACAACAGCAATGAAAATACAATTGAGAGCAATGCGGTTAAGTGCCATAATAATTATTAATCCATAATCTATATATTTGTTTTGTCGCATTTTATGCCTATTTATTAATTTTTTAAAAAACAATAATAGTAACTATTAAAGTCCTGAAAATTACACAACGATGAACGCCTTAATCCAGCATTAAATTTAAGTTAGCCCAGTATTGTTAAATTATTTTTGCGATTCAAAGTCAATTTTGTTGAAAAGGTCCCTTTATATTAATTGAAACATCTGATTTTATTTTATTTTTAATTTTCAACCATGAATCGCATTTAAATGTTATAAAAATTAGCGCCACAATATTTAAAAAATATTATTTTGTTAAAATTGAACCAAAAGCCGCTATTAGAGTTATGTAGTTTAAATATAATTGGATAATTAATCAATGTTAGAGAAATACGCCTTTGCCCATTCAAATATTTGTATCATTTTATAAACAATTGGTCCAATTGTACAGTTAATTAATTAATAGTAAGTGTGAAAAAAAACTCACCCTTGCACTTTCTTTGAGGTCATGCATAGCTGGATCATGAATCGGTTTGCCAGAAGCCAATTTGGTGGCATTGATAAGCTCGCCCAACGCGGCAGCCACATCTTTTACGGCATTAATAACCATAACCTGTGAATCTGGTTGTGTCGATCCCAAACTGCTGGCACCCAATTTGACGGCATCAGCAAGTTGCACTACAAAAAATTTAAACAAAAAAATGCATTAAAACAAAGCTGAGAAAAACCCACATTTAAAATACTCACGAATAGTGGTAACTGCATTCTGAGCAGCGGCCGCTAATTGGTCTTGTGTGCCAGCAGCACCAGCCACCAACACCTTTGTGTCTTCCACCAAAGCCTTGGCCGTCTTCAAAATGTGCTCCCGATGATCCGCAAACGAACCATCACCATCAGCATGCAAAGTGCCAGCAGTAGCAAACATAATTGTTGTATCCAAATCGCCGATAATACCCGAAACAGTATTTGCTGCATTGATGCAAGCTTGTGTTCCCCGGGAGCCAGCCTGTAGAGCAGCCAAAACCTGTGACACCTTCTCGGACACATCACGTGCCCCCTTTGACATATCCATAATGCTCTGTGGGTCATTCGATCGGACACCAGCACCAAATGAAATCAATGAACCGGCCGATCTGCCCAACTCTTGCACTGTATTGCGTATGCGAATCGACACATCTGGTGAGGTAGTCGTTGTTGAGGCACCAACTGAGTCCTGAGCCAATTGACCATAGTGACGGGTCATGTCGACGGACAGCTGCGCCAAACGCGATGGATCCTGTGACGCCTTTGCGTTCATGTCATTGGCGAGACGTGCAATTTCTTTGGCGCTCTGCACCATGCGTGTTTGATAGTCAACAAATGTGTCTGAGATTGAGGCACCCAAAAGTGATTGCCGTTTGTCAGTAAGGCGTGAAATGGAACGGGAGATTTGCTCCATCAGACCGGTTACAATGCCACTCTCAGTGGACAACTTTTCGAGTGTTGAACTTAACTCTTGAATGGCTTCACGTGTGTTCTCCACGCTGTCATCCAATTTGGCGTGCATTTGCACAGCCCGAGGATTACCGCCAGCCTCCTTGGCCACTTGGACCATTTCACGAGCACTCTCAATCACCGACTTCGTTTGATCCAACAGCTCTTGTTGCTGATTAGAGTGGACGACAAGGGTGCAAGCACCAATCGCACCGTTCGTAAGTGGCACTGCGTACTTGGCCACCTCACCCACAGAATGTCCTAAACTTTCGGCATTCTTTTTGCCCGACAATTTAATTGGATCCAATTTCTCGTGCAAGTCACTAAGTGCGTTCAATGTTTGACTGGTGAATCCTTGTAAATTGTTATCCGTGCGTTTGGCTAATCCTTGAATGCTGATTGACATCGCAGATGAGTCCAATTCGCGGCCGCATTGACTGAGGATATCGAGAACTTGATCACATTGACCTTGTCCAGGTGCTTTGTCTCGAATACTGTCCACCAATTGCTTGACACTTTCAGACACTGGTTTACTATGCATTGCAAGTTGTTGCCACACTGGTGGATCTTCTGGTGCCACCGCAAGACTTTTTGCGGCTTTCACCATTTCAACCACACCATCTAAGACGCCACGTCCTGAATGTAAAATTGGCTCCTGTGCTTTACGTCCTTCTGGCGAAATTTTAGCCGGAATCGAAACAAATTCAGAGCTGGATGCGAATTGGCACAAACGATTTACGGCATCCAAAAGTGGTTGCACAAATTGAGAGCGGGATGGTGCCGAGTAGTTGTCTTCAAGCCCTTTGACTTCTTGCACCAGATCGGATGTGGTATTGGCCACACATTTAGCATCTTCAATAAATTCATTCTTTGCCACTGGATTGGAAGTGGACATGCTGGCATGACGACAATTGTTGCACAATGACGAAGTGTGCTTAGCAATGATAGTCAGTGCTGAAATTTTCTGTTGTTTTGTAGAATTGGGACTGCTGACGATGTCACAGTTCTGTCGAATACCCTGATATGCTCGCGACAATTGTGCATGATCAATAATGCCGGGACGTCCCGAAGAGCTTGTTGGATGCGATACTCCAATGAGATAGGAGGCTTGTGCCGCTGACTCAATAAGTCCCCGAATAGATTCAGCTACTGAATTGACGGCATGTCCGAACTCAACGTGCTGTGAATGCTTTGCATTGTTAATCATTCCAGAGATAGCATAGCCCAGACTACGGGACTTTTCGGTAGCCGTCTCAACACAATCGTAATAACCTTGATCAGTGAGCGCCTCATTCGGATTATCCAACATTGGACGCAGCGCCTCAATGCTTCGGATGGCGCTGTCGCATTCCTTTTGACCGGGTGCAGCCGATACACAGACATCCACCAAATAGTTGATAGACTCCGTGACACTTCTAGCCGCTGCTGCCAATTGATTTTTGGCATTGGGTTGAACAGGATCGGCAGCAATTGACTTGGCAGTAGAAAGTAGAGAACACGATGTGGCTGAGACACCACGCAACCCATTAACCATATCACCACGGACTGTAGTGTCACGGGTTTGGCCCGCCATTTCCAAAGATACAGTTAACAAATCCTTGTAAGCATGACTGAATTCTTGACTCGTTGTGGCTAAGAGGGCTGAGCTAGAATAGGATTGGGCTACATCGCCACCAGCAAGGTTCAAACTTTCAGCAGCAGACTTCAGTTCGGTCTGCAATTGTGAGTAAGATTTGTCTGTCGGTGGAAATTCACCCAGTGATAAAAGCTCACTTAACTCACTGACGTTTTTAAGAGCATCATCAACTTCTCGCTGGCCCGGGAGACACTCAACTGTTTTCGTTAAAGTAGCTGTGACCTCTTTGGCAGTGTGCGCGAGCATCTGTGGATCACCCAAATTCTGAAGCATACGCTGGGCTTCCTCAACCAAACGCATTGAACTGATCACAACATCATCGGCGCAATAAATAACATTCGGATTATTGGAAGTGGCTGCTACGCCACGAACACTCTTTGTGAACTCACCCAAGGCAAGTGCAGTGTCGCGACCAGCAGCACCGGCATATGTCCGTTGGCCCTGAGAAACTGCCGACAATAATTGAGACATGGCAATGCCCACACCCTTGGTGGTTTGCATTAGCTGTTGTGAAGTGATTTCGGCTGACTCGCCTGGCAGTGGACGCAAATTGCCATGATCAGCAGCCTGCTTAGTGTCATTTAACACATTGCGCAGATTACCGATGGCGTCAAGCGCAGACTCCAATTCCTGGCCACCACATGCCTCACGTGCACGAGCCGCTGCTGATCCCAAATCATGCAATGAATGACTTAATTTCAAAGCGCATCGCGACAACTCGTTGGCTGTGACTTGGTCGCGTACAGTGGGTTGCAATGAACGTCCTGAAGTGCTTACATTTGTTCCGGGTTCAATGAACTGTTCGGCAACTTCAATAAGGCCTAGTTGTGCATTTGCGTCATCCGGGAATGACATTGTGTTCTTTACAGCTTGCACAAGACGTGGTATCATGTTAGCAGTGCTGCGACAATCTTGCAACAATTGCTCCTTCATTTGATGGTCTTCACTATGTTGCACAGCGTTTTGGGATGCTGAAATGCACTGAGTTGCCGATGAGGCTGCTTCCTTGGCACAGTGACCCAACCGGTTGATGAGCTTACGCTTGATTGCTGGCGTATTGGCTGTTGTTGTTGTAATGTCACGCAACTCTTCGGCGGCAATTCGCAAAGCTTCTTGATGGGTTGACTCATGTGGACTACTAGCACAAAGTCTAGCTGCCTCAACCATTTTAGCAGTGGCATCAGCAAGCTGTTTGGCTGCGGCCAATAATTTTCTTTGCATTTCAGAGTCATCTTGTTGCTCAGCTTCACCTTTAATGCTTTGAATTAACATGGCTGTAGCATGACCAAGAGCACGAGCCTGTCGCACCATTTCTTGTGGATCCGACAATGACACTAACAGATCTGTGGCAACGAGAACATTTTCAACGGCACTAGGTTCATCAACGACTCTAGCGCGTTCACGTCCACTTAACTTAATGTGATCCAATAAATCGGTCAACGTTTTCGACACGTCAGTAGCAGCGGCCAACAAATCTGAACGCAACTGTGGATTGTTGGTTGCTTCATTGCAAATTTGCACCAAACTTGTGACAGCACGTCCCACTTCACGAGCGGCCGCCTCTAGTTGCTCACGACAGGCAGCACTGTGAAGGGTGGGTGCAACCACTTTGGCGCAAGCCACCAATTGCGATGTGGCTAAAGCACATTGACTGGCAGCACCAATAACTTTGTTACGCATTTCATCGTCCTCACACTCCCCCGCCACCGATTTGGCACGCAGCACCAAAGCAGCGGTGGTATTGGCCACAGCTTTTGCCAAAGCTAACAACATGTCATGCAATTCGCGGTTTTCTTCGGTTTCCTCACCGATTGTGCTCAGCACCTGACCACTTGCCTCACCCACACGACTGGCAGCACTAAGGAGGTTTTGACGTGGCTCCTTACTTTCGGGTTCGGCGGCCTTAAGTAGATCACTCAAAGCGGTGCACAATTTGCGAGCAGTCTCCAGCAATTTGTCGCCTGAGTAGTCATCATCCATGAGAGCGCAGATAAGTTTTACCTCTTTTGTTACCTCGGGGATAGTTTGGGCAATCTGCGAAACCGCAGCACCCATTGCTTCGGAGTTTATGTCATCGGGTTGGGAGGCAGTGACCACCTGGGCGGTGGCTGCATTCATTTGTGCAATGTGTGTGGTAACCGCTTGTTTGGATGATTCCATTGTGGTCTCACGCCATTCAATTGAATGTTTGTCACTACCCAAGTCGGGAATTGACGCCTGTTTGAATTTAGGATAAATAATGTTTTTGAATATTTTTGTAGTTTTTTATGTGGCTTTCAACAGTACCTTTGTTCGAAGGTCTTCTTCAGCCTCGCGAAGAGCATCTTGGCCGGCTGCTATGTAACCGAGTAAGGCTCGTTGCGGTTCCGTAAGAACGGAGCTGATACGTGATTCGCGTAACTGTGAGAAAGGGAGATTTAAGTATCAATTGATAAGGTGCAGAGTGCTTTCTAAATGAAACTAATACTGAATATTCAGAGTAAGTTCCACTGTAAAATGTTAATTGCTTTAGCAATTCGGAAAATGAGAATACGTGTTAATATCACCTACGCCTATTTGAATGCCATCCAATGCGATTTTATGAGAATGATACGATTAAGCAGCATGAAAATAAAATTAAAGAAACATTTAGATTATTATTATTGTGATTCGGTTGTATTTTATTGATGAAATAGGGCTTTTAACCGGTTCAACGTTTAATCGAAAATTCCAAATGAACCGGTTAAATTCCATCAACGATTTTAATGTAGCCAAAACGGTGTATACTTAAATAAGGAGTTAAAGCTACATACAATAGACAAAATAAAAAATAAAAAAATTATATACTGCCAGATTTAGCAAAGTTCCAATGGATAAACAAACTAAAATTTATATCTAGGAGGCAAGCAGACAGAAATAGAAATAAAAGAAGCGTGATGACGATTAGTGGTAACTCACCATTGGAGGTGGATGGGCAACGTTGACTTGTCCTACAACAGCGCCATATTGCACAGACGACATATCCTGATGTGTAAACGACTTTTCACCTTTTGTGCAAATTTGCAGTAACATAAAAGAAAGAAAACCAAAATAAATCAAATAATTGAAGAAACAAAGCATTTGCAATAAAAACATTTCATGGACCATTTTTTAAGTAGCGGTTCACGGCCCTTGCTCGCACAAAACATAAAATATTGCTTAACGAATAGGCACTTAAGGAAGCGTGTCGTTCGCCTAATTGTTCTATTTATGTACAATGAAGTGCTCACATTCAGGCGTGTAATGTGTGAAAATAAGGAAACTCTTTTGCTTACCGTCTGCGCCACGAAGAATCACTGGTTTCGCCAAATGTTCCGTGTTATATTTGCCAATTTTGTTGGTCTCGTGCTGCAAAAATGTTGCCCTGAAAACGAACAAAAACTTTCCAATAAAAAAAGACACCCTTTTATACAAAATAGACTGAAAAATCATACTTTGATGGTGCAACACTCTCCTCCACCATGGTCGAGCCTTCATCGCCCTCAATACCGAAGTGATCTTTGCTCTGCTTCTTCTTCAGTATGATGTCAATGTAACCAGCGATGAGTTGCACAATTTGTTCCGCCTCAGTGGTCTGCACCGAATAGTATTGATCGGCGTAATCGCCGAAATCCAGGGTGAAAGTGTTAGGGGAAGCGCCCCACCTTCGTACTGTTGTCAATGGCCACGTCTTAAGAATTTCTTTCGTATGCTCATCCAATCGCAACACTGAGTCCTTTGTGACGCCCAACAAACGTGGCACCAATTTATTGCGCCCCGACATCTTTTCCTTCACCAAAAAGAATGTCACACCATATGTGGGCAATTCACGTGCCGTCTTTGTGTACAGAACTTTAGCGTCAATCTCACTCAGACCCACATGCTTGCGATGCTCACCAAACACTTTCTTCTCAATATTCTTGACACGCACATACGATTGCGGCAGAAATTCTTTTAAATCTAGAAAACCCATCTTGTGCTTTTCCTCGTTAAAATCACCAAATTGAATGTGCGATTGAATGCCGGCAAACTCACAGGCTTTGTCCTGTGTAACCGGATGTGTGCCGTCAACAATGGCGTCACGTGCTTGCACATACAACAAATTCAACTGAACCGGATCACGCGAATCAATATTTTGGTCGGAGAAGAAGAAACGTCGTCGCAACAGCACCGTGTCCATTTCGTCGATGCCCTGCTCTCGCAAGGTCTTGCCCACATCCACCCAATTGATTTCGTCGTCTGTTTTCAACTTCTTGCGCAAACTCTCCATTTTGGTATCACGATCTTTTTCGGTGAAACGTTTTCGCAGTGTCAATGTGCCAAAGTTGGAACGATTATCAGGCACATTTTCGTTTTGACCCTCCGCGTCCTCGTGCACCAAACCATACTCCTCGTGATTGGTGATGCCGATCTTTGTGCATATCACCACCATGAGTTGGGACACCGGCTGCGAGTCATCCACCAATATTGTCTTGATTGCACCGTCCAACATGCGGACGCGCAGTGTTCGCAATTTGCGTCTGTACTCTAGGACGTCATGATTGCGTAGCAAGTAGTAGCCTAGATTGCGACCGGATTCTAACCAGACGCCTTGCTTGTTGTCTTCGTCGGATAAAAATAAACCATATTCTGAAGCTGTGGGTTGGAAAAGGGATTGGTTAGAGGGGTACAAAGGATAACACTTTCGGGAAATAACAAAATAATAAGAAACTTACGTTGTCCTTGAACAGCTTCGGCAAATTTGTCTCGAATTATTTTGCACGCATCAAAGACGGTTGTTTGCGGATCGAATTGTATCGTTTTTGTAACACGTCCGCCCTCCAGACTGATTTTAAGCGATAGCGTTGCCATGCTGACGAGTCTGTCACTGCAATATTAAAGGAAAACATTGTTTTGAGCATATTTGTTCGTTTGAATGGAGAAGCTAAAAATATAATTGGCCAAAAAATAAAAGAATAAAGCTTCCAACTATAATTCATTGATTGAACGACATCAGATAGTGAGAGACACACACATCAGATTTCAATTAAATTGCAAATACTTCATATTTTTAGCCTTCAATTTCAATCATCGATCATGTTTCTTTCATTTCCGCTTTCTGTTGATTTAATAAATCACTTTTCATTTATACTGCGGTATTCGTCTGTGTGAATTCCACACCCTCAGCTACACACACAGCACTACAACAGTGCAATCACAGCCACCACTGTTTGTTTAGGATCGTGTTTTTCATTTTACTGAAATTAAACTGGAAACTTCAGAAGTCTCTCACATAAGCCAACTGTGCCGTTCGGATGCAAACTGATAGCTCAATTCAAACAGTGTCGTGTTTTTATTTTTTGTTATTCTTCATTTTAACTTTTTTTGTTCGCCTTATTTTCAAAGTAAAAGTACATCTTGCTGATGCTTTTATGAAATTGCTTTAAAAGGCCAACGTCAGCCAATTTGGATAGAACACAAACTGCCATACATTCAATTCAATTGCCAACTACCCCTCGTTGTTTATTCACAGCGTAAAGTGATTTCAAATCTTACTAAACAATAATCGGACAAAATGATGCACTGCAAAAATTGTTTGAAAACAACTATAAGATACGAGCTAGTTAATTCTTGGGGGAAAGTAATTTAAAATCGTAACTCGTTTCAACCTCAATCGGTAGTATGTCCTCAAGCCGCATAAAAGCAGTCTTATATTATATATTATAAAGTTGGCGCGAAGAAAAAGAGGAAGAACACACTGAAAGAGGTGATATAAGGTTTTTTTTTGCGTTGAGACACTACTTGAAAGAAAACCCCTCTTAAAGCAAACACTCGTGTGAATGTGGCTGTCCTTTTTCAAGCATATCGTGTACACATCCATCCTGTCCACTTGAGCGTATCCCAAACACATCTATACACTTTTATGTGGTGCAAAGGGATCCCAGAGGTGAGGGCGTTCCACTGCCATGTGCACTGCAACCGATTCACAATAAATAGTTTGGCTTTTCATTTGTCTTGGGGATTGTGTGGGATGGCAGTGGTGGTGGTGGTGGTGGTTGGCAATGGAGGGTTAAATTCATTTCGTTTCGTTTAAAAAGCGTCTACATTCTCTTTAAGGGTGTGTACATGCTTTTCTTCTTATTCTTGTGTGCGCTTTCCATACAAATAAGTGTTTCATCAGCAAACACTGCATAGCAATGACGACAATGCCACAAAAAGCTTGGTCTGGTGGGTGGGCGGGCATAGTGGGTGGAATGTGAATGAAATAATGGGACGTGGTTGAGAGTGTAAAATTATCGGAGGGTGTTTTCTCTTCTTTTTTTTGCTGCATGTTTTATTGATTTTTCAACCGTTCTGTCGAGATGCTTTTGCGACGCTTCAGTCTTGCAGATTGGTTAAATAGTCGTCTTCGGCTTCTCTTTTTTTTGGAGAGACACTTTAAATTTAAGGAGGCACGCTGTAAGGACTTAGCACAAATCCGCAGCTTAGTTAGGCACATTTCGAATTGAAGATTTAGATTTCTCTGGTGTAACTAAAAAGGGATTGGGTTGTTTGACATTTTAATGTGAAATTTTGCCAAATGTGATTGCTTAATCGTGAATAAATAAGGTAAAAGAGTAAATTTGATTTGAAATTGCAATCAAACTATTAAATTAAAGCTGTTACAAAAAAGTTTAAAATATTTAAAATACAACGAAACAAATTTTAATTTATAAATATTAAAATGTTTTACGCATAAATAAAGGAACACCCGTACAATTATTTTCAAAACATTCACTTCTATTCGCATAACTAAAGTGGATAACAATCTCCCCGCACACACAATGTTTTAAGGCCAACCACAAACTGGCATCCATGAAAATAATCTACTCCACTGCTACCGAGTACCGACTACCGACACACATATTTTCACAAACGGAGCATAATAATCTACACTACATTATATTCAGAAATATGGTGGTTTGGCATTCTTTCGCCCTAACTGCTGCACTCACCCACAACAACTAACATTATGCGAGTATATGCAGATAAATATTTATAACAAGATACAGTGAAGGGTGGTGTGTAGGGTAGGGTGACCATTCATAAAGCTGAACACACATTTGGATCCACACACACATCAAATTCTCACACCCCGAACCCCAACTGAAGTTTTAAAGCAAACAAGACAAGCGAACAGCACACATAATAACATCCCTTCTATTCAAACATCATTCCCTTGTCATCTTTTCATCAAAAATCACCATCATCTTGAGAATGCAAATGATCGCATGAAGCTCGGCTTCCTTGTTTTCATAAAAAATAAAGACAATATCGTCAGAGAAAAGGAAACATTTAAAAAAACTCAGAAGAATGATAATTGTCTCCCCGCATGTAGATATATTGTGTATGTACTTAGGAACGAAGCGCACTATATGCCGCCGAGTTGTGTGTGTCTTTTTGTTTTATTCTTTACGTATAATTTTTTTTTCCCTCCCCCATCACTCATTATCCTGGCGCTGCGTTCTACTCGGCCACGTACACACCATTGCTATATACTTATTATTATTATAATAGACCATTTCGGTTCAGAATATATTATTATTCTACTTTTTGTGTCAATTTTTTGTACACCCGCTTCGTCTATGTACAAAATGCCCATGTTTGAGTGGGTACTGCATTTGTGTTAGTGTCGTCCTGTGTACGTACACCACCCTTGTTGCTTGCTGCGTTGTCAGTCACCCCCCTCTGTTGTGCAGAACAAAATGGCAATCCCGTGTAAGATGAAATTCGGTTTGTTGTGTGTCGTTTATCTCGACACAAAGTGTCGTAGTGTTGAACAAGAAAAAAAGATCAATAAAAACCCTTGGAAATGTATTACATAGTAACAATTAGGATAGACTGCGAGAATTTCAGAAGAAAATTTATTTTCAATAAGTCATCCAGACAGTATTGGCGTGCATTGAGTGTAAATGGCACGTTATTACGATTTATAGTTTTCAGGCTTTTGTAGTTGAACCATTTGCAATAATTGCGGACAGTTGAAATAATACCGAAATTTTTAAAGTCATTAAATTTCTCGGGGAGCTCAGCGTTGAATATGCTGCCATCTGTTGGTAAAGTTTGTAGTCCAGAGCCTTGTTGAACAATTTGATGAATTCAGGCGTTTTAATTTTAAAAGCTTTTTAAAAACTGCAAACTCAAAAAGAATATCGAAAAAAAATTCTACTAGAATACTAAATTTTTTGAATTTAATAAATTGTGAAGCAGAATTTTTTTAGAAGTTTTTGTTATCCCTAATGAACGTTAGTGTAATAAGCTTCATATTATCAATAATTATAGAAATTTGATAAATTGGCCAATAATGGATATAATCCAATTAGCAGTAACGATTTTATTTCCTGACACATAAATGGTTGCAAGATAATTCCATTTTTTTAATTCAATACACCCTTAAAAATTAAATACAGACACAACAGTTGACTACCGCATTCACAATTATACACAGCGTAATGTATATTATGGTGAAAAATAACACAATAATCATCACAGATAAGCGTTTGGCCCCCAACTCCCCCAGCAGAGCGGTTAAGTAAAAATAATTGGCGAAAATCAACACTTCGACCTCGGGAGTCAAATCAAAATGAATTTAACCCATCCCTTTGCGTCAAGGATCTCTGCGTTTTCATTCCATTTCGTACTTCTTTAACCATTTTTGCCGTTACACATCCTTTGCAATGTTATAAAATAACGAATGTAATTCACAAAATGCTGCTGGTGGCGCACAAAACGTACACGCAATCTTTTACCAACAGCTTTTTGCTTTATCATGTTTTTGTTGGTATTGCAGTGCTTGGTCTCACAGATCCTTCTTCAAACACACACAAACAGTTGCAAAATACACCCTTCACGGCTGAAATTCACAGGGATCAGTGCTGGAAAAATGGAGCATCATTAGGCAAAGTGAAACATGTGCTCCTGCAACGTATGTACGTACATACGTGATAAATGTCTATAGCTGTAAAATGTGTTGCGAAAAATCTGTGTTTATGTGCGCAATAAATACGTTCGTTTGTGTGTATAATGTGCGAAAAGACCTGCCCCACCTCCTTAGTGTCAAACGAACGAAAAAAGAAGATAGAGTACATAAAAAGCTCAGCATCTCTGATCCACTTCACCCACTTTTATTTTGCGCTCATGTGCAATTTTTCGTTATAGTTCATCCCTTATGGAATGTGGCCCATATTTTCTATTCAATTTCTTTTCTGTCGTTTATATTTTTGATGCCACTTCCTCTTCGCTTGGCACAGATAAAATTTCTGTCAAGAGAAATGTAAACGTGTTGTACAGTGCACCCCTCACATCTAGTCACATTGACAGGAGCCCAAAAGAATGGCCCCCTGAACTCACATCTCATAAAGGGGATATCAACTTCCAATATGTGATTGATTGATCTTTTCATATGCGGCATTGAAATTGATACGATGCGTTATTTTTGTGTGTGTTTGTGTATGTTTGTGTGTGTGTGTGTGTGGTGGCTTGGCAAGGATAACACACACAAAAATGTGCTTTCTAATTTTCATTTTCCGCCCTAGACATTAATAAAGGTCCGCACCACCTATACAGGCAAGCGAACAAGTTGCCGCATTACGCATTAATATCGGGCATGTGTACGGCAGCTCGGTTGGATGGGAATTGGGATGGTTACCTAAATAATGACACAAAGAGCGCGCATTCAAGTAATGTCCCCATCATTACTCTCTGATTGATTTAATGATTACAGCCTGGTGCGTGTGTTGGTGGATGCGATTTTTCACCCTCACTCACAATTCATTTCGTTTTAGACGTGTCACAAAATCATCAGATATCTTGAGAAATTCGAAACGAAAATTATGTTGTTAGCAACCGTGTTTGTCGTCAATGTGTGTGTGCGAATTTAATATTTGTATACAGCTAGTTTCTTGCGTACGTAACATGCCTCCGATGTACTCGAATAAAACACCCTCAGTACATTGATTTCACTTGAAATATTTCTTGGTGTACGTAATGTCTTATATGTAATATATAAGCGACAAGATGACTTAAATTCCATTGAAAATTGCCCGTTCATTTATGTTAAGACAAACATATACGTTCGAGTAGGTATCATCGTGCATGATGAGCTGTGTGTTAATATATTAACAGCTCTTAAGAAAAAATGATTGCGCGTGCACGAGAACGATATTACAACAAACAATATATGTACGTGAATTTGACATTAATTGATGAAAATGGAATTTGTAAAAAATGCATCCAAGTCTTGCAAGTTTATGAAGAAAAATAGGAAATTGACAAAACGAAGTTTAAGGACACACTACACTGTCAATAAATATTTCATTACATTTAGAAAATAACTTAAGCAAATCGATATTCTACTAAGACGATATTCTATTTCGTAATATTATTGGATGTGAGTGGTGAACGAATAGGAAAACAATTGCCCTGCATAATAATATGTTAATATAACGGTAAATTTTTATTAAATAAAAAGTCACAAATATTACCCTCTCTTTATGTTTTAAAATAAAGAACAATGGCATTTTACAGATAAAAAATTTATTTATTAGAAAAACAATTTTGTATTTAAACTTCAGCTGGTTGTGCACAATCGTGCCCATTCTTTTCCGCAAAATTCCGCAATGGAAACCTCGAAAATACCGACAGTTGTAATATATAATTTGATGAAATACTAAATGAGGACAATGAGCATTTGTCGAATGATATCCAAGTAGCTGCGAAAATCTAATTTCACCCAATTGTATAAGGATCTTTCTCACCATTTTTGTACATTATTCTACAAACGAGATGAATTATGGTGTGGTATCAATTTGGGCGGCCAAAGCAATAAGACTCCGTACAAATGCTAAAGCATCTCCTCTTTATAATATGCGGCAAAAGAATGTATTAAAGCTTTAATGTTAAAACACACACACACGCACACTTTATATAGACTTGGTGTAGGTGGAAGAGGGGTGGTGGATGGTTGCGCGACATTTCCGCGCGCGGTATAAAATGTGGCGACATTTATAATACACATCCACAGCCATATAGCAGAGGCAGAGGAAGAAAAACCCTCCATAACAAAGTATATGTATGCTGTGTAGGTAAAGAAAAGGCGTCAAATCTATGTGCATGTATAAAATTGTATTGTACAGTGGGAATATGAGGTTGCCATAGCGATGGACTTTGCCTCGAGACAACAAGCACCCAGCATAATATTGAATGGATGCGAAATATATAGCATTGTGTATAAAGAAAATACGACGCAGGATATATAATATGAAGAAAAGAAAGGACCCAATTCCACGACACGATGATGGAAAAGTATAATAATAATAATGCTTGTATATACTCCTGCATACAAAAGGGATGGGATTTGAACGTGTACCCACCGTATGTACGACGAACAGTATACTGTATACATAACTGCATAAGAACACATTGTGGAACAAAAGTAGAGTGTGGCAAGCAACTGGCAAAGAGGGTATGCCAACGTGCGCACCAGGGGGTTAGTAAAAGCCTGCCGCAGCAAGATTGAATGTAAGCCGATGTGAGTGGAAATATCGTTTGCTTGATACAAAATATGTGTAAAATTTAATTGTTCATACTGCTACTACATGGTTGTCAGAGCCCAGGAGCACTATAATGTGGATGTGGATGTGGGTTTGGCGGTGCAGACATTTGAGTAACATTTGAAAGTCGCAGCAAGCAAAACGGAAAGTTGTTGATGATTGGGTGGGTGGTACGGGCATTAAAAATGAAATGGAACGACTGTAAGTTTATTCGTGATGTGATCGATATTATACAGAAAATGCACTCTATGCGAATTAATGTAGTCGATACTGGCAGTATTTTTTAAGTCTCAAATATAATGGATACGTCTTAACAAAAGTGCAAAATTAAAAATGCAAAAACCGCCTGAATGTAGGCAACCTTAGCCTTCATAAAAACCATTTGAATAAATCTCGTTTAGGATTTAAATCAAAAGACGAATTCAATCCGACATTGTTCAAGCACACCAAATATTTTAGAATTAATAAATCATCACACAAATTGCAACCATATGCTGGTTATATTCTCGTTTAAGTTTTCAACATGATAATAATTTAGTTGATTGTTAAAAATACATTAAATATAGTGCACCAGCGTGTGCAAAAACGCCACATTCAGGATGTTCACTCCATTAAACTTGACAGCATTTTCGTCCAATTTGCAATAATTTCACATTAAGCCACTTAATCATTCTTTATACACGTTGAGTTTTGGTGCACCGCACCAAACAGCAGTGCACTGTTGTAGTCGCAATCCATGCGTTTAATTTCCTCCATTCACTGAATTTAATCTCGCGCAAATTTCATTTACACCGAATTCTAAACTATTATACAACTAACCCTTGTATGGCTTGCATTTGCATTACTATCGTACTTCTCTTGTCTGCACAATGCACCCCCGCATTGTTCATCCTTTTTCTATTCGTGAACGAGAGAACACTGCAAATGGAATGTTGAATCTAATTGAAAAATACTTGTCAGGATTCAACTATATGCGTTCTTATAGTTAGTTCTCATGGAATATAGCTTCAAGGAAGAATTCCGTGCTATTCATTTACCACTCTGATTGCCCGCCTCAAACCTCTTTGCAGGCGCTTCGCGCTGTTCGCCTTCTTGTAATCATTAACACCAACGGCAAACATCATCAGTCATTCAAACAATTCATCGTCTATGCCGCATTGTCTCTAAAGCGTAATCGGTTGGTTTAAACTTTTACAAATTTGTCACTCAAACTTAATTAAAAATAAATTTTAAATTTGTGTGGTTTTTGTGTATGCAAATTAAATAGACAAATTATTCACGTATAACGGTGACGGTAATCAATAAATATTTTAATTCAAATGCAAAAATATATAACTAAAAAATACAAAGGAATGAAACCCAATTTTTCCATACCATTGGCAAATGAAGGACAATAAAATGTTAATATTAGAGAGAGAGAACTCACATTTCAACCGGAATAACATAACGATCAATCACTTGGTACACTTCCGAGTACAATCAGCCAAAAGGACTACATCGCCCCATTGAAAACGCGAACAGCCATCGTCGCTATCGTCGTTTGTCCGCCACCGTGTATACTTTTGTACATAATGTACAGCCGAGAAATTGGGCACATAACCGAATAAGCGTTACACACGAAAAACGACTAGAAGCAATATGGACACAATGGAAGAAACTCAAAAAAAATCGATGGGTTTTTGTGCTCATGGGATTCTCACAAAGGATAGTGTGCGGGATTAAGTATAGATACAGAAGGGATGATTATGATGGCATTGGTGTGTACTCGTATATTAGTGCGGCTTATTAAAGTTGAAAGCGCATCCAAGTGTTTAAATATTGTTGGTATTTTTCACAGGAGACCACAAACACTGACACAATAAAAACTATTTAAATAAATTATTAAAGTCACTGAGATTTATTAAAGTATGCACACAAAATTATTGTTAGTAGTGAAGCCATGAAGAGGAGTAACTATTTACTTGTGGTGTGATTCGTTCGGTGGTACAGCATCAACTGATTTTGTTCATCCCTTCGCGAGATGAGGTAAGTCACCCGATGTGTCCTCTTGCCAACAGTAAAAATCCTTTGGAGAATTGCTCGTGCATGGACTAACCGACAAGCTTTCCCAGGGGGTGAAAAATAAACATGGTTACGAGAGAAGCATGCGTATCCTTGAGTTTGTGTGTGCAAGGGAGAGACAACCACTTCCAACCCCTTTTTAAGTTGTACAACGCAGAAATTGTATTCCACAATGATTTTTCTTTTATTTAGGAAGGAAGTCGCTATTGGAAGGTCATGCGCATGAATTCCCAAGCCCCTATGTATCACATTGCACAGATTCTCTTTTCACATTATCATATAATCCGCGGGTTATTAAAGAGGGTAGAAAATGTTAGGGGAATGCTGTTTCAATTTCCCCTTAATTTTCCAAGAACCCTCCAAAACCAAAATGTGTACTCTCTTTCTCTTGTGGATTTTCCCAAAAAAATTCACGCATATCACACTGAAAAAGTATAAGCGACAATATTGAAAGAGGGTGGTTGCGGTATGTAAGCCAAAATACAACGCAAAATACGAGAAGGAGAATTTGTGTTCGCTCTCAATATGCAGCCCATATAACTATTTAATAGAAAAAGGGAAAAAACCAATAAAGAACCCTCATATCATGTGTGTTTGAACATTTTTATGACGAGAAACAAACTTGAGAACAGCTTTTTGAAGTCATCAAGAATGAATGGTTCGGTTTTTGTGTATGTGTCCTTTTTGCCCAATGCCCTTCTTCCACTCTCTTCCACCTCCCTCCTTTCCCCACCCCCGTTAGTTTATGTTTTTTCCCGTTTTTAGTTTATTACATGACACACACAAAGGCCACTCAACTCACCCAAACCCCGTTAAAAAAAAGTGTGCAGCAACGACATCCACAAATGGGAATTATGATTTCGGTATTTTAAATGATATTTGCGTTTATTATTTTTTCACTCACATTCATTTTAATGTGAAAGGGGACGAAAAAAAGCGGCTGGCTAAGTGTTGACGACAATTTTAAATGTTTATGGTTGAAGGGTGGCTGGGAGAATAAATGTGAGTGTTGAAGAGTTGGTGCAAATGAAGCATTCGTCATTTAGGTATATAAACGCCAACAAAAAAACTGGGAGCTGGGAGAATTATATGAGATAGGCGGGGTTATGGGGCTGTGCGTTATTTATTTGTAGAATCCCTTTGCCACCATAATAGGAAAAGGACATTAATTCGCTTGACATTTGCACACGGGCCCAGATATAGCCTACATTGAACTGGCACAACATAGTCGGTATATGCAGAAAGATGTGAATTGTGTGTTTGGGGGACGGGGGTGGTGGTGATAGAGCCAACGGAATTTACATTCATTAACCATGTCCCTTATATATAAATAATGAACACGCCGGAATTCAACGTTTTGCAGCCACCGCTATACACAACACACGCCGATCATGTACGCATAATATTTACGAACCATTACTGCCTAAAGTACATAATATAAACTGACCAGAGGAATCGGCTCACACGCATATTACAATGGACGACCTCAAAATCGTATAGTGAACCACCGGCATATCTATCGGCATGCCGTTCTGTGTCGCGCGTGAATTTTGGCATCAGCACAGTTTGTGCGGGATATAATCTGTCGGGAAACCATAAAGCGCGTGGGATTGGAAGGGTGCACGTTCAAGCTCGCACTCACTCCCCCAACATAATATATGGACAGTGTGTTTCGCATCGTCTCCGGATGTGTGGGGAGAACCTAACGGGGTGTGCATCTGTATACGTGTAAATATATGATACAAGCACTTCAGAGTATGAAACTTGAATGTTGCAAAAGTTACAGTATGACGGCATGACGGAATTGCAGGGGATGAGGGTGGGAAAAACTGACATCAAGCATATAAATAACAATAAAATGCACAACAAAACCTCATCCGTGTTGTCCGCACACATGTACTGCTGCACGTACAAACTCTGGCTATTAAATATGCTAGAAGCCAACGTCATCGGCAATTGCAAAACTGCAGCACTCATCGTTTGCGCTTGTAGCTACGAGTGATGGGAGTAGGTATAACGTGGCTTCTGATTCTTACTGTACAAGTATACGTGATGCTGATCCGCTCTTAATATTGCAGTTTTAGTGCAACATGATTGGTTGAGTGGTGACAGACGCCATTAACCGATAAAAATAATAACGACATCGATTCAGCATTATTAATTTAATGAACAATTTCACAGATCGTAAAGACCGCAGTTTGGACAAAAAACTTGTTTCCGACATTTAATGAGAAAAATAATAACAAATAAAAACTGCTCACAATTTATGTTAATTGTATTTAATTTCGTGGTATTTGTTTTAACGTTTGTCCAATAAAATGGACAACAAATTAAATAAACAAGTGGTGATAATGTTTCTGAATTTTTGTTGCCGGAAGTTGTAATAATGTGTCCGGGAATGTGAACTACAACACGGCAATTCATTATTATAATTAACATATTCGTATAATGCAAAAACAGGCGATTATCATGCAGCAATGGACATGATTTATTTGATGCAATTTGACAAAATGTATGCACCCAATTGACACTGCTCAGTTAAACAGACAATATGTTTTAAATGAATGAAGAAGGTTTTAATAAATGCAGTTTAAAACCGAAACACATGGAAAGGATTTCGTTAATTTTAAGTAACTTAACTTTAAACATTGACGATTAAAGCTTTAAGCACACTACATTTAGAAACAACAATACAAAATCCATTTTGCATCAACAGCTATCCTACTGCAGTAACTTAAACCACTTAGCTTAACAAGAAAGCTTAAAAAGTGCACAACGCTAAAATCCATTCCCCACGGGTTAATACTAAGTAGCTTTTCCATGTGTCAATGTATTTAGTTGCGCTCATGTGACACCGGAAACGACAAACGAATAAAACCCCAAGACTTCCACACGAAGTGAATTGTAAATGAATAGCAGGATAATGATCAGTGTTTCATCACAGTTGGCGATTTCGTTATCCCTCTCGTTATATCAATTACATTTTGTCCTCACTGTTCCATCGTTCGTTGTGCACCCACCATCCCCCCACACATATCCCTACCCACAAACCACCCGCCCATCCGTCGTTAACGCATGCATATACCCGAGACATATTTATACATTTTAATCTTGTCCCTAATTTCATCCCCTATATGTGTTGTAATCAATTTAAAACGAAAGAATACAATCAAAACGAAATGCCAACGTGTTCCGGGCTTTATGGTGAAAAGTGTAGCCCATATTCACCATGCCAATGAGTGCAGATAAAAAGGGTAAAATCACATAATACATTATAAGGTAATTGAGGGTACATTTACAAACAATGTGTGTTTGACAAAGAGTGAACTTTAAAAAAAAAATCTCTTTAAGGATGTTGTGTGCAGGACATCTCGGGGTGTGGGGTGTCAATTTACAAAGGAGGAAAAAATTAAAGGAAATATGGCACCGCCGCGCTGTCTTATATTTATGATGGAAAAAAATAAGCTTTGGGTGTGTACACATTTATGCAAACAACATTTTTGCAGAAGGCAAAAAGAACAACTACTGTAGATGAATGGGATCGAAAATGTGAAGCTTTTGCCTCTTGAATGACTTCGTACTGTGTAATTCTTTTTTGCCAATCCCCCCGATGTGCACTGTGGAGTTTTTATTTTCTGTATTTCTTAAATCTGCGATCGTGAAAGAGTGTATGTCTTCCTTGTTCATATAAAGAGGTATGGCAAAAAGTAAATATGATGAGTTGTGCTATCAAATGCAGATGACAAGTTGCAGGGTTGTAAATAATGTCGAAAAGGGAATGGAAAGTTCAATATTTAAAATGCGACAAAATGGATCAGAATCTCTTGGAATATCTTTCTTTATGATTTGAGCTGCCATTTCTTTGTGAAAAAAACTTTTATTTCCATTTGAAAAATGTTTAAACGTAACGACGACTTTTTAATCGATTCACGATTTGTTTCTGGCTGAATAAAATTTATTGTACAAACTACATTTAATAATAAATGGAAATGGACAATTATTAAATATTTCAATTTCAATTGTTGATTTTCACTAGTTCATATTTTAAACAAAAATAACGAACGCGATTACAGCAGTAATAGCCGAAAGTCGCAAAATTGAATAATGTTTGCATCCCCTAATAATAAAATGAACAGGAAAGCTTTTCATTTATTAATTTAGAATTAATCAGAATGAATTGAACCAAAATTCAGTTCAAACCATGAACATTTACCAGATTAATAGGAATTTATTGCACATTGAACTTTAAATGAAAATGTTGTAACATAAAAAAATCTCAGAAAACAATTTCATTTGGGAAATCGAAAACAAACACACGCACACATATTAACTTTATAAAACATGGTTCATGAGTTGATTGTAAAACAAATACACATTTTTAAAATGCAATGAGATTTTATTTCAATTAATAGTATTTCAAGGATTGAAATGTTTACACAAAAGCTCACTGGTGTTTTGTATCTTTTTATCACATAACGGAATTGTTTGCCACGTACACAAATGCATATGACAATGCAAATAAATTATATGCATGTTGCAAATATTTCACAATACAAAAGGGATGCATCCAATGAAAATTTCAGGGAAAAAAAAGGGAAATAAAAATATTCCTATGCATTGTGTAGCTGGCAACAACTTTAATAGCTAAATTAAATTTTATGTGACACAGGGACCATTTTGTTGCGGGATCCCTTTGTGTTTGCGCGACAAAACTGATGAAGCCCCCCAACAACTGCACTCCCCATTTTTCGTTCCGACCTATATACTATAATCTATATGAAGAAAGTAAAAATTCGCACAACAAGCGAGAAATGGACAAATGTTCACAAATGAGGGCGAAACATTCCGCACCCACAATTTAGTCTTGTAGTGTTTTGCATATTATGTGTTGCTGCACCGGAAAACCTCAATTATCTGTGTACGCAAAAATATCTAGGCGAGTGCAGAAAAAACGATTGATTGGATTTGTGTGTGTGTGGAGCGGCACATTTTCAAACAACCAAGAGTAAAAAGTTGGTCCTACTGCAACAATATAGTGAGGGCGGCAAAAATTCCGACATGGAATTGGCAGACAAAAAGCCAGAAAGTAAAGAAATTATACCGTAAAACAAAGGATAGATAAAAACACGCATACACTCACATACCGATCTCCGTTCCAACCCTAAATGGCCAGACCTTTCATTGCCAGCCATCACACCGCAGTAGCATCATGCAAACAACTGTGCCGAGAGAGCATGCAGAACGCCCGCAACGACACCCAAAAACAGAATAATATGGCAATGCCATGGCTTGAATTTTAAGTCGTCGCAAAAATGAAAATTGGAATTCAAACACACCGGGGTAGCCGTCGTCGGGACACTCCGCTATTTCTATGTACTGAGAAATTATTCAAATGAGCTAAAGGCGAGCTGTGCGGAGTGCCCAACGAAGAAAAAGCGCACATACACGCAGGCAAAACAAAGGAATTTGAATAACTATAATATGGGAATGGGTGGTGTGTGGATATGGAGCCCATAAAGACCGACGACTTGTGGCGGGACAATCACGCATAACATGGCACGGGAACGAGGTGAATGCGGTGACCAAACCTATTCAAGTAAAGAGCCTGAAAATGAATTGACATGGGTCAATGTGCCTTAAAAAGACAAATGAGCACATGCTTTTTAGAGTGTCCCATCGGATGGGATTTACCAAAAAAGTGGGGGGGGGGGGTTGGAGGGATTTTTATTGCAATGTTTGTGTGTGTGCGAGTGTTTTTGTTTTTATCTACATCTTATAGTTGTTTGAACACCTAAAATGTGTGTAGGGGATGCAGGAAAAACTTTGACCCGCACGTCCATCAATTCGAAAGTGAAGATGCTGTGGCATTTGTACGTGCGTGGCAAATGGGTGTTGAAGTCAGCATCTTAAGTACATATTGGCAATTTTATTCACCTAATGTGTTGTAAAGATCTGAAGGGTCTTAACTCCAAAGAGGGTTTAGAGGAAATGGTGAAAACATACACTTAGTTTTACAGACGTGGGATTTCATTACAAATCTCTCTTTCCTCCAGCAAATCTAAGAGTAATCACGTAAGTTTGCGAATAAATCAGCAGAGTAGGTCATGTGAAGTTTATTGCGTCTGTAACCAAAAGTTTTGGTAATATTTCAAATTGGAATTAGAAGCACTGATCCTAAAGCATTTAAAACTTTCTTTAAAACTTTGGTTTCCTTTTTCTTTTTAATATAGTTGCAAATCGGAAATTACAATTATGAATGAAATATAATCAATCTTTCAATTCAATAACCTAACAACTAATAAACTTCAATTAATCTAAATACTTTTAATAAACACTACAGAATAATTAAATATAAAAATTATTTTGCTTACCGGATAGAGTTTTTAATTTTGATTAAAACACGATTCAATCAAAAAAATTTCATTGTTCATATAAAACTGTTTATTAAGACACTGAGAATTATTAAAACTTTAAATTTTACAAACTACACAACAATAAGCTCGATTTTTTTTTAAAAAACCTCAAAAAATAAACTGTGATGATCACTAAAGCCACAAATTACCAATTAAGCTCGTTTCAAAACTTTAACAAATTACAAGAATTAAAAACAACAAAAATGTTTAACATCGACGCGACAAAAGGCACTTTTACACAATTAACAGCTATGTTTAAAATTGTAAAAAAAAATCAAATACAAATTCAACAAACAACTTAATTTCAACAACAATTGATAAGGCCGGGTATTGTTAAGTGTTGTTGGTGCGTACGTCCTTTCAGGACCACGGCTAGGCCTAGAGTGTGACGTTTGGGGATCATGACGATAATGGCGACAAGGACGACGACACCGCAGAGACTCAAATTTATAACACGCACGCACACCATCCCGCAATTCCTATACAACAGATACACAGGGAAAAAAATCGTCCAATCCATACACACCACAACGCCATCCCTATACAGTGGATTCTGCAACTCTTACGTCTCTCTTAATAGTTTAAGAACAAACAGCAATTTTCATGAAGAAAGCGAAATTGTGCAAACTTAATGTATACCACTCACACACATGCACCCAAATGTGTACATTGCCAATGGGTTGTCGCGGGTTCTACGCTTTTGCTGCATGGTTTTAGAACTTATACAACTAATTCCTTGCGGAATGAATGAAATAGTTTCCCCTATTTTGCAAACCATACAAATTTTGCCGTATAATATGAATATCCTTTTTATATGCATAAGATAAAAGAGCACAGCGGAGAGCCGCATATCGCGGCCAACTACACTGCAGAGAAAGTGCGATGACAAACAAACAGCACAAAAAAATCAGACTAGAAAGCGCCGCACACACTCGCATAGAGGGATGGAAACAGGCAAATCGGATGAAAGGGATGAAACGGAATTTGTTTCCCTTGATCTTCTGCCACACTGATGAATATATGGGAAATAATTCACACACACGCACACACCCACATAAATCCACACTGATACATTGATGAAATGTGTGTGTGCAAAAAAAAGACGCCGAGCATGTACCCCATTTCTTGTGGCTTATCATCCGCTTAATATGACTTTCGAAACTTTCGGCTCTATTGTTTTGTTATCCTTGGCAAAAATAACTGAATGCGATGCGCCGAATGAGGTGCGCTTTCGTAGATTCTCACCACCTTCCCCCCAAAATTCATATCAATCCACACAATACGATAACATTTACTTCGTATTGCACACCTCTTTTATATCCTTCCACCTAATTTAAAATAATTGATTACCAAAATCCTGTTTTTTCTATCTCCCTCCTTTCCTTGCACATAAATGTACATGTTTAACCGCATGTGACCGAAGTTTGAAATTAAAAAGAAAATTACGAATAGAGATAAAAAGGATGGCATAAAAAAAACTCCCTCACACCAGCTCCCTGTTATATGGGCAAAAACGTAACTATTTAGCTAAAGTTCATCAAGATGGTTTCCAGAGCATATCATTTCTTTATCTTTGCACTCGTTTGCTCTTCAAACTTTTCACAGCATAGTGAATCTTCTCCCCACAGCCACATTATACAAAATAGAGTTGGGTGTTGGTTTGGCCATCCCAAAAACAAAAGAAAAACATGAAAACTTAATATTGGGATGCACCAAACTAGTTCAAAAGTGTTAATTTATCATTTCAATTAGCAACTTTACATACTTTATATAACTAAACGTTAGATATAGCATTTTAGGTCCTTGGTGTCCTTAACGAAAATTGTGATTAATTTAATTGTAATAATTATAATTGTACGATTTACTACATCAATTCAGTCGTACATAAACTTTACGGTTTTGGTCAATAAAGCCTCAGTCAGTGCACAATAATGCTGAATGGCTGCCAGGGAAATGAACATATAACGGATATTGTGTGGGATAACAATAAATGAAATAAAATAAAGTGGTCAGTGGAGAATGAGCGACGCCACATATCCTGGGAAAAAAAGGATATAAAACTGAAGGGAGAAACCGTATAAAACTTTTGGAGCCACGTTTTGTTGGTTTGTCGTTTGCTGCTTCTCGTTCTGTCACATCTCGTATGTTTGTTAAATTGGAATGGCATTTTAGTTTTGTTTGTCAATCAAACGGTTTATGCATTTTAAATTGAAAATGCCACATTAAGGTATTTGTAACTCGTTTTATGAACTAGTTTAAAACATTCAGTAAGTCAAGTTTGTCATCCCAGTAAATTGTCGACAATATCCATTACAAACAACATCCTTAAAAGTCGAATGATTGACGAAATAATAATTATCAATTTATTGACTTTTAGTCAAGGTCCATTAAGGTTTTATTTTGTCACACAATTTAATTGAATCCAATAAACTCACCTTTAAAATGTTGTAAGAAACTGTAATTTCTCCTGTATGTGTGTGGTTGTTGTATTTTCGCTTTCTCGTACTTAGGTGCTCTTTGTACTCTCGTTCGTTTTGTGATTTATCTGAAAGCAAATACAAAAAAATTAACTTTCTCACATAAGCTCTATTAATGCCATGGATTACATAGTTTCGCAGTTAATTATATGCATGTAGTAATTAAAGGTAAAGCTCAAGTACATAAATGCGTCCTCCCCATCGTGCAAATAACCCGTATTTCGTGTAACGATGTAACTAGGTAGAAGGTACACACTTAATCCTATATTATTTAGGCCAATTTTCATTAAAGCTACCCGTACATGGAATCACGCTGTAGAGGGAGAGCACTAAAGCTCGTGACGGGATGCAAAACGACTTTGTCTTTAATGCAGTAATAGTTTCCGTTTCAACGTTTTATTTCTGTTGGTTTGTTTGTGTTGTTTTGTTTCGGAAAAAATTCAGAATACCATACAAGGAACTGTGAACTCTCGTTTGCATTAGTGCAAAGTGCAGACTGTCAAATGAAATTCCTATTCGCAGAGGTGACCTTTTTTTCCCTTTGTTGTACATCTGCCACATATATTAAATTTAACTCCCTGCGTCTATGTGCAATGTGCATGGAGCTCGTGTGCACGATACAAGTTACAGAAACGCTCGCGAATACAAACCAAGCACGGGACGTGAGACATTAATTCTCAAGTTGACACTTGTGCTAGTCTCTTCAGGTTGGCAACAAAATACTGAACGGAAATTGTTAACAAAATTGACAAACAAAAAAAAGAGTTTGCAACAAATATTTAACCACCAGACTATGGCAAACAATGCACCAATTTTAGAGTAAATTACAAGGTGTTTTAATTATTGGAGTTTTGTTTTATATTTAAAATTAACTTAATTCAAAGCTTATCGTCTAGAATTATTAATTGCTATTAAATTAAATCTCACTAAAGCTGCTAATGATAAAAGTTGTCAATACTAACAAAAACCTTGAACCTAATTAAAATCGCTTTATATTGGTAGAGTGTCAACTTGAATTTAGTTTTTCATCTTTTTTTATACCCCACAAAAAAAAAATTAAAATGCGGAAGCTTTAAGCTGACCCAGTTCACTGCTAATTAAGTGCATCGCCTTTCAGGCATTAGCGCGTTTATACTAAAATCAGTTTGAATTCCACCTGTAAAAGGACTAAAAAGGAGAACCATAAACAAAGTTGCACGCTGAAGTATATTTATTCGTTGGCAGAAAAGATTAAGATTAAGATTCAAGATATACGATAAGGCCGCATATTTATAGAGTCAAAGCATCTTGTGTCAATCCCGTCATTTCCCCCCCCCCCACAAAAAGAAAAACAAAACAACATCACAACACCATCCCAAATAGCAGTACAGTATAGCGTATCTTTTGGGAAACAACAATGCCAACAATATACAAGCTGCAAACTAAAACAAAACACAAAAAGTTCCAAGTCAATTTTCTTCTTATGGAAGCACATCGACTCTCTCATCCTCAACACAAAAGGAGGTGTAGATAGCTGTGTGAACGAAGCACAAAATAAAACCGTCCATCATGAACGAACTAACTTAACTTTATCCCAAGACCCAGCCATAGCCGTATCGAAAAATATTCAGCGTCAACTTTTGCTCTCTTGCACGACATCGCCGGCGTCGGTGATGCGGTGCTATGTGCTGACAAATGAACGGGGCCAACGCACGGGGTGTGCTGTGTGCATGTACCCGGTGGCTGGGATTATTGGAGCCACATTTACTACTACTATATGGTGACAAGGGTGCTATCGCGAATATACTTCTATAAATGTGTGCACAATCCATAATATGGGGGCGATATAATAAGGGAGAGGGATGCTGTGAAATCATTTTAGTGTCCATGGTCTATGGTGTGTGTGTGTGTGTGTGTGTGTTTATTTGGTAGTACTATTGGTTTTTATGCCATTCCACCCAACCACCCCCATCTGTATTCTCGGCTGCTTGTATAAATGTTCGTGAAACGGTTGAAATGTTTGGTGCCAAAGAGAATTGGCGCCCGCCAGACGGTCTCTTCTCTGCACTGTACGTAATACGACACAGACTCGCAGCGTCAGCAGCATCCACCATATTCATTCCCTCTTCTAATGCGATCGTGTCGTGTTACTTCTATGCATGGATGTACATGTTTGCCATTTTTATGTGTATGAATGTTTTTCTCATATTTTTCCTCAAGCTTTTCATCTTATGGTATTTTCCCTTTTTATTTATTTTTTTCCTTCGCCGTTATTTTGTCTTATGTCAATTTCTTGTTCTCCCGCAATTTTTCTCTGTATAGTACAACGAACGGAAAATGTTCTCACACCACCCCATACAAGAGCACCTTCTACTAAACTGGGTACGATGTCGTGGGGTATTCGGTGGCGCACAAATTTATGTGCCAGATATGTGTGTATGAGGGTGGGGGTGGGAGAGTAGGAGTGAATACTGAAACTATACTCGCATGTAGGGAAGAAAAATGTATGTTTGGAGAGAAAAAAAATCAATTGAACAATGTTTGAAAGAATGATAAAAAAAATTAAATTGAAACGATGATAAAAAATAACGAAGAAATAAAGATGAAGAACATGGAGATAAAAGTCAAGAAAGGAGCAAATGTACAAGATGTCAAGTGAATTTTCCATGTAGGGTAGTGTAAGGGATGCGGCATACCATATTTGTGGATCTTCAGCTGGCGCCCGACAACTCGGCATTGACTTATTTATTTCGAAGGGAGGTTGGTTTTAGGATTTTCTTTTTTGCCTCTACATTTGCGTTATTGGAGGGATAACGTGGATTACATTCTCATAGATGTTTCTGATTCGTTTCATTGGAATTATTCAAAAAAGCATATATTATTGGAAATAAGTTTGAAATATGACTGAATATTGAGTGATGAACATTTGAATTTATGCATGTTTGAATAAGAGTATAAAAGAGCTTAAAGCTTGGACAGTCACAGATTGTTGAGGACAATTGACGTTTTAAAACTTAAGCTGAGTGGTATTAAAGTATTTACAGCTTTATTCCTTAAATGTAACTAAAAGAGTTTAAGTGATTACAATTTAAATTGTTACAGGAAAATTGTTCATTTGGAAACCAAAGAACTTTAACAAAGAAAGTCTTTAAAATGCCAATCAAAGATTAAATCTGCACGCGTGTTTGTCACACCATTTTTAATTAATTCACCCGAAAACACCAATCCCGTTGCAGATGAAACCGTCTTCCTAATGGTTGTGTAATAAATGGAGTTGACGCCAGAAACGCAGCATGCATTTAATGATTTATGTTGGGGAATGAATAAAATTTGAATAAAATGTTTGGAATGATTGTCAAGCAATTCCTAAGCAAAATGGCAAATTAAATTCCGACTGCCATATGCAAAACAAAACAAAACAACCCCCATTATTTCTCTTCGGCTCATTTTGTTCACTTAATTGCAATTAAGGACATCGATTGATGGACTCATGCAGAAAGGTAATTCGTTTGTTCATTGCAATTATTTGCATTACCCCCTAAATTTTTTCTCCTATCCTTGAACACAATACATGTTGTTTTTTTTAACTACACTATTTTTTTCTGTCTACTTTGCTTGTGCGACACAAAAGGAGCGAAGCCACACGACACTACTAGTATAAGGTTTGTTTTATCAGCAATTTCCGCACAGAATGTATGAACTTCCTCGTAATAATGCAGTGACATGCAGCAACTTTGTTCAGACAATAAAAGGTTATTCTAACTAGCTCGTGGTGTTCATGATTCATCTGCATGTATTCGCGCGCTGGATTGAAAAATGAAATTCTGCAAAACGTGCGATATATTGCAATGCCAACAAGGTTAGGTCGTCATTTTAGTATTTTACGATATGTGATCTAAGCAAATAAATGAATGGCTTCTATTTTGGGAAGGTCGATGGAATTTCAATGTCTTCCAACGCGTTGTTCTATTGCAGGAATCAAAATAATCAAATTGGCGAAGTAATTAATTTCAATTTAATAATTATTTCCACTGTAATTTATTGATTGGAAACTGGGTGTGCTATTCTTTTTTATTTTAATGACGCAATAAAGCTTATAAATTTTTTGAAAAAAGCAAGAGTTTGAAGACTATAATTGTTAGGTATGGTAGATTAGAAATTACGATTGAACGTGAAACTGTTAAGAATGTTGAAAAAAACATCAATGGTATTTATTTCAAATAAATAAACACGAAAAAGGACATAAATCCGTAACATAATACAAACAAATAAATAAATGACCAAATATAAGAAAGCCGCAAACAAAAAAAAAAAATAATGAAATCAATAAAAGGTCAATTAAAAATAAAAAATGTTAAATGATAAATCAATCATATGACTATAGCGTCAAAAAAATGCTCACTAAATTTGTGTGTATCCGCCGCTATTTAATTTAACATTAAACTGACGCGAATGATAACAAAAAAAATCCCCCGCTCTCATGCACCCGAAGGCCGAAACAAACACAGCCACGTCATTGTAAAGGGCGCCCAGACGGCAAAATAAAGAAAATGATGCGTTTATCATTGCAAATTGTGCATAAATTCTTCCCGTTTGTTTATGCTGCATGCATGTTTAATGTTGATATACCTAAATTGTTTTGTTCTATGAAACACATATATTCGTCGTACGTATGCAGAGCTTTGCCCCAGCTAGCTCAACGTACATTATGTGATGCTCACGCGAATCAGCCGCGCTTTGCATTTCACTATAATACGGCGCGATATATTTTGTAATGAATTCTCTTGCGTGTGTGTGCATTTATCACATGCATCCTCTACAGCTATGCAGCAATCCAACGGTATGTTGCACGTACAACTGCTCCATGCTGCGTTATAGCTGCTCGTTGCGGACGCGAAACATTACAACACAGACAACTTTCAGGATGAACAAAAAAAATAAATTCTCAAAGGCAGGGATAACCACATGAAACTGTAAAATTTAATATAAGCATCACAATTCCATTTCAAATACACCATTTAATTTGAAATTTTGATTGACATCATAAATTTAGAATTTAAACCAGGGGATTCAAGCAAATAATCCATTTAAATTTTTTTTTAAATCCATTTGTTTACTTTTGGATTAAAATCCTGTAAATTATTACGCTAAAATTCAAAACTACATATACTCCTTTCGTCTTTGCACACTGGTATAAATATAAAATATAAAAAAGCGAGCCAAACTGAGAATATTTCAATATATGAAATCCATCAAATGCAGTTTGTTTATTGCGCTTTCATCATTTAGCTTTTGACGTTTTTTGTAGGTCTTTTTGTCAACCCTTTTAGCAGTGTACTTTTTGAATTTTAGCAAGTTCTACACTACAAGTGGAAAGCGACAATAAAGCTTTAATATTTAGTTAAATGGACTTCAAAAGTTACATTTTGCAGGATAAAAATGCTTGAAAAAGTTAAAAGCATTTTTTATTAATAAATAAAATTTAATTCTTGATTTTAAATTATATGAAGGAATTATTGCCAAAAAAAAAAGTTTATTGCCTGTTAAAATTGAGTACTGTTACTTTACGACATAAGTTTTATTTTATTATTTACGCTTTTTCTATATTTCTGGGGTTTCCCTGTTTTTTGAAAACGAAGGCTTTACAGCGTGGGTAACTAGAATTTGATCATAAATACAGACCCAAAATTCGTACATTTGTGTTCGTTTATTAAAACCAATTTATCGAACTCGTCCTTTTTACAATTTTTACATAAAGCTCGACATTAAGCTATTAATAAGCTTTAACAAACAAACAAAAATGCTCCCTTAATATTGTGAATTAAGCACAATTTAATGTTTTACACCACAATTTAAATCGATTATGCAATTTACAACCCATTTGCTACCACGAAAAATGATAAACTGTCAATAAGGGCATTTAAGTCAGTGCGGCACATTATCAATATTCGAAATACGTACACAAATATGTGCTCTAAAAATAGACATTGAATATTATCTGTACCAGATTGAAACTCCAGCCACATGTGTTTTGTTATCTAACCACAAAATCACACGTACGTGCGTCGTCGGGCATATGTGTAATGTGTGTAGTGTAGTGTGTACATGCAAAACGACAATTCAGCGCCGCGAAATGTGTTTGCAATATTTTTTTCTTGTTCGGCGTCAATCCAATCCGTGCTCGTATTATATTGTAATAATTTATATCATGTAAGTTGGCAGAATGAAGTCATTGTAATATTTTGAGGAATTGCAAACATATATGCAATAACTTTGAACACATAAAATTCGAAATGAACATAATTATGTTAAACTGCATATCAGTTTAAATTACAAAATGCGCATTGTGTTGGAGCAGAATGAGCCGTGCGTGCGTCGCCGTCGTCTCTCATACACACATTTGCATTTATCGCACAATTTCCATTGCTCCAATTTTGAAGCACATTCAAATTTGATTTCATTTCAAAATTCAATTTTACGCATTTCGCAATCGAGAGTGAAGTAATTTGCCAAGAAAATCCACACACAACCAACCCAACATAACGTTACAGAGTTATAATGAGTATGTTTTAACATTTTTAAACACAAAATTTTGTGCGTTGAGATGAAGATGAAAAGGTGGCGTCGCGTCAGTTCAGACGAGGTCTGCTGGCAAAATGTGTAACAACATGAAGCCACTGTATGATGATGTCTAAACCAATTCATTTGAATTCTATTTTTGTGCGTGGCAAATCACAAAAACACAAGCTCATTTCGGGAATTTATATACGCGGTGGAGAGACGCGTAGATGTACAAGAAAAAAAAACACATCAATGCCGCGTTTCTCTTAAATCACAAAACAAATATTGACAAACGTCTTAGGGAATGAGGGGAATAATTAATTAAATTGAATTGTCTTCATATTACACGCAGTGGAGAGCGACATGCTGCTTTTTCCTGCATCAAATTATAATGAAGGCATAAAACAAGTGAATTCATTGTCTTTGCTGTCCAGAAAGGAATTGTGTAATTACGAATTGTTCATAAAGTTATAATTGTTTTCAAGTGCAAGAATCATTTCTATTATAAAATGAAGTGTGCGAGAGATCCCAATTGAAAGTTTCAAAATGATCATTTCAATGCGCAAAGCTTCCTGTTTGGGACACAATCGGCTCGTGAAAAATAGTTGGAAGGTAATTGTAATTGGAGAGAGGTGAACCGGAAATATAAATGCAAGAATAAACATTGTCATGGCGTCCATAACTATAACGATAATTATTGAAATTTCAAATCATTACTTTAAAATAAAATTAATTCCAAAAAAAACTGCGGTTAATAAAATTTCACAAAAAAAAAAACAATTGCATTAAACCCAATTTTTGCAAAAATATTTTATTTTCTCCACCAAAAAATAATTTTTAAGCTAAATAAAATATAATAAGATAATGAAAACAAAAGAAATATTTAATTTAGCAGCGATTAATGTCCCATCTGTCTTTAATAGCAGACAACCACAATACTTTTTACTTATTTCATTCTTTTGAGACAACAATAGAATTTTCTTTCACAATTAAATTTGTTAAAGAATTTGTTTTCAACTGTTACAAAATTATGTGTTTTTGTAACAGTCAAACCAACACAAACACTGAAAATGTCTATATTTGATGAAAAGCATAAAAAACAGCCATGAAAAGCATTTGACCTCATCGACCTGCCATCACCCCTCAATATTAACGTCTTAAATATCCCAATTTAATGGCCACATCACAAACTGACAAATTATCAAATAAATGCAATCTCCATTAAGTCATAACTTACAGCGTATATGACTATTAGGCCATCCTAAAGCTAAAGCGGAAGCACAAACTAAGTAAGATAGAGCCAAGTGATGAAGATGCGTCCGTTATGAAGCGACCTTGAAGCAAACAGTTGTACATATAAATACTCGTATACATGTAGAGAACGATGAATGTTGTTTTTGAGAAACCGGAAAAATGCCCGCAGGCTTTACCAATCTGGTCGCCTTCAAGCACACAAGCTTCAATCGCACGGAATTTGTATGCTTTCAAGTCGCACACAAATGACACACGCACATGAGTGGATAAATCAAATCAAATACGCATATCGGCGATGAAGTCCACCGAGTTAAATAGGTGACACAGTTACAGAGGACAAACAGACATTCTGTTGGCGCCATAATTCACTGCTACAGTCAGTTCCAACATCCAGGTGGTGACGACTGTGAGCAGAGAGCAACTGAAGTATGCACTTGGTCACAACTCACATGTCTCATGCATACGATCAATACACAAATGGATATTAAAAAAGCTCACAAAAATCCATTGAGACCCACTCAATATTTGTGGAAACAGAAAAGTGCACTTTAATGCAAATGTGCAATAGCGAGCTCCATTTTAAATGCATGTAATATAAAGCTGATGAGGCGCATTCAAGTGTTTGCACACACACACACATTAAGGCGAGCGTGTGTGTGCTCTACATCAGCAATCAGCAAAATATATGGCGTGTAAATGTGGGAGGCTACGCGTTGCCTCACCCACCGCAGAATATCCACAATTGATCCAAGCTGTAATATCTGCGTGCATGTAGCCAGTTATAGGCGAGATGTGTGCCAACCAGAGCTCAGCCTGATGGGTGTTGAAATACATGAATGGTCTGGTCGACGACGCGCGACTGCAGGTTTTTCCTCATGCTTCGTGAGTTGTGTGACGCCAAAGAAAACTCAACTCACGGTGTAACGTGTACGAGAATCATTGCCATTGTGTCTCTGTGTACGTGCCGGTTAACTTTTCTTCTGCAATAGTTATTTTCGTATATTATGATTTAGGAGAGTAAAAAGTTTGTTGTTTTTTTTGTTTTCCCTCCTTCTTTTTGGATCCATCTTTTCGTTATTCTTTTTGCTAGCTTCCTTTTTTTCGGGCAAAAGAGAGATAATGTGCACGAGTGCAGTTGAATGCGCTTCATAAGACAATAAAATATATCTAAAAGTGTGTTTAATGTCAAAATGAATCGCAAACAAACAAGTAGCAAACTTTACACTTTGTTTCAGAATGCATTTTACGTGCAAGTGAGGAGAGATGTGTTTTAGGTCAAACTTCCCCGCATTCGGAATGCAAGAAATGAACGCCCCAAAAATGTGTGTGCAGTGGAAAATTGTTAGCACTTCTAAAGATGGGCACAATGAGTTTTGAGGATGTGGCAATAAAGTTGGGCACATAACTTAAGAACATTTGCATGCAAATGTTGTGTGAAAATACTCAAGTCAATGAGGCTTGGAGTTTGGACGGAGCACACATTTTAATGACTTTAGTTCAAATTTTTCTTCCCATTTTAATTGGGTTTTTTTGTTATTGCCGCACACAACTTGGAAGGACTCATAATTATTAGGATAACTAAATGAATTTGGGATCTACAATTATTGCAATTAAGAAGGTGAAGATATCGAAATTTGGTTGTTCATATTTGAAATGATGCACAGTTAATTCTTATTTAAAGTCTAACTCTAACATAAATATAAATGAACTTTAGAAGATTCGTGTTCCAAGGTTGACTAATTTTTGAATGAGTGATAATCAGTTAGGAAGACCACGTTTTGAAACTTCAGACTTCAGACACAAATACAAAATAAACACGAATGGGCTTATTACCCAAACCGATAAACTTACAGCTCAACCAAAACACATAGAACAAATATACCCACAATTTCAATAAACAAATCAATGCAAATAGCCGCACCAATACAGCTCCACACCCAACACATCCACAAATAGCATCAATTGCACACGGTCATTGCACCCTTTAAAATTATAAACACAGTGCACACTGCACAGAATGGAAGGTGCTGTATTAAGTGTATATTCCACATTGCTATTTATTCTAGACCTTCTGTTTGCCCACATTTTGCAAACAACCTCTGTCTTCCATCGACAGACAAACCACCCATACACTGCACGTTGTGTCTCACAATGCCAATGCACTGTTCTGCGTTTGTTTGCATGCCAACCACCCCACTCGTTGCAACTTGCACCCCTGAACCTAAAAGTTGTACATAAACATTGAGCTGTTCTTCTTGCTAAATCTTCTTGTTAAATCGTATTATAGCAGCGTTGTCGAGTAAATCAGCTCATTTCCACCCTCTTAATTTAACGAATCGCACACTCAATTACCATTACAATTACACATAATTAAATTTGTCAAAATATGTAATGATATTAACTGGCTAAAGACTCAAGAGTGCATTCATTCACATGTTTCCCATTGTGACTCAAGGCATCAAATGAGATGAATTTCGAACAGAAATATGAATCGACATTTAAAGAAACAACAATATCAGATGCATATTGTACAAATATAACAATTAGCAGAACAAAAACATGTCCCTGACACGTGCTGCCCATCAAATATAGCTACAGTACTTCTGTTAACTGCATATACGGTGCATTGTGCGCTTTCATAGGTATATTATGCATGTCTGCAGCAATGCACGTGCACTTTCGTTCACTTTTGTTTGGATGCAATATGTAAAATGTAAATAATCAAGCTGCCTGTTGTCGTTGTTGCTTCTGCTGCTGCTGTTGGAACTTTTTTTTTTCGTGAACATACATACATGCTTCCAATTTTCTATTTTGAACGCGAATCAATTGATCAGGCTCAGCGGCACACAAAGCAGATGATACGGATGCAAATGAATTCATTTGTTTACAGCACACTGAACATTGAACAGATAATGATCAAATTGAAATAGCGGTATAGGTATACGAGTATATTATTTGCAGACATGGATGACATGCTGTTAGGAAGATTGTGTGTTTCAATTCTCCATCCTCTCTCTGCATTTCAGGAGCGCACAAAATGCCATGGTTTGTGACACGATTTAGTCAGTTGTCTGTTTTTGTGTGTGTGCCTGGCAAAATCAATTCAGTTAGGTACAAAAACTGTTAATTAATTGAATGAGAATCGAAAACTTGTTTTTAATACGTGAACGTGGCCAAATATTATGCGGAATTCTGATTGTCAGAATTATTGTAATTGGAGCGACCGCTTATCACCCATGGAGATAAAAAATATTGACTTTGGAAATGTCATCCGACTAACTCGTTTCAAATAATTCATTACATTGTTCAACAAATGGATTTAAGTTTTTTTAAATATTCATGACATTCATCATTTTAAATTAAAAGAATTAAATTTAAATAAAAGGATAAAAACAAATTTAGTCTTTCAAACAGTGAAAAAATTGCAAAAAGAGAAATATTGAATAGAGAAATATATAAAGTTAACTGTTTCCCGTCTATTACATTCAAAATGTATAATTCTTCAACATCCTTTTAACGCAAAATATCCATTAAACTTTATCGATTAAAGTAAAGCAAACCATTAGAAATAGAACGATCAAATAACGAGTAGGCAAATCATGACTTTTAAGAAAAATGCTTGCTCATACACAAACATTTTGTGCATTTGCTTACTCATATACATAAGTTGAATGAATCATCAAATACGGATATGGTTTTCCGGTTAAGTTTCTATCAAAAATGCCTTTTACAATAAAATTGTATACACAGTTAGATGCATTATAAAAGGGAAGTAGGAAACATAAAACTCCTATAACTTTGCTAAAAAATGTTTGTATTTGTTGAAAAAAAAAAACATGTGCAGGTTTAAGCATTTTGACAAAAGATGAAAATAGATATAACATAGAAATGATAAGTCACTCAACAATACAATTTACAAAACCACATTATTGCAAATCTTATTGCAATTCAGAGTTATACAAATAACAATAATTGACAAATTTACAGAAAATCGACAAATAATTTGCGGTAAAAAGATTAGCTCATATTTGAGAGTTATGTGTCAAAAAACGTTCTGGCTCAATTTAAAACCCGGTGAACATGAATTTATATAATAATTATTCATTTTCATATTATTATGTGTCAAAATGTCAGAATTTTGGAACAAAAGAGCACATAAATTCCGATGAGAGTAGCAAAAAATTAAATAACAAATAGGCATAGTCGTCCCACGATAACACAATTGACGATTGTAATAAAATTTGTTTGCATGGGAGTACGATTATGCATGTGTTGAAGCATATTTTCGGTATTTCACATTATATTTGCGCCTCCCAGCTATATTTCACTGCAATATATCCACCAATGTAAATTTTAATATTAAATACGAAGGCGCCAATTTAATTTGCAATGAATTTTGGCAGTCACACACAATTCGAACACAGGCAAAATTTTGTAACATATGCTCAAGTGTTTTTGTGTGTTCTGCCATTTCAATTAATGACGGCTTAGAAATTCGCTAAAGCATAATGCTAATTGAGTTTCCAAACAATTTCTCAATATGAGAAATGAGCATTTATGTAATTGTGCAAACTTTAAATTTAGAAATAGGAATTTGTCTATGTATATCAGTAGAATTAGAATCTCATTTTGTCCTCACCAAATTTTTCCAGTTGAATCTGATTAAAAATCCGTTTTCTGGTTATTTAAATCACAAGCAATTATTATTTTTTTAGAAATTTTTTTTTCGTATACATGCACTTTAACCGCTAACACTGTAATGTTTATTTTCTCATCTCATAGAACAAAATCAATAAGTTGACGCACACGCTGGCACTGGTGGAATAACTAGACAACAAAAACAATGAAACCATACCACAGCTCGATTAGTATTATTTCCTTACTATTTTTAATGGTTTCTTTATTGCACAAAGGTATTCATCAAAAACACTTTGGTACCCACATAAACAATGCCACCCGATGGTGGCCCAAATGGCTTCAAAAACAATCAATTCTTCTTGAAGTGCTGCAGCAGTGCACGGCTCAGACACACAAAGCTGGTTCCTACAAAACACCACAAACAGTTAATTAAATTAACCGCACAACACACAACAATAAACGGCAAAGGCAATAACCAATTAATCGCATTAAATGGTATCGATTGTGTGGAAATTTCAAACGGGAAAGATTATGCGTGAACGCGGACGGTCAGAGAAAAATTATATGGGGAAAATAATTAATCCGCGCGCGCGACTTTCAGACTGGCGGCAGTAATGTTTTCGAAAATACTGAAATGTCCCACACTAAAATAAACCGTGGCGGCGGTGTATTTTAATCGATTCAATGAACGCAACTCCGACGGCCTCGTCTCTCTCTGGCTGCTGACACAACCATCGCCCGGACGCGCGAGTTATATGCGCTCTTGGATTGACGGTAAAAATGTGTGTGGTTTTTTTTGGTGTGGAAAATAAGAAAAATATTGTAATAATATTTTTGAATCGCAAATAATGCGTGTGTGTCATACAGATAGAGTCATAAAAGTAAAATATAACAAAGCTCGAGATCGTTGGAAGTCGGTCGTTTCAAAATATAATGCGATCAGATCATTGTTTGAGTTGTATAATAAATTTAGGAAGGTGAGAAAGTGCCAAAAATATCTTTGTAATATGAATTTAAGGTGAATTATTGTAAATAAATTAGTTTATTAATTCTAAAAGAAAGTGCTCTAAAAAACTCTTTAACGAAAATACGAAATAATACAATTAATACAAACCAGATGGTTTGTTTGTTTATTTATAATTTAAAAGCTACTTACTTTAAAGATGAAGATCCTATTTAATTATAAGTACATTAAACCAAAAAATAATTTTTAAAAATTCGAAATGATAAATTCCTAAATCATTTAAACTCAACTACACATACCGCTAATCTAATAATTAATTACAGTAAAAGTTGTTACATTTGACTGAACACATAATCGCCAGACAGTACGACGTTATCATCAAATTGTCAAAACAGCAAATGGGGTTTGTTCAACGCAACCATCCCCCACACAAACTTGGCACATTCTGCACCAAAAAAGGGAACGCTCAACTTTCAAAAACTTCACTCAAGTTAGCACACATTCTAAAAAGGGATCAAAGTGATTCCAACAGTACATATATTTGACTTTGGTATCGCCACAAAATATGGGGCAGCTCAGTAATTTGCCAAAATCCGGTTCCGGCCCTATTTTATATTTTTCTTTCTCGTTCAATATTTTCGCATTAGATCTTTAGCCACAGTTTAAATCCTTTTTCAAAAAAAAAAAAAAAAACTCAACCAATTTATACCGCAGAGCAATTTATACGGCAATTTAATAATAACAACAAAATGTTCAATTTCAATGAGCCAGTCATATGATTTGAGATGAAAAGTCACAAAATGAGTAAAACACAAACGCACACAAACGAAACAGAAAACTCAAACAATTATATTTATAACTTTACATTTGAAAATATAAAAAAGTGTGTATTATTGTACGCGTCTAAAAATATAATTGATGATTTCATCGCGTTTTTACTTGTTGTTTTTCAGATGGAAGCGTGCGCCAAAATTACGCCAACCCCGAGGTCTGGCGCAAAGTCAATCTTGTTACAGGTTCGAGCCTCGCATATATAACATCAACACATACTCGCATCTGCGAAATTACCGTCATTACAGTGTACATTGTAACGAGACGCATATTGAGGGAACATGCGAGTGACATAATTTTATGATCGCCGCAACGACCAGACGATAGCGCTGTTTGGTTAGCTTATTGCCATAATCTTGCACACTCTGACAAAAAATTTCTCATTAATAAATATTGTACATAATATATTAATTCCGGCGGTAAACACAGCAAATATAAGTGTGTGGGCAAATGGAACACACCCAAATTGCGAAAGCGAAACAAAACAATAACAAAAATATTATTATCTTTTAGTAACTGATTGTAATCAGTTAAAATTTCGATTCTTATAAGAGTTCTTGGATGGTTTAAAGTCAGAATTTTTCCCCCAAGGGTTCCCTTCCTGTTCTAAGTAAATATTTTAATACGTTTTTTATTCCTTCAAATAAATGCCATTTAAAATTGATAACAACTCGTTATAACAATATTTTGACAGCTCATACGAATACAAATATGTACGCGAATTTCAATTCACGCCCATTTAGGCAATTTTTAATAAGTGTAAATTCATTAATTAAAAACACAATAAAATAAAAACAATTGATGGACATTTTCCATAATTGCATTCCGATAATATTTACAAGCAACATATTCATGAATGACAAATTAACAATCATTAATTGAAGTCTTGTGTGTCTCTGCTTAAATCCATCACTTTAATAGGTCAATCCAATAAAAATGTGTACAAATCGGGGTGTGACAACTGTCAGACAATGCGTTGATTGTCACTCTTCTGCATGGGGCATGCAAAGTTAAAACGAAATTTCAATGAAATGAAATTGAATGGCTTTTTTCAAATTCCACATGTTTTCACCCTAATTAATATAGTTACTTCAATGCGGTCTTCATTTTAATCCTTATACAAGCTTTAAATATGCCAGTTTCAATTAGTTTAATTAGTTTGTCTGTTATGCTTGTTCTGAAGCGGCCACTTCCTTTTCCCAATAAGCAAAACGTCTCAGGCATGTGTCTGTAGTCTATACTATCCCGTCCAACTGTGATAATTTGGTGGTTGTGATGAATTCACGTTGCATTAATATGAGTTCATCGGTGGAAGCGTTACATATTGAATGCTCATGAATTTAAATTTAAATGTAACGTGATTCATTAGTTTTTGTTGGCTTTTACCGGGAATATTTTGAATCACAAACAAATGAATTTGTTTATGAATGTTTTACAAAAAAAAAAAACAGTTATACTTGAAAATAAACGATTATAATTATTGTAAAAACGTTGTGCCTTTTGTTAAGTGTTCAATTGGACAGGTCATCGCTATGTATTAATAATCATTAATAATTTTTTCCCCTTTAAATTCGAATATCAATTGCACAGGTAAAAATTTAAGAATCAATGTTAAAAGAAGGTCAAAAGTAAGGTTTGTAAGTTATGTCATTTTATATGACAGTTTAACTTTCCTTACCATGCAATTATATCATCTTAGTGATTACAAAAATGAAATTCGTTGACCTTTGCTAAATTTAATAAAATCATTGATAACAAATTGTTCTTTAATCAGTATTTGCTTGCAAAAAATGTTAAAAGTAAGCTATTAATAAGAAATTAAGTAACCAAAATCTCATAATTTAAAATTACAAATTCATGTTAAAAAAAAATTAAAACGCGCGTAAAGAAACAAAACAAATATAAATGAATTTAAACACCGATAAAAAATTTACGGACATGCATGAATGACATCACAAAAACACATTCAAATAACTCCACACCCCCCACTTTATGATCGCTTCAAGACAACCTGTCACATTTGACATTTAAATATTTCTTGTTAAAACAAAATAAGAATTGTGTGTTAAATTTAACACAATTTACGTAAATGGCATGTTATCGCCACAGGCCACCTCAGATTATAAATGACCAACATATCAGATACATTGAGGTGTGTACTTCTTCTTATCAAAACCGCGGAGAGATAAAAATATCCAGCATAGGACTGAAGAGAGGCGATGACTAAAATGACCAGCAAACGATCATTGAGGTCGCATTGCTGTTAATCGTTTTCATACACCGCAGCAGATCTTTAATAACTTGTCTTGTATGCGTGCGAGAAGAAATCAAGTGTATTAACAAATTTATACCACTCAGACCTCAATGTGCATTGTACAATTCAAACACGAGAGTTATTGTAAACCATTCCAATTCCATTTCATTCCGCTTTAAACGTTTTTATTTTATTTGCATCATTTTTCCTTGAGGAATTTCCTTTTTATTTGCCCAAATATGGAGGCGAAACACACACACATCATTTTGCTAGCTGTTTGTTCGTTTCTTCCACACCTCCTCCTCCTCACCATATTGTGTGGCAATATGCCGCTGTGCCCCCAAAACTGCACTCACCAGACATGTCACCACTCACCATAGAACGTGTATTCCGCGGTATGCGCACACTCGACACTTTTTGATTAATTTGCAGTACGTTTTGTTGCAATGCGTCTCAAATGGTATTCGCAATGTTTTGTTATTATTCTTTTTCTTTAAATGCTAATTAAATTGCAGTGTTAAAATAAATTTGAACATTAACAAATTACTGTGTATGACTGCATCGGTCATTCGCAATTGTATTGACAACAATCAGAAGCAAAAAGGCAGAACGAGACAGAAGACAAGACCAACCGTATGTGTTTGATTCGTTGAAATCTGTTTGAGTCAACACATTTTTGTTTACATAATTAGCTGATTCTTCTTTGTAATTGATTAACCAGGCACAATTTTATCAATAACGCTGGGAAATTGTATGATTGCATTGCGGCGACATACACAAATCACCCTTTTTTCATAACCACTGGAAGGAGATGGCAAGTTGTGGAGGAAAAAGATGGCGGATAAGGTCTTTTGATTTTTGAGTTAATATTGAACGCATACGCGAGTAGCATTAAACTTCTTTTTTTGTACGTCTTTCCGTATGTGGGCAGAGAACAGCAGACTATCCCAAAAACAGATGACGCATAAAATCACTGATTCGCGCAATTGCCCGCATTAACTTCACTAAACTGCAGTTGCACAATGTTTCAATTGACTTTATAAACATTTACTTACCATTTAAAACAATTTCGGACACTTTTTTCTAATTAAAAACAATAAATTGGACTCGTCTGACAATTTGCAGAAACCCACACACACGCCCGACTTTTCTGTACTGTTTTGGGGTTGTCGCGGTGCATGCGCTCTTCTGCTAAACTCCGCAACGAGGAGCTCATTTGATGGCTTTGCTTGCGTGTGTGTGTGTCGTGTGAGTGATGACTGGTTAATCGGTTTTGTAGTCACCAGAGGGGGTTACTACATTTTGGGATTTTTTGACGATTGAGCGTAGCCGTTAAAAATTAAAAACCAATTTTTATTTAATTAAAATTCATGTAAGTATTGATCTTTCTGATGAGTAAATCGGGTTTGCTTGTGCAAGAGATTCAAAATATAATAATATAATTCTTTAATTCTTCTACTAAATGTTTTTGAAGAAATTTCAGACGAGTCCGAATTTGTGGGGATTCGCATGAAAATGAAGAAAAAAATTCCTGTTCGTTTTAAACTTAATTGGGAATTTAATATTTACAATCAATTGGATTATTTCAGTTTTAGTTCAAAATTAATTATTATAGAAAAAAATGTACATTAAAACCATAGTCAGAAAAAATTAAATATCTTACTGATTGCTTAAATAAAAGCATATTTGGAAACCCTTACGTGGTTCTGCTTCTATTACACAGCAAAACCAAAGCCATTATTCTTTTGGCTTCTCCGATTAATGTCAAAATTATACACTCAACCCAGAAAAGAATCATCCCCCATTGAGTGTGGACAACAAAAAAAAGTGGTACCATGACAGGATTTATTGGAATGGATTTCCGGTATTGAATCTCTTTCTTCTCCAGCTTATTAAATTACACAGAATGCGGAGAATAATATTCAATCGGGGAGAGTTTTTCCCTTCATGAACTCGTACATAACAGTGGTGGGCAATACACTGCCGAAAACAACTCACAAAATGTTGTAACATGGCATTTGGCCATTTCTTCTAATGCTATGAGGCCTGTGACAAAATTCATCTGCACTTTATATGTGTCAACTCGTGAAACCCGATTTTATCATCGGATCTTTCTGTTGCTATGCACCGGATATGACATTGTTTTTTTTTTGGCCGAAAAAGCTACATTTATACATATTTCCGTGATGTCAAGCCAGACGGATGAGTTACAATTTGTGGGAAAAAAACACATTTGAACGAAAATTGCAGGAAAACATAGAACACAAGAAAGCGTCCCGACAAGTGACGGAAGTTCAGTCATTCACAAATCACGTGTACACATAATATAGCTTTATCCAAATGTATTCTTTTGGGCGTCTGCACCATCTCCAGCCGACTGCTTTTGTTGATTGATTGTTTGTTTTCCCGATATAACGGGGAGATAGCGAAAAAATTACAGAACAATAAATTTATCAATGGAGACTGCAGTCTAGGAAAAAAAGTTGTGGAAAATGAACCCTCTTGCAGCGTCCAAAATGACTGTACGATTATGCACTGGACCGTAAAAGATGTTTCCTTGTACAACCCCCTCCTTGTGTGGCATTGAATTGATGCACACTTTATATTGAGATGAATAAAAACGCACCCCGGATTTATGATATAAAGGGGAGCCATTGCATTGAAGTCATCGCGCTGTTAGACCGACTTCGGCTATTTGTTTGTCAGTTCGTCGCTCTATTAAGTGCTGATCGTTTTTATGGGCAAATCATTCCCGTTTGAAATTATTCATGGCCATAAAACCTCCCTCGCTGTAGAGCTGTTCCATGAATGACTCAATAGCTCGAATATTTGGCTATAAACAAAGTTATTATTAATATGCAGAAGTGGTGCAAAATGTACAAAATGATGAAAAGTTAGGCATATTCCACACAGTAATTTTTATTGCACCTAAATTTGCATATTTTCTTTTTATTTAAAATTCTGTCAATTAGAATAGTCGTTGTGGAAGATTTGTCAACACATGAAGTCACATTCCAGACGAATTGGCAATAAAACGAAAAGTAGATAAACTTATAAATTTTATTTCAGTCCCCCACAATTATGGCTTAAACAAGTCGCGATGAAGTCGTAAGGGATGAATTAAACTTGCTGCGGTATTTAATCTGTTTTATTGAAGCTGGTTTTCTTCTTTAATTTTAATTCCCCTGTATTGTTGTCTAGCAGTCAGTAGTTAGGATAATTTAAAATAAATAATTTCGACTCTTATATAACATATACAATTTTTTGTTGAAGTCCTAGTAGATTACAATTATATCTCTCTGCAATAATCAAAAAAAATCTTCAGAGACCAAAGAGGCAAAGATGACACATCAGTATTTGACTCAATTACTCTCCAATTGTTTCTTGTAAACAACCCACAGCCGAACACATCGAATTTCTTGCGCCCTTCCGCTTTTGCTTTTATTTACACATAAATAATTCCACTGAATGACATTGCGATGCCTCGCACCACCCCAGTCAAAGATCGTAATCGTTGTGCCAAATTGTTGGCGTTTGGTATTTGTGTTGTGTCAAATTGATGCGTTAAGATCTGAATGGATTCTCGTTCTCATCGCGCAAAGATTCGCAGTGTCATTTCGAAATTGCATAAAGAATTATGTTCTAAGGCTACATAGTCACCCTTCGCCGTTTAGTTATTGCAATGTAGTATGTAGCAGATACAGAAAAATTATATTGATGTTGGAAATTATTCAAGGACAATAAAACGAAATGGCAAACAACGACATAAATTCAGTGCTTATCGTTTCAGCGGATCTCGATTTTGGATGGATGAGCACGCGTCATGTCGGTTCCCTTTACATTTCATAATTTTTTTTTGCTCCCCTACCCTAACCCTGTACACAGCGCAATGTAACTTCTCGTTGAGAATGAGAGTCGTTGCGACTTGCTGTAGACTTCTATCTAATCTTAAATTACACAAAGCGTTGTTAGTTGTTGCCATGTTGTTTACATGAAGTGAATTACATAATCGAACAAGGGTGCTTAATTTATGGGTTGGCGATATTGGAGATTGGAAAGGAGCAAGTGCTTAAGATAGCAATCTTCTGATTTTGTATGCCATTGATATGCCATTGTGGAGTTTCCAATTTGATGTGAATGGAAGCAATTACCTAAGTTGGCAAATGTCAAAATATTACAACCCCTAAAATTGTTTGAAACCTCATCAAAATAGTCTTAATTCTTATAAAAAAATTGTTTTAATTCAAAATTTTAAAGCTTTTGAGTTCCAAAATACTTAAAAGTCACAAATTGTTTTTCTTCAAATAATAGACTTCATCTATTGTTTTAAAACGTACCACAATAAAACTCTGAAAATTTGCCCGGGGCCCCCATAAAAACTGAAGATAAATAAAAGCTGGATAAGAAATCGCACTAAAATATGAAAATCCAAACGGTTTTCTTTTATTGTTAAAACGATATACGATGAACTATAAAAAAGGACATTTAATGGTCATATTAACCGTTATTTTTAACACAAACAACCTGGCAATCATTTTAATCTCCACACAACAAATCTTTAAATAAACAAGACAGTTAACCTCATCCCCTGAATTACTATAATTTTCCATACGTGTACTCGAAAAGCTGCAGTGCTCCAGCCTTCAACCATCCTTTCTTTGGTCCATTGCCCGCACGCATATACTCGACGTGCACACATATAGCGCATGCAAACATACACTCAAATTGTATTATATGGAGCCTGTGGCGCCACAACGTCGTCGACAAGCCATGCCAAAACAGAAATGTCGCCAGTCTTCTTGACTCTGCTCCAAAGCTTTATACGCATATAAAACCACCCCATTCCTACTCCCTTACCCACAGTAGTCCCGTTGAATGGGCGTGCACATTAAACAGTTTTTTCATCCCGTTGTTTTTTGTTGTTGTTGTTGTTGTTGTGTTGCCTTATCAGGCCCCCAGCCCGTTGTCGTCAGTGTCGTGTCATAGTTTTTGGTATAATATAGTAACGACAATAGCCAGCCAGGCAGCAGCCATCAAAGATTTAGGCAGCACATCGAATTGCAGGACGGGGGATGAGATATGGTGCTTTGAATGTGAGTATGTTGGAGAAAGAAATCTTGGGAAAACACAAATTGATCTGTCTATTTATATCAATGTAGGAGCATCAGAGATAAAATATAAGCTTCTTGAAAATGTATACATTTCATTTTTGGATGCGGCATTGTTTTTGCTGGGAGATGCTGGAGATGTGGATGTAGTTCGGTGTCATATATTTCATGAAATGTCGGCTCAATATTCATTGCTGCGAAAAAATTAGGGAGGCTTTTTAGTCGTCAATGTTCTATGAAGGGTGCAGACTTTTCTTCTTTATTGTTGTTCGTGATTCATGAACAAACAAAATATTCTTTTACATAGTTTTTGCATTCAATTCGTTTATGCTTGGCTGATCCTTTTACATCAATCGTAGTGAAATGTTGAAAATTGGGAGTTCAGATAGTTAAATTAGTTGATGAGTCACAAGGCGTATTTTAAAAGTATCCAATTCATTTTCCATTTTTTCCCCTCAACAACTTATAGTTTAACTGAATTTTTAGGATGCTGGATGACCTAAAACCAATTAACAGCTTCATGTTCTCGAAAATCTTTGGATCAAGTGCACCTCCTCACTGATTTGCATCGCCTTCTGCCCAAAGTATAATGTTTTTATATCCCTCCAGTCGTTAAATTGATTGGATAAGCAAGACGACAACACTAAACGTACAGCAAATATCCGCACCCTCGATTTGCCTTGTTCAATGTTCGTATACAGCGCCAAATCACTTCAGCGTTTTTCTCCTCTCATGTTTATGATAATGTGGTGAGAGTGTCAATAAATCAAAGCGGAGACAGAAAACAAAATAAAACTATGCGTACATAAATGGGAGTGCGAGTACATATCTGATGAAATGGCGGCATGGTGGCGGGCTGTGGGGTCGTGACGGAAAACAAGCATTCACAGCATAACGCACAGCTCATAAATATATTGGCGAACAACCCTAGGCATTTGCAAAAAATAAATGAAATCGCCAATAAAGCAGAGTGCGGAACAACAACTGTTATGGCGTTGATGTAACTAAACGCACTTAATGTAATTGATGTAATTAGATCGAGTTTGTGAAATATTCAGCACAATAAAATGTGTAAATAATTCATAACAGCAATGGCATGGAATTTATCGAAATTTCAAAAGAGACAGAATAAAAACTTATTTTTTTTGAATTAACTTAAAAATCCACGTGGATGTGCTAATCATAGTCAACAACGTAAACAAAAAACTTAAGATTCAGATTTAAGTTTCAAGAAATTATTTCTCGACCAGAATCTAAAATTGGAATTTCGAGGACTTTGTGACTAATTGAATCAAGTTTATAGTTGTGTAGTAAGTTTCAAGTGGAGTTTAAATATCAAGGCAGACCTACAAGACCTTCCAATTCCAAAAATTTCAACCCCCTAAAGAAATTAATTGAAAATATTTCTTAATGAATATATTATGTTATTTTTTCGAAGCGTCCCCTATATAGGGGAAGTGAGTTAAAACTCTAAAGTTGCATCAATAAATTATCATTAAAATGTTAATTTGATTTTCGCACAATAAATGACCGATCTAAACAAAACTGACGCCCGGACTAAACCCGTCCTGCGGTCATGGCCTTAACAAGATTAGATTGGATGTTAATTAAATGTAAAAGGAGAATTAGGTGGCAGGACACTGCCGGCCAGTTTGCTTAATGATCGGGGAGCGCTCAGCGCACCCCACGAAAAACACGCACTTCTACCCAACTAGTTAAGTAAATCAGATCGCTTGCAAATAATCGCGGGGTAACTGCGTGCATTACAGACTGCAAAGACCACTCGCATCTCATCCTCCATAACATACGAGTACAACAATCGCTCACATGGCTAAGCAGTAAGCACTAAGCACATGCAAACGCATTTATGGCGGGGTGGTTTTAATGGGGCACTTTAATGTATTGTAAAATGATTTATTGGTTTTGCGCAAAAAACATCGAAACATAAATAACAAAAATTCGACTCCTCACGAGTACATTTTTGTACGCACAGCCATGCCACCCCATCTAATATGCGAGATGAACGCATTTCAGCGATGCGCTTCTTTCTTTTCCGCCTCATATTTATTCATAATTCGACGATTCCGTTTTCTTGTTTCACCATAATATAATCTTCCAAGAGGGTTAAATTCGCCCATATTTTTCAGTTATCATTCATTTCAACGCGGCGATGTACTCGCTTCCCGATATGTGCAGCAAAAGTAACGGGCAACGGCATGCCGATTGCTTCATGGGGTGGACCGTGAAAGCACTATATAACTTCATTCTCGTATCGCTGTGGCAGAATCCGCATGTATGTGGCCGAGGAGCATGCCATTCCACATTTTTGTATTTTTATTGATATATATTTTATGCTTATCTCACTCCATGTGCCCGAGATATAGACGCTTCGTTCTCCAATTCACTTAATTTGATGAGTTTATTGTTGTGCTCGCAGGACGCATGGATTGTGGGGTGACTAGGCATACATGCTGAAATAAAATTAAGCACTTTCTGCTGTTATTGCCTCGAAGGATAATCGAGACAGCGTTTAATGGGTTTTGTTTATTTGTTAAAGAATTTTTACAATTTTTCATTTAATTAAGAAGCAAGTGGGTAATGCAATGTTTAATGCGTAAGACCAGTGTAGTTCCACTTAAATTTCAAACTCTGAACAAGCATATTATATTTAGAAGAGAATGCCGAAAGAGGGAATTAAATTTGCTTGAAGATGACGTTCAACCGAAGACGTTGTAGACATCATCACACTCAGGCAAATTGTTAGTTTAGGGAAATCTTAGGCCATAAAGGATTAAACAGACATGTCGAATAAATGTACCTAAGGATGACCGTGTTAATAAATTAATTTTTGCAAGGAAATATTAAAAATTTGTCTACGAGTTCAGATAATTTTGCAAAAATGGAAATCATTTATGTTTTACAACGTTTACAATCGCAAAAAGACATAATATTGTGATAATTTTTTAAGTAATTTAGTTAGCAATTATTAATCTTAACATGCATCCTAATTCCAAATAATTCTTTCAAATTAATTCTGTTTTCCCCTTAAATATTTATTTAATTATGTTTTAAATTTAAGGATTCACAGAAGAACCTTGCAAATCCATTACAAAATTACACAAAATAAGTAAAACAAATAATTACAATATGAAAATGTTTTCATAATTTTATCAAGTGCATCAGCAATATAAAATATTCAAATGTTCCCTTAATGTAAAGCTGCACCCTTTGTGACAAGTTGATGATTGTCAACCCCTTAACAATTATTTCAACATCCTTTTTATGTGGCCAAAAATAATTGCCGATTGTCATCAGTCATCACGATTCAAAACTCATTGTAAAATTAAAACTGGAATCGTTCATCTTTACAAGTACGCACCCCATTAACTGTGCAAGAGTATTATTGGGCGGGTGATTAAAAATACGAGTAAGTTCTTGTTATTATTTTAACTGCATATTTGATGATTTAATGGATATGCAAGAGAAAAAGTTTGAATTAAAAAATTACAATGAAAGTGTTGGTTTTATTATCTGAAACCATAACAAATCCATCATGACCATCAAAAAGGACATATGTGCATAAAATTATCTTCATTTCTGTGGTGAAATGAAAACAATAATTAGCATAAATGTATTTATTATTTAAATTTTTTGGAAAAGAATCTATTTGTTTAAAAGTAATGCAACCTTAAATTCTTAAAATTCTTTATAAATACATCAAATAAATCATAAAATTTAAATGGTAAATACTTGAGTAATAAAGAATAACATTTACTGAGAAATTTGAGCACATGTCCCGGGATACAAATATTATACAGTTAACTTGGAAGTAATAAAACAAGAATAATTCTGACGCTGATAACAATAACAACAACAACAGGAAAAAGAAAAAAAAATTTAAGAATTATAGTGGCGACATTTCGGCGCCAAACTTAACGTTCGTCTTCTCCCCCTCCTCAACAACATCAAGTTATTCAGCGAAAACCCATATTACTTCCCGCCCTATTCAGAATGATATTTCTTTTATTTCCCGTATTTATTATTTTATTTCCATTTGATGCCGACTCGATACTGTAAACAGAATCTGTTAACGTTTCACAATCCTCTGCCGCACGCAGATTCTATTGGCCATTCAATGTGATAACAACAATAAAATGACAACAAAAAAAGAACCATTCCCGTTCTATTCATAAGGAGCTGCGAGAATATTGTTTTGGTGACGCCGCGCCGCCAATACCGCGACGTCTAGTTGCCTTTAGAGACGTTTCATGTTATAACGACTGTATATGCATGACGTAGGGAGGAGTACATGTGATATGACCGGGCTTTTTTTGCATGTGCGCATGATGGCCTCAACATTGAAGACAATAACAACCAACTACTATCTGCAAAGTTCAAGCTTTGCCAGCCTGATTGAATAGAGGCGCCAACCGTCTTGGCAGATTACCATCCCGGAATGGAGTCGTTCCGATGTTGCTGTGTGTGATGAGGAGAACTCTGCAGTTAAAATTGTTGTCTATGAGTTGGGAGAAAGGAGATGCCGTATAGCTACATGAAAATCGGATGTGTGTGTTGGCGTTCCTGCAAATCCTTTCATGCGAGCTACTGAGGGAAAAGAATGGATTTAATGTGGCGCCCAGTTTCTGTGCGGGCATAAGAAATTATTCTCACATTGTTAGTTTAGCTGTACGCTTTCTTCCGCTGGATTTATGTCCATTTAATGTCTTCTTGCCAATGGTGCAGTACGCAGTTTTCTTTTGTATAATAAAATGAGTAGGATGTAGTAATGTTGCACAAGAAGTAAATAACAATTCTCACAAGGACTTTGATTTTTTATTTAAAACTGAATTTCACGGAATTGCAGCATTAACACTTCATTGGTGAACCGTCTTTTGCCTTCATATCTTCCTCACGAAAAGTTGGATCAATTCCAGCTTTTAACATTTTCCTGAATTTTTCCATTCTCGATGCAAGCGTCAAATCAAAGTGTTTGTCACCAATCGACACCGATATTCCTCCCAATATGGTGGGATCAATTTTGGTCTTCAACTTAATACTTTCGCCTTCTTTCAGAAATGTTTTAATGGCATTGTTCAAATGCTCCAATTCACTTTCATCCAATTCCCTTGCACTTACCAAAACGCATTCCACCACCCGCCGATGGGAGCGCGTCACCTTTTTGTACGCCTCAATGACAGCATCAATTTTGTCCAGACGGTTGTTTTCAATCATGGTGGTAAGCAAATTTGACACAGCCGGTTCAACGTCCAACTCCTCAATTGCATCGGTTAACAGCTGCTTGTTTAGGAAAGGATTTTCCATTGCCTCCCGGATTTCATCGTTCTCGCGAAGAGCTTTCTGGAATCTGCGGAGATCCACTTCAATTTGATCCAGCCTATTTGTTTTAATTGCTGCTGAGTAAAGGGCTGTAGCGTAGCGTCCTGCAATGCCTGTTACTGAAACTGGTGATTTGATAATTTTTGAACTTTGTGGCGGTTTTTCGCTGGAGGTTGCTAGAAACCGTATTAGGAGACGAAGGTTCTTTGGACGGAGCATATTTTTGTTTTAACTAAATAGTATGTAAATTTTGTATTCGTTTAATTACAATTATTTAACTATTCGAAAAAAAGACAAATTTTAAATCAAAGGCATCTTCGTTAAGAATTGACAGTTCAAAGAAAATATTTAGGGTTAAATTTAAAACAGTTGATTAATGAAAATTTGAAGTTAAATTAATTGACTTAATTATAATTAATTGGATGAATTGACTACAGAAGAAGAAACACGTCCGTTCGCGTCGACGGCTCAGTGGGCAAAAATTGATAATAATTATTTATTATAATAAATCAGAAATGAAAGAGACTTCAAAACTGTTCAAAAATTTTCAAATAAATATTAATTAAATGTCTGGATGAATTGCCTTTTATTTTAAATTCTTTATGAAGTCCTTAACAGATAAGGAGTAAAGAATTAATTAAAAAAGTACTTACAAGCTTTTTTCCGAAATTCGAATGTTATATATTCAATTCACCAACCTAAGTTCGAAATAAATTACGAAAAAAACCGCCAGAGCCACCAATTCACCAAAAATGTATTCAAAACAACACTTAATTGCCGCTAACTTCACAGTAACCGTCGTGTCACTTCGCTGTCAAACATCGATGTGTAGTAACGTAGCCAACAAACGTCAACTGAAGCTGGTTAAATTAAAACTTTTGTACCCACAGATACCAACGATCCTTATGCAGAAGACTCCCAAATCTGCTTAATCGCTCCAAAATTCTAATTCAAATTAGTGGTAAGAATTTGCAAAAAGAACGACGGCAATGGGCGGCTCAACAGTATCAACCGGTTCGTGTGTGTCAAGTGCCGCCCTCCTCCTGATCAGCAGTTACCTGCTTACACAGCTGGCCAGTGTTGGCGGTAACAACGGAGCTCCACTCGTACACCGAAGATTTGAATACAAATACTCCTTTAAACCGCCCTATTTGGCGCAAAAGGATGGAACGGTTCCGTTCTGGGAGTATGGTGGCAGTAAGTACTCAGAAAAACGGTTAAAATTCATGGGAAATTAAACGGTTATAATGGCACATGTTATTTTTATGTTACGTGGACCAATTGCTGGGCAGTATATGGCGTCCTGGGTTGATGTTTTCTAAAAACTCATTAATCAATATTTGACTGGATGTCATTCAATAACAATTAAGTGTCATCTTCCTTTTTTTTGTTAATGGGAGAAAGTGAAATGTTGATTAGTGATGTTGTGAAAGTTTTTTTTTTTTACTTGCCGCTTCCACAAAAATCTGCATTGACACGTTGCCGTTTTAATCTGTGTTTGTGTTGATTATTTTTATTGTCATCGAGTAATAGTTAAGATGTTGGTTTTGGTCACTGTTAATCTTAGAGCGGTTGCATGCTGATAAAGATGACCAAATTCGCTGTTATCATCTATTTGGAATTTGTTATTTAATCTAATTCTTATCATTTTTGTTTTCTCTTAGATGCCATTGCCAGCTCAGACAGCGTGAGAATTGCGCCCTCGTTACGTAGTCAAAAGGGCGCCATCTGGACAAAATCAAAAACCAATTTTGAATGGTGGGAAGCAGAAGTTGTTTTCCGGGTTTCTGGTCGTGGTCGCATTGGTGCTGATGGTTTGGTAAGTTTGGCGATTTGAAACTTTTACACTAGTTCACAGTGTTTTTTGTTGTAGGCATTCTGGTTCACGGCTGAGAAGGGTGATTACAATGGCGAAGTGTTTGGATCTTCAGATCAATGGGTGGGATTGGCAGTTTTCTTTGACAGTTTCGACAATGACAATAAGCACAACAATCCATATATTTCAGCAGTTACCAATGATGGAACCAAGAAATTCGATCATCAAAAGTATGAGTTTGTTTTAAAGAATTTTAAATGTCGTCAAACTGCATTAGGGTTTGACCTACTTAAGTCATAAATGCAGTGGAACTGCATACTCATTCGGTTTATATTATTTATTATTTATTTTAAATGAAACCGGAAGTTCATATTCAATTTAACGAGAATGGGAATTATGTTTTTGACTAACCTTTACTCCCTTTTGCAGTGACGGCTCAACGCAATTACTCTCCGGCTGCTTGCGTGACTTCCGCAACAAACCATTCCCAACACGTGCTCGCATCGAGTACTACCAGAACATCCTCACTGTTCTCTTCCACAGTGGTATGACAAACAACAACCACGATTACGAAATGTGTTTGCGTGTTGAAGGTGTTGTCCTTCCCAGCTCCGGACATTTTGGTATTTCCGCCGCCACTGGTGGTCTCGCCGATGATCACGATGTGTTCCACTTCTTGACCACATCGCTTCACAAACCAGGCGGTCAACCTGAGCCCAATCGCCTCGGTGAGGAAGATTCTGCTAAATTGACAGCAGAATACCAAGATTACCAGAAAAAGTTGGAGCTACAAAAGGAGGAGTACCGGAAAGAGCATCCCGATGAGGCGCAACCCAAAGAGGAGTTTGCCGAGGATTGGTATGAGTCTGACAATCAGCGTGAGTTGAGACAGATTTACACAGCGCAAACAACCATGACTGAGGTGTTGAAGGATTTGACCCGCAAAATGGATGAAGTGATTGGACGGCAAGAACGCACAATGGGACTGCTGTCAGCGAATGCTGGACAAGTAGCGCCACCTACGGTTGGTGGAGGTCAACCTCCTCCTGTGTACACGGGTGGAAATATTGATGGCATGACAAGACCGGAAATTGATTTGCTAATGAACAATAATAATCAGCTTTTGGCGACTGCACGGGAGGTCAGGAATCTGGTTGACTCAATTCCAGTTCGATTGGATCAGATTGTTGCGAATCAGGCACGTGCTCCAACTGCTCAAATTAATACTGCTGGATATGATGTTCAGAGTGTGATTCAAGAAATGCGTGATGGTTTGAATCAAGTGAAGCTTGGAGTTCAAGCTGTTGGACATAAGTAAGTGGATTTTGTTTTATCTTCATTGTATTTTTAATTTAATAACTTAATTCTCCAGGATTGGACAACCCAATGCTCAAGGTCTAGTCGGTGGGTGTCCGACATGTGTAGGACTTACACCTATCCTTGTTTGCGCCGCCGTCCAATTAGCCCTCATGTTGGCCTACTCATTGTACATGTAAATATCGATATATCATTTTTTTAAATGTTGTATTGGTTTAATTATTGTCCATTTTTTGCAGGGAAAGGCGCGAGAAGAAAGCCAAGTTCTACTAAAAAAACAAACAATTCTGCGGCATGCGGTCAGCTCAAGAAACCGGATCAAATTTGTAACAAATTGAGGTCTCGACTCTATATTCCTCGTAATGTGAATTCTTTTGAATGTAAACTCCAAGGACAACTTTTTTCTGATTTTTTTTTTTTTTAAATAATTTAAGGATATTGCAAATCATTAAGGCAAACTTTATATTATGTATTCGTAAACTTGTAGGCAAAAATTCTTATCTTGAATTGACTAAAATTCCGGTTGTTACTTAAAATCGTACAATAATAACGCGTTCGGTTATTATTGACTGTGCTGGCAGGACGTTTCATTCCGTTATATTTCGTTTTCAGTTTCTTAATAATTTGCCATCGTGTCCAGCTGTAAAACTATGAATTAATTAAATCCCTATGTGAGATGTGTGAGGTTGATGAATAATGTGAGAGCTTCCAACATTGTCTTTATTACTTTTTTTCAAAGCATTTTTTTATACTTTTTTAAAGGAAATTCTTTAGTAATGTGCGAGCGTGTCTTTTTTTTGTACAACAAAATAAAAAGAAATTCCTGTTTTTTTATTTATATTCTTTTGTTGTTAATTTTCTTTTTTCTACAATTTCATTTGTATAATAAAATGTTTAACTGTTTTGTGTACAATTTTCGATGTTTTCTTGTATTTCGATTTTTAAGGGAAAATATTTAACGGCTCTTAACTTGATTCAAATTTTTCAGACAAACTCATCGATACTGTTTATTGGTTTAAAACTTTGCTAAACGCAAACGGAGAATAGCCAAAGTTTTCGTCCTTAAATGACTAATTGATTTTTTTTTATGTCAAATATTTTTAATTTAAAATAAATCATTTACATCTTTTTAATTGCATTTGTAACAATAATTATTGTTTTCAGATAATATGATATAGTTTTCAAAGAATAAATTTAAATAACATAAAGCGGCTGTTGAAAGAAGTTATGTGAAATAGACATCCACAGAGCGAGGACTCAAAGGAGCATTTGTAAATGCTTCTGGATGTCTATTTCACTTAACTTCTATAGCTATCGTTTAATTATTTAACGTCTTTTAGCATGTTTCTCATACTATTTCTTGTAAAATGATTTTCACGTTTTCCGATCCTTCTTTTTGACCTTGAACCGAGTTGCATAACATCTCACAAACTTTTTTAATGATTGTTAGTAAAAGTACTAAGTAGGTCAAGCAAAATTAATTTTAGTAAAATGTAAAAATCCGATTTAACTGTAAATGCAAATTATACTCTTTTTAAAGATCACGAAAGCCTTTCAATAACTTACTTCAATAAATGGAGGTGACACATAAATGATATCGCGCGCTTCTTCGAGTTGCTATCAATTCATTCTCAATATTCATATTTTGACAAACTAATGTCGCCCATCAAAATGTACCTCAAGACAACAATAACTTGAACACTTTACGAGTTGTTACTTTCCCAGCGAATGCACGTTCCCGCATGAATATTCATGACATCGTGATGATCTGCAGCGGCACGGCACACAAGATTTGGTGGCCTGTCACACTAATTGTGACGCTCGCATTTTGAGTGGCGGCATCGTGTCAATGCGACGAGATGGCCATTTAATATTGAATTAATTTCGATCAATTTTGTCTCTCTTTTTGGGGTATTTAGGTAAAGTGGGCCCATTTCAGGCGCTCATTTATTTTTATTGGCTGCATTGGGAGGTCCGATGTTAGCGTATTGTTTATGATTTTTCATAACATGTAGAATATCGGAAATTGTTTTATGAATTTTAATTGTTTGTATGGGAATGAAAATTAATTTAAATTGTTTAGCATTTAATTTTTTTTTAAACTGTATTAGTTAATTATTTTTGTTAATATTTAAAAAAAAAATTTTAAGTAAAAAAAGTAAATTTAAAAAAGAAACAAATAACGAATTGAATTTTTTAAGGGAATTAGAGTTGTATATTAATTATATTAACTTCAATACAACCTGCAATTCCTAAACCCTTTTTGATCCCGTATTTATTCACGCACAGTATTTATATTTAACACCCTCCACTATTAGTCCTTGATATACATGTCTAAACGCTAATCAAACACTTGTAATTGCATTTTCATATATTTGCAGCCGCATTTATTTATCGCACATATTTGTGTAAGCGATTAAGTTTTATTCATCATTGCTCCGATACATCGCCCTTTTTTTAGCGCGCAGGACTTGTGTTTGTTAGCACATCTGTCTGAGTGTGAAATTGATCCCTGAGTCCCAATGGAATTAAAATTCACATATCGGTACTTTGGCCAGGGGATTGTCTTTAAATTGCACTGCAGTTAAAATAATTTGTGAATGTTGGAATAAAATGTAAAATAAAGGCTAAAAAATAAAGGAAATCAATATTTGAAAGTCCTTTTAAATTTTTTTCAAGCATTCTGAATGTTTTTTAAAGTGATTAAATTGTGCAGTTATTATTAATTTAAACCTTAAAGTTTAAAACCTTGATGCAGTTTAGGGACATAAAGAAAAAAAAAATTGACAGTAGAAATTTGCGTTTTATTTATATTATATTAATTTTAAATCGCAGGAATAACATTTTCTTTCTTATTAATTGCAAAATAATTCAACTTCGCACTTCATGTTTATGTAAATGGCGCAAAGTACCGCTTTGTTATTTAATAAATACAATCGCCAATCACAATGTAACGAAAATGTGTTTGCTCTCTTTAAAGCTAAATGTATGGGACCGTTACAATTACGAGTACAGCACCAAGTTTGTTTAATCAGCCAGAGCCCAGAAGCACATAATACTAAACGAAGAAATACGTAAATTTTTACAACATAACTTTTTATGCTTGAGAAATGAGAATTGAGAGCTTATGCGCGTTATTTTAAAGCTTTAACACAAATAGTAAAAATGTGTGCTCACTCGGCGTTGCATCAACAAATGTCAGCAAAAACTCAAGCAAGTTTCATGTGAATTGTAACTACAGTTTACATAATGCTGCTACACTTTTTATGCTTTAGGACTAGTTATATTTGTTTAAAAGCATAAAACAAAATCATTGACTCTTTTGCTGTTACGATCGTCGAGTAAATTGATGCAGTCGGCGCTCATTGGGGCGAATAGGGGCGGGATTTTCTTGGATGCTTCTTATTGATTATCTTTTATGTGCGAAGTTCTTGAAACAATAGAACTATGTGCTTCAAGTACATAAACATAAGACGGGAAAAATGAATATTATGATAGAATGTGCAAACTGAATTAAGGCGGTCTTTTGTTGTACAGAAATGCACGCCTTCTAAGGCTTTTACATATTTTGATGCAAGGATTAAAGAGGTTTTTATAAGTGACTTATGATAGTTTAAAATAAATTTACAATTTAAACTTATAATTAGTCACTTATTTATTAATGTAAATTGATACCCACTTAATTTATTGTTAATAGTGATTTTATTTATTAAATTAACGTTTTATTTAAAGAAAACTACTCGTAAGTTATCAAATCTTAAATTCCTAAACTTTTAAATTTGTAGGTAAGAAAAATGCAATTTGAAGCAATAACGAAATGGCTGCACTAGCGAGTTCATTTCAAGCGGTTTCATTGCAGCAAAAGCGCAAGCATGCGCGAACAATGGCTCATAAATTAAATATACTCGAGTACATATGCTGCACCAAAGCTATGCGAATCGCATTCAGCCGCATAAATCATCCGCGCAGGAGATGTTACTTTGTTCGATGTTCACGCCATTGAATTGTGCGCTGGTCCCCGTACTCATGGCGTGCATCGTGCGTCGCAGAAATCATATTTTATTACAATAAATATCATAAAGTAGCGCGGCGACGTTTAATAGCCTTAATCCGGTGTTGAATATAGAATTCGTATAAAGCATTGCGATATAAGTTAAGTTGCACGCGCTCTTTTCTTGCAAACATTTTATGCTGCAATAGGACTGACCGGGCTGCAGACTCTGAATTAAAACGAGGACGCATTTGTTCGCATATTAGCACAAATGGCAGATTTATTTCTCGTGAATGGGATGCATCCAAGTTTTATATCAGAAAAGGAATCAAATAAAAATTATTCAGAGTGTTGTAAATCCTCAATTCTATCAAATAATAATTTATATAATTGCAACATTGCTTTCGATTATGCTTTGTGCATTTACTAGAGGGCTTTGATTTGCTTCCTAGAATGTCTGGGTCTGTCACATAATGTGCAAAATAAAATGGTGAAATTCCGTCTCTTGCGCGGTTATTCAATATACTGCTTGCATATGATTGTCGTCGTCCAGTTGCAACTCCTAATTACGGTGACATTCTGAAATGTCTAAGATCTGTATGTGAGAAGAAGACGGAGGGAGCAGTAGTTACAATCCAAGTAACGGTCAACAGACCAGTCATGTGTTTATACGTGAATTGAATTCATTACATTTTTGTGACCAGAGCTAGAGTTCACTTTCCTGTTTTTACAAATAAAACAGTAAAATTAAATGGGTATATTTAAAGAAAACAGTATTATTTTTAACGCCAATAAGTATTTTATTGCAGTCATTCAGGCGTTTTCAAATTAAGGAAACTAAATATTTAAATGCTTCAAAAATTACCCAGAAATCCATTTAAATTGAACCCAATTGTTCTTTAATCTTTGTTAAGTACTTCTTTGTAATGCTTATTTTTGCAACGGATATTCGCAATAGTGAAATGAAAAATGCAATAAAGTATAGTCCGTATTTCCAAGAATATTATGTGAACTCGTAACTCTTAATTATATTTACTTTCAAGAAGCTAATGAACAACATCAAACGTCCAAACCACATCATCGACTAACCAAAAAATCGTATAAAGATAATTTACAACTCCACCGTAAAGCATAACTCAAGAGCAATAAAAAATGAACTTTAAAGGCGCAAAATAAATCAATTAAATGTCAAGCATAAATAAATGCATAAAAATATTTGCGCTCGCAATACAATAAAATAATGAGTGTTAAATTCGTTTGAGATTAATGGGTCTTAAAGTTTTAAAAATTATTGTGTTTGCGTACATGGGAACTGGGATTGAAGGCAAAATAATAAATATTTATTTTGCCTTCAATCCTTCAGTTATGCTGTCTTGTCAGATTTGCGAATACCATTGCCCTGAATCATCGGCGAGGTGTAAAGTTACCAGACATTTTGGTTTTGAGAGCAACAACGATTGCATTTGAAATCAAAATACAGAAAATTCTGAATGTAACTGCAGTACTAGCCTCTTCATTTGTACGCAATAAAATTTAACACACGAAAATTGGGCACGCTTGGACCCAAAACACATTCCCAAAACCCGCAGAAATGTCATGAAGGCGTTGATGATCCATCAAAACGTTTAAATCATAATTTAGGCGGAATAAGTACCATAAAGTTAATGAAGCGTGAAATAATGAATTCTTTGAAAGGGTTAGCCGTTAGACAATGGTGCATTTTGTGATTAAATGTTCGAAATAGAACTGGATGGAAAAAACTGGTGTGGTTGATTGGTGTGTCGCTAATATTTGATTGATACAATTATTGTTATGGAGGCGCAGTTATGGATGGCGGTTTCAACACAAAATGGGATCAAACTTCTGAGTAACCCGTGCGACAATGATGAAGCACAATCAGTCACGGAATCATAATTTTTCTAATTTTTGAATTCGGTTGGATTTATTTTAAACCATAATGTGGATAATTCTGTTCTTTGAAAGAATAATTTTGGTTAATTTCGTGGAATGTCCTTTATATTCCATGGAACGTCTTTGTGTGGATAAATTTCGAAAAACGATTTCGAATTTTGTTTAGGATTTAAGACAATTTCTCACAACATATTTTAATCCAAAGTTTGCAGCTGTAAGATAATTTTCCCACAACAATTTCAAAAATGAATGGATTTAAAATTTAATATCGGTTCATTTTGTTGAGGTCAAATTACTGAACACCACAAAGACTAATTCCTGCAAAGTGACACCGCGGAGCCATGTAACACAATACGACCAATTTACAATTTGTGAAAAAGCTTTTCGTGGAGTTATCTAATGTCGTATGCTAATCGAATGACCTTTTAACCAAAATGTTGATCATGTGACTCTCGATATCCGATAATGATCCCATTAGACAGAGCATTAGGCGGTAGCAAGACATGCATTCGATATTGCTGCTGAGGTAGCTGCGGCACATTAGTGACAATGCATTAAATTTTAAGACAAGAGTGCGGTGAAAAAGTTAAGACTGTATAGGAGTGTTTTAATGATTCAGGGTTTGGACTCATAAGAAACGTGATATTTGACCCGAAAATTTATTTTTCATCTCTTTGTTAAAATTTTTGGATTTTTTAGCAATTATTTTCAAAAACGGATCGATCAGCTTCATGTCTCTTTAAGTTAGTAGGATTGGATATTGTTTAAGAAAAGCCACGATTTTCTATATCGGTTAATGAAAACCTAAAAGCCTTAAAGCAATCAATTCATATTTAATTTTTTTTAAACTCTCAAAAATTAATCCATCCACCAAATTCCAAACAACAGATCGCCAATGTGATAACGCGATGAACTTTATAAAAACTTAAATCGACAACTCATAATGATAACAACAAATTACATATTCTTTGAAAATGCTCATGATGACCACGTCAAAAGAATGCCATGCTATCGGCAAGATGGTCAATAAACAACTCTCTTTAGGTCCGTTTATTTATTCAAATTCGATTGAGAAGAAACAATTCAACTGTACGAGTATATAAAATGTAGATAGGATATCGCATGTAGAAAGAACAACAAAATGCCGCTCACTTGACAAATTACACCTATTTATGTAAATCACAAATCTTGTTCATATTAAAATGAAAAGTCTCAAGACTTTTAACACGTTATTCTGTCTTCTTTTCTTGTTGTGGTATAAGAAAAAAAAAATAAAACTCCTTCTGCTTTCTTTCCCCGCATGCACCAAACTGATGGCAAGTTACAGTCGCAGCTTCAACGAATGCAACGTAAATTGGTGAACTCTGTCGAAAAAAACAGTGATGAGAGAATCAAAATATATTGACCAGAATTTGGTGAGAAGTCGACATTCTCATTTGATTTCCGTGTTTTGAAAACTTAACATTTTTGATATTCTTTTTAGTTTTGTTTCGATTTCTTACGATCATCACAGAAGTTTGTTTAAAACACGGTGAATAACAAGTGTGTTAGAAGTGATGGGAAAGGATAAGGGACCGGTGGTTCTTTTGTGTTGAAAACATTTCGATTGACGCGGTGTAAGGGCTGATTTTGTTATTCCTTTTCAATGTTTATTGATTTATGTTTATTCAACCTAAAGCAACAATCACTGCAGTTGTTGTAAGTTTGTTTTGAAAAAATTGTCTGAAAGTTGAACGACCTGACCTGTTAAGGGACGTTATTTTATTCGGATGTTTTTATATACAAAAAAAACAATCTTTAAAACTTTTACATAAAATTTTAAATCCTTTGTAGGTAGCGCTTAAATTTTCAAAAAACATGTGTCTTGTTTGCATGTTACTTAAATGAGGATAACTGCAACCAATCGACGCAATAAATGCGATCTCTTATACTTAAAAAAGCTCACCACGTCCCACTCTTCTCTTGCTTGCGTACTTAAAATCACCAATTTAATTTATTGCCAACATGCATCATAACAAAAACATACCACTGCCACAAAAAAAGTTATCACCCAATAAAACAATAAACCAAACACCCACTTAGCACATTTTTCTCACGTTATTAGAACACGATGAGCTTCGCAATCGCACGCCAAAAGCCGCGCCCTTTCTTTCACCAAACAAAAAGCATAACATTATGCTCGCAGATACGTGTCCAGTTATGGGCCAGCCGATGGCGAAAATAAACCCAAGCTCACATAATATTATGGTAACATAATACGGGGACAGGTATATGCAGTGCTCACTGCTCTCAGCAAGGCACCTCTGTTCTGCTGCAAATTCGGTCCATAAGTTTAGATTAACATAAATCAAATTTATGCACACACTGAACAAAAGGTGTGCACATAAATGCTGCGGCTACCCAGACGGATGGAGTTCTAACTTTATATTATTGCACAAACGACGCGACTGGCGTGCCCGCATTCGCTGCAACTCATTGTGCAATATTTTGCATTATGCGAGCTTGCAAACACCAAAGACAACAATCATAATAATTATTAAGGAAACATGGAACTTGGGCACACACATGTCATAGTTAGGGAGAACTTTTAATGGCGTTGTGTGTTAACAGAAAACTGCAAGCCCTTGGGCAATTCCCTCCTTCAATTATAACAATTCGCTTAAATATTCACTGTGCAGTTTTAAGTACATTAGGCGCAACATGCGGAGCTTTTTCACACCGCAGTTATATTGTCACATAAAGATTGCGTTGGCCATTATGCTGTGTACTGTGTGCAGTGCAGGATGCATTAAATCTTTCGATGGCGCCCGCAAGTTCATTATTTGTGATCCATCATCCTAAAAAATTTGTAGTTTCTCGTATTTGTTTTGTTTATCACCAAATAGTCGTTAAGCATAAATCAGGTTGGACGACAGATCACAAAATGCTGCGAGCTGCAATTCAATTCGAGTGGCCCGTCTGATTTATGGCTGATGGGCCATCAAATTTGGTTGTCTCATTATGTGAGATGTTTTTTTTCCTTGCTCTTTTGGTTGTAAATCGGTTTTGAAACGCATTAAAAAAATAGTCATCGATTGATTGTATCCACATTTAATATGATTTTTAATTACAATGCAGTTGATGTTGATGGCTTTTATAGAACTTTCATCTGACGATCGCGCTGTTATAAAAGTTTTTAATGTGGCAGCCGTCATCAAAATTTTATTGGCGCATTGAAACTTTTTTAAAAGAACATTTCTTCTTAAATCACAACAGGTATTGAATTGTGATAGATTTTATTTGTTTTTTTGGATTGAAAATCAGATTGTGCGCTTGGAAAATCAATCTTCAATGTTCTCCTTGCTTTCCTTGGTAGACGATTTATAAAATCTTTAAAGATTATACGGAATTCACGTTTTTAATAATGTATTCAATATCCATTTAATACTTTCAATGCTTTAGTCAAGGTTTTCAAGGTCAAAATTTTCCATAAATTGCTTTAAATTTCAAGGTCACTTCTATAGTTTTGTTTTTAACAATCACCACTTCGTTGAATAAATCATAAATTTCAATTGGTTCTTCACTTTGTTCTTAACTTATGCATACCTGAGATACACACCATGCTTTGTGAATAATTCACCCACTTTATTAAATCAAACTCAAAAGTTATTTCCTTTTCATCATCCCCCGATTCCAACAATCATCCGCGTGCAGAGAAATAATTGGAATGTTATTAATGGGAGGCGATAAATACCAGGATGATTATTCCATCAAAAGCTTGCACATCATTCGAATTGGTCAATCAATCACCTTCCACCACAGCCACACCGTATCATTCCAAAGACGTGCGTCCTTTCCGCGTTTGTCTCACTTGCTCGTGTTCACGCAAACAAAAAAGAAGAAACCAACTCGTCGACCGCACACTGCACAACGACCTAACCGTTGCATTATTAGATTTATGGAATCTGACGATATTGCTTATTGGAAATCTTCATTCACATCGCATTTAATAATATTTCTTGCTGTGCACGCAAGTCCCTTTGACCTTTTAGCGTGCGCGGTATATGCGTAATGCTTCGACACGGTTTCGGAATCGTCTCGCATTTCGGGTCATAATTTATCGTCAATTGAAAATGACTTGCATGTTGAGGCTGCAAGATTTATGGATTTCAATTATTTTTGCGTCTCGGGAGTCGGGGGTTGTTTTTTATTTCAGACTTTTATTTAGACTTTATCAATAGTGAGTTTTTTGAAGTTATAAAAACATTTCATTATTGGTCTCTCCATCAGCCGCACCAAATGCATAAAGTGGAAAAAGAAAGGCGAATAAAAAATTGGGATTAAATCATTTTATTTCACAATTCAGAAAACATCAATTGACGAAATTGTAGTAATCAAATAAACAGGCAAACCGAAAAAACGTATTCAAACTTTTGCATTTTCCGCATCAATAGACTGCACACACTCTCATGCATGGTTGCCTGCACCCGAATAAAAGCCCCATTCATGGGTTCCGCATTCACAAACTTACAGTTGTCAGTTATTCATACTTTTGCAATGTTTACACCAATTTCACCAAATTGACAGTTGACACCCATAATGAAATGCACGCAGCCACACATTGTGTATGTTTGTCGCCATAAAATGCATAATCATGCATGCAACCATGGAGGACGCAGACACTCAGCAAAATGGGCCCGATATTATTAAGCGACAAACATCAACAACACATTAGCGCGATATTCGGTGCAAATTAGACCAAAGCTGTCTGCACTGGGTCGAGAAAATGTTCTACTGCGTTAGTATTGCGCACACATTTAATTTGTGTCCTATTATGCTGATGCAAAATGCCCAACAGCGGCCGCAGCACTCCTCGCCGTGCCACTATTCATCCACTGCGGGTGCGTGTTAATTTATGAGGTGCAAAACGGGACGATGGGGGCAGTAAACAACCTGCTGTGCATTCGCTTCTTACAAAATGTTGTGTGCCAACGATGCTTTTATGCACTGGATGCATTTCGTCGGCCGTCTCACTGAGAAGAATTATTTCACAGATGCAGCAGAATTGTGCAGTATGTGGAGATGGTATTAATTCCAGAGTCATGGAGATTATTTTTATTTAGATTATGAATGGCAGTGCATTTGGTTATCATTTGAGGATTGTGTAATTTCACTGGATGGAGACACCGCAAAGTACTTATTTACACTTTTTTCATAGAAGGGAGGAGATGGTACTATTCAAATAAGGATTTAAAAATTTGTCAAAAAATTAAATTTATTTTTTTTTAATGTCTAATACTAGATTTAGGAAGATAACCAATTTAATTAAATTACGTCACTCATACAAATTTTCTTTTTGTTAAGTAGAAATACTATTTTTTAAAACCTGCTGTAAAGTCTGTCCTTTTAAGATCAATGTTTGGTTACCAATAAAACCAAATAAATATTTTTTTATCAAATGTTAAAACTGGCAAGGCTGTAACACAATACCTTTAAAATCTTTGCTCAAAACCACTCTCGCACCACTCTAAATCTTCAACTCAGTACGAGTGCTAAATGTCTGATCGATTCTTATTAACACCTTCTGAAATTTATGCTCATTAAATGATTTATATCGCACAAGCATCGATATATTACGAAGATTTGCCGCGCATAACGCAAAGGGAACTGTGGCGGCCTAAGAAGCTCATCTCCCATCACATAGGCACATAAATAAGTGCATTGGAAGCCGAAAAGCATGCGCGCTGTTTATTGCGGCTGTGCACAGTTGGTAGCCAATAAGCTTTCCGGTTCCGGTAATTACAAACTGCCAAGTGGATAACGTTTGTGCAGTCCTTCATGTTCTTCTGTACGCAGCGAATGCAGACGAAGTAGGGGCGTGTATGGTAAAGCAACCCCGCAGTGATACATCCAGCTGGGAGAAGGGCTGGGATTGTCTGGATCATGATGCAAATTGCTTTGGTCGTAAGGAGTCGTTTTTATTCAGATTTCAGAGTGTTATTTTCGTATGAGGAAAGAAACTTTATGAAGCACATAGTTCCTCCCTTGTAAGGATTTTGTTTCAAAGGGTGCACGGTCTTATATATGAATTGGAAGAAGGGCTGAATCGTTATGAAATGATAATCATAAGAGATTATTGTCAATCTTGGGGGCAATTAAATTATTGAGAACGACTTCATGATTTTGAGAATTTTCGCAAAATGTGGTTACAAGTGGGTAATGATCGGAGATTGTTGTACGTTGATTTTTAGTGCAGATTATTTGGAGTTGTTCCATTTTAGGAGAGATCATTTTTATTGCTTTGTAGTTTGTGTATTGGGATTTGGGAAGATGAGTCATTAATGTATTTTTATTACAGGAAGAAAAAGAATATTCCTCTTTTCATTAAATAAAACTATTTTTTCTTTTGCAAGATTTTAGTCAAAAAAAAGTCTCGCAATAAAACTAATATTTCAACAAAATTAAAAACAGTTTCTTTTTCAACTGTCTGACGATGCAGACAAGTCTGTTACGTTTGTAACTGGATTTGCATGCTCAAATAAAAGCAGTGTCAGCCAGCGGCCGTACAAAGCATACATCGATTGCCGTCCAATTGCACGCGCTATAAAAGCTCACAAAGCTTAACTGGCAGAAGGGAATTCACAATTTCACAAACTATTTCATGAAATCGAGGCGCTGAAGGATGGATGGCGGTCCATTACAAGTAATTTACTGAAGTAGTCATGTTACAAATTAGATGAAAATAATTACTCAAACAACCTGAAGGCACACAATTCAATTTCAACGGATCGAATTGCGGCGGCACAATCTGCGCGCGGCCACCTGATAAATGGTTTCAATTTGCAGTTTATCTTCAATCGCCATCCGATAAATCCTGGCGTGGTTTTGAGTTTGTATAACGTTTGCCATGTTTTTCGTGTAGTGAAATATGTCTTACTTATCTTGTGTCACTCTTGGGCAATTTAAGAAATATTGGACATGCTTGTTGATTGAATTTGAGAAGGATGTACCAATGATTTGAAGTACTTTTTAACAAACCTTTAAAAGTGTAAGCTGATTTTTTATTTTGGTTTCTAAAATAAGCATTTTAAGTATTGGGGTAAAAAAGTGACTTGTTGCTGGAGCAATATAAACTTCAGTTCGTAATCTAATATTTTTTCCCAAACTCTTTTCCTTTAATTCATGAAACTCTCAATCGGCAGTAGCAATTCAATATCATTTCTCACTCATTTTATAAGCACAAGTCACCTAGTCGCTTCCAGCTGCAAATATTTCAAAATGCAATAAACATTTGACTACCTTCCATGCATGCGCTCATGTAGTTACTCAACAACATGCGTGATTCATGTGCAGCAGTGAAATACAATATATGCATCTCAAGCACTCTGGGTACCTTTTCCCTTTTTAATTTATATACGACCCCAAGGGCATATAGAAATATTTGTAATCCGACTTTTTTCGGAAAAAAAGTTGATGATGCAGAAACTCGTTTTGACTCCCCCTGAGTCCAAAAAAGTGGTCTAGAAAAAATGTGTAAAAGTACGTCCGTACGCCGTGTGCCGTACGCCGTACGCCGTGTGCCGTACTATAGAAAAATGGTCGAAAAAAAAAACTTCTAAACTACTGGACCGATTTGTATGAAAATTTTTTGTAAACTATTAAACAAAAATATAAGAATAGGATCTTCGATTTTTCGAGGTCAGATCCTTCAATGTCAAGTTATTGACAAAAGAATTTTTTTTCGTATAGGGGCTCAAAAATGGGTCCTACGTTTTTTTTATTTCCACAACAATTAATCTTCAAGGTATCTTAAACAAAACTGCATATATCCTATAATCCGCTAGATGCTCCTTCTGGCGAAAAATGGGGTGGACAAGGACAAACCCCACTTTTCTATCTCAGCCACCTTGCACAATATCAAAAAAATTCTTTCAGATTATTGTAGGATAAAATCAGATAAGAAAATTTGCGAAACATTTCAAGGTCAAAATCGAAAAATTCAAGGTCAAATTTTTTATATCTCAGCAACCTTTAATATTTAAAAAAAAAATTTTCACATTATTGTAGGCTTAAATAACACAAAAAAACTTGCTGAACATTTCAAGGTCGAAATCGGAAATTTCAAGGTTCGACGTACGGCGTACGGCGCACGTATCTCAGAAACCCTAAATATTTTTGAAATTTTTTTTTCACATTATTGTAGTAATAAATAAAATAAGAAAACTTGCTGAACATTTCAAGGTCAAATTTCGAAAACTCAAGGTCATATTTTTATAATGAAAATGTTTAATTCAAATACTATGTGTTTTAGGGTACTATGATGTTCTACATTATTGATAATCTCAATAAAAGTACCAATTTTGGACAAAAATCAAGGTCAAAATTAAGAAATTTCAATGTCAAATTTTTCATATCTCCGAAAAGCTTTATTAAAATGTAAATTCACACCTCGCTCTCCCTGCGATGTAGTTTTTTTTATTCATACTCTCGAATATGTTTTATTATTTGCTTGGTTTTGTTCTTTCGGAATCACTGCATAATATGCGAAGTCGCGTACGCTATGTGCATGTGCGATGTCCGCGCGACAACCGTCCGCCCCTCGCCCGCTTGCAATGCCCCGTTCGGCGCCCCAACCGCATGGCAAGCAAATTCATTCATTCTTATTCATCCTCGCGCGTTCGCGTTCAAATTACATATGCACAGCGCGTATTGGAGACCCATAGGTACAAACCTTATCTCGCCATGTAGCCCATTAACTTTTAATGTCACAACAAATGTGTTCTGACTTCCAGTGACTTTGTACGGTGCTGGACTGTGGTGCAGTCTGTGCTGTTTTGGGGCTGGGGTATAAGTCGATCTAATTTAATGAATTTTTATTGGAGTCGTTAGCATTTAGGATTAAATTCAGATGCATTACAACTCTATATATTTATTTTAAATTAACTCTTCTTAAAAATCGGCAATGAAATTTATACTTAGGCCCTTTATACTCAATTAAATATACATATTAAATAAAAAATAATATAAATAAATTTATAAAATTTAATATAAAATGTAAAATCCCGCCCTGGCCCTGTACAAAAACTCCAGCACTTCTTCCTCAATAACCCATCTATACTAGCTCTCGTTTAGACCACGCAAATTTTCCCCTCTTGTGCTGCCATAATGTGCTGATCCCACCTACATAACTCTACAGAACAAAACGTCTAATCGTCCACAATGAAGACAAGAAACTGCATAAATTAATTGCGATGTTCTCACCTGAAAGTTTATGTTTACTTCTTCACAAAGCATCCTCACCGCCGAAGCCTCCTCACACAGCATACCCGCACAGGAAACTGAAAACGTAGTCGCATAAGGCGGGCCGAGGAATATCCCATGAAATATTTATATTTATAAGCGCCAAATGCTACAGAAAAATGCAACAATTAAAACAATTTGCATATACGCGACTGCACACCCAAAGCACCTAGAAACCATGCTCCGCGCGTATTAATCCGGAATCGAATATGAGCTGCAATGGGAGATGTGTCCCAGGGAAGAACGGAAGCTACATTCGCTTGTTTCGTCGCATGCAGAGGCCAAAGCGAACTTCGCTCAATTAAATTTGCATATAATTTCAAAATTATACTTCTGCAGTCGCAACTCCCTCAACCCAAATAAAATAAACATTGAAATGCCACAGAATTCTTATTGGGCGACCCTTTGTAGTACATGCACGAGAAGGATAAGTTCAGTTTTGTCGGTTTGAAAATTCAATTGCAATCGCTTAGGGGCGAACATTTTAAAATATGATGAACTGCTCAACAAAGTTGCATGTTTTACAGGAAAGCACTAATTGACATCTCTCTGTCAGGAATCTGCATATTATATCAAAATAATTTTTATGAAGAACATTACGAGTTGAGAAATATTTCGAAATTCTCACTACGCGTTAAGTAATCTTCCTATACAGCACAATGTCTTTATTTTGCAGCTATTACCCACAGCGGAAGCCGGCAACAATTTCATGGATGCGAAATAGTCTCACTGAAGCTTCAGTGCGGTGGCGGTGAAACCGTCTGAATTGCTTTGTTCTTCTTCACATTTAGCCGCACACACAAATAGCTACGTACCAAATACATTTGTTTGAATTGGAATGGAAAAAGTCGCTCATAAGAAGCAATTTGCATATTTCATATGACGGCACTGTTATTTTATGTAAAGTGTCTCATTATGTTGCCGCATGTTTGTTTTTCTGCGCGGTAAATGAGTCAGTTAAATAGCGAGAGGTGGAAAAAATGCGTTGTAGAGTTTTGTCTACTGAATGTTTGGAAACGTGATCTCTTCTATAATGTAGACTTTTCTTTTTAGGCATTTGTCAAACAAAAGTATAGTTTGATGGGAGTTCGGCAGCAGCTGATGTGGGTGACACACTTTTGGGGCCTGGGAAATTTTCGTGTGGTATCAACCGTCGAGTCGAATAATGATTAGGTACAATCTTATGATTGAAAAGGGATGATTACTTGAAATACCGATATATTATTAATTCGAAAAAAATTTTAAGTTATTATCACGGAAACTCATTTGGATTAAATGTTTTAAAGATTCGCAAAAATTAAATGTTTAATTTATCTTTCCATGACTTAGTACTTAATCCACATTAGTGATGGTTGTTAATCTTATTCAAAACAAAACATTTATCTAAAACAAATTCCATGAGAGTTAAAGGCCAAATTCCCCGCAATGTCTTTGTGCAATTTTTCAAACATCTTTAGCATTCAAAAAAAAACTATAATTAACCCCCTTAAAATTCACAAAATAAAATTAATTAACTCCAATCATTTTAAAATAAAAACAAAAGGCCATAGTGCGTATTAATAGTTGCTCATAGCTTTCAAAAATTCCCATATGTGCAGAGAGAACAAAGTCATTAACCCTCTCCGCGGGTGATCTAATAAGAAACTAACATGATTCCCTCGTTGGTGTCTCAGTCTTAAGATGCTTCATATATTTATTAACATTTGGGCCTTACGGGTATGGCTGCATGAAGCGGAGGGCAACCAAAATGAAATCCAACACACATATTCAAATTGGTCTATATAATCGATTAAGTAATCATTAAAATGGAACGAAACGATCGTTGTAATGGCCTCGGGAATAGTTCAGAAGGTAAGATGAAGCAAAGACTCAATGTTTTAAAATTTGCCGCTTTAAAACAATAATCACTGGGAGGTAAAACAATAAATATCATTGGAAATTACCCCGTGACCAATTGGACACTGGCACCCCTTCTATAATGGGTATTTATTTATAAATATGCATGGTGTCGCGGCACGCTCGACTATAATGCGTTCTGGGATGAAATGTGCGGATGGAAGGGAATTCATCGTCAGTACGCACACGGTTATATGGAAAATATTGAAACGTAATTAATATTTTGAGATTTGGAGGTCTGAAGGGCAGATCATCTGGCGCTCTAAACGATGAGTTATGAAAATAAAATGTCTTAGTTTATGAGCCGAATGACACGATCCAAAAGAGGCTTAAATTTTAAATTAGCATAATCTTCTAATATTAAATTTCCATACCAATTACAATAATTTTTGTGTTGTAAATTACCAATAATATGGACAGAGATATCTCTTCACACTTACAGCAGTTCTGATCGCTTCAAAAATCAGTCCAAATTTAAGGAACTCTTGTTATAATCTAAAATTCTGAGATTAAGTCTAATTTAACTTAATATTTTTGAGTTTTTGGAACTAAATTTTTAGAAAAAAACTTTTTTGTGCAATATCTTAAAACTTATTGCAAAATCGAAGACATTTAATTTCATCAATATTTCTTAATAAATAACGGTAAATTCCCAACAAGTGATCAGTGACTACTACATCAACAATAATTTTTATCACAAAAAAAAAGATTATGCGTCAAATAAATATCTAGAAAAGCCAACACGGAATAATAACGTAAATATTCGACTGAATGCTGAAAACTATTCACAAAGAACACGAAATTCTGTGATATTTACCGAAAAATCTAGACAAATTACACCCGATTAATTCGAAAATGACCATATTTAAATTTAAACTCGATGAGACAATAAATCAGACACGAAATAGAAGTCGAGCAGCCATACAGCAAAACCATGGAATTTCCTTTATATGCGAGGTACCCCAAAAATGCCGGCGCGATTCACCAATGAATTTATTAAATCGGCTGAAAGCATAAAAGATGTGTGTCCCGTATACAATGTATAGGAAAACATCTTCGAACATAAATAAGTGTAATTCGAATTCCGCTTTGCATATATACGAACATCTTGTCTTCAAACTTGTGGAAAATAAGATACAATTTCGATATGATAACAACAATATCCAATGAAGAAACGAAACATATTTTATGTGTGTGTGTCAGATTAAAGGGCTTTGCTGCACTAAACCTCCCCATTACAGAAACAACAGACAAAGCAACCCCTTTTCATTTCAAAGAATGTGCGTTAGGAAGGAGAGCTTCCAAATTGAGACTTATCAGTTACCTTCTGCACATTCGATTTGATTTTCAGGATCATGCGTGCCGCTTCAACATGTTTCATCTATGCGGAGTGATGAAAGTGTGAAGATTTTCAAACAAATTTAATGTATGTGGAAGATGTTGTGGAAAAACTCAAGCTGTGCGCTGTCGTTGTCATATGGGAATGAGATTGCTTTTGTGTTGCGGGGATCTTATGCGTTGTGCGGCGGTTTTACACATTATAAGATCAGGTTAGGGAGTCTTTTGCCACCTTCAAAAGAATTGATAATAAAATTATGCTGCAATTTTAGAAAAAATTATTTACGATTTTTCATTGATCAGTTTTGTTTATGGCCACGTGATAAATGTAGTAAATTTAAGCGTACTTAAGAAGGTTGTATGCGATGACTTGTCGTCAAAAATTCCCTTAATTCTATTTAAAAACAATTTTCAGACTTTTAAATAGCTGTTAAAAAAAGTGAGTTAATTTTTATTAGGCCTTTAAATTTATTGCTTAACAAAAAAATGTTGACCTTGATGCAATAAATAATTTTTAATTCAATTTTTCTAACACCTTAAACTGACAGCTCAATAAATCTTCACAAAACCGATCAAAGCACCTCTGAATAATTGATGAGATTAAAAATTTAAATTTAATTGAAAAAAAGGGATAAATAATGAAAATTGCGTGATGTACAATAAATAAATAATTTGTTTTGCAAATAAGCAATTAATAAAATTCCCCTCGTATGTAAACACGAAAGGGAAATATGGAATTGAAGCTCCACATGGGCCGTGCCAATCTCGTCGCGCCACCCGTTACTGAAGAATCGATTACTTTCGTGCTGTGAGCTCTTTGACTATCGTAAAAAATTACCTCTCACACATTTTTGTATTTCCAAATAATTATTATTGACTTAAATAAATCGCATCACATTCGTGAAATTTGCGTGAGAAATTGTGATTAGGATTTTTAACGGTAATTGCGCGAAACAAATAGTTTGGCTTGATGATTTCCCCAAGCACCGCGTTTAACGGGCAAAAGCAATTCGTTACATTGCTAAAACAAAAATGAAACGGTTTGAGCCGCAATGGCATGTCCGGCTGGGTCATTACTCGTCACTATGAACAGATTTGAGCGTTTTGTATCAATTTGCTGATTATTTCGCTATGTAAATTATAACAAAGCATCAGCACACCAAAATCAGGAAGCGAGACTTTTAATTAAATAAAACTATTAATTCGGATGAGCTTAAAGCACGCAATATTTGACGGGGCTTATGACCTTCTCCACAAACGAACACCGCTACAAGCAGAGAGAGCCCAAAAATAGGTCGAGGAATGCATTTTTTATTTCGTACAGTTCCTTTTGATTGGAATTTTATCAAAAATTGATCACGCATTTAATTTGAGTGACATTATATTTGTTTATCTGCATAATATGTGGCGGCACCGTACATTGTGTCAAAAATCCCAAAATTGTAAGACGTGTTGCGATTGTGCGCACGCCTCGAATTAAAAGATACTTTGCAAACAAACGAGACAAACGAAAGTGCGCTCACGCCTCACCTGCAGACGGGTTGATCCACGCCACATATTCACTTATAAGCCTTATTAGCATATAAACAGATCAAGCTTACAAACAAAAGCAAGGCGTAACAGCTTTTGTGCGCCGCACACAACTTCAAGGCGCGATCGTGCACAATTCTTTAAGACCTCAACTCGTGCGGGAATCGTTGTCTGTGCATAATGTGCAGCCAATACTCAAGTGATCCTTTTTAAACACCCGATTGCCGTCACTTTGATTGATTCTTCTGACAAAATAATGCGAGCACATGTGAAACACATTTTGATATAATGCATGCTAATCCGATTATTCCATTCGGATTGACTGCGATACGGTTTTTGGTATTTATTTAATTCCAGATTGAAGCGGGGTGAGCGCGCGCAGGGATTGTTGTGGGCGAAGTGACACTTGTGCGTCGACGTCAGTTTTGTTTCATTTTATTGAAATGTGGCGTCACGTTGCATAACATTTTTTTCTTTATAAAATTGCCCTGCAATTTTCTCTTTCTTAATACCTTTTGAGTGTTTTCTTGTCAGACAAAATGACGGAGTAATAATTTCTTTTAGCAGTTGTTTTCTCAATCAATAACATTAATTATTGTTATTCTTTCTACCATCTTTCTAAACCAACATGTTCATTGTACAGTGTGTAACATGAGCATACATGCAAATGATGCGTAAAATTTCACACTCACTTCATTAATTCAATGGCTCCATTTTGAGCGCTTATGGCCTAAAGTAGCATAGTTTAGCAAAGTATCTACTTAAAGATAATTTGCCTAAAAGAATCCCACGAGTATAATTTCAGCTATCCACAAATATGCATAATTTGTCTGTTGTTTTTCGTGTTTCCTAAATATTATACAGCTGGTTCTTTGTTTTTGGCCCGTCCGTCTGCGTTTCCCTGCCTCCTCTCGCATTGGCAAATCAAATCATTTTATTGGGCATCCATCCATAAGCATTTTTATTGCAGCAAACAAACGTCTCCTCAAATATTCACGCATATTTAAGAACAATATTGGGATTGGGGGGAACTGGACACGGGGAGCGAAAATATGTGGCGCAAAACTGAAAACGCCAACTTGTATGCCATATCGGTACATTGGTAAAACTCGAATTATTATAATAAATGGTCATCTTCCCATATCAGATTCATCGATTATTATTATTGGTCTGTGAAACATAAGTAGTATATGTAGGCATCGGTTGAACCTGATCTGTTCCTTTCATCCGCGCGCAGAGACCAAGAAACAGTAAAAATATTATGAAGATTGCTATACAAAGGTAAAGTTACCAAAGGATGAAGACGAAACGAAAAAAAAGACAAGGGGAGAAAAAAAATCTCACACAGTATAAAAGATATGAGACTGTTTTTCATTAATAAAATTCACATAAATTAAATGATTTTACAAAAATGTTTCGCTACGCCGGATTGCCTCAAAAGCAATTCAAATATTCACTCACCACACCGCAACTGCTGCACTACTGCGGAGACAAGAACATTTTTCTTTTATTTAAATGTATTTATTCATACTCGTAGATAAGACGCCTATAGTGTTACTAGAATAGATTGGATTTTCATACATTTCTTAGCGCTTTTCGTTTCACGACACAAGGTTGTATTTCCAAGCCATTTAAAGTGTTTATTATTTACGGCTTTTCAATAAAAATTATATGCTGCATTATTTATTGACAAAAATAATTTAAAGCGTTAATTTTTGTCAACACTTAACTGCACTTACTACAATATGACGCCTTCAAAGGAGACTCCAAATCAATAATAAAATAACCATTTATTTGATTATGTTTTGAGTTATTTTATAAAATTCGTTATGATTGACTTAATAAATTAAAATCATTATTAAAGTAATTAAATAAAAAAAACGTTGCGCTACTTATAAAGTCGACATAAAAAAACGAAAATCCTTATCCATTTTCAAATAATTTAAGAATTATAAATACTGAATCTCATATTTATTCTTCAAAGAAGTAAATCGATAATGTGGACTTGCGAACATGAGAAACATCGGATTTAACACGGATGTTTAAAATAAATTTTAATTTTAATGCTCCACAAATGTAAACTTTTGATATCTTCAGGGCACCAAGTGCGAGAAAAATAAACAACATTGGCTCTATATTAAAGATCATTACACAGCAATCAAAATTGTAGTAAATCATTAATTTATGCAGATTAACCGAACTTGGCTTTGCCCCTTACCAATAATGCCCAATATCTGCGCAGACTCGATGTGTGTATTAACTATTAAGTGCAGGCAAGCATATTTAAGTGTGGATATTTCCAAATGATTTATATTTATGTAAACCTTTCAATTTTTCGTCTTGAGGTATATCTGTCGATGCCACAGATCCGCACCGTAAGCATAAAGGAAATGCTCGGGCATATGTGGCGCAGAGATTCCAAACGATCGTGAATAAAAATACATGAAACAAGAATTTCAGTACACGCATAAACACCCGTTCAAATTTGATTTATGAGGGCAGTGTTCTTTAAGGCATCATGGCATTTCGGTTCAGACGAGTACGTTTCTCAAAGTCTTTCAGTGTAAAAAAGGTGTATGGGATATGTGTTTAACTCGTTGTAATCTTAAGCGGCAAGACGATGAGGTTACACACTTGTGAGTAGTTTAATCAATGAGTGGTTAATCTTAATCGTGCAGTTGGCAGTTTTGGCAAAATACCCTCATTTTCTTTTTTTTATGAAATTTTATTCAGTAGCACAGAATTTGGTGGACAAATGAATAGTTGCTTCAATAAGAAGATTTTATCTAGATGTTAAGTTGGATTGTGCAATCCTCAACAATTATTGTCCCAACATTTTGTTATCTTGATTCAAAGAGGAAGCTCGCGCGCCATTCTTAAATGATGTTTGTGTGATTGTGTGTGGCACACGTTTGTGGTTTTCATTGCAGTTCTCTTATGCGAGACTATTTCTTAATGTGTCAAAGAGGAGATTATCAGACAGGTTGGTGCTGTACAAACAAGACATCAAGTCAGATTAGCAGTTGACATGAGAATGGTAATCGATCAGTTGGTTTTTATTTGTTTTCGTTGTTCCTAAATCTTATTCTAAATCTTAAAGGTGTGTTTCATTTATCCTTTCCTATTTTTATTTATGAAGTTTGTTAAATGACATGCGACATTCCCTCCTGGCATTTTTGGGCTACAGTTTTGTATTTCTTGTCATATTTTCGCGACAGCTTCAATTACGCCACAATATAATTTGATATACCTTTTGAAATTCCATGAGAACCACAATAAAAATTTGTCATTTGATGCAAACTTTATAAAACTAAAGCTTTAATGGCCATACTTTGCTTATGTCAATAAATTGAAGTCTTAATTTCTACAAACGTTTAGCGGGTACACAATAAAATGTGTGCTGTGGCTAATCCTAACATTTAAATTACGGTCAATGAGACAACTCGCATACACTTTATACACATAAATATCATATTTGTGTGTTTAATGAACATTTCTAATCCTATTCAGCCATTATTGTGTTAATTCTCGTATCTCAAACACTCCTATGGCTTTTCAACTCTTCAAAGTCTATTTGGTTATTTACCTATTTTATACGTTTAATCCACGTCTTGTCTAAATGCCGTTGTCAAACTATTATGATTTTATGATGGTCCGATTAAGACATAAAATACAGGATTAAATGATGCGTTAATATGCTGGCGACGACTCTTAAATAAACACACACACACTTTACATAATTCTTACGTCAGGATCGTTATTCAGTGCGCTGGCGCATATCATCTTCATGCGCATGCATATTTTCAGAGACTTTTATTTATTTGATATTGATAGCTCAAACTCTTTGTTTTAAAATGAGTTTTTATACAAAATGACAAAATAATGAGATTGTTCTCTGAATTCATTTTGCTCTTTTATTTTTAAAATATATTTGAAAAAAAATCTGAATTTTTTAAACCTTGATTGACCTTGATTGAACTTGAAGTTTTCCCTAAGCCTGTCTATTAATATGTTTGCATAGTAATTATAAATTATAAACTAGAGTGCTTTAAAGAGCTTAAAAAATCATACCAAAAATCATTATCATACAAAGCGGCTATAACCTTGAATAATACCTTTAGTAGAAATTAGAATAAGTAACTTTAAAACTAATGCTCCATTTCTATTACACAAAGTATTATTAAATGACATAAAAAATCAAACAAAATGTGTTAAGTACTCTCTTGAAACAAATTACCATCTCTTGTTCTACTTTGCAAAGATAACATAGGCTATGACTGTTCAGAGTCTCTCATCCACCATAAAATACTTGATGTCAATACGGCAATTCTGTACGGCCAAATTCCCTTGTAATGCGACCTATTTGTGGCAACGTCTTTAAAATCTGCTTACCCGCTTCTTCAACTACACCAAGAAAAAGCAATCAACAGTCGCGGTTTTAAAGCTGAATCATTCCGAGCATAATTCCGAATTTTATTCAATTTTAATGTGAAATCGCTATTTTCTTTGGAAGCTCTCAATGCGGTTTATTTTGCTATTTGTTTTTATCATTTTCGATGTAAGTTTGCGTAAGCGTATTTTCTTTAAAGGCTTTTTTATTTATCATAAAATAGAATTAATGGCGATAATTTTTTGACATTTTTATGGATCAATTTTAAGTCAATAAATTGAAATTGAAGTTAAACTTGAAATTTTATGTTAATTTAAATTTATTTTAAAAATATAGTTCAATTTAAATTAAATACCTACCTCAGTTTTAAACGATCAGAATAATTAATTATCCAGTGTGGAAGACGCTCTGAAAGCTTTGTACGTAAGATTTCTTTTTGCAAACAAGGATGCATCAGATTCAGATGATAAAATCAACAAGTTAAGTCGGCTTTTTAAATAAAACTCTCAAAGATAGTTTAATTATCACATTATTTATTATTTTAATAATCAATTTGCTGCTGCATCCTTCTTTTTTCTTTCATTGCATTAAACATATTTATATTACAATTTATATTACATGTAATTTGTTCTCGTATATAATTTATTAATTAGTTTAATTCTATAAGTACAATATTTGAATAATACCTACAAGAGACGTGATTAAAAAGGAGATATTTTCATAAATAATTAATTAATTAATTAGGTGATAAAAGAATTTAAGCTCACGTAGTTTTTTCCATGATATTTATTTTGTGACGCTTTACAAATTTACTATGTGTAAAATTAATTTAATTAACGATTAGCGTAGTCTTTTTGTTTTGGTGTGCATTTAAGGAACACGATGCTGCGTTGGCATGCTAATTATTTAAAAGCACGCAAACAGCTTTCCTTTCGAGGGAGGCTGCTTCAAAGACATGTTTTTCCGCAATTTAGGCAAAAAATTATGCAAACGGAACCCAAAAACTTTAGAAAGGTCCTTGCAAGCTCAATTAAGGAGGCTCATTTTTAAATGTCCGTAGTCTGTACCTCCCGCGTTGTGTTTAACTGTGTAAGAATTTGCGTTTGCTTGCACAATATTTTTTAAAGGGTGCAATATTTACACAATATTCAAAATTGAGAATAAAATCTAATTTAATTTTAAAGTTTTTCCGCCTTTTTTCATTCTTTTGTTTAATTTTAATGTTAAATGTTTGGACTGGCTGCTATGTACATACACTAATACTGAACCGAGACTTCAGGATGATTGTTTGAATAAAAAAATTCCAAAAAAGTACAAAGACCTTTCCTAATGAGATGAATTGCAATGGCGGAGTGAGGGGTGGAATAATGCGGGACCAACACGCACAATCGTAGATGTAAAACGCGGTCGCGGTGCGTACTCAAACCTCCCCTTGCATGCAATGAATACTGGAGTCTTGTGACAGCTCATCAAGGGATGATTCTTCAAGAGAAAAGGAAAACATGCAAATAATTTGCTTTAATCTTTAAAACCGCATAAAGGAATCAGAAAATTGGATTGCAACGGAATTTAAATAATTGGCTCTGCCCTCAACTCACCATGTGTCGTGTAGAGCGACCCCTTTGATGTGTTATTGTTGTTGTTGTTATTATTATTATTCAGATGCAGTTGACTGTGTGTGTTATTTTGAAATGAGTAGGTCAACTGCAGGTTGATATGTCGTCCAAATTGACTGGCGTCCACTTCTCGAGGCACTGGAAAATCCGTGAAATCTATTTCTGTTACATTGCATAAAAAGTTCTTACACCCAAATTTAAACTCACGTTTTGATTTTCCCGCATGAATGTGTTTTTTCTGGCGAGCCCTTGAATTTTGAAACCACACCTGTGTCACTCTTTTTGACAGTCCCGTCACAGACGCAATTCGCTCTAGATCCTGCCCATCGGGATTGCTATCAATTTGGAAATTTGCCTGCAACACTTGCAATTGCTCTTCGGTAAATGTGGTTCGCACTCGCTTCGCCTTGCTCTTGTGGTACCCATCTGCATCGCAGCCATCTACAATACTAAAGACTTTAAACTAATATTTCTCAAGCTAGCTGAATGGGTGTAAATTCACCATCACTGGAGGTGGTGCCACCCTCAATGGTCTCCAGATAGTGAGCCTTGCAGAGGACGCGATCATCCATAAGGGCGAATTGTTCACCGGTTGATAGTTGTCGGCCACACGAGTCACAGGCAAAACAGGCCAAATGGAATACGAGCTCACGTGCACGACGCACCCAGTCGGAGGAGGAGATGCTGCGGGAGCATTTGGAACATTTGGCTCCGAAATTTCTGCAATGTTAAAAATTTATACTCAAGTGCTATTTGATAAGGATTAATATAATAAATTCATAGAATCGTGGTTGAACTTAAATAATGTGGACATTAATGAAGGACAAAAAAACCCTATATTAATATACATCCTTAATATACAAGCTTTAATTTCATCAATCCAAAATAAATAAATAAAAATATATTGGTATATCCGACCATAAGGACAATCTAAGATCCAAACAATCATCACGTTCATTCACAAGAGACTCGTTAAATCGATTCTCCCCGGTCGATTCTTTATTTATTCAACGACGCGGTCACAAATCCGTCAACAGTTCATCAGTTCTTAGCCGCATTCAGATTGCCAATCGTCCATTAGATCCATCCATTCGAATGAGAAGACTATACCGTGGAATTTATCAACTCCCATAATGGAAGAGAAGGAGTAACGATAAAAGAACAACAAGTGATCGCACTAAATAACAACAGAATGACATAACATTTTTACTATATATTTTCTATTGCGCTACATGCGGTTTATTGTGTAATTCCTTAATATTATTGTTAATGTTTACCTTCAATTTACGTTTAGGGTCTCAAAGAAAATATTATAAAACTCGCGTGATCATGATTCACATAAAGAGTGCGTGGATGCCGAAATGCGGCAAGATTTTATGAATGGGGTTTTATTGTAGTGCACGTATATTCACTGGGCTCAATGGTTCCGAAGCTATGGATTGAAGGTGGAGGAATATTTGTCCATTCATCTATAGAATCTGTGTCTTTTGGGGTGTATTTTTATATCGGATTAAATTTGTCTCAATAAATATTAAAAAAATTTGAAAATGGGCATTTCAATATTTGAATGAAAGTCATGTTTTGACCTTAAAAATGTTAGGATGTCCTTTTTGTACCACCAGTTTTTTATGCAGTTACCAATCCAATGACAATAGATTTATTTTGGTGGAAACATTAAAATCAACATAAAATTTATGTTGGAAACAAATAAAAATAAAACATATTCTAAATTTTCAATTAATTGTGAACTAATTTATTTTTCAAAAATATATAAAATTAAAAGCACTTCCTATTTTGCCACAAAAACGATAGAATTAATTACTAAATGAATTCCCGCACATAAGAGCTTAGAGCATATGTTGCTGCAGGTACATTGAAAACACGCAACTCTATTACGAAGATCCCGCATTCATTTCATGTTAATCTCACCAGACAGTTGAATATTAACTTTTATAATTGCTTTAGTGATTAATTTCGGTTGTCCATGCCACCAAAAGTGTGTACAAATACACAAAAGCACACAAAGCAACACACAAACTTAATGATTAAACAGATGGAAGAAGGTGGAAAATAAAAAAAAACAACAAGGCATACAGAAGAAGGCAACAAACTGGCTGATGTATGGTGAACAATAACTTATGTGATGTTTCGCGTGGCTAAAAGGTTACCTAATTCGTTTTTTTTGTTGTTGGCTGTTTTTGTTTTTTTATCCAATGTGCAAAGACACAACCTCCAACGACTCTGGATTTATGATGTCTTATCTTGGAATAAATAATTCATCAAATTTAATTATTGAATTTTTATGTTTTCATCAACCACATTTAAATTCCTTCAAACATTTGAGTATCATTATGGGCATCTCATTTCGTCTGAAAGTAGGTGAATCCAATGTGAAGGAAAAAGGATGTGAAAAATCTCGTGCAGTACCTTTCATTAGCAACTAGACAGAACACATAATATTTCTTCAATGTGATTCATGTGAGCCCATTGAAATTTAATACCAATAAAGGAATGCGCGTTTCCCCCACAGATCCGCAGGTCGATCACGGGTTAAAAGTCATTTATCGTGGCTATTGGCAGGCGCTTTGTTCGATTGGATATGGATGGATGGCTGTGAAGATCACACACGCATTCCATCATCTGCGCGCATTGCCCTAACTAGACTGAGGTGCGAGAATTGGTAAAATTGAAAGTTTTGAAATGTTTTGAATTTTGATGGATTGCAGAAATGCGCTTGATTTATGGGGGGTCGTTTAGTGTTAATCTTAGATATACACATAAATCGATTTAAGTTTGTGGATTTTTATTAATAACAAATGATAAATCAGTTTTGTGTTGTCATTTTGAGATTTGAATCGTTCTGTTGCAAAGAACATTTTTCAATTATTTGTAAGTGAAGTTTGTAAGTTGCTCTTTTAGTTTATATATCCAGGTGTAAATGCTGGGAGCCTTTTTGAATCTCTTCTGCGTTGTTTGAGTTTTAATTTCCGTTAAATTACCATTAAGTTCCAGGTTCCTTGAGTTTCAAAATAACGCTACATTATTAAAAAAGTGACAACTTTTCGTAATCTTAAGGAAGTCTTCAAAAACATTTCTGAAAATTACCCTGCATCAACCTCATAAAAATATTTAAACACATGACGTCTTTCCGTTTTTACATTCCCAACTTAATACCGTGTCCAAAATCATACCGGTTATTAAACAACGCTCGACTGTTCAATTGTAATCCGATGTCATGCAACTTGATGCACCATTCAAATCCCTTTTGTATCATCTCACAACTAAAATACTGATCCGAGAACACTTTTAAATTGAATTCATGTTCAGTTGTCATTTATGACGCGATTAGCTCACAATAAAAGAGTAATGGTGTCATTTGAACTGCGGCATTCATTTATCTGGTACTTACCACTTTGTGCGACAATGGCCGTCTCATAATTTATTGATATGGCACATTATTGGATTAGAATAATAATTGTCGTGTGCTGCGTAAATTGGCGTGCAGAACAGCTTAAGTTCTGTGATAAATTACGGTTTTATGAACGGTGTCCGTTTTACTGCGCGCGATTCTTGCACACAAACTGAGCAATCAAATCGCACGCCGCTTATGCAAAGCTTTATTTATGCATAAATAAGCTTTTGTTTTATAATATGCACGGAAAGAAGTGTAAATTGGTTGCGTGAAATTGATTAAATGCAATACTCGAGTCGGACGGCTCTTTGTCATGCAGATGCAATGCAACTGAAAAATTATGCAGAAAACTATAATATCATTGAGTCATATACAACTTGTTGACACTCAAATAAATTCGTTCTCTTTCAAAGTTTATTATAATTTTCGTTAAACTACCGCAGGAGCCGTAAATATGTCCAAAAAAGATAGGCCACTCGGTTATCTTCAATACGATCACGTCGGGTAATAAATAGCCTACCTATTCACTTCAATCACCGCGCGCTTTTGATGGGCTATATCGATGATATTACATAAGAACAGGCAATTCATTATTATTGACAAGATGCGTGATACCGGTACGCGACAAAACACCATCATACACGCAGCAGATACACTTCAGACCTCGCAATGTATTCAAAAGATGTTACAGTAAAAAACACCATATAGGAAAAATGTGAAAAACAAAGAGACAACACAACAGCCAGTGTGAGTTTAAAAAAAAAAAAAAAAGAACTAACAACAAGCAGCAGAAGCACCAGCAGCATCAGCTTATGGATGGTGGAGGCACAATAATATAACGAAACATCGGGCCCAATTAATATTCAACTGGTAGGCCTCATCACCTAAAATAGACTTACAAGAGGCAAATCGCTCGTGGAATGAGGTATCGAGGAACACAACACAAAACGACGCAACGCATGGAAGTGGAGGGTGAAAAAAACGAGCCGCGAACATGAGAATGGGATCCGTGCTGTGTGTGAGCAACATGGAAAAATGCAAATTTTGCGTTTTTATTCAGCTTGTTGTCAAAATTTGTACAAGCTTGCGGGGTCTCTGAGACACATTTATACATGAGTGAATTAATGGAGCTTGCATTTGAAGTTAAATATTGCATACATTCGGTTATATAGGACGACATCGGTGTTGGATGCACAGGATGTGGTGTTTAGGACCCACTGTGAAATTCATTTCAGGTCAATTTATTTTACGTAAAGGATTTGTCTTATTAAATTAATTTACTAATTAAAGAATTTATTTGTTTGAAGGTTTTGTTTTATAAAGCTGGGAATAAGGAAGTTGTGAAATATTGAGACCCCAGAACGTGATTTTGTCTAAATATTTAAATTTAAAATCTAAAAAATCGTGTTCAATGTACTAAGTGCACTTCTTATTGATAATTCAAGTCAAAAACCTAAACATACAGAGGACTTTAGAAAAGGAAAATTTGAACACAAATGTCTGACAAATGCCAAAAATAAATAAAAAAATACAAATTAACATAATCGAATTCAAGGATTTGCATATTATAACGACAATTCGTCTTCTAATGGCTATGGATGACCCCTAATATACGCAAATCTGTATGGGCATCGTCGGCGGCGCTACAAACTTGAATCATCACAATGCCGCGCTTTCAACAACACCATCACACAATTGTCTCGCGCTTCTTTGCCTGATTATTGTTGTCACGAGATGATGTTCGGAAGATCTACGACCCACAAACTTCGCCGCACAACCAAGCAAACAGCCCCCACACACAAATAACATTTATTAAACATGTACACGAATTTGAAATGGAAAGGAATTAACTTACTTGGTATAGTCGGCTTTACAGTAGACTTGTCGCTCGCGCAGAAAACACGATGGTTGACGGTCCAGCGGCGATAAGCAAACACAACATCGAAGGCATGACCCGTGCCATGAGCAGCCACCAACTTCGAGTAGATATTTGTCTGAGATTGGTTCGCCGCATGCTGCGCACGATCGCAACTCTGTCTGCACAATGAAGGTGGTGTCGTCCCAAAAATGTTGTGGTGCGCGGTGTTGATGTCCGTTTTGATGCACACATAACCGAAATGTGCCAAAAAGCCCAACACCAAGAATAAAAAGAGTGGAGAATCAAATAACAAGCGATCATGTTAATGAGATATAACACAAGAAACGGCACTGCCATAATATCCCTGTGCGATGTGGGGAGGAAAATTAAATTTTTTTTAATGCTTCAAAACATAAACATTCGCGCTTATCTTTTGTCATTTCAATAAAAACTATACTAAAAGCCTATTGACAATTTTAATTGAAATGTGAATTTTTTTTGTTTTGTTGCTTGCTCATCGTCGATTATTTCGAGCTCCGCGCATTCTTTTGTGTGCCAAGTCAGCCTTTTATTGTGTCGAATACACATGTTGGATCAACGACATTTTTTTTTCATGCGGCGCATGAGAACAAAGCGTGCGACAAATGTGCGCGAGAAGAATCCCAAAAACGATCATAAACTGATGGTGTTTATTCGCGATGACATGCCAAACAACTTCAACCCATAAACATGGCAAATGGATAGCTCCTTCCAACGCATAATAATTTAATTTTATTGATATTTATATTAATTGATTTAAACTATATTTAAGGAATCATCAATATTGGATTGTAACGGAATATCATTGCCATAATCCACGTAGTTAGCATATTTAAATTAGTTGCCTAAGTATAAAGGAATTGCCACCATTTTAAAAACATACAAAACAGTGCGCATGACATATTATTAGTTGGGGGAAAAAGGGAAATGAACACAAACGATGTTCGTGCATGAAAATCATAAAACATAAAAGTTTCAACTAAACCAACCCCTCAGATTATGCAGCAACCATAACCACCATTGCCACTCCACGCACAAGGAAGCATATGTTTGGAAGGCGCAATAATTGTAAACACACAACGACAATAAAAGTGTTACATGCGACATATGAAGGGTGTCGCACATGAACGGCATATTAAATTATGGGCAACATAACCGCACGTATTTTTGTGTTTTGTTTCAAAAAAAAAAAATCAATATCATTATTAGAAACTCCTTTTCTAACATTATTTTATAAAATAATTTTGTTTTTTATTTATAAATACCCTAAATGCATGCTTTTTGGCAACTTAAAAGAAAGTTAAGTCAATATAATTTTTAAAAGTTGAAAGTTTTCACAAAACATTGAATTTAGGAGGATTAACAAAAATAATGTAGGAACTAATTTTTTAGGTCTTTTCTAAATTCTTTTAAGTTTATTTACTTTGAGCGTCCAATCCCAATAAAATTGTCGAATTGACAATCATCTTAAGTCAAAACATATTAAGTGTATCTAAACCATTTTAATGGCATTTATCAATTTAATATAAAACTAAACGCAGTATAACTTTTAATTGACGAAAGCAACGATTAAGTAATTAATATCGCATCCAAAATGATGACCGACGGAAATTGATTTTTAACTATGTCTATTTCAAACGACAACAATCTAATGGAGTATTGTGTTTTTATGTAAGTTTTTAAGAGCCTTGAAAAGAATTTGTACAATTTGTCTTAATAGAACGAGTGAGTAGAATTTAATCGCTTGATGATGATGATGGATTCTGGGAAATGAAAGCACGACACGCGCTCTCCATTACGCCGGATTAAAGATTGACGACCAACCGACGGCGATTGATCGTTAAATTTGAGATGAAACTGATCAGCCAGTTGCTGTAGTATGTTATATTGTAAAATTTTATGCGATTTCGAAGAACTCAAGTTAATGGATTTATTGAATTCGGTTTATGTGAAATGAAACTACAACGTTAGAATGTGTTTTGTTAAACTGCAGTAATAAATAAATAAAATATTTACTGAATTTATTTTAATTTAATTTTTTAAATTAAAGAAAGTGGGCTTCCATCGCCTACTTGGTGGGCCATCTTAATTACATTCATGAAACAAAATTGTGGTGATATAAATGCGGTTATTTTTTAAATGCATTTTAATTAGTTAACGATATCTTTATGCGAATGGTAAAGATGTCGCTTTTTGTATGTGGCAAGGATCGAATGCGGTTCTTCTGCATGCCGCTAATGACGACAGGAGCGTAAAAATTAATCCCCTCAAAAACACTTAATAAGTTGGTCAATTTAACATAATATCCGTGTCGTGCAAACTTGAATCCGCTAATTTTATGGGTACCGCTAATTTTTGTCACGAGCGCAAATTATCCTCATTTTTAAATATATTTGTTTTTGCTCAAGTGAATTGCATAAAATCTTGATAGTTAATTTAAGCTTTTATAAAATGCAAAACGGTGCAATCTCTGCGCGAAATAACCTTCAACCTCGAACACTGCCGTCATGTAGGGGAGCTCTTCCTTATCGCTGCAAAACCAGTCACATCAAAATGCAACAGCTGCTGCTGAAAGGAATATCGTGTCTCTGGTAGACATACCGAAATCAAAATAGCTTGTAAGTTGTTACGATTATCTTTAATTTTTTCACTTCTTTTAAAATTTAAATACATAAATAAAATAATTTTTTCCACGACGCGGTGCACTCAAAAACTCTTCACTGGTCACACGCATAAAATAACCGAATTTAATGCATTGCGATATTCGTGGCCGCCTGTCACAGATGATGACGCGAGGTCTCAACAGGCAAACGACACTATACGCTTTGCTTCAACTTTCAATAGCTGATGCCCAATAAGCTTTTGTTGTGACCCATACCAAAAATGAAAACGTTGAAGAGTAATAAAAGATTCGATCGGAAAGCTTGCATTATATGATCTTAATTCCAATGTTCGTAATCACGCATTGGGCATGCAGCGCAGCGGCTCCACAACAATCGATATGCCTTAAGAGAGGTCTCACATTTCGCCACAACATCCTGACACCTAATTTATTGACATGAGCTTTTTTGTCCTGCGCTTAATTGCTGCGTTCGCTGGCTTCATTTCGGGCCATAAAATCTATCGTTTAACTGAAATAATTAAGTAATTAAATAATGGTGCGGATTGAATCCTGAGTAGGTTTAATGGTTGAAGCTCAACGTGCTCCATCGAATGTGTACTTTGGCTCGCATATGAGGGGGGTACGATTGTCGTGTGGTCATAAAATCGAATGAATATTGGCGCATTGAAATGGTGTACAAATTACCCCTGTGCTCGAGATAAATTACGCGTTAAAGTGAATATTAACATGTTTTGTTGAAAATTACCCGCAGGGCGATAAATTCTTTTTGGGGACAGCGCGGAATTTTGACAAAAGGCTGTACCAACTTTGGGCACTAAATTGGGCATTTAAGCGGTTGGTGTGAATATTCGACTCATTGAATTTATGCGGTGAGTGTTTTTTTTTACTTTGGTAAATTGCCTTTTCTGAAATTTATTGTTTTTTTAGGTGAATTTTAACATAAAGTTTCTCAGGTCATAATCTTCTTAATGGAATATTATTAATCGATTGGCAGATTTGAGCTGGGGTGGAATAAAATCCACATGGAGATCATGAAGTATGTTTTTAATTTCGATTCTGTTTCAATAAAATGTTTTTTTTTGTGTCATCTTCAGAAATACTGTTGTATTTTTATTGTCGCTTCTTTTGTAATTTAAGTATTATTGTACCAGTGTTTTATAAAAACGCTGAAATGGAGTTTGATGACGTGCGAATTTATTTTGCTTTTTGTTCTGTTTTCCACCTTTAATCTCCATTGCTTTAAATGAATATTAAAATAAAAACAAAATAAAATTAAAGCTTATATTTGATTTGTGTAATTATCCTTTTTCCAAAAGGCTAACAATTTTTTTTTAGTTTTTTTTTAAAGTCCCCATTCAAGTATTTTTTAAGTAAAACCCAGTTACAATTTACCAACACTTCCTTTAACGTTTAAATGATATTTAATATACAATTAAAATTTTAAAACGCCCCCAAAACGAATCTGCTTTTATATCTCGAAATAATTTTTCTTTCAAATTGTTGTATCGCAATTTATAATACCAGGTGATCCCTATAATGCATCTTCATCATATTATTTATATTCCACAAAACACCGGTGCACAATAATCGGGATATTCCTCAATTTTAGGGCAAGGCGAGTCCCCTCAAATAATTTTCAATGGATGGTCTCTTTAAACGCATCACACACATTCACATTGACACACTCGTCATTGTATCCTCTGATAAAGCGTGCTAAATAATAAACTATTTATAACCTCGTTCAAAACGTACTTGAAAATTTGTAACGCATTGTGCCACCGGGAGGGCTGCATCATTGTGGCAAAATGCTAAAAACGAGCCCATATAAGTTATAAATGTGTACGCAAGGACGATGTGATTTCCCAAAAACCCACAATAAAGAACTGAAAAACAGTTGTAAATGCCTCTAACACGCCATCGACAACAACCTAATAAATGGTCGTTTGAGTGTGAGGACTGAGGGGCGCTCAAGAGTCAACATCTCCATACAACCCGCTATTGTGTTCCCATGCCCGTTGTTTGCGTACACAAGCGGAAAGGGACACACCACATATTATTACATATGAGAAGGTCGATTGTGCTTTCTCCCAATTTTCCTCGGCATTATTTAAGGGGTGGATTGGAAATTTAGTATACAAATTTTTATTATGACCAATGTGTCGCACCAATTTTTATTGATTCCTCGAATTATTTAAATTATAGAAGATTGCATCCCATCTCTTAAAATGACTTCTGTTTTAATCACAACCCATTAATTGCATTTAAACATGCAACAACAAAATAAACATCAGGAGATGTTTTGAAATTTATCAGCGCTGAGATTTAATGACTCTACCCTAATAAAAAAGAATCGATGCCACTTTTGTTGCATTTTAAAGACCAGAAGCGTAATTTGGCTATAGAAAAAGTGGTGTGCCGCGATGGAGCCCGCGCGTATTTACCCATTGGGATAAATATGGACAAAAAATGCTACACACAGCGGCAGTTAGCGCTTAGCAGCGAAAACATGCGGTCCCAATCGCGTGCAGCATGAATTGCAATCGAATAAATCACACCCGGGGTGTGAGGCGAGTGACACTTCAAATGTGTTGTATTAAATTGCGTAAAACAGAGCCAGCCACAAAAAGGGAGGCATCGGAACGGGCACATACCAGTGGTATACTGGTACTATGTGAGGCAAAGGTGCGCTTAATCTATTAGCAAATGTTTGCCTGTTTGTTGTTTCTGATGGGAGTATTGCTGTTTCCGAAACAACTGCGACCATTGTGTGATGCAGTTGCGGATAGGCATCGAATGTGCATGCGTGCAGGAGCGTGGACTGTGTGGGGGGAGGGATGTTAATTTCTTGTCGTTTTCAATTCGTGTTGTTGCTGTTGTTTAAAGGACATAAACCGGCTGCAGTTTGTTTTTCGATCGTGACTCCAAGATATGATTGTTGCATTTGAGAGATGTGTCCTTTTTGGTTTTTTGAGTGCAATGGAACTGAGGGATGTCGATAAAACTATTTGTTTTGACTCATATGCTTGAGTTTGCGCTTGTCTGAAAAATTACGGCATTTTCAATTCTGATTGGAATTATTGGGTATTCCTTAAAATTCGAACAATTGAAGTCGATTTTTTTTTTAATTTTTATCCTTTTTGTAATAAATTGCATAGTAATCAATTACAGTGAGGAGCTCAATGCCTAAATACTCGAAATGAAAATGAAAGCGGTACCTAAATTTACCGACGGCAATTTCAATTTAAAAGTGTGACAAATTTCAGTGATTTTTTACCAAATGAATATTTTTTTACTTTATTACTGTTTGAGTCCTATACACAAATTAATAAAAAAATAAAAATTATGTTTTATAGAATCATCAAAAAAAAATTATACATCAAGTAAAATCTTAAGAACATGGAAATTTTCGCAAACTTTATAATTTTTCAGGCAGTAATTTTTTTAAACCACGCAGGATAACTAATACTGGACATTTTAACGGCCATATAACATTTAATTAATATCATTAAAAATTTAATTCAATTTGACTAAAAGCCATTTTAAAGTTTATGACAACAACAACAACAAAAATCCCCAAGCAACACTGCGCTCACACATTATAATTCCGTCAAAAACATCTCTCCTTGTACTAAATAAGTTGCGCGATCACCGCACAAAATACAACCGATAACATCCATCCATTTGTGCGATTATTTATTGAAATGTTCGAATATTTAACCGAATAATGACTGAAGAACAAGAACATAACCACTTTGACCGGTCGATTTCAATGGATTCCAATATAAATGCCGTTTACCGGGAATTGCCTGCGCATGGATGTTGTCGGTTCATGTTGATGATGATGCGCCCGCGCCTCGCGATATTTCGTTTATATGCCTGCGTACTTCTCCCGCGCATCTTATTTAGCGAAGGAGAGTGCCATACTTTTGGCTTTGGCTGCCGCGCACTGTTGCAGTTAATGTCCGCGGGTGTAAATTTGCTTATAAGCGCTCATGCCTTATACTTGCGAGATGCGCGCTATCAAAATGGATAATATGCGGACGCGCATGCGAGAGGATTACGTAAAATGTGGAAATTGTTATTTAAAAGACCACCCATGGACCTTGAATGGCGTAGCACGTTTATTAAAATGCAGTCGCGTCTGACGGCTTCATGCAATAAAATGGAACAAAATGAATATTCATAATAAATAAATATTATTTAAGAATTGATAATAATAAATGTGTGTAAAGCAAAGGAATAGAAATAATAAAAATGTGAAAAAACATGGCGATAACATATAAATGTGCCGCGTGAAATATGAATCTGTTTAAAACTTGGTACGGGTCGGAGTGTATGTTTAATTTATCGATGTATGTGGTGTGGGTCAAGCCATGTGGGGCTTGAGTGTAGTGGTACATTGGAAAACGATTAAAATAGGCAAACGCTTTATTGTTAGGTTTGTAATATTAATGGCTGTGGCGGTTCAGAGGGCAAGTTACTGTGCAGGAATTTCTGTTGTTGTGCTTTGAATTAAATGCTCAATGTAGAAATGAAGTTTTGGAATGCCGTAGGAGAACTTGGAAGTATTTATTGCAGTTAGTTTTTTAAGCAATGGTTGGGATTTCCGATTAAATCGCGATGAATCCATTTTGAATTAATAACCCTAAATGATATTTTTGTTTTAAACTTAAAATATAATTTGTATAGAAAAATGCAAAATATAGCATCCTACTAAATTTCTTAAGGACGCTCTAAACTCTATAAAATCGGTTTAAACAAATTTTTTCGTAGATGCGGAAGCGGTTAAATCAAATATTATTCTCTCTTCCATAATTATTTATTTATTATTTTAAAATATTGTAAAAATGCGATTTTTTAATCCTTTAAATCCTTAAAGCTGTTTGGCTTTCAACAATCCAATTTAGCCAGACAAGTGCAAAGAAAACACAATTATGCCAAATCGGTATAGGTCCCTTAAATAAAACGAATCTAAAAAATTACCTTCATTCCTCAACAGCTGGCACTCCGTTTTGGATGAGAAGAGGCGTCGAAGCGCACGATAAACTGCTGCTGTCAATTATAAATAAATTTTCTCAATGCTCGCGCGCCAAAATCCTCAAACCCATCAGAGATCAAGTCGAACAAAAGAAGTGCCCGCACAATGCAGGTTCAGAAGGCCGGACCACAGATTAACTCCACAGACCCGTACACATGAAGCATTAGCAAATCACTGCAACAACACACAAAACACAAACAATCGCACTTGAAATTTTGCGCAACGGCAACTCAAAAATGTTCAACCTATATTATGTTGCCGCATTCAATTGACGAATGTAATTATTTGGGATTAACATTTTTCCTTTAAGACATTTTGTACATTTCGCAATTACAACGCATTTTTTTCACCCAACCGAAATGCAATGGTGCGGCTGAAGTAGTGAGGGCAAAGAAACCCTAGGCATACACACTCGGATGGCATAATAACACAAACAATAAACATTACATATAATGTGATCTCTGTGCATTTATCTTCAGCCGATCTGTACACCTAACACGGATAATCCCACTTGTTCTCAATGGTGATTATCTGTGAATTCAATAGACTCTTGGGTCTCAATACATTATAATTTTATAACACACGCGGCATCGCATTAACTTTGTGCACACAGTAGTGCTTTCATATGGGCACTCGTATGGTATAGAGAAATCGATACGTCCGGGGTCTTGGGAGGAGATCAACAATTGATCAGTATCGCCCGACTTCCATCCGCCTTTATGGAGTGAGGAAAATACCTGAACACACTAAATTTCTTTTTCACTTCAATCGATTACATTTTAATTATGTCGATGAATGTATGGTAAGCTCACATCAATACAAAATGCGGCAGACTGACACGGCGCAATGCTGCACGTATATAGGGGAAGCGTGTACACACTGAAAGCTCACACATCACGTGTACAAATTAAATGTACCTGTATACCGGGAAAGCACACACAAGAACACCGAAAACGTTTGACTGTTTGTAATTTTATTTTTTTTTTTATTTGCCCTCGCTTCTCGCACTACTATACTTTTATTTTTTATTTTTTAGACCTCCGAAAAGCCAAACAAACGACGTGTGGCGAATGTAAGTGAGTGTAAAAAAGCTTTTTTCGCCGCCATATAACAAACCGCTTCAGCTGAATACTCGCTTACGACTGACTTTAAACGAGGCGTTTTTTTCTGATCTGTCAGATGGATGAACTATGTGAAGTGGAAGATGGGGAGAGAGAGCCAGCGGAAAACATAATACATAATAAATTATTTATGTGTGCGGGCAGGGAAAGAACTGTGCATGTTTCGTATAGGCGACGCCGACATGCTAAAGGCCGATTTATGATATTTTATGGAGTACGCGATTAAATTAATTTAGTTGTGGTCCTCAAAACCTTTTTGACGAAGGGATTTTGCAACACAGAAAGCTTAAAGCTCTAAGTATGTGTGAAAAGTTTTACATTGTCGGTGTACTCACTATTCAGCACTTAGCGGATTGGAGTGGAGTGCCGCATTTAAGGACCAACAACAATTGTGCCCATCCATTGGACAACTTTTAGAGGATTTATGGCATAAACTGCGATTCATGCAGTTTTAAAATAGACTGTGGGGTGGATGTGCATTGTGCACTCGTCCATTTATTTCAATTTCAATATCCCACTTCGTCATGGTCCGCAATCCGCATGGTGTGTGTACAGCAGTGTTTACTCGTCGCGTAATCGAGTGCCGATTGGTTGCGATGGCGAGGCGTGTCTTTTTCAGCAGTGCTTTTTCCCGGTGCGCATAAGCAGACTTCTGCACAATCAATTTTGTACCACCATAATATTTTATGCTTTGGGCTTTTTTCCTGGGCTCTAAATTCCAATATCAACAACATGCGCTACATAAATAAACTCCGGGTATACATAGAACTGTCATTTTCGTATTTTTGTTGTTTATCCTTTATGTTGTAGGGAAAAGGGAGCATCCTTTTTGTGTATTTTCATTGTTTGTTTTTCCTTTTCAAATTTTCCTTCAAATTATTAAATGCTGAATTGTAACTATGTAGTTTCGGAGGAAAATAAACCAATGATGTACAGAAACAATTTTGAGTTCAAGGTCAAATTTTTTATTAACTTTAAATTTAGATGATTTTTTCAGTATCAATCAATTGATTTTTTTCAGGATAAAGACGTCAACGAGGTTTTCGGTTATAACAGAATTTTGCTTATAAAACCGTTAAGTTCAATATTTGACTGATTCGTTTTCAATTCACTGGAAACATGACTATTGTAAAAGTTGAAAAAAATCAGTTTCCCTTGTACGAAATATGCCATCAAAACTGCCTTTCTGATTTAATTCTCGTTTAAAATTATCACTCATTTTTTGAAAACCAACTTTATTTAACAAATCTCTTTGAATTGCAACAACGACAACAATTCTGTTCAGTTGTCATTCCTTTAATTTTACCTCTCCAATGAAATTCCTAAAATGTACATTCAAAAATAATTAACCCATAGCTGAACATAATGAAAAGTCAAAATAATTGCGTTAACTCACCATCCCCCGAAACGCATGCACACGTGGATAACTCAATCAATCACACTTGAATTGAAAACGTTATTTCAGCACAATTCCAATGTTGTCGATTTTTTCCACCTCACACTACATAACATAAAACATTTCGTTGCTGCCATAGGATATAAAACACAAATCCTCGCCCTGTCGATTTTCCACATGAGTTGACAGTTTTTCTTGTCCCGCGCGCCATGAACCAACGATGGTATATTTTGCAGTTCTTGCCTCCAATTGTGCTACATATAATATATGTACGTTGCAAAAATAATCACAACCCATGAGGACTGACTGAGAGAATAAAACCCTCGATAATCGCATTTGAATATTCAGCAGAGATTTTATTTTGTTTTGCTTGACTTTTTTTTGTGTGTGCGTCTGTACTTTGTTGCACATTGGCACAAAACGGATGACACAGACCTGTGCAGGACTTAATGTCTGCACACACAATGCGGGGGTGTTCAATCTTCTGTTTGTTAAATTTGTATTATAATGCCATTCATGATGTTTTCAGCTCATTCTAATTTCTGCAACATTGTCGTGGTTGGTATGGTACAGTTATTATAGACTAATATTTGCGGTTGATGCGTTTAGAATGGCACATGTTGGGAAACCACAGGCGATGTTCCTATATATTTGGGAATAGTCCATTCAGAAAATAATTTCAATGGATTGTTAGATAGACTCGAACTATTATTATGTGTGGCGTATGAGTTCATCACAAATTTTATTCCTTTTTTGATGTTTTAGTATTTTAAATGCATGACCAATTGCAAATGTGCTGCAGTAATTTAGGACAATTCTATAAGGGTACTTGACATCAGGGTTGATAAAACGTTTAAACTTTCATAAACAAATTATTGATGAATATTATACCTACGATTTTTTTTGATTGAATTAAATTAAAAGGTTTAAATTACCGATCTCCCTTTCGTAAAATCTGACAAGTTTTTAAGAACAAAAAGCATTTGAACATTGATTTTATATTTTTCCCCGCGAAAGGGTTTAATTTCTGAAATAAAATCCATGTTTTTATTGATGATCCATTTTTCAAATCTGTATTGGTAATTGATAGCATTTTTTTAAATAACAAATATGTCGTTACTTTATCCCCCAAACAAACAAATGGTGGTAAAATAAACCACTTCAACTAAACCATTTGAATAAAAATCCATCAGCAGTCATCGCTCAAACCTAATCAATCATCACACCAAATAATGGAGCGATGATCGTTTTTCCATTTTGCTCCCTCCACACTTAAGGGCATGAGGATCACTCAAAACGCTTCATATTTACACGTTGAAACCTCAACGCCATACGGCCCATACCACACGCACCAACAGAACGCTGAACGACCGCGTGTGTCGCCTTTTGATTCATTTCGAATTGTCATTTATCATCGCAACGATTGATGGATCCGATGAATTCCTCGCAGTCCTCCCATGCTGGCAGTTCCTCCATGCTATTTGTTTGCCATGTAGCCGGCGATCGTTTGCCTCGTTGTTGTGTGTAACCCTGTTTTATGAATAAAAATTGAACACAATTGACATATTGTGCGCCCATACACGCAGCGTAGTTATTTTAATGTGCAAAAGGCAAAACACTTGAAAAACTTAATACTCATTGCATTTAAAGGTGATTTCGAGACTGGAAAAAAAAAACAACAACAAGCCGGCCCCGACCATTTGTTCTATTATTCGTGTGCGGGTCCGTACACACACTACACTGCCGCTACACCAACAGCCATCTAAGCGAGGTTTCGGTTTCGGCATTTTCTCTCATCTTGGAAATCGTTTTGCCTTCTTGAATCGACTTCTTTTAACACCTATATTTATTACGATATTGAAATTGAGGTGTTGTTTGTGTAAGCGCAATGGACGCTGCGTGTTATAATGAAAGTTGCGCTATCACGATGTGTCTTGGGAGACGAGTGACGAACGGCAAGTTACATTTGTCATCTCCATTTGAAAAAATGTGTTTTCTTCATGTTTGACTATGATGAGGAATGTCAATCTTTATATTCGCTTGGATCGTGGATGTCTGGTTTTTGTTTATTGACAAAACCACTTTTAAGACTTTAATAATTGTTGGTCGGAATTCCAGGAGACGAAGACGTATTTGCTATTTTTCCAAATAATTTTAATGGAGTCGAAATTTAGTTATACAAGAAGGTAGAAATTGTAAACTTTAAAAGTTAATAAAAAAATTAGTTTGAGGCTTACTTTTTTTAATTTTCAAATAAAATTTTTTTTAATTTTGATCCTTGTAGGATTTTGCCTAAAAATGGAGAACATAATGAAATGCCTTCGTTTTCCTTGCTTTAAAAAATCCTGAAATAAATTGTCAACCAATAATCGGAAGAGCTGTTGAAAAACTGTGTTTTTTTTTTAATTTTTAAATATCAGAGATCATGATAACTATACTTCAAAAGAAATGAGTCAAATATATTAGAATTTTATATTTTCGATTTATTTTTAAATTATTTTCTGTACACAATGGATATAAATAATTAATTAACTTATCATCATCAGGATTTAGGAATAGTCACAACTTAAGCCATCCGTCGAATTAATACAACAATTACATAAATAAAATACAAATTACAAAAAAAAGTGCGTCTGGGTCATGGCCATGCCTAAATATAATTTATATGTACATCATTGGGAACGCATCCAACAAAACTTATCTATTTTAAATATATATAGCGGAACGATGTCCATATAACACGTGTGTCTAACTGAATCCCCTAAAGGAGTACATTGGTAGTCAATTGCAGGTTAATCTCATAAGGATCTGTGAATTTACGCACAATATTTTATGGTTTGGGTTAATAAATGAGTGCAAAATCGCGTACAAAAATTCCATTACTTTTTCGCTTGCCCGTGGTCGTGTACTTCTTTTGGCGTGCCCTCGCATTCTGGAACCACACCTGCGTGACCCGCTTGCTGAGACCGGCAATGGTGGCGATGCGCTCCAAGTCATGCCCATCCGGATTGCTGTCAATCTCGAAATTTGTCTGCAGTATCTGCAGTTGCTCCTCGGTGAAGGCTGTGCGGACACGTTTGATTTTCTTCTTGCTGTTGCCATCCTCGTCGAGTCCATCTGGGGAAAAGCGATCTTCGTTGCGATTATTATTGTTAAAGTCGTTGCTGTTGTTGCAGTAGAGGTGCGTGAGGCCGCCATTTGCCGATGACACACTCTCCGTGCCGGACGACTTACCATCGCTGGAGCCCGTCTCACTCTCGACCGTCTCCATGTAGTGCTCACGACACAGTATCTGGTCGCCCACCAATGCGAATTGCTCACCCGTGGAGAGTTGGCGACCGCATGTGTCACACGCAAAGCATGCCAAATGAAAGACGTGTTCGCGTGCACGTCGCACCCAATCTGTGGAGGAGATGACACGGCAGCAGCGGGCACATTTTGCACCAAAGCTTCTGGAAAAATAATTAAATGATATTGTTTATTAAAATGAGGTTGGTTACTGCGGGTTTATAGACTGAGAGAACTTGATTCGTATAAGACAATGGATTATGGAGATGAATTAAAAGACGAAAATACTTACTTGATGTAATCGGCCTTGCAGTAGATTTGGTGATCTCGAATGAAGCATGTCGTTTGTTGATCCAGCGAAAGCATACACATACAACATCGGAGGCATGAGCCATGCCACGAGTGCCCACCAACCTCGAGCACGTATTTGTCGGAGATTGGATCATCGCATGCTGTGCATAATCGATATTCAGACTGTGAGGAAGACACACAGAAAGCAAATTGTTAGAGGATTAATTGATTTCAATTTTTTGTTTAATCGTTTTTGTTTCATTTATAGAAAGGGGGAAAAAAACTCCACCGAGCCGCCACTTTAAAATTCTCACGACTGTCACCTCTTTATAGGGCCAATTTTTATTTTCTGAAGAAAAAAATCAAACCGCACCAATGTGATGGCGCCTATATAAAAGTGACTATATAACTTTTATTATGCGATCGGAATCACATTGTGCCCAGTAGGGCGCTTGATAGACAATCCCTCCTCTTTAGTGCTGTTGTTCTTTTCATGTTCGCACCAAATATGTTGTATTTGATTTTTACCTTTTAAAGGGCTCCCTTTAATAGCTTCGCTTGCGTAATGCAATATTTTATAAAACCAACACACATTAACCGCATCTAGGGCTGTGTGATCGAGCACAATGTGCAAGGGGGAGATTGAGTGTGCCTCTACGCAGTGGTTGGGCGCGACCAAATTGTCACGGTGAGTGACTCCTGAATGGGATGCCTATGACAATGTTGTGCAGCTTTTGATATCGGTCTTCACAAAATGCCATTGCTCTTTGCTTGCATGTAATGCGAATTGCATTAGAACGCTGGTTCAAAAATATGTTTACATTGTTTGCACAAACGACTTATGAGCGTTGTACCCTTCGATTGATCATTTAGGGGTTGTTAAATCTGAATTCTCAATCGGTTTAAGTGTTCTGACATGATTCTGCGAAATATTAGGACGGTTGGGATGTATCGAGTTAAATGCGGGTTTTTGTTGTTTTCGAGGTCGTCAAGAATTGTAACTTGTAGGTACATATATGTTATTTATGTTTACGACATTAAAATTTGTGGAAATATTTTTTTGGATATTTTTTAAATTTTATTTGACTCGATGTTTTATTTATTTTTTGTCAATTTATATAAAGTTTATCTATAAATTTATATAACGTTAAGCAAATAATAAAATCTTTATATCATATTATTTGATTAAAGTGAAGTGTCTTATACTTAGGGACCATTTTAAATGAAAGTAAAAATTGAATGTCCTTTTTGAATGCAATTTATTTTTCCCTTTTTTTTACTTTGGAAAGCCCGAAACTAAATTGTTTTTTAAATAAAAGTTAATTTCAACAATTAGATACTGTTCCCAAAATTTTAAATTAAATATTTCAACACCAATTATATTTTTTAGCCGATCGATATACTTATGTATATAATGCAAACCTATCTTATACCTAAACTAATTAGCAAGATGTTAGGCAGTTAAAATTATTATTTTTATTATATTTATTGGAAAATAATAAAAAAATTTCCATTAGAAGATAAATATGCAGGTACCCTCCCACCACTACCGTGATCACAGTCAATCAACAAAACCCTTTTAAAGCTTTCTTTAATCTGTATAATCCACTCAAAGTTGCACAACACCAAATAAATGCGCTGTCACCAGTTAGAGATTTAAAAAATGCAACGGCCTTGATATGGGCTGATAACACTCGAACGGCACCTATGAAGTCAATGTTCACGTGAAGCAAACGAGTCCCAATGTGGCTCAATAACTTACATTTAGGTACCATAATTATTATTTAATCCGTTTAATCGGTTTTTCATCACTTATTAATTATGTGTCCATATAACCGTTGAATGGAAGAAGTGGAAAAGAGGTGTCAAAAAGCGATACGGAATGGTAATTTAAATTTAAAACGCATTGATTTTGTCACAGTCAGAGTTATGTCGATTGTCGGTGACACAAATATGTTACAGAAGCTCATTTGTCTCGCCGTGTTATCTTTTCAGGTATGTTAACTTGCAACGAGAAAATAATTGTGGGAATGCTACTTATCCATAATAAAAATAAACTATTGTATTACCCTTTAAAAATAATTTTAAAAATTAAATGTTATTCATTTAATATATTCTCGCAATTTGAAAAGTGAAATGTTTTTCAATTTATGGTTATATTATATTTGCTGCTTTTTCTGATCTACAGAGATTATTTTCTTTATTTGATCAAAGTATTATCCAAATAAATGCATGTTTATCAAAATTACTTCAAAACAAATAAAACTTCAAGGTCAAAATTAAAAATTAATGTAAATCAAAAACCTATAAATTAAAACTAAACCATCTCAATTTTATATTATTTTTCAGGAAGTAAAAAATATGGTAAATGCCATAAAGCCTTTTATTACCCAAATATTAGATATTAATTAAAAATGGTTTGACTGCTATAACCAATAGCATTTTAAAATTCATTAGCAATTTTACAAACGTCAATAAAATAAAGTCGCACTAATCAAATCACAATTGGAAATGTTATACAATCACATTAAAATAGCACTTAATTATTCCTCACAAAGAAATGAAGACTATAAATAGACTATTATAGTTATTGGTAAAACTTTAAAGAATAATTAGCGAAAAAAAAGCAATAAAAGTCTTTAAACGTGGCTACAAAAATTCTAACCCTAAAAATGATCGGTTAAACATTCCGACGTCTGGCGCCAATCCGACTGACACATATTTTCACCATTGACTGCATCAATAGAATTGCATGAATTTTCAGACAACAATTTATTGCGCAACAGTCAAACACGAAAAAACAGAATTTACAGAAACCAGCATCATCCCTTAAATAGCCATGGTATCGGTATTGTATGAGGTTCGTACTTTGTATGCATTAAAAGAGTCAACAAAATTATGGGCGCAGAAAAACAAAGGTGTTGGTTGCCCAGCTGAATTTGGACAGAATCGACACAATGAAAAAGGTGTTTTTGAGGGATAAAATCATAAGTTTTTGTGGCGTGAAGTGTGCTATTCAAGCGATGTGTTGCAAAAATCACTGCGGGGGATCATTTAACAGCTCTGTGCACGCAGTATGATGTATCGCATCCTTAATACTCATGTCTCATAGAGAAAACTGAAGTGCATCTGGCTGTGAGAGTTTTGTCACTCGATTTAAACAGCATATGGTGTTTATTAAAAAGGACAACAATGAAATTTGTATTCTCAATGCATTTGGTTTTAAGCATCGTTTAATGGAGTGTTGGAAAAATAAGTTAGTTCATGAACATTGTTCAAATTCAAAATGGCATTGCAAGACCAATATGAATTTTCAAGAAAATATTCTATTTTATGAAAAAACTAAATATTTCGTAGGAAAATTTTAACCCATTGCAGAAATATTTAAATTACAATTGTTAATAATTATTTTAATACTTAATCGACATACCTTCATTTTAAAAATATTGCTCCAAAAATATCCTTCTCAGGGGTTTTGTTATTTAAATAATTAATTTTTTTTTTCTTATCACTGTTCATACAAAAATTCTTTTTTCTATTCTTTGTTTTTATTTAACCCAAACATTGTTTTGCTCATACACATTTTAACAAATTGTAACTCAAAACACGACACAAACCGTACACATCCAAACAAGTTTCATTCACATCCACACTCCGTTTGTAAACACTAAAACTTTTCAACAATTTCAATAAAAGTTGCAACTCCGAACACCGTTCAATTCACAGCTCGACCAAGATCATTCAAATTCCAAAGTGAACTGAACCACTTAAGCACGATCTGAAGAGCTCTGCACAAAATCTAAACCCGCATCTGTGTATTCTGTATAGCTTTCAAAACGGGTTTCATAGCAACCCGTTGCTGATTGGTTCACCCATGGTTGCTGGGACGCTCACTTCAAGTCACGCCCCTTTCACATTTCGTCCATCAAAAGTTGGTTTGTGTGCATTGGGGGAAACACAAATGTATTTTTCTAAAATGGTGCTGAAAGCTTTTGCTAAGCTGGCATATGCCGACACGGGAATGTGAGCACATTATTACTCGCACACAAATTGTAATTCTTTAAATCTTTAAGAACGAACCACTTTAAAGTTGAATAGGTTTGATATTTTAACAAGCAAATTGACACTTGAAAATCGGATTTACACATATGACAAACGCCGCAAGGAATAAGGATATTGATTTATTTGTTTGCATGCAATATGTGAGACATGAGAGATGTTATGTTAATGTTGTATTTCAATAGTGCAGTCAAGTGTGAAATAACAAAAACCACAGGGATTAGCTTTTAAGGCGCATGTTTTCTTTGTGTGTTTATTTGCAGGAGCGACAAGGAGCATAAACGGATTTAAATATGCATAATCGATTTCTTTTTTTACAATTCCAGGTACATTTTCAATCAATAATCGATTTTTATAGGTTAGGCGACATCTTTTTGTGCCATACACCTGGTGCATGAGTGAAATAAACTTTTATGACTAGAACATAGTTAAATGGATGGTTTTACTTTTAAGAGTTGTCACTTTTTTTTTTGAAGTAATAAAACTTTGAAAGATAATTTACGTTTTTACATTAATAAATATTAATCTAGAAATATTAGTCTATATCCTTCGCAGTTATTTCAGAAATTAAAAAAGGATTAACGCATGATATAAATACGTGAACATTTCTATAGAAGATGGAACTTTTTAAATTCCCGCACTAAATTGTCCTGTTTATAAAATTTTGTTCCATTTTGCTTAACATCAACATAACTATAACATCCATAATTCCAATAAACTTGGAGATAAAATTAACTAATTTATTAAATCATATAAATAATAATGGCACAATAACCGTCTTGAAGATCCTTTAAAGGATCCAATCTTCAGGTCAAACAACAACAGAACGCATCCCTTAAATCCACACAACAACTTAATATGCTAAAAGTCAAAACCAACATAATAAATAAACTCACATTATAAAATACTTTACTATGAGTTCTCAATCCATCGTCACCCACCTGACACATATAAAACGCAGGTTGAATCACCTTTGTTAAATTGAATCGCGCCCGCCTATTTAAACACAACATCTATTTCCAAAGACTGTCCGAATCTCACATTTCCGATTAACAATAAATAAACCTACAGAAATTTATCGACATGAATTATTAGATGCGTTCGGCCCTTTTTGTTGGACTGTCGAGGGTCCCAAGAAAAGCCGCCTATATTTTTTAAGACTATTGAAATTTAAACAAATAAAACAGACCCAATTTTTTAATACGAACCGAAATGAGTTCGATTTTCAACTGCGGTGAAAAATATTAAACCGCTGTAAAACATGAGGGGGTGGCTTTCAGTTTGATGATATTAAAATGACTTTTTATTACAGTTTCATTGCAGGCGCCTCATTTTTATGTTTATTAGACGATACTGGCGAGTTGTGTTTCTCCGAATTGAAAGTTTTCATTGTGGTCCCGGGATTTTATGTGACTTTTTCTATTCTATGGAGGTTTTATTGATTACAACTACTTAGTCTTGCTTCTGGTAATTCTCACGGTTTTGGTTTATTTTATAGTAAAATAGATCATTAATGGTCATTTGAATATTTATTAAACATAAAATTCTCAATTATTTAATAATTAAAAATGCAGAAAAGGTCTTGAGAACCCTTGAAATGATGAAATATTTAAAACAGTTTTTTTTGGATTAATTAACATCTGCATGTGATAAATTTGTATAAAGAAATGTGAGATCCATTATTATAGAGAGACCCTTAAAACATGTTATAAGGGCAGAGTCAAAAATATACAAAAATTATTTTTGTTGGATCAAAAAATACCGTTGTTGGCACACTTCAATTCCAGAGGCTAATATGATTTTTAGGACCTCATTCTTAACAGTGAATCAATTAAATCAAACAAATATTTATTGATTACAATTTATTAACATCAAATTTCTAAACGCCTGACCAAAAAAGGCACACGCTTTCCCAGAATCCCGAATAGCTATCCCGAATTGTAACAAGTGCAGCAGGTAATCTAGAATGATGACTGATCGCTGTACCTATTATACAAAAGACAAACAGAAAAGGACGTGTCAAACTCCTATACAAACCCGCATCGATATATCAAATACATCACCTCGAATAGAGCTACAAATGACCGGTGCAAATTACAAACCAAACACTGCACTACATCCTTTTGTTGGCACATCAATTCGGCAGGCACATTGTCTTTAAACGCAGGGTCCTTTTTATATAGGGCACACAATAATCACCAAGCAATTGATGTCTAAATTTAGGCCTAAAAGACTCAGCCTTATATTTGTTGGTCTTTATTCCAAAAATACGCATGTCCTTAATCCAATAATGACAACTGTTTGGATTTTTGATCTTATTAAATGCTGCATGTTCTGTTATAACGTGCAGTAGCGCACACCCTTTAATTTGTCAAACGCTCCCTGGTCCGTTCAACCGGAAGTCAAAAATTCTGCACAGCAGATGGAGGTAAATATTTGGGTATCTAGCCTTCGTGTGTTGACAACTTGTTTGATGTGTGAAGTGAATCAAATAATCGATACTTTGCTAGTATTACTGTGATGAGACGTCAGAGGGAGACCAGAGGGTGAATGCGACATACCGATTTATTATATATTTAGTTAAACTGTGTTGTAGTGTTGATAGGGGTTGTTGGTCTAAACGATTGATATGTGCGGGTGCTTTGAAATTTGAATGTTCACAAATACTGTAACATAATCATGTTAGTTTTTTTTGCTAAAAAAGGACCCATTTCTTTTTATAGAAACCGATACATTGCGATTTAAAAAAAATAAATTAAATTAAATTATTCTAAACATTTTCCTTATTTCCTACAGTTGCGTCATAAAGGACATTTTATTTTAGTAGAATAAAGCATTCTCCAACAAAGGAATATGCCCACCAGTTAAATCCATGTTCTTCTCTAACGTCATTTTATTATAGTTAATATGCAATCATTAAAACTCTCTTAAACAAACAAAGTCATCACGACATCCTTTAAAACGCTCTTAATAATTTATTTCTAAAGAAACATGTTACAGTAATTAGAAACGACTCTCCTTTAACAAATAAAATACTCGTTGTGCCTTTTACAAGGTGCATTTAATTATAGTTTTCAAGTGCGGCCTAATTAAGTCATTATGACATAGGTGAGCCCTTTAATTCAATATGCAATAAAGATGATAAATGTGAGCCATTAGAAACAATTAGTAAAAATGTAACGCTTTTGAAATAAACTCTAGCCATTCGTCTTGTTTGATGAACTGTGTCCTTTTTGTTATCGTTTAGAAGCATCAGTGTGCGTATTTGTTAAAATTCAAAGTTCATCACAGGGGGATAGGTGTAAGTACAAGAATGTAAAACAAAGGTCGTTTAGTGTAATTAAGACCTCATGACATGTTAAACATAAACTTTTGTGTGTCTTTCAATAAATGTTGCACATGTAAAAGATACACCTTATGGCGTTTATTTCTAACTTTAATGGCTCGGGCGTGTTTTCAATATTTGCTTACTATCGGGTAGTTTTCATCGCTGTTGTGTGGATTTACCCAAAAGAATAAACAATGGGCTTACCACGCAGTTATTAAATTATGTTATTGTTAAAATTGTTCCGTTTTTGTTACATACTGAGTTTTTTGTGGGTTTGATCGTTAAATTTAGGTTGTAAAAATGCATTTTCATCATTCTAAAGTTATTATGAAGTTTCCTTCCAGTTTGCCAATAAAAATAAAATCTTCATCACCATATATTCCGCGTCACGTTAAATATTTAATTGGAATTCACAGCTTCAATTAATCAAAAGAACCAAACAATTTCAAAATTAATTAAACCTTTAAAAACCGAATTGAATTCCCAATTTACACTTGCGAGCTCTCAATTATTATAGGCGAAACACGATTGCTGCATTGAGTTGTATAAGCGCGCGTATTTCAATTAAAAGATAAGCGCGATCATTGCAACGCCCCGCACCATCAGCGCTGCATTTACACACTTAAGGTATATTGGGGGCAATAAATTGCAATGTTTATAATCGCTACAGTGTATTGACATATTTGTGCAGTTCAGACGTTTCAATTAAAAAGAAATTGATTGTTGAGGCTCAATTGAAGTGCGCGAAGCAGTCCAAGCAACCATGCTCGTGCGTTGCCCCAAGGCGGGTGCGCAACATATTTCGATTGCAACTGCAACTGCAACAGCAGCCACGCACTGATGAAAAGTTGAGCTGATCCTAAATCAGTCCGAAATGGCCATGCGCAGAATATCCATCGATATGTAAGCGAGACAGATTAATTAGTTTTAGTTGCGCTGCTTTCAGCCTTCTTTGCGCAATAAAAGATGGGGAGCAATTTGTGAGACGCAATGTAATTCGCGTTCAAACAGAACAACCAAAAAACTTCCACCCATAATATGCAAATCCCTTCAAGTTATTGATATTCCTTTTACGGGCAATGAGGCGCATAAATATTCAATTTTGTAGATCCAATTTATGTGTGATAAATGTGAACGCTGAACCTTGTTTGCGTTCAATGCATGGCGAACCAAGGCAGTCTGCAAATGTTGCACCAACTCAATTAAATGAGCAAGTTTATAGAAGTTTGTGAATGAAGCTCAACATTTTACGAGAAATCATCCAAAACAGAATTGAGGTCTCGGCACAAAAAACCAACACGCGCTTTGCAAAATAAATATAATAATTTATTATTTGTTTAACCAACCCTTTAATGCACCTTGTGTTGCACGCAGTGAACATCTCAATCATGCAGTATACTGGGCGCAGACACTTCGCACAAACGGGTCAGGGAATTGCATCTCGCGTGATTAAATTATATACTCTGACCAACGCCCATATCCGCACTACCTGAATTAATATGAATTTTTTTCGCAAGAATCCCATAAAAACAAATGCTTTTATCTTTTTTAGCAACTTTATGGGATTATCCATAAAACTGTCGACTTTACCGGAGCTTTAATGGAGAACTGCTTCTTCTTTTTTTGGGATGAGAAATCTTCGCGACTCTGATTGTAAAGACTTCATCATTCAAAAGATACTAAACAACGTTTATTGGCAAGAGTGAGTTTTCTTTATTATAAAGTCCCAGATAATTTTGAAATTCCAGTAGTAGTTTCTTTAATGCTTCGCATTTGTTAAGCAAACAATAATGAAGTCATAAAATTTGAAAATTTTCCTTTGAATAAATTTCACTTCTTGAATCATAAGTTAATTAAAATTTGCATTTTTTAACATACAATATGTACAAGACGATACATTTGCGAGGAAACATATTTTTGTATAACAGAATAGAAGCTTTACAATGAAGTGTTTTTTGCAGGGAATAATTTTAATTTGAAGTCGCAGGAACTCATAAATAAACTTAATTATTAATTATCCCTGAAAGACGTAGTTTGCTTTTGAAAAAAAAAACAGAAACAAATCTTTATTTTTTAAGAACAATTTTAAGTTTTAGAAAAGGGAAAGACCTTCGGAACCCTTTTTAAAAAATTTTGTGTGTATTAATTGCAGGAAATTTTTTAATAGTAACATTTTTTAAATTGATCTCAATTTATAATTCATCCAAATTTGGAGCGACTCAACTCACTAAACTGTTGTGGAGAATTTAAATAAAAGGAGACTATCCCTCATCCCTATTGACTATTTCTAAGAAAGGATAATTATTTGACTTCACTATAATATACCAATTACTGCCAATAATACATCAATTATATGAAATTATCTTGGCGTGCACGCACAATGTGCTTAGTGCAGCCCATCAACGCATTGTATTACACACAGTAGCACTTGCATCCTCATTTCGATCCCACAATCAACTCACTGATTACACGATATCAACCACCAAAGAGATGTGCACCTGCAAAACTATAACACACACAATAATTTGCATAAATCCCCTCATTCCACAAATCAGAGTACAAAAGGATGCGGCAACGACTTTCCACATGTCCTTTATGTGCAATAACGCTACAGAAAGCAGTGCAGCCGCCTCTGCATTCCGTGCGACAGCGTCCATTGTGCACTCGACTCCAATTAATTCATTTCACAGCGACAAAAGGAATATCTGTGCTATCAAATCGCATTAAAATGAATCTTTGTCTGTTGTGTTCCCCCCTTTAAAACCCACCCATCAGCCGACAAACAGAAAAATATCACTTGTGTAGTTTATTAGATGAACGCAAAGATACCAAACGAAAAATAAAAATCGTAAACACAATAAATAAAGAATGCAATATGTTAACAGCAACGCTGAACACAGCCCATAAATATGATTCACCACGCTTGTTTAACATGTTCTTATGTCATACGACTTCTGGTATCTATAAATATTAAAGGTGTAAGTAATAAAGCGGAATGAAAATAAATGCGCGGTATGCACACCTAAATCACACACTCGTCGTTTGGTGCGTTTGTACTTTGTGTGGAAGCATTTATATTGTGGATGCGCGAAGATGCGATGCAAGGAAATTATGGAGTCTGAACTGTTGGAAGATGCGAAATGCAAAATTATTATAATCGAATATGTTTATGATTAAAGAGGAGAACATCATTTTGTTGTTAAAATTGTGAAAAGTTATCCCAAGAAAAGGGTCTATTTGTTGTGCAAAAAGGCATCAGTTTTTTTGCATTCCCTTTTGAGCAAAAAATTATTAATATCCAAAGACTTGAGAAGCACGACGACTTGATTTAAATTTAATTTCATAATTAGAAAAATATGCAAGATTAAAAATTATGTGACCTTGAAAGATAATAAATTTTTTTTTCTGTTGGTTTAGAGCTCAAAATTTTATTAGGAACAAATTTATTTTTGACGCAGTTTTCGATTTTAAAAACATTTCCTTTGGTTAATTATACAAATCCTAAAAATAAAGTCCAAGAACAATTTCTCAATTCACTTTTAGGTGTAACATTTAAGTGGAAACTGTAAATTCCTTCCGAAGACTGTATAGTGTATATGCTGAAACACGATCCAGAACATTTACCAAAGTTTTCCTGCAGACGACAACATTTGGTTTTTATAACTGAAATTTATTCTGATACATTCAAAAACTCGAAACGCATTTAGTCACACACAGCATGCCCGGTGAGCTCTTTTTATTCCATAATAAATCAAACTTCCAAGGGCTATCCATGTTTTCTTCACACCTGAGCATTTATACGCATAATAATCCAAAAAAAAAGATAAATAAAACTAACTTGGGAAACTTGCAAATGTAATTTAATTTTTTTATAAACAAAACAATTGAACACGAAAAAGAACACAACTTTCGATCTCAGCAAGGTCTCAATATTAAGAACTGAATTGTTCATGCAACTGTTCCACGCAAAATCAACTTGTGTTAAGTCGCTCCTTACAGAAGTGCGCGTTGGAGATCAAGTATTAAACTTGAAAAGTATATTTATGCAACAATTTCAGCAGTCTGGCCCACAATGGCAATATTTTCATCCAAATAAGTTAAAATACCCATAACACTTTTTTCCTCCACGCTGCGATGTGTATAAGTGACAGCTAGCCCAGACGATTTGCAACTGTCATCCTCTTGAACCGGCTTCTCAAGATGTTGTGCGTAAAAATATCAAAAAATAAGAAAAACAAAACAAAACCGTGTAGATGGTCGCGCTCTTATCGCACAAACCGCGCGTACTTGTTGTTGGAGTATTTTCATCTACACATTAAAAGTGGTCTTACAGTCAAGTGCATCTTTTCGGTACACTACGCTGCGTGGAAGATAACACAAATAAACCAATTTTAAACTTTATGCATACGTCTTCATTCGAAAAAAAAAATGAAAACACCGTGCTTGCAATACACACTCCATAATGTGCGCCAATTGATTCAATTTTCTTAACGTTTTCCAACAATCCGCCGTACGTACACACTTTTGTGGGTCCCAAGAGTCTTGCGGCCACTTACTTTGAAGCTGCATAAATATACTCGTATACTTACTCGCGAGCTGCGTGAGATGCATCAAGTCAATGTCTGTTGAAAAAACATTGCCAGGTAACACTGGCGCAACTATAAACGTCGAGATTGATGGTTTGCGGGATTTTCTTTATTTTATATTCTTTCATTTGAATTGAAACTGAATGCACGTTTTCTTCATTTATATTTATTAAGTTTGATACGGTTTATTGTTGTCGATTGTTGTTGATGTTGTTGTTAATTTTATTTCGCGGATGCGTGTTGAATTGAAACAATAACATCCTGACCAAATGTCGGTTGAGATCTTGTCTTGGCTTGATCAAGCCGGAGCGGTGTTTTAGCTTCTAACAGCGAGTCTTCTGATGTGTCAATGTTGCGTGGATTCAAATGATTTATTATGAGCCTTTTCCGTAACATGCGCAACTTATATTGTGACAGCGTGGAAATGGTGTCAGGAACTTCAGTTTAATTGATAATTGGAGAAAAGGTCAATATCTAACTTCATATTTTACCGTTATAAATTTCTTTGAGCCTCAATGGCTACAATTATGAATGTGGCAATGTTTACTGGTTTGTGTTTTAAAAATAAGGGTGACATCTGGAAAATGGGATTGTTTCTCTGAAATTCAGAAATATTTGTCTTCCTAACTTTTTGTATTTCCAAAAATTTATTCTATACATTCGACAATTGTAAACTATTCATCTTTAAGATTTCCCTGTGGATGTTAATTTAATTACTGAACTCTTCTTGATACATCAGATCTAACGTTTATTCGTTCATTGCGACGATTCTTGACGAACTCACAAATTAAATTGTGCAAAATGAATGATTCCCAGCAGTCATCGACATTCGATTGGTATCATCCCCTGCGTGTACAAAATTTTCATCCTTTACGAAGTTTCAGGAATAATAAAAACAATCCCTGCTACACGAGTGAGAAACATTTCAATTTGTACACGAATTTCCTGAGTTGCATAACTTTTTCGGATTCCTCTTTACAACCCTCCCACAGAAAACTTTCCCCTGGATCCGATGGTATCCGTGCCACGTCAAGCAACGTGTATTCGGAATCTCTTCGAAGCTAGTCAAGTGGAAAATCCGCCCTAATATCCATCTACTCGCTCGCATATTGACGTAGGTATTATTTTTATATATGAAGCAGCGTACGTGTGTGGAAGCCGCACCACATACATTCGGTTTATGCTGCTGAATTAGATTGGTTCACTTTGATGCAAGGATGTGGATTGGGATTATTGGTGTGTTTATTGTTACGCTCCAAATCGCACCCCTTATGTCGTGATGTGAATATTTAACTTGTGTAGTTGCTACTTGATATTCATTTCTTATATCAATTTTATGTTGTTTTGGATGGGATTCAGATGCTTGGAGAGCTTCTATTTGTTTTAAAAATGTAACAGTGACAAGCGTTCCAATATACATTAATTAAAGCTTTAAAAATTATTTAATAAATACAATTATATTGTGACTTCTTTCAAAAAAGTTTGAATTAGACCTTGAAATTAATATTTCTTAAATACAAGAAGACAATTATTTTTTTTTAATTCATCTTCACATCTGTCATTAAATTTAAGTACCCAACTGCACTGAAGTCTGGGTACGAGTTTATTGAAGTCACTTACATGCATGTCCAGCTTTGTGGCATATTCAGTTTAACATACATAAAATAAACATGCCGGAATCCAGTAAAAGCCATGATTACCATTTGTGTCACGTTCCTGCCATTCGCATCCGTTCGAGGGTGGACTCTCTCATCGCTGGTCGCAAGTAAAATTATTATTTCCGGTCAGTTGGCTACAGACATGCAGAAGTAAATGTTAACGCTTGAAAATGCTGTGTGTTTACTAAACTCGAACAATCCAACCGAAAAGAAGGAATGGGAATATTCTTATAGGTTTAGAAGTAACAAATACAATTCCTCACTTGAATATATTTACTTTACTTTTTGTATAAAATTTGGTTTCTTTTCGTTAAAACACTGAATTAATTTCAAGAACAGAGAGATTTTTTTGTTTTAGTTGGTGAAAAGAATTCTGGCTTATTTGTCGCAACATGGCGTCTCGGATATCGTAAGGGAGGGTGTCGCATATACTGCAGACGTCTTGGGAATGACGGAAATTAAATTATTTCCATTGGAAATTGTTCGGGTATAATTCAGAAGCCTGCAAGGTAAAAGCTGATTTCAAATCAACAAAGGAAGACTTTTCATGGAATCTTTTGAGAATCAAGTAATTTAATTAGGGGAAATGTGTTTGAGGAATTTATTTCAATAGCCATTGTTTTTTCATGAGGAAGTTGATTCATTTATAAATATATAGCTTTGAATAAATGTTAAGTTTAAAGCCAAGTACTCTCGAAGTCCCAACTTCAAATAATTTTGTTTTATTTCGCATTAAAGAATGATTTTTCCTAATCCAAAAACAGCCAAAAACGAACTCTACACAAATGACAAAGGTACATTTACAATCTCGATCTTTTAATGCCTCACACTCCAAACATTTTCCTAACCCCTCAAAAAAATTCCCATGCTAACAAAAGAAAACCACTTGATTAAGCTCATAATTGTAATCCTCCACAGCATCACAGAAGAGCGCATTTTCAATTGATTTTTTTGTTCACCCAACTCCCATTGACATTGAAAGTCATCGGTAATGATATGTAATCGGTTGCATAAAATCAAAAGAAATGTGACACACACGAGTCGTGGCTGCACACGCGGCACAATGCAAAACGTATAATCCCTTGCGGCGGAACTCTGCAAACTACACAAAAGTCTGTAGCACTGCTGAAAAATGAGGACAAAGGATGTTCTTATTTGTTAAATGAATGCGTGTAATGCAACACGGTTGCTGTGAACGCAAGGCAATGCGGGGGGGGGGGGGGGGGATTACACTTGAAGCGATATGGTGACGTGTGTGGTTCAATTCAGTTGGAAGCAATGAGGGTGGGAAATTTTGTTATGGGACGAATGGGGTGGTAACTGATGTTGAATTGATGATCTTTATTTGCAATGAAAATCAATAGGTTTTTGTTACGTTTTCACCAAATTTAATTTTTAAATTTTTTGGATTTTATTTTTTAATAATTATGAATCTTCTTCTGTGATTTAAATTCGTTTCAAATAATGAAGTTATCAGGTGCTTCTTTACTTCACCTGTACTTTTCTCATTAGCATATTTACACTTGTTGCCTTGTTACTTAAATTTTTCCTAAAATGATTTATTTTTGCAGCTATATACAAACGCATCCCTTAGACAGAAACACAATTTAATTTCCATTTATAATATTTAATGCATTAAAACCGGAAACAACAATGCATTCAAGCGTATTTCAGTGTGAACGGTGTGGGTCCATTGTTCTGGATAGCAGCTCTCACGCAACGTCTATTGTGGAACTAATTTTTTATTGAGTCTTATTCCAATACAATGTATTTACTTTCATAAAAATTTTCTATGACTCAACTTAAAGGATAAAAACCAATAAATTATGGAAAAAATTTTACTTTTATAATAGTTACGTAAATATTTATTTAAATTTTACTCATATACGGATGGAAACTGCAAAAGAGCTTGATTGCAAAGATTTCGCCGTTTGAACAAATGTTAAACTCCAATAAAATCAAAATTTTATAAAACTTATAAAAAGCAGAAAAGGATAATGATAACAAGATAAGCAGATAAGTCCCAAAACTCAAAGAAACAATGACCAAGGATTTTCTATAATTCTTCAACCTCCTGACCCCACGCTCAAAGTAAAGAAACAACCCTAGCTGCCAAATTCAAATCAATATCTTAAAACACTCCCAGAAATCGTCCTCCCAACAATGCAACCTGCATGTTGTAGCTCATCAACGCTGATAATTTCCGGTGCTTCACAAAGTGTATCACCAACAATTGAGAAAAAGAAATAACACAAAAGCATAAGTGCAGCAGATAACAATGCGATCGAACAACTTGCGAGGAGGGTGCACTCCGTAAACGCCCAAACAAGAGACATTTTATTGCAAATAAAAAGACTCCAGAGGGACACTAAATAATTGTCAGTTTTATTGTAGCAATTACATGAGCATCAAGCTGTTGATGTTGAGGAAGGAGGGCGCCAGACGAAAGTGCATCGACAGCTTAATCGACCAGATGAGGGATGAAAACATCTAGCGGTGGATTTATTTAACACCCCGAACAACCGGAAAAAAATCGGGAGATGGAGGGGCGAATGCGTGCAGTGTAATTCGGAAACAACAAAGGGAATTATCTTGAATTATTTGCATGAATTAAATACGAGTGCGGATAATTTTTGCACCCTTGCGTGTGTTTAGTGAAATGTGAGGGGAGGAAGTCGCGCGGGAATGTTAAATGCAGAAAATATGTATACTGGAGGAAGGATGTATACAATGAATAAAGGAGCAATTGTGAGAGTAAATATAATACATGGTTGATGGGAGTGTATTCATGAGGATTCAGGGTGGTTTAATTCAATTTGCTGTTATAACTGTGGCTGCTTTTTTGTTGTTGCGTTTTCACTAGCAGCTTTGTGTATGTGGTGTAACGGCGATTAAAGAGTGTATAAAACAAATGCAAGGATCAAATATTTTTAAAGAGTTTTGCAAAGAGCAAGTGGTTAAGTTGTGTTATTTAATTAAATTAATAAATTCGGATAGAAATATAGGAACAAATTTTAAATGAAATTTTTTGGCTAAGGTTTGGATCCTTATTTTTAACGTTTGGTGGATAAGGATTTAAATGCAGAAATAACCAACGACTTCAAACAAAACATGCGGGTCACTAATAATCTCAAAATTACCTGTTATGCGAAGTTACAGCGAGACAAGAGTCAAGACGACACATATCCCTTTATACAAATCTCAGAATTGCAACATGCAAGCCAACAAGGATTCTAATTTTTAAATATAGGTTACACTGTATACAGAACATCAATTGAATAACTTTCATCCACATAACATTGACACATTGCTCAAACCTCCTCTTTCACGCCCTAACATCAGCTAGGGTGGTTCACTTTGTGGCAAAAATAATTCAATGATGCCACTGTTATTTGTTATGTAAACACTGTCAAATTAAGTTAGGTGTATAGTTGTTAGTTGCTACCCCTTTCCACTTGATGCCACACATACAAAAGGCATACAATTTGGCGAACAAGTTCATCCGCATGTGCACCCAAATCTTTACAAAAGGGATCGCTTTATATAATATTCTTATACAAAATCAGATCTTTTCATCATTTGTTCTATTGAACTGCGTCAATTAGATTGCATCACCCCCACATATTTCGTCGCTCCCTCGTGTACGCACCTTAATTTTTGGGGCGTGCATTCACGATCGCTGCACAGTGCAAGCCACTCGATGCAGAAAAATGCGAACAAAATTGTTGCAGGCAATAAAATAGAAGCGAGTAGGAATTGGAATCTGCTTCAAATGATTGACAATTCGACACGTGACATTGCACGTGACTCTTGTAAAAATATTGTGATTGGGTAATGAGTAGGGGTGATGCGTTTTTTCGGTCTCCGTATGTGCATTGTCGCTATGCTGATGCGACGCTCTGCGACGTGTGCCATTAATTCATGGGAAGTTCAAATCAATTGTTGTTCAATTTGCACTTGTAATCGAATCAATGCGTGCAATGCATCAGTTTGGTGTTCTTCGAAACAGGTGCATGGGAAAAAGGTGCATTTTAAGTATGGGATATTTTTGCCCTTCCTGTCTGCAATAGTATTTCGTTTAAAGTATACGCAGTTTAAATAATTAATCCTTAAAATTTGGATTTTTAAATACATTTTATATTCATCAATCTGTAATTAAATGATATTTAATTATTATCAAAACTTACAGATTTGTTTAACAACAACTCAACGGCTTACAAAATGCTGCTTTCCCATTGATTTTTTCTCCAAACAAACCTCCATCTCAATTTCCACAAATTTTTTCATAACACACAGTTCAGAATAACAAAATCCTCGTCCAGACAAACAGTTTTCTGCAAAAGCAATAAAAAACGGGATTCCTTTTCAGCATTCACATTCGAGTATAGACGCAAATCAAATTATCTGATAAACTCGTACACTCGTTGCTTGATGCGTCGCGCATTTCTCCCCTCATGTCGAGTTTTCACAAAATCCTCTATTTGTCAACAACCCTCCCCACCCCCATTGTGCTACGTTCATATATTTTATATTTATATTCAACAATTTCTCTGCTTATCCAGTTATGTGAGCAAAAACTTTTCGGAACAAACAGAAATTTTATGAAAAGGCGAAAAATTCAATTATGGCGATTGTAAATGTATGAAACTAAATCCGAGGAGAAACACAAAAATATCATCCTTTCCATATACAGTATAAATATGGATGAAAAACCAAGCCAGAAGAAGGGTGCTCCATATCCACCGGGGTTGAGTCAATAAATGGATGAAAAATGTTACGAAAAAAGGACAAATTTAAATAAAATTTTAAAACCTGAAGTATTTGTTGTATGGGCGTGTCGGTGCCTGTTGTTTCTTCTACTTGTTCTCAATAATGTGTAATGGTAGGGGAGTGTTTTAGTCCTTTGGAAGTGCAATGTAGAATTTAGAAACCAAAAAGAAAAATGCATCCACGATTATTTCAAGCAAATAATATATTCAAATTTAGTTAAACTATTTAGCTAAGAAATGTGAGGTGAATATATTTATTTGTGGTGAATTTTAGGTGAAAAAAAAATTTACAACTAATTTTACTTCATGCATAAACCTGGTTATACATTTGCTTATTTTAAATTTTTTGTTATAAAATGTATTTTCAAAATTATTTAAAAGCAAATTTTGGTAATTTTAATCAAATGTGAAACCACAAAATGTTTATTCATTGGACGGAATGTAAATTTCAATCACACAATATTTTTCCTACTAATTTAAATAAAATAATATTATCCATTCAATAAAGTTTCTCCTGACGTTCTACAAAATGGGCAGTGTCCTTTGATAAGAACCTGTCTCTCGAAATCCTCAGAATGAAATGCCTTAAATAAAAATTAAACAAATTAAAACAAAAATAAAACACAAGAAAAATTATGTCTCACCTGAAAGCATTCCGGGCAAACCGTAATTTGAAGATCAGGCAACAAATTCCTGTAATATTTAGTACGCAAAGGCACCGGCCACTTCACAATCAAAACGGCATTGGGATTAACAGCACGTAAAGAATCCCTATCAAGTGTCATTGGAATTGTATCAGCAATGTCCTCATGCACCATTGTGTCAGTAAAAGGATCGGAATGTAATTCGTTTGATTTGGGTGGTGCCATGAGAAGGCGTTCAGCTTCAGAAGCAGAAATGTCAGTCTCAGGAAAGAATTCAACAAGTGGGAGAATTTCTGTAAAATAAATTGAAAAAAGATGATTTAAAATTGGATAAATGTTTCGTTAATCAACCATGTATTACCAAAGGACACATAAGAAAACACATAGTCCTGATGACATGTAGGACAGCGATTGCCATGCAGGTGGGTACTATAGTTTGAACATTTGTAGCACATCGGTAGCAATTCTTCTGGATCGTTGAATCCTCCGGGACAGGCTCTGCTGGATATGTAGTTAATCTGCATAAAGGGAAATAGAAAAAAATTCATAAAACCGGGAAATGGAATTTATTTTAAAATACAAACATCAACTTGTTCCTGTAAGGCAGTTGGAGGCTTAAGCGATTGAAGTCGATTGTTGACTTGAAGATGCAGCTTATTAGCGCCCAAAGCTTTAGTCTGTTTTGATAGGGTGTACAGTACAGCAAACAAGCTGATACCCTTAGGTGGGATGGCGCCTTCAATGAGATTCGCCACAAATCTCGCAGTTCCGAACAACGTTAGTGGTTCACTGCTTGTAAATGGCTCTCGTAAGTAGCTGTGGATTGTGCTATAAGCGTAGTAAAGAGAAGCCAATTTATGGAAGTCATTCCATTCTTTGAGAGTGTCTTCCATTGATGCAGTGTTACTAAAAAAAACATAAAATTTAATGGATTTGAATAACATACAATAATTTTACTCATACTTTTCAATATCCAAAATTTGAAGCGACTGTTTAGCCCGCAACCATGTAAAGTAGCTGGCATCCGAAAATCTCTCCTCAACAATTGCGCAATCTACAAGATTTCTTAACAAACGACTTGCCTCATTGGGACGACCTGCCAAAACGAAAGCCTCATGTGCTGCAATAAATTGATCCGACTCCGCCAACCAATTGGCATGCTGCAGATGAATATCGGGCAGAACCTGTGGCAGCCGCTCAGCAAGTCGAAACGCTTCCGTCCAATCTCTAGCCTCAACATGCAGCTGTACTACTTGTGATTCATCACCAAGTTTGCGATAAATTTCAGCAGCAAGTGGAAGCGCCTTTAATCGACGCAAATGAACAGCAATTAATTCCAGTGATGCTTTATCACTAGGAAGCAGTTTTCTGCCAATGTCTAATAATACATCTGACCAGCCTTGTTCAGCCACAATCTCAATTGCGCGTTGATGCTCACCAGCTGCAAGCAACAACTCAGCGGCAGCTCGTGGTTCATGCACAGAGCATGCCCATTCAGCACGGCGACGCACCAGTTCTCGTTTATCAGCGGAATCACCTTCCTTAAGAAACTCCTGTGCCAAATCAAACATTCGAAGATCGCTGTACATGGCTAATGCTTTCGTATCATTGCCACTCTTTTGATAGAGCCGTGCAGCTTCCTTAAATTTACCTGCAAATGATAAGCTATCAGCTTGCAGGACTTCTTTCGAGACATCACCGCGACGATGGCGCTCCTTTAAATCAGCAATGAGATTCAGCCATGGTAGGTTACGTACTTTCACATAGGCATCACGTGCTACTTGTAATTGTAAAGCGTCTAGGGCTGATTGTGCTAAGCCCTCCCAGTCATTTGACGGTACTCCCAAACATGCTACTTGGTAGGCGTCGCTAACGGAGAAAATTTAATTCAAAAACGAGTGCAAAATTAAAATAAATTTAATTTACTCAAATAATCCAGACTCCACAAACTGCCACATGGTTGCACCCAAGGCTAATGGGACGCTATTCATTACATTGCCACGTAGACAGAATGCAGTTGATCCACAAAGACCTACAACGACTCCCAGCATATTTTGTGGACTTCTTGGAGGTAAAGAACCGACACGAACGCTTAGACCTCCAGATGTGTGAGAATAGCACAACATTGATTCTAAATGAGTGTTCCATGCCACTGAGTTTACTCCAGAGTCCTTGAAAAAATATTGTTTTCTTAAGTATAATTATTGTTTAAACTTTAATTGGTAATAAATTGTTTACAAAACTGTGAACTTTTCTTTACCTGATATAACATTGTATCATTAATCAAATCTCGAACTACCATCCGTCCAGCATCATCAACAATAGCTAATTTAGTACGAGATGAATTTAAATCCAGACATCTAACTGATGACAACACCGTTGTTACCAAAATCGGCAGAGGATTATCCAAGAAAATCCGCCAAACCTGACCGTTCTTCAAACCCAACATTAAACCCTCACGTCCAGGTGGTCCTCCAGTAACTTTTATGTACCGTATGAAGCTGTCCATAATCCACTCCCGCTGCAATGTACCCTTAAAATCCAGACACTGCAACTTCTTCTCCTGACACAACACCATATGCAAGGCACACACCACCAACAGACTGCATTCAAACTTCTTGGCGATTTTCTCCTTCACCTTGTAGTGCATCGGCTGATTTTCACCCGAGTTTAACTCGTACAGCACCACTCGTTCCGGCAGCTGCACTGCCAATCGATTGCGATAGATGGCGATTTTATGTACAAGATCACGGCATTTGATGCGAACCTTTTGCCCCGACACCAAATGCTGTATGATAATGTCACACATGTTCTCGCGAAAGGCGTATCGCTCCCGGTACAAAGCGTGCACGGTGCTGTACATTAAATTCAAACATGACAAGGTGCCATCTTGGCAGCCCACCACAATGGCAGTGCCCGTTGGATGCACAGATGCCGTCCACACCCAAGCATCATGTAGCTCCCCCAAAACACCAAGACGAACACCATCGCGTGTGAACAATTGCACCGTCTTGTTGCATCCCGCCACAATGATAAATTCCCCATCCGCAAAGTAGGTGAGTGATAATGGATCAAATCCTAGTTGACGCTCCTTGCCCACCATTTGTCCGCCGATTGTGTAGAACGACAGTGTTTGAGCCCAATCGGCAACGCACAAGATGTCGCCACTACCAGTACCAGTAGTTGGTGGACTCCATGCGAGTCCGTAAATGGGTGCTGTGCTTGGGCGTTCAATCTTACCTTTTTCATCACCAGCTTTGTTGCGGATGGAAACACCACCATTGGCCAATCCTAGTGCCAAGTATTGGCCGTCATTTGTCCAGGCACAGGCATTCACACGAGATTGTATTTTGTACTTTTGTACAGCCTTCTGCTCAGTTGACCATAATGCAAAATCGGAGTTGGTGCAACTCGCCAGTTGGTGTGACACAGGATTAAAGGACAAGCATTGAATGGGATCGCTGTGACTGCAAAAATATTTGTGGTTGAGAATTTTGTTTAGGAGCCAAAGACTTTAGATGACTAACGAATATTTAAGTAATCCTTCCAGTTTGTGAGTCCAAACGATGACACTCTTATCAGAACTGCCGGAGGCAAATTTCTTGCCATCGCGAGCGTATGCCACACAATACACGGTATCTTTATGGGCTTTTAGGGTTTCCAACAATGCACCTTCATTTGGTTCGTACACCAGAACTTTATCACCGGCAGCTACGATCAAATGAACTCCTTCAGGGTGGTAGCACGTTGAATGGATGCTAAAATTAATTAATCACCTCAGTTTTTTTTTTTTTAATTAAATTGTTGCCAAATAAAAGAAATGTTAACAAACCTCACGAAATCACTTTTATTGGACGGCTCGTGAATGCGATCTACCCATTTGGGAATTGCACGCATTTTGCGATTTTATTTAAAACTTACTTTTAATTTCAGAAATCAGAACATATCTAACCGATTGCATTCACAATACAATTGTAAAATGCAGCAAGTGTATGATGTATTTCTGAAACCCAAACAAATCAACACACATACATTAACATGCAATGCTTCGTGACGTCACTAATGCTTCCATAAGAATAGATGTGGGACACTTTTTTAGGACTTTAAGAAGTGATTACAAATTTTTTTCTGATTATCACTGTCGCCGTTTTTGGTTAATTACATTTTGTATAATTATTTTAAAAAATATATAAAAAAGCATTGCAAAATGTTCACAAACAACTAAATTGTAATTAAAATAAGCCGACAATTATTTGTTATGAATTTATTGAAAAATCATCATAAGAACCACTACTGTTGTCCCTTTCAGTCGCATTTGCTTTGGTATCAAATTTGAAAAAGATATGAGTCGTCAATTATGGATGATTCACATATTTGTTAGAATTTAGGGCATATTTTTACGCTACTTGCCTTTCGTTACGATAGTTTTATCTCAATTGATTCACTAAAAGTTATTTTCAATATCGTTAGCTTATGAGACCGATATCGCATAATACAGACACTGTGCTGTTTAAAAAATAAAGGCAAAAAATTCATAACAATTTTTTGAGTTAAATTAGTAAGTAAAATGAGCGAAGATATTTCAATATCTAAAACAAAATTCGCATTGTTCCCAGTTACGCCTTTCTCCCCTATGATTGAGCTATTAATAAAAGCCAAGCAGAGAATCATCGACAGTCCAAATATTTAAAAAAAAAAATTATTCATGTCAGTCATTTAAAAAAATTCTTTATAATTTTTATTGCAATTTAATTAAATGGCAAGTAAAATTAAATTATTAATTATGTTGATAAAAAACGAAAATAAAGCAATTATCATAACGGACAACGTCATGGCTCTGTCGCCACTGTGACTCAAGCCGTAGAGTACTACGTGACCAACAATCTATCCGGAAATTAAAATTCAACAATTTGTTTTTAACAAATAAAATTAAATGTAATTTTTTATCAACACAACTAATTAATTTAATGGCAACTACAATTTTTTGCAAGCACACAAACTAAGTGTAAATTTAATTTTGAGGCAATGCAACAACAGTCATGTTGAATTTGATGGTCGTGCCTGACTCACGTAGTCCCAGTGCTGCCAACTGAAAATGCAACAAACGCAGCAGTGGCACTGCTTTTGCTCTGAAAAATCAACGCTTCCGCCATTTTGAATTGATAGAAATTTCACGGCGACATTTCGAAGCAGTGAGCAGCAGCGGCCGCACCATTCAATCGTCAATTCCAGTGGAGTCTAGCAGTAAAACTCACATCCAAATAGTGTAAAAGTCAAAAGAAGACGACAATTGTCAGACCACTTAAAGGTAATTGCGGAGTGGCAGTGGTAGTGCATATCGGCGTAAAATTTTTCGAAAAGTTTTTCATTCAAGTTGTTTTTTTTTAACTTCTCTGTTTTATTACATTTAATTTCGCCCCAAAGCAGTTCTGCTTTTCGGGGGGTACAGTGTGTGTGTGTTCTGAAAAAAATCATACATATTTATTTTAATTCAGTGCGTGTGCATGAAAAAATAGCATTTTTTGATTAATAACAATTGTGGTGTGCACACAGGGAGTGAGAAGGCAGACGGCAAACATCCATAGACGAATTAGGCGCGGAGAATCCATTTTGAGCGCGTTTTTTACACAACACACACAGACCAAACCCGTTCAATTTTTAAGGCTGCGCCACCATGAAGAAGGTCGTCCAGCCACAAACCAGAAAGGTGAGCATTTTTGTTTATTATGTGAAAATTGACGTTTCTGCGAGAATATAATTTGCGGGTTGCACTCCAATTTGGGGCTGCCAATTTTTTTTTTTGAGTGCTATAACAATTTTAATATTGTGATATTCATATTTTATATATGTGTAAAGTAGAATTTGAGCGTGGGATAGTGTGTGTGCACGGCGGTGAGCAAGTAGAGGCTCCCGCTGCCCGTATGCAGTGGTACCACCATAACAATCACTAAATACATAGCGCACTAGATTACAAGCGACGCGCTATTTTTTATGAAAATTAAGGAAAACGAAAATTTAAAATTATTGTGCTTTAAAACTGTTTGATTATAACTGCAATTTAATAATTTTTAGAAAAACCTAACTTTTATGGTAAACCGAATGCTCAACAAAAAAGAAAACATTAAAATGCTCCCTGATTCAATTCCGTTATCCCTGTTCTTTTTCACCAATTAGGTGCAATATTGCATTTGTTAGCTTTGTGCAACATGGAAAATTCGTTACAAATGCGCTTGACTGTTTTCTACTTGCATACGTCACAAAACATAATCTTGTTGGATGCTTATGATTTTTTTTTTTTCAAAATTTGCAAGTATCTATTGCACAAAAGAATTTCTAGTTATTAAAGGTAGATTTCGTCGGGACGAACCTATTTTAAATGTTAAGCGGTTTGATTTTTCAGGATTAAACGATTTTTTTTTGTGTAAAAAGGAAGCTTGATTTTAAATTGTTTTAATTAATGTTCGGGTTTTTCGTTAATCTCTCTTTTTTTAAATTATCCTCTATAACTTCCAATAGGTATTGATTATTGAAAGACATTATTTCAACAATCCCTTGATTCCGGTATCCTAGTTAACTGTTATACATACTTAAGAAATTATGTTTCTGCATTTAGATACATTGATTAATTGTAATAACGGCGTACTAATAACCTGTTTTATTGAGCTAATTTCCACAAGAAACTTCAAAAGTCATTGATCACTTTATCCCTATAAGAATCCACCATCATTCATACAAATTTCTTGCGCAAAATGTAATCTAAATATTAATGAAAATTTTTTTTTTGGAATTAGGTGTACGGACAGACAACGGGAGGCCAAGAGCTTCAGCTCTCGACAGCACGCAAAATCAACAGCCTGCTATCCAGCGGTTCGGTCAGCGTCACGTCATCTCAACCACGAATTCTAAAACAAAAGCTGGTTGGACAATCAACAGTGCATATTCAGCACCATTCACAGCAACAGCAACAACCAACACATGTCGCACAGATTCGCCAAACAATTCAGCAGAAAATATGCTATGTGTGTGGAGATCCTGCGGGATCTTCGCCATCCTTGATCACCGACACCATTACCAGTACAACCAACACACGGTTTCCACAGAAAATTGGTAAACTACTGGGTGATCAGTTCGCCGTGTACATCAGCTTGGACGATGTGGTGTGCCGCAAATGTTTGGGTCAGATCAATCAGATGGATCGGTTAGAGGCTGATTTTGAACGCATTCGAAACAATCTCACAGAAACGATATTCCGCAAATATGGCATTGATGAGAGTGATGATGCAGCGCCACCCAGCAAAATGCAGAAAATGAGTGTCACATCGACACCGATTCGAAAGCAACAAATATCCTCGAATGGAGGTGACGGAGACGAGGGAATGATTGTTGTACAACGCAAAAATCTTCGTGATGGTGAAAATCAAGTTACAACATTGTATGATGCGCCCGATGTGAAGCCTACGATTAAGACGCTAACGCAGTCAAGTCCGACGCAAGGCAAAAAACAAAACAAGGTGTACAAGTGCGTCAATTGCGAGTACAAAACGCCGGACATGAACATTTTCCGTCAGCACTATGATTCTTGTAAACCGGCGACATCGCCATCATCACAGCCCGTCACCGGGTACAAATGCAAGTCGTGTAAACGCATCTTGACCTCTATCACCGCAATGAAACAACACGTCGCGGAAATGCATTCAAACAATTATCATAACAAGTCACATCAGCAGCAAGAACTGCATACATGCGGCATTTGCGGCATTGACTATGCCACCGATCTGGCACTGAAGAAACACATGGAAGTCGCTCATCCCGATGTTAAAGCTATCGAGAATACGTCCCAATCGACCACAATTATTAGCGGGAGCGGCATCAGTGTATCACAGGTGTACTCTTGCAAACAGTGCACCTATCAGATCAATGACAAGGCTAGTTTCGAAGACCATTTGCGGCGCCACATCAAGGTAAAGCCGTTCAAGTGTCGCATCTGTTCGGATCGTTTTGAGACACGCGATCATGCCGCCGTGCACGCTAAAACTCATCAAACTGAATATTTCCGTTGTGGTGTCTGTCAAGCAACATTCCAAGATCGTGAATTGCTTCGCAAACATTTTGAAGCCCAACACAAGAGTGGAACGTCAACCGGTTCAATAGGCACATCAGTGGTGACCGTGACGCAATCGCAAGCCTCACAGCAATTACAGCAGCTGCAGACAGTAAGCTCGCAGCAGCAACCGGCATTAAACACACAAAAGTTGTTGCAGGAGACCATCGACGAGGCGCTGCGTGATAATGTCAGCGACAGCATTGACGGCAGCAAAGGCATTCACTTTTTCTCGTGCAATTTGTGCTCACTGACATTCATCCAGGAGAACTATTACATTCAGCACATGGAGACACACAAAAAGGGTCGCGTTTCACAGGCCAACACCACCACGGTCACAGTGAGTGGCAACAGCGGCACGGTGGTGCAAAGTCTCATTCGTGATGATGTTCGCAGTACAAACGCCACGATTTTAAGCACACAGCCTGGCACTGCAACAGTGACCACAACAGCGGTGGCTGGCGTTGGCACCAAGTCGGGACTCACTGCGTCCACAACAACAACGCCAACCAGCAGCACAACTATCTCCGATGCTGATTTAGAGAGTATCTTTGAGAAAATGCACTCGGACAAAGCTGAAATTGACACAGCTGCAGGCGTAACTAGTGCTGGAGCATCGCAGTCGAGTGTGGGCGGTGGCAACAGCAACAGTGGCGACAATAACATGGTTATCACTCGCGACGGAAGTGGTTTGACATTCAACATCACCATTCAGGACGAGACAAAAGTTAAATCTGCGGACAACAACAAATCGGCAACAGATGCCAACGACGCCAATACATCTGGTGACGCACTATCAGCCGGCATTGATATGCCAGTGTTGGATCCACAAGAGGAAAGTGAACAACAGCAGCAGCAACAGCAACAACAACATGAACAACATGATCAAGAGCAACAGGGCGGTCCCGTTTCAATGCCAAGTTTAGATGATGAGGGCGACTCACAGAGTCAACCATCCAATGCCACCGGTGAGCACGTCACCATGGATCTGGATGATATGCAAGGTTCCGTTGATAGCAGTCAGATCAAATTCATTCTCAATGAGAATGGCCAAATTATTCAGCTGGAAAATCATATTGTTACTGATGCCGATGGAAACCAAATTCTGTTGCAAGACCACGATCAAATTCAGCAATTGCTACAAAGCGTCGGTGTGTTGCAAACCGGTGACGGCATGGAGGGTGAAGGCATGCACATGGACAACAACCAAATGATCATTGTGCACGGCGAGAATGGCGAGACACAATTGATTGACGCCTCAATGTTGAACGCTGACGGACAGATTGTCATCCAGGCTGGGGAGGGTGGCGAAGAGCAAATGACACAAGAGGATGGCACACCGGTATCCATCACTTATAGTACTCAGGAGCAACAACAGGAACACTCGGAAATGCATGGCGATGAAGAGGAAGAGGCACATCAATTGCACGAGCAACAATTGCAGCAGCAACAGGACGAGCAAGTGGCAATGGAGCAGGGAGAAGTTATTGAGGAGGAGCAGTCCATTGAGGAGCAAATCAGCGCCAACATCATTACCAAGGACGTACCCAAAGAGAATGGTAAAGCGAAGCCGGTCGTCACAACGACCATCATTGAGCCAAAGACAAAAATGGATGCGGGCGGCGATAAGACCGTTGTCACCACCACCGCTTCGACCACAGTGGTCACTACACAGTCCCAGCAGATGGTCACATCGAACGATGCCATGCTTGTGTTAGACGAGATTCTGCAGAATGAGCAGCCGTCAAAGGTGCGTGGTTGTAAACGATTGTATAATAATGCAGTTTGATTTTCACTCAATTAATAGTTTTTATTTATCGTTATGATGATTGTTTGTTGTTGTTGTTTTTTGTTTGTTCGTATGGTTTTATTTAATTTTCTTCATAAATATAGACACAATCACGACGCTTCATGTTGTGGTCGCCTTGAGTTTGGATATGTGGATCGCGGCATGCGGCATTTTGGTTTCAAATTTTTATGTAAATTTTCATTCTTTAATTTAACAGTAGTCATTGTTAATTGGGCTTTGGTCTATTTGCTTTTTTCGGTATTTTCAAGAAATCCAACTTCACTATTTTTATTCTCGATTTTTTTTCAATTGTATAAATTAATTCTTCTTAATTACAATATTTATTTTACCTAAATTATTGTGGGTAAAAAAAAAGACAACAAACAAATTTTTTGTCTCATCTTTGCATTTCCTTTATTATTGATTAACTTAAAATTTCACACGTGTTTTAGAATAGGTCTCATTAAACACATAATTTAAAAAAAATATAGACATTCCTTAACTTTGTTTTAAATTAACCTTTTAAAATTGTTGAATTTTCTTTTATTTATATATAATTAACATTATAATACAATATATAATAATTTATCGAGCATATAATGTGTTTTTTTAGGAATGAGAGAAAGAAAAGTAGAAAAGATCCGAATTGTGATAATGCAGTTTTAAAAATTATATCTAAACTGAGAAATATTAAACTTATAATTCGTTAAAACCGTTGAAAATTAAAAATCAATGTTTTTTTGAAGAAGAATTTGTTTTAAATTGAAGAAAACAATTATATGCTCCCAACTAGATTTTTTTTCCTTTTTAAATTTTTAACCGATTTATTCATTTACCAACTTAGCACGAATTGATTTCAATAGCAGCATTTTTCAGCTTTTTCTTTTGCTTATTTTAAATTTACTGAGTTTTTTTTTACTCCTATACTATGTTAACGGTTACCTTTTGAATTGCAGTAAGCGCACTCCCCAGTACAAGAACAACAACCACAACGCCCATACAGTGAATCAAAGGACGGACGATGAACTTGATGTGTCTGATTAATCTTTTAAATGCAGCAGCATACACGACGATACTGTGTACACACGCACACTTCACACACACACAGATACATTTTCTTAATATATAATTGCAACTGCACTTTTAATAAGAAAGTTTTACCAACGGTTTTTACACGATAAGTGTCGTCGAGTATTGCAGTTTGCTACCATCAATGGAAGTCTCATATTATGTTCACTGCATTAATTGTAAATACATAATATTAGTTAAGTTAACATTTGCATGCTTGACGAAAACTTTGAAGAAAGAGAAAATATTCTCCAATTTGATCATCATTTTTTGACATCTTCAATAATTATTTCTATTGCTTCGATCTATATAAATATTTTTAAGGACGGCAAGATTGAAATGAGTTAGGGACATTTGTTAATACATTGAAAGCTTTTAATTTTTTTTTTTTTAAACACAAATTTTACGTTTTTTGGATTTCTTCTGAAATATGGAAATATCATTTGGATTTTAAAAGAAAATTTGTGTGGGGGATCATGATGAGCCGAGTTTTCATATTCACAGATTTAAATTTCATTTAATCTTTAGCCTTAATTGTATAGTTTTATTTTAAAGAAACTAATGTGAAATAACGAAATATGGAGAGGTGCATCAAAAAGAAATAAAATAATTAGATTTTTAGGACTGCAATTAGATTAATGATAATTAATTATAAACCAACCCATATATTCTTATTTATACAACAAAACGATTGAGTTTTTGTCATTTAGTTTGTTTGGAAAATATATTTTTTTAAGTAAGCCACTCAATGGAATAATCAATAAATGTTAAAAAAAATATATGCATATTATTATATTGAAAATTGAATGACAGTTTTTCGGCTAATATGGAATTATGACAATATTTGATTTTTTTTTTTGTGAATATTTTGGTTAACTCTTAACTAACTTTTGAATTTAAACTTTAATTTTATTTGATGTTCTTTAATTGGTTCCTTTTTTCAAATGTATATTCTAATTTGTTAAATATTGTAAAGAAGGCCTAAGGACCGCTGACCAAACAAATTAATTTAAAAAAAAATTCATTGTCATTTTTAAGACCATTTAGTTCAAATCCAAATGAAATGCACACTTTTAAGTGAGGCGCTTTTTATTTTTTCAACAAATAGAATTTTTGTCATAATTCAAATTATCGATGTAATTAAGCTAATAAATTTAAAGTACATATAAGTGTTTTAAATTAATTATCCTCTTCTAAGAAAATATGGATATAAGTAATATGGTTCAATATGTGTAAATGTAAGACTTATTGTATTAATGAATATAAAAACAAAAATTATCATATTGTGAAAAAAGAAAGAACATCAGAAAATTGATTACACAAATATTAATAATAAATGAAAAGAAAAATAAATATTATAAAATAATATATTAAAGGAAGAAAATGAAAGAGGTTTAGTTTTATATGTATTGTAACGACGTTAAGTTATATTGCAATGTGTTGAATGCATTAAATAATAATAAATAACAAAATATAGAATACTTACTTGTACTACTTAACTTTATTAGTAATTAAATGAAAATGTTATCAAGTGATTTTTCTACAATTTTCATTTTAAAATCCACTCAAAATTGTATCCCCAATTAAATATTCAAAATTAATAAAAATGAAACCAATAAATTTTCTTTATTCATTAATTGATATTTCCTAGCATTTGCTTTCAACATTACTAATCGTAATTTTTTAAAATATTATTTATTAATTAATTAAACACAATGCACTTTGAAGCAACTCCTGAAGCTTTCCATGAGCGTTTTCGGTAATACATACTAATGTGTAATTATTTATCTTTTAAGACGCGCATATCTGTTTTGTTTGTAATCGGTTATTTAACCTGTAACTGTAAGTTGTATTATGCCCATAAGGTACTGTAGTTTAATTGCTGTAACAGTTATCAATGTCGCTATATTGTATGTGTCTAAAATGCTATATACGAGTAGATGCATAACGAAGTGAGTTAATTAAATAATAGTTTATTGTCAAACTTATGAGTACAATACAAATGAATATATTAAATTTCTTTTTTAGTTTTCATTCAATAAACTGATGCAATGTGCCCCCATGTCAGGGTTACACTGCGTTAAAAATTTATATGTTCTTTTATTGTTCATATTTTTATTAACCACTTTAAATGTGCACCAGTTATTCAATCTCGCAACCCTTGCATAGAAAGTGTCCTTTGACAAAACCCAGCAAAGCTGTATTCACAATTATTCTGCGATTCTCGAAGGGTTGGTGTCCAATTTATCTAGATAATATTTAGTGAGTGAGATCTTAACGGAAAGCCAAGAAAAATTATTAATCGAGTATGAAGTTGTATGGTTTCAGCCTCTGATTTATAAAACCTGAAAGCCCTTATAACAGTTTCCAAAATGGCAAACACGAACATAAATTATAACAGTAAAATACAATTTTATATCATTCCAACAAGTACGCTTATAAATAAAACTTCTAAGTTCCAACTAATAGGGTATCCTTTTCAGAATTTGCCTGTACCACAAAAAGGAAGTAAATGCCGAAAGACTGAACCAAGTCACCAGATAGCTCATATGATCGTTGCGCAAGTTGACACGCGTCTGCCCTCCAATTGGGCCACCTACAACATTTGAATCACTGCGAGCGTCAACAAAGATGGGCGACGCACCAGTCATGGAGCACATCTTTGGCAAATCTCGATACATAAAGTGACCACCACGATGCTCTGGTGTGAATTGTGGTCGTTTCTCGTCCATTCGTACAATCGCTGTTAAGTCAACGGTGCCAGTAACCTGTCCCTGTTTACGTGTTTGCGGGTCAATGCAATTCCTTGCCACCCATCCACGATTGACGAGAATAATTTCGCTGCAAAAACAACTTTTAATAAGCATTGATGTTATATTGTTGAAGGGAGAAAAATTGCACTTACTCCCGGCCCTCAATTTTAAAAGGTGTAATCACTAAGTAGCCAACGTGAGAGCTTCCTTGGGAGAAAAGACTGCCCTGGCCGGCGTCTTTCGTAACGATCGAACGTGGTCCAATGTAAAGTTCTCGATCGTGTAGGAATTCACCGCGCAATTTTACTGGGCAGTATTCCAATGTTTTGAGGTCTGAAAGGCTGAACAATAGTTGCTTTGGGTACTGATTTTAAAGCGCTCATTTTGGGTTTTTTATTATACTCTTCTGGAAAATTTACAGGCGTAGCGGCGGTTCGAGTCTCTAGGTCGTGGATGAGGTCTTCCTTCCATTTCTTGCGTTGTGTTTGCCATACACCCAGACCAAATGTTGTGACAGGTATCGTCTGGAACGAAGACAATAGAATTTAGTTCTCAATATATTGTGCACGTTCCCTTTTATGCGAAGAAGATTTACCAGCAGAAACCATCCCATAACTGTGACTTTTTTGTCCTTTTCCTGACCAAATGGGGGGCTGGAAAATTTCGTCACTGGTGATGGTCGTTTGCGAGACACAATGTTTTTGACACTTTCACCCAGGGAAATGCATCGTTTGTTGTATTGTTGCAGCCCTGTGTCGTTGGCGGCTCTTAACAGCTTCACTGCTCCTTGAATGCTTACTCGGAGCATATTAACTTAATTAAAAAGTCGGCTGATGTAATTCTCAACAAATATTTTTGAGGTTATGTTATTATTGTACAATTTAGTTTTGTACGAGCAAAAGAAAAACAAAAATATTGAAAACTTATATGAGATATAATTGGCTGCGTAAGCATTTGTCAAGAAAGTACAGAGTAGTAGTTGAACTTTTCAATTTCATTATTCATTTTCAAATTGAATTCACACCTTTTTTATTAAATTTTTTTATTTAGGTACCAAAAATACAACTAATCCGTTTGAGACACTGGACTAACACAAATAGCACTAATTGCAAAGAATATAAAAAAAACTCCACCAACAATTGTCACAGTTCGCACAGAGATCCTTCGTGCAATTATTTGTCCTCCAATAACTGCCAACCCAGTGCAAATCGAGTGTCCCAATACCGCACCAACAATGACACCCAAGACATCTTCTTTGACACTCAAAATTATTGTTGCTAGCTGGGAGCGGTCACCCCATTCAGCCAGAAAAGTCAGCACAAACGCTTGCATCATTAACCGTGACATCATGTAGGCTGCACTGCTCTTTGGATTCAGATCAAGTACCTTAGCATTGTCTTGCTGATACTCATCCTCGCACTTCCTTAAATTAGTTCTTACCTCCTCTAAACATTCTTGTCCTTCAATGCCTGACATGTAATATCCCTCTTTCAGCATTTTCAGCCCAGTTATTGCAAACAAAGCAGTAGATGTATAGTAGGTGTAGACACGAGGAATTTTTGTTGTAGCCATACCGAACACAGCTGAGAATACAGTCATCAGGGCTAACGCGCCAATCGCACCAAGGAATACTATAAGACGTGAATGGCGCATTGCCATTATGACGGCAATGAAAAATGTTTTATCCCCCATTTCTGACACAAGTATCACAGATAGCGAGGTCACTAAACCGTGGAAAAATTCAAAATCAGGAGGCCAAAATGTGTCACTGCCTTTTCCGCCAATTTTCGTATTGTTAGCACTATTATATTTTAATAAATCCATGAATTGATTTTTGGGACCTGGGGATACCATCTCTCCATTCGCTCCAGCAGAACATAATACAAATAATACGAAAATGGTTCCAAAGCAGCTTATGTTAATACCGTAGCCTAACTTCAAATAGCAAAACATTGTATGATGGATCGATTAAAAAATGAAATATGGATAATATTTCTATTCACGAATATTGATTGCATAATATAATAATAGTTTTGATTTAAATTATTTTTGAAAATATTGGCTGCGTCCTAATCTTTCCAAACAAAAGAAAGCAACTAATAATTCTGACAGTGACAGCACACACAACTGTCAAAAAGTGGCGAGTTTAATAGCCTTCACAGTTCACACTTAGCATTTTGTACAGTGCATCGTATAAATTAAACGCGAAAACGCGAGTTTGGTCAAGTGTTGAGGTTGCACTGTATTTGTTTGAATTTTCTGGATAAAATCGGTCGGTACCATCACCATTCCAAACAAAATTCGCGAATCCGTGAGCGAGGCACCATCCCCTGAACGGCAGCGTCTTCTTAGTCATTTGTACTGGGTCGAGTGGAAGTGCCGTTTTACATAGCATTCACTTATTAATATCGTTTATTTTCTGATTCTTTTTACTTTTACATAATTGTGTTTGTTAAATATTGACAAAAAAGCATCTCGCCCAGTTCTAAGAAATAACACAATCGCACATAAAGAACGCAAACTCTGAAGACGCCTGCCAACAAAGTACAGATTTTCAATTATTGTAAAGTTTTTAAGTGAATAAAACTGAAGTTGTTTAGTGTGGATCATTTGGAGTGGTTGCGAAGCAAAAAAAAAAATTGTCGGTGAAAATTTGATTAGAAACATTCAAGTCAATCTTATCGGAGTGGGAGAGCGATAAAACGACGCGTTTCCTGCGTGATATAGTTTTGGGAGGAACAAATCAAGAGCAGCCGTGGACGCACCGCATTTAAACTCTGTGCACGAGGACGAGCGTACTTAAGTGACCATTAGCGACTACTCCTTTACATTATGATGGACATCCAAAGTGACCAGACAATAATTACCAAGATTTGCTGCATCGGTGCAGGCTATGTTGGTGGACCAACATGCTCAGTGATGGCACTCAAGTGTCCAGAGATTCAGGTGACTGTAGTCGACAAAAGTGCCGAACGCATCTCCCAGTGGAATTCGGAAAAATTACCCATTTACGAGGTGAGCTTACCAAATCCGAGTAACAATTGTTAAATGATTTTCTGTGCTGACTGTTTTATTAATGCCACGCGACGTGACCTTACCTCGTTGAATTGTGCATAAGTACGTGAATTCACGAATTTCAATTGTAATTGACAAGGCCAAGTAGACCTCTTTAAGAAGATATCGTGAACAAATGGTTGATATCGTCGTCGTTGCCGTTTTGTTAGTGCATAACACAATTGCCAAAGGTCTTTGTTGTTTAATTATTATTTGATTTGCGAATGCAGGTAAAGAAAATGAAAGAGTTGACATCACCATCGTCATGCGACTTTAACTCATGTGCGGTTTCGCGGTATTCTATAAATTGATTGAGCAGGGCTTCGAAACCGCTACAATATATCCTTTATTTTTAACCTTTTGTGTACTTTTTTTCATTTAAAAATGATCATTTTCAAAACTATGTAGTTGTTAATGGAGGAACTCACAATATTAATATTTTAAATACCGTAAACTAATTTGTGGGGTTTAGTGGTGATTTTTTTTTGCATTTTAATTGCTATTTGCAATGGCTTTTTGTATTTGTTGTTTTTATTTTTATTTGAACTTAATTCCCAAATTCTTGATTAAAAAAATTTAAAACTTATAAAATGTCCCTTTATTGAATGTTAACGCTTATGAACTAATCGCAAATCGGTAAAAAGCCCTACAACGAAAACACATATTCAGGTGTATAAATGCGATTACGTGTAATTTGTCCAAATCTGCTGTATTATCGCTTAATCGCTGCCGTATAGAAAAATATCTACTTTTTGTATTATTCCAAAGTGTAATGAAGCAACAACATCCACGTTATATTGTGGTGACGTTGACAAGTTAAATTGTACAGTTGCACGGGATGAGATAACAAGCAAAATAGATGAAAAAAACACCTGAAAATATAAATAAAATAACAAAGAGCCAATGAAGCGTAGAAGACTACAAGTAAATAAAAAAAACGGAGGCATACGAGCCTAAATAACTATTATTATATCGTGTATGTACGTAGATACCAGTCGCGTATTTTTTATGGGAAACGATTGACCTCATTGAGTTCACACAAAAAATATATTGGCGGTTTTTACATGATGTTGTTCTTTCTATTAAATGAATTACCTACTATGTTGTCTGTATTGTTAAAAGGTGCATAAATGTTGAGATATGAGGGCCCAAGGAAAACGTGTTTGACTAACAATAATTTTGTACAATATAATGGCGATTTATCGCGTAATCTGTTATGGCTTTATTTAAGTGAAATCCCAAATATCTTTTGTATCATACTTTACATACCATTAGTGGTATTTATTTATTGGTTTTGTTACATTTTGATTTTTGATTCATGTTTTGATTGAAATCCATTTCATCACTAATTGTTTACATTTTTCCGTTGTTAAGAAAGAAACGAATGACTAACTAATATTTGAGTAGTAGAGTATTCAAAAATTGCAGAATCGCTTTTTAATTTAAGAATCCGTATGGTCTTTTTATTTTTGCGGTTTAAATCCCTGCTAACCATTCACGATAATGAGTTTTTGAAAGTGGAATCAGCATGAATTCTCATTAAATACCAAATTACATGCATGTTAGACATACTCGTAGACATTAGGCGGGGTTAAATACAAAAAAAAATTAAATGAAAATCATTAAAATTAATAATAAATAATTAATTATAATACTTACTCCATGGTGTTTGTGAACGTTTATTACTTGTTTAACTAAACTTTTGACGATAACACAAAAATAGTTTTGAAATTCGATTATTTTTATAATCCTAATTTCTTTTTCATTGGCCTTGATTCGTTTAAAATAGTTGCGCTATACACTTTAAACGCGTTAAAGGCAGTAGGCCTTTTTGTAATACAATGGAATAAAGTCACACAAGTTCATTGATTGTGTTTAATCGCTCTGTTTATCGTGATTGATTTAGTTCAGGTTTGCGCGTACTTTGTAACGTATAATGAAATTAGTCACAATCTCAAATATTTAATTTGAGGCTTAATTAAGAGGCATTTCCCGATGACTGGTACTGGGCTCAAAATAACAGTAATTCATTCGTTAAAGATTATTGAAATGTATAAGTGGCTCATCAACTATAATTAATAAGCAAAGTTAATGTCAAACCCATCTATAGTATTTATTAGATCTCAACTAATATTCATCTTTATTACCCTTTAGTGTATTTTTTGTTTTCTTTTGTGTTTACACGATCAAAAGAATAGACATTCGCGCATGTTCCATCAGATCTTGTGCTTCCTTTTAATCGGGCCAAAAAAAATTTAAATTCCTTTTTAAAACCCTGATTTTATTAAATTATCGAAGGATATAATATACCAACGGATTTAAAATCAATTATTGTCAGTTTTTACCTTATACTTATAATTTATAACAATTATTATGCAATATCTTTTTTTGTGTATTTGGCTTGACGTGGCATAATGATTTCCTTCCGTTAATTGCTCAAAATCGTGTAGGTATGAATTTTATTATTTAACACTTTTACAAAATCTATTAAATTGGCCACGTTTCTTTCATTAAAAAGTATTATCTTTCTGTGTACCTGGTGTATTAATTTTGTCGTGCAGCGTACCACCCGTAATCATTTGCGTGAATCTGAAATGGTCATGCAAAAGAAAAAGCATGCATAAAAATTGACCAATATTTTTAGTTTTTAGAAAAGTCGTAAAATATTTAAAATGATCCAAATAAATTTACCTACTGAACCATTTTTATTCAATATTTTTATTTTATATTTTGGTACACCCAGATTGCTCATACAGACTTGATTCTTCTAAGATTTTATAAATTTTAAAGTATCCTTGAATCTTCAAAGACACTAAAGATATCTTCAACAATTCTTTCGTCCCAATTTTTATCATCCCAGACGCAATACATTTCTCTTCCACATGTAGACATCAATTTCATTTCCCGTTACAATGCATGGCAAAATGTAAGACAACAATTGATTGTTTTGTTCTCCATTGATTCAATTGCGTATTCTTTTTTAAGTCTGCTTTTGGGATGATATGTGACGCAAGTGATCACGACTCACGAGCAAGTGTACAAATGGGCCACACACATGAATGCCTTTTTATTGACTCAACTGGTGTTGTATTTTGTTTTTGCCACAGGGTGGAAGCTGGAAAATACGCGTGTTCGGTGTTTTTAGACATTGTTTAGATTAAATTAACTATTAATAAAGAGGCATCCAAATGGGTTGCGAATGACGAAACGCAGCTGTTGCAATTTGATAAAAAGAGATACGAACGAATAAATTTATTTGTATTTTATTCAAAGAAATAAAACATTTTATGTTACGTCATATAACAATTCAATTTGGTATCTTATCTTATAACAACTTGTTTAATTACTTAAAGGTATTTTGGGAATTTCAGATGTACTTTCCGATTGGATAAGATAACAATTATATGTGACACATGTAGGCACACTCGTGTGACTAAATAAGAGAATGTCGTTGCGTTCTTCCGTTTAACATTGAATTTCATTCATAAATAGACTGGTTTTATGTTTTATTCGCAATTCAATGCAATTTTCTATCAACAAAAACAATTAAGCTATCGTAAACTTATATTAACTGTTGGTCTTTTGATAAGAATGTTTATTTAAGTTAAGCCTCATTGTGTTTAAGACGAATTTTATTGAGGTCATATAAAAAAAAAAAAAAAAGTGTTTCTTATGTTCAAGTTGAAAATAAGTAAATAATTTTTAATTCTTTACATGATGCGTTTTCAAAATCTCAAGCGAGACTACTTTGAAAACAACATGCAACCACTTGAAACTAAATTCCTATGCACACGAATCTGCATATCACAACTAAAAAATAAAAAATAAAAAATAAAGAAATGCATTCGAATGTTACATACAGCTCCAACTCACTTTTTTATTTAATTACAGCCCGGTTTGGATGATGTCGTCAAGAAATGCCGCAACAAGAACCTGTTCTTCTCTACGGACATTGACACTGCCATCAAAGAAGCAGAGCTTATATTCATCTCAGTGAACACGCCAACCAAGACATTTGGCAATGGAAAGGGACGTGCCGCTGATCTCAAGTACGTTGAGAGTGCCGCTCGCATGATCGCAAATGTAGCACAAAGTAGCAAAATTGTCGTAGAAAAGAGCACAGTGCCAGTGCGCGCCGCTGAAAGTATTATGACCATATTGAAGGCGAACCAACGGCCCGGTGTGCATTATGACATTTTGTCGAATCCCGAATTCCTGGCTGAAGGCACTGCCGTTGAGGATCTCATCAATGCGGATCGTGTGTTGATTGGGGGCGAGGAGACGCCTGAGGGCCAACGCGCTATTGAAGCGCTCTCCTCGGTGTATCAGCACTGGATTCCGAAGGAACGCATTTTGACCACAAACACATGGAGTTCGGAGCTGTCGAAATTAGCGGCCAATGCGTTCCTGGCGCAACGAATCTCTAGTATTAATTCATTGTCGGCGGTGTGTGAGGCAACTGGCGGTGATGTGTCGGAGGTGGCACGTGCCGTTGGTCTGGACACACGTATTGGGTCGAAATTTTTGCAGGCTTCAGTCGGTTTTGGGGGCAGTTGCTTCCAAAAGGATATTCTCAATCTGGTGTATATTTGTGAGAAATATAATTTACCGGAAGTGGCTGCTTATTGGCAACAAGTGATTGACATGAACGAGTACCAGAAATCCAGATTTTCGCAAAAGGTAATTTTTTTTTTCTTCAATTCAAATTATTTTAAAGAAGTTTTAATTTTGAACTCTCATTTAATTTTTCAGATTATTGAAAATCTTTTCAATACCGTCTCTGACAAACGGATCTCAATCTTTGGATTTGCTTTCAAGAAAAACACAGGTGATACTAGAGAATCTCCGGCTATCACCGTATGCAAGACACTACTAGAGGAAGGGGCCAAATTGCATATTTATGATCCAAAAGTAGAGCCAGAGCAAATTATTGAAGATCTCACACATCCGTGTGTGACTGATAGTCCTGAATCAGTACAGAAAGCCGTTGAAATTTTTAATTGCCCATATACTGCCGTTAGAAATACACACGCCATTGTGGTGTGTACAGAGTGGGACAATTTCAGCGTAAGTTTTATTTATCCTATTCCTTTAGCTCTTTAACACTCATCCTTTTCATTATTTTTGATTAACAGACATTAGATTACAATAAAATTTACAAATCAATGACCAAGCCAGCCTACATATTTGATGGACGCAAAATTCTCGATCACGATCAGTTACAGCAAATTGGTTTCCACGTGCAGACAATCGGAAAGAAGCTGAATAGATCGGTACTCATGCGATCCTGGGGCAGTACTCCAAGTATACAATTATAGAAAAAGAGGAAACATTAATTTCTGACAACATTATTTATTTTATCTAGTATTTATAGTTTCTAATTTTTACTATTAATTCATTTTAATATGCATTATCAATTTTTAAAATTCTCTTTTAAATGTATATTTGCTTAAATTTTATGCTCTAGTCCTTTACACATCCAATTTGTTAAAATCAACGGCTTTTTCAATGCATTGTTGTGAACGTATTTCATTATTTAAAAAAAAGAAGTTTTTTTCTAAAATATTTAAAAGAAAATAATTCTTGCAAAAGTTTAGCAAACATGATGTCGGTCAAATATTTATAAACACCTTTAAGTTCTTGGTAATAAGGTTTTTTGTTTGACCATTGGGCTATGAGCTTTGAATTAAATTAACGATATAGCGTTAACGTGATATTTTTTTTAAACAAATTACATGACAATCAAAAAAGAGTTACTCCAACTTATGTGTATTTAAAACTATGATGCATTAACAAAGCTTTTAAATAAAATAAAGTGAACTAAAATAGTAAAAGAAAATAAAGCTTCAGTCTTTTTTGGAATTGTCAAATGTCACGTACGCTTTCGTATTACGTTTCAAGCTTAAAGTAACATTAAAGTTAAACAAAATCACGTCGTTGTTATAACTATCTCTATAATATTAAATTTATTTCCGGTGTATTTCATATCTATCTCTGTCATCATTTATTATGACTGGAATAGTTTTTAATAATTTGAAAAAACTCGAATTAAATTGAAATACGGAAAATCGCAAATATTTAACTTTTAAGTCTTTGGAATTTGAATGGCTGGCGCACATTGACAGTAGCATTCATTTTTAATTATTATTATTATTATTAAAATACTTATTAAACTATCATGTTCTTCATTGCCTTACATTTAAAAACAATTGTCTGTATATTACCGCAATATTATTAAATACATTTTTAGCTTGAATGGGTTTCTTTGAATTCACCTATTTATTATGTGTACTACAAGAAGTAGTTTTAACGTTAAAATTTGAATTAATTAAAAATACTTAATTATTGTGAAAAAGCATTTGAAATGTTTCATTGAAATTTAAATTAAATTACAGACGTATATTTAATAGATAGAGTATATTTTCATATCAACCGCAATAACAATTATTATTAAATTATAATTATTATAATAAAAACGATGTTGGTCAATCATATATATTTAGTATGTATTTTCAAATTATTGTTTGAAATGTTTTCCTTATTGTCTTAATATTTTGAATTTAAATATAGTATTTTATTATTCAGTACTCATCAATTATAAATTTTAATTGTTTATAAGAATTATATTCAGTCGAATAAAGTTTTATTTAGCACAAATTTGACTGTTTTTATGTTTTACTAGTGAAATTTACCGCAGGTCAAATATAAATGCATTTTAATTGCAACGGATTTCATTCAAATATTTTTGAAAATGGCGCACAACGCTTTAAGGAAAACAGTGGCGCCATCCTGTGTAAATAGGGTAAGTATTTCCCATTTCTTCTAGTGTAAATAGTAAATATATATTATAATTTATCGTTATTGGCGCAAGCACCCTAGAAATTTAACGAACCATCATTTTTTCAGCGTATGCGGAAGAGAGACAACCACATAACATGTGGGTGAACCGTAAATGTTTTTTTTTATCAATTTCTAATATGGCGCCAATATATGAATTGGGCCTGTCGTCATGAGCCGTGCAAGTGACTGTGTCGTATTTAGTATTAGTCATAACAGCTTCCAACAGTAAAGTAAATACAACTCCTGGCAAAGTGAATAAATTGAGATAAAAATCCTTAAAAACGTTAGCTTTGCTTTTAGTGCTTGTGTTTAGTGGAAAAACGATAGATGAGTGTTATAAACGGAAATTGAATTGAAGACAATCATCGCAAGAGGTAATTTATATTTTGAATTCACGATTTAAAACAATTTTTTTTGGAACACTGTGCCAAGTTGGTTGCTCTAAGAAATGGTTGTTTGAGCGGGTGTGTGGTCTGTTTGTTTTGTTTACTATGTGGGCGATAATTTTTTAATGCATTTGACGCCAACTACATTTTAGATATGCTTTATTTGTAACATAACATTAATCGTTAACTGATTACAATACATATTTATGAATGTTACAATGTACGGCAACGGCATGGATTTATTATTATGATGTCCTTCTGTATATATTGTGGGTGTGTGAAATCTGTGCATGTATTGAAACAATCGTCGAGCAGTCGTATTATCAGCTGTTCTTTCTGTGGTCATAAAATTTGTTGTGATTCAAATGAAACGGGAAAATAGTCGTAGTTTTTACGGTACTACACAACTGCACTTGTTTGGACGTAAAAATGCAGATATTTTGTAATACGTTTGTAATACGATAACAATTATTTTAAAACATGTACTTTTAATTTTGAACTTATTCTGTATTCCTTTGTCACCCTCTTTCATTAAACATTTTACCATAATAATTGGGTACCCACTTCCAATTTGTATTTTCTATTAATATTAATTTCTGAGGTATAGTTGCACAACAATTTTCATCTGAGGTTCGCATGTACGAGTGTCATGAGTTTACGCATAGCTTGTGCAAAAAGCTTTTTGATTGCCAGGATTACACTATTCGGTAGCAATTTGCACTCATTCCTAACTTTATTGCAAACATTCAATAATTTTTTTAGATCCATACACAATGGTAGATGCTGCATTATTGCAATTTGCTGCACATTCGAGCAATAAATACACTTTTCTAGGGAAGGGGGGGGGGGGTGTATTAAACAACATTGCGAACAACAGATGGTTTCTATGAGCGTGCATTGCAATAAAAGCTTTGTTAGAAGTGCTCTTAGAGAGTGTATTTCTGTTTTATGTCCTTGATGACTCTATTATAATGGTTTAATAATGATTAATAATTTCTAAATAATTGAAGACACAAATTTGTTTCTAAACCTTCCGATTGGTCCAAATAACAATTAATTAGGGTTCAATAACTTATTGATTTGGCTTTTTCAATTATTTATTGCCTTGATTTTTTGAAATTCTTTAAGAACCTTTGGTTAATTTCACATGTTTTGTTTAAATAACGTTTTACCACTTATTACTCGTATCTTTAATGGATCCCTAAAGATATCTTTTTTTTTTCAACATATGCAGTTGAATAAGTCCCTTTAAAATTAAAACATTTAAAATATTATACGATTGAATCTCTGATAAAAATGCGGTAAAATAAAATTGAGGCGAATATCGCAATTATTTTATTCTCGTCATTCTAGGAAATATTTGAGTAAACATGACGCTGCATTCCTTCTTATACCAGTATATAATTAATTATTTAGATGTAAAAAAATGAGACCAAAAAATAATTTAAAGTTGTATACCATTTTAAATGTTTATCAAAATTTAATGCATCACAGGACAATCCATTCCAATTATCATAATCCAATACCTATAATAATGGCAATAACTGCTCCATTACAGTTAACACGCCCTTCACCAACGTCCAACGCCTGCGGGCGATTCCTCTTCCTCGCATAATATGTAGGACGTGGATACAAGTAGCTACATCTAGTAGCTAATATTATGTCAAACGTGATTATTCGGTTGGGGCGCACATATGCCGAATAATGAGCTTTGCATTTAGCATTATCTCGCATGAGCACACACTCTCAAAGAACTCCGCACAAACCGCTATACGATATAATGCACTTTGCCCGTATTATGTTTATTTTCCAATAAAAAGTATAGAGCTGTGCGAATACGCCAGGCAACTCTCTTCTGGGCATGGAATTGGGTCAGCTGGCTCACCGTTCCCACATATAATAAAGGCACACTGCTAACATGATGTGCGTCGACACAATATGCAACACGCACTCGCAACCGCGTCCACCCAACCCTGCAGCTGGAGATCATCCGCACATGCTACTTCAATTAATTATTTGAACTGCTATAGACTGCATCTCGCACGTTGTTTAGTTTTCATTTCGATTTTATTATTTGGCATCTGTGGCTGCATTCTATTCACCGTATTAGCATACAATTGATCACGGCAATCGATAAATGTGTGATTTTTATCCCCCGCCTCGTAATGATTGTCTCCCCTTTTTCACATTATGTGCGATGTGAATTATGTCCATTTCCACAACATAATATGTACATCTAATATGTAGATTTCGGTGCTCACACTTTTGTTGTTCATGTGTTGGTCCTCGTACTTGGGGGAAAAGCTCTCCCAAATGAGCACCGTTAGTGTTTTGGGTCAGTGCTGACTGCTGGCTGCTGCAGATAATTGTTGTGTTAATTCTGCAATGAGTATCCTTGTTTCATGGTTTATTTATGTACGAGTGTCGAGTATACTTAACAGAAATAACAAAACAAGAAAACTTCGAAATGTAAAATTCGGAGTTTTTTACGAGTAGGTATGGGTATTCTTCAGCACTCTTCGTTTTATATAAAATACAAGATTCAGCATTAATGTTATATAAAATATAATCTGTTTCAAGTTTCTTCGTACACAGCTTTTGTGTTGTTTTCTTTAAAACAAATATTATATTTCACAACCAAAATTTCATGAAGCCGCTACTTTATATTACAAAAGGTTCCAATTAGTTAAAATCCTTAATTGAACGATTGGAAAAAAAAAATTTTCTATTAGCAATTGAGGTAGGCAAAAATGGCGTCAGATTTGATGAAAAAACTTGTAGTTTCATAACGGATCGTTTATAGAGTTATTTTCATAAGGATATTTTTTGTTATATCCAAATTTTGAGCGATTTCAAAAAAAAAAACCATTAACGTTATTTCTTCTCCAAAAATCGTTTTACTTTTCATTAAAAAAAAGGAGTTTTAAAATGTAAATAACAAATCTTTGATTAAAGTTTCCTTTTATTTAAGAACGAGAAATGTTGTTAAATATTCAACTTAGCTTACTTATTCATGCAAATTATGAGATACAGCACCGTAGCTTTATATTTTTTAATATTATTATATTTATAATTAAAAATGTAAATGAAACAATATGATATGCGGCATCTTTTGACGTTACGTAATTACTGATAAGTGATAGCAGTAAAAATATCGCTGTTAACTCACGATATTCAATTAAATAAAGTCAAACGTGACTTATGAAATAAAGCGCGAGATAACAGTTAAACTAAAACAATTTTGCCACACATTCAATTACGTCATAAATCATATCAAGTAAACTTTTATTTTTATTTTGTGCAAATACAACTTTGTTATTGTTTATATAAATCATGACACATGTGTATTGTGCATTGCAATTAAACATGGTTCCGATTTAATTCGCTATTACAGTTTGGAATTTAGATTAATCATTAAAGGATTGGTTTGAGTGGTTTTCAAGGTACTCTTTTGGGATAAATTCTTTCATATTTATGCTATTTTAATTACGAATTATTTTCGTAATAACATCATGAATTTATATTTTTTCTTTCTGCAAAAACTATTTAAAAGCACGTTTTGTTTTATTATTAATACAATTAAGTTGCCGCAATATGTACTAATTACCCAATAAATTATAAAACCTGCTAATCTACAGTTTGCTAAACGGTCAGTCATTGAATCCGGAACGATTAGCATCTATTATGCTGTATCATTTGTATATAAGCGGCAACAGCAAAAATGTTTCCACATATTTCAAAAATAGACATCGCACCAGTCACCACTACTATAAAGCACACCATCAAGTCAACTAGACATCAAGTGTGCAGTTATTTAACTGTGTTTGCAATTAGTTGGACACGCGAATCAGTTTTTGGGGCCGATGTGCTCATTCCGTATTAGTTTAAATCTTAACTCTAAATTTTGCTAAAACACAGGCACGCACACAGCTGAATGATGGCTTGATGGTGTGATCCTGTGTATGAGGGTATCTAAATCTATCCCCGGAGGATATGTATAGTTGTGCGAACATCTGGTATCTTTTGTTGACGCCATAATATTGCAAAATGTTACAGAACTTTTTCATTTTCTAAAAGATAATTCATTGCGTTTTGTTGGCAAACACCGCTGTTTCTTTTTAATAATGTGCATTCGATTTTATAGCCGTATACGAATTTACAATTTAAATAAAGTCCACATATGCAATGCATAAAGACTGGCTGTCAGCTGTACTTGCTATTGCGAATGAGTCAACAGACACTTTGCCTTCATCAATTTATGCGCTAATCGGAAGCAACGCCACAATGTGCCAGGATATTAATACAGTTATGCCAGATTGCGGCTGTGTGGTCCACATTTATATGAGTTATGACGCTGGCTCGATATTCACATTTCACAGTTGAAAATATGCCAAATTATTTGACCTTGACTGTATCTGAATTCTAATATGAATCGAGGTGGTATCTGCTTTTTATGTTTTTCCTTTATGTTCAAGCAATCGTAATACACAGCTTGCCGATATTTTTTTGTGCGAAAAATTGTGATACTAAAAAAAGGGCGTCTAGAAAATATTTATCCTTTTGTACCAACGTTTTTCATCAGTATTTTGTAAGTACCATGTCTTAGAAACTGCTGGATGGATTTTATTTGGATTTAGGAAGAATTTTTTCCCAAGGTCACATTCGACACTAAGAATACCGTAAATATTTGTTTAGTGGTCACACGAAGTTGGGCGGTTACGACTTATTCCTTGTTTACATTTTAAAGTTATGATTTGAGCATTTTACATTTTTCAGTGCAGTTCATAAAATCAGATGATTGTATTTGGTATAAGTATAAACACCGAGAAAGAGGCAACAGCGTATACAAATTACAATCCATTAGCCCACACGTAAACAATGCGAGTATAAAGTATAAACTGAGTGAGAAATGGCCTTCATTTGCATGACGTCTTGGTTACCCAGCCAAAGGAGCATTGCACACATAGAAATAATTTGCTAAAATTAAACTCTCAATATTTTGCTTGTTTTACAAATGACTAATTTTTTTTTTATTTTCACTTTTTTTTTTTTTTATTTTGGTTTATCTGCGTGTGGTGTTGTTGTGTGAATTTTTTAGGGAAACATTGCCCGATCTGCATGGTTTTCAGCGTTCGGGGCACCGCATCTCTATCTCGTGTGTTCAAAAAGATGAAGAAAACTGTTAAACGAATTCGTTGTCGTCTTTGTCGTTGTGAATTGACATGAACGTTTGTAAAATTCCCATTTCATGTGTGAGACGACCGTGTTGTGTGTACCCAGTTAAAAATAGGACGTTAAAGTATTTTATCTAAATGGATTTCCGTTGATACAACAGGCAAAAAATAAATAACAAAAATGGCTTAAATTGTTTTGTATGTAGGTTTTTTTTTGTGTTGAATAAATTCCCACAATTGCGGCGACGACAAGGATGGCAGTGACAACATCACAGTGAAATGACAGTGAGGCGACGACGATAGACGCATAGTCAATTTTCTTCGCGGATTCAAAATGTTTGAATGAATTTTTTTTACTTGGATTTTTACTTCGTTTAACAATTCAGAGATGATGAGCGATTTTATTAACTTTAACTAAACAAGAGACGTCAAACATCTTGGCAGTTAGCAAACAAACATTAACATTTAATTTTTCGGAGTTCATTCAAGATCTTTAAACTCTAGATGAATAAGTCTGTATATGTGTAATAATTATTATTCTGCATAGTTGCTACAAAAAGGACATAAATTCAGGGACAAATAAACAAATAAAGGTAAACTGTTATTCTATTTCGACTCTCATTTTACGCCGTCATGCCACATGATCATTAATATGTGCTCATCCGCCAAATGAATGCATTTAAATTTAACTGCAGCAAAATGCAAATTCATTAAAATGTAACGACCATTTCGATTAGGGCTTTGTTAACAATTGCGTGTTAAAAAGACAATATTCAGGATGAAAGCTTCATAAAACGGTACTTTTAATTAGTTGATTTGCACTAACAGCGTTTACAATTTGTACTGAAGCGTTAATATAGTCTATTATATATTGTCTGGGCTAATCAAACCTTTATTCATTCAAATTTTACAAATCCACCACCCCCTCTTTATGCACTGATTCATGAATACATTTTACGAATGTTGTTCGTCCTTTTTAAACGCCCATAACTCAATTCTTTTCTTACATTCTTTTTTTCTAATTTAAGAGAGTACATGAACCCAATAATAAATATATCGGCAATAACACAAGTTATATTCATATCCTGCCTCCATGAGATGAATGAAACTTTTCACATTTTGTGAATGAATAATTGTGCCCTCTTTACCCAGACCGTTGTACATTGTACCGGTTTTTTGCCCACTTGCATTTGACGGAGCATACCCCAGTCCCACGCAGCAGCTGTGTTTATATCCGAAATAAAAGCCTCATGTACCCAAAGTCCTTAGACAGGATAAATATCAAATATTTGAATTTTGAATGCAAATTGGTTCAGGTGAACGGATGAATGGAAAGCCAAGTTTGTGTCATAAATGAAATTGACGCTGCTTGTTCTTTCGTACACTTAACACAGGTACACTGCACCAAGTATATTGATTTTCCGGCGACAGAATAAAAGATTCATGTTTATGTAGACGAGAGTTGTTCATTCATTGTCAGCTATATATAAGTAGTTGAATTCAGTTACATGAACAAGACGTTCCCGTTCCTTTTTCTGCAGAGGCATGCTGTCGGTGAATGGAGTCATCGTTGAGCTCACATTCAATCAGTTTAAAATTTAAATAGGACATGTAAATGCTTGTAACTATGGTGATAAATGTTTATGTTAATCAACATTAAATTGATTGACAAGGTCAATTTTGAAATGGGCATTTTTCATACAATTTTCGCTCGCTGTTTGATTTATCCAAATATTTTTCACATCGCGTATACATGACATCCTTCGAAAAACAAACCATGCGGAAAAGCCAAACGATGCCGAATTTCCTTGAGTGGATTACGGCATTAAGGTAAAATAAATCACAACACAACATTGAAATAAATATGATCCCCCTTAATCTTATACACATTGTTTTTATATGCGATTAAGGATTGCAATAAGAATTGATTTTACGTTACAATTTACTTTGCTCGTCCTTTTTTTTTGTTTTGAAAAAATTGTCGTTTAGGTCCTCTGTGTGAAAGCATAGCCTTTTTTCATTGCCCGATCCCGGCGTACACATGCGAAGCTCTCCTCCCCCTCAGCTTATGCATATTTCATTCCCCTCAGTCTTCATTAATCATTCAAAAACGTAAAAATGGAAATCGCTGAAAAACATAGACGTATCCATATGCAAATATTTGCAGCAATTCCTCCCAGCAAAATGTAGCAAGTCATTTTGAAATTGTGTTTTCGGTACAGCGCTCCAGCAGTACGAGCACAGGACGAACATTTTGACATTTATTTGTGAAATTGCTATGCTCTGGAACATAATATTTTATCATTCAAACGCAAATGTTGTACAAATATTCATTGTGTTAATTATGAAACACTTACAAATTGATGAAGCCGTAAATATATTCATTATGGATGTAGGAATTGTGTTGCCGTCTGAGTTTTAAATATAGCAATATTTCGCAAATGGAAGGATTGTTTATAAATTACATTTTTAATGAAATGTTTTAAATTATTTACAACTACTACTATTTATATTTGCAAACTTTTTTGTAGTCCTTTTTTGACATATTTCCGCATTCATGTAAAATTTGATATTAAAAACTGTTCAGGATTCAAGGATGAAAGCACTCCACGACGAATGCAAAGCATTTTTCTGATATGCTATCTAAAATGCTGAATTGCAATTCGAATCGGTTGTGTTTGGCAACTGTTTGTCAATTTTTAGAGCGTGGAATTTTTCGAGATTGGAATCATGATGAAATATTCGTACCTATACTCACTTCTATTCAGTTTTTTTTTTCGATTGGTCTGATAACAAGTTAATGACTTACTGCTCATTTATGCGGTGTGTTTATTTTAATCAACATTTCTCTGAAAAATCATTTGCAGTCAAATAATTGGCTTATTTGCAAGTAGCTCGATCCTAATATTTGCTTGGAACTGGTCAAAATGTCCTCTGTTGTGAACTCTGGTCTCTGTTTGATAATGAAGTCAGAAGTACACAGTACGAGAATATGTATAGTCAGTAATTACCGCCTAAGGGTGCATTGTTGAACTTGAATTTAGGAGTTTAAGGGTATGTCGTTTGTGTGGGTTGAACAAGGGTGGTGGTGGGATGATGTGTGTACTCATAAAAGGGTCGCCTTTATTATACTTTTGTTGATGTTTTATTGATTGTGTGCACGAGTGTACTGAATGTCAGAGGGCCTTTTGATTTGCGTTGATTTTTTTCTTTTTGACGTTTGTGTGCGTTTGTACTACTCATGTATGCTAATTCAAATAATTGTTGGGTTGTCTGAAAACCTAATGTGCGGTAACATTCAAACTTTTGGGAAAATAATTACTCCTGAACCTATGACCTTTTTACAATGTTTTCTTTGAAATTCTTATTCCCTTATTTTCTGGAACTTGTACATAATATAAAAGTATGATGGTATTATTGATCTAAACACGATCATAGGAAATAATAAAATTAATAGAAAATTAGTTAAATTATTGAACATCATACAAACCGTTTCTGAGAAAAATAAATTACAACTAGTCGTGCAAGATAGATAAGTACTTACTTTTATTACGTACATAATTTGTGGAAGCCATTTTGTTGAATATATTTTTTTTAAACGATATTTTACTATGGTTAAAGAAATTTCGTCTTTAAAAAAATTTCTTCGTAATTGATTAAAAATGCTGTACGTAATATAGGCGTAGAAGCAATAAAGAACTATAAACGCGTACAAATAAGTAGGAGGCAGTTACCAGCATAAAATCATTAATTAGCATTATCAACAACCAGAGACATGACAAATATTTTCGGAAGTGATACAACAGTTTTTACATGAGCAAAGACTACCAAAAGTGTATGTAAATATCAAAGGTCGACAAGAACGTGTCACCTTGAAAACTCGATATCATTGTGTTAAATCAAAGGATATTTTCGTAATTAGTTTTCACTCAATCATGACCGTATTTGTTCGGATATGCCAAGGAGCCGTGTTGTGGGAAATCCAAACAATGGCATATTACAGTAAATAACTATTTCATGCCGCCATATTGCGCCAGACGAAATTGTTGTTAAAATTTGTTGTATAATGTTTCCTCGACATAACTTTGTAAGATATCGTTGACTGATTGTAAGACAATTTTATTTCATTTCCATGAGAAATGGAAAAATTGACGCTACTTGGAATTTTTTCATACAAAGCACATCTACACAATGGCTTCGAAGGGAAAGGGGTGGAAGCGGAGCTCTTCCGTGTGTTCCTTTTTATTGTTCGCGACTATGTAGAAAACTAAAAGCTGAGACTTACATATTAATGCTTCTTGTGCTCCAGGATTCGTGTATGTATTTTACGATATAATGTGTATTATGTGAGTTGCGTTTGCGATAAAAATCTTTGACGAATTAAGGCAACACGAATGCAATTTGGACGCTTTGTGCTTTGTCATATTTTTATGTTATTTTCCCGCATTTTGGTTTTGTCTGTCCTCACACCCTCGTTGCGTTGTAGTTTTGTGCACGCCCGCGCTGCACGGATAACAATATACTTATTGTGAAACACGAATTATGCTTTTGAATAGAATGTATTATATGATTTCAGTTGGGTATGGTCAGGATTTCCAGCAGGGAAACTAATTGTAATTTATTTTTTGTGTCTGCATCGGAAAAGTCATGGTTGTCCACATTTCTGCAGCATTGGGAAATCGCTCTCGAGCCATTACACAGATAAGCTTGTTAGAAATACCGAATACGACAGCCCCTACTGTTCGTTGTTGCAACGCGATCCTTTTGGATATGTTTTTTAAATGTGTCCTGGATATTTATTTGTTTGCTGAATTAAATTCCGTGAAAATTCGAGATACTTGTTAACAGCATTTTTTGTTATATTAAAGGATATGTTTTTGTTGCTGTATCCTTGTTACACATTGCTTTTGAGGTTCACTTTATGTCGAAAATGTCGCAGTGTAACTTTTACACTGAACTGGTTTTCCACTGTGTGTTTAATGAAAATTTCCATTTTAATTAGCTGAATGTAAAATGCACTGCGGGTACATAACTTTTATGAGGATGTTGTGTACATTACGAATTGAATTGTTCCTTTTAAACTCAATTTCATGATAAGTTGGAGCTTGTAAAGTAATTCAAACATTTATTTAAATGAACAGCTACATTAAAATATAACAAAATAATTTTAGGGCAATGATATGTCATTGCTCTAATTGAGCGTTATATTTAAACTATGAATATATACATTTTGTGATCTAATTTATTTAAAAATAAACGTTTGTTTATTAAAAAAAATTGTTTTTGAAAAACAAAATGCAAAAAAAAAATGAAATATTTGTTTAATATTTTATTTGATAAATGGTTTCTTATATGTCTGAATTATTTCCCTAATATTTCATTGGAGAATTTTTTTCGAGACAATATCAATATATAGAAATGCTCACGGTCAAATACTTACAACAAGAACACACCACATCATAAAATATTCGCCTGTATGACATATAATTTTATATCATGCCTTATCGTTGTATGAAAATAAGACGTTTAAAAAAAGCTGCCACCCACGTATGGCACATACTCTAAATAAATTTAAAATACGCGTACCTTCATAATTTTCGTTAGGGTGCATTTGTATACAATAAGGAGAAGCGATTTAGGAAAGGACGTCATGTCAAAGGCAACCTTTGTGAATAATTCCTGTATACAAGTGCACGTAAATTCATTACGTGTGTGGTTTAAAAAAATATTATGTAAGTATGGGATTTCATTGAAAACATTTTTTAACATGCATAAAATTTGTTTTTGTATAGGAACGTCATGACCAGATACACCTGGTCGTCTCATACAGGGCAATACATTTCAATGCGGTCTAGCTCATGTGGTTTTTGTCTGTATTTTTTTGTGTGTTTTTTCGTTGTTGGGGGGTGGGACAAAATCAATATTGGGGTGTATTTTTATATTAAACGAGCGAGTAATTTGTTTTACTCCTTTTGGGCATCCCAATAAATTTTATATAATATACCTGGAATTACGTCTGTTTTGCCTTTAATTTAAACTAGTTAGGATATATGGAGTACATTTCACAGAATCTCTTATGTCTGTTATTTCCAGTCTGAAGTGTCTTGAAGTATTATGATTATTCAGGTATTAGGTTTTCAAAGCTCTGCAGTCATATGCAAATAATAAAACAATTAACTATGTACAGGTCCTTGAAACCCTCTCAGCGAGAAAATCATATAATGTACGAGTACCTGAAAACTTTCAAACGCAGTCTCGCCCGTTCTCCTGCAAATGTAGGGATTCAAACTCAATCATAACAGCATGGGCTAAAATAATCGATACACCTAGCTGCCTTTTTTCCTTCTAACTTGCAAAATTTGTACATTAAACCATTTTCGCGTGTTCATTTTATGCTCCAATGCGTTAAAGTTATTTTTTTTGCTCCGCATGTTTCGATCTCAATTGGTTTTATACTTACTTTAATGTGTTAAAGCACAGGACAAAGCCACCTGCTATGTCGTAATATTAATTTAACAATAAAAGCTTTGTAGTTTCTACTATTTGTGAAGGATCCATAATTTCCTGGAGAGACGCGTGTAATGTGAAAGAGCAAGAATAACTAATTGAAATGTCTTTACAGAAGCAGAATAATTTTTTGGAAGCTTTTATCAGTGGAAATTATAAAAGTCTGTGAGAGCCTTTCGTTTGGTAAATAAAGTAAAGCTTTTCTTCTTTCTTTATAATAAAGGATTAGTACCCAAGTGTGGACAACAATTTTTTTTATTATTCCTGCAAGTATTGACCAAATATATAGGAAAGATAAATCGTTTCTCAATTACGATAATACAAGTAATCTGTGTTCCTGTAACCAATATTTCTTAATCCTTAACCTAATATACTGCATAGTGTTTGTAATGCGTCCCTAATTCTGCTTTCTATATCATTGCATGTACCTTCGCCCACAATGAACATGGTGTGTTTCTCTAAAGCTTTGCGTCAAGCCGCAACAAACATTTGGTTTGTCCAAATATTAGGTTCCCACATTGTAATTTATGTGGTTATTCAACAAATAAATAAGTTGTTGTCACTTAAAGCATTACCCAAATGTTGTCGCAATTTTCGGTCTCAAACCAAATATTTCAATTCAAAAGACAACTTAATTTATTATTATTGTCATGAATTGCATATTTTTAAATTGCAGTTGTTAAAGCATTTCTTTTTAATAAAGGTTATTAATGGCCTTGAAATTTAAAAACTTTAATCTAAAGTGTAAAAACTTTAAGGTCTCTTTTTAGGACTAAAATTGTTTAATTTACACAAATTTTAATAATTTGTGTAAAATAAACTCAATCATAAATATGTTACCAACTTGTGATGGCGTTCATCATTAAGGTTGTCAAAGTTGTTGATAATTGCCGCCTTGAACATTTTTTCAATGGCGGAGGTTAAGTGGTTTCTCATCAAACCCTTTGAGATGAGGATCATATGAAAAAGTATTTACGTTGAAGTAAAAAAACGTCAACACTTTATAATAAACAAAAAATTCTTTTGAATGCAATAATTTAAATGTTGTCAGATCATTTTATTTTAAGTTTGTGTATTTATTGTTATGGGAATTCATAATATAGCGTCACTATACGTAATTTATTTTCAACATTTAAATAAAATTATAATAGCTTGTGCATTCTTCTTTAACCCAAAAGATGCATAAACTTTAATATAATTATGATATTTACTCACTTCACAAACCCACATTTTAACTCATTTAATGGTTATGATGATGGTTTTAAGTGTTAAGGGAGATATCCATATTTTTAAATTAAATTGAAAACGTCTAGCCCAACATACTCGTATTGCACGATAAGACTTTGTTTAAGATGTTTTGCTATTGCTGGTGGACGTCTTTTGCAATGTCATAAAAATGAAGCATTTTGAAGCTTATTTGATGTGTGCATTTATAATACGTATTTTAAAGCGGCGTCAAAACTGTTTTACTGCAAATAAAAGTGGAAGCGACTTGTGTATTGCATTAAAAGTACCAGGTACGATGCATGTCAATAAAGCACCGTGTTTATTTATATAATGCTGCAATGAAGCACGTGAAAAGTTTTTATGAATTGTGAAGGAATATAAAATTTGACTCGCGTTATTTATAGCATGCTGTTTCACTTCAAAAGTGCAGTTCACGTAAGGTGGAACGAAATTAAAAGATGCTATAAGTATTGTTTTGTGATGTGCTTTAAAGTTCGGTGATTTGTTTTACATTAAAAGTGTTTTTCGTTGCTTTACAGTAAATTCCGAAAATTGTTCACTTAATAGTTTTCAATAAACTTTGAGAATTAGTGCTGTGTAGAAGTATGTATAACAATTGTAATGTAAAGAGTGCGTGCCAGCCTTAATATTCTTAACGACTTGAATTATATTGCACAATAAAGATCGATTGGAAGCCATTGATATTGTTCATGCCACACCAATTCAGTGGAATCCGAAATCATTTCCGCTTACTGCTTCGAACTACTTCAATAAATCATTTTGTGATGAAAATATCAACAGTGTGAGTCAACTTTACCTAATCACTAATGACACAAGCCACAATATGTCAAATTCATGGAAATTTCTTGAATTTTTTATATTACCCGGTACCTGTAAACTTAATTCAAGGAAAACGACCAATTTTGTTTGAAAATACGTAATTGTGGGTACATACTATATGTTGGGTGGAGCAACAAAGTGAACAAGTGTTGTCTGCGATATAGTTTTGTAATGAATAAAGCTGTTATATCGCACCTCTTACCCTCAAATTACCCTGCCATATTGATTTTGGTTATTGGACATTTTCTTTGGAAACCCAATCGAATCAAATGGTATTTCATCAAAAAGTGAACGGTAAAAGTTGCTAACCGAGCAGCCGCATATGAAATGAGCAAGAGCGGAAATTCCTGAATACAAAATATTGGCCCAAAAAAAAACACGACAAAATACTTGGTAAGTACTTACAAGTCGTATTTATCCCCACACAACACGATTCAACGTTGGGGTGTATATTGTGTTAAAAGTTAAGGCCCTGCCACTTGGCCCGCAACATAGCATTAAAATGCTTCATAAGAAAACTTTTCAAGTTCAAATGTTGCATGCCTACGTAATGTTATTTGATAGCGCACGATTTGTGTGCGGAGCCGATGGGTGGCGGCCGATACAAAAAGGCCTTGCCATTGCTAACTGGGTACGAGTCCTCGAAGCGACGCTCACGGAATCCCGTTGTGCTGCGCTGCATATATTTTTGCAACAATTTTCATTGTGTACATTGTGTGTGTCGTGAAATCAATATTTTGTCTATGCAGAACCGACGAAATGTGAACATTTTGTTTAAATGCGAGCGGTATGGGGGCAGTGAAAGTTTTTTCAAAGTACATAAATCACAAATTTAAATTTGCATGCCTCATCAACATGAAATTACCAGACGTTTTTCGATGTTTTTTTTTTTCCAATTTCAGTAATCACGACAGCCTTAAAAGACTTTTCACTGCTGCGTGGTGCAGAGGTTTGAAAGGGGTGAGTAATATAATAATAATTTGACCTTGAATTTACTTTTCAACTCCATCAAGTTCAAAGTTGATGAAAAAAAAATCAACAATTTCGTTTAAAAAGGAATAAGGATACAAATTTGTTTAAAAACAGAAATGTATACTTAAATGTTATTGCCAAAGAAAGAAGAAACTGGAAACAAAGAAAATGTTTCAATAGCGTATAGTGTCAGACAGGGAGAGTTACTTTGAACGTTTGTGGTTTGAGATAATTTTTAAACTTTTTTTAATTTTTTTTAAAATATTTGAACATAAAAATTTATATGTTTATAGTAAAGGTAATATTTAAAAAAAACATTTTTTTTTAAATTAAGACCTTCCCTTCGATTATTAGTGAAAATCCTAGATTAGTTCATTTTGCATGACTTTAAAACGAAAAAAATGAGTATCAACCTTTTCGTGAATAATTTTTGTTCCCGAAGTTAACATATTTTCCTAATTACATGTACAGTTGTGTAAAACATTCCAAGTGAAGGTAAACCATAATATGCTAATTGCATATCTGAAAGAAAAGTTTGGCAATTCTTGTAATTAAATTTATGTAAATGTGTTGTTGATTTGAACATTTTATGGCCCACCCAAATGGCGAAGCTGAATCCGCATCAAAACCGAATACACAATTCGCTCCATAATGTATTTTCATTTTCCATTGTTCATGTGCCAAAATCATTATGTTTTTAAATATTTCAATAAGAAATTTCCGTTTTAAAGCATTTTTTTCTCGTTCTAATGCATCACGGTGCTTAAAATTGCGCGCTTTGTGAAGAAGTTTAACAAACTGTTTGCCCTGGCATTGCAATATGTACAAGAGAGCTATGTCTATACGTAAAGGAGCACATAAATGAAGGGATGAAAACGAGCTGAGAGCGTACTAACAATATTTATGTACATGCATTTGCATTGAGAATTTGTCCATAAATATTATGTTAACCCATTCCAGAAGTTGCATTCAAAAGTTTGCGCATTTGCAATGAGTCAAAATCTGGGTAACATCGAGCCCCATGCGGGAGTAGTTTTGTGCTTTTTGTCTTTTTTGCATTGCGATGATTTTTTTTTCCTTTTTTTAACAGCAAACTTTAGTTTTGCTCGACTATTTAAAGCTCTCTTGACCTAGATTCAATGAACATGCAATTTGCACGCTGCGCTTTTGTCGCTTTAATTTCTGACGCCAGTTTTTTGTGGGTTATGAATTGTCAAATTCATTAAAATTCATTTTATAAAGAAATCAAAAAAATTGAGTCGTTTAATTTTCAATGACTTGATATCGGTTTAAAGATTTGATGCGATGATCCTCTTCAATTGCGCATGCAATCTTCATTGTTGTGTTAAGTGTTTCAACGAGAATATAAAGCACAAGACCACCGCGTGCATGGATATAATTAAATCTACCACTTGTACTGTGGCATACTGTTCACCAACACAAATTCAATTGCGAACTTTGTTACAAATGTGTGCATTTTTTTAAGTATTGACTGGCGTACACAACGACCACCCAGCGTTGCCAAATTTCTCTCCAATTATACAGTTTTTCGTGTTGCAACATTTTATTGATTGTTATTCTCCCCTTGATGGCCCACTTTTCCAACTATATAATATACTGTGTGTATATTGTTAAATATTACATACACACAGAGCAGTCGAAATATCATTCTCCACCGTAACCCACCCCTGTGAGCTTCTATGTAAAGACTACACTGCTTTCATTGTGTACACAAGCTTGCTTTTGCCCTCGTTTCATTCGATCGTTGTTCAACTTCTTCTTCACCAAAATTTGCTGTACCCGGTGGTGGAAGATGTTGTCGAATCCGCACCGCACCAAAATAGAACGCAATAATGCGAAAGCGAATCTGCTGTTTTTTTTTTGGGGTGCGGAAATGCTGCAACGCATAATTCCAAACAACCCGTACGGTTATAATCGTTTAAATGAATTCGCGGTATTTCATTTTGAGAGGGTACATTTTATCTAAAGCGATTTTGGACGACGCTATAAAGGGTTAAGTTTAAACGCGCTCAAAATCATCATCGCACTGTGTATGCATGAGTCCTGTGATTAGCAATGATGGACGCAGTGAGACATTTAAATCACTAAAGGATATAATCATTAGATTACATGAGTTATGTTGAAATTGTAATTTTGTGCCTATAAATTACAATTTAAACATAAACATTGTGTGCTGTATGTTTTGAATTGAAAGATTTATCTATTGTTGCGACGAGGGAGCATCCAGTCGCATCAATGTGTTGGTTCCTAAGGTTTATGTGCCGAGTAAAATAAATACGCGAAGCACGAACGCCGCGTTGCGTCGAGCATGCGCTTTGGCAATGTGGGGTGGTTTGCCATTCTCAAAATTCAATGGAAGGTAACAGCTTGTAAGGATAATACCCATTATGTATACCTGCCACACAATGTTGCAGTGAATATTTTTAAAAATTTTCAAGATCCCATCGTCGTCATTGCTATCACATTGCGAATTTTTCTATGCGAGCGCGGAATATGCTGATTTGCTTTGACACGAAAGAATTTTTTTTTCCGGCTATACTGGTTCTATCCAACCCCTAGCAGTGGTTATAATTATTATGCAAATCGCATTAGGTTGACCGGAGGGATATGACGGTGCACATTTAAATGTGACGATGTTGTACGCGAAATTGAAAGCATTATTTTAGGCTGCCTGAATGCGTTTGGCACGTGTGAATAAGATGACGTATACATTGGAATTTCAGTAATGATTGTTTTTGAAAGATTTCATTAAAATTTACATTTATTAAAAATAGTTCAAGTTTTTGTAAAAAGTAAACAACCACAAAGAAAAATCATTTTTTAAGCTTAAAAATGTTTTTTTATAAATTAATTAAATTTAAAATTGCTACTTATACGATAAATTTACTTGATAGTTGATACTAACGATAAAATAACTTGTCATGAAGTTTTATAAAATAATTTAAATAGCTTCCGGAATCATGTGTAAAAACAGGAAATTTAGTTTGGAAAACTTAGGGAAAATGGTAACGAACAGCGGAGCTTCTTGAATGCGGAAACACATTTTCAGCTTAAAATCCTTTCCCCTTGTAATGGGCAATAACTCATATGATTACCATAACATAAATCAATAAAATAATGTATGTTCCCTGCTGATCTTTCATAATTCCTCAGTGAAAGTGCTTTCAAAATGGATATCCTTTTTTGCCTTCATTAAAGTGGCACATGAACTTTATGCAGCTTACGCAAGAGCAAAGCCAAACACTTTTGCACGCATCAGCCTGCTGCATAAGTAAGCAAAGCAGGTCACAGAGTCTGTGATTGCAGTGCAACAAAAAAAGAAAACAGGTTACGTCTAGGCCCAAAGCTGCAGCAGCATAAGAGACACTCACTACACTCATCGATCGGTGGAGTGCATCTGCCTGCCAATATTGCAATAGCGCAAGCCAGGATAAACCACACGAAAATTGTATGTATTTTAATAATACGAGTGTATCCTGTTCCCACCCAGCTTTGTAAACATACACACCGATAGTGTGCGGCGCGGCGCGGCGCGACGTGTATGCAGTTCTTCCAGTCAGATGCAGTACATAAGTGACCTAATTCCGTATACGTGGACGTGTTCCGTTATGCGACACAACTGCACTCAGCACTGCAATCGCAATTTAATTTTGATGGTTTAATAATTGTGAGTGACGGTGAAAATTTTTGCGGAAAAACTATACTTAACTGTGTGAAATACGACGACGGTGTTCTGTTGGCGAGTGGTGACGCCACAAAATTCGTGGATGTTTAACCGAGGAATTGGTGACATCATTTTGTTAACATACACGCGATGCTGAAGCAATTGAGTCATCCGGGTTGCATTGCATTTGGGTGGTGTGTGCTGCGTGTATACCGACGCGACGACTGGCATGAGGCAGTGAGTTTCCCAAAAGACGTTGAAGCGATTTATGATTTGTTTGACATTTACAGAATTATTTAGGTCAGTGCTACTATACTGAAGATTGCTTCCTATAAATAAAGCGGGCGTTAATGAGCGACATCAAACCACCAACGCACTTTGCATGTGTATTCTGATGAGATTCGATTCAAGAATTCTCAAATCAATATACAAACTTTACAATATTGTGTTTTCATTTCACTGAAGTCGCTTCCATCTCAGTTCCATGATTTGCCAGGGATACTGAAATGGCCTCTAGTTATATACCCAGTGGTTCTCTATATGGCCTATTGTGTGCGCCAACTTTTTGCATATGTGTGTTGGAATTCCCCTCATGCCTGTCTAATTTTTCTCAGCTGTTTTGCTTATTTTATACACATGGACGTCCCTCGTTATGTGCACACAATAATAGTGCGTCGTTGTTCCCATACAATTCAGTCACTACGCCTCGCGCGATTTTCGACGGTGAACACAATAGAGCATACATCCTCGTTTTTATAGAGACAACAACGACGGCACAACTCGAAGACTATATGCGGTGACACGACGACAACGACGCTGCTTTCAAACCGAACTGTAGTCAGTATATAGACGTCGCGGTGTGCACAGTGCAATATATGTGTACCACGACCAGTCACGACCCATATCAGCCCAAACGTTGTGCGAGGAGCGGAGCTTCTTGTGCATTATCAAGTATATTGTTGCCTCACTGAATTTCCTGAATTTTCCTATACGAGTTTTCCACCTCACGAGCGCAACCCACAATGCGACAGTGGTGGTAATTTCTCGGAAAATGCCCTGCTCTCTCGTGCGCGTGTTACAGTGTACATATAAATTAATTCGTGAAAATTCTCAGCTCAACGTTGCACAATTTCAGCATTCGGAAAAACGCTCAGTTCGATCGCTGCCTTCGTTATGGCGTTACATACCGCAGATTAATTGAATTTTTGCATGAAGTTAATCGGTTTTTATTTTAACCAAGTGCTAATAACCGATTTTCTGGAATGAAATATTATTGAAAATTAAACTCAACTATACAAGTGGACAAATTGTGCGTGAAATATTCAAAATTTTCTACATTTTACTCAATTAATAATTATATATTTTAAAATATGTATAAGTGTCGCCCGTTTAAATATATTTTTCTACACATCTCATCTCACTCATACACAAACAGTCACTCAAATTACAATTGTGAATGTGAGGAAAATTTTTAATAAAAAATAAATATGAACATTTTATGTTTAAAAAGTGTTTATTGAATTAAACGGAGTGAATTGAAGGTATGATGAATATTTAAAGTTGTACGTCATAATTGAAAGGAATTTACAAATGGGAAAATAACGCAGATGATCGTTGCCTGTGTAAGAAAAATATTTATAAATTGTGAGAGTGTGTATGCTCCTTGTGGTATTTTAATGATGAGACCGAATCTTTGTCAGAAAGAAAAGAAAAGAAAAGAAAAACAAATTGCAAGTGTCTGTGCACCGTTCGCTAATTGCGGTTTTTATTTTTCTAACCATTTTGTGTTTTTTTTTCTTTCAAACTTACAACTGTTTTTCAAATCAATCTTAGTTTTTTGAATTCACTACAAGTCCCCTAAAAACATGTCGTTGAATTTTTAGGGGACTTGTAGCGAATTCAGAAAACTCTTCGATTTGAATTTAGTTTTCAAAAAGAGGATTTAAAATAAAAAAAATTTAAATTTCACACAGTTTTTATTAAAAATCAAATTCAAAGGATGTAATATTTTTTATTTAACCAAAATACAGTTCACAATAGTTGTTTTATTGTATTCTGAAAAATTTAAGTGCTTTGCATTTAATTTATTCGTATTTTGCTAATTATATTTCTTAAAATTGAAGTAAAATTATTTGGATGTAAAAATACTTCGTCAAAAATATTTCTTATTTTCAATTGAAAAATCTATTTTTAAAAACTTTCCAAACACCCTGTATGTGAAATTCAGATTTAATTATACATCGGAGTGTGTTTTTGCAAGTTCTGCATAATTTGTCATCCCTTAACATTATTACCCCTATGAATTCCCCTGTCGGTGATTTCATACGTTACTCGTCTACATTTAATTACGAAAGTTCGTTAAAGCTTCGCAGACGCTTAAATGTTGATCGTATATATTAACCCCCGCCACAGTTCCCGCATCACATATTATTGTTAAATATTAATAATGAATCTTTGTAGACGCGCAATTGAATCATTGACAAAATTACAATACACTATGCGCGTATAATGTCGTTATAATGTCAATCTCCCCGAACGGCTGTACTTGAATTTAATTATTAAAATTAAAGTATCGCTCTCATAATGTGCTAAATTACATTACTAAGTACAAGATTCTACGGCTTTCAGTGCTCATACCTTTTAATCAAATATAATTGCCGCTATAGCGAATGCTTTAGTAGTTCTATAACAAGGCGATTTGGAATTCAGAAAAACGACCACTTACAGGATGATCCTTTCTTCAAATTTTAAGTACAGCTTACATAACAGACGTAAAAGACTAACATGCTCTTGTTTAAATGCATGAAAAGTAGCTCGTTTACTGAAAACATTTGAGTGCATTCCACTTCATGCAATGGATTTGGATTTGTAAAGCTTTCGCATAACTTGGAAATTGTCTTGATTATTTTTCAAAAATTGCTTTGTTTTCATTATTATTTAAGTCTAAATTTAACAGGGTGTTTCATTTTGCAATTTGTTAAAAACTATTCGCACAAAGACATAATTACTCAATAAAAGAATTCGTTTTAGGAACAGTAACAATATTGATTACAACATTAAATGGTGTTAGTTAATTTAAGCCAGACTCAGCTGAATAAATAAAGTGACAACTAAAAACTCTTTACAATAAAAATATATAAATTAACAACAACAAAAGTGACTTGCAATCGTTCATTTTGAAATTAAATAATATTACATATATATAAGCTACATATAATTTAAAAACAGTTACAGAATATATTAGGTTAACGTGTATGAAAAATGTTTAATATTTATTTTTAATAATGATATGCAAATTAGTGAGCTAATATTACTAACATTTATATAATATCTATACATACATATAAAATACGTATAAATATAAAAACCAAATCAAGAGCATAGCTTTAAACATTTGAATTAAAAACACTATAAACTATATTTACTGTTATCAATAAGAGTATTATATTAATAGACATTAATTTTTTACCAATTAAATAAAACTTAATTAACACGTACAATTACTATTACCAGTTATGACGCAATTTTTAAAACAAATAATTTATTAAAAATTAAAACTGCAGACCCTTCATACAATTTGAATCAATAAAAAGTTAAAAAATAATAATTAAAAACTAAAATATTCTGTTAATGTTGAAAGCGTGATGTGATAGTGCTAATGTGATTAGTGATTGAATTCCTATCAATATATGAATTAAATAAAAAAGGATACTCCATAGTTACTGTTGTGATCTTTTCGACTCTACGCATACAAGATACTCATTTAAGTGAATGTGAAACTGTAAAATATACAAATATAAATAATCCATAATTTATTGACGATGACTGTAATTATATAGGTAAACAATAAACTTATACATTAGGTCCTTATATTAAAATTAGTGCACTGCCAGTTAATTCTTCAGTTACAATGAATTACTACTCGTGGAATGTATACCAAAACGTTTTTTCTAAATTTATTTTTGCTACGTAGAACTTACTAAAAATAAAATTCAATCATCCTTTCTGACTAAACAGACATTAAAGTGGAGTAAGGCTTATCTTACCATCGCAAATAAATGTACCGCAATAAAATAAAAATTGCAGTAAATCAAATTCCGGAATAAAAACATTCGCGTAGGACATCGCCATTGAACATCGTCGAAAATATTTCAAAACGTCATTGTCTTCGTCATCCGTTCTTATGCGTGCAAAATAAAGGTAATTGCAATCGATAACTGTAAAATAAAATTGTGTTCTGAAAAAAAAATGCTTTTCTTTTCAAACATTTCCGTTCGCTGCGAGCGTAAATTATAATTAAGCATTCTTTATGTAACTAATGTGCTGTTATTTTATTTTGGCAAAACGCCTCGACGCTTGTGGTTCTGCGATTTTGAAATATGTTTATGTTCCTACGTACTCATGCTCGTCTTTTATCAGATCCACTGTTGTACTTTTTACGTGTATATGAGTTAACAAAATGGTCAGCAATGACGCATTCGCCATTTTGTATTTTTTTTTGGCTATTTTAAATTGTTTATTTCAGTTTGTTATCGCCGCTTCAATACGTTATGGCGTTTTTAAAACCTTGTGGCTGCTTGAAATTATTATGCGAATGAATTCTTTACAATCTTTATAGTATCCTTTACCCAGCGGAAATCCTTTTCATCTGTTCGATTCTCGTTTATTGTAAACACGTTTTGAATAGTTGTGACTGAAATATGATTGGTAAATTTTTGAATACATTTGTTAATTGTGTGTGAAATGAATGCACCAGGATAATCTTTGCATTTCATTGTATTATTTAATTTACACATTCAATAAAAAACGTGATGGTTTTTCGGCCATTTTTTTACCAAAATCAAAGACACATTATCCTATTTTGAATAATTTAAAACAAAAATACAATTTCACTTTAAAGTATTTCTTTAAGACATATTAAAGTATGAACTTAATGCCCCTTGTAATATTTAAAATAAGTTCAAAAACGGGCTTTGACAAATTGCAGTGATTCACGATAAAAACATTTTCAAACCATGTGTGTCATGTGTGTTAAAAAACTATCATGATTTATTGCCTTACGAGGCAGCGATTATGGCAAAAATAATGTCGGGAGCTTCTTAAACATTTAAATAGATTGTTGCTATTAGAACCGACACGTTATGGGAATGAAGCAGATGTCATTCCAACCGTGTACATTTATGTACAAATATATCTAATGTGACTAACTATTTAATAAATTAAATAGGATGTTATGTATAATTTATGAAAAAAAATGGGACCAGGAATAATACAAAGATTACGCATAACTACAACACCATTTTTTACGGCACATGCCTAAAAACAACACATTAAGTAAACATTATTTTTGTCCACAAATTCGGACGACAACATACTTGACGTGTGTACTCACATGCTTTGTTTGTGTACTCGTACATTTGTAAAATAAATGACAAAAAAAGGGGGACGTACCACCCACTTGCTCGGAAGGTGTTGAAATGTTTTTTTTATGAGTATTATTGAGTATTTTTAAAAATATTTGCTAAAATTATAAAGAATTGAAGGGTTCTGGTAAAGAGAATTGATTCTTTCAAGGTCAAATTTAAATGCCTTTTTATTTTATTTGTGTTTTATGTTGAGTCAGGTGACTAAAAATTTAAATCCTTTAAATGAAATTAAATCTTCCTTTTTGTTTTTAAAAAGTTGACCTTGAAATATAATCCAGTGTAGTTAAATTTCATATTCTTTTTTGTTTCTTGTTTGTCACCCTACATGTTTATTACTTAAGCAATTAAAATTGTTATCTAACATACAACAAATGATTGTACCCATTTTTGTCATAATTTCAGAATAAAACTATTTCAAAAGAAGCTTAACTCAACATTGTTTCCAATTATTTTTAGTTTTGATGTTTGTGCATATGCCTCAATATCACTCGACCTTCAATGCACCACTTTTCATGTTCAATGCGAGTACTATTGCTATCATACACCGGAGCACAGGCATAGGTAAATAAACCGCACAACTGTTTATATGCCACCTGTGTCACGTGCTCTTAATTCAGCCAGCATTTTTACCACCGCGCGACTTGTAAATGCGGTTTCCCCATATTTTTCCACCTTGTATACACTTTTTCACATTGTCTATATGCGTGCAAATATGTTTCCAATGCTTTCATTTATTATAGTTTTCCTCTGCTGCTTTACACTTTAGAGTACACTTTTCCGAATGACGAAAGAAAAGCGTAAAATGTGCTTCGGGGAGAAATTACCGCATTCACATTTGACACATGTCGCAGGTATAAATGCCTCCACAAATAATACATGATGTAAGAGTGGTAGTAGTTACAAGCCAAGTTGAGGGTGGGCTTAAAGTTTGTGCACTTATACGCAACGTAACATGTCGTAAATATAGATATAAACGTGCGTCTTTGTGTATTCATGACTGCGGATTTTGTGCAAACATTTTTTATATGCGTCTTAACAGAGAATTCATCACCCGCAATCTCCGGATGGGGTGGGTTTTTGTGTTGGCATCGAAACTTCGTCACGGTGTACCAGTTCACGTCACACACCACATGAAAAGAAAAATAATTGCTTATAATGCTAATAAATTACTACTTCGGTGTAGGATTTTCCCCCTTGTTATCAACAGGAAGCGCTATATAGTGTTTAACCTTTTGTCCGGTTTTCGTAACTCATCCCCCTTGTATTATCACAAATTGCACACACATTGAGAAATCTTTTCGCTATGCAATCATTTTATTTAATTAATCTTTTCATGTGAAAGAGAAAAATCGATGTTGCGTTGGTGATTGTGTTGAAAATGTTTCCTTTTCTTGATCCTTAAAGGTGAATGAGGTTTCACATTGTGATTTTTCATAATAACATAAATTTCAAAAAAAGGAATATGAACATGAATCATTTAATTCGCTTATTACAATGTTAGTTTAAAATAACAATGCAGTTTACTTTATTAAACCGTATTCAATATTTATTTCAATAGTTTAGTAAAACCGTTATTCATGTGTAAAATATTTGTAGCTCCTGTAAAATGAACAATAGACCCGGCAAACCCCAGTCACGTTATATTTAATTGCTATAATCGATAACCCGTTATGAACTGTTATGTGGTTTTTAATTATAAATTTTAATTTTTTTTTTAAGTAACTACAGTTATTGCTTTATTTTATTTCAATAAAATGTACAACGATTGTGCAACGCGTTCTGTTAATGATAATAATTAATTAACATTAAACACAACTGTACACAGGGTAATGACGATTCCCGATACACCCTCCGATTCTGCAATAATCAAGTCCTGTCTCCACTTAATATAATACAATGTCCTCAAACTAAAACCTAAAATACAGTCGGGTATTGGGTAATTCCCAGCAGCCTTATAAATATGGGCAACAGCAAATTACATTCTCATGTAGAGAGACTCTTCACAAATTGCAGTGCAAATCTCTTGGCCAATTGTCACACACATTGGAAATAATGTGTTTAATATTCAGGGAGCATAACTGTAATCGTGTGACACAATGTCACTCGCAGTTATTAGTGTTGCCATCCACTCTACCAAAAGCAACTACTATTGTACATTTCGAAATAGTAAATGGATTGACCTTGACGTTGCATTGTTATCTAGCAACTAATCGGTTTTGGTAAATTTCGTGTTGAATTGTTATTATTTCAAATTACCGCTACACATAGTTAATTTATGGACAATCCATATTGTGATGCATTGCATAACTGCGCTGGTATAAATCATCAAACAATTTGGTTTGTTTTAGTTATGAGGATGGAGGATGGATAATTTTTTTTTGTGCTGCCTGCGCTAATAATGTGAACATAAATCTCTGTGTGTCTGGTAACTGGTGGCTGCAGATGTGGGCGATACAACCTACAGCTTACAGTTATAACAAGTTATCTGCAACCAATTAGGCTGTTCTCGATGCGGGAGTCGTCGCATGAGGCGAAATCGTCAGAATCGCAATTCGCGTTTAAACATTATGCAGCCAGTATTTTGCTTTTTGAGTTATTTTAGTTGGTCTTGAGAAAACATTAAGTTAACACATACGATGTGTGTTTGTACAACGTCCGAAATATTTATCTTAAAAACATATGAGTTTAATGTCTTGATCGGTTTGTAAATATCTGCCTATGCTTAGCAATTATAATGCAATTATTTTGCATTTACTTTTTTCAATCAGCTTAATGTTTTCCCTATCATTTTTAAAACACATTTAAACGGATTTTACGACGTGTAAAAAATAAGTGATGGTTTGCCCTGCAGTATTTTTGGTTGGCCACGTTAAACCGTTAATTTTTCATACAGCCACAATAAATACTTTAGGGACTGCCAGAATTACTCCCTCTCTCGCACTTAATCCTTAGCAACGGCGAGACTGATCCCATTACGTACTGCAGACATCGCAAAAAATTCTCTACATAACGTAAATTTGCTTTTTTAAAGTTTCAATTTTTTTTTAATTAAACGATACAGTGGGGTTTTCAATTGCTCAAATATTTTCCATTTTCTCTTTTGATCAGCCACGTATTATTTAGTTTGTACAGCACACATAAAGAAAATCAAAAAATATGCATAAAGCTTGTCGACATGACCTCATTTTGTGTATTCCCACACCAATGCGAGTATGTGCTGCACCAAAATTCCACTCTGTCGCGCATCTTCTGCGCATGTCTACAAAATCTGGCCTGAGTACATAGAGCAAAGCTACCCTATCTGCTTGTGCAATTCCAGCACAGTCTGCAGCAGAGAACACAAATCGTTTACAGAAATAATAGCGAGTCTTTCCTATATTGTGATTCCTGGATGCTAAAAAAGGTGTTTTTATTTTGCGTGTGTTAGAGAGAGAGTGTGTGTTGTGCTTTTTATGCTGTTGTCATACGAAATCGAAATTTATGTTATCGAATTATTCAGAATGTTAGAGAATAGTGAACCATTGTAAATGCAAGAAGACAAGATCAAAACGCAATATCATAAATCGGAAGTTCTGCGTATATACTCTGTGTATTCTCTTATTTTTATATGTGTAAAGCAACTCCTTACGTCGCACATTTTATGTAGCATACGCAATATGTATTATAAATTATATATCTGCTGGCATTGCTTTCTCCCCCTTGAAATGTATGCTTTTCTGTATATGCCTCTTAACCATGATTCAAAGAGAACGATCCCTGCGGATGTGTGAGCTCGCCAAGATTTAGGGGTGTGCATTATTCGTATGTTATTATGCCGAAGACAACAATAACAGTTCATGTCGCGTTTCGTTGGCTCCTTTCATGGAATTCACCATACACAACGAAGTGCACCGAAGGCACAAGCGAATTATCTTCAATATTTTTTCCTCGCTTGTGTTTTGATTAAAAGGGTGTATCGTGAAGGCCATTCCACACGGATTAGAAGCTGAGTGTTTTTATTTATCTATAGATGAACATGACAGAATGTTTTTTGAAAGCAGCAGTGGTCAACTAGATAAAAATTTAACATAATATAACGAGTGTTTTAAAAAAGAAAACGCCTACATGACTGCAATTACATAACTGTTGGCGTTAAAGCTATAAAAAACTGTGTTCAGTTAATTATACAACATCTTCTCTATTTAAATTGCAGTTTAAATAAACAACCAAAGAAAACGATGAGTTCTGCTCAAACACGAGTTGCAGTGGCACCAAGTGCCTCCACCCTAGTATCACCACCACAAATACAGAAAGACTGCCTCGAAGAGCAATTACCACGACAAAATAGTCTAGGAAACAGACAAAGGGTAAGTTTACTGCAATTTATTACATTTATTTGTATCCCAGTAGTTTGCTTAATAAAAATTAAAGTATTGATTGTGGACACTTTAATTCACTTGCTACTTAATGTTGATGTTATGATAAAACTTATTTTATAAAAAAAAGCTACATAGCCGTTATTAGTTACGATACTCGTATAAGACTAAAAGAAAATATTTGCTTTAGCCTTAAGTACTCCGTTTTTGACACATAAAATATTATTTACACGTTGTCCATATAGACCGTGTAAAATACCTTGCATTTTCTACGATTTTATTCATTTTGATTGTTCACAAAACATTGACACATTTTCCTAGCTAAAGCGTATACCATTATTATTAATTAATAATTATTATTGTTACTCGCATGTTCTTTCTGTCATTGTCCTTCCTGGTTCTACGAAATTACTCGCCAAAGGATGTTTTTCATTAGTTTATCATTGTTTAATTGCACTTACCTTTAATTCACGGAGTCATTTTCTTGGGAAAAGCAGTTAGTTCCGAAAACTTTTGTGAAAAACCCTCCAGCATTTTAAATGGATTGCAGCTATGCAGAAATATATTTCATAAATAAGTAGCAATAGCTTTATTATGTCTTATAGCAATTATTAATAAATGCAACTGTTTTTCCACTATTTTCTAAAGACAAATTACATTCACAATTATTTTGGTTGGCGTAAAAAAGAATTGTTTTCTTTTAAAGAATGATTGAATCAGGAATAAATGTTAAGTTCTTAAAATTGACAATTATTCGTGCAGCCATTTTCTAGAATGAATTTACTTTATTTAACCAAAGTTTCCGTGCAATACAAAATTATTTGGTCAACAATATTCTTGACTCCGTAACAGTATAGACGTTCTTTCAAATTCTCACCAATTATAACATAGCAATTATTACGTAAAAATATTTAAAATCGCAATTCTCCGAATCATGACAAGCAACAATTTTAACAAACTTTACTAAGAAAAGGAAAACCCGTGCCACTGCAATATTACAATTTTTATTTAATTGGGGTCAATGCGTGTGCAAAAAGGTGAATGTCAAGGTTACGGAAAAAACCTTCTGATTCGCGCAACATTGATGTTATATGCGGCCTATGATGGCAGAAATCTGGAAACGAAATTATTTAGCTGGCATATCCTATTTTGTAAAATGTCGTTCATTCCACTTATTTATGACTTATGCGAGTTTATGACTTTCGTTTATGTGTACGTATTTGTCCTTTTCATGTTTTATTTATTTTCTCGATTCTCAATGCTTCACGTGTGTGTGGCTTGAATATAATCCTGAATCGATGTGGCATTCGGAGAATTCCAAATCACCGATTTTATTGTAATAATTGTGATTACTTTCAACCGATGTGATTTTATTCAATGGAATTTATTACGGCGACAACATTTTTATTCCATTCAAAATCACATTTTTTGTGTGCATAATTTTAACACAGATTCTATTATTTTGTAAAAAATGTCTGCCGGAAATAATAAGTAAAAAGTGTCTATACATATTTGCTATTAAAATTATACTAAGAGTAGGAGGCTTTCAATTACTCTGCGAAATTTTAGTTAATTAAATAGCAACACGTTGTTGATGCATTAAAGTCGTGTATTCTGCAGAATCTAGAATTTGTTTGCTATTTTCAAGATCTTTTTCTATTTAGAAAATGATGACTTCAAGAACACAATTGTTTTTATATATCGCTGTGGAGAATAAATTCGCGACCGCAGATTTAAAGTTTATTCTCATAAACAGCAACAGCTAAATATTTACTTAATTTCGCATTCAATTTAATAACACCGCCCGGAGACGTTAGTCTTCCCCATTCATCACTCACTCCCAAAGCTAATTAAAATGAAATCGCATTTTATTAAAGTTTTGCAGCATGTTTAAAAATATAACAAATTTGAACATTACGACACAACTTCCTTTTGAATTCCTGTATACGGTCGCAGAGGTGTATAAAGTTGAAGGAACTAACTGAGACCTTATAAATAATTTTATCTCTTTTGTTGGGTGGAAAAAGACTGTTTTTTAGTTCTGTTTTACTTCACATGTTGTATACAAAAAAAATGAACGAAAGGACTCTTAAATTTATTTTGGTTTACATTTCAATTCATAATTAAAAATGAAAACAAACAGACGAAAAGGCGAAGGAAAAAACATTTCCATCACCATTTACCATCTGAAATGACAAATTCGGCTCGCATATATCATTCAATTATTTTCACATCATTTGCATGTTGTTGGCGCTGCTGGTGGGCCGTTGTGCCAAGGAGCACACTGCAATGCTTATGTGGGAGGGGTTGGGAGGCGAGTTGCCGCAGTGTGTACTGTTTGCTTTTGAAATTTACTTATCGCATGTTTACACGAACGACTCTTGTCATATGAATTAATGTGTAAAAATGCGGATTGAATTCACGGAAATTCCTTTTAGTGTTCTTGCGGAATTTTGCGATGTGCATGCGAGTTTAAGGTTGCAATGCACAAAGGGTGATATTTGAAGCATTTTCGAGTGATTTTCAGTGTCAAAGTAAGTGTCCTTTACACTGGTTTTACTTACCATACATAAAAGTGAATGCTGTCACAAGAAATGAAGAGGCAATTTAAATGAATAATCGATTAAGGACATTTGAGATTATTTTAGTTTATAAAAATATTTAACCGTGGTAGATTTTAAAAGCTTCAAAAATTCTTGATTTACTTGAATATTAATTAAGCCAATTAATTCTTAATGCCAATTTAATTTATTTTATTTGTTACAAACTATTGTATCGTCCTTTTTTGTTTGTTTTGTCAGTTTTTTATGCTTACTGAACAAAATATCACGTACACATCAAATCCTTTCTTTGCTCGTACATGTTCAATGATGGATAATGGCGATAAAGTAGACTTTTCTCACTGATTGCATCACATTTGTCTGGTTTTAAATAAACAATGAAGATCGTGGTTTATTGATTATTCTCACAAAAAGGTAGCCATTCATTACCAATTTTGTACCAATATTATTACCGCGCGTTCTTTTGTGAAAGTTCTTGTTGCTGTTTTAGAAGCTTTTGTTTAATGAAAGGTGAAAACTTTAATATTTACTACAAGAATATTTGATAGAAAGCACTGGGTCGATTTTGTGTACGCGCTTCTGGGATGAATAAAGTGTATCCAAGCAATGGGGGCACACCATGAATGCGCACACGGCCAAATGATTACAATTTAACAAGTTGCTTCGTACTACACCAAGAAAAGTTAAATTGGATTCGCAACACTTTATTGTGGTGAGACTCTATAAATCAAATACTTACGTCTTCTTTCGATGCAGGACTCCCGCCCAAGCACTTCAGATTCTATTTAATTTAGAGTTTTTTCTTCTTCGCCGTATTGAGCTTTTCCAGCTTCTCGCTTGGGAGGACTTAATTTCGTTGTCATGTTGTATCCATATAATATGCTAGTGAGTACAGACGACGGCATTGCGCGTCTTCATGCACACTGGAAATTTTCTTGAGCGCTTTTGCAAATTGTCTGCAAAAGCATCGGGAAAAGTTGCATGAAGAGGAAAAGTGTGTCCCTTTGATACAATCATTCTGTTCAACGTTATACTTGTTTGTCTTCTTCTTTCAGATTTCAATCTGACTAGACGATGAAGTTTGTTTTCCTCGCACATTTTTACGATTTTGGGTGTCGTCTTTGCACCTGCTTTGCTTTTGTGTGGAAATGTAGCTTTGGCGTCAACTCTCCTTTTGGATGCATATAATCAAATGAAATTGGCGATCCGTCTGTCATGTTTCTTATCAAGAGGGTCGGATGTCGATTTAAACGGATTAAATTTGTACTTCATTGATTGAAATTTATAAATTGTTGAGCTAATGGAAATTTTATTTGACAATTTTCATGATATTGAGCTGGAAATTCGATGTCAAAAAACAAATTTAAATTGTCGAGAAAATTGCATACTTACCGCGCTCTTTAATTTTTATAGTGTTGTTAGTGTTAATTAAAATAATTGGATACGATAAGATAAACAAATGAATTTAAATAAGCGTCTGATTCACTCTGTAGTAGTCTGATGTAATAAATATAAACCATTCGATATTCTTCAATTCAATACACCACAGACAATAAACTGTTTACGTATATTTGTAACTATTATCAAAACTAACTATTAAGCTCCCTAACCTTAGGCCTTAATGGAAGACACTTTCATTTGCAACCAAGTTTATTTACCGTTTTCTGACACGCGATTCCATCTGATAAGTGGATACTGGCGAACGCCATTACGGCCACCACCTTGCTCACAAGTTAAGGTTGAAGGAAAAAAAAACCGTGCCGTCAGCGAACCGCTTCCCGAACTCCGCGTGCAATCCAAATTTAGTAATTTTTCAATTCAAAGGTCAGCTGTGTGTTGGCACGCACATTTAGTGGGTTATTTGGGCATTCCTTTAATGTAGTCCTTTCTAATTTCTTTGGTCATTATCTTTAATTGGTGGGTGTGTGTGTTGGTTGTAAACTACGCAGCATATGGCGGGCTTTTCTTAAAGATAGCTTTTTATTTTTGTGTTGGGGTTATATGTTGTGATGTAACCTAACAAAACAAGTTCAAATATTCAAGGAGGGGTTCGAAGATTCTCTCTTATTCGTTTTTCATTAGTCCCAAAAGGAAATCTCTCTTATACAATTAAATATTGCATGCGTCTGATCAACTCGTTATTACCGTGATTAGTTTTTCTTAATGGTTTTTTAATTCCTCATTCATTTTGTGACGTAACGTGTTGTAATTATTCATAAATTTTAATATATATATTTCCAAAATAATTTTCGGTTTATTTCGGCGTCATTTACAAGCATTTCTGTCACATTGAGCTTTTGTCATTTTGTCAACTGATTTATCAATCGCCAACTCATTGTCAATAGTTACAAACGAAAAGGGTTTGTTTGACATAACGTGATTCGTTAAAACAGGCACTACACACAATGGGCTGAAAAGGCGTCCTCCCCATTGTTCAGACAAATGATCTCAATTAATTATGCAGCAGCACATGCGAGGAAATAGACATTAAAGGTCAACCAAATTTAAGGGCTTTTCCAAATATTAACTGACACTTAGGTGATAAATTAATAGAAGCAATATCAGCCAGGTATTATTCAAGGTAATTGTTATGTTTATTGACGGCGCATTGTATTGGATTTTCTATTATTAAACATTTTCATTCAATAAAAATTATTTCACACCATTTTCCATAACGTGCAAAGACTTACTAAATATTTTTTCAAAAGTATGTTCAATTAGTTTAGTGTTTGAATTCACTTTAAATATTTTCATTTGCAAACATCTGCCAGCTTTTAAGTCAAATATGTGTTTAAGTTTAGACATCCATTAAACTTTTCCCATTCGATAATATTTTAAAATTTGTTAAGGTTTTTCGCAAAATTTCATAGATGCAAATTGAAAACTTTTAGAAAAGTTTCTCCAAGTTTTGTTTAGTGAAAGGCACCAGAATTTGTAAAACTCTGTGTATTTTTATTTACAATTTATTTGTCTTTTATATTAAAATAAAGTTTAAAGTGAAACTAAATCGATATTTTATATTTTCAAAATGTTTTCGGTAAGAAAATGTTTTGCTACATGAAAATGCAAAAAAATATTTCCAACACAAAAGTTGAGTCATGAATTTCAGGCCAGGACATGGTAATTAAATCAGTCTAGAAGCTGTTAAAAATAGTTACAGTTTTGATCAAATTTTACATGCGATAATTTAATTAGAGTACATCAATTTCCAATCACTTGAAAGCTATTTGCGGCTACACAGCCAAAACCATTGCCACTGCATAAATGAATTTGCGATGGAATGTGCGATAAATTCGTTGATCCTTAATCCTTATTAAATAGTAATCCTCTAAGCGGTAATTGCGGTAGTTCCCATTAAACAACACGACAGAATAAAAACGATAATCGATACGAAGGAAAGAAGTTCAGGTACACTTAGATTATGTAGTTGAACGACAGACAGTTATTATGCAGTGACTGATTGTAATTAAATTTGCAATAAAACTGTGATAAACGAAAAAATATTCGATCACAAATTTAGAGTATAATTGCAATTGACGATGAACCAGATGGTTTGATTGAATAGAAACTATGCCACGTGGGTTATTTGATGGAATTAACCGTTTTTTATTACACAGGAAAGTGTTTCAAAAGTGTCCTTTTTGTGTCTTTTTATAACGCTTTCGTTAAGTAATCAAGTTTGGTGATTTTCACTGGAAATTAAAATTTTGGAATTTTGGAATTAGTTTCGCTTACTCCGGATTTGCTATGTTTTAAGCAGAATTTTTTTCTTGATCCTTTATTTAACATATCCTATACACTATTTTTCTAATGGAGAATAAGTTATGGAAATCCGCAACATCAGTTATGTGTTTTGTAGGAATTGCGTACTTAAGTGCAAAATGATTCGAACACAACTGATGCCACATGCTTCCATGCCATTTGTTGTCAGCTTTATGCTCACTACACTGGTAACGCAAAGCCAATTTGCCAGAGGGAGGTGAATGATTTTACTCGTTAAATGTGAAATATTGTAAGCCGTTAATCATCATCGGATGTGGATTTGGAGGGTTAAAGAGAACCTATCTTTAAAAACATCTTTTCTCTGATATATTTTATCCAATTGAGTATTGACAAAGTTAGCTTTAATTTTTTTTAAATCTTCAGTTTTACAATAATTGGTACTTCTATTGAACTTTTAGTTAGTAAAGTTGTTCCGGCAAATATTGATTTAAATTCATACTTGATGACCAGTTGAATAACATCATGATTGCCCTCCAGCGTCCTCTTATATGAGTATTAAGTGTTTGTGCAGTTATCCGTTTTCAATTGCAATTAAATTATTTATTTATTGCGAGTAAAATGAAAAGTGACTTCACTATAAAATTATTGTCCTGCAGGTACCCTTGTGGGACAATAAGGCTGAAAATGGGATCTTAACACATAGTCCTTTATGCATTTAGAAAATGTATATGCCGTTGCGACACTCAATTGCTCCTTGACACTTGAGATTGGCAAGTTGTCACGCATTCAGAATCCGCACCACCTCTTTGAATATTTTTGCAGGACATTTTCATTCCCATCTAGTCTTGACATCACTTATTAAATTCCCCGATGGCAATTTTTTATTTCTATTTACAGGGTGGTCCCAAAGGAAGGAATCTTACACGTAGCCATGCGATGCGTGAATCAGCCTCCCCACCACGAACGCCGACACCTCGCTCTGGTGACCAGCAACAGCTGCACTCACCCTCGTCAGTACACTCATCCTCAACAGAAACGCTGAGTGAGTCTCGTGTCAACATAATTCAACCAACGACGGCGACGTTGTCCAACTCACCATCAGCTGACGGCAATTCCTTAGTGGTGCCAACACAGCAACAGTCACAGCTGACACCTCACATATACACACCGGATGGTAGTGTGAACACAAGTCAATTGGATCTCGAATTTCCCAAATTGACACCGCCCAAATCGAAATCTCCGCGGAATCCTAGCAATAATAACAATAATAACTCTAGTAACGTTAACAATAATAATGTTCGTGATAATGGCACAACAGCCTCCACCACCACCACAACAGTAATGTCGTCGTCCCAACGTGACATGTCACCAAATAGCAATCACACGGGGGATGAGACACATCATCATCCGAACAACAATGGCAGTGCAGCTGTGTCGCCCTCTGGTGCGTACACGGTGGAGATGGCCACATCACCAGCATCATCGCGGACAATCTCTGGCCACACATCGCCCATACAACCGGCAGCTTCCATTTATCACAATAATATGCATCATTCACAGCAGTCACATCACCACCATCATCAGCAGCAGCAGCATTACTATGACAAGGAGAATCGATGCCCGCCCAGAGAAAACTCTTACAATTCAGCCAATAACAGTCCATCCATTTGGGATAAGCTGGACGAACATGATCTCATGGATAGTGAGAGTCCAACAGATGGCCTCAGCCGTAGCAGCGACCGCATGGGCAAGAAACATCGGAGCAGTGCCAACGCCAAGGGGTCAAAGCCACGCCTCAAAACAATGGGTTCGTCTTCCAGTGTGGAGGGAAGCAACAACACTTCCGGTTTTATTTCCAGAGGTGCGTCACCATGACATTTGTCTTAAAACGGAAATAGTCTTCAGTTTTTTGTTATATTTCCATTTCAGATAGCTCAACAGAGCACTTTACAGACCAGAATGGGATTGACCTCATCCAGTTCTTCGCGGACACTCTTAACAAAAACATTAAAGATCGCAACATGCTAATGCGAATCGAGAGAGAATTGGTGACATTAGCATATGACAAATCGTAAGTGAAATTCCTCTCGGTTTGTTTTTCAAATATCATCCCACTGAATTTTATTTTTTGTTCTGCCTCTCTCCCCAATAGGCGCACCACAGTAAAATTTCCCCCAATGTCTTCTTACAACCGAATGCTGATTCACCGAGCGGCTGCGTACTTTGGCATGGAGCATAATGTGGATGCATGCCAGCAGAGTGTCATTGCCGCTGTGACCAAAGCCACACGTGTGCCAGAGGTCAATATGAAAGATTTAATTGCTCTTCTGACTCTTTTATTATCATTTATAAGTAGTTAAAAATTTAACAACCAAAGTTACTAAATATTAATTTAATGTTTCCGCATTTATTGGCGAATTTGTGTGGAAAATTACTTAAACTGGTAACAAATTTTATTTGCTGTATGAATCAAGTTCTAAAAATACTTTTTGTGCCGCACATTTACCTTGAGCATGCTCGTAAAATACACATTTATTGTGAATCTTATCGGAAAATCCGTCCATTGAAACTCATAGAAAGTTATTTAATAGCCAACAGAAAAGTTTTCTGAATAAGTAAATAGAAATGGAAATTCCTTAAACAACTGCAGTTTACAAATAAATATGGTGCATAACATGAAAATCCAACCCACCTACCAGCTGCCTCTAATAGCAGTTGCGTGTTAATTGCTTCATAAATTCCTGGCATTACTTGCATTATAAATTTAATTTTATTGTTAATTTAAAATTTCAATTATGAAAGGTCAAAGGTAAAAATAATTCAATATTCTTTCAATGCAGGTGAAATTTAAGACTCTGTTCAAGGACACGTTCACGGACGAGCCGCCCAAAAAGTCCATTCTCAAACGTGACTCACACAGTTTTGACGACTCACGCCATCACTCGGGACTGCTGGGCTGTCCCGATCGTCATATGCTTGATCGCAAGGCGAAAAGTTTTGAGGAGCGCGAGGAGGAATACGAGCGTGCTAAGCAACGAATATTTAAGAATCGTGATGGACGAGAGGGACGTGAGGCTGATTGCATTGACGAGGCGTATTGGCCGTGGTCCAGTTCAGACAGTTCCGATCAGTCGTCACGCTTCAAAGCGCAGAACAATCGACTGCTGAAGGTGCAATCGTTGGATCATCGACATGACGGGCGTCCCAGTGTCTCTAAGTCACACAGCTTCGGTGGGTATGGTGGGCCACCACCAACGGGACCGTTGATGCGCGGCGATTCAATAAATTCCACAAAGAGCGCCGGACCTCGCCTCTTCAGCAAGCAAGACTCTATCGGTAGCACAAGCACACCGTGGCGATTGTCACCATCCAGCAGCGGGTAAGTGATTTTGGAAGTTTTGAATTTGTATATACTCTCCTCCACAATTATTTTCAATCGGACCCGGTTTTGGTTTCATTAAAATTTTATGATGTTTGCAAATTATTTTGGTTAATTCCTTAATGTAAAACAATTTTTTGCAATGCACAAGTAAAATCAGAGCAATAGAGGGAAATCCAACCGATTAATAACGAAAATGTCGTTTTTTGTTGAGAAAAGATGGTAATAATTGAACATCCGAAACGAGTTAAATTTGAATCGGTTTGATATCTCATGTCCTAAAAATAAACAGTGATGAGATTGTAATAAAAAAAATTAAAGATAAATATTCCAAATCAAAACCAAACCAATCCAATCCCATTCAACCAGGCATATATTTTGATACCCTTATGTGGTGTGTTATAGATATAAGACACAAACCCAATCACTGCGTTCAGACTCGGTGACGCCCTCCCCAACGGGTTACGGGAGTGGTGATCACACACCAGAACCATCGGTGGTTCAATCACCGGCTTCCTCATGCGGTGTAGTGTGGGCCGTCACCGATGTGGGCAGTGTGCCACGCGGCAGTGTCCTTATCGATCCACAAACATTGCAACCGATCGTCAATCCGGACGGGTAAATACAAAATCATCAAGCAATTTTTCACTCAGGATAGGATATTAAATTGAAACACCTGAGTGGAGAAAACAATTTTTTGTGCTTTTTTGTTTTGTCACCCACACAAACACACAAACACACATACACATCCAAAAATATTTGATTTTGTTGTGCGCCGTTTTTACTTCACCCACTACATAATGTCTGTCACAAAAATACTGACATTTTCACGATCACTTTGAATACTCTCAGTCATGAAACACATATTAACCGTTAAAACACTAAATCCATTCTTTACACTGCTGATCATTTAAATTTGACTTTTCATCCATAAAAACAAAAATCTTCTTACAAATGTACACGCAGGCATTATCGCTGCAATCAATAATTCCTATTAAACTAATAATTAAATAAATAATTACTATTGAACAATTTCTATGCTTAGCTTTGCTTGTGTTTTGTATCGTGCTGTGTTCTTGTTTCTTAAGTTTCCTTTATTCCCTTTAATTTAATCTTCATTTTTTGTAAGAAATTCCCTGTTTTAAAATGAATGGAAATGTATGAAGCAGCTGTTTTTGTGTTTTAAAGACAAAGAATGATAAAAGACCCTTGTTATTATGTTTTGCAGTCCGATTTTAGAAGCTCAATGTCAAGAAGATGAACAAATTTGGTACTCCGTATGAACAAAGCAAATTAGATGTCTATGCATTTTATACATCAAAATATTTCAAAAATATTAAAACATGCACATTAGCGAGTTATACTGTGTTCTGGATAAATTTAAAGAATACATTTTGACATTTTCCCAAGAGCGATTCGTATAGTTGGTTTTCAAAAATATTAATCAAACATTATTATGCTTTTATGTATCAATAAGCTCTTTAATTTTTAGCCTTTTTGAAATAATTCATTAGATCATTACTCAATCGCAAACCAATAACAATCCTATAATTTTAAAGCAACCCGTTTGATAACAGTCACTTGTTTTTAAATAACAATACAATTGTCGCAAAATTCACGTAGAAGCCATAGCAACGAAAGTAGCTTTCATCAGCTTCATTTATTTTTGTCATAACAGTTCCACTTTTGTTTAGTTTTGTTTCCACAATCGTTTGGTAATAATTAATTAATAATTCCGTTTTGTTTTATATACAAAATAAATTAAATACATTTTACTGTTGTTGTACAAACGTTTGAGTAGCAGTTTTTAACACTCTAATTTCCTTTTAGTTCAATTTACCATTTCGACCCGTCCAATTTGCCACATCATCACAGCATGTTTAATAAACAGTCGACACACCAATCGAATCCAACGCGTCAATTTGTGCGTAAATCTTTTGGAAAAATAGCATCGCGATCTGACTCGACCCATCCCGATATTGAGGTTACACACAGTATGCCTAACGAGGGACAGGGCTGTGAAAATACAAAAGAAGCTAATGATAAAACGTCTCACATTGAAAAGGAATACACTCGAGAGGATAAGAAATATGACAAAGGTGCAGTTTGAAATGAAATCCTGGAAATTTGGAATTAATAATAATATTACGCAAATTTACATTACAGAAACAAAGAGTCCTCTGCAATGCGAGGAATCTGAAATTATCTGGTCAGTCAGCCTGAAGCCAAAAGATACCCACTCATTCGATGACACAAATCAACCAAAACATAAGCATCAGGCTACTAGTCCAAATATACCAAGTCCGGAGCCACAAAATGTCACATCCATTGAATCGGAGGTATAAATTTTTTTTCGTGTCGTTAATTTTTTGTTATCAAATTTTAATGAATATTTTTTAGATTCACTGCACCACAAATACCACTCAAACCGATGGCGCAACTCATACCAACATTGCGTCACACACTAATCGTCACAGCAGCTCCAACATAAGTGCACAAGAACGTCCAGCAACAACTGCAAGCCGCAGCAGCAGCAACAGTAGCTCATCTAAGACGACTAAAATATCCGACGACATAAAGCAAGCTCCCTTGTTTCCTTTAATGGGCTACACGACAACTGGTGGCTATTCAGCACTCCCTGAGAATAGCGCCATATTCCCAACTCCAGCTGGTTCAGCGACTGGTGGCTTCCAAACGACATATCAACCCTCACTGGATGGCAATGTGTATGCTATACAACAGCCAATGATGTATGCGTATCCAACACAACCCATGGATTCGGAATTATCCGGCTATTTCGTGCCAATGTATGAGCAGCCAGGAGCTCCACCACGCGATGGTTTGATACCAACGCCTGGGACGGCTATTTATGCACCATCAACGGGTACAGCTGTTGTACCACTAGCCTATCCATCTGCTCAAATGGGAACAACATCTCTGTACACAACACCCCTAATGTACGCGCCGCCTGAGCAATATCCGCCCAGCACACCTGGCACACCCCAATATCCAATGGGCTATCCAATAACGTATCCATATCCGTACAATGCTCCCACATATCAGCCCTATTGGGGTCCAATGACGACCTACTATTTGCCACAGGGAGCACCCATCGCGGCCCCAACATCCGGAGCAACACCTCACGCAAGTGGACCGGTACCGGTACCGGTTGCGGCTACACCCTCTCAAACGCCAACCCCAACACAAATTATCACACACTCCAACTACAATGGCGTCAATTCAAAGCGCGGCTCACCACCGCAAACGTCACACACAAACAATCATTCTCAGATACACAGTCAGTCGTCACATAGTCAACCCAACTCTACAACTGGCACACCAACAGGGGTGCTACCATTTCCACCACCCTACACACAAACCGTGCCATTAACCACTGGTCACGGAGGCGGCTTATCTGCTGATCATTCAAGCGGTGGCGCCGCCACGGCAATGTATGCAATTCCGCAACAAATCTTTCAACTTCCATATCCGACTGCAACGCATATACCGCCACCATCAATGCATCCACCACCATTGCTGCAAACCACTGGACAACATAATCACAATGTATCCAAACCAACTGTGATCAATCAATTTAATACGGCGGCACCACCACCATCGACGACGACCGCTTCAAATGCGGGACAGATGAGCGCTGTGGCAAGTAATCCGTCACTACCACTACGGCAATCGCCACCAGCTCAAGAGTCTATAAGCTCAGTGACTAGTCACCAAAGCAACTACAATCCCAACACTAGTAATGGTACACCACAATCAGCACCCAGTACGCCACTAGCCATTCCTATTTCATTGCCACTATCAGCGCCACCGCCCTCCTCGGCATCGTCTCACCAAAAGCATCCACCATTGTTTCCAACACCGCCATTGATGCCTAATGGTTATATGCCACAACATCATCGGAGCTTTGACTATGAGGGTGGCTACGATAAAAAATCATCCTACAACCCGACTAGCAATCGTCGTCTTAACAATAACTACACGCCTAATGGAAGACCTCACAGCGTTACCAGTGGTGGCGGTGGCAACACAGGCTGTGTATCATATCAGCCACAATCAAACTACGTGAATCCACGTAAATCGATGTCCGGCAACAATGGTGGTGCTCCATCAGAAACTACCAAACCGATATACAATAAACGAGTGTACAACAGTAATAATCCGTTTTCGGGCAATGGAGGTGGTGGCGGAGGTAGTGGTGGCACCGGCTCACCTCACCCACATCAGAGTAACACAGACAATAAAGTGAATTCGTCAAATGGGATCGGCGGCGCACAGAGCATGCCACCACCGACACAGCAACAGGACAAACCACGGGGTATGCGTGGTCCGAAACCAGCCAATCTGGACCTGCGGCGCAGCACCAATCAACGCAATACACCCAGCACTAATTCCAATGAAAGCAATAACTCACCAAATAGCTTGAGTTCGGGTGGGGGTGGCAGTAGCGGCATGATGTTGATTAGTGGCGGTCCACCTGGTGATCATCCTCATTCAATGTATATGACTCGTGGACCACACATTCCTTCACAGATTCACCATCAGTACCATCATCATGTGCAGGCTCCAACTTCGTCTTCGCACCAGACAAATGCTGCTATTGCCCATGCTATTGATACTTCGGGTGGAGCTTTGGGTGGCTGTCAGCAATCGCTAATTAGTACGGCAGCATACAATCCGACTTCGGGAATGTACGTAAAATTGGGACAGCCGTACTTTGCTCATGTGAGTTGTTTTTATAAATTTTTTTGTGAGACCAAATTTGTAATGTTAATTATTATTTTTAACCAGCATGGAATGCCGAATAGTCGAAAGTCGCCACCAAACGATGGACGTCCACCATTGACCCCGATCTATTCCACAGTCAATATGGTTCTGCCTGGTTGGTTACAAAATATGATGTTTAACTCAAATCGGTTTTAATCCATTTCTGTTTGTGTCTTTTGGTTGTCTAGCACGTCCAATGGGACCACCGCACCGGCAACAGCATCATCAGTCCTCCAATATTAATTCTAACTACAAGGGAAGCAAAATGTCGAGATAAAGGCATCACCGGGGACGGCGAGTGTAATTGCGGGCAGAGCTGCACCACAACAGCAACAAAACACAGTCTCATTGTAGTACGGGTAAAATAGTTTACATAGAAGGCCGATTCTGAATCACGTAGAAGTAAAAACTAAAAAACAAATAAAAATAAACATTAAACAGAAAAGAAGAAAAAAGCTAAAAATACAAAACTTACAGTTATAAGGATGAATAGAAACTATTACATATTTAACTATTAAAAAGTGTTAAGTTTATTATATTTTTTTATAAATTAAATACTTTAATTTACAGTTATTATTTATTGTTTTTCTTGCCATATTTACAAACAAAATTATTAATTCATATTATTGCTGTTAATTAAAAAGGAATTCGATTATTTAACTGTTACATGAACGCTCTATTTTAATCCGTTGGATAAAAAACAGTTGGGAATATACGATTTTTTTAAATATTCATTAACATAAAGAACAATAAAACTGTTATTAATAGTCACTCAACAAAATAAATTTCAAAAGATGAAAATCCTCATAATTTTTTTAATTGAATTTAATGCCTTCGAAAAACAAAAAAAGCTTCATAAAATTAAAATCCACCCCCGCTATCGATTGATGTCAAATGTTGAAATCGAAACACTGCCTTTACTTCTTAGAAATATACGGTTTTGATATGAATCTTTAATAATTATACGTTTAAAACTTAATACTCGTAACTGTAGCTTTTAGTGTACCATAGAGCTTTAGCCAGTTTCCACAGCAGTGTCAAATCCTTGCGGGGGTCGCAAGAAATCTCATTTTAAATAAATAAATACCCATAATAACAGTAAAGTGACTGGATTATATCCATCGGATGCCAATAGATTGCACGCTTGTCATTACATCTTTAAAATCGTCGCTCAAAACTGAGAGAAACGAGGCGGCCACAATTCATCAAATGACTTAACTTCTTAATTTGATTCAAAACATATATAATAAAAATTACAATACAAATTTATTTTGAAAAATCAGACATTCAAAATATTTCTAAAGATTAAAACAGTAGTAGAGATTGCCATATTAAATTAAAATTACTAAATTTAAATATCCACGAGAAAGTAACAAGATATACAAAATTTATTGCATCTGAATAAAATTTAAACAAACAAACCTATTAAATGGAATAATTGATAAGAATTAAATAACAAAAAAAAGTAAAACAATTATAACCGAAAATCTACACACACTGACAAAGTAGTTATACCTTCTTCAAATTATTTTTATGAATAAATTTATAGTCGTACTATTGTTAATGGTAAAACGAGGCAGACGCCACACAAACCGAATGTTAGGGTTGCAGATGGAAAGGGTGGGACGCGTTGTAAGAAAAGTGAACAAATTATTTATTATTATGCAACTGAATTGCAGCCTCCACGTACACAAGCATTTATTCAAACACTACAAACAATCGTTGTGCATTTGTGTTTACTTTCTGAGGGTAATTAAATTAGATTGGTTGCTATAAAAGAAATTAAATGCAATTTAAAAACAATAAAAGTAAATACCAAGAGCGGAGAATAACTGCATATATGGTAGTGGGGCGAGATCAGTTACAATAATAATATGAAAACTATGGATCTTTTATTTTGTTGTCTATTCTTGAGAGATAAAATAAATGTGTTATATTGAATTTATATATTTAGATGAGAAAACAAAGTATGAAAATGTATTTATTTTAATTTATTAATAAAACAACATTAAAAATTATGCAAATGGTGTTTTTCGTTTAAATTATACTTTTCTTTAATTGTAATGTTTAATCCAATTATTTAATAGAAAGACAGAACCATAGTGGCCCCCAAAAATTTAAGTGAAAATGTTTTAATCTTGTTTTACTTCACAGGTAATGTTTTGAGTAGTCTACCTTTTTTTGTAGTTTTCCTATTTGATAATTAAACAATTCTGTCCAATTAACAAATTTTCCAGGCATTTATGCTAAATCCGGTTAATTTTGTGCTGCAACTTTAAATGTTCTTATCTAAGCATTAATTTATAATTGCTATCAACAACTCACAGCTCAATGAATAGGTGATAATTTATTATTGTAATGGACATTTTTATTTTATATAAGTGTGTCTGAGGACTGCGGAGATAGTGCAATGCATCAACATTCATAATCAAGAAGCTTTCACAGTAGTCAGCTAATCGGCTTTACGTTCCCACTTTTCAGTCAGTCTGTTGAAGTCGCAGTGTTCAAACCGGTTACCAAACAAAATTAGCATAATGTAAGTATTAAAAAAAAAAAACAACTCACCTCCACTCATTTACCATTCATCTTCATGCAGTCGAAAGCTCAAATTTCTCATTCAACTTGACTTCAGTCGCTTTTAAAATGTACTCAAAACTGTTTGTGTTCGTTTTATTTCTGGCAGCCGCAATGGCTTCCCAAAATGTTGAAGAATCTTTAAAATCCAATGAGATTGTTCCTGATGTGATCACCAAAGCCCCATCCAAACTCGTGACCGTGTCTTATGAGAATGGACTTTCAGTGGATCTTGGCAATGAGTTGACTCCAACTCAAGTCAAAAATCAACCAACAGTGGAGTTTGAGAGGGAGAGTGGAAAGTTCTATACACTGATTATGACGGACCCAGATGCACCAAGTCGTTTGGAACCAATTCGTCGCGAGTTCCTGCATTGGAAGGTGGTGAATGTTCCAGGTGATAGCGGTGATGTGACTAAGGGCGAGACTTTGTTTGGTTACGTGGGTTCTGGACCACCGAAGGACACTGGCCTTCATCGTTACACTTTTCTGGTGTACCAGCAAACTGGAAAATTGGACTTCTCCAAAGAGCCTCACGTTACTAACAGGTAAATTGAAATGTGCCCTAAATTGTTGTGTTGCATAAATATAGACAATTCAAATGTACGTAGGTTGGTTACGTTTGTTTTAATCAAATGATAAGAAAGCAAATTGAAGTTGTTATAAATAAAATTTAATCATTGAAATAATTTTTTTAGCGCGATTTCCAATACAAAATTGAATGAACTGATAAGAGATTGAATTGCTTACAGTTTATTTTGTTTACACTTAAATTCGCTAATGAAAGAAAATGCTTGAAAGCAAATGTTTTATTTACACAAAATGAATTTCTCTGACTCTTTTTTTTGTATTTCACAGAAGCCGCGATCATCGACCAAGCTTCTCCACAAACAACTTCGCTAAACGATTTAATTTGGGCGACCCGATTGCTGCCAACTTCTACCAGGCCCAGTACGATGACTATGTGCCAATATTGCAGCAATCGTTCCAGTAAACAGTAATTTAACCAGTCGTAGAATTATCAATGTATTCAACTAAATAAATGAAATATTAAAAAAAGAAGAACGAATTATTATGATAAAATGATGGCCTTCGGTCGTATAAGTGTTGATTCATGCGTGTGCACTCAAGTATGTATCCACATTAAAATAGATAAACAATGACAATCACGATTCGCGTCCAAGATCCCCACTTTTCAGTCGCTTTGTAACAACCGGTTAGGTAACATACTCAAGCAGTTACAACTTTCAATCATTAATTATTTAAACAATAACATTTGTAAATAACTAAATTCAGTCCGGTAAGTTAAAATTCTTCATCAGCAAAGACTTCAGTCTCTCGGAAAATGTTCTTAAAAGTGATTGTTTCTTATATTGTGTTGTTAGCTGGAGCGATGGCGTCCCACAACAAAAACATCGCGGATTCCATCAAGTCAAATGAAGTGGTTTCTGATGTAATTTCCAATGCGCCTTCAAAACTTGTCACCGTATCCTACGAAAATGGACTTTCAGTGGATCTTGGCAACGAATTAACACCAACACAAGTCAAAAATCAACCCAAAGTGGAATTTGAAAGGGAGGGTGGTAAATTCTACACACTGATCATGACGGACCCGGATGCACCTAGCCGCATTGATCCAATCTACCGTGAGATTGCGCATTGGAGAGTGGTTAACATTCCGGGAGAAACAGGTGACGTGGATTAGGGTGAGACGTTGTTTGGTTACGTGGGTTCTGGACCACCAAAAGACTCGGGATTGCATCGATATATTTTCCTGGTCTACGAACAGAGTGGAAAGTTGGATTTCTCTAATGAACCTCGTGTGTCTAATAAGTATAACTTCATTTTTGGACTATATAGGAGTTGAGCGTTTTATTTGTGTGTTTTTGTATTGCAGAAGTCGTGATCATCGTGTAACATCATTAACGAAAACATTCACTGAAAAATACAATTTGGGTGTTCCAATTGCTGCCAATTTCTACCAGGCACAATACGATGATTATGTGCTGATCTTACAGAAACAGCGGGAAATGAATAATTGATCTTAATTTTTGTACAAAAAATTAATTTTTTAGACACTTTTCGTAATTTTCTATTGAACAAAAATTTTTCTCAAAACTCAATTCTCTCGGTAATCATTAATCAATATTGAAACAATCATTACCATAACGGCAGTATTAATATATAATTGATTAATTAACTAAATTGTCATGGGCAACAGCCACCACAAACAATTACCGTACGATAAATTTACAGTGTCATCTGTAGACTGTAGATTAGCTGTAAATTATTTTGGACGTCACACAGCCAGATTGTGATACATTCTTAAGGCCTTATTGGATGTCATTGTTTTGTAAGTGGGTACACGGGAGTTTTTTATTTGTGTGAGTGATAATCGAGACTCGTGAGTCGTGAGTATAGCCATTTTCAAAACAATCATATTTTTAACAACATGCTCTTAGATAATCATTTATGCTTGCTTATAATTGTGTTCGGCTCTTTGATTATATTGTAGGAATGGACTGCCAGCTAGTAGTGTTAGTAGATAAAAGATACTGAAGAAAACTCGCATTCTGTTGATATAGAATGACTGTCAACAATTGCACCAAATTCACTTATATTTCGCAATCTAACCAAATTGGGAATTGGGATCGCACTTTTCATTTAGTCACTTAAGCGAAGCCGGTTGAGCGATACCTATTAGAATTAATTTATTAGTTTAAAATCTTCTTACAAACATTTATCGCTCACAGTTTTGTGGTAAGTTTAACAAAGATTATTCGACAAAATAGTTCTAAGAGTGTTTATTTTCATAATTGTGTTAGTTCTCGTGATGGCTTCCAAAAACGTCAAAGATGCAATTCAAACAAATGAGATTGTCCCTGATGTAATTTCCAAGGCACCCACAAAACTTATCAATGTGTTCTACGAGAATGGACTATCTGTTAATCTTGGTAACGAATTGACACCAACTCAGGTCCAAAATCAACCAATCGTGGAGTTTGAGAGGGAAAGTGGTAAATTCTATACACTGATTATGACGGATCCAGATGCGAGAAGCCGTCGTGAACCAAGTCTCCGTGAGGTGTTACATTGGCAGGTGGTGAATATTCCAGGTGATACTGAAGATGTGGATGGGGCAGAGACGTTGTTTGCTTATGTGGGTTCTGGACCACCAAAGGAGTCTGGATTGCATCGATACATTTTTCTACTCTATGAACAAACTGGAAAATTGGACTTTTCTGGAGTTCCCAACAAGTAATTTATTTGATTTTTTTAATTAATATTGATTTCATTTCAGCAATTAGTTATTTTAGAAAGTCATTGTTGCAAAGTGATTTATTCAACAAATTAAAAGATATGCAGTCTTATCATCCTCAAATAGAACAGATAGTCTGGTGCTACTAGATGATTCAGCATGTAATGAATTAGCAAGTTTTTCTATTTCTCCGACGAATATGGGCCTAGAGTTAGGGAAATATTTAAAAGTTTTTATAAACTCAGGAATGATTATTTTAGAATTAATTACAATTTAAAAAATATAATTACAATTTCATTCATAATTTAACTTAAATGCATTTCATTTTATTATAGTGGAAGGGAAAGTCGAATTAAATTCTCAACGGAAAATTTCACAAAACAATTCAATTTAGGAGACCCAATCGCTGCCAATTTCTATGAGGCGCAGTACGATGATTATGTTCCAATTCTACACTCTAAGCATAAATAAATTGAATTTTTGTTGTTTATCAAAATCCATACTTACAATAAAAATTTGTTAAATAAATTTTTTAAGATTTAAAGAAAATTATTTGTTATTTTTATTTAGGAGGAGCCAGGGTTCATTATTTAAACGATCAAGGGTTTTTCTCACTTTTTTGTTACACTTTTTAGTCAACCAAACAAAACAATCGAATGTATTGTGTTTATTAATAAATTCTGTTCCCAGTTCAGTTGTTCTCAAAATGTACACGAAACTGCTGGTGCCTGGTTGTCTTCCTGGTCTCTGCTGCAAAAGCGTCCAACACAAATATTGTCAAAGAAACTATCAATTACAACGAAATTGTTCTCGATGTAATCGCATCGAAACCCCACCCTCGAAACACATCAACATAACCTACGGGAATGATGTTTCTGCTGATCTGGAAAATGAATTGAAACCATCTCAGGTGATAAGTCAGCCAATAGTGGAATTTGAAAGGAAAGCAGATTCATTTTACACACTGCATTATGACGGATTCTGATGCACCCAGTCGCCTCACACCTATTCGCCGTGAATTCATGCATTGGATGGTGGTGAATATTCCAGGCGACAGTGTGGGTGTTTCCGAAGGGAAGATACTATTTGGTTACGTTAGAACTTCATCGCCAAAAGACACTGGACTGCATTGGTATGTTTTTTTGGCATTCGAACAGGGTGGGAGTTCGGATGTCACAAATGAGCCGCATGTAAAAAATAGGTACAGTAATTTGGAACTATTCGCTGTTTTTTTTTTTTTTGGAACCTTGTAAATCTGAATTAAGTTGTTTTTTCTCACAGCAGTTACGATCTTCGACCAAAATTCTCCACAAAGAAATTCGCGGAAAGTTATAATTTGGGGGACCCATTCGCTGCTAATTTCTATCAAGCACAATGTGAATAAAAATTGTTGTTAATAAAAATTAAGGGAATTAATTATTTTACAGTATAAAATCCTACAAGTAAAATAAATTAATAAACAATATATTTAAAATTAAACAATAGTTCTTAAACATACAATAGCAATACAAACTGAATTTTGGAAATCCACTCAAAGAATACTCAATGTAGTTCATCATGTGTAACAGCGATGGCGCTGCACGATGGTCTAAAATAACACTCTTCTCATTTGACCCAATTACGTTGTATATATATATATTTATACCGTTTATTTTATATATAAATTTGGTGTGTCAAATAGAATTCTAACGGGTTTGACATTTTACAACTAGAACGACTGAGACAGCAATACATTGTCCAATAAGTTAGACGGGACAAGACCATACGTACCCGTTCGAGCATTCTTGAAATGAGAAATTGAAAAGTTATAGGAGACCCAAACAGGAAAAGAGAAATTTAATTTTTTTATAAAAAGTACCATTAATCCAAGAAAACCCACAAGAAAATTGTCGATTTAATATCAAGTAGCAAAGCACATTGCCAATAAGTGCCACTGTCCAACGACGGTGTGTGTTTCGTGTAAAGTGTGTGCCAGCAAAAGTAAAAAAAAAAAATTTAAAAAAATCAACACAACCACCCACCCACAAACCAAAATCTAGGATATTCACCATCATCATCAATTTGACAACACAGTGCGCTTGGATTGCATTGAAAACTCCACAAGAGACCTCAATCACCAACCACACACACAGGAACAAAATGCATTTGACATCAAAATGGTAAATACTGGCCCGCAAATGATTCCACTGCAAACAGACGGACCAACATTGCATTGCCATCGAAGCGGGCCCCTTACCAGATACACTACCACCGGCTGCACCCAACCCCAAACATCGTCACACAACCGAAAGCGACAGTGCAGACGGTTGCAACATGACGAACCACTTCACCCCAAGGTGCCGTCACCACCACATCGACGACACCAAGGCCATCCAGTGTGGCCAACCACTCATTACCTGAACACTGGTGTCAATCTGGTGATCGTAACAATGCTCATAATGTTGGTGTCACTGATGGAGATGATTGTGGCGACTTCACCACATCCCGCAGTGACGTCCACCAGCGCGGCCAAATGTTCGGAAACGGAGAACAACTGCATGAATGGAGGCACTTGTCGCAATGGAACGTGCATGTGTGCTGATGGTTGGCAAGGGGATGAGTGTCAATTTTGTGGTGGTAAGGTTAGGTGAGTCATGGATGTGGTGCATTTTATTCTTAAAGGGATGGGCTACTTAGTTGAAATTTTATTTTTGGGGAAGAGGAATTGATAAAATAGTTAATTGTGTGTTTTTTTAGATTGACGGATCCGTTTGGAAGTGTCCACGATGGTGCTGGAAATTATTCCATTGGTGTTAAGTGCAGCTGGTTAATTGATGCTAGGGAACATGGCAACACCGTGAGTGTCAAGGATGTGGGGGATCGTCGCACCAGCATTCGATTGCATTTGGAGGAGTTCGCAACAGAATGTGGTTGGGATCATTTGTACGTGTATGATGGGGATAGTGTGGAGTCACCGCTTTTGGCAGTGTTTAGGTAATTAACAATTTGTTTATGATGACATTCGTTATCGTTTATCAAACATGGTTATCTGGCCGTGTGTGAAAAATATTTAATATCGGGTTCATTGTATTAGAAGTCGCATAATTCAAATGTGTCCATTTGATGAAAAAAGATGATGATTAAATTAATGAATTTAAAGAACGGACTATGAAATATCCCAAAATACCGCTAGGCTTTCAATTTAAATCCAAATGCAAATATTGAGAAATGTAAGCGCGAGGAAATGCCATCCACGCCGACATGGATTAGCATATCGCAGAAAGTAGACACAAACATCAGGTTTTATCTTTTGTGTGCTCACTTTTTATTATTATGCTTTTTATATTATTTTTTTTTTGTTCATTTTCACGTCCGCAACTGAGGTAAACGGCGACTGATTGGAGAGAATGATTTAAAATGGGCTCTTTGTGGGGGCAGATTGCACTTTATTGTTAACGTATCTTATAAAGTGTGCTTTTGTCACCATATTGAAAGTTTCTTTGTTAAGGGTCTCTTTTTGTCTGGCCAAATTTAATTTAATCATAGTTTAATTAAATTGTTTAATTGTTTGCCTCTTTTTATCTGCAATTTTTTAAGAATTCTTTTTTAATTTGATCGTTTATGATAATTTAGTTTTCTTTGGTTTTGTGAAATGATCTCCTTAAAGTAAATAAATCAATTTAAGGGTCCAGCATTTTTCACAACCTTTAATCGGTTGCAGAGCAGAAAAACATTTTACAGTCATTTTTCCTCTTACTCGGGAATTTTATAATCGCCCGATGACCAACATTTTTAATCTAATAAGATTTTAGCAATGCATACATAAATATCCTTATCGTCCTACTTGGATATATTATAATAAATTTTTCTTATCAAAGTTAATATTTAAGATTTTAAAAACTTAATGAACAACGAAAAAAACACATTCAAAATATATACACCGTGGTTCGCGTTTGTTCTTCAGAATGTGCACGGTAAAGTGCAAAAGTCCTTCAATTTCATTAATGGTTGTGCGAGCCAATTTTATGGCACTTTATTTATTAACGGAGATCGCAATATTGGAAAGATAATGCTTCAAAAGCAATTCAGAAAACCGGCGGCGCCTTATCTCTTTTGTTTACTAACAAATAATGATTAGAATAGACAAAACAGCAGCTTGAGTTGTAACTTCAATCAATCTAATTTAACGTACACGCCTCGAATATTAAGGAATGAGATAACCAGCGCGCCGTGTGTCACGTAAATATTTTAAGACTACCGCTCCTCTTACGTCTCCTCGTAGGCGTTTTTGCTCTTACAAGATTGTTTGTGTATATTAAAAAGAAATTCTTATTTCAGCGGCCTAATGTATCGGTCCAACTACACAGTTCGCCGCATACCCGAGGTGGTGGCTCACTCCGGTTCGGCCCTGTTGCATTTCTTCAGTGACGACGCTTACAATATGTCCGGCTTTAATATCTCCTATCGGATCAATGGATGCCCATCGTCGGTATCACATCACGACTGCTCCACACATGGTGCCTGCATTGACGGAGAATGTGCTTGCGAGCAAGGCTTCAAAGGTGTGGCATGTCATCTGACAGTGTGTCCACAAAATTGCTCTGAGAATCTAGGCCAAGGCAGATGCGACATCGATGCTGGTGGTTGTGTTTGCGGACGTGAGTTTACTGGAGACGCATGCAGTCAGGTTATTGCATCGGGCTACTGGTCTGTGGTGCAACCTTTGTTTTCGAGTCCAGCGGGAAGTGCATCTCATGGTGCTGCAGTGTGGGGTGACACTCTGCATATTATTGGTGGTGAAAGTTATGGTCGCGGAAAATTGATGTCGATGTATGATTTTAATGGAAATGTGTGGGAGCAGGCGCACACCAGTGACAAAAAGAACACACCAGACATTCGGTATGGTGCGTCAACGGTGATGTATGGTGACAAGATTTTTATTTATGGTGGTGTTGTGAAGCGAAAGGGCCGTGGTGTCTCCAATGAGTTGTGGGCGTTTGATGTGAACGCCAAAACATGGGAAAACATTACAGTGAAGGCGGACGCCTGCAATACCACGAATGCAATGTGTGGGCCGTTGCATTCCGCCGGGCATACGGCCACATTAGTGCCCGGATACGAGTCAGCTGCGGCTAGTAACAGCATTGGAAGTGGGGGTGGCGTTTACACAAGCCATCAGTATATGGTGGTGATATTTGGACACTCACCGAAGTATGGGTACTTGAATACGGTGCAAGAGTACAATTTTGGGACACGCGAATGGAAAATCGTTGACACTAAGGGCTTCCCCATCAAGGGCGGTTACGGTCATTCTGCCAGTTACGACTGGCTAACTGAGCGCATTTACGTGTATGGTGGAATCATCTCGGAGAACGAAAGCTCGCAAATACTCAGCAGTCGACTGTACAGCTACCAGCCAGGCAAACGTACCTGGACAATGCTGACATCGGCTCCTAGCGCCAGATTCTTGCACACGGCCAACTTTATAACACCTGGCTTAATGATTGTGTTTGGCGGAAATACACATAACGACACGTCGCACAGCTTCGGTGCCAAATGCTATAGCCGTGACCTTATTGTGTATGATGTGGTCTGCGATTCGTGGCACACCAAATCTGTGCCAGATGAGTTGAGGGCTGATTTACCGCGATTTGGTCACAGTGCGGTCATATTCGAGAAGGCACTTTACATTTATGGCGGGTTTGATGGACAAATGTTAGGCGATATGTTAAAGTACGTACCTGGCGATTGTCATCAGCTGACGCGTGCTGAATCCTGCCTTATGGCATATCCAGGGGTCAAATGCGTCTGGGATATCCAGAAGAGTATTTGCATGGCAGCGGAAAAAGTACAACGCGGACCTATTTTCAGTAGAGATCACGATGTTTATCAGACTTGTGCCAAGGAGTCGCGCATCAAGATGACACAACAGCATCTACTGGATGTCGAGAAATGTGCTGAATTTAGTGACTGCCAGAGTTGCTTATCCAACAGTTATGGATGCACTTATTGTGGTCGTGGTACTTGCACCAAGGATGCTAAGTGCCGAGATCTTGATAATCAGGAGTCGCTAATCTATCCAATCATACTGGTGGATATGTGCAAAGAGGATGCAGCTTCCATGGCATGTGAGAAATTGCACAATTGCTTAGCATGTGGTGCAGAGAATCGTTGCATCTGGGAGTACGAGTCCAGCAAGTGTCGAGCATTAAAAATTATTGAGTCGACGAATTTGTCAAATGGCAATAAGACTGTGGAAACAGAGCTGGTGTTATGTCCGCCATCGTGCGCTTCACTCACAACCTGTGCGAACTGCACTGTGGAGGAATGCATTTGGTGTCAAAATGAGCAGCGATGTGTCGACAAGAATGCCTATACTGCCAGCTTTCCGTATGGCCAATGTCGTGAGTGGACTACAATGGCGTCGAAGTGTCGTCAAGTGCAGTCGGGCGCAAATTCTCAGTGCAATTTCTACAAGACATGCGGCCAATGTCGTGACGATCCCGCATGTGGATGGTGCGATGATGGCAGTCACACTGGTGTGGGTAAATGTTTGCCGGGTGGAGATCGTGGCCCACAAGAGTTGATTGAGTGTCAAGATGAGACTCGTTGGCATTTTACCCACTGTCCCCGATGTCAATGCAATGGACACAGTACGTGTTTGCATGGTGATGGGCACAGCATGACTTGCCAGCAGCCCTGTGGTAATTTGACAATGGGAAAAAATTGTGACAAATGCCAGTCGGGGTATTTTGGGGATCCCATTAATGGGGGCACATGTCAGAAGTGCGTGTGCAACGGACAGGCGTCTCAGTGCAACGGTGAGACGGGGAAATGTTTTTGCAACACCAAAGGACTGACGGGGGATCATTGTGAGAAGTGTGACGCTACCAATCATTATCACGGTGACCCCAGTAAAGGTTCATGCTACTATGAACTTACTATTGATTATCAGTTTACATTTAATTTGTCAAAGAAGGAGGATCGTCATTTTACGCAGATTAACTTCCGGAATTCACCCGGTAAGCCAGATGTCGACGCCGACTTCATGATTACTTGCTCAGTTCCGGCCAAAATGAACATAACAATACGCACGGCGGATGGTCCCGAGAAACCAGTTTTTATGGCCATCAATTGCTCCACGTTTCGGCATCGCTTCGCCAAAACGGAACATCACTTTGGTGTCGAGAATAACGTCACCTTGACCACATTCTATGTGTATGTGTATGATTTTCAACCACCGCTTTGGATTCAGATCGCGTTCTCACAATATCCAAAATTAAATCTTCAACAATTCTTCATTACGTTTTCATCGTGTTTCCTGTTGCTGCTCCTTATGGCGGCGTTTTTGTGGAAGGTGAAGCAAAAGTATGATATGTGGCGGAGGCGACAGCGTCTCTTTGTGGAGATGGAACAAATGGCGTCCAGACCGTTTTCACAGGTTTGCGTTTTTGTTTTGTTAATTTTTTCGTTTATTAATTAAATTATATTGGTTCCACAGGTACAAGTAGAAATTGAAAATAGGGAAATGATTGAACTTTCGCCAGCCGTTGAAAATATAACAGCGGCACCAAAGAAAAGGAAAAAGGTATGTTAACAGAGGAAGAAGCGATTAAGTGTTAAATAAATGTCTGCATTTATTAAATTCATTTTGTATTTGTTTGCAGGATTCGCCTAGTCCAATTGCCTTGGAGCCTTGTAATGGCAACAGAGCAGCTGTCTTATCACTTCTAGTCCGACTGCCTACAGGTGAGTTTTTTTTTGGTTTTCGTGTTCTAAGATTGTGACCGTACAATAATTTATCTAAAAATGTATTTTAAGGATAGTACGAATATCCATTTTTTTTTTTAATATTAATTTCATAATAGATATGAATGATACGAATTGATATGAGTTTTTTTTACGACACTGGTGGATAAGTTCTTTTTTTATTAAATAAATGAGAAAAATAAAGTCTCAAATAAAAAATGTTATATACAGAAAAAGCTGAAGGCGGTCTTCAGCACGCACCAGCTGGGCAGGCAGCTGGATTAGCAGTAGCCAGTGCGCTTGTCACGCTCGGCAATCCCCGGCGGCCGTCCATTGAGCATCCCAAGGAGCCGAAGAACAAGCGAAAACAAAGTCAACATCCTGACAGTTGTATATAATATTTTGTTCAATTAATTACAACAAATTACTCAAAACTCTTTTACGATTCAAATTTTCCTCTTAAACAAACAAACAAACAAAACAAAATAATAACAATTGACAAACAAGAAAGAAATTTCACCAATTCGGACAAAACCAAAAAGGCAACCTACACTCAACTCAAACAACTACCTTATATAATTATAAATTATAATAAAAATAATTGACAAACTGTTTCTGAAAACAAACTAGCAAGAAGGATTGTTGAACCGCGGATGTGGAGTAATTGATATTAAGATAGTCCTATGGAATGGTTAAAAAGATAGAAAAGATAGGAAGACGCAAGCAAAACACAAACACCTTTCTTCTCATTTCATTTAACACATACACACAAACACACACACACGAATTTGAAACTGGGGAATTCTTTTTCTACTGAATTATGATAAGAATGCGCTAAATGGAAATGGATGAATGGAACAATAATATATTTTTTAAATGTGCGATGTGCGTTTACGAGAGTATAATAGTGTGCTACATATTTTTGAAATATTTTTTTTATTTAAAATAAAACCAAGTATGAGGTAAAACGTAAAAAACAAGATTAACAAAGAGAATCAAACAGGTGGCGTTTTTCTAAAATCTTAATAAGGGTAAATGAAAATTAAAAACTAAAACAAAAAACACATGTAACAATAGTAATTATAATTATTATCAAAACCAATTGTATATTTGAGTCTGTAAATTTTGATTGATCGTTGGTGTAAAAAACATGTTTCGCTTTAAATGCACGAATTTAAATCGGCTGATCGAAAGGAGGATTTAAAAGAAAATTATTTTAAATTTGAAGGCATCCTTTTTTAATTTGGCTTTAACCAAGTTACATTTTATTGATTTAGGACAGTTATGTGATTTTTAACAAATTTTTTTTCGTCCTTAAATTTCCAACATTCCATCTCATAAAAATGCAGCTGTTACCACATAAAAATGCTTTTCGCGTACAATTTCAGGAGCATGTCATGCATCCTCGTTCCCATGTCACCTTCAGGCGATTTTTTGCCAAAGTTTATAATTAAATGGTTGCGTATTATGCAAAAACCTCGCAGCAACACTCAAATCAGATGCACACATATGCATCGTGATAGTGTGTCGCCACTGACCATACTCCGTTTTTATGCTATTCTGCCTTCTTCCTTTTTTTACACACTTTGGCTAACGATTAATTCCCCAATAATTCAGTGGTATTGAAAAGCATGTTAGCATTTTTTTTCCATGCAAAATGCAACCTTTTTACAACTTTCAACTATTTTAAAAAGTTTTACTTTTACCAACTGGATTAACAAATTAAAAGTTTTTAAGCTGCTAAGTGGCTAAATTTTGAACTTTTAAGTGTCTTCTCAGCGCATTTTTTTTTTAAATCCTTCCTTGATTTGAGTTATGATGTTTCAATTCGTGCATTAAATTAGTTTTAAGTAATATTGTTTGATTTGTTTTTGTTTTGCTATAGTTATTGTAAATTGAACAAATTATATAAAAAGAAAATATTTGCTTTAAGGCTTCTAATTAAAAAATTAAAAAATAACAAAATTATTATCTTACGAAAAAATACTCAAAACTTTAACTACCGCTGAGACTAACGAGTAACTAAATGTGTACGTATATAATAATGATGATAAAAAAGTCAAGTAAAAAAGGGACGAGGATTATACCTTCTGTGTATAATGCTAAATTCAGTTATGTTTTATTATAATTTCTTTACATAAATGTGATAAGATTATTTGAATGTTTAATTTGTATTCTTACTTTATAGTTATTCCAATGCAAAATGCCTTTTTACATTTTCTATTAATCTCAAATTGGTGAGTTTTATCCCCTAATTTTTATTTATATGACTAGCGTGTTTTTAAGGAATGTAAATTGTATTACAAAAAGACAAAATTGCATTTGTTTTTTTAGACTTTAGTATTTTTGTATAATTATAAATGTTTTATCAATTTCATTATTAAGAAAAAACTTGTATTATTTTTAATTATTGTTTTATTTTGATTAAAACAAACAACAACAAATATAAAACGCATTCAAGGTATAACTTACGAAAAATTAAAAAAAAAAACATAAAATGATGAACAAATTGTGACATTTAAGAAAGACATGAGCAGCCAAAACAATAAATGGTGAAATATGGTTAGGAGAAACCGGACATAATATTGTAAATCAATTTTAACTAAACAAAACAAATAAATACAAATAAAACTGACATTTAATTATTAGTTCTTGTTGTTTCAATAATTAAAATTTCATTAAGAATACAGTAATGATAAAAATTATTCCTTTTTTGCAGAAAACGGGATCATCGTAGCCACCGTAATAAACGTAAAAGTTGAAAATGAAAATTTTTATTTGTTTGCATTAAATATTTGTCTGTTTTTTTGTTCCATATTAAATTAAAATCAGCTATCCGCTTAACAATAATTGCTGTGAATATACGAGTATTACTATGTTTTCGAATTTTAAAATTTCACAACGTCTGCTTACGTAAAATTTGAAAATTGACGAGTTTCTGCGTCAGGGCTGCGTTTGTTGCGTTTATTGTAATCATGAATTTTCATACATTTAAACTCACTTTGCAGCAATCACCTGTGCGGCGTTGCGTTCGTTACATTGATTCTGGTTGAGGGTACAGCTTTTAACAATTTAAGGACATGATTGAGTGACATTAGTTGAGAGCAATAAAATGTATGAAAACTGAAACTCGATCCAATGAAGTGTTATTGTTTTCTGTACTAATTATGACACATGCAGTGCGATAAATGTTAAAACAACAAGGAGTCATGCGTTAAAGTGTGACAATCGTGAAATATTTATTTCTGTCTCAAGGTACAATACAACTGGTTCGGCGTTCGATGATTTTCATATTTTGTGGTTCGTCTACAAAGTGTCGCAAACCTTTTCCAGTCCCAGACAATCTCTTTTATTATTGTCCTTTAGATAAATTTTGTTTTATAAAGACGCGACTTTTACCGCCTTCTTGGCAAACCATCAACCAAAGAAATTATTACCATTAATCTAAAGTATAATGCATTTATTCTTTGGGCAACATTTGAACTTTCATAGGTGTGGAAAAATTATTGCACTTCTGGTGAATGCGCCGTTATGCATTTAAAATAAACGGTCGTCATTATGCAGCCTGGAATCATATGGAACTCATGCAAATTTGTAACAGCGTCGCCGTGTAGACATTTATTTATGGACGAAACTTTCATTCCAAACATATTTTCCAACATTATCTACATTCGCGAGCACATACATGTTACAGAACATACCTGTACCTGTTTTAATTCGCTTTAATCCGCCTGGATAAAAGAGGTGAACCAGCAAAAATTATTATGCAGAATTGTGTTGCATTTGCATTTTTGTTTTTAACTTTTTTTCCAGCGAACATTTCACTTTGTAATTTTTTTCTGTGCTAAATGTTGCTTTGCTTTGGATTTCAATAAAATTGAGAGACAATGAACTTATTTTACAGTAAATGTCATGAATATTTGGCGAGTTAAAAATAAATGTTACCTAATCTTTTTAACTATATTAAAGATCCCACAGTTTTGTAGGTCGTGTAAAAATAATTAAATGAAACCGCTAAAGGTCATCAAATTCGAAGACATTCTTGGTCGTTTAAGACGCACATTCGCAACTTTCATTCAAATTTACCTGCCTGATGCAATTGCGTGAATCAACTTTGCCATCTCTTTGTGTTGCATACCAGGTTAGTGGCCGACTGTCACCGGATTTGCTTACAAACAAAATGCGCGCGGCACAACAGTGTGAAGAAATGAATGGTTTTATTGGCGAGTCACACATTAACTCACAAGACGTCAATGACTAAAGCATCCGCTGTGGATTGGGTCAGACTTTCACATGTGAAACTCAAACTTACTTACACGCCAACCGTAGTGACGTCAATTAACAATATCCATTTCTTCACATATGCATTGCGTGAAATGAACAATTGCGGCGTTTTTACTCAATTCGCATTTTTTTACTCTACGCACACTTATTATGATGCATGTTAGTTTGGAAATAAGCAGTCAGCCAACTCGTTCAATTCGGTGACTTCTGTAGCATAGCACCGTGGAATTGTGCAATCAATTTGGACTACACTCGGACAGATAATTTTAATTGATGACTTAATGCAACTCGAAATCGCAATGCCGCAACATTTTCCGCCAATTTTTGCCGACTTAATAAGTTTCAGTCTGCTAATAACTGCAGTTGCATTTTATCTATCGCTTTTCAAATATACGATTGCATGTCTGGCGTGTTATGCTGAATGTGGTTTTCTTTTGAGCAGTAATTGCAAGTTGCAACTCACGAGTGCACAGGGAAATCATGCATCGGAAACAGCGCATTTCGGCACTTAAACTCTGCTAAGGCGCTTGCAATGCTCCTCTGCGTGTGCGATTTTAAGTTGGTTCGCAAAATTTATAGTGTCAATGCGATAGCAGTTGAAACTTTACAGCTGCGAGAAACACAACTTTCTTATTTGATCCAAAGTAAGTTACACATCCGCAATATACAAAGACATCACCAGCTGATTGTATGATGCACTTGAATACAATTTTTATGACTTATGCACGTGGTAATTAAATGCGAAAATTTAATTCAATTTTTTATTATTTAAATTTTCATTTTATTGACGTTTAACAATATAATTACACATTTCTTTAATTTAAAAAAATTCTCTAAATTGACACATAAATGAAAACGTTAAAACTAAATTAATTTCTATATATTGTAGTTTTCCCAGATTTTTCGCTTAGTTTCACAATTTAACATAAGCTTTTGTTATCTGCGCAGAAGGGCCAAACTGTTTGCATATTTTGTTTTTGAATAAATAAAAGGATGAACTGCACAACAGGAATTACACAATACACATGCTGCAGCACATTCTCTCGTACAAACATGAGGAATTACATCATAAATAGTCATGAATAAATAAATTGGACAATGGTCACGACGCGCGAAGCCAAATCATAATAACTACATAGAAAAAGCGGCAAAGCTTCCACCACACACTCGTTGTCCGCACATGTGGAGCTCATACGCGAGGTATTTTTGTTATGCTGGCGAAAACAAAGGGAAATACCGTGCCCGAATGGACATCCTTATGCGAATACTTTTGTTGTTGCCAGTAGTACATATGCAGATTGTAGGTGCATTGTGCGCTGGCTGCAGAGTGCAGTGTTGAACCACGATACGCTTTCATAATTTTCCACCAAGTGTCATTTTCTTTAGCACCATTTACACACTGCCCGCGTGTGTTTGTGTGTGTGTACCATTTTGCATGGTTTATGGCGTTGGTCTCTCGCGCTCGACAGTGCCACATTGTGCAATTGCGATTTGCGAATTGCGATGTATGCAAGTTGATTTAGTGCGGTGCAATTTCTTTAAAAAAAGTCGACGGTATTTGGTGGTGGCTTTGTCTGCAGTCGAGATGGCAAAAAAATGCAAATTTCTTAATTTTAGTTCTAGCTGTTTTTGGTGTTTGCTTTTGTTTTCCAACATTGCATCATAAAAGTTTAAATTTCTGTCTTAATTTAAGCTCATAAAAGTAATAGTATTTTAACATCTGCATTTGAATTCCTCAAGAATGCGAATCTAAAATTAATTTAGTCAAAAATGCATTTAAAGAACAAATTTACAGAAAAATAAATAAACAAATAATAGCCTGCAATATATCAAATTGAAGTCTTGTCAAGTTTTCTTCTCGGAAGCACAAATATTTGCACAAAAAAAATGTTGTTGCTACAGAAAACAGTATTTGAAGTGAAAATAAAAACGTATAAATTCGGTTTGGAATTCTACAAAAAGCAACAACAGGCAACAAAAAGTATTCAGTCTCCATACCAAAAGATTACAATGAAAACACAAAATCTCTCAGCAAATAAGCCATAAAATAAGACAGACCGGCGACGACGACGATGACTCCAAAGTTCAAGTTCAAGAAAATTATAAATAAAAGTTATAATGCAACGCAAGAAAACTTATCCAACGAGAACTAAAGAAGATTATCTTTCGACTCCTGCTACGAACTGAAACAAGTAAACTTTAAACGAGTGCATAATACAAATTGCTAAATATATTATTTTATTATCAAGAAGCGTTTTTCCTTCTTAATATAAAAGTTGCTAAAAAAGTATTTTCTTTACTTGCGAGAAGTTTTCAAAATAAAAACATATTATGTATTATTAATTTTCGATTATATTCAATCTGGGAGCAAGCAAAGTTTTGTAAAACTTTCAAAATAAAAATTAAACGTCTCCAGAATCATGCGGTTCATTGAAATTATTTACGAAAAATTACGAAAACAGTGAAATGAACGTACTTTCTCAATGTGCGTCATAATAGCATCTATGCGTCAAGTGCTTTTCGCGTGAATTTACCCAAAAATAATAACTGACCTTAATGGTTTACTTTGGCATTAGTTTTTAGAAAATTCAGACTGATGAATCCCACACGTAATGATTTAAATTAATTTAATTACTACTGCCGGGTATTTAATTACGGTTTTTGATACTTTGAATTTTTATAGAATTTGGAAAGCTCTTTAAAGAGTTTTAATAGAAAACAATAAATAAGGATTTTCAACATTTATGTGACAAAAGTCATTTTACTACTTGTATATATCCTTTTCCTTTGTGGAATTATTAATTTGTAGTGCGGTGCTTCACTTTCTCATTTTTATTTTATGACAGTTTTAAAGAAAACTGACGTCACTATATCAATTCACCCTTCATAACGAGCAGTACATTCTTTGCAACTGCATATATTCTTGGCAAAGTTCCAAAATGACCGCATCAATGCAACAAGGATTGGCCAACGAGAAATGAAAACGCAACCGCAAGAATTATTAGGTACGGCTCGAGTATAAAAGCTTTGTAAATCAAAGTGCTGTAACCTTGACCACAAAATCTGAAACTATTCACAATTAAATTGTCATACTTTCCGATTCACTAAATTTTGTGGGTTTTTTTCATTGACATATAAACGAAATCGCATTGAAAATTTTCAGCGAAGAGCGTATAGCGAGCGCAATTATTAATAATTATTGTCGATTGTCGACTGAGATTTCACACAGAACAACATTTCGCATGAATGCGGTCAGGTCACCACGTCTGCATGCCGCACCGCCCGCCGCCTGTGTTGGCGGTTTTACGTCCGGCAAATATTGTGCAATATTGACAAACAGAATTTTCCCCGGTGTAAACATGAAACACATGAGTGTGACGGCGGATTTGGCGTGAAGAATTGACCTTTTTCAAAACAACCAAAACGAATGGAAAAAAGCATAAAAACAAAAGCTGTGTTGCGAGTACATGCTTCGGAAGGAAAAATGAGAACTTTGACACGCTTTGTTGACGTCCTTCGACGATTGTGATTTATTATAATTCATTTGGACGACGACGTCGCGTCGTATACAATGTAAGTACATATACGCGACTCAAAATAGCGCACATAAATGCACTCTGAACCGATACACAACAGCATCAGCAATAAAGTCGTGGTACGTGCCCACTGCTAACACAACGACTGATGTATAGTTGCAGCATGTGCCCGGTTTATGGGTGAAGATCGGGACTCGGGAGGGTGCCTGTCGGAAAAATGCACATTTAAAAAAAAAGTTTATTTTGTTGGACGTTTCTGCAGTTTGGTAATTTGTTTCAGAGTTTTCAGATTTTTCAGATTTTATGTCCGACACCTTGGCGCCCTCACTTTGTATTATGGGTTGTATGTCACACACTGATTGTGATGGGGACTGCACCTACCCCTCAATTCCATCCTCATTGTTGGGGGAGGGGGGGATTGTGTGGCAAAGAATTGCAAATGTGTATCTAAGTATCTCGTATGTATAACAATTTCGGTATAGATCTGATGCCCAAGTTTGTCGATTTCTCTAAAGAGATTGAACGTTGCGAATTGAGAATTTTCCGGCAGAACAAATAGCCGTAAATCTCCGGCAAGTATAATAATACTGCACAATGTGGTTTTGTATATAGTTATGTGCGGATATATGGCGCACCGTGCCCGTATATGCATTTATGTCTTGAATAAAATCCTTTTATGCTGCACACTGCACACTGCACAGTCACACACATATGTGCAATTGTGAAGTGCATATTGTTATATGTGGGAAAACAAATAAATTGCTTCAATAGATGCTTGTGAGTTGTGCATTTTCGAGTGCATATTATGTACACGTGCAGTATATGCGGTTATTATAAAAGTGCACATGCACTTGCAGTTGCAGTTGTGTATATATGTTCTGAAGAATGAAAACAACAAAATCACGTACATACCTATAGCTTTGGCTAATAGTAACTGTGCACATAAGCACTTAAAAAGCTTTTATTTTATTTGAAAATTGTGCCATGGCGAAAGCTTTAATGAAAACCAAACCAAATACGGGCGGATGGCCTCCATTTTTGCGTTCCTTCAAACTAGCTACTGTGTAAATTCCTTACTTAAACACAAGAACATCAAAACTTTCACATATTTGACTTGCGAATTAAATATTTTATCACATTGAATAGGATCATGTTAATTTATTACGTAGACTTTAACGATCCAATTGTACATTTTATGAACACAATGAATTGTCCGCACTGGTTGTGTTTTTGGTTCATACAAATTTTATGGAGTTGGATTACTTAAAACATAATCATTGAACGTCCTTTGTTTAACTTCCTATGGTGCAACACGGCTGTGCGCTCTGTTGAGCCAATGGGCATTTGGGGTGAAATGAAACCAATCCGTTGAAGCTCTGCTCTCATTGAAAACATTTCTATGCATTAGCTGTAATTTATGTTTAAATTTTGAATGGATTGATTTCATTTTAAGAGATGGACTTTCAAACATCCTGTTGCGGTTATTAATTGAATGTGCATACCTGTGCGTCCACTACATCAGCGTAATTAATGTCATAGAGTTAATGTACCACATAAATGACAAATATTCTAATTTATTATTTGATGAGTGACTCTTTGTTTAAAAAAAAATAATTAAAAGAAAACCTTTATGTTAAAATTGTTTTAGCCGCTTTTGAGAAAGTACGTATTTTTAATGCTGTTCTTTAAATAATTAACTTCAACTAAAATCACTCAATTAGAATAATAAAAGAAGTTTCTTAATTACTCAAAAATATGTTTTAAATTTATCTTTAGGTACGTGTTATGACAAGTTTTACAATTTAAAAAAAAAAACCACTCAAATTAATTTTTTTTGTGTGAACGTACAATACATTCCGAATAGTAAAACTTTGTAAATGAAAACATGAAAAGTCTATCTCAACTCTGTAGCCATAGGCAACTTTTAACTGTGCTAATGCAATTAAGAAGTCTGGAATTTTACTACGGAATGAAAGCGTCGCAACAAACCATCAAACAAACTGTGTGGTTTTTGTGTTAAAAAGGAATTGCGATTCGGAATGAAAATCTCTCTGGAAAACTCAATTAAATTCAATACCTTTAAGAGAATCATTCAAGCTGTTGGTCTTTGTGAATGCAATAAATGTTTATTTGATTATAAAGGAGTACACCTTCATGGTTTCTGCTTTTGAAACTGCAGTTTTGTTGCATTCATGCGCTCAAATCTTGAATCAACAGAATGCATCTGTTTCAAGTCACCTAAAAAATCTAAATCAACCTTAATTATCAGGTGATATTTATTATTATATTTAATGTCTTTTGAATTGAATTTTTGACAATAAAATTTAAACCGTACCTTTGTTGTAACAAAGCTTATTTTCTTGAAGTAACAATGAGGACGTCTTCTCCATATTTGCTATTGAAACAAAAGTGCAATTTCATTAAGTGGGCTCTCACACCTCAAGGGTATCTGTGTTGCCTCAGCAGTCCTTGCACAAAATTAACTGCTAATTTATTTCACAAAAGCCTAAGGTCGATTGAGGGAAAGTACCTGTTTTCCATCCTCACCTGGGCACAGTAGGTAGAAAGTTTTGAACTTCCAAGCATTATCGGAGTAAGGATTCCCACTAACTCAATCAATTAGAAAGGAAATGGTCACAAAATGTTAATGAAGGCAAATTTATCGCATTTCCAATGAGAAATCAAGAAAATACCAACAGTGATGACTACTGGTAAACTATACTGAACGCCACTCAATTTCAGCCGCCTGGTTTTCTTTTCTGTATTGACACACCATTCAATTGTGAGGGTGGAAAAGGAGGCAGGCTTTCAACTGGATGTACAAAGTATATGCGCGAGGGCAGTGAGTGCGAATCCGTTTTTGCATTATTTCATCATCTCATTAGCATTTCAAAGGAACAAACTCAAGCACTGCGCCGCATTGGAACAGCTGGGGAAACAACGTCAAAACTCCACACTGCTTCACGGTTGTGCAATGTGCCAACGTGTGTCTGCGAATACATTTATAACTACTTATACTACTATGTTGTTGCAATAAGGGTGATTAGAAGCTAATTTTTAGTGATATGTTGGATCGAGTTTAACAGAACTCTTAGAAGGACATACAAGGAAATTCATTTTATGCATGAAATGTCCAAATTAATTTGGAAATTTTGCTGCACAGTATTTAAGTATTCCCAATGGATCCATTAAATGTGCTCCTGTTCTTCTTTATCTTCTGATACAACACGCTTCTTTGTATAACATTACTTAATTATTAAACATCGTTTCAAACTATGTGGAACATAATTTTTCATTATTTAACAGAGAATCACGTCATTCCAAAAATTAATTTCCCTGTACGTTCCTCATGAACATAATCCCAATTTTGTCTGGCAACAACACACTTTAAGTGCTTCCCTTAACCGTGTACCTCCCTTCTTAACAGCGATGTGTGCAGCACACTTGATTATGTATTCCATTCCCTTTCTGCCTTTTTTAACTCCGTTTTATTTTTTTTGTTGGTTCCCACTCGAGTTTAACTGTTTGGCATCGCGTTTACTTTTCTGCGGCCCTTTTTCAGGTGGAAGGTGAGGATTAATTTACGTTTAGACTTGTACCGGATGCGCTTTGAGTATTGACTTCGCAAAGGCGTGCCTTTTAATTAGAATTCTCGCTTCTTTGCGATATACTTTTACACAGTGTGCATTCTAATTCAGGTGAGTAATCGCGGAAGAGGTCGCAATGTGGTTCTTTGATGTTCTCATTTTTGTGGCGCAACATTGCGCTCAGTTACTTTAAAGATTAAGCGCGTACCACTTTTTGAATATAAAGTTTGCAAAAGGGTTTACGTTGTAAAAACGTTCTTTTTTTTCATTGTGCAAGTTAATTTTCCATTAAACCACATTTTTGCAAGTATGGTAAATGGCATGCAGCATGTTTGTACTTAGTGTGGCATTTTAAGGAATGCTGAAAAATGTGTACGTGTTGCGGTACACGCATACCCAACTATTTCTTTTAAGCGAGGAATTCCTGTGGGAACAGCGAGTGTAGTTCGAAACTGCATTCATATCGGGAATTACCCTAAGCGTGATATTTGAATAACTGTAGACTGTAGTGTAAACCATTACGTGATCTTGGAACCGAGCAGTATCGGTTGAAGAAATAATTTCAATAAGAATAAAAAGCATGCTTAAATGTAAATGTAGGAAAAGTGCAGCCAGATGCATAATCCATATATCATGTAGCACTACATTGGAGTTTACAACAATCGCAACTTATTTTAAAATTAATACGGTCGAAATGAAAAAACAAATAGAGCATAAAATCCCATTAATGCGCACACAAGAATAATTCATTTTGCACGTTCTTGATGAATTCAGAATATTAAGTTTCGCTCCAAGTTTTTTACACAGTAACAAATTATTTATTTAATTTATTGTTGGTTTAAAAATTTTTTTTTACAAAAGCACTATAAATCAATTTAATTCCACATTCTATAAATAGAAATACAAAATTAATTAGAGATAAAAGTACATCGCAGGGAGATCGAGGTGTGAATTTATACACGACTGTACAACTTAACTAAGTTTTGTTAAAATATGGAGAAGTTGATCTTGACATTTTTTTATTTTGACCTTGAATTTTTGTCCCAAATTGGTCCTTTTATTGAGATTAGTAAAAATCGAGAGAGTTTTTGAATTATTTTATTACGAAACAATGGCCTTGAGTTTTCATTTACTGACCTTGAAGTGTTCAGTATGTTTTCTCATTAAAATATATTTAATAATTTAAAAAAATATATTTAACTTTTGAAATAAAAAAAAATTTGAGCTTCAAATCATCCCCACACAAACGAAACAGTTTTTTGCCAATAACTAGGCCATGAAACACCTGACCCTGGAAGGATTAAAAAGGGTTTCTCATTTTTCCATTAATATCTTAAATAAAAACTTCATTAAATCGGGTAAGTAGTTTTTGCGATATAAGAGAGCTCACTGACGTACTTTTTCACATTATTTTTCCTAAACCATTTATTTGGACGATCATCACTCAGGGCTATCAAAACGCGTTTCCGCATAACAAAATTTTTTCCGAACAGAAGACATTTTGTTCCACCATAATTCTACATAATTTACTAAACAAAATATCAAGCGAAATATCTAATGTGACGTGTAAGATGTTAAGACAACAAAAATGCATTTAGTGTATCTTACTGCAATTAAACTAAATAATGTTTAAATTATGACTGATCTCGTCAAAACTCGAAACTATCACTTAAACCCGCTTTCATTGCATCAATTCAGATACCATCCCTGAAATGCTAATTTTTACCGGACACTGCGGCGCACATAAACATACTCGCAGTTATGGTTAAATATCATCTGCAAATTGCACATTAATTTCAAACGCACCATCAATAAATTATGCATACTGTCGGCGATCTGATTATGCCACATGCAGGGGCACATTCTAATCACTCCAGGCCAAACTGTACATCGGCACAGCATAATCAATAATCGATGTGGGCATCATTTAACCAAATCAAAATGATAATATGGGTGGTGTTACACAAGTGCTTTCCACACGCCCGCGCCGCTACCATACAAAGCTCGTGTATGAGCAACTTTAACTATACACTGCTCGTACGTCTTGGGAGTTGGGAGTTGGGAGTTGGGCGACTTCTGCCATGCACTGATACGATTTATAATGCGCCGTAATGGGCCGGGGGTGTCATGCCGCTCTTGTTTACCCTCCCCTGCACCCAAACGGGCTGGTATGTTGTTGCGCTCGCTGCCGTCTCAGTCGCACATACCCCTTCGTTTATGTAATATCGTTCTATAGGATTTTTCAAACATAAACATGTCGCTGAATGGCCATGTCACTTATCCCTTGCTGTACAAATACGTGCGGATATCATCGTACATCATAATCATAATGGGACTGTTCTATCATATATTATAATATCCGTGTGCGGGTATGTGTTTACCACCAGTCTGGAGTTCTGAGTGCCAAGGGCAGATTATGAGCTCCATGGTGTTAAGGCATAAATGTTAAGTATAACATCGTACATACTCACACAACCACACCCTCGCCCACACCATCCACGCATGAGAACTCGTGTGAATGGCACTTTAAATTTGATTATCGCATTAAAATGATATGGTTCATTCCACCCGTACATGGGGATTAGGGGCGAATGGGTGGTTTTGTGAGACGTTTCGGAAATTCAAGTTAGTTGAGCTATTAGAGTTATCAGAGGAAAATTGTTATTAACAGTAAACTTCTACAGCCAAACTAAAGAAAATGTTTTTGTTGTGAATAATTTGCATTTACGAAAAGTTCAACTTCATGCAACAATAATTTGTGAATAATTTTTTATTTAAATATCAAGTGGCTAATTATTGATGAATAAAAAACAACACGATATGGAAAGAAACAAAAAACTTTTTAGACCACATTGTCCGTATTTTAAACTTTTTGAATCACTCTAAAATATTAGGTTTTTAGTTAATTAAATACGTGTTACAATAATTCGTTACAAATTATAATTTAATGTATATTTAAAAATAAATTTAATTCGTTTTTGAAAAGAAAAACAAGATACGGCAACTTTAAGGCCTTTTTAAATTCTTAAAGTGATAATGATTTAAGCCTATGGTACCAACAATTGGATGACCCTTTTCTTGCACACACAAAATTAAGTATCTGCAATAAATTTCAATGAGTACAAAACATTTTACATTGAGTTGGTGGTGTACGAAGTGAAATATTTATCACAATACTTTAGCCTACAGCTCACTGCAGTCACTCGTATAAAATTTAAATATTTTTGTTTATTATGAATGGTGATATTATCATGAATACCGCAATAAATGCGAATTAATTTTTTTTCCACAATTTATTTTTAAATTATTATTTTAATTCGGCTTGCAAGTTTATTTCGCAGTAATGAAATGACATTTCTGTTTTCTCGTATTACTTTTTCCAATGTTCCAATTCATTTACAATACTCGTACATACATAAATAATTAATAATTTACTTTTTTATAATTAAAACCCTTTTATTGTAATGCAGAATGAAGTGAAAAAGAACGAGCGACAGCTAATGGGGTTTTCATTTGGGCGGGTCGCTTTTATCAAATAATTGTAATTGCTTTTGTATTTTTATTTTGCACAAAATTTATGCAACGTAAATTATAAAATATTGCATAAATGTGTAAGCATATTTGAATTACTTAAATAAAGTATTGTCTGTTCCAATTGCTCGCTTTTTTCTGTGAATTAATTTTTCTTTTAAATTTGTTTTTGTATTTTAAAGTTATTTATATTTAAATGTAACAAAATAATTATGCAATTCAATACCATATCAAACAAAGCATTCTAATTATGTAATGTTTTATTATATTGTTATTTTTCGTTTCCATATTTTTATTTGGAATACGCTAAAATTCATCTCATACTCATTATTATTCCGAACATGTTACAATGTTGCAAACATGTGGTTTTCTCAGAATAGTTCCTATATTCATATACAATTCCAAGCAGCAACAATAAACCCCTTGAGCCTTGGGGTATACTTTCGGTGAGCTAGCATTATCATTTCCCAAAATATTACGGTCAATTGGCCCCCACTTTCACAGGACTTAGCAGCCCTATATTTCCTTTTACGAATATTTAGAATAGTCGCAATGCACATCAAACCAAACATTCAAAATACGTACACACAATTTGACAAACATGAAGATTGTTAGCCAAACATCATAAAAATTGAGATGAAAATGGCAATAAATAGAGCATAACATGACCACCGGCCATGCCCATGAATACATCAAAAACTGCAAAATCTACAGAATTTGGTAAATCTGCTTGCGAAAAGGCAAACAGTAGGCAACAAAATGACATTTTGGACAAACTTTAAAAATTAATAAGCTCCGTATAATACGACAGACTTATTTCAAATAGCATTTTTCAGCAACTTGTGGCTTTCGACATTTTAGAAAAAGCCATTAGGTCAGCAGTATAATTGTATAAAAGCACAACAAAAGCTTTCTCTGCAATAAATGTACATAAATACCAAGCTCAGACGTTCATTGTAACGAAAGCAATCAGTTTGAAGCAAATGCCTCTAACAGACAATTATAGCAATAACCATGAAATGACCAAAACTCCAATATACCACGCGACGTGGAATTTCCCAGGGTCATCAATTCAATCCACGTGACTACACCGCACTCGCAATTATTCACAACAAAATATGCCAATTATTTTAGTTGGTTTACACATATTTAATAAATAATGTCATCCAAATATTCCAAAATCCCTCCGAAACATGCGCGCATTCGGCATTGATGGATGATGAGCAAGCGCCACAAACAAGAGCATACAAAGTTGTTGCCTGGCATGTTTATATCATGGTTGATCCTAATTGCCCAATATTCAGTTGGAAAAACAATTGAACACTCATTTGTATTTTCCAAGAATTTCACCGCACTCATAAACCATTTTCACCGCATGCGTTGTATCATTAATTTTGACGCTTACGCTTCCTCCTCCCACTCAAGTTGCATCGTGATTTGTGCCCCACATTCACGTGGTAGAAAGATGCACTGCAACATTGCATATCGTATAGTAAATTAATTTATAAACAAAATATGAGCGGCGTAGGGATCACTCTCTCTCAAAATCGTCAAAAGATAAATTGTTAAAGAAAAATGCCATTCAAAGAAATTACATGCAACCAAGAGGCCCCCAAGTCCCAACGGAGATAGAGAGACGACCGACGCGACGACGACGACGTCATATAAATAATTTTCCAATACGTACATACATTTCTTCTCATAACACTGCGAGTTGTAAACACGGGATTGGGGTCCCCTTCCCCAATCTTCCATAATATTAACGCGCCAGTCTCTCCAATCTCCGCATATATGAATGCCCCCTCTCCCCGATATTCTCCCAAAAGCTGCACGAGCAACGCACGAACGACTGACTGGTAAGCGTTGTATTACCGCTTGGGGCATGTACTTCAGCAAAATCCACTTGGCACGACTTTTTTACGCTTTGTTGTTGCTGCCATGGATGGATTGTATATGGGCTGCGTTTTTCGCTCACATTTTACCTACATCGCATGAGATTTTCGACTCCCCAACTCAGTCGCATGTGTTCAGTTCAGAAGAGCGCTTCTGCAACGATATTGCTGGTCGTGAACAAATGTTTCAAATAATTGTCGCAATAATATTTATTATTCAAAAACTAAATACGCGTCGGAACTTGAAGTGCATAATATTTTACGTAGAGTCGCAAGAAGTTGTGTTTTATTCATTCGTGCATTCAAACGCAATTTGAGTGCAATTTTTGGGTGCTGATATATTTTATACACTGCACAACCCAGGAGTTGGGGAAATATAATTTTGTGTGACCAAAAGCCCGTTTTGTGTGCCGTGCTGTGAGGATTTCGGAAGAAAGTGCGATTTGACTCGTTAATTTGTTTAGCGGGTTTAGTAGCGCGCCAAGTGCAAAGTGAAATCGCGTTGGATTAGAGTGTGCAAACGTGATAAATTGCCCAGTTACAAAGTGAATGAAATAAATTTTGAGAAAATTTTGCAACTGTGTGTGTGTGTGTGTGTGTGCAATCATTCAAGGAGTGCTTTTTTCTCATGTGCAACTGGTGACAATATTTTTGCAGCTTTTTCGTTTGGATTAAAACGTTAAAATTGTTTAGTTAGTTGCTGGTTTTTTGTTTGGGATAAAGCTGACGGATTAATTCGCCTTGAATATTATGTATTATATTATTTGCTTCTGTGCGAATTTTTTGCAGGTAAGACTCGCAGTCTCATTTGGGATTGGGAATACATTAAATTGTAATTAATTAAATTGAAATGTAGAGTGGACTTTAGGGACCGCGTTTAGATAAATGTGTGTTGGAATTGGCTATTACTTAATTTGATGAACGTACTCGCAAAAATGTATAGCTGCGATGGAGGGTGGGGGATGCGAATGACAATAATTGGACACTTGTTATAATTAATTAATTAGTAAATAGCAAATACATATTTCACTTTTGGAAGTCCATATTCTTTAAAAAATTATTTAATTGTGCGAATAAATTAGAATAATAACAATTGATTTAGTGGGTTTCGTTTTATGAAAATCTCAAAATTAATTATTTATTTTTATTTGAAAAGTTTTGTAAAGACTTCGATGTATTGTTTTTATAACAAACAATTAATTTACAAAATGCAACTTCACACCAATTCCTGCTAAAATATAAATTTTGCCCATTCCTTTTTTATCACAACCCTATTCATATTTGAATATGTATTGTTGTTAAAAAATTAAACGAAAACGTTTGGATCGGTTGTGTAGCGACCGCGACGATTTTCAAATACTTTTAATGGAAATTCCGCATTCATGGCAAACCACTTTATACAAAGCTGCGTAAATTGAAGCTGATCAACCAGCAGGTTAAACAAAATGTTGCTGTTGTGTCTACACCATTTAATTAAAACATGGCTTAATGTCAACATATCGTGAATACTTCGTTAAATACTTTGTGCACTCACTGATGTTAAAAATGTGAATTAACACTCGTGTGTATCGAGTTGCTTGAAATTGGAAAATTTACGATAGAGTCTCAAGTTGCTATTTTTGGTTGATTCTGTGGCTATTTTTAAATTTATAAAAACAATTAATTAAATCATCATTTTTATTGCATTTTGTAATATCCAATATTTATTTTGAGACTCAATTTTAAAGCTTCTTATTGTCATCAGGTGTTGCTAATCAAAAAGACAAATGTTCAATTCAATTCCCTGAACATTCATTATCAATGACAGATGATTGATATTAGCACACAATGTTATTTTTTGTGTTTTTTAGGATGATCATTCATTGGCAACAATAACTATATTTCAAAGATTTACCATTAAATACAATTTCTTGAAAATCCCCAGACAAACTACAATACAACTTTTATAATTTAAAACAGTATTTTAAAATCGGATCCAATGAAAGTGTCTGCTGCTCGCCCATTAGATGCGTGGACGAATTTCTTTATTCAAAATACGCATTCAAATTGATTGTGTCTGGCCCATTTGAGTAAAATTGCTTTCAAATTGCCACACTCCAACTTCCTTTTACAAGCGTATGCAAATTCTGAGTTCAAAAAGTCTAATTGGCAGTTAGTCATAAGCCAAAACTTGTAACCAACTTAAAACATCTGAGATGGACTTTAACGTTGTTTGTGGGGAAACACCCAAGTTTGGTGTATTTGTCGCATACTTTATTCTCGCAAAGTAAATAAAATGAAATTTTCATATTCCGATAACGCCCAGACAATTACCAAGGTTGCAATATGTTTAAATTAAATTGCTTGCTAAGCTAATTGCATTAATTTGTAATGTAATTAAAGATAATAATTAATGTCTATGAGCATTTAATTTTATTCCAAGCTCTAAATTTAAAAATGAAAGCAAGAAATGATGTTTGGAATGAAAAATACCTGAAGATGAGTTCATGCAGAATAATAAGACTTCCCAACCTCATTTACAAAGTTAACGAGCACACAATTTGATTAAAGTTAAATGCGCTATTTGAACTACATCTAATTTTCATAAAGCGCCACAAAAGTGATGCATCCTTTATGCATGAAATGAAGCCATCTCATATCGTGCGGTAAGCGCGTCTTGTTAATTGCACCACATGATTTAATGGTGCGGGGTGATGGGGTTTAACGATAAATAGAACTTTTAAAAAGAAAAACTCTCGATTATTCCCTCTTGCGTCAAAAACCGACTTTTATTCAAATGCGGAAACATTGCATTTGCATTCAACATCTATGCGGCATTCGTCTTGGTGCGATGCGGTGCGGAGGGCTAAATGCATTTAAGCATTTCATATAAGCTTGATAGTCTCAGACACCGCGGCTGCTTTATTTTTGTGCATGGCCAAATAGCAAACGCTGACAGATAAATGCAAGCAGCAGAGTTTATTTGAAAAGTTTTGTGTTGGGGAAAACGGAAATATTAAATATTGCGCCCTTGCTGCGCGCGTTCGCGCTGTACACAAAAGATGAGATATCGCTAAACTATTTTTAATCTCAAATGCGTTTTAACTTCGTTTTTGTTGTATATTTTGTGTGTGAGTGTGAGAAATGCGGAAGGCTGAAGGGATGATTTTTACAAAAGTTGTGGCTTGCTGGTGCTTAACCGCGAAATTGGCTTTATATTGTAGACATTCTGCAAGAAAGGTTCCCATTAAATGCGGTGTATTTGTTTTACGCGATCACACGCGGGGGTGAGCACTGAGTGGCATGCAGTAGCTGTATGCTTGCGATGGAGCATAATTTGTAATCAAAACAACAACATCTTTTGTGGTGGTTGGGTTGCGGCGACTGGTAGTAATATCACAAACTTTAAATGAAATGTGTGTGCCGTTGTTGTTGTTGTTGTTGTTATTTTAAAATGAAGTTAAGAGCTTTTTGTTGTTGAAAGTTGTTACATTTTGCGCATTATTGCAGTAATATGTATTATGATAGGAGAAATTGTAACTTATTAAATTGGAAATGTTCACTGGTTATTAAGCATGTAAATGTCGTTGAAATTTTAATTGTGTATCAACCAAGTTGTACACGATGGTTATAAAATTGTAAGTTCAATTATAATTTATTAATGAAATCCACCATAAATTCTGTGATTCGCATTTGAGTTTTAGAAAGGTAAGCGTTCGTCATGATTTTATATGGGCTATAACTTTTGATTAACATTTTCATTATCTTCCGGCTTAAATCGGATTTATTGTAGACATTAAATTTACTAAGACTGCACTTATCGTAAGCTTTATTGAAATTATTTATTACCGTTGCAGCTCAAATTTAAAACAAAACATTACTTACTTTTAAAGACTGTCGCAAATATTTCGTAACATTCCAACAACCATTTATTCAACGTCTATTTAGTATTTTAATATAGCTTTTTCAAACTGTTTCCCAATGTATTGAAAATTATCCCAAAAATGTGTACAATCTCACGTTCAATGTGGTTTCCCTTGCCAATTAATTTTTTTGGAAGGAATTTATCGCGTTGGAATTTTCTTTGTAATTTAGTGTTCAAGGATTTAAGTGTGTAAGTAAATACCTTCCCTTAGAAGATTTTGTAAACTCACGATGAAGACGTTTTAAATTAATTAAAAAACAATATGCAAGAAGGTACACAGCTAATTTACCTCGCAACAATGTTGTGAGGTTTTGAGAAGCTGTTCATAGCGGCAAAGTGCGAGCATTCTAAGAAAACCCATCCCCATCCCTCACGTTTATGTTACAAAAGTTCATGCGAAAAATGTGACGTTATTGATAAAAGCTCGTTGAATCTTTTAACTTATGTCAAACAATCCATATTGTTCGTAACAATTCAAGCAACAGAAACAAGTATTTTTTATAGAGATCGTCTTTACAAAGAATACTGAGAAGAATCAAAACAATTCTTCTTCTGAAAACTACACAAAATGTTTAAGAAACACAAATGCACAACGGTCAATTGCAAGTATTTTAACAAATAAAATTTACAAGAAATTGCATTTACTTTTCAATCATATCAACATTTTGTAAGCGATACAATTATAGACTGCAATAACTGAAATACAAAACAAAAAAAAAAATTTAATTTTAATTCTCATTCATTAAATGAAATTTTCTAATTCCTAAATATGAATAATTCTGGGATTTTTCAATTTTGTCAATTTCCACGAAAATATGACCTACTCGACAGTAGTATTTATGTGCAAAATACGGCATTTAAACTGCACGAAGTGAAAATATGGTTAATTTTAAATTCTACATCGCATGACCATTTTAACAGACAGAATCCAATTTAAAATCAATTTCTGCAACAAAATTGTCCAAATTGAAATATGAACGCTACATAGCCCTTGATGCTGCCGAGAACTTAATATCAGGCGGCATGCAAAATTGCGACCATGTACACCAGCAACGATCCCAACTAATTCGAATTGAAAATGAAAATCTGAAGAACATGCGAAATCCAATAAAAGTGGTGGGGTACGGCACCGACTTTGTGCGACATCAATTTGTTCGAACTGAATGCCCGCCATCCCGTGTTGATATTGATGCCTTTACGACAACGCATCTTCAGTGCTTCACACACAGGCCACAGCGACATTGAAACTCGCTTGCTGTATATCGAGGTTTCTTCTTTCGCTGGGAGTCAGTGATACGTTTTTATTGCTTACACTTTGCTTTGATACCTTTTTTGTTGTACATGAGAACTCAACACTAATTAGCATACAATGGAGTTGAAATTTTATCTTCAGTATGGGAGGGGTTACAAAAAGTACACGGCAAGAAATGCAAAGTAATTGTTTTTCGACGCACTCATTTAAAAAGGTGTTGCTGTGCGATTGTTGTTAATGAAAATGTGTCCCACAAAGTCTTTTGTTCAATCCACATATTTGTAATACACTTTAATTTTGTTTTGATATAACATTTATGTGGCGCAACATAAATTGTGCCAAAAAGTCTCGCATGTAACTGATTAAATATGATGACGCGACGTGTTCAATTGAAATTAATTCATGCGAGGCGGCATGGGCGAAAAAGAAAGTCTGACGCTGACCTCAAGCCAATAATTTTTTCGTGCGTTATAAATCGTATAAAATGGTACAGCTCAGTTGCCAGTTATACTCTCGATCTGAATTCAAAGTGGTGAGATGGTGACGTTGTGTGGAATGATGACGGTGTGCTCTGCTACCGAATGGGCTGCTGCCTGGGTGATGATGATCGGTGGCTCTTGCGAAGCGGAAAATGGTGGTGTCGCTGGGGAAGAGATGATTGTAAAAGTGTGACATGAATTTAAATTTGTGTCAACGTAACATTATGTGTGTGTTTTTTTGTTGTTGTCATTCGTTCGTTGTTTTTTTTTTTTGTGAATTTTCGAGCCATCACGTCGGACTGAAATTAAAATACAGCATGCACAGATGATATGGGGTGGTGGGGTGGCGGACGCTGACAACGCAGGAGGGTAGCCGAAGCAACAGACGCTTTCACAGTAAATGCGATTTGTGTAGATACAATCTGAATAAAATATGTGATTGCTGATTGTGGCACCTTTGTGAGTTTAACTCGTGCTTCATGGGTTTTTTTTGTTGTCCAAAAAATTTAAAGAACTTTGTTTTTAGTAAAGTTTGATCTAAGAAAACATTAATTTAATTTATTTTTAATGACAAAAATTATTCAAATCTTCTTTTCACTTTTTAATTTTTAAAGCTTAAAGCTTATTATACAAAGAAATGAATATTGTAGATTAATTAATCGATATTCTCCATACCATTATTCATTTAAAATAAAACCTCAATGCACACAAATGAACCAACATTTGTATATGAGTCTAATTATTCAACAAGTAATTTAAATTGCATTGTAATTCATACAATGATATAGCGTAATGCTGCGTGTATTTCCCTAATATGCTTAAGTAATCAACCACAAAGCCACGAAGCTTAATTTATTTCCGCAGTGCGGTTTGTAAAACTATTTGCGTATGCATTACGAGCATATGCACAAAATGCAATCAACTATAGATTCTCGCATATACCACGAATGCATCTACACATCCATTTGTATGCAATTACTAATTTTGATGTTGAGCTTACACCACACGATAGTACCCATACAGCTAACATGAATCTTCAAAATATGAATGCTCAACAATTCACCTAATTGCAACATGTTTTCCTTCACATCTTTAAATGCAAGGCACAATGAAGAAAGGTGCAGCCGTTCTACAACTGCATGCCATGTAACCAAACGTTTTGCATCGAAATAAAATTATGTAATTACCGTAATTAAAATGAAAACTGCATTTGGCGTCCATTTTTTGAATGCAACGTCGTACGCGGTTTAATCCTATGCAAGAAAAAGGGTTTTTTATTATTTAACCAAGCCTGTAATTCAAGTTAATGGCCTCTTTAGTGGTATTGCGCCTTGTTTTATGTAAATTGAGCGCCATTATAGGTTTCATTATTTAATCAAGGTTCAATTAAACTTTTTTTTTATGTTTTTTTAATGGTAATAGATTAAGAAAACGGTGTAATTTTTTTGACATGGCAAATTTGAATAATTATTTATGGCATTATAATATCAACGTTATTATTTGTTTTTCGTAGAACTAAATATAATGGATTTGACAAAGAAGATGTGAAATGAAAAATAAACAAAATTTTGATTGTGTTTAAAAATTTATGATCCATGAGGACAATATGTAATGGAATTATAATCACAAACGCGAACTTATATAAATTCAACATCGGAATGGCATCAAGCTCTAATTGGCGTCAATTGACAATTATTGGGTGAAGTCTGATGGCCAAGAACAATAGAAAAACAAATTCATGATTCATCAGCCATCAATTGAAAAATGAAATCCAATTAAAAATCATATAAAACGGCGGTTAACTGGAGCACACTGGTTGGGCGTGAGTTTAGATTTTTCAATATTTCAATTTTTATGTTGTGAAAATTGTGATGACGATATTTACTCGTCTAGACGTCACACTGTGTCTGGTATGTCGACTTTTAGCCACCACGGCCCTACAGCGCAGCGTCAACCAAATATTTAGACAAAACATTTTGGCAAACAATAAACAGTTGAAATTTTTGAACCGGTGTTTAATAACAAAATATAAAAAGCATGAAGGAATAGAATTAAATACTTTTATATAAATTGCTTAAATCTGGATACATTCAAAACAATAAAGTGATGTGCACTTGAACAAAACAAAATAACCCACGCCACACCAAATTCAGATTTGAAGTGGCGCTCTGTTCAGTACTCATCATCGAGAACGCATAAGATCATAAATTCTAAATTTATCACACGCAACTCAAACAAACATGGTTCACCGAACTGGATGGATGGATGGGAAGAATCGGGCCAGATGCACGCCTCTGCAAATTTAATTTAATAATTATGTGTATTTCTCTGGAATATATTCACTCGCCAGACACCTTTCGAAAATTATGCGCCCGCACAACTTGTACTCACAGTTCACAAATATTGTGATGAATAACTAAACTGAATACACGATGATGTATAAGCGGATTTGCATTTCCCATACAAAGAGTTAATAATTTCGCCCATTTCTTTGACGCTACCAATTTCAATGCGCTTTATTCGCATGCCTTTATGAATTTCATGAATGATGACTAGAGCTTCCATTTAACTAGCTAATGGCAAAATGCATATTATGAGTAACTGTATAGTCCAAAATTCACACTAATCCAATAACAAGGTCTACTATAATACCTGCCCTGCCGAATATGTTTTACATAAAAGAAGTTTAATTCACCAGACGGTGGGATTAGTATGTAATATATGAAAGTCAATGTACCAGCCACTGCAGCTTCCACTCCAATACAAAAGCGTCGCGTTTGTGAAAGTTGCGATTGTGCATAAATACTTTTCGACATTTCTTCGTATAATTTTTACGCATCATTTTCATCTGTTTTTTGTGAGGCACTGGGTACGGTGTATACACATTTCGCCGTGTTTGTACACTTAGCAAGATCGCGTCATCACATAGCGGATGTCGCATGTAGCTTCATACTATACAGTGCGGAGTACTTTGTTACCGGTTTTTTGTGTCGCATTTGCAAGTGGTCCACATCCATGGCTTTTAAGCTAGATGCGAACGTTAGTCGACCGGAACTTTAGCGTCGAGAACTCGCAACAGAGTTCACATAAAGTGCTGTCATCATGCGACTCGCTCATGGACCATGGTATTTAAGAGTTATATTATGTGTGTGAGGATACACTATTGTTATGCAGATGGGAAATTTGAATGACAAGAACATTGTACGAAATGACGGGAAAGTTGATCGTTAAAATGTATTGTCCGAAATGATTTCAATGGATTCATGACGTGCTCGCATTTTTGTTTATTGTTTATTGTCATTAATTGATTCATAACGGTGTGTTAATTAGGGAAATTCGGGGCTCATGTTTAAATTTACTGGCAATTATTTACGTGTAGTTACAATTGCATCAAGTTCATGGTGATTGGTATTTGGTTTTCAGTTGTTTTTGTTTGCATACTGTTATCTGAATACATTAATATAATAAAATTTAAAGTGTGTCCGTCGGTTTGTCGACAAAGCTTGATTGAATTCAGAGAAACATTTTTTTTTATGTGACAATATTCATTTAATTATTTTAACTGCATGTTAATTTTTATTCGCTCTAAAAAGCTTTGAGATTTATGTTGAAGAATATTGCTATGGGAGTTCCATGCAATCCCACTTGGAAGTACGATTTATTATAATTAACACGAGCAGCAGTTAAGTTTTCTCTTCTCAAATGTATGCGCTTAAAAATGTTGTTTAAAGTAAACAAAATATTATGTTCATTACTTTTGCCAAAGAAATGCATTTTTCCTAAACAAAAGTGCAGCAAATTACATTTTACCATCTTATAAATAATCCGCTATATATAGAAAGCGATGTTTTTGAAAGCATGCGAGCTGCCAACTTGTAAATCTTAAGTAATTCTGTAGAAGGGCACCTAACCGTAAGATAAATGCATCTTCATCCCGAAGGATTGAAAAGAAGTTACCATCTCATTTTTGTCGACATATAAACCGTAAATAAACAAGTGTATGTGTGTTTGCAATGTGGACCATAAATGTAAAGAATTTTTTGCTACAGCGTTGAGCATCCTGCGCTGTATAGTGAGGATGCTTTTTTTATCATAAATTACAATCGCTTGACTACAAAGATAGATGAGTGTACATATAGCTTTGAAACTGTGCAGCAGTAAAAATTGCTCATTGAATTCAACACTGCTGTATAATACAGCGATACTTGTGTGTTCATCTCCTGGCACACCGGTGTACGTGTTTGTCTGGATAACTACATTTATACATCCGAGTAAATGTTTTTGCACCTTTTGCATAACGTGCGTCTTCATCTTGTTGTGGATAAAGTTACATTCAATAGTGAGAATGTAATATACATAAAGCATATGCATTCTAAGCTTTCATTACACAACCATTCATATTCAAATTATTTTCTAGTTTAAATTCTATTACCGTACGCCATAATATTGGGGCGTGAAGTACTCTAATAACCGTTTTTGAAGCAGTCGTACAACATGGTTGAAACGGGTGCAAAATGGTGGTGGGAATAAAATTGCATAATTTTATTTAACGGGATAAGGACGAACTGGACGGCACTTGGTGCCATGCTTCGCCTGTAGCCGTGTGTAGTTTATAAGCTCTTTACTGTCGTATGTGTGTGTGTATGTTTTTCATGTGTAGAATTGAATTCTAAGCGACATTTTAGTCACACTTTGAATATGTAAATGTAATTTGTAAATTGACTTTATGGGATTTATTCAAATTATACACTTTACGGGATTTTAAAGTGGATTTTCCTGCGTGAGACAGTTAATTCAGTTTAATCCTCTGGCGCATGCAAGCAATTTACACTTGAAGGTATTTTACTGCTTAAGTTTAAATTTAAAACCTTTGCTGCTTTTTTCATAATTAACCAATTCTTTTGTAATGGTTTTGAGGAGACTGTCATTTTGAATAATTTCATTAATCATTAGCATTTTTTTTATAAAGTAAAGTGACCAAAATGCAAAATAAAGTATAACTGTTTATGTTCAATAATTGTCGGCATAAAATTACAGGAAATGGCGGTCACTTCAAACAGTCGTTTCCTTTTTTTCATTTGAAATACGAAAACAGAAAAAATCACTTAGTTTTCCTTAAACATCTCCTATTTTCTTTGCAGTCCATTTATTTTTACACTACACAAACTCCATTGCAATTAACAAGGATAATTTTCGAGGAAGGGCTTTTGATGTTCCGCAAAATTAGCTGACATTTGAAGTAACTTTTTGCAAACAGTTTAATTAAATATGCAATAGAGTGCCAGACCAAGTGAAATCAACTTTTAAATTTCCGTTGCATTTTTCAGAAAAACGTTGAATACAGGCTTCGTTTGAAAAGGTATAAGCTAGCTTGGAGTATAACTGTGTAACTGCGCACATACGAAACATGGTTGTTTCAAGGAAAGTTAATTTCTTTTGTCGTGCTTTGCCAGACTGCAATTAATTAAAATTGCTCAATATTAAGCTTATGTTGAAATTTTATTACCGTTCGTAATTATTTTATTAAATTTAAATTACTATTTGCCATGTTGGGAACCATTAAATATTGCAGTTCCGGATTAACGTTATGAATTACAAACTTATTTTCGGTGTATTCGGCAATTTAGCAGGAATTTATTCTATTTTATAATCGCTTTGATTTAATATTTTGCAAATGAATTAAAATAGAATGATAAATGATTGAATTGAGATATGTTTTAATGCTTCAGAAATATTTTCGTAAACACATTAAGCAAATATTTTTAGAATATGTGTTCTAAACAAAGAACTGTAAATACGCAACTGTTTACTCGCGCAGTTATAAACAAAACTGCAAAAATGTGTGGGATTCAAGCACGAAATATGAAATCATCATTGATTTATTTTATTGCTTTAAAGTTAAACTTAAATCCCACCACGTGATGTCATCCCCATCCCCATAAGCGCATGCACCATACCAAATTGATCGAAGCTGCTGTTCATTTCCAATGGCGTATAATTTTACATGAAAAGTTGTCTTTTAAAGTATTATTCATTGCTGCAAATGTCCGACTGGGGAGGAATAAAACTTTCTAAATTTATTCAACGTGTTAGTATGCGCAATATGAGTACGATACGGCGTCCACAGTTTTCTCGTTTAAATGTACCTTAGTTAGTCCATAATTTATAAAAAACGAGCTTGAAAATGAAGAAAAAAAAACAAAGCAAACATTTTAGTAACCGTAGTTAATTTAGTAATAACTATTAACTAGCCTCATTTACGCGTATTGTTAGAAAATTGTTTGTGTTAAATTATTTTGGGCAATTATTCAGTTTTCTTCAACCTCAGTAATATCATTTAATTTACTTTCATATGTGAGAAAACTTTTACTTTTCACTTATTTTATTTGCGCACACATAATACGAAAACATGTGCCCATCAGAGAGTTGATAAGCGTCTCACGTCTGAGAAAATATGAAAATTGCAATCTCCTAATGCCTATACAAAAAGCCACATTAACAATTAAAACGTCTGATGCACACCACTGACACACAAAGATGCGCAATCAACACAAACTTAAGTTTTAGCTGCAATGGCTGGTTAACTTAAATGCTGCAGACTGCAACAATGGACGCGCGGGAATATTACCCAGGCTGGGTGAAGAAAAACAAAACATTAATGTTACAAGACGTTAAATGCTCATCATCTTTCAAATTGAACGAGAGAATTCCATTGAAGTCAAGTTCAATGCGATGGCATCGTGGGTAAATGCTGCTGCAGTAAAAGACTTTTACGGTCCAATTCAAATTGCATTCGTCGCTCTTTATTATGGGTTTTACAGATGGTGGAGCAATGAATTTCATTACTGCAGCCGCGCATCTGCTGCATTTAGCCTCGTTTTCTGCGTTGACGTGGCTGCATCTTTCGGATTTAAAATGAATCCGAATTATTGGTCATTTACCTTTTGCAATTGATTTCACATATAATGAGATGTGGTCAATTCAGAATAATATTCAATACGGCGAATTCCAATTTTATAATTTTTAAGCCGCACACATGTGGAGTAATGGGTTTTCTAATATGCGGGTAATCACTCAATTTAATATCTTCGACTAATTGCATGAGACCAAGACGTGATGAATCATTATAATAATAATATACAAAACCCGATGTAGCTGCACTATAATTCAATTCATAACCCGATATAAGCAGATGTTTGATTAATATATCAGATGAGCAGTTATATGATTGTCCTACTTATTAAAGTTCTCTCTCTGTAATACAGTTAAGTGCCTACATAAAAACTTTAAAGTTTAAGCTTTATCGTAAATGTGCAATGGACGCTCACTTGCTTATGAAGGTGCAATTAAATTGAAATTAATTGGAAATTTCTGCAATGTTAATTATGTGCGGCTCGGCGTCATCAAGAAAGTAACACAACATTTCGTTTTATTTTTTAATTATATTCCTAGCTAGGTTTATTCATTTTTGTTACTTACCTTTGTAATAGTTCTAGTGCGCCTTTTTTATGTAAATGTGTAATTTATGTTTGCAAAATGCAGTAAGTAGTGCAGCTGTGCAGTTTATGCAAAAAATGCATTTTCCCACTCAATGTAAAATATATGGGTGTGAAATTCTAAAGCATATTGGGGAGTTGAAATTTATCGCATCCGCAAAATGTTTCTTTATAGTTTAAATACCTACATCTTTAGGGAAAATTGTTGCAATGGATACAATTTTTTAAACTCTTAAATTTTCTTTTAATTTGTTTTGATTTATTTAAATTTAAATGTAGAAATTAAAAGCCACCACCACACTTCAACTAAACGATAGAATGAATAAGGTTTAATAATAATTCGATCAAGAACACAAGTTAAATTAATTTCTGCAATAAATGTTGTTTTAAAAATGTAATTATAAAATAATTATTTAAATCACTGTTTAAGTTGAAGTTTACAAAAATTACGCATTTATTAATTTTTGATTTCTTTAAGACGTTGAATGTTCCTTAAATTGGAAAGCTGAATTTAATAATATATTGCACGCCCTTGGCTAAAATGTTTTCGCATTTATTTAATATTCCCGGCTTTAATAAATCTGCAGGTTTAAAAAAATTTACAGTTCTCAAACATTACAACGCCATTTTACGAAAAAAAATTGAAGCAATTCATTAATTTTGCTTGATTTCTTCTCTCTGATAATTAATGTACCTTTGCCATCTCTAAAGTCAAGAAAACTATTATTTAAGCAATATAAATAAAGCAATTTTTTTTATAAAGTCATTTGTGCCGTTATTCAGTTGCCATAAACATTTTTGTACTTAACTATGAGTCACAAAGAGTTAATAACATTTTGCATCCACCGCATGTACAAGCACAGCAGTATCACCGAACCATTCGAGAACATACATTAAATTTGCACAACGTACAAATCTAGGACAACCGACATTACACGCCACACACACACACACACACATCAAATGCATAGCAAAATTTCTCTCCAAGAATTCGCCACAATATTTCATTGAACTTTGTAAATGTATATTCAAAATGTTAAGAGTTAAGAGTTAAGACTTATAACCACATAAGCAGCAGCGAATATGCCATATAGTTATACTTACCTACATATTATGTTTACTGATGTCAGTTTCCTTTCACATTTTCTGTTACAGTTATAAGCATCACAACGCGAGTAGCGAGTACACTCAGCCCCGCCACAGAGTTGCGCAATATACGTGCGGTGTGTGTCTTAACAGGTCGTGTCGTCACACTTGCTGCCATCAGCCAAACAACAACAAAACAACAACAAAGCTGCTCAATTAATCTCTCCGTTATCGGCGGTTAAAGAGGCATCGCGCAACAAACACCAAAACAGCGCCATCAACAGCAGCTCTGCAACAACATAACAAGTGGTTTAACCGAAACAGTTGCACTTATGAAGTTAAATCGAAATTAACTATAACTGCGCGAAGGTGAAGAACAACACACAACAAGAACATTATTTTAAAGACTTGCAAAGTGAACAAAAACAAACTGCTTAATACAACAATACCGAAAATACACTGATAACATCGCAACAGCAAACCACACAAAATAAATATGAAGAAGAAGGGTGAGGCGGTTTTGCTCCGTTATAATGATCGCGTAAGAACCTCGAGTATTGGGGCAAATCAAACAATGGCGAGAAGGAGAACAAGTGCTGGCGCTGCTGCAGCTTTTTCAGTACAACGACCACCATCACGGACGGTCCTGCTGATTGCGATCGTTTTTGTTACTCATGCGATGCTGATTAATTTAACAAATGCCATGCCAACGGATGCTGGTGAGTACTTTGAAAATTTACCGTCGATTTATAGATTTCTTGTCGTCGCGCATAGCCAACATTATTGTTTAGAAATTGCGGCAACTACACGAGTTTGTGTCGTAGATGCATTATGCAATGACGTTTTTTTTTAAGTTAGTACACACTTGCACGTCAACACAACATAATTTATTGCAATCGGAAAAGTTGGACGTGATATTTCGGTGAAAGCAAGTGCAATAACTCAGAGCATTATCATTGTTCAGGAACAAAAAGAGCCATTTGAATTTTCAAGGTCAAACATATTGTAATTTGGCTAAATTCATTGCTGAAGCTTTTTGCACGCTTTAAATTTTAAATTTAAAAGCTTTTATCTAAAACATGCCGTTTAATTGAGCATTCAAGGTGTTAAATATAAATAGCTTCAAGGTCAAATTTGAGTTGTGCATTTAGAGAAAATATTGTAAAAAGTTGTTAATTTACTCCCCTGCCAACAAAAATCTGTTTTAATGATTTGAATTTTAAAGTAAAAAGCTTAACTATGGTGAATACGGTACGGATTAAAACAGTAATACTTCGTAATGCAAGTCTTGTTATGTTCTTCAGCGTAAAGTGTAAACCACAATCGATAATAATTCTTAAATTCGGGAGCAATGATCGATTTATTGACGTAAAAGAATTGAAACGTGTGATTTTGCACATTCAACTGTCACTGCTACGACACTTGATGTTTATTTCACTTGAAATTTGAATTTACCTGAACAATCCAACACAAGGCAACAAAGGTGGGCGCTTTTACAGTTTCTCTTGATGTTTAATGGTCAATTAGAATCCAAGAACTTGTATAGATTCGCTGGACAAAAGCACTTTGCATTCGAAACAATTCCACAATGTGACAGGTATTTCACTCGGCCGTGCGAGGTATGAGAAATTCATACGGGCATAGTTTGTACTTACGACTTACATTGTGCATTGTAAGCGTTGTACCGATACTTATTCCATACATAAATACTGTAGTTATGCCACAAAACACTCTATTGTACATGTTTAATATGGGTTCAAGGTTGATGTATATTTCGGAATTGTTTTAACGTAAATCTTGTGTAAGAGACTCTTCGTGTTTTGCATTCATTAAAGTTGACAACGTTTGCCATATACATCCAAATAATATTCATATACCATAGGTGAGTGGTGGAGAGCTGGCCAGCAGCAACATTTCATGTGATAACATTGTGTTTTATGTTTGGATGCATTAAGTCCTTGCATATGCCACTTTTTTGCAGTCATCAGCATATTAAGTTTCAAGTGGCACAACAGCGCAGCTTTAATTTCATTGAGCCGGCTCTGCTGCATAATATTCCATGCCGTTTGCATAAACTTGAATATTTGTGCAAGCTGCAACATAATGCACTTGTATTATTGTCAGACAGTGCTGAATTGCAAAGAGATTAAATGATTATTTATCATGCTCGAAACAGAAGTTGAATCCTTAAATTTTATTTATTCCGTTGGTGGCATTTTAGTCTACAGTTTATAAATGAGCATAATCCATCCTTGACACCAAGTGCTCGCAAAAAGTGTGAAAAACAGCCAAATATTGTTAAATCCAATTATCCCTGTTAGGCGTTTTCCCAACTCAAAACAAAACACTTCATTTTTTTGGTCAAAATAAAAGGTGTTACTCCAACGTCTAAGGGTTCATCCGTAATTAGCATTCAATTAGCATATTCAAGCAGCTTACAATTATCGTTCATTAATCCAATCTTAAAAGATAAATGCGCCTGCAGCTTTGTTAGTTGCTACGCATTTATGAGGGCTCAAAGTGCAATCTTAGAAAATGTACAACAAACTTTGAAGCACCATACTATTAATTTAAGTAGATTAATGCAGGATGAGGAAGTTTCCAACACACTTCCACAATCTGTATACTTTGTACACAATTATTATTATTATAATGCTCATTACAATATAATTCCAATTGGATACGTAATTAAAGTACCTACACTTGAAGTATAACTGCGCCCTTATTTCCAAGAAGCTTTTATACATCTTGCCGGATTAAAACGTTTTATATTGTGAAAAATTCAAATTCAATTCGAATTATACAAGTTAGCGCAGCATTTCGCGATGTCTGCCATCTTGCAATCTCTTGTAAAATACAATACACAACTGGTTAGTACTTCTTAGCATTTCTATGTTCGCATTTATTGCCAACAGTGCTTGCAGTTTGAGTGGCGAATAATTATCCAAAGCGAACACTGAACCGCTTAAGATTTTAACTCTCAAAACATTTGGTGTGTGCAAATTAATCTTAAACGAACATGAAACCCGCAAATGAGTTCTATCTCTCGCCGTAATTAATTACATTGTTCTTGCTGCATTTTGGCCTCACACTGGAGAGCTGGAGCTTGCAATGCTCACAACTAACTACTAAACTTTTGTAGTCGAAATGGAATACATTTTCAAGTATAATTAACTTCACTACTGTATTCAGTGTTGCCTCCCATATGGCTGCGTAAGTTCTCAATCAAATAAATTACACTCAAAGATGCATTCATCTGCGAGCTACAATTATAATTTGCTGCAAATAAATCAAATTTAATTATATTCGCATGGAGCACAGTTAAAGTTTTGCATAATTACCCACACTATCTGTTTGAGTGTTCTTCTCCTTTAAGACGTGCTTTAATACTGATGTTAGAACAATGAAATTAACTTTAAACTCACTGTAAAAAAAAACCCGTAAGAGTTTGTTTAGGCCTTAAAATATTTCAAGGTTAAGGTGTGTTTCAGTCATTGTTCATTAACAATTAAAAGCAAACAGCCTAGTTTTGAAAGTAAAAGCTGTTTTTTTTAAATTTTAAGTCATGTGTCATCATCGCCAATATTTGCACGTCAATGGAACACAATCTTGAATAAACATCCCAAAACAGTAATTTGTGTTTGTTTGGAATATTTTTAATTTTTTGTGATTTTAAAGTTTTATTTTCGTCGAATCTTATTTAAATAAGAGCCCAAACCCACACCTTAAAAATAATTCTACGCCTTGACCTTTATTACGTATAATGTTTGCATGATATTGAATAAGGCAAGTCGGAAGAAACCTGATTTTTGAGGCAAACAAAAACTGTTGCATTCGCCATCCCAAAAACTTTATCATCTTTTACGTTCAAAGTTTTCTCCTCCTCATTGTCGAAGCATTCTTTCAACGGCGTTCATTTAACAATTTCATTTCATTTCTACAAAACGATTGTTTTTTTTTTTGTTTTACCGCAGCAGCGATGAGCAACCGCATTCGCCACACAAAATAGTCATTCCCGCGGTTCAACTCAAAAAGCTGATAGAAAAATGTGAAGGTCAAATGACGTGAGCTCTGCTAATTTGTATTGTGTGCTCGTAACTCGTAAGTCGTACCGATCACCTGCGCTGCATATGCAAATGAGAATATGACTTTATGATGCCTATAAGTGGTTTGCGAGTCGCACGTATATGGAAATTATTCTTTTGTATGATAAACAGCTGCTGAGTTGTGAGCTGTAACTACGACTCAAGAAATTAACAGTCATTTTAAGTATGTGTAATTCACATATCACTTATGCGCAGTTTTATTTGCAAGTAAGGCTTAAACAAAATAAAGTACACGCGGTTTATTATTTGCTCAAGAATAAATACCAATTTTTACTGTTCATTTTTTCGCCAAACATGATTGTTTCATGTTGCATGTTTAAAATCAAAAAGTCACTCAATTTTACTCATTTTTATTTTTGCGCAAAAAAAAAGTAAAATAAATGTAAACGAATGCTGTGTGTGTTTCGATTGGTGATTGATTTACAACGAGCGTTTTGAAGTTGTAAATTGAAACAACACTGATATAATATATGTTCGTTGAAAATGTCATGTAATACTTTGCAAAATCAGAGTATCTATGGCAGTCTGAAATGACAACAAAATACGGAGCAAATTTGAAATTGAATGCTCAAAGTATTTCCACGTACAGCTTTGAACTTGTTTTCTTTGTTGATGGTGGAAGGTAATACTCAAAATGTGCTATTTGCGTTTATTTTGCAGAGCTCAAAGTAAAAGGTATGGATTTGCGAAAGTACATCACTGATGCATTGACAAGACTGCATTTCTTTTCAGGGTTTTAGGACAGCGGTACATAAAACGAGAATTCCCATCCAAATCACATGAATGTGAATCAAACATTTAGCAGAGCTTTTTGAAGCTTTCATCTACGATAAATTTCTCAAATTTTATTTGATTTTTTGTTTTGCAGTAGCAAGTTTTTCATGTCATGTATGTTGACTCAATCAAATATGGTATAATAATTTGCAACTACTTTGTAGTGGTAAAACTTTAAAGGGAAATAACGACGAGAGGAAAATTGTGTTTATTTTCAAACTTTAATTTCAATAATTTATAATCTATGTTAAGTAATCCGTTATCCTCAAAAATTCCAAGTCTCCCAAGTCCTGCGTATGTAATTTGAGCAAAGAAGAAACAATACCATATCCTTCTACTTGGGTAATTTGACTCAACAATTACTTGCCATTCATACCCGTAGAGTACGAAGCCCGACTTTAACTATAGTAAGTTCCTACATGCATAATTAAAGCGCAAAAACACTTGTTTCGTTAACCTGCGCTGGTACGATAGCAACTTTAAGAAATTGCTCAATGTCATTTGAGGTCTTGTAGTTGGAACACACGTTGACTTGCCGCCTGCCTCACTCACACCCCATACCGACGTGCACCGCAACCGGAAAAACCACACACCTTGACTGCGTGTTCGTTCATTCAGAAATCAGAATATGCACACACATTTAGCATGCCACTCTTATTGTTATGTTTTTAATTTGTTATACACAATTCATTAAAATTTCTTGCGGTTTCTTAACACATTACGAGTATAATAATTCCACGCACAAAAAATACATTGCCCCAAAAAATCTCAGTTGGTAAATTGAAAATTGATCAAACCAAAACATCAATAATTGGACACAAATTTTATGCAAACAAGCTAAGCAAGTTGCAACCATAACTGTTGTGATTTTGTATGCAAATCGTTTTAATGGTTCCCCAATTATGTAAACCCAACACAAAACGACAAAAAGAGTGCAGCGTCAACCATTTGGATGGGGCAGACAGACGAAATTAAAATCGCGTTTCGTTTGGTCAACTTTTCCGCCTTTACAATTAATGCATGAACATTTTTTTTTTGAACGCATCAAAATACATTATGATGGGCAGCACATTTTTTAATGCTAACTTGTTATGTATATATACGCAAAATGCTGCACATTATTATATTTTACAGCAACGGCAACATCAACCAAAACTCATTTTCTCTTTGATTCCACAACGTTTTCTACAAATTCAACGGACGCAACGCATTAATCAGATTGGATAATTATTTAATTGCAAACGCGCCTCAAAGGAAACTTTGTGCAAAGCAGCGCAGCACAGCGCACACACAAAAGTGAAAACACTGGCGGTTTTGCTCATATTCGAGCTGCAATAATGTACAATATTTCGCGTAGCTATTAGCTACTCGCATTGCTGGCGCAACTTTCTATTGGCTGCTTCAGTTTCATGTTTCGGCGTTTCTGAAAATTTTTATGAGAAATATGCGCTTTGTTTATTTAAGTTTTACATTCAATTTGTGCAGTTCGATAAAACCGAAATTCATTGTTATGCAGCATACACAATTGGCTTTGCTTGTTTTTGAATGAGCTATTGCCTATTGCTTTATGCGGACAAACACAAACAATTAAAACTATACAGCAGCACGTTAATTTCGTTATGTAAATACATAATTATGTCATCCAAATTTCAAACCACAAAATGTGCACCCACAAAATTTGAGTCTTACCTGCTGCATAATATTAATCTAAGCATGTAATTGCGCACGTCCAATCCCAAATTGCACGCAATAACTCAAATTTTTGGCTTATTTTTACGTATGCATTGCGTAATTCATTAAAATTCGAATAATGTTCTAACAAGTGGAGTTGCAGCCTACAGGGCGATTTAATTTAGGCATGTCAATCACAAAAGTCAATCATTATGGGGCAATAATTAATTAATTGAAACGCATTTAACACGACATGATTAAACAATTTCATTTGATTGCTTCACGATTCGTTTTGGCTACAACGACTGGAGTGCTGCCATGTATTGGAAAACGCGGAAGGTATCGTTGGGCAATAAAAGACTTTTAATTCAACGCACCTGTGCTTCCATTCTCCATTTTTGGATTGACTTTTAATTTTATTCAGGTGTTACAGTATTTTAATTTCTATATTTAATTTAAAATTAAATAAAATTTCTTTGAAAAGGATATTTTAATATCGGCAACAAAAAAAAATACATTTATACAAACTCGATCATTTTAAGGAATATAAAAATATTGTAATCTGTCTGACAAAAATGAAATGCATTTAAATTTCCTTTGAAATTTATAAAATTGGCTAAATTTTAAAACTTAATCAAAAAAGATCATCAGCTAAAGGTTGATCACCTCTGATCACTGAACACAAGAAACAGCTGTTAAACTCATATGAAATGGTAAATGCCAACTGCGGTTGCGTAAATATTTACCAATAAGTTGACCAAACATTAAATTGTTACGCAAATCTTTAACCGCTTCCACACAGTCGCAAATTGCAAATTATTTATTTAAAATCTTATTCCACTATGCGTGTCTGAATACAAAGTTGCTTGAAGTGGCATATTCATTTTAAAATAAACATCCATTGAAATTCAAGGAATTATGGTCAGCATTTCGGCAATCCAATTCAATGCGGCGAAAATTTGTTGCGCACATCTACCCCCGCCCACATTGCCGAAAGCTTCCATGCGAAAGCTTTGTACCCGCGCGATTGCAAAACTTGCAATGTCCGCGCAACGTGACATCTTGACGATCGCACACAATACAATTACAAATAATTACGATCGACGCTGTGTAATTATTTTAATGAGCCATGTGATCAGCCCCATATGACGCGACGTATAAACTTGAGAAGCTTGCGTATACCTAAACTTCACTTATGTTGCGGAGGGCAATCAAAGAATGATCGCGATCTTTTGCACGTACTATACATATACGAGAATGCTATATGAATATGTTTATGGTTATGGAATAAAACGCACGACCAACTGCACAATAAAGCGCAAATGGAATTCAATTCACGGCAGCAGCCTGCTGGAAAATCCGTTATAGCTCTTTACCTAACGATCGCGAATGATCGCGCCGAGTCTGTGTCAGTCGGTCATCCAGCTCTTTGCCAGCCTTCTTTGTTCTTTGCAATATGTGTGGTTGTTTTTGTTGTTGCTTGAGTGGTTGCGCCTCAACTGCAGCGTGTTCAGTTTTCTTGATCGCGTCTTTTTCGCTATTATTATTATTATTATTATTATTACTTTGTTTGTTTGTGTTCTCGTTTGGTTGCGAGCACAAGATCGTTGCTGTTTAGCAGTTTCATGCCTCAATTGCGATCCAACAACGCAGTAGCATCAGCTTACTAACTCTTCATGCAACAGCAATTACCATTAATTAATTTTACATATGCACTTATTGTTTGTAATTTCAAATGTGCACATGCGGTCGTAATATGAAATCAATGGCATGCGAATTAAATGTTGACTCAGGTGTAGCCCGGAATTGAGTGCAACGATCATGCGGACGCAGTCCACTTCGTATGTGAACGTAACACATGCAAATAATGGAACCGGAAGAAAATTGTAAATTGCTTTTGTGAAATGTTTAATTTTCTCTTCTTCATTATATTTTTTTATTTTTGTGAGATTGAATCATCTCTGACCACCGACCAATTATAGTGTATGATAATGAAAACGATCTCTCTTTGTGGGTTTCCGCTTCCTCGCCATTTTAATTCAACTGGAATTTCGTGTTTGGTATGTTGCGATCCCCGATCACTTGACGAAAAACCAGTTTATTTAGTTGCATGCAAATTTTTTATTTTTGAACTTTTATTTTTATTTATTGACAATCCACTTGATCTTTACTTAGTATAAAATAGAATTGTAAATATAAGTCATGAGTCGTGATCGTGTTGCGTATTCCGCGTGAATATAAATCAGCAGCTACTTAAAGCATTCACACCAAAACAACAATTAATACTCTAATGATAATCAGTAATCACGAACAGTGATCCAGAGTCACCGTGAACACAAGAGCACATGGAGACCTCAACTCAAATTTAATACTGTTTGTATATTGATTACGAAAATATATGGTCAATGAGGACGCGCCCTCAATTCACAAAAAATATTATTCGATGACTTATTATTTACTCTCGATTTTCTTCCATGTCGGATGTGACCTCGAAAACATTTAGTGGTGGAATACTATTTATTTGTTGTTTCGAAAGTACACACTCCGACAAATCCGGCAGTGTGGCCTTAAATTAAAATAGAAGTCGCAATAAAATGAATTCGCCGCACATCAATAAATTATTAAACTCATAATTATGTCTCTCCTGTTTCATTTAAACAGACCCACCAACATACTGCGAACACTTGCGTAGTGCGGAGTCTCGTCGTGCCAAAGCCCTAGCCTCACCACGCAGTCCATCCCGTGTACGCGTACCAAAATGCACCCAACTGGGTGATTTTGAGCCCGTCCAATGCTCCAATGACCTCAACGACACCTCGTGCTGGTGTGTGGACGAGTACGGCATCGAAATACCGGGAACACGAGGCGAGGATCACAACCTCAACTGCAGCAGCACAGCTCTCGACAACGACAAATGCTCTGCGGTGTCATGCCGCATGTTTTGTCCGTCTGGATTTGCACGCGATACACAAACTGGTTGTGCCGTGTGCAAATGTCGTGATCCATGTGCTGGTGTTGAATGTCCCGGAGGCTTGGCATGCCAACCGCAGGAGGTGAAATGCAAGCGGGAACCATGTGCACCAATTCCAACATGCAAACATGCACGTAGTTTGTACGAATTCTGTCCAGCAGGTCAACCGCTGACAATCGCAGATACCCCGCGACCGTTTTTGTGTGGGCTGGAGGAGGGTAAACCCCAATGTCCACCAATGTACAAATGTTTGGTTGAGAATGGCAATGATTATGGTGTCTGTTGTCCAGGAGCAATCGGTTTCAAGAAGAGTGGAGAGTGCCCATCAGTGGATGCCATTCAAGTTTCAGATGCAAGTGGTCATCTTTGCGGAATGCCATGCGCTCATGACCTTGAGTGTCCCAACATGGAGAAGTGTTGCATGGGCGTTGGATGTGGTCTCAATTGCCAACAGCCAGGAAATCTAACAACATGCCATCAGGCGCGTATGCGATCAGAAAACATGTCCGTCAATGATCGTGAGGGTCGCGGCTATATTCCAGAATGTGCTAATGCCGGTGGTAAGGGACCGTTCCGACCAAAACAATGCTCACGCAATGGTTTGGTATGCTGGTGCGTAGATCCCAAAACTGGACACAAAATTAAGGACACAATGAGTGCTGCAAATATGGTGGACTGTGATGAAGTTGATAATTTGATTGCTCGCTCTATTGGCCGCAGTGCTGACATGGCACAGCGATGTGACCAAAATAATTGTGCTGCAGTTTGTGAGTACGGCTTCAAAAACGACCACAATGGATGCCCATCGTGTGAGTGCTCGGAACCGTGTGAAGGTTTTCAATGTCCAATGGGTTCTCATTGTGAGGTTGCTAAGGATGCGTTGTGTGCTTCAGGATCTGTGTTGTGTGCATCAGAACCAGTGTGCAAGCCCGATCTAGTTTACTCCAATCCCTGCTCAGTTGGAACTCCATTGACTGACAATGTTACCAGTGAGATCTTGTTCTGTCATCAAGGTTAGTTTTAAAATTTTGTTTCATTTAAATAGAATTTAATCGCAATCGTAATTTAGATCAATCCGAAGGCCGAGCATTCCAAGCAAAATCCTTTTTCGATGTTGAAGACGATACTTACAGCCGAGCAATGACCAACAAAATTATGTGCCCAAGCGAATACGAATGTACGAAGTTGGCAGGAGAGGTACAGCATGTATGTTGTCAACGACGCACTGATCAAAATGAGGAGACTGGAGAACACCAACAAACAAGTAATTGAAACGTTTCTCCTTTTAAAATCAAAACCGTTGGTTTCCTTATTGCTTTGGCAACTTCCCTCATTTCTAAATTGTTTTCAAAATGTTGACTGTTTTGGAGTCTCTGCAATAAATGAGTAATTAAAATATTATATTTAAACAGTGTGCGAGTATTTGCGTGACTTTGCTGAACGAATGGAAGGAACAGAAGAGGGTATGGAATTAGCCTTGTCTCCTCCAGTTTGTACAAAGACCGGATCCTATGAACCCATGCAATGCAAATCTCGTAAAATCAAGGTCAACCGATCAGAACAGCGGCAATTCCTTGAACAAAATAATATACGACAAATGAGAAAATTGTTGGGCCGCAAGAAACGAAGCGAAAATTTGCAATTAACTCGTGTCGATACGGATAACTCGGCTGGAATACAAGGACGAAGTGCCAAGGTCATTGATTTCTCAAATGGAGCTGGACTTCAGAGTATTGAAAAGATTGATGTGAAGGACTCAACAAAACGAAACCAATTGCCTGACATCGTCGAAATGGAAGTGGAGGAGTGCTGGTGTGTGGATGACTTTGGTACTGAAATTCCCTCATCTAAAGGAGCCAACACTTCAATGGACAGTTGTGTCAAGTATGATCGATTCTATTTTTATTTCATACATTTCAGGAAGCAATACATTTTTATCGTAATCCCCATCACTTATTTTTAGATTGCGCGAATCTTTAACATGTTTAGATTTAACATGCCGTATGGGATGCGAGTACGGATTCATCTTGGACCCACAAACCAGATGTCCCGCTTGTGAATGTCGTGACCCGTGTGACAGTGTTGACTGCCCATCCGGACAAGAATGCCGAACCGTCGAGGTATCATGTGAAGGCGAATACTGTCCACCAGTACCAGCATGTCTTCCACGTAAGCCAGGCCAGTGCCCTTTTTTGGTACCACCCGGTTCCGATGACTCCCTGACAAATGAATGTGACTATGAATGCCGTTCCGATTACCATTGTGATGGCGCCAAACGTTGTTGCTCCAATGGTTGTGGAACTCAATGTGTTGATCCTGAATTAAAAACGGCATGCCAGCATTTGCAGACAATCCAGTTGCACCAGGCTACTGAATTGGGATTGCCCGGCAAAGACAAGTTCATTGTTCAGTGTAACTCACAAGACGGCAGTTACAAACCAGTCCAATGCGCAAAAGGTGAATGCTGGTGCGTGGACTCACAAGGCAATGAAATTACAGGAACAAAGACGTCAAAGGGCCAACCAAATTGTGATGCCGTACAAATTCGTAATGATTGTCCTCTTTTAAAGTGTCATTCGTGTGAGCATGGATACGCAAGTGATGATAATGGTTGCCAGACTTGTGAATGTCGCGATCCATGCAAGGAAATCACTTGTCCAGGTGGCGAGGAGTGTCATTTGATAAATATTGAATGCATCAACTCGCCGTGCCCACGAATGCCTATTTGCGTGCCAAGACGGGATTCCATATGCTCAGAGGGGGGTGATCCGCTGAGGTTGAGTGGGCGAGAGGTTTCATGCGGACCACAATCAGATGCTGAGTTATGTCCCACCACACATACCTGCCAATTGGAAACGAGTATTAAGCGAGGAGTATGTTGTGCCAAATCAAGTAAGTTCATTACATTAGTTTCATGGTAGGGAGGCTCGAAAGTTATTATTAATATTATTTGTTACTAGGAGACGTTTGCTTTGAATCAATTGAGAGTGATTGTTTGGTTGGAAATAAGTCAACTGATGCAGAGGGTTCATTGAAGAAGTGGAGATTCAGTCCCATGTTGAATAAATGCGTTCAAGTTTTGACAAAAATTGATGCAGCCTCTTGTACCAGCAAGAATTTGTTCCATAATGAGCAAGCATGTACTCAAGTGTGTCCCTGTAAGTTGTTGACAAAAAGTAATTATATTTGAAATAATAAATAAATCAATTCCTTGCGCAGTGCTTTCACAGTGTGAACGCCTCCGTTTGAAGAATTCTATGGCTGCAAAGCGATCTGGACAAGCAAGTGCTTGGTTCCAACCCAGATGTGATCCGGACACTGGCACATGGAGTCCCGTTCAATGTCTGGGACGACCATCCACTGAAGAAGAAGTTGAAAGTAACCGTGCGCTGGGTAGTGATATTGGGGCTGGACCCTTGAATCCAATAGGCGTGTGTTGGTGTGCTGATAGGAAGGGTGCTCCGGTAAAAGGAAGCTTAACACGCGGTATTGAACCTGTTTGCAATCACCGTCAGGCCAGAAAGCGGTCTGGTTTGAGCAGTGATGAAGATGGAGAATCAATTTTGAGGGATCCTGGTAATTTTAGTCACATAATTTCTGTTATTATTTTTTTTCAACAACGGTCATTATCCTTTTCAGTTATGGAGGAACTCATCCGACAAATGACAATCATGGCAGATGATACCAATTTTGTTGAGGATGAAGGCTCAATGGCGAGAAACATGAAGACTACTGAAGAAGACGATATGCCAATGACCACCCAAAACAGTATCACCACAATTTTCGATTTCAAAGAAAATGAGCTTCCACTCTTGAATCAAATCAAAATTAGGCAGACCCGTTGTGAGAGCATACGCAAATCGGCTCAATTCCCAGTGGAATGCGATGAAAACGGTCGATTCTTGCCCACGCAATGCAATGACAAAGTCTGTTGGTGTGTCGATGATGCTGGCAATCAGCTTGCATTCTCACGAACATTTGAAGCGGGCACTTACACATGCCAACTGCATCCCATCGAAACTGTCTCCATTGAGTTGCATTTAAAAAATATTGGGAACCGCAAATTGCCCAATGCTGAGGAACAAATTCGTAGCGAGTTGAAGGAAATGTTGGGAGGTGTGATGCCTGATAACTTTAAGATTCTGCGAAACCCAGACAATAACTTCTTTATGAGCTTCGACTTGGTCAGTGAGAACAAAGTGGATCAAGCATTCGCCTTGGAAGAGATGGCTAAAGAAGGCACACTGAGGCTTGCACAGCGGCATCTCATTCCCGATGTAACGCTTTCCCGATTCATCCACAGAAGTACAAATGTGCCAATGCCAGAGCCAGCATTAGCAGCCACACCATCTTCGTTCATTCCGGAGAGCACTTTCCAAACAATCGTCTTTATTTTGGCAACAGCCTCCGCCTTCCTGGTAAGCATATTCGTTGTCTTTGTGATGCTGAAGCGGGGAAAGAGCAAACAGAAGAACTTTAATGCCGACAAATTTCTGGGCGGAGACAAGTATCTAGATTACAGTGCGCCTATTTTTGTCCTGAGTCCCGACGACAAAGGTGCGGGTCGTGTCGAACCGAAAGAGGGTACGCGCGATGAGAACTAGTCCACTATTTTTATTTCTCCAATCGCACTGAATGTGTAAATTGAATTCGTGCAAGAAAAAATTCCTTCCATTATGATTGTTTGAGTCTTTTCCACCCTCCCTCTTTTTTGTTTGTTAATGTGTAACGTGTAAATTTTTTGTAAATAAAAACAACATTTTTGAATATTATTTGAAACGGCGATTGTATTTTCAAATTGGAAAAATGTTATTTAATTTAACGGCATTACGTTCAGATTGGCTAATTAAGTATACAAATAATGCGAGAATGCAACGATCTGGACGTATACTTTTTATTTGATAAGGAATTGCTATTTCCGGGAAAACACAAATCATTTTTCGTGCACGGTGTCGGCCATCATACCAGTCTTGTCACCCACATCCCATCCCCCTCACTGTGTCCTTTTGCTATATTGCACGCTTTTATTTATTGACTATATTTATTTATTATAATTGTACTTTTACGTCTGTATAAGTTTTACATTTATTGTTATTCAAATAAACGAATAATTATTTGTTATGTAAAGTATATAAAATATGCGGTTAATTTATTTATTATTTGTTTTTATGCAGCTTCCAATCACATTTTGTACGTCTTTTTTGTCCACTGCAAATTTTGCTTTTCAGATTGTTCATTACATTTTTACTACAAAGAGGACGAGGACAATTTGATCAACGTCAAATTCAGTTCTGAATATTTTAGGGCATTGACCATATTAAGGTATTAATAAGGTTCAAATAATGATGTGAGGGTTTAGGTTTTATGAAGTCAACCGTTTACAATTACCTTTTTTGCAGAACCATGGTTAATCTCGTTAGTATAGGTAGAAAAAATGCATTGATGGACGTCATTTATTTAAAAAAAAGGATTATTACAATTGGCGATTTGTCAATTCATCTAGAGCAGAGAGACTGCAAATTAGGTGACATATTCAAAACGTAACGATATAAAAACGAAATGAATTTTGTTTTTAAAGTCAACGCCAGTACCATCTATGAAAATAAAATATTCACCACACTTAAAATAGTACATGTACACACCGTAGATATATATAAATATGTAATGACTTTATAATACTATATATATATTTTAAGTCACCACAGTGAAAACCCCAACTGTCAGCAGTGTTGCCCGCTGCGACATTACATCAAGCAAATAAGAAAGAGGAATCGCGTTTTCAAGTGCAGCAGTCCGAGTTCAAGAAAAATCGCCCACAGTTAAAAAAAGAAAAGGAAAAACAGAGTACGAAAGGAGTTGTGAAAAGTGAAAAATTCTGCGGTGTATTTAACAAAGACGGTACGTTTATCGCTCCCACCATAGTGATTATAAAATGCTCCATGGATCAAGCGTCAAACGGGTGGTGTAAGTGTTAACATCCCGTTGCTCGAAAAAAAACGAAAAAGAAAAAAAAATCGAAAGAAGGTCGGTGTGGCTCAAAAATCTCAGTTGTCCAATGTTTAAATTGAAATGAAAACACTGAACTACGAAAAAATCCAATAGAGTGGAGTCGATGTTCATTAAATTTTTTTTTTCGGCGAATATTCCACAGTGTCGCGACTGAACGACTGTGAGAATACGTCAATTGTCAGTGCCTTGGGGCGTTGTGGCTGCTGAGGAATGGCCGTGTGTGTTGTATAATCGCGGATAAATATTGTCAGTGCGCTAAATAAATATTGCGTTGGATGTAATAAAATGATGATGATATGGGGCGATTGAACGGGGGGCGTCAGAGTGCGAGGAGACAAAATTAAATATGGTGGCCAATTGATTCATTTCTGAGTATGTAGCGCGATGAATTGCGTGGATTCGGTGGGTGTGGAAACGAGACAACAAATAACAGATCGCGCAGCGGATTGTTCTCTGTTGCGAGTTGTGTCGTTTGTGTGTTTGTGTGTGTTGATACGTGAAACAGTTGCGGTTGTTAGTTTGCGCGGCTGCCGCAATGCGACGCCGGCAGCGCTTTAGTTTAAAGGGGAAATATTTTTTGAGTGTTTTTCTTTTTTTGATTAAGAAAATTAAACGCACACAAATCCGACACACTTTAATGCATACAGTATACACACACACAGTTTAAGTTTAAAAATTTATTATTTTTCTTCGATATAGATTTTCTTAAGTGTCCCATGTTTAATTGTTTTGCAAGTTTATTGTTATTGATTAAGTCAATGGCATCGACACAAGTCGGAACTTGCAATGTTCAGTTCGTGAAAATTGATTTTTCACAACGCATTTCATTGATTTACGAAGGCCCTATTGAATTGAAATTTCAATTTGTCTACTTACTAGTTGGAAACCGTTGTCGTACACTATATTGTGAAGTTATGTGAACAATCCCGACATGATGAAGGTAGAATCATTAAAATTCGTTCCTAAGCTGATAACATGGATTTGGTTAGCCAAATAATGTCTTCACAAATAGCAACAGGCTTATCAAAATCATCTTGATCGATACAAACACTGATTGTATATTTACGTAGATGTGATTGATCTGGAAATATTTCTCACCACAATAATTATTACAGAAACTGCAAAAATCATCTATAAAATAAAAGCACAAGATGGAAATATTTTGGTCACAAATATTGCATTCTTATCAGATTTTTTCCCCGTGTGTTTAAGTTTCCTTTAATTTCTCATACCACGTTTTTATGGAATCTCCCATCACGCAAACAAAAATCGCCATGCCTTCTTCCAATTAGCGAAACGTTAATCAATAAATTGAATAAATAATCGTATAATACATTTTGTTGTTCGACTTTGCGTGAATTTCTAATCATTGACACTTGACATACCTATTCTGTTAATTGTTAAAAAAGGTCTATCTAAATTAAGCCTAAAAATTATTTGTATTAGTCAGTTGCCATCCAAACATAAAGAAAAAAATACTGAGTGAACGCTGCATAATTTACGAAGTTGATGAGTGATGATGAGCCCCCGTGTTCGTTTAAAAAATATTTTTTTACTATATTGTCTGGTTGTAATAATTTTACAGCTTTGTATATGTTATTATGAAGTCGTAAATGTTAGAAGCGGAAATGCAAGTAAATCATTTATTAGTTTAAGTGAAATTATTCCAAAGAATTTTTTTTATTACTATTTGTGTGTACTAATTAAGTTTATTAAATTTACAGTTTAAATAATAAATAAAATAAATTCTTAAAAAAAAAAGCAAATAAAATTTGCAAAAAAAAAACCACTGACCAAACTGAATAGTGAGTGATAACAAACATTTTAAAAAAGTGCACATTAGGCGAATCGATCAAATTACCCATTTAATCGTTTGATATTGTAATTGTCGTGTGTGAGTGTGTTCAAATTGTTGCAAAACATTACAACTTGCAAAGAATTTGCACACGATTGCAGGGAATCACCAGTGAGCAGATTATGAGCATAAAAATCAACACCTCAGCGAGAAATTTACATCCTTTGGGTATGTCACCGAGTTTCAAAAAACGTTCACTGTTTCATTATTTTTTACCATTATATTCATTTGATTGCAGCAGAGTGTTTGTTTTGTCTTTATTTGGGACTGCTCCAATTGCCTGTAGTGGAATCATTTTAATTATGACGTGCGTCACAATTGCACAGCAGTTTAATATTGTCATTGACGTCAAAGACTTTTGGTATTCTCGGAATACTGCATTCGGTTTGACAAATGCATTTTCTCCGTCGAACATATTATTCATAATTGAAATGTTTTAGATGTGATGTGTTAAGTATTACAACTACATAGTTGTGTCCGATGGGAAATGATTTGATTTAGGACCGACCGGCAAAAACAGGGATCATTTGTTAATCTTTCCTAATTTAGTAAAGACTTAAATTTTCAATAAAATAAAGTTTGTTGATTGTGATTTGAGCGTATTCAATACAACCAAACAAGTGGTGTTTCGACTATAATGCGAGCTGCGAGCTCACTCAAAAACGGCTCCAAAGATTTTGTTCATTTCAAAAAATTCAAGGTCACATAATTTGTAATTTGCTACTTAATACACTTGTTATTAAATATTTTTAAATATTTCCCTACATCTTTCGAGTTGTGATGAATGATATAATTTAATTTAATTAATAGAAAAAATATCTTTCAAAACTGTTTTTGATAATTAAATTAAATTAATATCAGCGCGCAATAACATTTATGCTACGTGATCATTTCTGCACATTGCCATTTAGAAAGTTGAAATCTAAACCAGAAGCATTCATTAAATGATAAGGTTTACATTAATCACTGATAAATCCTTTTGTTGGATAATTGAAACCGCGATAACCTTGGACATAAACCATAAATTGCAGCACCTTACTCATATTATCTTATCTTGTAAATTCTACGATTCGTTTTATCTACTAAATACATCTCTATCAGGCCCTAATCAATGTGATAGAGTGGATCCTTGGTATCATTTGATATTTTTGTGCTACTGCATACTACCTTTGGTGTATTCTTCCATGAAATGTAGTTTGGATTAAATCATTTTAACTGTTTTGACGTATGTATTTATAGGTGGTAACTGGTACATTGTACATTTTATCAATTAGTGGGGAACAGTGTACCCAAGCATTTTGTGTCAATTGTTATTTTAATCGACACGACATTTTCTGATTACTCATTCATTAGTTAGATATCTGTATTTAGTAGAGTAGTTTGTTTTGTTTATTTTCTTTTGTGATGAATGGCGTGATGTTGTCATTTAATAATTACAAAATGTTAGAATTTTCATTTTTATTTGTACTCCATGGTGGTGACTGTCATCCATTGTTTCAATAAAGTCAATAGGTATTATTAATGTATTAGGTTGGGAGACATAAAATTTAGCTGAATTCATTTGTTTTTTTTTTTAGATTTAAATAATTTTTTATATTTTGAAATTGAAGGCAAACAAAACCAATTTTTTATTATAATATGTGTAGATATACATATGTAATTTAATATTTCAATCTTAAATAAATAAATTACTCTTGGTACAACACTTTTGTGATAAATGCACACGAATTATGACTCACTTTAAATACGTACAATTTAATTCGCATAGAAATTTTGTTAATCACCACCGATATCCTTAATCTTCGTGGAATTTATGGGTTATAAACTTTTGCGGTTGAACGTTCTCTCTCTATTTTTTACAACAATACAAAACTTACAAAAACAAATATTTGAACTTCAGTTTAAGTTGAAAACTAATTTATAAAAAGAATTAAAAAATTTCTTAAAATTCTTTTCTGCTGGCACTGTCATTAACAGTCTATGTTGATCATATAATTATGTTTTAATTACCGTATTTTAGTTGTTAGTTTAAGCCGAAGATCTCAGCTAAACAACTCGTAAATATCGTCGAGTCTTCGTCTACATAAATAGCAAATATTAACTACAACTATGTAGACATTCATGTTGGTAAGTTACTTCCTACCCATCGATGCGCTAATCCAATCAATGTGGCACAACCACGATCCGTATGAACAACAAGCATAAAGCTTCGGCACACCGCCGTCCACCGGCACGCCACATTTATGCGCGCTGTCTCGTCTAGATGCCCGCAACTCGCAAGTACAAAACATGAATGTATGCTCTAAAAATATGCGTTCGAGCATCTAATTATTGATTGTGTTTATATATAAGTCACTGACACATTATGCTGCACGACAACTTGTGTCGTGCGTCCGCCTTGTTGTTCTTCTAATGCTAAAGTTCCAATCTCTCCCCTCGTTTTATCCCCCGTCCCCCGCGCATATGACTCGTCGACTGTCGCCTATTTGCAATTGAAATGGAAATTTATTTTTTAAACACACACGCATATATGTACTCCCATATAGCTGTAGAAGAAGATCATCAATACTTCAATGCTTTGAACTTTTGGGAGAGGATGGTATTTTTAGAAGCACAACATTGACCATTTCCCAACTCGCGCGGCTGTATGTTTTGTGTGCAAAATTCAATGGCACCTCAAGATAGATAAATCTATTTCCAATACTTACGGTTTTGTATGTATTTCCTGTGCACGTTGGCTAATTTATATTTCAGTGTTAATTTGGGATTCATTGACAATTCTATTGGGAGTTCTGCGTGTTTAGTGTTTTATTTAGTAATTCACAAACATGGCTGTCGGGTTTTCAAGGCCTACAGGAGTGCACTTATTCCAATAAAATAACATTTTGTAAATTGATTTACAAAAGTTAGTTTTATGCAGTATGACCAAACTCTATCGAGTTGTTCTTGTTATGTCTAAAGGGCATTAAAGTCGAAAGCCGCAGACTGCATTAGGACGACCCCGCATAGAACAACCGCATGTATCCAACTTTGGATATTAAATAATCCACAGCAACTACTCAAACTAGGCAACTAGCAAGTAACTTGAATAGCAACGGCACTCGACACGAACATGCTAAATTTCAGACGATGCGACGATGTGGCTCGCATTTAAATGAATTCATTAAGTTAATTGTTTAGAAATATTTTAACGCGACATTTTGAAGTGTTGTCTTTGGATGGTTTCTTTTAAATTTACTTGTATAATAAGTGGAAACTATTTAACGGTACTTTTGGTAATTGCTGTAAATAACATTTCAACCGTTGACCTTGAATTGAAATTTTCCAATTACAACTCAGCAACAAAAATTATAACAAAACTGTTTCGGTTAAAATTTTTTTTAAATCCTGGTTTTACTTTCGTTATGCAAGAAAATCCCAATTCCACAAAATTCCAGCCGAAATGACTAAGCTTTTATGCTTTTATCGATTTAACTACTGATTAAGTAATTCGCTGTAGATGCAATTTTCTACTCGCGAGGCTAATCTCATCTTATGCTTGTTTTTTCTAGTCTGTACTTCTTCCACCATACTGCCATATAACAGCAGCATACACGTACCTTGCCCATCCAGTGTGAGACTGTATGACAACCACTTATAATTGTGCGTACGACCACCAACGGTTCTGTATATTGTGGTGATACGTCGATTCATGTTTGCTCCCCCAGCAGAAGTATCAACGACCACAGCGAAATGAAGTCATCGATTAGGTCATTGTGCGTTAAGTCATGCCTCCAATTCACACCGCGAAATGCGACAAACAGATAATCGGCCGCCTGCCTTATCGTGCACTTACCAAACTTATTGATCTAAATACATATAATAAAGGGCACTCACAATTAAATTGTACCATGTGCAATATTTTTGGCTGAAAACTGGAGAGCTTTTGAGGTTAGGGATGTCATGGTCATTTTTATCGCATGGAAATTAGCGTCTAACTCGAATGTTGTAAAAGCGTGATGCGTTAAAATTCTGATTGGTCGTGCTTTTACAATTAGAGTTTAATTGATAAATTTTACTGTCAGGGCCAGCCTTACGTCAACTATAAGACTTATATGGAATTATGTAGCTTTATGCCTAATGTATTTTACATATTTTATGTATTTAGGTACCTTGAGGCAAACAAATTAATGCAAAAAATTATTTACATAAATAATATTGATATTACTCGTACTTCTTGACGTGAGTTGTTTGATTAAATTGAAATTGATTTATTTTGTTTTTTTTTTCTCACTGGCTTATTAAATTTTCTTCATTGCTGCAGTGTTCAATTTTATACGAGTCACATGAATATTATGAGACACTCTGTTTATAAACCGACTTGCCGATAAACACGCCATCTGGCGTAAATTTTGGGGAATTGTGATTGCTGTACAAAATCCCTTAAAATATTTCTCCCTTAAAAAAAAATTAGCTTTATTATTTTTAATTTATAATTTTTAACAAAAAAAGTGATGAAATAAAAGCATAAATGACATTGCTTCGTTGACATGTCTTGTAAAATGAATTGTAAAGCCAGGAAAATGTAATGAAAACTCAAAGTGACAGTTTCCCCTTCAAATGGACTCGCATATTCGTATGCGTTCACATTTTCCAACACTTGCATGGGTGTTTGAATTTGTTGCCTTATTAATACGCATAAAAACTAAAAAGATTGATTAAAGTTTCATGTATCTGTTTTATAACATCATAAAAACTTTGAAAAAACAAATCTGTTAAAATAAAAGCGCATTTTCATAAAACTGAAATCTTTTATTGGGATTGCTGAAAAGTTTTTCTATTTGATAACTTGAATTTTGTACTAATCAATAAAATAAGGAAGTGTGCAGTAATTTTCATATACCAACGACTGTTCACACATAAGTATTGTGTAGTTTTACTTCAGGCTTTATTGAGTGTGTTGAATTTTCATTTAATGCGTACAGAAAATCCACACACACATTCCCCTAAAGGCATTTTGCTGGTGTGCGTTGTAGTAAAAAAATTGACAAGCAATGGCTGTGGCTGTCAAATTTTCAATCAGGTGAATTTTCGTTTTCCAAATAAAATTCCGATATACGGGCGGAAATTTTCCAAAGTGTTTTAATTAAACAACTGTGTTAAATGTGCACTGTGTTTTTATTTTAACGGTTGTAACTTGTAACCATTTCATTCGTTTCATCAAGCTGATGAAGTTTGTATCGTCAAAGTGTGGAAAAATTGCTTAAAAAAAGAAGTTTAAAAAAAATTTGTCGTGCAAAAAAAGAAGAAAAAAGAAATTGAAAAGATTTTTCCTAGCTCTCAAGACGTTCGGTCGTGTTTAAGCTGCATTTATTTGATGTAATAAAGTTTACCGTTCTACGTGTAGTGTGTTGTGTATGAGTGGAATTTAAATGAATTTTGCTGTTAGAAAATTTGAAAAGAAAATCACAAAATAATTATTGAAAATATGAGGAAACCGCGATAAAGAAAAAAAGTTATGGTGACAGACAACGGGAATGCGCCGCACTTAGAAAACGGGATTATGTGTCAATTCGGCAGTTCTTTTTGACGATGAAAATTGAGCCTAATGTTACAAGTGAGTGAGATGTTAATTAATTGGCTGTACGATTGCTTTTTTTGACTCAAGCGTTTGAAAATCCATTTTTTATCACAATTAATTCCTCAATGGGAAGTGATAAAAAACGAGTTGGGGAATTTTACAATTTTGGATATGTGTGAAAGATTATGCGTGCGATTGTGTGTTCTAGCGCGTATATGAACACGGATATAAATGAAGGAGTTTATGTGAGAAATGACGGGTGGGTGATGGTATTTGTGTGGGATATTTTATTACTCATATAAACATATATTTTAGTATGCATATGTTATATATAATGTGGTCAGCCATTTTGAAATGTGAACATTTTTTATATAAATAAAAAATATACATAATTTAAAATAAACTGTAATAAATGCATGAACCAACCATTTCGTTTTATAATTAAACATTTAAGACATCTTCAAAATTATTTTTCTAAAATATGCTAAAAGCAAGATATCGATGAAGAAATCTCTTTTTTTTCAGCTTCCTGAAATATTTTTCAAACCCACACACTCCCAATGTCTAATTTTATATATTTAAATTGATCCACTCAAATAATTTATTGCTTAAATACACACACATGAGTGGCATAATAATATGTGTAAATTGTGTCCCCGCATTATGATATTATATGCTGTTAAACAAATGCACAATAAATAAAAAATGTGGACAATATTTTGATGTAAAATTAACCTATGGCTGTTATATTGTAATAATTACGGTACATAATATCATCCCACGCCATAAAAAATGTGTGAAATGTACATGCAAAATATCGCTTTCCACTCCCCAGTCCCCACATACACCTATGTATGTATACATAGAGATATGCTTAATGCAGCCTTCACACATTGCTGCTGATTAAATAATAAATTTATTTACATACCACAGATGTTAATGTAACTGTACTTTAGCAACTGATCAAAGTAGTTCCGCACACCGCCCGATATCCTGGTGGCTGAGTCGTGAAATGGAACAGTTAAAACGTACAATTTTCATTCATAAACAAATTTTTAACAACTGAGCCAAACCGTTGCAATTAAAATTGCACTCATTTAAGTAATTGTCTATAACGGCTAACTATAATTAATTGACTGTTTCTAACTATGAATACATCCAATTAGTATACGCAATTACTTACTACAAGGACTTTCATTCATTCATGTTTTTGTTTTATTTGACTTAGTGTACTTAGTTTAAATTGTTTCAAAATAATTGTATAAGTATTGGTAAAAATATGTAAAATTTATTTGACCTTGAAATTGCTTTCTTTAATTTTTTTGTATAATCCTTTTCATATTTTTACTCGTGTTGGTTGCATGTAAGCAGTAGAAGAAAAAAGCATTTCCTATTACATCGGTGTATTTGTCAATTTATACAATATTATTATTATGCAATCTGTTTCCTCAATAAAGCAAAACTAACAAACAATGAATCATTAAATGAAATGTCGCCAACACTCACTCAGCTTAAAAAACTTAATGTTTTATTTTTCTATTTTTGCACTGTAATTTATTACCAAAACTCATTTATTTTCACCAAATGTCATTTTTCCTTTTTCTATTTTCTCGAATTTTTAATATGTTTATTGCGATTATTTGCTTGTAAAAAATTTTGTGATGTTTTTAATTTGCCACTAAAAATATAAAATTGTGGGGTGTGATAATTTTTTAATGCTATAATTAAAGCCGACCTTGGGGATTGTTTTTGTGAACAATATTCAACATTTTCAACAATTAGTTATGTTCACATTTTTATTCTGGTTGTATGTTGCATCATCATTTATTATTTAATTATTATTTTGGTCAAATATGTCAGTACACGTATTAAAAATCTTTCAATTCATGTTATTCTCAAGTCAAAATTTACTTCATAAAATTGATTTATTTTGTAATTTTCATCTTAATTTACATAATAAGATAGATGGTTATAGTTTGGTGTCTAAAATCCCCTAATTTGTGTTTATTTATAACCAGTAGTAAGTGGGACTGTTTCATCAGAAAAAATATATTTACCGGATTTCCTGAAGTTTGTAGGCAACCATAGAATATTAAAAATTTCCCTACCAAAAACAAAAACGTGTTCTTGATTTTTCCCTAAATTTGCTCTTGGTCCATGCAATAAGTATACATTTGGGGGCTTTATCATTTATGGACGCAAATTGTGTTTTCAAAGTACATAAGTTCATTTCCCTAAAGGGGGGCTTTTCATAATACATATTTTTAGTATGCTTTTGTAGCAGGATAATAATAATCTCTCACACTGAGTAAAATTGAATAAAAAGTTTAAGAAAATTAAATTTTTTTATTGCAAACATATTACGTATTAAGTGCTTTAGTAATAAAAGCTTTGATTATTCATCTTTAGAAAATTTGCATTGGTTTAATTTATAATTTAAGTCACGTATTTAACACGAAAAAAAATCCTAATTGCATACATTTTTCTGAACAAGAATGCGATGGCTGTCCACCCTGTGTGGGGGCTTTATAGACGTTGGCACATATTTTTACGGTGGCAGCAATCAAAGCATTGAGATTTGTAATTTTATGACCCAACAATTCATTAAATTGTTAAACGAGCTGCACTAATATGCATTCATTGTTTTGAGTCATATGTAGACATATGCACGCATATATTACACTCAGCGTTCACATATTATGTCTGTGATAGAATAAGATCTTCCTTTCGAGCAATTAGCTGCTGTTTTGTTATGTCATGATAATTGTGGGTGGCTTGAAAAATATGCCCATATTGTGTTACTTTTCTATCGCATTTAACCGCGATATTTCGCACAGTGACAACTGATTTTATTTGTACAATATGCAAATCTTCTACATAGTCAATTTTTGTTTGTGTGTGCAGACAGGCCGGATTAAACTTGTGTGTGGATGGATATTATGATTTGTGTTGCCATTGTGCAAGATGGAAATATGAAAGCACAAATTTGTTTAAATTGGAAAACGACTTTAGGAATATGTACGTACTTTGTAGGCATGAAAAAAGTACAACCTGAAAACTATTGGTCAATACACATATATATGCTTTAATCAATGCCATATTCTTTGAATTTAATTAGAAGCGTATACGGTATATTGTCGCAGTCCATCTAATTTATATAGATTGGTGGATTGTGTATGGTGGCGCCTCAATATCATCGTCTCACAATACATGGATGTCAATTAGAGTATCAAAATTTGTGCAATCAAAACAAAATCGTCTGAACATCTCAACCTTATAAAGTGCGGTTATTTTGGTCGCTATCAAATTGATGGCTATATCGATTTATCTGCAGGAATTAGGACTGTATAGCGTCGTCTGCAAATTTATTTTCTTTGCTATTGATGGTTTGCAGCTTCCACACACTTTTACATTGTGAATCCTTTTGCTACGTCAAGCAATTTCCCACACAATATAACGATGCGACATAATGCATTTTCAGTTGATATCTACTTACTCCTAGACGTGTATCGTTTATTATCCTAGCTGTCGATAGAAATATTTATGATATTTTATTGTTGTCGTCCTTGTAGTTGATATGATTACGTTCATGTCGATAATGAAAAATAGGATTTGTTGTAACTTTTATGGACTTTTGCGAAATGCAATATAGTCTATCGTATAGTGTTGTTGGTTTACCATTCCAAACACCAATTCTAATTCTCTTCAATTGTTAATTGAATGCTTACAGTTTATCTCTATCCCCTGGAGGCCCTAATTGACAGCTTATTTAGCTAAATCCACTCCCTATGGGATTAAATACATACTTTATGAATTTGTAATAGGCTTCAATTATGCCTTTCGGATTCTCGACATATTTACGTTTATTATACATGCAGAGTGTCCCAATCAAATCTTATGAAAACAGTAATTTTTTTATAAAATTTATTCACCATTCGCAAAATTCACCAAATACCTAAACACTTTGAATAATTATAATTAAGTTACGGTTATATTAAAGAGATCACAGTTAATCCGTTATCACACTTATTCTTTGTTTATGATCCAATGACTAATCAGTAATTACTAACTACATATATGTTATAAATAATAATTGGCGATATTACTGTTTTAGTCAATATTTGAAAGCAATTGTTTTCAGAATCAATTTTTAAACTATTCCTGAAAATGTTGTTACATGAAACAGTAACTACGTTATAACTTAATCTGTGCTTATCAATAATTACAGCATTAACTTATATGATTGTATAGGATTACCACACAAGCAGGTACCCAATTGTGTGAAAAATGAAACACCATTTCACTCCTACGAATTTGTCTACCCTTGTTACTTAAATACTTGCCAAAGTAAGCAAACATGTCAATCAATCAAAGTATACAGCACATACACAAGAAGGTAAAATCAATGGAAAATGTCCATGAATAATTGATTTTTGAGGCCCTTGTGAGATGAGTGCTGCAATCCGCCTATAACACTTAAGTTGAACCTACCCAACATTCTTCATTGTTATAACTTATGATATGCATTATGCAATGTCACTTTAATGGAACTCCTCAATTTTCTCAGATACTACGATAACATGCATTCATGCTAGTTTTTCCGCATATAAATTTCGTTTTATCCAAATTTGCATAAGCAATTCAATTACTAAACGTGAATATTTAAATTTCAATTCATTCCAAATAAAGCTGTGTGTGTTTGCAAAGAAAAGTTTTGGCACAAAATAAAAAGAACTCAATCCTGTTGTTTATTTAACTTGTTCTAATTTATACTAACAAAATATTGCGCTTTTGCAGCGAAAATGAAAACTTCCGCTGGTTTGATTTTTATTTTCAATTAAATGAATGAATTAATTATTCGGCTCTCATAAATACAGTCGCCGTCGACCGTGAGTTGAACTTCTTTTTTCCTTCACACCAAGTCCATCCATCCCCCACTCTGTAGAGTAGTGTGCTCCGTTAGAAGTTGTGCGAAAAACTTGATATTTATGTTATCAAAACCAGAACAGCCCGAACCGAGTTTTCTTCTTCATTCAATCACCCCCATGAAAACGTTTAGTGTATTTATTAGCCACACACATTTTAATAATTACACTATAAAAGCAAAAACCATTTAAACAAAAAAAAAAACCCCCGAAAGAAAAATGTGATGATGCGGTGCGAGAGAAAAATATCATAAAGTACCCCCCAAATGTACGGAATTGTGTGCCTCACCGCATATACACATTTTCTATTTTCGGACACTCACACATTCTCACATATATTTATTATTATGTACATTGAAAGTGCGCGAAAAATCAGCGAAAAATATGTTACGTGCTGAATTAAATTTGGGAAAAATATATAAATGGAGGGCGATAGAGAAATGTGTGGTGCGAGATGTTTTTTTTTAAATAAGAAAAAAGAGGGTAAGGCGGTGAAGAAAATGGGAGAACAAACGTATTTGAAAATTGCTGTTGCCAAAATGTATACAAAATGGGGCGGCTGGATGGAGTGTTTGGATTGTTAAGAAGCCGTTTTTGGGAATATCAATATGTCTGCCCAAAGAGAATGAAAATGAATTGAATTCGGAAAATGTTTTGGAAAACAGTTTCATCGCGCACAGTTATTTTGGTTGCATTTTTCAGACGTTGCAAATGTCGACAATGCAAAATGTGAATCCTCAGTTGGGGCGTGTATAAGGTCAAAGTTCAGACTTAAAGATGTTAAGAACTTTAAAATGAAAGGGAAAACTACACAGGTTTTGTGCAACACTCCTGGCCATGTCGTGTGTTTTGGTTGTATACACATCAGACAATAACGGTAAATATAACATGCAATGGCATCATTAATTTAATGTCAGTCCATTGACGATTCCATGTTGCGTTATAGTAATTAATAATTCTTTAGCATGACTACTAATTAATACATAATTCCGCTGCATATAACGTTACACTATATGACACACAAACAGGACGAAACTGGTTAAAGTTGAATCTTACATCTGAAGGGTTTAAATTATCTCCCTTTTGTTGTTATTATTGCTCACAGGGAGAACAGCTTGTTGTTTTGTTACTCTAAAATCGATTAATGTAACTTTCGTTTCTCTCAAGCTGCCGTTGAAAAATACTCTAAAATGTTATCTAACTTACCAAGCAACAATAAACCAAAACTTGCACATGCATTCTCAGTACAGTATGTTATAAAATTTGTTCCTAAAAAATGTGCCAAGTATATGGATACTGCCGAGACTCGAGACAACACGGAGTACACATATTTTAAAACTAAGCATTCAGCATTCCATTAAGTGGTATGACGCATTTTGTTGGTCGCCATTATGTCGTCGACCGTCGTGTACACGCTTAGCAGCGATGCCGTGCGTACATGAGGACTGGTGAGGGAATAGGATCAAGCGGCTTCTAATGTGGTAATGGTATGCCCGTCTTTAGTCCTCGTAACAATCAATTCGCCGTCGACTTGTTACTCAGATGGTTACCGCATTAGTTGCAATTATTAAAGTTTGTCATTTTACAAAAAAAGTCAGAAATAACGGATGGATTAATCGATTGCATGTCACAAGAATAATGTGCCGTACGTTTCAGTCATCCAGTACGTAAAATTTTATAAATAAAACAAATAAATTGAATATATATGTATGTAGGTAATAGGAAACGATCGCACCGTGTCCTGTCGTTTGTAATATGTTGGCAAAGAACAGTTGTTTAGGTTTCGTTTTACTGAAAGTTGAAGGCTAATGACTTGATACTACATTTCAGGCAATTGGTCTTACTTATACGGCTTTAATATTTAGGAATTCATTTATTGTTTAAGGATGCTTATCAAAATGACTCATTATTTCAACAATCACTCAATATAACGAGAGATCGTTATTATTTGATGATTGTCGTTATGAAGATTTTCATGCACTTTTGTTACTTTGTTAATCCTTGTTTTTTTTATCTTTGAATTACAGGTAGTCTCCTGGATGTCAAGCAATAAAAAAAGTGCGCCAACAAGAAGCAGCCATTTTCAGGATACGTACTAATGCCGTTTAGCAGGGCCTGAGACTTCTCCATTTGCTAGCTCTTCAAAAGTAAACGCTAATAATTTACGTCTATTACCTTGTCGAAAGTGTGTATGTGTGTGAAATCGTCGCGTTTTCCACCTCATTCAACTGTTAATATTTAATTAATGAAACACAAGCGAAAAGTGTGTTTGGCGTAGAATTAATCAAAAAAGGGTGACATCGGTAAGAATCAAACAAAACACACAAATCACATCGCAACTAACTATAAATGCACGCGAAAGTCGAACAGTTAGTCCGGAAAACGCGAACTAAAGTTAAAAAAGCAGCAGCTAGCACACTCGCCTTCATTTTAATTGAACTGAATTGAAGTGAAGCTACTCCAGTGACAACAGTGCGTGCGTTGCGCGAGTGTGGTAACAAATAAAGGAAACAACGCCAAACAACAAGAAATAAAGCACAATAAATTCAGTCAACGGGGGGCCGCCACCACTCACAAACACACACACAACTCATCCAAAACGGCCAGGATCATTACTGGTTAGGGGAGGAGGGGATCGGCCCACAAAATCTCAACCTCCTTACAATAATTACCTTGTGCTTGACGCATGCATAAATAGTTTATATATATTCTTTTGAATTATAATTGTTGTGGTTTTTTGATTTTTCTATATTGTCGCCGGTAAATCGTTTGCTTCAACCCTCTACCCCCTCTTTTTTACAAACAGCAAAATAAAGCAAAAACCATTAGTATCTTATCCGTGGGTGCAATACACCAGTTTGTTGTAAATATCAAGGAATCACGCGACTCCTCAAATCGATTGGGTGGGTTCCTCATTTAATACGGGGTAATAATTTGTTGAGGAGGAGAGAAAGAGTGTGAGTGTGAGTGCGAGAGGAAAGTTTCGTTGACGCGGATAAAATGTCGTCGGGTACATTTGTCGATCGGATTGATCCGTTTGCGAAGCGCTCACTGAAAAAGAAAAGCAAAAAATCTCAAGGCTCATCGCGGTATCGGAACTCACAGGATGTGGAGCTGCAACAGTTGCCAGCGCTTAAAGGTGCGTGTTCCATTAATTGTCCTCACATTAACATTAATCTAAACAAATTACTATTAACCATAAACTAATTTAATTGCTTTACGTGAATTGAAATAAAAAACGTTAACAACACGTTAGTTCAGTCGGACGTGGGATGAGCCTAAATACTTCTATAAAAATTGTCATGTCAAATTTAGCAAAGGACCTTAATTGACGTTGAATTGTTTTCTATTTTGCCTTTGTAACAATTATTAATATAAAATTTAATATTTTAAAAATGAGAAAACGCCTTTCAGAAAATGTAATATAAAAATATATTGGAAATAAGTGTGGGAATTTTCCTCCCCCTTTATGTTTATCGTGACCTAGACCGTAAAATGTTATGCCATACTAAGGCTAATATTATTATATTAATAGAATTTCCGCAATAATGTAATCGGATGTAACGGAAAATAAAGCCAAATGCAAAGTAATGTGGGTGACCTAAAATTAAATATAAATTTTCTAGTAAAACCATTTTCGTATTGCAACAGATCTTCACAATTTTTTTTAAATTTCTACAATCACCCTTGGAATGTGTATCCCTAAATCTATCAGTAGAGGCTTACCATTTGACTTTTTGGCCTGACAACCTGCCAAATGTTTTTTCCAATAATTTCCCACGAGAATGATGTATTTTATTGATTTTGTCACATTGCTCAATATTACTTACTCGTATGTGTCTGCTTGAGACATTTAAATAAATGTTAATAAGTGTATCTGTACTATATAATCGTATCTTAAAGATTTAGCATGAATGAACGTGGTAACATACAAATTGTTGTAAGCGATTAGTTCCTAAATAACTTTTTTTTCTACGTGTATATTTTGGTCTCATCCTGTCAACCTGTCAATTTATATTTGCTCGTATTATGCAATATGAAAACTAAAACATTTTTTCAATTCTCCCTATGATTGCAGTGGAATGCTCCAGCATGGAACAGGAAGATCTTTTCATTCGAAAGTTGCGACAATGCTCCGTATCGTTTGATTTTATGGACCCCATGTCCGACTTGAAGGGCAAGGAAATTAAGAGGGCTGCTCTGAATGACTTGTCAACCTACATAACACATGGGCGAGGCGTTCTCACTGAAGCCGTTTATCCGGAAATTATTAGAATGGTAGGCAAATTGTTAAAATTCTACAAATTTTTTAAACTTCAATTTAACTTTTTTAATAATTACAGATTTCATGCAATTTGTTCCGAACACTGCCGCCCAGTGAGAATCCGGACTTTGATCCAGAGGAAGATGATCCAACGTTGGAGGCATCTTGGCCACATCTGCAGCTGGTCTACGAAGTATTTCTTCGGTTTCTCGAATCGCAAGAATTTCAGGCAACAAGTGGCAAAAAAGTGATCGATCAGAAATTTGTATTACAGGTAAATTACTATTGTCTTTATACTGTCATACGGTCTTTGACAATATATTAATTTTTTTTTAAATTCAGCTCTTAGAACTGTTCGACTCGGAAGATCCACGGGAGCGCGACTTCCTGAAAACGGTGCTTCATCGCATCTACGGCAAATTCTTAGGACTACGTGCGTTCATTCGGAAACAAATCAACAACATTTTCTTGCGTTTCATCTACGAGACGGAGCACTTTAACGGTGTGGGTGAGCTGCTCGAGATTTTGGGCAGCATAATTAACGGATTCGCGTTGCCATTGAAAGCGGAACACAAACAGTTTCTGGTGAAAGTGTTACTGCCGCTGCACAAGGTTAAATGTCTCAGTCTGTATCATGCTCAGCTTGCCTACTGTGTGGTGCAGTTCCTGGAAAAGGATGCATCCCTTACTGAGCCGGTGGTTCGCGGCTTATTGAAATTTTGGCCAAAAACCTGCTCACAGAAGGAGGTAATGTTTTTAGGTGAGATCGAGGAGATACTGGATGTCATCGATCCGCCACAATTTCTTAAAATTCAGGAGCCATTGTTTCGACAGATTGCCAAATGTGTTTCCAGTCCACATTTTCAGGTAAAGTGACACGGTTTTTTTTTGGTCTTTAAAAAATATAATTTTGTTGTTGTTGTTAATAGGTGGCAGAGCGGGCTCTCTACTTCTGGAACAATGAATACGCAATGTCACTGATTGAGGAGAATAATGCGGTCATAATGCCGATAATGTTCCCGGCTTTGTACCGGATTAGCAAAGAACACTGGAATCAGACAATTGTCGCACTTGTGTATAATGTCTTGAAGACGTTCATGGAAATGAATTCAAAACTGTTTGATGAGCTGACCGCCAGCTACAAGGCCGAACGGCAAAAGTGAGTTCCAGCTTTGTCTCTTTTGAATTATTTCCACACAATTTGTGTTGCTTATCTATATTATATATAGTTAATAGCTTACCACAATTGAATCTTATATTGCTAATTGTTGTTTTTTATTTAACAGAGAAAAGAAACGGGAACGCGAACGGGAAGAGTTATGGAAGAAACTGCATGAGTTGGAGGTTAGTCGTACCACAAACAAATCAAGCGAATTCAGTTCGGGCGGTGGCAGTGTCTCGATAGCAGCCACCTACAATACGTCATCACCATCATCATTAGCCGCGTTACAAAATTGTGATCCGGCGACGCAGCAAAGCAACAATAGTAATAATATAAGTTCACAGCAAGCGTCGTCGACGCCGGGCGTTGGTACGGCATCATCCACCAATTTAGCGGCGAATACAAATCCGACGAATCAAATCACATCTACTTCATCACCTCCCACGTCCAAGTGATGCACTGAAAACATTGGCGATTAACCCTTTTATTATTTTTAATAACTTTACGCGATAATATTGAAGAAAAAGAAGAAAAGAAGAACACTGGGGGAACGATGTGAAAAAAAGTGTATATTAACAAACATAAATAAAAACGCAAAAAAAAAACTAAGAATAAAATTGAAGATGTTATTATGGTAAGATTAAACAACACACACTGTTACACAAACATATGCAAATTATATTGTCTTGGAAGTAAGGAGTAAACGCTGCCGTTTAAAAAATTGAAAAAAATAATGTGGACTCATTTAGGTGACAAAACGATAGAAGTGAACCACACAAGGGTCTGAATTAAATATCCTACCTGTCTTTAAGTCCATTATATTTTGTTTCAACGGTATTGCAAAGAAAAAAATTGTCAAAATGTACGTGATGCGCGGGAAATTATTATACTGAAAAAAAAATGCTTCAAAAACATTTAAACAAATACAATTAAAAACGTAAAAAAAAAATTATGGAAAAAAGTTTCATTTAATTATGTACTCTTTAATGCTGTTTTTAAAATTATAAGCAATTGCGACAATAGCATTTGGTTGTCCCCCGTTAACAAGATAAAAAATAATTACACAAAAAAAAAAATACAAAAATCTTACAAGATGGTAAATAAATTAGGACATTATACCTAAACAAGTAAATTAATTGATTGAATAAAAATCGCTGGCTCCCACTTTTTTCACTATTATGTAACTCACCTGAAAGTCTGTTAAGCCTGTTACTGTATTCGTATTTTGTAACGTCCCGTCTGTGCATCTTTTCCCTCCTACTGTCTCATTAACATTTTCAATTTTTACTTTAAAACTGTTTATCATACTTATGCGTAAAGAGATCAAACACAAGAATTACTAAACTGTTGTTTTCTGACGTGCGTATTGGCGCGCCCGTGTCCTGTGGAAAATGCCCAATAATAATAATAACTGTTTTCGTTTTTTAACTGTAGTACTTTATATTCATTATAATTAAATATTATTGATTGTAATTATTATTCACAACAACAAAAAAGTCCACGCATCATTGAATTTTTGTTTCATTTTTTTATAATAAAATAACTAAAAAAAAAGTATAAATATGAAAAAAAAATTACTGAATTCTCTCAATAATTAGATGATACATTTATATTTAATGATAAAAATGAAAAAATATAAAAATATTAACTATAAACAAAGTATAAAATATAAATATATATATATATTTGCAAATATTAACTTAAAACAAACAAAAAAATAATAACAAAAAATGTTGATGAATTAAAAAAAAAAAACATGAACATGAATTAAAATGCTAAAAGCGAGCGCGCGTACACCCAAAAATTTAAACAAACAAATTGTGTATGTAGTTATAAAAATAATTCACATATGGATCAACACACACCCACACAAACAACACATACACGTAAATAGAGAAAATTATAATTCATTAAATTATTAATTAAAAATGAATGAAAACAAAAGCAGTCGCATAAGAAGCAAAAATGAATATTTAACTGTATATGTTTGTAGTTTTACTTAAAAATGAAATATTAAACAAAAAAAAAAAAACAAAAAGGATGAAAATTCTTTTAAAATTAAGTGGATGAGATGGAAAATTTGAGGTTTAAAATAACTATGAGAAATTAAATATTTGAATGGAGGAGAAATACATAAATGTTAATTTTTTTTCTTGGTTACATGATTTTTTTTTATTTTATTAATTTTTAAAAATAAAATGAAAATATGGAAAAACTATTTGTTGAAACAAAAAAAAAACTATAATTACAAATAAAATTGAAAATAAAAGCAATTAAAAATTGGTATTTTGTTTATCTGTTCCATTTTGTTTGATTTTATTGGTTTTCAAATTATGCCTTTTTAGCATTTTCTTTTTTGTTTGTTTGAATGCCATTTATGAGTCGATTTTTCAAAGTTCTTGCATTTTATTTTATTTGTGTGCAATTTATTATTTTATTGTACATATGTTTGAATGTTAAGAGCTAGCAGAGCAGGAAGATTAATTGCTGCTATTTTAATTGCAGTGTAACATTTTTAAACGAAATAAGAAATGTTCAAAGTGGGTACTCTTTTTGACAAAACGCTGCCAGAAAATGTTTTTTTTTACTAAAAAATTAAATATTGTATTTTTTTCGGTTATACATTAGAAAGTTCAGTTTAAATAACGTGAAATTACTCAGCTGATGGGATCCATTGAAATCAAATAATAAAAATTAAAAATCCGAAGTAGTTCTTAATTTAAATTTATGATTATTCCTAATTGTCAATTTATTATTGTTAAAATTATTAATTTCGAATTTTATTTGAAAAATTATGTGTTTTATTTATTCGTTGGAGGTTTGCTTCGAATAGTACTCGAAAAATCAATCTACACAACAAATAATTTGATTACTTCAAAGGAAGTCATCGGGATGAATATTAAAACACTATTTTACTTGTGAGTCATGCTGATTGAAATGCTTTACATTAATTAAACACAGTGACCATCATCACTATAGAGTATAGTGTGTATCGATTATTGATTCGATTGATTGAGATTCCATATTGAAATATATTTTAAGAACTCCCGTATGTGGCACAAACGAAAGTAGCCAGTAATCGATATTAAGTGTGTACGAAAATAAAGCCAATCAATCCCTTTGATAAATGTAATGAGATGTGCCGCTTTTGAGGCTCCACACCAGTCGCTTCATTTGATTGCACATTACTTTGAATTATTTATTATTTAGTGTGCATTTTTAAAAATATCCTAAATTCCAGATCAGTCGACTACCAGTAATTTTTCACCTCAACATTTCCATAAAAAATGCTTGCGAAATGCAGTCGAGCCATTTTTGTGTTCGATTCCAGTACATTTATTATTTTACACAGTTTACACGATTCTCATTAATTGTTTATAGCGAAAAAATTGTTCATAATAGCGCGGTGTTTAGATGATTCAATAAATATGTGTGTATTGGAAAAATGTGTTCTGACAAATTAAAAGGTTCTCTGTCATTGTCTATAAAGTATACAAGATAGTGAATTGTTTTTGTGAATAAGCAAAAATAATAAAATTTAAAAAAGCAAGGTTACAAACATGTACCAATAAATTGTGGAGGAGAACATCATTAATGCTTCTGTACAACGTGTGATTAAAAAAAATGTAATTTTAAAATATTTAACGTGCATATAAATTATTGATTTAGTGTAATAATCCTGTCTATTTTTTATATCAAATCTTTTTTATGTTAATATTTCTTTGGGTTTTTTTCTATAACATTTTTTTAAATTGGTCCTTTTAATTAAAAACAAAGCTTTCCAGTCAAACGAAAAAGTGTATAATTGTATTTGCTTGGTTTTGGTTCAAAGCATGTGCAAATTATTGCCAAGCAAGACCAAGAAACATTACAAAATTAATAAAAATTTTATTGTGTTAATTTTCTGGAATATTGTCTCATAAAAAAATATGCTTTGAATTTTCATAAATTATCGAAAACAAATACAAATTATATTTAGGCTTCACAAAAAAGTAAAATAAAATTATCACTGTCCTCCAAATTGCAACAATTTTGCCCCCAAAAATAAATATGAATTACTGAACAAAAACTTTACGTTTAAGCAATAAATATTTCAACTTGACTAAGTAAACACAATGATTGAAGCCAATCTGAAAAAAATGAATATATAGAAATATGAGCAAAAAAAGAAACAGCACTTTAATTAGGACTTATTTTAGAAGAAACTGAAAATGATATAAAATATCGTGTACCGAAAACTAAACAAAACTTATTTAAATGATTATTAATAATTTTACTTGAATGAATTAGATTTACAAATTAATTATATATAGGAGTTATGATATAAATAATAAACACAACCAAGCAAACCAACTAAAAATATAATAACATTTACGAATGATGAGTGATGATGACGTATATAGGAGTATATAATATAAGTAAAATAGAAGAAATAAATGCAAAATAAAGCCAAAATTACGCTTATCATTTTATTTCTTTGTGAATGAAAATCATTTTATATACTAAACAAAAAAGAATGGTAAATTAAACAAATTACAAATATAAGGCTATAAAAATACTGTAAAAAATTGATTTAATAAAAATATAAGTTACACGAGAATGATTTATAGTCCTTTCTTGGATGGATGTCGCGATAATGGAAAAAGGTAACAAACTCAGTATATTTAGGCGCTTTAATTTCGTTAGGTGTTGAAACAAAGCAGTGTCAATAGCTTGATATGCGGCAATATCAGCTTTGGTGAAGGTTGCGCACTGCGCAGGTTCTTTACATATTTTATGTTTTTTCATTTCGGTTTCTAAATATAATAATTGTTAAAATAAAGAACGAGGATTATAAAATTTAATAAAAAAACATCAAATTGAATAAATTTTCCAAAATTTATTTAAATACTCTAAATAAGGCCATTCCTCACCAAAAACATCAAACTTGTTTGGCATCATTTCTGGTCCTTTTACACAATAAATACAGTTAAATAACAAATTCATTAACAATGCTGAACCGTTCCAGGGTTCCAAAAATAATTGAAAACGACATTTGAAAATTTGTCCCAAAGTAATTGCATCACAATGACTTGCTGTCGTACGCATTATTACAACAATAATCTTTAAGAAAACCTATACAACTATAGCGAGACTCCTTCTCCTATAACATGCATCGCACATCAAAGTTAAGGGAGACAAATTCATGAAGTACTCTAAATAGCTAGTCAAAATTAGCAAGTCGGCACGCCCGCAGTGCATGTTCATATCCCAAAAACACGATAGCACCCACGGGACCCGCCCGCACCATAAGCACCCAGCCACCACGAAACAGATACGACCATCCGTACTCAGCCACAGTCAAGCGGACGCAACCCATCATCGATTTGAAGCGCCTCTCACTGCTCATGTCGCACATCATTCGTGTCTTAACGACGTCAAAGGGAATAGCTGGTATCCATGAGATGATGCCAGCAATGGCACCGGCCAGCATAGTCGGCCATGCGTCTACTGGTGCGGAGTGATCAGCTTTGGTGGTCTTAACACTGAAACGCGTGTATTCGGTGTCATTTCGAAGTTCGGAAATTTTTTTCAGACACACTTCGTACACAAGCATGAAGATTCCGTAAGGTATTGCGTCTCTGTTTACCAAATAAAACCAATTAACGGATTTAAATGACGTATTAATAACTTATGTAATTACCTTATTAGCATTGTCGATAAACCTCTAAACGTCCCCTTGATGCCGTCCTGTCGCCATGCATCTCGTATTACCCAAAACGGGTTGGTGGCACCTCCTACTTTAGCTTGTAGTCTCACTTTGGTAAGTTCAACTGGTGTCATTGCCAAAGCCTTGGCAACCCCACCAAGACATCCAGCTGCAAATACCTGATTAAAATCGTTGGTTATGAATTTGGGGAGGTGGGATTCTGCGCATGATTGCTTTGTCCTTTTGGAAAGTGTGTACGGGTCAATAATGTTTGTACGAATAATAATTATTATAAACAAACAATGGCACACTCACCATTCCTGAAATTGACTTAGTAGATTGCCATAAACACCGAATATAATAGAGCTTTGCACCCCAATTGTGCACAATGGAAACAAAAATCCTCTATAGTAACTACGAAACTGAAATTCAAATACCATTACATGGTCGTCATCAATTAAACATGATTCAGTCAATTAAGAAGGATTTAAAGTGATTGTGATTTGTGGTATGGGAGAATTGTGTTAATCGCCTGAATGTAGTTGATATTGGCTTTTACGAAAGCTACAAAATCATTTTGAGGTTAGAGCACATAATTAAAAAGCATTCGTAATAATACCTACACCCTCTTGTTTGGCAAGGTAAATGGTGGCACCTATAAATCGAAGGTTTCGTTCTTGCATATTCGTTTTAATGGTGTCAAAAGGATGGGCAATGACCAAATTACAGGCACCTGCGAAAACCAAATCAAACATTTCCATTAAATCCTGTTATGCAATCGATACGTAGCGTCAATCAGGTTGAACAAACCAGCACAAACGCCCGCCAAAAAATCACAATGCGACATCTTATCGACATTTTCACCTGCCTCGACACTCATCATGAACTATTTGTATGCACACGTGTGTTAACAGTTAACACTTTGCATCTGCATGCAACACAATTGAATCACCCTTTGTTCATATCGTTAAAAAATCGCGAAATTAAAAACTATATTAACACATCTCACCAAGTGTAATATGTAACAATGCGAGCTTCAATGATTTAATGAGCGTGTGGAAAAATTTACGGCAGTCATAAGCGAATAGATTTAAAACACTGACGAACAACTTTTTGGTGAAATAGCAATTCTCATGTGTGCGCCGACGTAGAACGAATGTGTGAATTAAATACACAAAAGCGTTTGATATTGTACCTCACTAGCCAATACTCGACACAATTCGAATATAGAGAACGGCTTTATCATTCACGATGTAAGCGCCGCGACGCGCGCAATTCTGATTTGCTCGTGCTCTCACAAAAATCCAAAGTGATGACGTCGAATGTTTATCGCTCGATTTCATTGATAAAACGGTGTCAAGGTGAAGGCATGTAGTATTTGATGATTGTGATGCAATGTAGCGTCGTACAGTGAAATGCGGCACATTCAAAATGCACGGTAGCTCAACATTGCTTCCGGTATCCGCGACATCGTGTTTTTACGCTGTAAATTATAATTAGTGATATGTGTGAGAATACCGAAGTTATTGCGATTACGTTGAGCCGTCACATGTCTCGTTGAGATACGGCCAAAAGCGTGAGTGGGAGACAAAACAATCCGATTGAAATTGATAACAGTACGGTAATTGATTATTGTTTGCTCAAAATGTTGACACAATTTGCACCACGCATGGTATTTAAAGTGACGTCAGGTCTGGAATTTACACAAACGATTTTTTTACAACGCGACTTATAAAACAAAAATGAGCGCAATCTAAGAGGCCTGAAGATTGCTGCTTAAAGTAAAGTAGCTTTGTAAATGTTATCCCGTTTTCTTTACTTGAGCAATTCCACAAAGGTTGAACACAAAAATGGATAATTGTAAATACAGTCAATACCATTCAAATTTAAATAAATAATATATTTCAAATTGACAACAAAATGCGCCTCATCAGCAAATAGGTGCAGCCTTTAAATCGAATGTATTAATTGCAACGACAATAACGCCGTCAATTCGGTTAATTGCACCATTCTTGTTGTCATAAAGTACAGGGAACAGTATCACCAAAGGCGATACACTCAATCGCATTAAATTGCACTCACTACAATTTAATTATGCCTCTTCATTTTCAGTAACAATTCAGTTGTTGTTCGAGTAAGAAGTATCCTAACAAAGCGATCCTATTCGCTCGGCTAAAAATAGTACCCTCGAATTAAATCAAAATGCGCCCGGGTGAAATGAACACGGAAATCGTTCAAGTTCAATGAAAATCGACACTGACCAATTGAGTGATTGTGAAAAATAAATTTAAAAGTCTTGACTATTTCAATGTAAAACAAAAAGCTATTTCCAAGCTGTAACAGAAGATTGTGATTTGCGGCCAGTAAAATTGGTTTGAAAAAATTAAAAAACCGTTAAAACAGTTGTGAAAATGAAGACGGCCTATTGTGATTTCATAGCGGGAAGTTTTGCTGGTGCGTTTTTAGTCCCTTCTGACTTTTGGCGAGATGCACTCTGTAGCATTTCGATTAACTGCGTTTTAAATTTTCTGTAGAAAACAAGTTAAATACATATTTGTGTTTTTGCTCGTTGAAACTGTGAAGCGTTGAGATCGTGTTCATGTGAGTGGGTTGTGCTAAATTAGTGATTTTTTAGATTGTGTGTGGCATTTTTGTGATTTGGTCAACTCGACTATTAAGAATTGTAACGATGGCATGAGCCAGAGTGTTGTTTATTAATACTTCAGTATAATTTTTAATTAGATGTTGAGTTTTTCATTGCAATCATTAAACTAAATACGGATATTATGGGGACTTTAAAATTAGGAAGAGCATTTCTTTGGCCATTGCAGTCGGTTGAAACTCGGTTTCAAATTAGATGCATGAATTCGACGGCGCCACATGTCTGATATTAGATTGAACAGAAATTTAATTATATTTTTAACAAAGTGTTCAGTGTGAGTAGATGAAAATTTAATTGTGATTAAGGTCACTATTTAAGAGTCAAGACCGCAGACGAGTAGACATTAAGACGCTTGTTGAAAGGCATTTCAGCTTGCGTTGCTACGAACGAATGCAGCTGACGATTTGAAAATTAAGAACAAAGTAGTTTAAAGGACCACGGCTTATGAAATATTTAGTTATTAGTTAATTTTGTGTTTTAAATAATGAATCGTTTTCTTTCTAACTCCGCTTCTTTTAATTTTTCCCCCTAAAGTGTTACTGAATTATTTAATAACACGGCGAATCCTGCATGTCCCGTGAAAATGTTGCTTAGTTTTTACACTTAATTAATTCCACATTTCATATAATTAAAACCTTTCATTAAATGTTTCGTTTTGTTTGTTTAAATTTCACAGAGCTCCGAATTTCGTTAATTAACCAAACAATTTACGTATTAAGGTAAGTCAAAGAATAAAAAAAATGTAATTGAATTTTTTTTGAACCCGCATCAATAAATAAATTAATAAAGTAAACTCTCTCTCTGCTGCAAGGCATAAACTGAATTTTATTATAGTCACCTTATTTTATTTTTTTGCAATGATTCCATCAACAATATGCATTCATCAGGCGTTTGCGGAACTTTGGTTGGTCATCCATTAGACACCATCAAAACATGGCAGCAAGCAACAAATTCGGGAATCGGTGCAGCCATATACAAGATTGGCGTTTCACATTCGGGTCTGAAAATTGTAAGTGCACAATTCAAAAAACAGTGAAATGCTTTCATGAGAACAGAGATTGCCTATATTAGGGCAATTAAACAGAATTTAAAATTTATTCCAAATATATTGAACATTGTAGGTTACTGGATTCTATCGGGGAATGTTGTTTCCGATGTTTACAACTGGTGGCATCAATTCAATTCTTTTTGGTATTTATGGCAACCAGTTGCGGGGTCTCCAGAAAGTCTGTCACAGTGACCATCAACGAGAGAAATACTGGATGAGCCACGTTTTTATAGCGGGCTCAACCGCAGGCTTTGTGCAGTCATTCATTGCGTGTCCAATTGAGCTCATTAAGATTCGCTTGCAGACATGGAGCTGTAAATTATTTGTTTTCTAAAATATTTTCATAAAATTTACAGTACAATTATTTCTCACCCGGTAGATTATTCCGATTTTCGAAGAGGTCAAAAGAGGGGTCCGTGGGCCTGCCTTCTCCGAGTGGTAAAAAATGAAGGATTTCGTGGACTGTATCGAGGTATAGGACCAATGATATGTCGGTGAGTTAATTTTTTTAAGTGATGAGTACAAAATCCAAATACTTTCTAGAGATAATTGCTAATTCTCTTGATTTCTCATGTTTGATTATTTCATTCCTCTTTATATCGAGATAGAGACGTCTTTCCTTACGGCATTTACATGTTGGCATACGAGGAAGTAATGCGTGCATTCAATCGGCTACCCCTTGTTCAGGAACTGCGTGAAGAAAAAGCTCGAAATCCCACCAAATCAATGACTGGCATCGACATGACACTTACCACTATAGCGGGATCTATTGCAGGGCTATTATCATGGGTACTTGTGATACCATTTGACACAATAAAGACCATAATGCAGGCAGAGGCAGACCCCTCTCGTTACAAGGGTATGAAGAACTGTGTCCAGAGCAGCATTCAAAGGAACGGATATCGTGTGCTCTTTCGTGGCAGTTGGATTTTAATATTCCGTGCAATTCCGGTGAATGCAATCACATTTTTGGCATACGAGTATGCGCTGGATCGATGCCACAAATATTATGATATTCAAATTTATCCCAACTATAATTAAGCCAAGAACTTTGTAATTGTTTTTCTTAAACCAAAAAAATTGGTTTATGCGTCGTTTAAGTTAAGTCTCTTACTCATTTTTGCATGTAATGCAATCTTCTGATTATTAAATAATAATAAAGAATATTTTGATTATTAAAAATTTATAGTAACCGAATTGAATAAATTTATTATATAATTAAAATAAAAACTTTTTTTTTTAATAACAATCGAGTAGCCGAAGCGGTTATTGAATAACCGTCAATGAAAATTATAAACAAAACATAAGTTGAACTACATTGTAACAGATGGCAGTTAAATCGCTTTAGATTAATTTAGAATTTATAAAATTGGGGAATTTTCGCAGAAAACCCTTAACATCGAAAAATCAATAATTAAACAGCTTTTTCGAAGATCTGCCAAAAGCTGAATGACCTTGTCATAAACCCAAAAGGTTAAACCAGCTTAACAATTGTTCAGATTTCGGGATCCACTTGAATCGTCTTCAGTGCAGAGAAAATTGTTTAACCGCTCGAAAATATTTGGGAAATCGCTGCGAAAAATGGCCGGAAAATACAAGATTGTTATGGTCCGTCATGGTGAATCGGAGTGGAACCAAAAGAACCTGTTCTGTGGATGGTTTGACGCTGACTTGAGTGACAAAGGTAAAATGTGATTTTATTTCTCCCAAAGAACACTTGCAAATTTAACATCCACAATTTTTCTCAAGGTCGTGAAGAGGCTGTTGCCGCTGGCAAAGCTGTGAAGGCAGCCGGTTTGACCTTTGATGTGGCACACACCTCACTGTTGACTCGTGCCCAAAATACATTGGCCTCTATCCTGAAGGAATCCGGCCAAACGGGCCTGCCCACAAACAAGACATGGCGTCTGAACGAGCGTCACTACGGCGGACTCACCGGCATGAATAAGGCAGAGACTGCCGCTAAATATGGCGAGGATCAAGTGCAAATTTGGCGTCGCAGCTTTGACACACCACCACCACCAATGGAGCCAGGCCACCAGTATTATGACACCATTTTGAAGGATCCACGTTATGCTGGTGATCCAAAGCCAGAGGAGTTCCCAATGTTTGAGTCACTCAAATTGACCATCAATCGTACATTGCCGTACTGGAATAACACCATTATTCCACAATTGAAGGAGGGCAAGAAGATCATTATTGCTGCCCATGGCAACAGTCTGCGCGGCATTGTCAAGCATTTGGACAGTACGTTTTTATACCATGCTTTCCGGGGTAATACTAAAAAATTTTCTTTTGCAGATTTAACTGACGAACAAATCATGTCATTGAATTTACCAACTGGCATTCCATTTGTTTACGAATTGGATGACAACTTCAAGCCCGTTGTATCAATGCAATTCTTGGGTGATGAGGAGACAGTCCGCAAGGCTATCGAGAGCGTCGCTAACCAAGGCAAAGCCAAATAAACGACCTGCCCCTTTAGTTTTAAATTGTTAAATTATTTAAAAAGTAAGGAAGACATTAACCACGAATTATTTCAGTTCATTAAAGTTTATGCTTCAGTTTCTCATCAATTTTTGGTTGTAATAAATTCATTGTTTTGTTAAAGCTCATTTCTTCTTAACACGGCCTTTTAATTTTATATGATTTTATGTACAGGTAAAATTTGAATTGTTGCATAATATTATAGCAAATTGTAGCTCTCAAGCAACCAACCCTTTTAAAAATAAACGAAAGCGTTACATTCAGGATTCAGGACGTTCAATTATTTATAAGGATGTTTGAAATACTTTCAATATAATGTGTGTTTTGAATTTTATAAGCAATGTGTAGCGCTTTTAGCTGTAACTTTTTCGAAACTGTCTTTCTGGCAATACTGACTTATATGCAGCGAAATTCCTTCTTTTTTGACACATAAACTGGCGCGCGCAGCAAGTAGCGGCAGGTCGACAAATTGTTTACTTCAAAAGGATACGTCAAAATGTTTCTCGTTAGTCGTTCGATCGTGAGAATCAGAATTTAGAAAAAAATTTATAGTTTAAATTTATGTTTGCCACTTTTAACTAAACTTAAATTTTTATTTAATTTTTAATTAATAAAAAAAATGTATCCAATCATAAACTTTCAATTACCAACATACAGTTCAAGTGCCAAGTTCATGATCGTTGAGGATTTTGCTCTTGTTCACCATCCCACATTGCTTCATTTTGGAAGATGCAGCGTTATTGGTAAAGTGGTCCTTGGTGATGATCAACTGTTCCGTCTAAAGAGTTTAAAAATTGATTTCCTGCCACAGTAGGTTAAAGAGTATTCTTTTTTAAATTCAATTGTTAATCTTTTGTCCGTTCTGTTCATATAGGGAATATCAGTTACCAGATGAAACCTTAGAAATACTACTGTCTTTTCAGAATTGCCCTAGCTCTCCAATAAAAAATACCTACATTGAAGTAATTGGCGAGTCAATGCTGCTAAACATGACTGAATGGCAGAACCAGCATTCACTGCCAATAACAACGTCTATGGACCTGATTCGATCACTAGGGAAGCTCCAAATGAGTCTTGAAAATGGGCATAACATTCAACGTCCAGCACCTACGGGTATGGCGGACAGAACAATGAAGCAGGAAGTGAGGAATGAGCTTCGAAAACGGTTGGACATCATGAAAGCCCAACTTAGTCCTATAATTGTCGTGACAGTGTATAGGCAAGTTTTGCAGCCGAAATCTTTAATAAAGTGCAATCTTAAATTGCGGTCTGTTTGGAAAAAACGTATATTGTGAGCAGTAACAATAATAACAATTCGATGACGCACATGACGCCTGGATGTCATGCTACTTCTAAAATGTAACACTGGGAAATGATATTTTTGTTTGTTAGTACAATAATGAACTGCTTCAGTGCTTATATGTTTGTCATATCTTACCAAAGATTGATCAAAGAGGTCAGGTTATGACAGAAGAGGTAAAATAACTAACAATATGTTGTGGTATCTGGTTCATTATTTACTGTAATGCTAAAACAATACCAAATACTATTGATCAAGATCGGAAGATATTTGTTACTTTTGAAGTATGTAGCTACTTTGAATTGACAGAGCTGATTAAATATTAATCCGCCGTTATATTATGTGCCTAAAGTATACCTAATTCATTAAATACTTGTAATCCACGTGTATAAAAAACTGTGAAATGTCTATAAAAAGTGATACAATTTCCATGATCATTTCAGTTGTATTTTAAAATCGCGAAGGTTTTAGATCTTAAGTCTCTAAAAAATGGCTTCTCATTTGATGATTGCTCTTGCAATAATTGCTTTGTGTGCATCGGACGCATATTCTGCCAATGTTCCAGAAGCATCAGACCCAAACGTGCAGAACATTTCGGAAACCAGTGAAATTGCAACGCCAATAAATCTTTTACAAAATCCCATGGAAATAATCCCGGAGAGCGAAGTCGGATTTGTAAAAATTCCCGATTTACTTGCACAGCCTGTGGAATACGTACCGTCGTTACCCACATTAACACCCTCAATTCAAACAATTGACACCATTGTTGAAAGCTTGCCTGTGAATCCGGTCACCAATTCTGCTAATGTTCCAGACTACGACGTGCACAACATAACGGAAATCGATTCAATCGTAACGTCAATAAATCTTTTACAAAATCCAATTGAAATAATCCCTGTAAGCGAAGTAGTGCCTGTAAAAATTACCGATTTACCAGAATCACCTGTGGAATTTGTACCGACGTCATTCACAACGGATGCAACTCAAACTTATCCCTCCATTGTCGAAAGTCTGCCTGTTACACCCGATTTTAAGCCGGCTGGCATTCAAAGTGGTCGACGTGGAATCATGGAAATACCAAATTTTTTAAAGCAAAAGGAATAAAAATTACTGGAATTTAAAAAACAAATATTAAATAAATATTCTCTTTTCAAATATGTACATCTATTATATAGTGTTGTTCTTCTTTATGTGTGTTTTTTTGATGTATTATAACTTAATAACTGAGCACGAAATTAATTTGATGTCATTAATAAAGAAACTAGTCCTGAATGGACTCTTGAAGACCTAAATGACATTCAACAAATGTGTTAAGTAGCCGGGATATAGTAATGGCTATTATTATTAAAATTTGGCAAGTACCTTTTGAGATTACTCATTACGGTAATAAACCCTTATTAATATAAACAAATTCCAGTTACTGTTATTTTTATATACTTAATGATTTATTAATATAGGAATAAAAGTTGAAAATTGGAACATCCCTCTGATTGCATATAAACCTGTTGGTCAGAAATTGTTTTAAGCTATTGAGGGAATCACGTTAGAAACATCTGGAACGGTGCCAGTGGGTACGACTCCTCCAGCAACACCTGTAACGGTACCGATAATTGCAGTAGGATCAGAAGGAACAGTGCCAGTTGGTACGACTCCTCCAACAGCTCCTGTAGCGGTGTCTAAAATAGCAGCAGGATCAGCAGGAACAGTGCCAGTAGGTACGACTCCTCCGATAATACCAGTCGCATTACCAAGAATGTCAGTGGGATTACCAGGAACTTCACCGGAGGCACCAAATACTTGATCGACAACTCCAGGCACAATTCCACCAGTGCCCGCAACAGCTATTACCGGGGGAAGAGCTATTAAACCAGCATTTGCACCAATTGATGACATTCCGAAGAGGGCGAACACAACAACTGAGAACATGGCGAAATTCATGGTTGGCGTGGTTTGTTTTTTTTTCTGTAACTGGATGTGCTTCGCAATGAGAAGTTGTAATTAAACTGTATCTTACTAGCGCATCCTTCAATTATTTATACCATTTTTTCGGTTTCGGAATGCAATTCAAACTCAAACAGCAAACGTAAATATTGGCTGTAACGTCTGAGACTCTTCTGCTATTTTTGACCTAGCCCAAGTATGCATTAAAAAAACATCCATAGAATTGCGTCAGATGTTTTGTTATTGCCGTTTTACCTTACGGGTTAAATACCGTATCAGAAACACATGTGAATTGACAATAATAAAATTCCACTGACGCAAAAGCTTGTCTGGATAAATTCCAAAACAGGACAACAAATGCGAAAAACTTTGGATCAAACATATTATTGTAACTACTAACTTTTGTGTTCGTTGGAAAACCGAAAAATTGGTATAAATAATTGAAGGATGCGCTAGTAAGGTACAGTTTAATTACAACTTCTCATTGCGAAACACATCCAGTTACAGAAAAAAAAACAAACCACGCCAACCATGAATTTCGCCATGTTCTCAGTTGTTGTGTTCGCCCTCTTCGGAATGTCATCAATTGGTGCAAATGCTGGTGTAATAGCTCTTCCCCCGGTAATAGCTGTTGCGGGCACTGGTGGAATTGTGCCTGGAGTTGTCGATCAAGTATTTGGTGCCTCCGGTGCTACAACCCCTGCTCTTCCCGCTGTTCCTGGAGTTCCTGGTAATCCCACTGACATTCTTGGTACTGCGACTGGTATTATCGGAGGAGTCGTACCTACTGGCACTGTTCCTGCTGATCCTGCTGCGATTATAGACACAGCTACAGGAGCTATTGGAGGAGTCGTACCCACTGGCACTGTTCCTGCTGATCCTACTGCTATTTTAGACACCGCTACAGGAGCTGTTGGAGGGGTCGTACCCACCGGCACTGTTCCAGATGTTTCCAACGTTGTTCCATCAATAGCTTAAAGCGATTTTTGACGAACCGACATTTATACAATCCGTGCAATGTACCAACTTTTGATTTTATAATTAATATTATTAATAAATATGTGTTCATATATAAAGAACCTACAAAATGGTAAATTTATTAATTTTTCTCAGTATGATTATACCAAATTTACTTACCAAATTTTTCCTTTAGTAGGATCGTTATATATTTTTACGTTCAAGTTTTGTTGAAAAAAAAATTAATGATGCAGAAACACCCCTTGGGTCCAAAAAACTCGCTTGGAAAAATGTGAGTATGTACGACCAAACGTCTGTTCGAAGGTCCGGAAGATTTCTCTCTTAACCACTAAACGGATTTTTATGAAATTTTAAGGCTAATATAGTTTAGTCCGGGGATGGTTCCTGTGAAGGTTTAGTGCCGATCGAGTGGATTCCCTTTAGCTGTTACCATTTTACAACTTTTAAAGAACTTTGATTTGTAGTTTTCAACTTTACTTTGAGTTTTATAAAGCATTTTATTTTGCAGTTTACAAATATTTTTAACGTTTTTGATAGAGAAAACCAAAAATATTGTTTAATAAAGAAATAAATTTCACATATCACATTAAAAACATGATTTTTCATGGGCGTAGCAACGGGCGCCGGGTATTGCTAGTTTAATTATGAAATTACTTAAAAGTCAAATTAAAGTCAAAAAACGTTAATTCGCTAAAAAAAAAATGGGTGCTCAAAAACTTCCAAATCCTTCGTGATAATTCAAAGGTATGTAAGCACGAAATGACAAATATCTTTCGCATAAATATTGTCATTTATAATAAAAAAAAAAATTGCTAAAAATGTCAAGGTCGAAATATTAAGTTCTTACTTCTTTATATCAAAACTATGTTTTTAATTTATAATCATTTATGAGCCTCTAGGTTGCGCTGAAGAGATGATATTTATTTACAGAAGCGTCGATGCAATATGGAATGTCTCAAAAACAAACAATAAAAACAGCAAAAAAAAAATAAATTAAATTTCATTATTTTAATAAATAGACAAAAAATAAATTAGGGTAGTTAAGATGGGAGATTTTAAGGTGTTGTAACATTTAAAAGTGACAATTTAATAGTAGTACATTGCAACCTTTGAAATTGCAAAAAAAAAATGGTTTGTCATTTTATCCATATCACTCGCCGAGGTACAAAAGTCAAAAACTGAACTATTTCGAGTCCCCCATTGTAATAATTGACCCAAGAATGGCCAAAATTTAATCAGGAATTTTAAAACAAATAATAAATCCATAATATTGACAAAACATTTAATCAAAAATGCTGAAACAGTTTTCAACAGGAGTTCATTGATCATTAATCATCATTTCATGATACAACGTTACACATAAGCAAAATTATATAGACTTCAAAGTGGATTTTAATTGTAAGAATAGTGTCTCAATTAAAAAAAAAGGGAAAATTATCTGAAGAATTTTTTTTTTTGAAAATAATTAATTAATTAGTAAGTTTGACAAATCTGTGAGGCTACGGAAAAGTATTGCTAATAATATTTTACTTTTTAAGGAGTTGACTTCGAATGGATTTGAATTTTGTAATTTAATTTTGAAATAATGTTTTGGAAGAATGGCGAAAAACGACCCGGAATCGATTTAAATTTGTTCTATCTGAGTAGTTGCAAACTGATTGAAGATTTTAAAATTCGAAAAATAACAATTTGTGATCACTGATCTTTACAGACACTCTGCAGAGATCTTTATAGAAAAGAACAAACATTCAAAATGAGAACCACATTTTCTGAAACATCTCCGAATCCTTGTCTCAAATTTGTTCTTGAAATAATATTACCGAAAATTCTGCAATATTATTGTCAAATTATAGAATCGGGTTTGTGAAATTCTTTGCAAATTTCTATTTGTTTTTTTTTTTTAATTAAATAATATTTTCACAATATGACATTGTTGTCGTTGTGCAGGTTGATGTTTTTGTATTCGCATCCAAAAAGTTAAAGGAAAATTCCCAAAATGTTTTTGTCAATATGATCGCATTTGTGTTCACAATGTCTGACGCAATTGTGTGGATATATCATGTTTTTGTTTATTGCATACTTAAGCTAGGTCAAAAATAGCAGAAGAGCCTCAGACGTTACAGCCAATATTTACGTTTGCTGTTTGAGTTTGAATTGCATTCAGAAACCGAAAAAAATGGTATAAATAATTGAAGGATGCGCTAGTAAGGTACAGTTTAATTACAACTTCTCATTGCGAAACACATCCAGTTACAGAAAAAAAAAAAAAACCACGCCAACCATGAATTTCGCCATGTTCTCAGTTGTTGTGTTCGCCCTCTTCGGAATGTCATCAATTGGTGCAAATGCTGGTTTAATAGCTCTTCCTCCGGTAATAGCTGTTGCGGGCACTGGTGGAATTGTGCCTGGAATTGTCGATCAAGTATTTGGTGCATCCGGTGCTACAACCCCTGCTCTTCCCGCTGTTCCTGGAGTTCCTGGTAATCCCACTGACATTCTTGGTACTGCGACTGGTATTATCGGAGGAGTCGTACCTACTGGCACTGTTCCTGCTGATCCTGCTGCTATTTTAGATACCGCTACAGGAGCTGTTGGAGGAGTCGTACCCACTGGCACTGTTCCTGCTGAACCTACTGCGATTATAGACACCGCTACTGGAGCTGTTGGAGGAGTCGTACCCACTGGCGCTGTTCCAGATGTTTCCAACGTTGTTCCATCAACAGCTTAAAGCAATTTCTGACGAGCCGACTTTATACAATCCATTCAATGCACCAATTTATAATTTTAAAATTAATATTCATATAAAGAACCTACAAGACGATAAATTTATTTATTTCCTTCAATTCCTTCGCTGACTTAATGCGTTAAAATAATTCCTTAACTTATTCCAATTTGATATAGAAAGTCTAAGTCATCCTTAAAATAACAGCACAGCTATAGTTCTTCACTTTGTTAGTGAATGACGTGCTCCAAATATTGGTCTCTCAAAAAAGGTGACATAAGTCAATTTATAAAGGACATTTTGGAAGGACTTGAGTTCTATTCATGTATGGTCACATACAGGTAAAAGATTTTTAAATGTGAAAATAATTTTTAATCATCGCAGAAAACTAGCAGGTATGACACTCGCGCTGGTATTAAATTAAGAGTATTTTTCTTATTGAATTCAATGGAAATTTTATTAACTATTTTAATGGGTCACAAACAGAATGCACAGAAGTCGAGAGATGAGACTTTGATGATTTCACGGGTCCCTGATTTAAAAAAAAGAAATATGAGGTCTCCTATATGAACAAATTGAAAAATTAACAATTATTTAAGATATGTTTGTTGTTATTATGAAATTGAGATTAAATAGAAAGGAAAAAAAAACACAAACACATGTAAAATTTAATACTGCAAACTCCTTTTGGTACCGATATCGTCTAAAATATTACGCAGTTCCTCATCTTCGAATCTGCCCTCTAATGACGGAATTAAGGCTTTTGCCTCTTCAGGCGCTTCTGGACACAAGTTTCCCAAAGCCGCCAATTCAAACTTGTGCAGTTTTTTTTGCATCAGTAAACTGAAAAACAAACATGTTAAAAATATTGGATCGTAGGAACAGAAACAAATTGTACCTCCGAACAGCCGCAATCGTTTCCTTGTTTTTAAATTTTCGAAAAGTATCTGTGTAGCCTAGAGTTTTCATGAAAACTTCGGAAAATTCCTGCTCCTCATCGGCTGATTCATTTTGGCGTTTACGATGATCCAACAACATGTGAACCTCACTAATCAGCAGTGTTTCAGCATTTTCAAATTCTGCAACATGAAGAAAAGAAAATTATAAAGAGATCCTCATTTTGTACTGAGACATGCAGAAGTAGCGTTTGTTTGGAAAAGGATGAACAAAATGTGTTACTCGGTATGCTGATTTTCTAAAAAGTTAAAGAAATAAAACAAACTGTTTTTATTTAACTTATACGCTAAATGGTTTATTTATAAATCCGTGTTGCAGTAAGAAGTCATACATTTGCCTTGTTTTGTTTACATCAATTTTTATAAGACGCCTCGCTTCAGCTAATCTTAAGTAGCCTGATCTCGAATTCTCCCCCTGCAGCACAGTCTTATACCCCAAATAATCTACAGGCATCAATCGAATTTCGCTGCACAACTTCTTTTCCTCTTCAGTCAAATTAACAAAATCCGGCATCCCCACAATGTCTAGTGGTAGGGCTTTGCGTCTAGGCATGTGTTGTGAATTGGAAACAAACTGAAATCCATTTGGCCCATTTATTGCAATACCGCCACCAGCTGAAGGATTTGACACAAATTGCCTCCAGTCGTATTTTCCCTGCAGTTGCCGGTATTTACTCAAATGGCAGTGACGATTCATTTTCAGTTGAAAATATGATACACCACCTTCCATGGTGGTGACACCATTTTGTCGCAACTCATGCAATCTCATGCAATATTTCTTCAAGTCATGACCGTATTGCAGGGCTTCTACGAGAGCGTCAAATGCAATGGCGTGCATAAGTTGCATAAACGCAATAAACCGTCCTGAGCAATTGGAGGAGCTTTTCCCAAGTGTCTCGGCATGCATTGACCACCATCCTAGCGTTTTGTTCACTACCAAGAGTCCATGTTCCCGCATGATGCCGTATCGTCGATGTCGCTCCCTTAGATTCAGAGGGTTTTTATTAAAAATCACTGAACACACAAATTATTTGACAAAACGCATTAAAATCAAAGTAAACAAAGACAAATATCTCACTTTAATCGATGGTTGTAGACATTCACCATCGCAACGTTCAGGGTTTCTCCAAGTTCAATTTCATCCGGACCCCAACACGCTAAACTTAAGTTGCTAACAATACTCTCAGCTGAGTTATCGTATGGAGTGTCAAAATCTCCACGTGCACATCTGTAACCGGATAGTGCACGCGCTCCAGCCGTGTCATTGTGAAATCGAGGCGGATGCAAACTTTTGAGCTTACACAGCCGTGGCACTCGTATCGGCTCATACACCTCATGCATTAGACCACACATCCGTCCCACCATCCCGTTGAAATAGTGATCGGAGTAATGATCGCGCACCTCATCCGGTGAGTGGGACTGCAATAGGCGCGAAATATCATCCCAATTTCCGTAACCATGAGACATCAACAGATCTAGCAGTTTGCGTTCATCCCGTGCCGTCCAGTTGTTGGCGCCAGCAAACACTTCCAAACGATCATGGTGGATAGCGTACGAGTGCCAGGAGCGATGCGCTTTTGTTTCGGAGCCATGTGCAAAACATCGTGTACAAAATGATTCGGTGCACTCTACACAATAGATAAAGGGCTCCCGCAGCTCTTGCCGGCATTTGCCACATGGTGCATTGACGGTAATATGCGTTTTGTATGGATGACGATGGCGATGGTTGTGCTGTAGGTGGCGATGCGAACGCGCCACCCGTTTGTATGTTGTGTTTTTGCTGGCAGTCACGCGGATTATTTCATTTTCTTCAAATTGTTTGAGCTTTTTAGTATGCTAATATTAAAGGGACGCTGAATTTTACCATTTCAGCATAAATTATAAAGGAAGTTGGAATTGTGTGGTGGAAGTCAACAAAGGGTAGAAATTAAACCGTCAGTATTTACCTTTAGGGAACTGCAAATCGGCTGCATCCTCTTCTACCATTTCAATATTAGCAGGCACAGACATGTTTAATATTCGTAAATTTTATTTTTTTATCAAAAAACAATGTTTGTTAACTTGAAACAAAGAATGCCGTATCACGTAAATATTAACAAAATTAAGAACGCGATTTAATATATATAATTCAGTGATCTGTCACTTTAGTCGTGTAAAATTTAAAGCAGCATGGACGATGACGGATTAAACAATTATGAAATATATATATATAATATAAACGCCCATTTTTTAGATTCAGTGAAAAAACTCAATTCAAGTTCCACTCAATATTAAATATTGAAAATAATGAAATAATAGAGAATGAAAAACATTTTAAATAAAGTGACAACTGTATTTACTGGAAATTAAAAAAAAACCCTACCTTATTTTAAATTTAACGCTCTTAAAGTAAAATTATGGAAATTCATTAAACTCAATTATATTAAAGAATTCACCACAATTTTTAATTTTTTTAGTACACATTTCAATTATATTCCCCACGACATAAACAACCCTGAAACTGTCATATCTGTCAAAAATCTGTCAGACTTCGTCCCTCCAGTTGGGTTTGTGACTTGTGTTTGTGTTTGAGTTACGATTTGCAAAAACGGTAGGAATTTGTTTCGCAAATGGAAATGGCTCAGTTGAATAAAAACAGCTGACATTCGTTGAGCGTCTTTTAGTTAATCGAGTAAATTTGTTTGTACACACACGACCGTTCATCGTATGACTGTCCGTCCGTCGTGCGGAGTTCATTAAAGTTAAATTTAATTGTAAATTGTGAAGTGGTCGCCAGCACCGTTGCCAGTTGCCACTATTTCTATTTTGGTGCTTCCGATGTGGTGCTTCCAATAAGATATGTTATAAAATCAATATAAAAAATATGAATTGATTAAACAGAAACAAAATAAGAATTAGTTTTCCCCGCCAAACCAGTTTCGTCTCTTATAAGTTGTAGGCTTAATTTATTCAATTCTTTGTGTAACAGTGGCCAAGTGGCAAATCTGCAGAATTATTTGTTTTGAAAATAGTATACCAAAAAGCGGATTTGTTTATATTTATTTAGGAGAGTGAGTGCGCGATAGTGAGTCAGTAGTAAGTAGTAACTAGTCGGGCACACGCTACATTCTCGAGACGTGCACACAAACAAAAAGTAAACATAAGCAAAATGAAATTATCAATTAAAAAGAAACCCAATCGGAATTGTTTACTTCCGGATTCGTACGGTGTGTTGGTGCCGTTTGTTTGTGTGCTTGCAGTCGCCTGCGCGCTCTCCATCGCCGATGCCAGCAATGAGTTTGGTAATTTGGTACACCACAGCCACCACAACTGTGATCATCAACATCCGAAAGCGCATGAGGTCAGTTGCAAAAATTAATTTGCATTATTTCAAGCCACATAATCTTATCGACCCGAAATTACCAAATGCCGATGTTAATCACTAATCAGTAATCATGTTGATGCAGGTGACTGCAATTACTGTAATTAATCGCCGCGTCGTAAAGTGGGAATTTCACCCAATATGTATTGACATTTACAGGGAGTTTAATGACCGACTTCTGCCCTTTACTGCAATATCTGTTGTTATGTTGCGTCGGTCCGTTACATAATTTGAATTTGTATTTCCATTTTCGTGGATTTGTGCAATTTTGGAGATTATGAGTGTGGCGACAGTCAACCCACTTGTGACATTCAAAGTTCATGCAATCATGAACACCAAACGGGTATTTAATCGTATTAAATGACCATTTATTACTTAACGGCAGATATGAATTATTTTTTAACGAAAATCCTATTTAGGGGCCGAATAAAGCCCGCCTCAAGCGATTAAACATTGTGTAACTTTACGCTTCCTGACCTGCGTCTAATTTTATTGTAGCCATTACGTTACATTTGTTAGTAGCTTCCTTAATTGGGAGCTATTGAGCTGATGGATACACGCCCTAGTTATTTGATGCCTGATTTAATTTGTTCCCATTAATTTCTATTCCGTATAACTATTTTGAATAATTCTCTCTATGAAAACACTTTTAGTATTTGATAAGAACTAATGATTTATATTTATTGAAACTTGATTTGTTGCATTGAGAACGCATTATAAGTACATATGCGTAAACCTCTGCCTTGAGGGAACCGAAAAGTGCATTTTTCATTTGTAAACACACGCTTTTTGCAAATTGGCGTTGCATTGTTTTCCAAATGACTTTTTTCTGCCTACATGATAAACTGTAAATGCAATTATCAATTATGTATTATGAACTGCACACAAAATAAGTATACTATGTATATGCATTCGGCATAATGGTTAAAAATAAAATTGATTTCGAGTTCTCCAGAAATACCTAATAAATGTATTTCGACGTACAAAATATGCGGGTTACCATAAGGTCAGTAAGTAATTAAAAATGAAACTGACTGAATAATTGATTTTGAATATCAAATGGAATTGTCAATAATCGCCGGTTCAACTATTTTAGTTCCTATTTCGATAATCACTATCTATTCCCATTAGTACCAGTCAATTCACAATATGTATTTCTAATTAAGTGCGGTCACTAAAAGGGAATAGGAGTAGGTTGTGTTTACGATTGTTTACAATAATCAAAGTCTTGAATGCATTTAAGTTTTATGAAGAATCAAATTCATATTTCACAAAACTGTGGTGTCTTATACATTTAAAAATAAATTGAATCATTACTTTAATTGAAAATAATAAATGTATTTAATACATATAAAACTTCTTCCACTTTCATTAAAGCCGGGGTTTAATTTATTTTGTTTGATACAGTTGTACCGTTGCGAGTCAAGTCACATTAATTGCGATATTTATATCGCAATAATTAACGTCATCGACAGTTACAGTTATCAGCATTAGCCATTAACAGTTAATTATTTCCTATTAGCTGTGAGTAGTGGTTAATTATTAAAATGTACATAAACTTTCATTTAATGCTGATCAAAATATTTATGAAACTATGATTATAAAAACTAATGACTCTTCGCGTTATGACAATCCCCTACTGTAGACACGAGTGTCGAGTAGTGTAAGATGTATAATTACTTTTGAATGAAAATATGTATTTGGAACAGGATATTCTCTCTGATAGACAAATAAAATCATTTAATGACACGTTTAAGAAGCATACAAAGCTTTGGTTATAGTAGAATTATAAAAAAAGGACAACCGTCGAGAAATGAGGTGAAGGATTTTTTTTTAATTATTGATGTTAAAATCTTATATTCAGTCGATATTTGCAATTATTTCAGGCATTATAATTAAAAAAATTGAAACCTAAAATCAGGTAATGGGTACGAGTATATACAAATATTGAACATATTTCTAATAGTATATGATTTATGTGCTCGTATAATGACTAAATTATTTGAACATCTTTTATTATGCATATTTCGTTATTCCGCATTACACAAAGTACCAAAGTATTTAAATTAAATTTATACTTTGGGCTTCCTGATCTTTTATTGCATTATACTCGTACTTAAATAAGTTGTTAAATAAAAAGCCATTAATAGCAATTGATGTTAAATTATGATGTTGCGTCATTTACACATACGGTACCACCTCTTGTGAATTATGAAATTGCTGTTCACATCTGAGAGTGAGCAATTTCTCTTTACCATTGTACATTTATGTGGGTACTTTCTGTAATTATTTTCTACTCCTCTTCTCCCGGCGCCTATTAAGTCCTTCTAATTGGTTAACTAATGAGTTTATGAAGATCCATTAAATTTTGCATTTCTTTTCCATTTATTTCAATTACCTTTTTATTAATGATTGATTGTTACAAATGGTCAATGAGATAAATATTTATCAGAACTTCAGTTCGATCAGTTTCCAACGATTTTCCTTTTTTAAGGAACTCTTGTCACTAATTGCTTGATAATCAAATACATATTTCAAATATAAGAATATACGATTTTCAGAAAGGTCCATTACAGTGATGAAAGTTTTCAGCTAAATACAAAATTGCTTGTTTGTTCACATCAATGCCAAAGCTTAATCTGCACATTTCCATTGAAGCACTACGAACAACTATTGTAGTTTGCGTTTCTAAACAATTATACAAACAGTTCTTAAAGTTGATAAAGAATTAAAACATGAAATTTCCCTTAAATTGAGGTTTTACGAACACATCCGTCAAGTGAGCGATTATATTTTGAAACCTTGATTACCTACAACCACAATCTAAGTGTAAAGTCCTTCTGCGGTTAATTGTGATTAATTTGTTTTGCGGCAATTATATCTAGACGAACTATCATTTAGTAAGTTTAGTAAGTTGAGTATATAATATTCTAATTACTTATTATGCTCGTTATTTCCTGCTTGAAAACTTGGTGTTGAAGATTGGGTGTTGGGGGTATAAAGTTCAATCTTTAATCCTATTGAGGCGGTTTAAAGAGTAATCCTTTTAGCGCCGAATGCAAATGTTGTTGTTCTACATGCCAACAACATAATATTTTATTATGTACCCTTTTCTTATGTTTACAAAGGCGTTAATAATTGTGTATCAAATTTAATTTCATGGTCCGTTAAATATTTCATCTTATCAACTTTTTTGTAAACATAATAATTGTATACCAGCTAGTCAGTTTGTACTTCCGAAAACTATATATAAATGTGTATGGTTACAGTCTGTCAATCTTTTACCATATTAAGAAGGGAATTTGTTATGTTTTTTACATTCTATTGAGTAACTTATGGTAATATCTATTTATAAATTTTGTTGTTGTTATCCAAACATGCCGTAAAAGATCATTCTCAAACAAACAGTATTCGCACTGTTTAAAATTGGTGGGGATGTTTTAATAAATACTTACGATAAATAATAACTTTTATCATGTGAAACGAATATGTCATTCTTTCTTTTTAAAATGTCTTTTGATATACTTCACTTTGAAACCATTTTTATTTTGGTTGAGTGGTTTTTGAAGTTTCTTATTTGTTTAATTGTCAAATGCCAAAAGTACTTTTGCTCTCGTTAAAATGATCATTCTTGGTTTGACAAGCTTTTTAACACTTTTATTCTTGGTACAAGAACAGACTTCAATAATAACTCAAGAAACATCATCTCATTCGACACTTGAACTTTTCAAATTTGAAAGTGTTACAAATCCTTAAAAATAAAGTGATTGGCGTTAACTATTCAACAAAGTGTAACTACCTACCCCCACTCTTCATACCGGATTCTATTATTATGTAGTTTCTAAACCCTGTACTCATTCATATGTTATGTGTAAAAAATAGAAATGTTGTACTGTGTTGTACAGCGTAAAGAAAGAATACACAATTCAGAGGCAATCCGAACTTTCCATTTGCTTCTTGGATTTTTTAAAATGATTGTCTTCCTTAAACATAAAAAAGAAATGTAAGTATGTAGTTTAATTAACACTCGAGTTCAATATTTTTGTTATACCAGATATTTTCATTCAGCTCTTTTAAATAATATCATCAAAAATGTCGTCCATAGCAAACAAAAATAATCTCCCAGGATTGACTCAATTTTATTTTATTGAATGTTTCAAAATCGCATTTTCTTATCGTAGCTATTACCACATTGGAGTTAAAATTTATATTATGACATTATAATTTATGCACGCAAATATTTATCGCCCCCATCATGAAGTGCAATGGTTTGCACTCAAAACCCTCATTATGGATTAATATAATATCATTGGAAGCTCTAACATGTGACCTATTACAATATATATTGAAAAGTTACAGACGATATATAAAACACAGCCAAGCATCGCATGCTCAACGAACACACATTAAAGTTTAGACGCCAACAGGAAGGCAACAATTGACTCGCACTAACCTTGCGGAACAACTCGCTTATATGTTACAAACCGAACGCGCACACCACAATTATTTATTGTACATACTTGAAAGTCGTACTTGCACATAACACAAAAGCTTAAACGCGGCGAGGAGCATAATGGCAAACGCGGTTATAAACCGCTTAGTCGTTCAAGTTCAAGTTAAGTGTATTGCCAACGACATCATATTATTCATCATTCTTTAAGGAGGCCATCGCCCGAACTTTATTATCATTTGTTCAGTTGGAAACACTCGCTACTCGCCATTCGCCAAGAGTGGTGGCGATTCAATCATTATTGGCGTCATCATCTTAACTCCACAATCTCTGCGGTGAGACGTGGTTTGGTTGGAAGAACGCATTATTAGCTTCGCAAAAACCAGCTTCTCAAATTTGCTGAAGGTCGAGTATTTCTAATTACGTTAAGTCTCAATTAGCGTCTTATATAAGCATCAAGAACATTTATGTACATACATTGCGTGCAGACTGGTTAATTCATCCATCTCATTTTGCAACATTTACGTGATACGTCCAGCCAACAATCCTCATGTATAGTTTTATAAGCTCATTTGTTTGTGTTTATGGGCGTGTGGTTTAGTGTTTATCGCGATGCGAACACGTCACACATATGGATTATGGACGTGCAAGCAGCCTAGGGCTGTAAGTGGTGATTATCATGCGGTGCTGAGTAATTACAAATGACACAAAAAAAAGAGTTTTTATGTGCAAATTAATTAAATTGACCGCAGGAGAATGCGTTTGAATTATTAGTAAACTCTTCTGCCTTTTCAGGAAAATGTATTTAAAAGTTTTGTTAAAATGTAACGAAATGACGTAACTAAAACTATTCATGATTATCACATTTTGGGGATAATGAAATTTAAAATTAACATTTCTATTTAACTTTTCAACTGTTTTAATTCGGTCTCCTTTTTCATTTTACAAAGTCGTCCGTGACATAAAATTTAATGAACTTTATTGTGCTTGTATATGTATTGCATTTGCAATTTCCGTTGCTTTGTATTTTGTATTTTTTCGAGAAAGATTAATTAAGATAAGCACGCACTTGTGGATGTCGTTTTGGAAGATCTCATCTGAGTGTTGTGCGTGATATGCAGGGGATTCACTTTTTATCTCGAGTTATGTCTTGCGAGTTTTTTTCTGCATAATCATCGTACGAGGATACAACAATGTTCTTGTATTTTCCTTTTTTTCTACATTGTGCTTCAAAGAACAATATTAAAAGGTTTTGTTTTTACTACTTGTATGCATTCTGCATAATCCATAAACAGAAAACTGGTTGGTTTTGGTAAACAAAATCATGTGATGTTGTAAATCGAGTCTTAAGCTCGTTTTGATCTCTTCGAAGGTTCAACTTACGATTTATGCAATTTTTTACATTCTTGATTATATTTTTTTAATTAAAAATTAGGTTATTCTCTTTTTTGTTGATGAGTTGAGGTCGGAAAAATGCGTCATCGCGGTTTTGTAAAAGCAACCAAATTTGTATACAATTTTAAGATCGCGCCGGTTTTTTTTAAATGAATCTTAAATCCTTATTGTAACGTGTCATAAATTGTGGATTTGGTTTCCTTTTAATTAGTTATAACAAAACTGCCTGCGATAAATAAATAAACTGTAAGGGGGGGGGGGGTGGATTAAAATTTAATGCCTGTCATGTTAAATAAAAATTGAAAAAGACCAAGTTCACAAATAACAAATTTAAAGGTGCAATATAATCAATAATTTTAATTAAAAAATTATTTGGCTGTGAATTATGGCTGTGAGACTTGGCAGTCTTCATTAATTTCTAATAAAAAAGTGAAACTTGAGCCACGTATCATTCTTTTTTAATTAAATTACGAATAAACACATTAATTAGTTTTGAACAAATTACATAGCTCATTTGGTTCATTTCAAGAAATTGATAAACGTTTTTTCACGTAATTACAATCTGAAAAAAGCATCCATAACAATGAATTATTACAACTTGTGGTGTACATTGTTCACTAACAGGAGTACACGGTCAGGTATTAATTATAAATGCCTTTATCCGCTAATTAAAGAGGATGAGCCTTCTATCGATTTTATGTAACAACAATTTTATGTATGATGGTAGACCCTATTAAGAGTGAGAAAATGAAAATACTGCAGTATCTGCGAGTGACCGCTGAACGTGGCAGCAAAGCTACCAATTTGCATGCTGACCGATTAAGCTCGTTAAGGTGATTTGACTTTATGCTAATACAGTTATGGCAGTCGTCGGCAATTTTAAGACGTTACATAAGATATTACGCGTGAGACATATAATTGGAATGGCCGATATTTATGCCATTCAGCAGATAAAGGCTTAAAAGCTAATTAGCTGACAGTTGATACCGCACGCAATTATTAGATAAAACGAAATATTATTATTTTTTACCGACCAAAATTTTCTTTTTGTCTTTTTGGTCGACTGCAAATTTTAAGTGTTGTTTGCTTTAGTTTCCATTGTTGTTACAAATTTATCTCGTAAACAAAGCATACAGTTTGTACAATTTGAAATGAAGAAAAATGTTGGAACAAAATAAGAAAATTAAAAGACTGTTTTATTTCTCTCATAATTCAGTTTGCTCATAGTTATCGAGTTGCGGTTTTCTAGTTTAACAAGCAGCCAACAAATGTTGCCTCATTTTATAACATATTTTATATGTCGTGCACTTTTACTTTCTTTGCGATAATGTTTTGGGAAAGGGCGTCACACTACAATGAAACAATGACATAGACAAAGATTTTTACATTCCAACAATGCACAAAAATAGTCCAAATGTGGAGATTAATTATTATTCTACAATAGCTTCAGCGTAATGTGAGATTATTTTTTTGTGGATAATTGAATTTCTTAACATATTATGTCAAAACAACTCCGTTCCAATTGGCGGATGTATTGTTCATTTATTTGAATTTAATGATTAATTAATTAATGTTTTTTGCATTAAAATTGTAATTGTATATTCAAAAATGAGTTAGTCCGAAAAAATTAAATGCTTTGTTGCTGAAAATAATCAATTTTTTACAATGAAAAGAGTGATATCTGCATTGTTTATTTGTTATGTTGCGTGCTTTTATGCAAAATATAATAACTACAATAAGCTGGCACATTATTTTCAATTGTTTTGTTAAAACGAAAATTGAAATATCAGAAAACAGCTTGTGCCTGCCAAAACACAAAATTTTATCCGAAACAGTTTATTTTAAATTTCATATTGTAATTTGTCGTAAATATAATTAAATATACGTATTATTAAATGCCAAAATATGTGTTAGAGACGTAAAAGAAAATAAATCAATTTAAAACAAATTGAAACTGTCTATCAATCTATGCGCTGCAGCGTATTCACTCTAAAATACTCGGTTAGAAATTACCAATAAGGACGTCTCTCACACAGCATGGAAACGGCAAGTCATATGGGGCAATTTAGACAAAATCCCACAGCTTCCTTTCACATAAATAATATTAAACCGTAACACTGTTGGCTTCGCCTTTCGCACACATTTAGTCAATACGCCACATGGAAGAATGAGATTGAAATGAATTGCTGTCGTGTGTTATGTTTACATATTCCGTTGAATTGAAACATTAAAGTCACAATTTATAGGAGGATGGGCTGTGCCATTGTACGCAAACATTGTAAAGGGAAATACAATTTGTGTTGTGCATCCTCGGTACAAATTTCATTAAGCCATGAACATTTTGTTGCCTGTATAGGCCTCATATTTTCTTATTAAATGCCAATACTTTTTCGCTTTATATGGGTTACCTTTACAAAGGATCCATTCGACCCATTGTTTGATGCGTCTATGGGGTAAAATTAGTCCTGTTATAGAGTAAAATACACACCACCGAAGAACGTATTTTCATGGTAACGCTGTATTGACTTCAGTTTAATTTAGTTCGTCAATCCGCAAATGTATCCTAAACTTTGATAGTAAAAATGTGCAATGTCGGTGGGTACTTCATTAATGTTTTGCTATTTAAGTTGTTTCTTTTTGTCTGTTTTTTTTGTTCAAGGTATAAAGGAGCTTTTCGATTTTGCAACTAGTTTAGAAGTTTTTTTTTCACAATTTTATCTCTTTATGATGAATAGAGAGCTTATCGATTGAATGCAGCCATTTAAAAACGGTCGCTTGAGTTGTGATCCTACACACACTTTCAATGCACGTGCAATAAACATTGTTGCAGCAAAAACCACTTTCCTGTAAGCTGCAATGTGTAGCCTTTTGTATTTTTTTACAAATGATGCTTAATTGCATCAGATTGTTGGAATGTTGGAAGGGCCTATATTCATCGAACTGCATCCACATAACCTTTCAAATTTTCGTTCAGTTATTCTCCAAAAATAGTTGAATTTCGCTATAATGTAGCGAATCGCTTAACTTCTATTTGGCAAAACATTTTTTTTTTCGTGTACATCTGCATTGTGTCGTGGCAGTTGCGTTATAAAAAGCCTGCCACAAACGAGTTGTTTATGCAAAATTGTGGCACGAAAAAACTTCCAGATGTTACCGAAAATTGCTTGGTGTCCTTGTCGTTTAATTAACATTGGTCGCACAATGTTTTAACTTACAAGCAAATAGTTTAATATTGTCATTGTTGTTTAAAGAACCGAGCCAATAAAAAGCGAAGTACCACCTCGTAGATATGTTGTTTGCATTGACGAAAGTCAGCTTGTCAGTCATTGCGCGATACAATGAAATGCATTCTGATAATTATATTGATACCACTGCTAAATTGGCAAACATTTATTCAGTTGATTGGCGTCAATTGATTGAAATGCAAATTGTGCATTTGAGAGAAATTGGTACTGATTCTTAATACTTAGTACTCACTCCTGTGCATTTAATTTACTGGAAACCACATACGAAATCATGTGCTGCAGTACAGACTAATTGAATGGAGAAAACATGGTTGATATACAAGTATTATAAGATTGTTGTCTTTTTGTTGAAGTAAAAACCACAGAACCATTAAATAAAGTAATGTTATAAAGAACATTTTTATTTATTACAATTATTACTGCGGTATACAATTTTAGTAAATCTTTTAAATTTAACAATAATTTCAATCCTGTCGAATTAATGAAATTGCTGGAAAAATGGTTTGATTGGATGGCCAAACTGTTTTTTTTTTTAAACGTAATTAAATTTTTGAGAATTATTTTAACATAAACGAGAATTATGTTCTTAATTAAAGTTTATCACCCATACTGCAGTTGCATCAGCAAGTGCAAATAAGGAGAAAGTCATTGCTTTATAGCAGTCGTATTTTGCGATTTAGCATTAGCAAGGCTATTCATTGACATGTTTCTATTGTGTTTGCTCGTTTGCATGATTTTTATTTTTGTTTTCAAGCCAAACCATTTGATTTACCTTCTTACACTGGTGTAACTGTTTGAGTATGCTACAATAGGACAGTTATAACATAATATTCATTTATTATACGTAATCGATGATTGCTGATGTAGCCATTTGCAATGACTTCGTGTATAAAAAAGAATATTAGCATTCAGGAGTTTGGGTACGCGTCCTTATGACTACATATCCAATATTTATCATAAATTCAGAAGTTTCATAAACTTTTGGTCTATTTTGGATATTCGTTGATAAAGTTTGTGCGTATATTAACTCTCTCGGGGATGTGCCTCTGATTTCTTACATATCGAATACCCAACTCGTATACACACAAATAAATTTCAAAAATCAAAGAAAAGTTTGTTAGCAAATTGCCTGGTGTTCATACGATCAGAATAATGTGGCACAAATGTTCTTTATTTTATATCTTGTGCAAAACTTATTTTGTGAAAACTTTTATTTTTGGCTCATTTTATTACCCCTTACAATTTTATAATTGCTTCAGTTTCATTAATTATAATTAAATGTTATTTTATTATTTAACTAACAATTATCTTAAATGAGGCCAAAGACCAGTGGGACATTTTCAAAGTATGTCAAGGACATGTTTTTACTTAAAATAATAGATTATCAGATTACACACATCACTGAATACTATAAAGTCAAGGATGGTACAAACCCTAAACAAAGTGAATAATTAAGCCCTTCACAAAATCTTTTATCGAAGTGACAGATAATTTATGCCTAGCTATTTATTCTAAAGTTGAAACACACTTATTAAAACCCCGAACAAAATCTGTTGTGTACTTTTTTCGAATTTAATATTGCGAATTTTTTGGTTTCTGCGTGATGTTCGAAGTTACACATTCAAGGCAAACAAAAATTCTTTCCAACAATTCAAGAGCTTCTTGAAAGTTGAGACCTTGGAAAACTCATACAGCTATTGATAAATTCATTAAGTGGATCGTTAAATCATTCAAGATGGAAAACTGTGGAGAGCTTGACATTGAAAATTAGTTATTAATTTGTAAATAATGCTCATACTTGTTACTTATTCAGAAAGTCCTTCTAAAATTATTAAATAAGGTTTTTTTTTTGCTCGCCTGTAAGTATTCTAAGGAAATCTAAAATTGGGTTTGAAATTTGCTACCGACATCTTTATGACAGATTTAAATTACGAGTACGGTTAAACCATTAACCAAAAGCACCTCGTTTTCAATCAACACCAAATGCAGTATTTAAAAAAATAAAAAGTGAATAAATTCGCATCTGTTGAGACATAATTGGCTATTACGTTTCGCTTAAATTTAAATAATACGATTTACATTAAAGTATATTTCTTCAAAAATATAAATCTGACGCCATGGAAATTAAATTGTGTTCCAGGAAAAATTCAATTAATAAGATGTTTACATTCTGCTTCTTATCAAATACTTCTTTTGACCATATTATGTATCAAAAGCTCCCCTAATTCAGGTTCAATACGCATAATTGAAATTGGGGGATATTTGAAAGCGCGCATAGTCGCTAGGTAGACGAGGGTGTAAATAATACGCTGCCTTAGAAATTTCTTACTTAGGGAATTACTTTAAATGTACGATGAACGTTCATGGGAATAAATACAATTGTTTGAAAGTTGTTGACATTGCGTGCGTGTGAACTGTGAATGTCTCGTCACTGATCAAGTTTTGGTAATGGACATATTGATTTAATTTGATGAAAAGTAAACCGATTTTTCAGCATTAACAAAAATAAATTCCTTGAGTAAGACTTAGAATTATAGTGAAGAGACAACGAGCAAACTATAGAAAACCAGTGTTTGTTAAAATGTAAACCTTCTAAGTTTTGTGTTTATTTGCCCTTGTCAGTAATTATTGCAACTGCCAAAACAACTGTATGTATTATGTATTTGGTATGTGATCTACCTATTGCATTTCATGAACAAATTTTGTTCCGTTCTCATTTCTTGAATCATTAATGATATTCTATAAGCGTGCTCCCAATGTACTCATGCATTAGTTCGATATTGAACATAAGCTAAATTCATTTGAATTACATTTATATTTTTTGATTTTTGCATCACACATAAGAGTGTAAGCGGGATTTTATATCGTCCATTAAAGCGCATGCAAAATGCATTAAGGATGCTTCGTTGTGCATTGCCATTATAATAATAATTATTCAGGTGACAAAAATGTTTGAAGTCCAATAACATTTAGCAAATATTTCATTTATAGGGTTTCTATTACACCGGTGCATATACCATAATAATAATATCATAATTTAAAATTGATTGTTTAATAATTAACGAAATTGTGAGTGCCATGACGAGGGCAAAAGTTCAACATATCAATGATTAATGAATTATATATATTAAATATTTAATAACAACATTACGCAATGTGAATTATTAATAATAATTATCGGGACATTCTTTTGTGCATTTCTTTAATAACAATAATTAATAAGTAACGAGAAAATTCCCACGTGAGCATTTACGAGCGCACAACGTTGTTTAACCTGTCCAACAGGTGTTGCTCCCTTTTTCATCTCACAAGCTCCTTTCTTAAAAGTCCGCATTGATTCGAGGTTCATTGCAGCCTCTAGGCATATTAAATTCTTTCCAAACTTTCTTATTTGAGCTTATTATTTATTCAAAAAGCTCATGCTATGTATAACATTAATAGTACTTCCTATGTTTAATATTGCAACACGCAGCAGCTTTATATATTATAAACGCCCCACAGTATTTGTGATTGAAATTCCTTTTCTCGTCACATTCAATGCCAATATTGAAATGGCACATGTTGACTTATGTATTTGTGAGCAATCTCTATATAGACTAAGTCGTCAACCACATGCTCACACATATTAAGTGCAAAATATAATGGAACCCTGCGCTATTGTTTATGTTGTAACTTGTTGCTTTTTGTATGTACAAATAACTCGTAGATTATATGTGTGGAGGTAATGCAATATTTTATTCACTGCGTTGTTTTAAGCGGATTGTTTTTAAGCAATTTGATTTGTTTAATAAACTTTTATTCGGATTATTTGTTTCCTAAATTAAAAAAAACATTTCGAATTGATTTGTGTTTCTATCTAGCAATGTTGATCCGCATTAAAAGTTGCTCGTATCTTTGGTTTATGCTGTGGCACAAATAATGCAATTTAATTTTAATTTTCATCCAATTACTTAGAATTTGTTTGCTGAAAGTATAAATTGTTTTGTAATTTCTACGACCGTACTCAGCTGAGAGTATTTGATATTAATTTGTTGAATGGAATGAAACTTGTCAAAGGGAAAATTTCCGTACTAAAGTATGCCGGAATTTCATCGTAATTTTCAATGCAGTTCATTTCGTTGCAGATCGCTGAGCATTTGGTTGTAATTTTGCTTAATTTTGTTTATTTGATGTAAAAATATTTCAAAATCATAATTATATTCTTCAAGTTTTAAAAGTATATTTCTAACGTTTCTTTTTTATTTTATTTTAGGTAAGAACTTCACATATTGGTGGTCATCCTATAAGGATGTAAAAAATGGTTTGTAAAAGAAAAACTTCGTCAAAAAAATATTGCGAATTTGAATTTCACCGATTAAGTACGCAATAGTTAATTTATTTTTAACATATTTTCATATTATTCGTATTTCGTACGTCACTAATTTTGTGAATTTCTCCTTTGACACGTACAATATAAGCAACCAGTTTTTATCACATTTTTTAATTTAAATTTGAAATGGAGTGTTTATTCGAGATGATTGCTTCTTTCACATAAATATTTGTATAAGTTTGCATTTGCATTGGTAATGAGTGTTTTCAAATGCAAAACTTGAGTAAGATAACAATTTCTTATCAGTTTTTCTCGATTTGCACAGATTCCGCAAAGTCAATATTAAATCAAGATAATAATCGAATTTTTTTTTTCTTGCATTATTTAGAAAACTTCAATCTGCCGCACCACTGGATGGGCGCTTAAAGCATGAATAATGCACTTAAATTATCTTTTCGTACAGTAACGCTCGATAACTGCATCCACAATTCACATAGAGAGAGAAACTTGAGTGGTATTGTTTGTTCACTCAAAAAGCAAAAGCGCACTGAAATCGTTCTATTGACCCAATTTGACACGCAAAATAAAATGCACTTCAACTGTATTCTTTGCCTACGTACGTAGATATGTGAAATAAGACAATTCACATTGCGATCACTTTTGATAAACAGAAATTATTAAAAGCGTCGGTCGATGTGCTTAATAACTAGGCGTTTAAACATATATTTAGGTTCCTTTTATTAAATTTTTTTTATTTATGCAATATAAACTTAAGAAAATAATTGTTAACTGATTACGGGCATTAAATGTGGATTTAAATGCATAAATGAAGAAGAGCTTTGTGGTTGATGATCATATCAAATTATATTTAATCTTGGGAGCTGCATGATGTATTGTACTCAAATGTTGTTTCAACTGCACATTTATGGGCTTGTGTCAAGGTTGTCATTAAGTAAGTAATCCCACTCAAATTTCTAAGCTCATAATCTCAGTCGTGCTTATGATGCACAGCAGCACAATGTACATACCTGCATTAATTGCATGTTATTTATGTTGATTACTAAATAATTAGAATCACAATTTATATAGTTTGTGCATAAATTTTTTTTTAAAGTCAAACGATGAAGGAAAACCTATTTTTAAGCTGAATTTAAAAATAAGATGAAGAATATATCTTTATTACCTTTAAACTTTTTTCTAATTAACTTTATCATTTACCAATTACAACTAGGTCACATTGAATGAAGAAATCTTTACTCTTTCATAAATAAGTGCATCTTAATTAAAGCGGACTGTGTGATAGCCACTAAATGAGGAGAAATTGTTCTTAATTGCTTCAAGATAACGAGATTTGAAGCTGTTTAAGTGTTTAGTCTACACGTCATGCATTGAATGAAACGAAACTTCTTACACGTTGATCGTAAAACATCTGTTCATTGGATTTGTTTTGCTCATTGTTCACTATTTATAGTGCTGCGGTTTGATGAAAACATTTAATTGCTTGATGATGAAATTAACGTTCAATACTTAAAAAAACAGCGCAACATTTGCGATGTTAAGTCTCTTTATGACTTTAAGTGCAGCTTAAAATTATAATTATCTGTAACAAAAAAACTCTAAAACGCGTGCTTAACAATAATCTAATAGCTTAAGCAGTCGGTGAATTTAAATTGAATTAACATATATAAAAGAATAAATGGGTTTTTGTTAATTTGAAAGCAATATTTTTAAAGTCGCTTTTAATTATAGGAGCAATTAAATTTACGTAGTTATTTTAATTTGCATTCAAATTTTGATTAAACATTTAATTTGCTTTACGAATTAGCCGATAGTTTTAAGACGCTATTCAACTCGTATCAAATAATTTGTTTAGGCTTTTTGCATATTGTTGAATTATTGTTCACATTATTTGTGTGTAATTAGTAATTATTCATAGCTTAGATGACATTGTGAGTAACGATATGTATATATTACGAGATGATTCCACATTGATTTAATCACATCAATTTGTATTAATTATTATAGCTTTGTCCAATTTGGTTTACATGAGACAAATACTGAATCAAATTTCGTCTAGTAAAATTTAACTTGAATGTATTATTTGGAATAATTGTCATTCCGTATTTAGATGTAGCTTGTACACTTATGTTATTCAAGTATATTTAGTAATAACCTATAACCGCTAACTATTTTGCTAGAAATGTTAACAAACCGATGTTGTCAAATATGTGTAATATACAAATATGAAATAGCAATGGTTAAAAAATAAAAAACATTGTATGTTTTTGGGTCATGAATCCCGAACTCTGAAATATTGCAGTAACGTTTTGCGTATTATATTTTTTTTACAATTAAATAAAATGCAATAATTACATTCTTCCGGTTCGTCGAAACATCACGTTTCATATCTTTCAAAACGACATGCGGTAAACTTTGATGAGTTGCGTATTGTACGTAATGTGAATTGGAAGCTTAAAAATCCGGTTTGATTCTCATTTTGCATAATTACATTTCATTACAGAATAATAATTATTTCTTTTAACTTCCAACTGACTTCTTAAAAATTTAGTGACGAAATAATTTCTTAAAATTGTTGTAAAAAATAAAATGAAATGGTTTGTGTTTGTTTAAAAATTGTTGCCACGATTTTGCTTAGGATGGTATGGTGTTTTGTTTGGAATATGTCTTTCCCCATTTTACGTCAATTCATATTCGACATCAACATGGCATCACGTGATAACAACTCGGATCTTTTGCATCAACGAAGCTTTAACGATGCACCATAGAATAAGCTTGTCTTCACAGAATAAACCATTTTATTTATTGTTCCCTTGAATTGCAGTTTATCATTGAAAATGATGACGCCTCACATAAAAAAATGCTATAAAAAATTCCGCCGCATGTCGTATGTTTGCATGAAAATAGATTGAAACTCGTTTGTTTCATTTTTATGCTAGATAAAGAATCCCATAAGGGATGTGGAAAATGGAAACAAATGCACTATGTGTGCCTGCATTGGAGTTTAAAATCACTGCTTCGTCGAAATATGTCTTTATTTATCGCATGAATATTGACATCGGTATATTTTGTTTTTTTTTGTTTGACCGCACGTGGACGTCCGTTATGTGGGTGGCTAAAATCTAAAGAGCAAAAAGTGTTGAAACCACATTGTGTTCAATGTGCAGTGATAACTCACACATTTCACACACTCAATGTAAAGTGTTTGCACAAAGGTTGGCTGATGTTTAAACACAAAACACAAAACGAAACTATGAGTGTACAAAATATAACACATATGATGCTCCTCAAAGAATGCGGCGCGTATGAGTAAAAGTGAAATTTGTTTGTGCTATGCTGTGCTTTTTCGGTAAAGTAATACTTTTTTCTGTTCAACCGAAACCATATGAAAGTGACTAAACAGTCATGTCTCATCAACATCATGATTCCAAAGCAGTCGAGTTTCTTTTTGTCTACCTATACACATGCATAGTTGTAATGCTCATCACAGGCACTGATAGTTAACACTTTTACATTTGGGCTACCTTAAAGTTGCCATAAAAGTTTATTTACCTTGCTGCATGACCTTTCGCAAATATTAATTATTAAACAACTAACTACTTTATGAACATTCGTTCTGTACGTGGGAACGTCTTTATTCAGCACCGGGTGCATTTACTTTTATCAAAAAGTCATTAGATTGAAGATTCATCTGAATGCGGCAATTGCCCCCATATGCTTCGATTACAATTTATTCATTTAATCTCATCATTTTGTGTTTTTTCAAGCATGTGATATTATGACTGCAGTGGTAAAGGATTTTCTTATAATGTTGATATGTGTTCGAACAGCTCACATTGTGATTTTTCATTTCACCTGGCTGCCAGGTTTCCATCATCAATTCACTGCGTTACGATATTCACAATTATTCCAAGGGTAGATATTATACATTTGATGTATTTCGCCGACTGTGATAAAATATTAACTTATTTGTATAGTATTATTGATTCAATTTATTAAAATGCAGGAACAACAATCAAAACATTAAATTGAGTCTGGAAAAAAATATGTTATGTCAATAAATCGCTATTAAAAAACACTAAAATATTTATCTTAATTAAAGACGTCAATGTCAATTTGAAAGTTCCGAAATTAATAATTATTCAAACATTTTAATTATTCACTCAACACTTTTTCACCTAGTATAGATACAAATTTCGCATTGTGATTCTACGGTTATAATAACAACGGAATTCCGTTTGTTTAAGTCATAACGTAGGTATTCAAATGTTTGGCTTTCAATTAGGGTGTGAGACCCAATTTGAGTTGAAATACGGAAGCTTCATCTCATGACAAAGTTACCTAATTTAGAAATCTTGTCTTTAATTGTTTTCTTATTGAAGTTTTATATTGCACCGTCGCGGTCATATTGGAATTTCATTCAACAATATTGTTGACCCGAAATGACCCTTTTACGTACTCAATGTTTTTTTTTTTAAAGATTGCCTTTTTTCAAGTATTTGGCGACACTCAATTATATTTTAATAATCAATAATTGGAAGCTTTTGCAACTTTGTTGTCATAATTGGGAAATTAAAAGAGAATTTTTTTTAAATGTGATGGTAAATCTTAAGTCTGATTTTACCAAAATATTAGTCGCTATGTTAAGTCATTTAAAAACAATAATTCTTATTAAAACAAATAAATTTTTGGAAAATATATTTTTTTAATATTAAATAACGTTAGTCACAGGCTCACATTTTAAAGGGAACGTAACAGTGAATTGCTAAGTGAAAATAAATTGAAAGAACGATTTCAAAATACTACTAAAGGTGATGATGAAAACTTTTTATATTTTCAACATTTATTATTTAATTGTAATTGCAATTTTCTATGGATTTATAAAAGTTCGAATGGTGACGTGAAATAAGGTACAATTCAAGTGTCAAGAATTAAAATGTTTAATGCGTTGTAATTTCGTAATTCAAAACACTTTTTGACATGCAATTTTCTTAAAATTTCAGTTAAATGTCATATGCATTTTATAAATTGCAACAACAATAACCGTTTTCCATAATATGAGCATGAAGAACTAATTGATTTTAAATCGATTTTTTCCCTCTTCTTAAACACACAAACCGTAAAATGTTGGTTCGTTCTTATGGAAACAATGATAGTATTTGAATATTGTTGCAAAAAGCTTCACACATGCATCGACTCTCCTGATATCCTTTTTTTATGTGCAGATTATATGTTGAGAATATTAACTGTTTGAGTTATTGTTTCAATTTATTTACTTTATTTGTGGTTTTCGTTAACGGCTTCTGAGCATTTGGCAATGATTTGTTGGACAAATTTGCAATGACAACGTTTATAATTTTAAACAAAATAATATTAAATCGATAAATTATTATTTTCCACATGCACGTAGTATATTCGTGGGCATTATTTTTGTATTCATTTAACAATTAAAAGTTCAATTTAATATAAATGCTATTAAAAATTGCACAATTGCATTACACTGCAGACACGTGCCAGTGTTTGTTCTATATGTGGGTTATGGACAACAATTAACATTTTTTTATTTGATTAACCATTTTGCAAACAATGTACGAGTTTTGTGGGTTAACAAATATTTTGTGTTTTGTTTTCGTTAGCGGAGCTTTATTTTTACAATATTAATTAAATATATTAAAATACGAATGTTAAAAAAATGCTCATAAAGGGGCATAATCTCATTATGAACACAATTTTAATCTGCCCAACAATTAAAATTGACAAATCAATTATTTTCAATTGTTGATACGAGTGCATATTTAAACCAAATAATTTTTTTAATACCTACTCTGCATATTTAAATGTGTTAAGTATCTATTTGATTATGGATATTTTACAAAGTGCACTTTATTGAATTATTTATAATTAATTTGTTACAAATTTATGAATTTTGTGCAATTGTTTAATCATATTTTTAATGATGTTATAGTGGGAAATAATTTTTTTTTTATTGATTTATTTTACGATAGGTGGAACACGCATGTTAAAATAACAAATAATACTTAATAGCAAACAAAGAGCTAATTAGTCATATATTGTTTTGCATGAAATATGTTTTCTTTGTTCAATTACTCTCAAACACCACTCCACTGAAGGTATCAGGTGTACACATCATTATAAATATAAAAAAATCGTATATTTAATCTATGCATGAATGTTGTAGGCCCTTAAGCTTGGTAATTGTATAAAGCTGATGGAACTCGTAAGATTACATACAAATAATATATGAGAAAGGTGTATTTAAAGAGCACTCATTTGTTAGAAAGCTTTGTCAAGGGATTATGTTTAAAATACTAATTGTGTGTATGAAAAGTATATTAAATGAATATACAGATCATTCAGAAGCAATAATACGTTCTGTCAAGTACAATTTGATATATACATGTATCATACTTCATGTATGAATAAGGTCTTCTATATGCGCCTTCCAATTCTAATCCAATTGTTTTGACACAAATTTAGGCTTATTTGTGTACTCGTTTGCGTGTTCGACGTTCATACGTTGATGTGGGCTTTTACTTGATTAATTCCATTGTTGTTTGTAAAGTTATGTAATTCCAAAATTCCCGTATACATTTGAAACACGTGATTTGTTAATTGGCAATTTGATGCTTTTCTGAAAATAATTTCGGATTAGAATCAAATGAAATAAATCACAAATAAAATGTTTATGTGCTCATTTTTTCTGTCTCCCTAAGTAATATGTAAATAACTATAATATTCTGGTTTATAACATTTTCATCTCCTTGATATTCATGTTCTGCATCGTTTTTATGTTTCCAACGGAATTACATTCGTGAAAGCTTTACTCAACCAAATTTACTGCAACGTGCAACGTGAACACAGCAAACACAAGTTACTTATTTAAATGCGTGCGAAGCATGTCTAGAGCTTTGGCATTTTTCGCAGCAATTCCCATTCATCCTAGCAAAGTGCAGTAAGATATGACGTACTTATTTATTGCATAAAACCCTTTTCATTGTAAGCTCAAAGTGTTTGGCTTATTTCTATCTCCCAAGAAATAGAGAAAATTGATTGTTTGCAATGACGGTAACTTTTTTCGGGTAACACTTTTAGCTCCTCATTCAGTCAAAATAATTTTTAGTTCTTCAAATTTTCCGCAAAATCATTCTGTCTGTGGTTTTGAAGAAAACGTTCATTTAATTTGAAAGCTCTCCGATTTAAAAACATCTTCACAATTTCGACTTAATTTGAGACGGCCGACGAATACAAATACACTCGAACTTGAGTATTTTTGAAATAATTAAACATGAATGCGAGCAGCATGAAAGGTCTGATGTTGCATGCATCTGAGCAGATGGCACGTACGAGAAAGCTGCTGCCTCAAGGAATGTGATTTAGAATTCATTACATTTCTGTGCACGTATGTGAAGCCTGCAAAAGGGTTTGTATGACATAAAATATTTGTGTGAATTTCATATCTGGACAGCACACACTGCTTGCTTTGTTTTATGTGCAATTTTTGCCATGGTGCTAATTTTAATAATTCTTCATAGTTTATGTAATGTTCTGTATATTACACACAGCATGAAGGTGTACGTGTATTTTTGCATTGCACATCTTAAATCATAAATGACATTGAAATGTTTGAATAAATGATGAAACATTGGATGCGTTGTATGGTGTTGTGATGTGGGTTTAGGATAAAGATTGAAAAAAAATCTGTTCTACGCTTATGATCAAAAACATATTTGACATTGTTTGAATTTCGAAATCTCTAGAGTGTGAAAAATGACAGACGAGCAACGTTTTTGAAATAGGTCTTTCAGTTATACTTATTGTGCACGACACATTGCATAAATTTATGAAATATTTGTTTCCTCTTTCGAATGATGAAGGAAGCTTTCTTGACAAAATACAGCTGCAATTTTAAAATATTGCAGGTTGTAAAAATGGTTTAGGTTTGCCTAAATACTTTAGATATGTTGTAGAACAATATTTTTCTCCACATCGGTAAAAAAAACATTTTTACCTTCCCCGTCAAATTAAGCCTGTTAAAACGTTAGAAAACCACTTTAAAGTAAATAAGTCTACACATTATTAAGATTTTGTGGACTCGTATGTACCTTAAATCATATTAACTTGGTTCGTTACACTTCGTAACATTCAAGCACACCTGTGGCTTGTTCAAACCCAAAGAACAATTCATTAATCACATGTGATTTTGACAATCTATGCAAAGTGCAAAATCATTATAACTTCAAAATCAATTGTTTACACCCACGTTGTTATGCCGGCTCTACAGGTATCTTTTTACCCACCCATTTCACATCAGGTTGAATGCGCAATCTGGCCAAGTAATCGAATAAATTACCATCTGTGTTGAATTTATGAACAATTCATCAATACACATACCGAGTGGCGAGTACCGTCCAACAACTTGTTTCGGGCTGATGGCTTGGAGTTTTCATATTTTATACCAACACTTGGTTGTTGCGTGACATCCAAGAGCGACCTTCAATCATATCGCATGCTTTTCAGATTTATCAGTGCGATAAATTACAAAGAGGAAAAGGCAATGGCAACAACCAAACAAACAATTAACAAATGTTCATGAATTACTTTCCGGAGCAAAATTGAAGCGCTTCCTCGCATTGTTGTGTGAGTGTTATGAAATAATTTATGAGAGTGTAAATTGCGGTTACGATTGAAGAAAGATACAGATTTTTGCTTGTGCAAAATGAACAATAATGAAAAGCTCTGTGACCGCTGTGCGAGATGGTGTGGATGAAATTTCATCACGTTTTTTTGTTGTAGTCGAGATGATTAGTTTTAAACTACATTGTTGCACAAGCGCAAGCACAGAAAAGAAAGCTGAAAGTGACCGAGATGACTGCGTAACAAACTATCTGGTCACGTAAGGTTATATTATGAGTTTTTGCTAATTGTTTCTCGTTCCTTATGCAATAAATAACTGTTATTCATTTGAAAACAAAGGAAAAAGAACTTTTTTAATCTTGCAATCTAATAATTATTTGAAATTGAATTTAAAGTATTTATTTCTTATAGATATAAATTCCACAATTTTTCCTTTTTTTCGTTGACATTTGCATCGATGATATGCTGTGTAGCGTAACACATTTCAAAACTTTTGGGTTTATCGTGTTTTAAATTGGCAAAATTGGTGAAATTACGTTTTGAAACCATAATTTCAAACTTTGTCCACAAATAATGTAATATCCTATATTTAGTTAAATTAATATCCTATGACTGATAAATGACAAACCGTTCCTCGCGTCAATATCAATTTTCAAAAAAAAAAAAATTAATCGTCCTGAAATGAATAATCTCCACAAAAATAGATTGGACACGAAAATGCTTTTATTAGCGCAGGTATGACGATTGACGACTATTAGAGGCGAAACTAAATTAAATGTCCATGCCCTTGTCGGACTCACTTTAATATGTTTTATGTGCTCAATCATGCATTGAAATTTGACAGCTCTTGATATAATATATCAGATTGTTTATCGTGTTTTCACTTATTAGGTAGCTGTAGGTATTTTGCGTGTAATGCATAATATTTTTGCGAACATGTAAACGATGCCGAAAGGTGGTGACATTTTATAAATTTCTATAAAAATTGTTCACCCAAATTTAGATGTCTATTATTTTGAAATTTCTTAGTAAAACTAGTTTTAGAAGTATCCATTGCTTCTTCCTTCGTAATTTAGATGAGCACATAAATACCAATAGTCACTATAGTGTAAATTAATTGTTATTCAAATATGTTTATTTGTGTGCTGGCATCCAACCTTACGCTTATGGTTGTGATTTGTGAATTCTTCGAACAATATCGTATTAAATATTTGGCTACTTTAATCAATATTGGCAACATCCGTAAGATCCTTATGTATAATAGTAGTGTGTGCTATTTTGAGGTTAAAACTTATGCGAGCATGGTTCTAGATAAATTCATTTCTAAAGAGTACATACAAACTTTTGTCATATATAAATAATAAAGTCATATGAGACGTGGGTGTACAGTGTACAGTTTCATGGTCAAAGTCCTCCCTTAAAAGTTGTGCTGCCTTGTTTGAAGAGATGGAACATTCTATAAATTCTGATATAATTTCGTTTGCATGAAATTTCTTAGAAATGATATTACGTTGAGGAATCCTGGAAAATTGCCTTTTTCCCTTGATATTTCAGTACAATCAATTTAAATAATATAATAACGAAACATGTGTGCCTATTAACAGCTTTTGGGTAATTGAATTTTTTTTATACGAGGTTTTTACTTGTCAAGCAGAGTTACAAGAATTTCCGTCCATTTCGGAATTTTTCTGAAATCAGCAGTGAATTTAAGTTTTTGAAAGCAAAATGCTTCCTTTTTCCGTTCCAACAATTTTATCTTTATGACGTCAGTAATATTAACATTGTGCTGGTATGGCAACAAATCAACAGATATTCAAAGCGTTGGCTGATATTTATTGTCAATAGTTTTACGTACGTATGTTGTTAAACATTTCAATTAATTTAATTGGCAATATTATTGATCATCTATCAAACAATGATATTTAAAATGCGAGATTACTTCTGTTTTGTTTTTCACCAATTTGAAGATCGAAACATTGCTTGAAACTTCTACGCAAAATAAAATTTAGTTTTGTTTGGCAATAACATATCTGAACTGTTATTATTTAAAAAGCTTGCTCGAATTAAAAAAACTCTACTTCAAATAATTTCATTAATATATATATTACTATTATACGAGCTCAAGGTAAACAATAATATCTTGAACAAACACAAATAAATGATATTACGATATAATTATTGTATATATATAATTAATTAAATCTCTTGTTGGTCAAAACTTAACTTTTTTTTAAATCATCAGATTCAATAGAAAAATTGTTAATTTAATTCATGTGAGAACATGGAGCATAAAATTGGGGTGGGCACGATTCGACTCCACTTGCAATTTATAAGTTCCTGATGCCATAAAGCTTCCAACTGCCAACATAATTATTACCCCAAAAACGGAAGTGAAAAAATATCAACAATAGCAAATGAGACCATAAACTCGCTTTGAATTGTTTCGTTGTGCTTTCTTTCCATATTTTCAATGAGACGCCGTTGTTCGTGCGTCGTCTGACGACTGAATGAAAGCAAAAGTGAATACCATACAGCATGTACTCCATAAGGTGAAGACTGAAGATTGCAATCAGCACGAGAAATTGTATACATACGAGAACAGATGAGCCGTTGAGATTTGAGAAATTGATTGCACAACTTCATTGTGTGAGAAGTTCAGATGTGATGCAGACGTATAGGTACATAATGCGAATAAGCGCCACACGGTGATAAGCGTGGCTGCATAACAACCTGCGAGCATAATACGCGCCAAGCATTTTGCGAGCGATATATGCTGACACTGATGTATCGCATAATAGGGCGGAGATTTAGATTGGGATTATGCATTCAAAAGTGCTGCGACACGGTGCATCTTGTCGGGCGGCTGTCTGAATCCTGAATGTAGACATTTAAGCTGTATCATGTTATTCATGCTATTTCACGAATCACAAGCCGTGCTTACCATAATCATAATTCGCATCAACTGTCAGCGGGTTTTCCACATAAATTTGCAATCTCCGTGAATGATAAATTGAGTTAATATTTGGATAAGATAAAATGTGACTTGATGTCTTGAGTGAAAGCGTACCTGTTCGGTTTAAGTAAATTAAAAATTTGAACATTGAGCAAACTGTGTGTCTTGTAAAGTTTACTGCATTAGCTACAGATTGCAAGTAATATGTGTTTAATGTTTATCATTCGTTTCTTGATTTCCCGTCAATTTCCATAAATTAAATTTTTAACCATTAAACATATTTAATGCAGAATTTTCGAAACAAATAACAATTTGTTAATGTCATTACATTATTTTTCAAAATGTTTATAAAATTTAAACTGAATGAAACTTTAAAATAAATGGAATCCTTAACATTCTACATTGTAACAATTTTTTGAAAATCCTTGTAGTATTGAAAGACGTGCACAAATGTGTATTCAAAGTCATTTATATTAAAAAAAATATTGCAAGAACCTATTTGCATTTATTGTTGTTTATATGCATTTTCTATTGTTTGAAATAATTTAGTTCACCATTAATAAACAGTTGGTGTCATTTTACTGTTAAATATTCATAACATGCGGGCACACAGTTGGATGTCGCAAAATATTTCTGAACACACGTTTGGGATATTAATTGCGATTGTGTACTTGGGAAAAAATATTTCTGCCTATATCATATATTAATTGCCATTCAATAGAGGTGTGCAACAAACTAACTATTCATCTGCATTGAGTCACATTTTCATATCGTCATACAGTTTTTCTTTTCATTTTACTAACTGTTTGCATTTTCTTCCAACTGTGTTGACTGTTGATCGCTGGTACGTGTACTTGTTATTATGAAATGTATTTTATATATAGACTACAATGTATTTAATCGCCGTTTTTCTCTTCACATTAATATATAACGTTATTTGTATAAAATTATCACTTTGAAATGCATTAGTTTTTGTTGTTATTACAATAAAATGTCAAGGCTTTATTTTTTTTTATAAATTAATATTTAAATTCCACAATTTGATTCATCGAATAAATCTGCAATGATTGCTTTAAAGACATTTATGAATTATTTTCATAAATGCTTTCAATCTTCTTGACTTGTCCAAATTCTTTTCAATTCCAAGAAATGTGTCAAAGCCCTTAAACGTTTTTCTTATATTCAGATTGGGTCCATGTGCCTTTTCTATTAATGGATCTCATTATTTATTGACAAAACTTTACTCTCGTATTTGCTTACTAAATAGGAGTTTCATTTTATTCCCTTTCAAATATAATGACACATTCATTTATGAGAGAATTTGTAGACTTCGAGAGGTACCATTTCTCGTATTTAGAATATCCTTGCAATGAATATTAAACGAAGCTTTGCGAATTCTTTACTTTTTACCAGAATTTGGATACCGTTTCCAACAAACAAGTACAGCTTTAATTAAAGTGAATTGCATTCATTAAACGCATGCTGAATGCTTACATTTCACGCCACGAATTACATTGAAACCAAAGGGAATGTTAAATAGAATTACTTATCTTTACTGTGCATTTCAAAAACATTTACAACGCAAAAGCGCAAACATCATAAAAATAATTGGATCTCCTTTGGTAAAATGTGTTTTCATATTGCTTGGGTGTCAAGTTATGGCTATTTGTTTGAAAGCAGTTGTTGTACTTGTGCAATTTTTTTAATTAATGATGCAATTAAATGATCCGTAGTAAATTGCAATGAATGGTTCTGTCGGATTTGGGGAAGATGCGTGCAAACTTTGAAAGCTTTAAGAAAATATCATTAAAGTTTTTTTTTAGCAAATTCTCTCCAATGATTTTTAGACTGTGTAACTGTAACATGTTTCATCTGTCATGTAAAGCATAATCTAGGATTTTGAATTTTATAAGATGAATAATCGTCTTTAAAGCTTTACGGATTGGCGCTATTGTTAATAAGCCGCTCTAATAGTGGGCGATTGCGGTTGCAGTTATTCTCTGCATTTTCTTTACTCGGGTTACGCATTTAATAACTTTTATTTAAGTACATAATACAAAAGAGCTGCGTAGCGTCTAAAAAATAATCCTAATTAATTTGAGCTTTTATTGCTCAGCATTTTTTCTCACCTGTTTTTTGTTCTATACAATCCCTATTCATACAACATTTGTTGAGTAATGTTTCCAGCGCTTATTTGTTTTTACGGTTTAAAATAAATTAAATTGTATTTTCAATGAATCTAATCTTATTAATGGGAAATTCTAATTCTATAAATTTTTCTGATACCCAGCTTGAAACAACATTACAAGTTAATACTTTTCAGAAAATAACATTTACAGTTTAATTTCGGCGGAAAAACAAATAGAAATATATATTCCCACGCCGTTTTGTTATTTTTTGCGGGGAATTATTACATTTTTCGCTCGTGTATAAATATAAATACGTTTTACATCAAATGATAGAAATGAATTTTGATTTAATGCGTGCATTTTTCCGCAATTTTATTTTTCGCAAAGTGATAATATTTTTATACAATGTCCGTGAATTTTTTTTCTCGTATTAGAATAATTGTGCTTTATTTGGGACCATCAAATTTCATACGTTTTCACACATTTTGATATTATTTTATCATCTTTTGGGAAGAACTGTTTGTAACGAGAAGGAAGCATTTTTAGAATTATTTGATCTGTCGGCCGTTGCGTTGTGCATCTACAATAACATCAGTTGGAGGTATTTGTTATGCAAGTGATTGAATTCTCTTCTGGTTTGAAATGCAATATCAGTTTTCCTCATTCCATTGCACTCATTGTGCTTTGTACAAATTTCAAATTTGTGTGGTTGGTTTGCTTTTTCTCACGCTTAAATCATTTCAACTTGCAACCACTATACGTTATGAATAATGAGGAATCATATTAATATTTTTATTTCTTCATTTGTGATTGCACTCAATTTCATTGCACAATATGGACTGACTGTTTAAAATTCAGCTAATATCGTCTAACATTTTCCAGCGCATAACTGTATTCGATTCCCACATTTTATTTCTATATAATATAAGATTTGTTTGAAAAAAAAGAAAATTCAAATGTATTAAATACAGAACTACATGAATACTTGTAATTAGTGAAACATTTTAACAAATTGTTATTTGTGATAAAGTTTCAGTTACATATTTCGTTGTATAATTTTTTTTTAAATTTATTGTTATGTATTTCTAATGCAAAATAAATGTTCCATTAGAATGGTGTCCATTTTGCGTGTTGCTAATATTTTTTTGGGTTTCATGTCCTGTACATTAAAATTTTATGGTATGAAAAGTTAAATGTATTAAACAGGATGAATGTGCCACCAGTTAAATTATGGTGAGCGAATTCATGTTTTAACTTTTACTGTATATTTTGAATATAATTATGGAAATTTGAATTCGTCTCCGATTTTTACTGCTCCACTTATTTTTCGGAGAATTTGCAATAATAAAAATAATGGGGGAAAAATTTAAATAAAAGGCTGCATTTTTTTGTGAAATTTGAGCATTTTATTTATCAGAGCTAACACTAATTTCCATGCTTTGTTTTTGTTTCAGGTAAACATAACTGAGAATAGTGAGCATATTTGCGTGTTTTGATAATTATTTTAATAATTTGGCTATGAAAAACATTTTTTTTTCACATTTTGTAATACTTTACCCACCTGGATTTAGATATTTATTATTATATTCAAATTCCAATTTAAAATAAAACCAGATGCACACAGTTTAGAGTTGAGCACTCTTTTAATGTAAAATAATGATCCCTTAACAAGGTTGTATTCATTATTTTCAACGTAACCAATCGCTTGTTTGTCCCGATGAAAGCGTCTTATTTCTCAATTTGTCATACATATATATTTGTTTTATCATTTTGTTTACGATTCTTGACTGACGACAGTCAGTCCCTCACTAATCAGTCTTGATACGTTTGAGAGTCATTTATTTTATGTGAAGTAGTAGATCAGCCAAGTCGTTATTGAGTTGACTGATATCTGGCGTTACCGTTAGTTCACAAACAATCCTTCAATTGAAATATAATAAAATATGTTTACAATTGTTCTAACTTTGAAAACAGATAAATATTGACAATGATTATTATGTAACAACGTTTAAAATAATTGTTGAGAAGCTTAAAATTCTATAAAATGAGCTTGAAATTCATGTTAGTTGTATTGACATAATCATACACAATTTATTTGAAACAAGAATAAAAATATTAAAAGCTTGTTAGTTAATAAATGTAATATTTGCAACCAGCATTGACTCCACTTGACTGATGCTTTTATCAGATATGTCAATCTCCCATTATAATTTTCACTATAAATTTTAATCTACATCAATTATGAAACCAATTTATTGTGCACATGTTTATTTTCTACCATGCGATACGGGTTTGTGTACTCCATTTTGCTGACCAGAGAAAATTTTGTTATTCCTGTACTGAAAATCATCAACCACCATCATTTAATTATTTTAAAACGTTGTTAACGTGCTTTTCTTTTGATTAAAATTTTCGTTATAGCTCATCATACTTTAAAATTAATAATGTAACTGTTCGGACCAAAATATTTTGTGGTTAGAGTGTATTATTAAGTTTTCTATTATATAATTCAAAAAGTTAGTTTGATATTCATTCCGTAACACATACTCAACAATATTGACTTACAATACAATATACTTGTTTATAAACCTAAGCATTTCATCCGAAATAGGACAAGTAAACATCCGTGCACCTTTGAGTATATCCTTTATGGCATCTGTTGGAATTGAATTCTTTCTATTTTTGTGCTAAAAATATCATGTTGAAAAACAAATTCATAACAAACAACAAAAAAGCGAAACAGTTGAGGTAACAATAATTTTCATGTCAAAATACTCATATTGCAATGCAGGAAAAAGTAAAATTTGCTGAATGCCACATCTAGATAATTCACCATTTTGTAATTAAATTTGTTACATCACGTAATTATTTAAATGCGCTTCTATTTAATTATTTAATCTAATTGGTGATTTTGTTCTGTGTTCATTTTCTTATCTATGGAAACAAATACGATATGAAATGGATGCTTGAGCTGGTGGTAATGTCAATTGCAATTAAATAATAATTGTTTAATGATTTTTATACTGCACTGTAAAGAAGTAAGTACATACTCGTAACAAAAAAAAATTAATCATGATCCAGATTCCAAAAAACATTTAATCTTATTATTTTATTTTATGTGACTTTTCATAAGAAATTCTTTTTCTTTAAAAGCTTTTTAACTATTGTGGCAATAAAGGTTTTAAAAAATAAAGGACTACTGATAAAAATTTGAATGATAAAATCATTGGAAAAAAATTGTATTTCTCTTGTGCATATTATATATTTGCTACGCTCCCCCATTGAGTATTTTATGCAGTTTTATTACAGACATAAAATTTACATTTTGCTTTACATCCGCGACTCCTTATGTTGTAATAAAAACAATTTTTTTGTAAATTTATGGTTGAAAATAAAGAAGCTAGAATTTTGTTCTTTGGTGGATTTTTTGTTTTGAATTTAAATAATTATAGTTATTGTGAAGATATTCGTTAGGAAATACGCTATAGTCTTACAGCACCTGAAGACGATTGACTACAAATGTTCAAAGCTGATTTTAAGTGACCAATAAAGCTGCAAAAAAAAAACTTATCTTGAGTAATGGTAAAATTCACCTGATTCCAATCACCTTATCGAACCCCTTTTTTTATTCAAGTGATTATGGGTTCATGTGAGGGAGTGTTTTGTCAGAAGATATTTTACAGTTCGTTGACACAGCAAAAACTTTTCTACCAAAAGTTTGTATATTCTCGTTTGTCTCCTCCATTTGAGTTCATAATGAATGTGGTGCTGAACATAAGGTACATAAACCACAAATCAATGCATACGTTTTCCAGTTTAAGGAGGAGGGTACGCTTTTTAGCTTCTGGATGGTTTGACTGCGAAGTTGTCACACGTTAATCTTTTTTTGAAGAAAGTTTTGCCTGCATTAAATAGGCTTTTGTTCTAAGTTGGGTGTTTCAACAAACATTTGTCGTAACTTTGAAGTTTTAACATTTCGGAGGGATATGAAATGTTCCTTTGTAGTTGTAACCTGAATGTTTTTTTGTTTTGCAGAGCTTTGATCAAACTTTAATTTAAATTGAGTTTTTTTTCTATAAAACAATGTAAATTTGGTCAGGTGCATAAAGACTCTGGAGTATAATAGAACTAAAGAGACGGGACATCAGAAAATAAAACAACAATTTGCTTTAAATTTAAAATAAACATCCTACTGAACGCAACTAAAACGAATGATTTTCGAATTGAAAAGTCGTGAGAATTTAACAAGCTGGGATGGTCACTTCTTGCCTATTCTAAAATTAGTTTTCATGATTTTTGTTTATGTAATTTTATCCAATGCACAAAATAAAGCAATAGTGACGACGAAGGTGTGGTTATTTTGCCATCTCTATGTAAGTTATATTTGGCATATTCTGTTACACAATGGGGGCAATTTAAACTGCGCTCTATATTTTTGTATATGCGCCTTCCTTCGAATGTCAAACTTGTGCAGATACGATACACGATGCAAAGCTGCATTAATTATGTGGTAAGTGCACTGCATACAGTTCCCCAAAGTAAGCAACACTCTGTTTTGTGTACTAAATTTTAAACTTTATAGGTACAATTTGCTGGTATCTGTTTATTATTGAACTATTCGTATATTGAGCACTCATATGTTTGCTCGCATGGCTTTTGTTCTCTGATGTATATATAGTTCGGCGACTGGAGGAGGTGAGCTTATTGTGTTGGTGCGAGTATATTGCACGTACATACTTAAGCTTATCTGTGCAGTATGACTAGACAACGGAGCGCAATTAAGTGAAAGAAGTTTAACTGGTTTGGAAGCTGAAAAGCTCATAGGCAGTCTTTCGTATATCGCAACAATTCGCAGAATTTGCAATAAGATCGCGATTGTGTAATGCATATTGAATATTCACAACAAACAGCACATTGCAAGAAGGAAACGACGTCATTGTCGGACGTTGCAGATGTTGCGGACGTATATACGGCCATTTAATAAATACTGCATTTGCGGGCATAAACATATTTGTAGCACGTGCCCTGAGTTGTCGGCTTAAAAACAGCATTAAACCGGATTGATAAAAAAGCGTGCGTTCAATGAACGTTTGATTGAGTATGAAGACAAATAAGAGAAATGGTCACTTTCAGTTTTTATTTATTAGTTTCGTTGTCTCACTTATATGGAGCCACTGTCGAGTCATAAAGTTAGGTAAGTTTCAACTAACCAGCCTGAGGGCGTCTACCAGTATTACGATTTTGTTGATTTTGCTTTTTAAAACTTGTTTCTTTGAAAAAAAATTTGTTACATTGTGGTTAGTATCGATTGAATTAAGTGTTTTAAACGAAATTTTAGTTTATGCAATGAATTATTTATCCCTCTCTGATTTAACCGATAATTGAGATGACTTAAGTCATTTCTGGCTCTTAAAACGCAGGTGTTTCAATTACATAAAACTTTTTTGTAATGTTGTTTGATATAATTTGATTTGATCGTTTTGTCCTTGCCAAGCTAATGTAGACATTTTACCGCGTACAGGAACAAACGGAATGCGTAAAGCAACAATTTAAAGCCCATTAAAACGCATATGTTGAAATACAATTTTATTGAGAATTTTGAAACAAATGTATGATAACTTGTGGGTACATGACATTGTGGCTTTATGTTCACATTTTGCAGCCAAAACACTTGTTTTCAAATTTATGAAAAAAATTTATTGCTTGAAATGTTTGTCAATACATTCAACAAGCTTTTTCCTGCATTGGATATTTTTCATGTCTTCTATCCTTTATTGAAATGTTTTCCCTTTTGTTGAGTATTACGGAGTACTTCCTTCTTGGATTCATTCCCTATATTTTATAATACAGAATGCAGAATTTTATTAAACTATGAATAACATAGTGAAATTTGCATAGTAAATTTAAGATATCCATTTCATTTTGATGTACTTTATTGTAAAATAAATAAATTGAGCAAATAAATTGATTGATCATTGAAACGTTTTGAAAGCACTCGATAAAATTTCGAAAAAGTGCTTGTTAATAAATCCCTTGCACCTTTATAAATGAAAATAATTTTTTTTTTTTTTAAATATTCAAAAATGGTCAGATAGTTTTATGTAATGGTCTTTTATATCATTAGCCATTTAAAACTTACTTCATGGGACTGAATTAACCTATATGTCTTAAATAAGCTAATTTTCAAACGATTTTTGTTTTATTCTTTATAATACTAAATCACATCAATGACCGCACTCTATTTTCAACTTATTTAAATTTCATTAACCTAGTCCGACAAACCCACAAACAAAATGCCATATTTGACGAAAATTTCACAGTTCAAGGCTTCGGCTTCTAATATTTGCAGAAAGAAAATAAGCGCGACTGCAAACCGTGCGGAAAAACTGGTTTCACGGGTATTTAGTTAACTCGATGGCTGCTGCAGCCTGCAACTGCAAAACAACCTCCAGTTTGCTGCGTGAACATTAGCTTAAAGTACTTGCATGCATTAGCAATACAGCATTCAAACTGCATGGGCGTTTTGCAAATTGTTTAAAAATTAAGTGCACTGGTATTTGTGCGTTTTGTTAATAAGTAATGCGATTTTGAGATTGTTTAAGTTGCGATTCCTCCAAATTAAACAGCACTTACTTTCAAATTAATTTTGAGTAATTTTGAGAATAATTTAGCAATTTGTTTTGTTTAAGGGAAACCGAAAACGTACAAAATCAGGAAAGCTTCAACAAGTCTCAAATACATTTAATTTGCTGTTTGTCGGTTTTTGCCACGAAAAGTTTGTAATTTATTTCGTATTACATGGTCGATTGCCTTGCTCTTTTAACTTCAACTTTACCCACACGAACAGTTGTGACTTAACTTTTTAATACACTCGAAGTATCTTGATTTGTTATAACTTATAACTTATACCTCTTCTAATAAGTTTGCAGAATTGCTTTCTTGCGTATGTGATTAATGATTAAATTTCTCGTATTACCAGACAGTGATTATAATTAATTAATAGACAAACTTCTTATACTCTTGGTATTGACAATAAACGAATATTGTTTTCAACTCCCATTATTATTCAGATCTTTTGATTACAATAAAGAGACTTTTTGTAGTACATTCGATGTTTTCCACTTGCTTTGTAGTTTTTTGCTTGGTTTTCTTTTTTAGTGTAGCAACGCGAATTCGCTTTTAACTATACTTGACTTAAACAAAGTGTAACAATTGAAATACGGGTTCGATACTCGCAACAACTTGTGAGTGGTGACCTTTAGACAAATGTCTATTCGCATAAATCTGTGGACTGCATTCAATGAATTAAAGTTTTGCATACGTTCGTTTGTATTGCAATTTATTTCAATGTATGCGTGAAAAAGCTTTTCGAACTCTTAATTTACATAACACGAGTATAACAACATACAATATTTATTTAAATGGTGGGAAATAATTTTTGTACAAGGATTTTGTTTATGATCTTATTACATATGCGGGAATTCGTTGAACATTTTGATTTGTAATAACAAAGAAGCACGTTTATTAAAACTTATATCCAAACATTTTTGGTGACCAAAAAGTTACTCAATGGATGTCTTTGAAATATAAATAAGTGTAGTACCGTTATTTCAATCAATAAAAACGTTCAAGGTTAATCATCATTTTAATATGGATCAATTTTGTAGTTGTTTTTGCGCCTTAATTACTTTTAGGCTTGCATTTAATAAAGCCGACAAAAAGCGAAACTAATTTTAAATTTTATTACGTTTTTATATTATTTTGCAAGCTTTATTTGTTAAGCTTAAACATATTTTGTGGTTTATTACTATAATATTTTTAGGTCGTATTTGCACAACCGTTACGCTTTAATGTTTTACAATTGTAATAAAGCGTCTAATGTTTAGTTTAAAAAAAACTTTAAAATTTGCATTGTTAAAAAATAAAACTTTATAGTTTTAGTTTATTTTTTACAATTTAATTTATATAAAAAGTCCGCTGGAAAAGCCACTAAATCAAACGCAAAAGAGGTTTTGCGTACTTCAACACATGAATGTCTAATTATACCAAGTGCTTGTGCATAATTAAAATATGTATACTGAATCATTAAAAGGGAATTCTATTTTACACAGCTGTGTTCTGATATTTTATTTACCCATAAAACCACACACCAAGAGTAAACAAACAAATTTGAGAAGATAATTAAATTAACAAATATTAATACATAACTGGGAAGTTTTATACCCCTCCCCCTCCCCCCTCCAGCACCAATTGGTTATTTAAATTTTATGCTTTGTTTCATGAACATCACATTTTCCATTTATTTCCGTCTCTTTATTGATGTACCGTATTGCGTTAAATTCTATTTATAAGTCACTTTGAAATCCACCCAGCATATTTGAGAATATAATACCCCTGCATTCTTGTATTTTGATTCAAATTTTGATTGTGCTATGGCTATTCTGCGAACAGATTATTGATATACGAGATTATATTAATCACGAAAAATTACATGAACTTTACTGATTACAAAATATTTAGTTAACTTATTGCAAAAGTTCAAAAAGGTTAAAATCGCGTCGTAATAATTAAATTTGAGCTTTTTATTATGATCGTCATCAGTTTAATTGTATTGCCTTATTTGAATGATACCTGAAGTTATTAAATAATTCGAAATGAAAGTGATTAACATGTGGACAGACAACTTTCAATAAATTGTTGCCACAGAGCATCGGTGCGGTTTTATTGAGTTCAATCGAGCATCACCATCCGAATATCAATGAGGTAAATCTTACATTTACAGCATAAAATCGAATCAGAAATACAAACAACTCAAATAAAGGCACACTGTTGTGCCGCTACGGGGCCATATTACAAGCAATTTTCATCAGCTTTCAGCCGTTGTTTGTTTAGCGTGATTTTGTACGCATCAAATTAAATCAAATACTAAGTACATATAATTCATTTGTATGTCAACATTGTGCGTTTGAAATTATTTGTCATTCGGTGTTCCTCTTTGGAAATGCTACTTGTTCACGGAACTCATTTTCGTTATTAAATTGTGTGTCTTGAGGCTTTCATGTTAAACATATTATTTCACTCCACTCCTATATGAGTGACAATGTTTTGATGTCATTTAAAATTTAATTCCTTCCATGTAAAAAAAATTCCATTTTGCCTTAAAATAATTTTCTTCCTCAAATAAAAAGGGCTTTCCGGCTTTTTACTGTCTCTTGAAATTTCAACGCAGGCTGTGTATATTAACTTTTTCACCGGAAAAACCTCAAGTCAATCCCAAGTGTGTCATTCCTGATTTAGAACATAAAAGTGCGGGAATCCATCATAAAGTCAAATTGCTGTGTAAAAGGATATTTTCTTAAAGTGTATACAACATGTCAAAATAAGAAATCCTTAAAGGGATTTCATGTTCTTTAATGTCCTTTTTCCCGTTTGACGTAATTCTTGACTGACAGGAATTAACGAAATTGTTATGGAAATACGAAACAGAAACTGTTTACCTAATTTCCCATAACATTGTAACCTGAATCCGTTTCGATAAAAGACATCCGTAATAATTTTCAAGAATCGAAATATTAAATATTCAACATTTCTATTTTTTTGTATTAATACGTAATGCCAATTATTTCTTTTTATATAAATGTTTTGTAGATCTGTAGAATCCTTGACAAAGGAAATCGTTTTTGATGGACGCATTGATATTAAATCTTCTAAGTACATGTAATTGTTTTCGGGACTACGTTTTTTTATAAATATTATATAAATTGCATCACTGTCATGCTCAGGCTTACTTTATAATCTCATCAATCATCGTTATGTTGACTTCTTAAATGATAGAATGTTCCTAATATTTTTCCGTTTTTATTTCAGGTCATTCATGGAGTTCATTTAGGACCGTCTCACATTATAAGAAAACGGAGTCTGGATCAGCCGCTAAGGATCCTGTTGTTTTATGATGAATCTGTCTACAGGTAAATTACTTGTCCTCTTTTTTATTAATACAAATTGCTGTTTCGTATTTAATTACGTCAATTAATTGCTCGTTTTTGCTTTGTCTTTCCCTCTTTATTAAATTTATAGATTAATTTAAAATGAGGTGGTATTAATTAAGTTTCATCAAAAATCTTTACAGAGCCTTCGTCAATATCAACGCCTTTGTATATGTCATAACAACGACACCAAAATCTTTTATTTATACTTTTAAGTATAGTCTCTGAAAGTCCCTTGAAATATTTTTGAGTGTGTCCAACCATAGAAACTGCTTTGCTAGTTGAATGCCCTAGCCCATTTGTTCACCATTAATTTATATAAGTGGGAAACCTCAAAAACCTTTAACACAGACTTTGCGGTCTTTTGCCTTTATATAGACTGTTTTTTTTTTTTTTTTGTTAATTATTTTTGGCGAACTTTAATCTCACCTGAATGTTGGCAGTTTTAATTACTCATATGCATAATTAAAAATACACGTGCCTCCAGAGCCGGATTTAACCCTCAGTAGGCCTTAGGCAAAAAAAAAATTAGTTACAAAAACGTTTATATGTACTACATACACTAATTTATTTAAAATTATTTAAAAAATATTTATTAAATTTTTTTCGAGCCTTTTCTAATGAATGTTCCTTTAAAATATCTTCAAAATCAATTTTTTTAATTTTTTCTCATGATTGTGTAAAAAATCCTTAATGCAATTTTAACGTTTCGTAAGGCACCAACTATTATGTTGTCATTATCAAATACTTTTAACATGGCATTTACAGATGTTGGTTTCTCAGCACTTTTTGAATTGGAGGATTTTTTTCCTCTATAAAATTGTTTTCCAAATCATTTGGATATTTGTTTACTAAGTTTTCATATTTCTGTTTTAATTCAAAATCGGTAAGAGTTTCGTAATCGGAAAAGAACCAAATTGCTCTTTAAGGTTTTCATATAAAAGTAGCCTTTTACACGATTCTGTTAATAAACCCAATAATGAGATTATGATAAAAATTGCAAGAAACTCTGTATAGAGAATTTTTTCCCACGGTCATTTTTATTTAACCTATTTAATTTTTATTTCTTTAAATTCTAAAAAGAAATGTTGAAGCATTCGGAATAATATGTTTGTGGATGGCCTCTAAATCATTTTACAACCATCCATATTTGAACTTTTAATCAAGATGAATTTCTTTTCCCACGACTCAAAATTACACATTTCATATATATTCAAATGCATACATTGTTTATGAATTATGCAGGCAAAACAAAAAAATAGTACAATGTTGTAAATTAATATTATCTAAATGCCAAATGGGCGCATGATACGTTTTGTAGATGAGTCATAAAAATACAGTTGAAATGTAATACAATTAGAGTATGCCAAGTCTTCTGACCGTGCGTGGGCCCCACAATTAGTGTTTCTTTTTTGGAAATGCATTTTTTAATTTACAAAAAAAAAAAAATTATAGTTTTGATTTTTTAAAGGGGCCCCTGAAATTGGTGGGCCCCAGACAATTGCCTTTTTGCCTATAGGTAAAATACGGCTCTGCGTGCTCTATGTTTGGTAATTAAAGCACCTGATTTTTCTTTTTCTTTTTCTTTTTTAAACAAAATCGCTATTTTTGGAAATTTCACAAAGTTTTGCATTAATTTTGCAGTAATTTAAATATTTTCACCCAGCTCAATGAATCAGAACGTGTTTCATATTTTGTACCAACATTTTAGGGGTTGAATTTATACTGTCGCGGTCGTCACGGTGACACAATATACTCTTTGGGCCTTTTTTCTCGGTACGCTTTACGCATCTCATTAAATTGAGATGAAAATTCCGCTTAGCTTTGTGGAAGGCAAAATTACGAGATACTAATTGGATTTAATTGCAGAGTCCTTTTTACACCTATATTAAATTGTTAATCGTAATGATTAATATTGCAATTAAGTTGATAATACAAGGCTATTTGGTTTTTGAAATTAAGCGTTTAGAATTTATAACAAAAAAAATTGCAAATTTTATTTCCAAAGAAGTTGAAACGTTAAGTAAATGTTTCATTTGTTTCACGAATAACCAAATGTATTGCACTGAGAATAAATGATTGATTTCCATTGAGATAAATTAAAGTTCCCGGAACGTTTAAGAATTACAGTGCAGATACTTCATTGTGCTACAATAAAAATTCCTGTTAAATTTTTGTTCCATTATTTTAGCGAATCGATCTATGTTATTTGTATTTGCGTATTTGTTTATTTAATAATTAATGTAACTTTTTCTCTGGAACACTTTGCTACACTTTAAGGCAACAAAATTACAAAAACTTTGGATGCGTGGCTATGGAAATGAAAATTTAGTTAGCTCGAAATTCATTTTAAACAACTATAACTTGTAAAGAAAGTTAACTACTTCAAATTTCTACACACAATTGCAATTCATTGCCAAGTGCACTCATAAATAATTTACAGTCTTATATTTTAGACTGCAAACTCATTTCTAAAGTAAGTTGTAAGTTGTGTCGTATTAAGTTGCTCGAATCAAAGAGAAATGTTACATTTTGAGTTCTTGTGTACATATATGTAAATTGATTTCGCGCAAAGTCTTTAAAACTCTATCATGCAAAGTTTTGAGTTGAAATTATTTTGTACTCCGCAAGCAACTCGTACTTAAGTAAACGATATACAAATAAAGTCTAATCTTTAGTTCTTAACATTGCACTTTACATCTTTAATCACTTTACGAGCTTACAACTATTTAAATGACGAAGAAAATAATTCAATTAATTTTTTTTTGTTTTCAGACTTGAGACAGACAAATTTGAGTTAATAAACGTAAGTTTTCACAGTTTGTATAAGTATTTGTTGATAAAAACCAATTTATTTCAAATAAACATCTTTTTAATGAAAAACAAAATCTCAAACAGAACACCATCCTGCCCGAGGCTGTGCAATTTTGGGAACAGGCACTAATGGTGCGTGAAACAAAAGAAGTGATTCGACTGAATCGAAAATGCGAAAGCACTCAAGTGTTCGTTAAGAACTCGATGACGCATTGTATTGATTCATGTAAGCCGATCACAATGTGCGGCGAAGTGCAAGTTCCCGAACAGCACTTAGACGTAAGTAACACAATTGACATCTTTTCGTAAAACATAAGATTGTTTGCATCTGTGAAATATGTAAATTGAATCGTAACAAATTTACATATTTGATTATTAAAGGTGTGCCGCACTTGCAACGCAACTGGCCAGGATTGCAAGGAAGATGCACGCTCCGAGGCGGGTGTCGGCATTGAGAACGCTGATTTTGTGTTTTATGTGTCGGCCCGCCAAACAGACCGATGCCACAAAGGGCTAACGGTGGCGTATGCGGCACATTGTCAGCAGGAGTCAGCACTTGATCGACCCATTGCCGGACATGCGAATTTGTGTCCAGAGAGCATCAGCACAAAACCGCAAGAATTGCAGACATTGCTGTCGACTGTAAAACACGAGATTCTGCACGCACTCGGTTTCTCTGTCAGTTTGTATGCATTCTTTCGTGACGAACAGGGCAACCCACGAACACCGAGGAAACCTGACACAGGGAAACCGTATCTTGATGAGAAGTATGCAGTGGTTGACCTTGACATTGTATGCAATAGTAATTAACTGTGTGGCATTTTTCCTTTCAAGACTTCAAATCCATAAATGGAGCAACACGACAATAAGAAAAGTATCTCGCAAAAACTGGGCCATTCGCGACGGTGTGATGACGAGAGTGGTCGACATGATGGTGACGCCGCGTGTAGCGGAAGAGGCGCGCAATCATTTCAACTGCTCCGTGCTGGAAGGTGCTGAACTCGAGGACCAAGGTGGTGAAGGGACCGCTCTAACACATTGGGAGAAACGAATTTTAGAGGTATGGCAACTACGGTGACTTTGTCTTCTTAGGAAGGTGAATTATTTGTGTTGTTATTTGTTGTTCAGAATGAGGCGATGACGGGCACCCACACACAAAGTCCTGTCTTCTCACGTATCACATTAGCACTGATGGAAGACTCTGGTTGGTACAAGGCCAACTACAGTATGGCATCACCGCTCAGTTGGGGAAAGGGGCTTGGCTGCAATTTCGTGATGCGCAGTTGCAAAGAGTGGATTAACTTGAATAGTGCCCGGTAAGTTGTTGCTGCAGCATAATACAATTTTACCGTTATTTCCCCTACTCCCACCCTCTCCCCCTCAACAAAATCGAATTACAGTTCAGTGCGTGCAGGCGTCGGAACTTGTTGATGCAAGTTTGTTTTAACCTTTCCTGTTGCCACTTGAGAAATATAACAACAATTCCATTGCTACTGATTTGTTAATTTAATATTGTTTTTATGTATTTGTTTACGTTCAAAATGAAATGATATACGTTGATGAAAACGTTGCAGCAACACGACTGAGATGAAATCTGTATCCCGGTATGTAATTTGAGCTGCGGCTCGTCACAAGTCACAAGTTACAAGTTGATTACTTGCAATGCAAATGTGCAGCAAATTGCAATGATCCGATGGACACGCAAACTTGTTGAACTTGAATGTGTATGCTAGCGAAATATATTTTATGTGCCTGTTGTGTGTTGTATCATTTTATTAGAGACGTATAGACCTGTTTGCTGTTTTAATTTTGTGTAGTTATGTGTTGTCTATGTGTGGACGGTTTGTGTGTGTGTGTGTGTGTGTGTGTGCATCACATTGCACTTGCACATTTCCTGTATCTCTCTGACCGTCAAGTATCATATTGTGATATGTTCCTCTGTGTTTCGTGTGTATGAATAATTTAATGGTCTTCCTGAATTTTAGAAGAGTGTCCTTACAGCTTGAATGCAACATGCAAGCCTTTAGATGTCTAGTATACATAAAATGCAGTTTGTGCATTACAATAACATTACGTTCTGTAGCTATGTAGATCTAATAGATTATTATATTATTACATTTTTTATTTTGGTATACTAAATTAAAAGAGTCAACAAAAGTCACTTAAAGCTACTTACTGTTACTGTGAGTGGTTTAGTTCAAAATAAAAATGTTTGAAGTTTTTTCTTGGAGGAATGTAGTTTTTAAAAGTGCAAATTGTGTATTCTTATTCGTTAGCCTTTTGATTAAATAATAATTTTTTTATATAATCCTTTTAAATGGGAACTGTCTTGAAGGCAAATGACTGCATGTGATAAAACATTGGATACATTTATCGGAAATTGGAATAATCTTATTGAATAATACACTTAGACCTTTTTAATTTATTTACGGAATACTCTTTGAACTTCTTTCGAGAGCATAATGAAATATAGGTGGTTTTTCCTTCCCATAATTTATTTTTTGACGTACACAAGTGTATCTAAAATTGTAACATCAATATCTAAAAATACAAAAGGTACCACTTTATACTCACAATTAAGATTCGGAAATGTCGTCATGATGATAAATGATAAAGGTATAAATCGTGCTAAAGTGCACACCGACTGCCATGAGGGATTGATTTCGATTTTTGTTTGTGCAAAAGACTACGCAATGACGAAAACCACAGTGACAAACCATGGATACAAACAGTGCATAACCACAGTTGTTTGTTCAAAAATTAGTAAACCGTCTGCGTTTGAATTTACGTGCTATCCTTTTAGTAATTGAAAATTAATTAGGAAGGTAATTTTTGTATTGCGAATATGTACTCTGCTGTTATTCTTATTAAATTCTGTTCAACAGCAAGAAATGTGATGGTGAAATGTGACGGTAATTACCAGCAGTTGACTTGTTTCTTAGTAGCTACATATTTTTAATAATCTGTCAAATATGTTAACGCATAAAGCTTCGTTTAATTGGATCCTACATAAAATGTCATTAGCTTTTATTCCCATTTTGCTTCTTTTTTGTTACCTTTTAGAACGTTATATGTATTCTACACTGGTGTAATTTGGATGGCGTATGCATAATATGAGTTATGACCTAATACTTTATGAAAAGCTTTTTGAAATTTATTTCGAATATTCATTCACTTTTATGTCTTTTGACTTTTATTTAGCCTTTGATATTGCTCATAACAATTCGCGTATACTGCAGTCATTCAAAATGTTCCCAAATGCTGCAGGGTTTATACCTCTCTAAAAGGGAAATGTAATTTTAGGAATGTCCTACAGTTGCTTTTTCAATTTCTGCAATGCTGATGCCGAAATAGCCAGTACATACTATATGGCGAGTAATTTTAATTGGAAACCGATACGAGCATCAGGTTTATTCAGAAATTCATTGAGCACTAGAAATTACGGCAGTTCATTGAATAGTACTAACTTATTTTGTTAATTGCTTTTGAAACAAAAATATTAATCGTGATTTTTTACCGCTTTTTGTCCGCCTGGTTGGAAATTCGTCTTCAAAACTTCGAGGAAGGTTTCATTTCCCTAATCCAATTGAATTGAAACTTAAAAGCACACCTTGTTGATAATTATTTACGTTTGGCTAATTTCATATCAAATTGTTTTTATTAAATATTGAAACGTGCGATGGTGACAAATCCTTGAGAGATATTTCAATTTGTAATGAACACAATTACAGCATAAATCCTTCTCACTAAGATGTGCCTTACTTAAAAGCTTTTAAGCATGCAAATATTAATTAGGTAATGCGTAAATAGATTTTAGCAAAGTTCGTCTTACCATTTCAGTTAACTTACAATATATACATATTATCCAGAACATAGTTTATTATTAAAAGACCAATATTCCAATTTCAAAATAATACTTATGATAAGTTATTTTGCTGCTGGTTAATAAATTTTATAATTTCAAACAAACTGCATTGCACGGATTATACAAGAAATGTATTTTTATATGTGATTAAAGTTGGTAAACATAAACTTTTGTTGTACGGGAGCTTTTTGAAGCGGCAAGAACTGCATCAAAACAACCGTGTTCTATCGAAATATAATATGCATACGTTATTCTACCCCTCGAGACCCTTTTAATGTTCACTTTTTTGTGATTCTGTTGCTCTAGACTATTTTGTTGCACTTATTTAATTTTTTTTTGTTCATATCCTTTGTAATAAGAATATATTATGTGTTTTCTTTCTCCGATTTTCTCATATCCTTACGTTGTGCACGCACGAGCACACTTTTAGTGCTTTTAAACAGCAAATAACAAAATTAATTTAAAATACGTGCATTAAAGTCGGACATAATTGTAATCGCTATTTTCAACCTCGTGCTATGAAAAAATCCTTCCGTTATGTAATGTAAATTATGTAATCCTTTGTTGTTCAAAGCAGTGGGGGTATTATCGCACGTGACTGTAAATTTTTTGTTTTGTTAAATTTTATCCATTTTTGCTTAAAACTTAAAGTCTTTTTTACCTCTAATGTCGCAATTATTTTTCTGAAGTAGGAGTTTGATAAGTAAATGACTAATGAGTTAACTGTTCTGAAGTACCAACTCATGCAGAAAGTTGTTTCAATACTCTTAAGTCGTCATTAAACTAATCCACAAAAGTTTCGCCTTTATTAATTAAATTTTGTTATGACGAACTAATTTAAAATTAAATTGCCACAATTTATTTTCAGTGATTTTCATTTCCATTTATTTAAATTTGAAATTAATTTTAAAATGATTTAAAATAAGCCATGACCTCACTTTTAGATGTTCTCGCACAGCGTCCTGTGACAAATGATATTTGATCTTCCTTTTCTAAAATGCGTTTAATGACCCTTGTCCTATCGATACCATTTATTGAGACACAATACACCGTCAGTTCAAACTGGCATTTCAGTTACCCAATATAGATGAAAGGGCAATTCCAACAAATCATTCAAATGCTTTTAATTCGCAGCAATTTCTCAATAATCCAAGTAATTACTACAATAATTAAGTCGCAATTTTGGTCATGCACAAGAGTAATTCAAAGGAACTTGAAACCGAATTCTATGGAATCGCAAAATGTCGGCCAAGATGATATAATCTTATCCTAGAGTCCAGGGGCTACATACCGTTTTCCACTTCAGCAACATTAAATTGCCCAATTGCTCGAAGGGGATGTCTCATGCAAATAAAAACGGAAAAACGGATATAAATAAATGCCATAAGAGAGTCGGGCAGGCACATCCTTTGGAGATAAATTATGTTGTTGAAGGCTTTTGAATGGTGACGGTTTAATGACATTCCAATGGACCATGGACATCATCTAAATTTAGTTTCGGTGTATGTACGTATTATTATATTTAATAAGGGCTTCACTCATCCCCAATGTCCTTTATATTGAATAGACGTTTGTTTGAAGTGACGCGTAATAACAACTTGTATGTGAATCGGCCCTTGTCATTCTGCGGCGTATATTCTACGTAATTGTAGTGGTCATTTCATTTCCATTGCTGTATAAAAATCGTGTGCAGCTTTGACGACAAGCGACAACAGGATATCCCATTCATTTCCCTTCATGTTAGAATAACACTTGATTCATTTTATTGCCTCCAAGCGTTGCTGACACATTCATTTCGATGGTTCGAACTGGAATTCAGAAAAACAATAAACCGTTATCAGAATAATGAGCAGTTTTATGCCCCCACCCCTTATTTAATGTTTTTGGGATTTAAATATATGAGTGCACGTATGTTAAAAGGAATTATGGTATTTCATTTTGAAAAGCCATTTAAGGGATCAGGAATTCCGTTTTCAACAGTTTTAATTGCACAGGGACATTGGTCTACATGAATATTAGTGTTTAAGTAGTCTTATTATATATATTCCCCTACATATAACATTGCATAACCATTATGCAAGAATTGCTTATTTTTATTTAATAATAATTTGCCATTGCTTTGATGTTTTTCAAGTGTACCTTGTTAATTAATCTTAGATTTGTGTTGTGAATTGTATCAAATCCGTTTGGGATGCAATGAATAGCGATGACTACTCACAATCTTATCAAAATAGCATTTCTAAGTATGTGTACCTATACTTTTAGAGTTGTGGTTGTGCGTGGTGTAAACTGTTAGAATATTTAATGATTCCTAACATTTTTAGTTACCCATTCCTAACAATTTGGTGGCATTCATTTTAGTGGTCGCTCAATCCATCCATTTTGCTCGAAAGTGAAGCGAGATCCCCTTCAAACGGAATGCACAGACGATCGGAACTCAGTGGCTTTGTGCAATCTGATTGAGCATGAAAAGCCGCTGCCAAAGGAGTATCAGAACTTTGATCATATCAATCATGTTGAACCGGGCGATGAACAATTTTACGGCGGATCAGTGTCCTTGGCTGATCATTGTCCGTACATTCAGGAGTTTACATGGCGCAGCAAGAATGTCGTCGTGAGGGGGTCACAGTGTCAATTCGAAGACAATAATCCGAGTAAGTAAAAATGTTTTTATGATTTTAAAAGTTTATTTTATGTTAGTGTTTTTGTTTCAAAATTTATCTAATAATTGAAATGTTTGCAATAAATTTGCAATCCCCAAACTTTCCTTTTTCGTTTATGCCCTCTCCAAAAAAATTATGAAAAACTTTTCCACCATTATCTCCTGAGAAGTTAAATTCTATTTATTATGATAAACAAGCAATAAGCAAGTTACGAAGATATGCAAAAACCTGTTTCATCCCTAATTTGTGTAGAATGTTAAGACAAAAATGCAAATTTCAATGCGTAATGAAGCACTTGTTTCACGTTGAAAACACTCTAACATGCTTAAACAAATAATTGTAATTAATGCCAGTTAATTTTATTGTTGTTAATTGCTTTTGAATGCAGAACCTGAAAAGAATTTTGCACTCGAGACGTATGGACCGAATTCAAAGTGCTTTGATCACACCGAAAACATGTGGGAAGAGCGCTCATGCCGTCAAACGCGGGAATGGCAACATTGGGGCTCCGGTTGCTATGAATACAAATGTGAAAATGGTCGCCTTCACATTTTGGTAAGTTTAAATAGCAGAGCATTATTCATTAGCTGCAACAAAAGCCAAATAACAATATCATCACCGCAACAACGTGTTACCCTTTTTTCATTGAATTGTTTATGCAGGTTGCTAATTATTCGTACGAATGCTATTATCCGGGCCAAGAAGTCAGCATTCGAATTATGTCCGGTGGGTGGTTGCATCGCGGCGCTGTCATTTGTCCGCCGTGTCGCGAGCTGTGCGGTGAACATTTCGCCGCGCGGGACCAAGTATGCAAAATACGCGGCGAAGCACCCCCATCGAATATGTACCCGCGAGACGATTTAGACTGCGGTGTGGCAACGGTTCGCTTGAATGGCGGTGTTGTTGCAGTAGCTGCAACTGCGGTGGCATTAGTTTTAAGATAGAATTAATTTAGCATTACGACGAGTATGTTATAGTTTTAAATATGGATGGCTGTCTATTAGAGTAGTATTTTAAGATGCATGTAATTATTTAAGATGAATCGTTTTATGATCAATGTGTCATTTTGTGTGTTTGTGTGATAAATGATTTTATGTTTTGCTTTGTTGGTGCGTGAATGATTGAGCTATCTTTTACGTGCCACACGAATTTAACTTTAAGGACGAACGACGCTACATGCAATCGTAACTCTGAACTGATATTGTTTGCACTATTTGCTATCCTTTGTTGCAGAGAATTGCACACAGCAGCTGTTTAATTGATATTCACTTGAATCCTTCTATCTGTATTCAATTAATTTATATGGATGACTGTGTTTATTATTTGAATGTAGTGGTTTATTTACGGTTAAAGGTACAACCTTTCCACCTACTCTTGCCATTTGTATTGTTATTAAGTACTCAGTTGACTATGGAAATTGTTAAATTGGAATTTGATATAAACATGAACAATTCCAAAAATTGACGGCTTTGAAGTGGCTTGTGGACAATGTGGTGTCGATGTGCTTGGCGTCATTGTGGTTGGCGTCGCCAATTTGTTGTGCTTTCTTTGGCAGAAACATATTTAATTACATTTTATGAAACATGCGCGTCATGGGAATTATTGTTTTTTTTTATAAAGATAAAAGAAGCCACATCACCCTTCTTATATAATATTTATGTTAAGAATGACAATATCTTAAAGTATTGCAAGTTGGTGAAGACTTTTGCTTGGAATTCAATTCCTTAAAAAGTTTTTTTCTAATACTTTATTAAACATTTTTAGTATTAGTATTTAATTTTGAAAATGAATCGCCCATTCAAAAGAATTGTAAACACAGTAAACCATAAATGTTATATATTATATTTAAATTTTCAGGCTTTAAGCTGCCCAATACCCACTGTATTTTATTCTGCATTAATTTTTATTGCTACTTTATTAAGTACATACTTAAGACTTGAGTACATTTGTTTCCATCAATATATTTTTTAATTTCACTCAACTGAATATTGAGTAAATATTTTGAGTGATTTTAAGGACTCTCATTTTTATTTTCAAATTCTTTCCATATTTATTTAAATGGCAGAAACATTTTACACATTTATTTTTTTTTAATTTTGACTTGTTTCAATAATATTTTCAATATTGTAAATAATAGTAAATGACATATAATGAAATATTTTGTACATATTTAATTATAACAAATAGAAGAATTTAAATTATTTATAAATGAGATCTACGAGAAATTAAAAATGTATATGCTTAAGAATTGCGTCGTTTTGGACGTCAAACTTCTCCACATTCCACAATAAATAAAAGTAGTGTAGAAAAGATATTTTGAATTATAGATGCATAGCAAATTTCATTAAATATTTGTCAAAATAAATTTTCTATAAATCAAATATTCGTTGAAAACGTTAACAATTACTCAGCTTGTTGTTGTCAAGTACTTGTGTACGTAAAATAATAGAGCATATACTTGTTGTTATGTGAATCAATATAACCCTCTTCCTCCAACAACCGCAACTTTTAAAAAGTTTCCGTTGAAATTGAAAATATAAAATTAATGTTTATCTTAATCCAAAAAAATGTGTATGTCATGTTGAACGATAACTAAAATGCTACTAAATTTCATTCTATCACATTGTTAAGCCTGTAAAATAATAAAATCGTTGCAATATTAAATCATTTTTTATTTCTAATCTTTCTGTTGTTGCCTCAAGTGGACATTTATTGGCACTTATTAGAAAAATTGTGAAAACTCAAAATATCTGTATTATATCCTTTTTATTTAAATTGAACCTTCGAAGCTTTTTATATTTATGGTGACATTTTAATTGCAAAAAGTTACATCACATAATTAAGTATTCGAAAATTTAAAATATGCATATAGTAATTATAATTGTAGGTAACTGCCAAAGCCTAATAAATTTGTTATTCACATACATTTTTACATTTCGTAAATGTGAAGAAACGTTTTTTAGCAAATTACATTTAAGTAAGGACTTGTAAGTTTAGTCATTTGATTGTAAAATTGAAATAATAATAATTAATAATGAATAATTGATTTTGATGATAATAAAGTCAGCTGAAATGCTGTATAAACCATTCTCGTTTGTGTTACCGACGTGATTTAATCCGCATTTTTCTCAAGAATTATTAAAAAAGGTGTCACAATAATAATCAATATCTTCTATGCCAGAGTTTATTCTAAATTTTTTAAATAAATTATTGTTAATAATAGTTCAGAAAGACAATAGTTCTAGATATTTAGTTACCTTTTTTTCTTTTCTATCCATTCTTATTCTATACTTTGATTTGTGGAAATTATTGAACTGAAATCAATACTTTAACTAATGTTAAATGCAGCAATTACTTATAGTAATTGTAATGGAATAAGATGCAATTACATACAAGGATAGTTGCATTTGCTAGGTAAGTAGTTGATGCAATTTCGAATGCAATTATTTCAGTATTTATGTGTCTAGATACAATATTTTATTAAAACTGAAAAACAGCTATTACATATAACCAACTATTAACAATTAATTTTATCAAATCCATTTAGAACAAGTTTTTCATCCACGACCAACTTTTCCTACAGAGCTTAAGGATCCAATTAGGTACAATCATTAAAATGTGAATTGTAAACTCCTTATTGAGGGTGGAAACGTAGCTGTCGTATTGAGCTTGATAAAAGTTAATCGCAACTGGATTTCCGAGATCATGTTTTTTAGCAAACTTTTTGGTGCAGAATCTCATGCGGTTGAGAATATTTCTGAAAATGAAAAAATTCAGTTTAAATTGGATTTAATTTAAAGTTTTGCCGCGTTTTGATGTAAAAATTTTTAAATTCAATTTAGCAATTTGGAAAACGTAACGAATTACACGGAAAAGTGACTAAAATTAGGCGTTTAAATCAAATAATTTGCCTGATTTTAGGCAACTTCAAATTTTTTACGCAATATCAAAAATTTAAATGGTTTACCTTTTCCCTGAACGGGATTGCCCTTTGACACTGATTCTACCCTTTTGTTCGAACACAAGAAAAATATACCGATGCAATCCAGTATTTTTTGGTGGTCCCGATCCCATGTACTGGTACAAAGTGTCACCCCTGGCTACATCACCCCCAGGAATATTTACCACTTTCCAATGCATAAACTCGCTGAGAATGGGTCGTCTACGGCTGGGTGCATCGGGATCCACCATTAACAATGTATACAACGTATCGCCATCTTTGGCAGAAAATGTAATTACTGGAGCATCTTTCACCTTTGTTGGCGTCAATTCAGTGCCAAAATCAACCTCAATACCACCACTGTAGGTAACTTTCACAGAACGATTGGGAGCACCTGCAATGACACCGGGAACAATTTCACTAGACTCCAGAATTTGAGAAATTCTGCTGATATGGGGTGCTGCCATTGTGGCAATCAACTAGTACTCACTGAGTGTGAGAAGCAACTAATAAATGCATAGTTGGTGTAAGTTGGAGTTTGAACGCACTCATATGTTCGCAATAACAGGTTCCGAGTTGTATATAACTATTGTTTTGAGCAACCAATTATATATTATGTTACGAGTGTATATATCCACGCTAAGTTAAATACCTTTCCGATAAAAAATGGTGTGTTAACTTAAACATGCACGCATTTGTATATGTGAATGATATTAATGAATGTGCGAAAGAGAAATCGTAATAAAGCTCAATTATATTGCTATATAGCTGAGCATTTCGTGTCTTGGTTTGGATCAGCCTATACTGGGGCCTACCGGTTAGTGGTTACGTACATACGCGCTATGCATTGTGGTAAACATAACTAGTATGTAGTTGCATGTCCACTTAAGCTTTAAAGCTTCATAATTAATAATTTTTTATCAAATCTTTTCTGTTTTTTGTAAATAAAATCAAGTGAATTAATTAAGCACCCTATATTTATTAAAAATGCTTTCTTACTCTATTCCTAATTATTATATTTGTCTTCAAATCGACAATCTCATCAACTCAAACAAAAAGTGCAAATTCGATAAAAGCAAAAACAATGCGGCTGTGTAAATTTAAAATTAAATTAAGGGAGAATAAATGTTTCTTAAAAGTAAAGATCTGCAATCTCCCTAATCTGATTTGACACCCAACTGCTTGTACAATGTCGGCACATAATCATCGTACACTGCTTGGAAGAAATTACCCGCGATTGGTTTGCCCAAGTTGTGCTTCTCGACGAAGGCTGTTGTATTGAAATTCGCTCGGTTATCAGCGCTCCTGTTGAAAGAAAACAAAATGCTTAAAATATTTTCTAAAAATCAGTTGTTCGTTCTACAAATTACTTATTGGTTAGCTTTTTCTCATCGAACTCGGTCTTTCCATTTTGCCTGTATACCAAGAATACATAGCGATGATATCCTGTTCCTTGTGGTGGTCCTGCGCCGACGTATTCCGTAAGGACCTCACCCTTGCTAACATCATTGGCAGGAATGTTAACAACTAACCAGTGATGCCATTCACGAGCTTTTGGGTCGACACGGCTTGGCGCATCTGGATCGGTCATGATGAGTGTGTAGAAGTCTGTGGCCTCAGCTTCCCATGTTACTTTTGGTTCGGTCTTTGATTGTGTCGGTGTGACTTCATTGCCTTCATTGGCTTCTGTGTTGTTTGGGTAGGTAACCTATGATTGGATATTTCAAAAAAAAAAAAAATTTAATTATTAATTATCGGAGTTATGGATTCAATTTAATATTAGGGACACCCACAGAAAGACGGAATCCACTTACTTTGAGTGACTGTTGTGGTGCATATTCGACAACATCCGGTATGATTGTGTTCTTTCTGAAAGCGTCTTCCATATCGGCCAAAGCAAATGCCAGCGACACGGTGATTAACAGCACTAGGCGAGCCATAATGGGAATGCTTAAATTCCAAAAAAAAAATCAATTCCAGTCCTACATGTGAATCGGAAAGTTATTAGAAAACAGCAAAAGCAAATCTTGCAACGAACACATATTACGGACTTCCTTCTATTGTCCCCACATTCCTTTGAATAACAGTTTAAAAATCTTAAATATCATAGGTAGCCACTAGCCAGCATTGAAGATAACAACTATTACAACATCGCAGTTTACGTAAAGAGTTTATTCGGCGTCGCATGTGGGTGTTTCTGACCAGTTTTTGCGACAATATTTCAGTTTCTATACGCAATGCGATGAGCTACAAAAAGCCTACGCGATTTTTAACTATTTAAATTGAATACAGCGTCTTTCAATTTTGCTCGTAAACCAATCATATAACTTTGACATGAAGTCCTTCAAATGTCATGGGTCAAATTATTTATTTATTGTTATTTCTGGTTACTCATAAATTTGAGGATTGCAAGAGCTGCAGTGTAATTGCTGTGGGCTATTAAAATGCACTTTATTGTTATGAAATAAAATTATTTTTATGTGGGACCTTCAAAATGATGTTAACATTGTTTTTAGATTATATTTCTGACTCTAGAAATGAGTGAAAATAAAATATACTCAAAAAAATATTATTTTGTTTGTTATAAAACGTCTGACTAAATGCAAAACATTTTGTTGGCGAAATTTATTTATATTACTTCCATAACACTGTATAAATATTTATACACCCAATTCTGTGTCTACACGGCATTTTTTAAACATTTTTTCCTGGAACGTATCTACCGTGCAAAAACAGAATTCGGTGTATTGAAATTTTGTTGGCATTTCTGATTTCGCAAAAACTACATACAATTACTACAATTGAGTGAAAACTGGAAAATGACATTGCCTTCTCTAATTCAATGGAACAAACCCAAGTATTCATATTGTTTGCGTAACAAAATTAAGTTGAACAAATATTGTAAATTTGTTTGCTTTTGCTAAAAAATTCAAATTAAAAATGTTCTCAGTACCTGCACTGATTGAAGGTTATGGTTACTGTTTCCTGCTTTAACTTTTATTACGTTGTTTATGAAGTGCTTAGAAATGAATTGCAAATTTAGTATGTAGAGATTACTGTGATGCAAAATAATCATCATTCAACACAATTTAATAAAATTTCCGCGAATCAATTTTAACTACTTAACTAACGTTGTCAACTGCAGGATTTCATCATTTTATGTCACACATTAAAGACAGAATAAAATCGTTCAATTAAAGATTTTAGTCGGTCTTTAATGTGTGGCACGCAGAAATCCTGTATCACGTATTTATGACTTTCGTTGTCACATCATACAACCCACAACTGGCTACTTCAAACTTCCCAATCAAAAGTGTATGTATGCTACTGTATTGCTACTGCCGCAACGTAATCTAATTCTAGACTAAACACTAAGCATCGACAAATCCGGTCTAAAAAGCCTTTTTCGTTTGCTTAGGATTTGTCAATAAATGGCATTTCAGTTAAACTACCCATTTTGCCCATTTAGCAAGTGTCCTGGTTTGGATTGAATTGAATATGCTTCAATTAATTGCGAATGTGAGTAATCGACAAAAAGCTGTAGTGTGTTAATGTGTTTCTACGTTGTGCCTTAAATCTTAAAAGCCAACACAAACTCTATAACAAATTTACAAAATAATAAATCATCACCACTTAAGAAAACATCACAACATAAAAAGGACCGAACCATTAAGTTATGCAACTGACTGAATGCCATTGGCCATTGCCCATTACCCATCACCGTTGAGCTTGAATTGAGAAATATTGCAAACTCGACTGAAGCCAGCGATGAAATATGTGTGCAGTTGAGCTCATGTGTGCATACGCATCCACATACAATACCGGTAATTTGAATTTTTAATACAATTTCCATGTTAAGTGTACCGCACTCTCGCTGCGGTTGTTTGTGTACAAATCGGCAAACATTTACGCAAGCAAAACTCCACTCGACTCGAGTGATTTATGTAATGACCATAATTTGGAAGACGAACTGCCACTAAATTGGTGTCAATTACATACACCATAGTCTATCGCATAAATTGTACAGAAAATGCGTTGCAGCTAAAATTTGCTTTTAATTATGTGGTAATGAGATTTGGTCTAAAAACAACACGGCGAATAAGCTTTTATGATCATCTTAACCATATTGTGTCAATGTTACAATTAAAATCTTTTTCAATTATAAAAGTACAAAGATCTTTGTCCTTCACATAAACGTTTGTGAAAAATTAAAGTGTTAAATGATTTAAGAAACTCATTGCAATTGAATTGTTGGTGCTATAACGATCGATCGTTACGAGTGATAATCCAACTGTATTATATTTATATAAACTTTAAACAAATAAAATTTGTATTTCAAAGACACATATTTTAGAAAAATGTATTTTGATATTACAAAAAATATTACGGGAAGTGCAATCAACTTTTGTGCAACAGTTTAGAAGGTGATGCAATTCATTTCCGAAGTAATTAGAGCGTGGCGTTTTACTTTACTTCATATGATCTACGTTAATTGTTAAGCCTTTGTTACAATCTGTCCAGCTATTTTCATAAACCGTTTTTGTTTAAATATTTAAAATGGGTGTAACTTATCGATTATTTACCAGCACTGAAAGTTTTAATATTTAAAAAAAAATTTATCTTTTCCTCTCGATCAAAAGGCTAGACCAAATTTAAATATTTGCCATAAAAATGCAAACATAGCATAAATAAATAGTGATAATTTTTGGAAGATGTTAATAAAGCGTCAAAAAATGAGAAAACAACTTCCGTTATTAATAGAAAAAAAAAATTACATTCACAAGAAAGGATCGGAAACACTTCACGCATATTATTTAATTTTAATAGCTTAAAAAGTAATAACACACCTTTATTTTATACAACCGTTATCAAATTTTCAGATAAAACTGAAGAGCTTTTTCACTTTAATCCACACTGCAAAGACTTCAGGCACTAACTGAATCTGAATATAAGCAGAAAATCCCGAGACACAGTTGAGTCTGTGCGTTTAAATCGAACACGAAGAGTAGGAATAAGCAACGATGCAGAACGATCGTCGAATTTAAGCTTTATTGCAGCGCGTGAGGGCTTAATAAGTTTACAATTTGTCAACAGACTCGCTTTCAATGATTTCGCTTTCTTTTGTTATCTTCGCTTTGCCTTTTTTATAAATTGATGCGATGCTTTTCTTCGTTTAATGCGCGAAACGTTAAACGGTGCGAATGAATGCGGGGAGATCGCATCGTCAGTGTTATGTCAGTTGAAGCAAAATGGCTCAGCAATTTGTTTTTGATGACATCATTCGGCAATTGGCCGGTTTGGATTTGATGTAACTATACTTTGAGCGACTGTCGTGTGCATGCAAAGTTAATTGCAGGATTGAATCTCCATTTTACATTTAAATTGCCACTTGTTGTGTGTTTTGCATTTTCATTGTAGTCTTTCATTCATTGAATGCAAATTATAATTATATTTTTTTAAACTGTGGTTCAGTTTTGTGAAGTATTGTAATGCAATTAAATAAATTGCAGATGACCGTGGTGAACACAAAAAAAACAGTGTTTAGAGTTTTTTAAAATAAATATTTGTTTAAGATAGTTTTCCTTTTTTTAAAAGTTGTTTGCTGGACAAATAGTTCTTCGAAATATATTTACTTAAATACAAAAATACTTTTGTAGAAGGGGAGAAACTAAATTGAAGAAAATCACTTTTAAAATGCATAAAAGTTTTGAAGCGTTGTTCCAAATGCAAATTTAAATAGTAAAACTTGAATTGACTCTGGCATTTTATTAAATTAAATCGCTTTATAAATTCAAATAGAAAATGCAGATTTTTGTGCATTCATGTCACCGCATTAAACACATCATCACATGCATACTTTTTGCAAACAGAATTACGTACAGGATCTATAGACATTTTCAAATGCAATAATTGCCCAATTAAAGTCAATCAAATTCAATTCGTTATAAAGATTTTAATTAATGTTATCGTGCAAGTATTTTGTCTTTTTTTTGTTAATAATGTAAAAAAATGCCACCACTAAATGAATTTATGTATGACGCAAAAAATGATTGAGTCATGACCAATACAGTTGTAATGCAAACATTACATTTATGTCCATGATCATTTCTTTAAAATTTATTGAATTTTTTAATATGACTTAATGAATAAAGAAGCGAGCTCTTGATGCTTTTAATAAAGCAATTTAAAATGAAAATGATAGCCCAAAAAATTATCAAGCTATTTAATAAATATTTTGATAACTGATCCTTGAATGCTGCATTAAATTCACGAAAAGTATAACATTTCAGGAGACTCTTTTTCTTGGCATTGAAATTATGTTTCGTTACTTTATCATACATTTTAAAATTATTCGCTAAATTGCAAAATCTACAAAGAAATGTATTTTTACGTAATTTAAAAAAAGGAAATTATGTATTTAGGTATTTAGTATTGATGATCAGCATGCTGCAGAGTTACAACGAGCGACTTGTTTTTTATTTATTGCAAATTAAATGTTATAGTCATATACATCGTTAAAATTGTTTGTCTCCAATCTCCATACAGCTTAACTTACATATTTTTGCGACAATTCCATTTTTTTTTTGAAGATTATAGCTTACTTATAAATGATTTTTTTTTATTTACCAATGGAAAAACGATAAAAACAACGCAAATAATGACAATGAATTTCACGGTCTCATGTCGTTAACGTTGGAGGGTATTGAGTTATTGCGATTGTAAATTTAAAAAAAATTATTTTAATCATTTTATAAATAATAATTCACTTTTATTGATAACATGCCAATTTACATACAAATAAATTGCAAAAACATTGAAAAGTTTAACCACTGCCTGATGAAATTATAAATTTAATTATTTTAAAATATTAATTTCCCTATCGTCTGACTCAACATTTTGAACAAAGAGAAAATGGAACTATATAAAACTCTCAGCAAATAAACTAAACCGGATTGTTTTTGAATTCCAAAATTTAATAATAAACTTTTAACTTAGCACTCTCGTCCTAATGAAGCTCCGCAAAAGTGACGATTGAAGCACGTGTTCATTCACCGCAAATGGACAACAAACTGGGCAACCTTGAAATCATTTTATCCAGTTTATTGACTAAACAGACAGAATGTCGCTTTCCCAGAATGAGGGTACAATATTTGTGGTTGAACTCAAACTGGTATGTCGCCATAGAAATCCCCAAAAGAGCTCCAGCCTCCAGATCATAAGTTAGTGTGGTGTTTGATAAATTGAATGTGTTACAGTCGGGAGATAAAATCAATTAAATGCTTGTTTAATTTGATTGGATTATGAGCTGGAACCCGTTTTTATGCGAGACAAACGCCAACATTTTTGAATGATTTTTATTGCTTGCAGATTCTGAAGATTTGTTGAGTAAATCAAGTTATTTGATTGACTTTTGTTTGATATTAACTATTACATGTATTACATAAATTGAAATCAAAACTATAGTTTATTTAGTTTATTAATTATATATGCATATTTGAAACTTAGTCATTACATAAGAGTTATTTAAGCTTAAGACATAGTGCGTTCCAACTTCAAAAAAAAAAAAAAAAAAATTACATTACAAAAATTATGTTAACGTTTCTGTATGTCTTTTTTAACTTTAATTAACACATTATGAAAGGAATGTGAAGATTGATTTTAATATTTAACACAATATATACGAGTATTTGATAAAATCGAGTAATTAAATTCATAACATTCTTTTTTGGTGGCATCATTGTTATTATAACGATTGAAACGTTAAGCATACTAAAACATAAAATCGGGATATTCGGTTAAAATAAACATTTCTGGTGATTTGTTTCAATTTGGTGCAACTGAACTTTTTTTTACAGTTTTTGTCAAAAAAAATGCGGCCATAATTAAAATGGCAATTCCCGTAACAGCTGGTAAAACGTTTGCAAAATAATTAAATTGTCGAGCTTTGTTGTGGTACCACGTGCAGTACAAAGATGTTTCATCAACCCAGCCTGGTTGCATTACAATGACCAGATCATCCAATAGCTTTTGTAAACTCACAGACATATTAGTGAATTTAATTTCTATTGAAGCATTATTTAAAACATATGTTTTGAAAATTTCTTGATTTATTTTTTCACTCTGAATCATCGTGTCAGGTTCATTTTTATCTTTGAGATCTGCAATTACTGAGGATTCTCCCCTTACCATTATACCGTTGATTGCAATGTACCGACCAAAACTGATGTTAAAGTAGACACTATTTAAACTTTTCACTTGATACTGATAAGTTGTTATGTGCACTGTGTTTGTCGTCAAATTGTAAAACAAAAAAGGCTGATCCTCGGAGGAATTTGAATTTGGAACTGCATTCGGTTTGAAATGTTTTTCGAATTTGCATGCTTCATTTTGGTTTTGCAAGTACTTAAGCGGATAAAAGTGTGTAAAGTTTTCGTTTAATATGTTGGTAGCTATCAACAGGAGAAATGATTTGATTTGAAATTTTGTAGTGTTCATTGTTAAGAGTATTAAGAATTTCTATTAGGCATCGTACTCTTTTCTGTATTGTTAATGTGAAATAATAGCACAAATACTTTTTGAAATGTTATTTTGTGTAAAATATTCATTGGGGGGGGGGGGGTAATATAAGCATTTATTGAATTAATTCAAATGCAATCGTTAATGGATTCATGTGATAGTTCCCAGATGTTATTGCCACATTTACATTCAAAAATCACATAATTGTGCAGTTCAAATATTAGGTGAGACTGAATTTTGTGTTTTCAATATTTTTATCAATATTGCCAATAACAGAAATATAACACATATCACGACCACTGCAATGACAATCCAATTGTAATCAAAATAGGCAGGACCAGTATAATTCCAAGTGCAGCAGAAAATGTTAACGTGTGTTAGTTTATTATCCAAACTGACAACGTGGTTTAAATTTTTAACCTTATTGGTTATGTTATAAAATATTACTTCGTTCGAGAATTTTCGAGTAACGAAGTTCAAGAAATGTTCAGCGGTGCCTAAGTCTTTACTTTCATACGGTGACGTGGAGGGTTGGATTGGGTATAATTCTTCAAACGCCACAACTCCCGTTATTAAAATATATTGTGCAGTACCCCTTGTAACGAAGACACTTGAAAATTGTTGTAATTTTCACTGATGAGTAAAAAAATACACAGCATTTGTTTTCAGATTGTAAATTACATAGTTAGTTGAGTTTGCAATATAAACAAAATTTGGTTTTGAAAAGAATTGTTGATCGCAAATTTCACTTTGATTTTCCAAATTTGTAAGTAGATGAAAATGAGGCACATTTTCGTTCATGAAACTGGTTGCTAGCATAATTAGAAATGCTCTTAAATTCATAATCGTCGAAAAAGTAAAATTCAATTCCGATGCGACATAAGAAAGATATGTGACTAAATACATGGATTGAACTACTCACATACTTACTTAAAATGAACGCTTTAACCCTTACTCAATAGAAAAGGGAGCTTCAGTTTATGAATAATAAATGGCTTAAATTAACACACCCAGTTAATGCGTTTAGTATTACCGGACTCTTATATAATATTGAGTAGACAATATTGGTAAGTAAAATAAATTAAAGGAATATAAAGTTCATTTCATGACAACTAGCGTGTATGTTGATAAATTCAATTAAGAACAAATGATTTAAATTTAATTGGTAATGACTTTTAAATTAGCATTCATGTCATTAGGTCTCATTTTTTTAATATTTTAAACAAAAATCGTTATTACAACGATTGAAACGTTAGTGCGCAAACACATAATCGTAAAATTTACAAATTTTTTTTATAAGTTAAAATTTAGTGAGCTAAACTTATCAAAGATGAAACTTTGTCCCAATAATCAGATGCGTTTTGCTTCAAAACATTTCAAAGTCACCGCAACAAAAAGAAACACGAAATATTGTATTTTAACATTTAATTCACAAAATAAACATAGAGTACAATAATTGTTGCATTGAATTGGCATAATAACACATGCCTACACAAACATACATATTTTTGGATTTATGTATCATATTTTATCATTTAACATTAAATTATCACACTCAGGTAATGTGTGTAAGTATTTTATGGGCAGTTACATAATATTACAAAATGTCATCGGATAAAGATGAAAATTAAAATAGAAAAATTATTTAGGACTTAAGTGTAAAGAATGAAGAATAATTAATTAACAAAGGTTGAACAATAACATAAGACATGGTTAAGTTACAATAAAGAAAAAAAATTATGTCTAACTACAATGCACAATCAATCAATTATTTAACGTAATAAACAGTCACAAATAAAAATATATTATACAAATTGGTTTACATTTATTTAACTTACTAATGACTAATTATTTACAATTTTACACATTCGTTCTCTCGTTGTTTACAATTAATATCTTAATAATAAGTAAATCTAATGGCTGGATCTTGTTTTAAGGTTTTCACTTACAATTTAAGGCACGAATAATGTTGCACTCGTTGTACAACTGAACGCAATCGCCTCTTAAATGCTGAAGCATAAATGTTACAAAGGTATTTGTCTAATTCTGTTCAAAAATGGCTAATTCAATATAACAAATTAAGCATAAAATCAAAATTGCACTTTTCTCAACAGTATTATTATATGCAATCACAAAAACAATAATAAATAAAATGCCCAATTATCCCTAGTTTTTATAATTTCAATGAGCACATTTTTAATCCCTCCAAATTTGGCAAGTTTTCTTAAACTACATTCGATTGCTTTATAAAACTTATTTTGTAATACCAACTATATAGTTTTAAATTGTTACGCGTTTAAGTTTATATTTACAGTCTAACCACGCTTTTTCCCAGAAGCACAGATAACTGCCTTGTCCTAAGTAGTTCTCCTTTACAGCTCGGTGGTGGTCTCAACTTCTGATCGATCTAGATCATTCAAATATGAGAATCCCAATTGGGCATAGTCACGCTTGCCAAATGAGACATTGTCGTTGGTAGAGCTTAAGTGATCCATGTTGGGTCTGAAAGAATTATTTTTATTAAATCAGTTTTTTTCTTAAAATTAAAAACGAAGGGATGATTCGACTGACCTTTGAAAGAGTGGATTAGTGATGGGCATTTCGTTGTATCGATTATTTCGTCCTAAAGTACTGGTAGATAAGTCGTTGTTATGCGATGAATTTCGTTGGAAAGTGTTTCCATTTCGTCCCAACGTTGCAAATGTGTTATTCTGAGCAAGTTGCAAATTATTCCTGCTGAGGCTATCCATTCCATAGCGTCTAAAATAGATGCATAAGTTAAAACCCAAAACGCTCAAACAAATGTCAAGACTTACCCATTTTGATAAATATTGCGATCAGCCTTGATCCGCCCAAGTGTCAGAGTTCCAGGCAGTGTGCCTGTGCTGTTGGCCAATGGATTGGCGTTGTTTCTGTTCATCTCAAGGGTCCTGTTAAGTGTGTTCTGCCGGTTATTATTATTTGAGTTATTCGGTATATTGTTGTTATTGCGACGAAGCGTCGTCACGATGGCAGTTGTTGCTTCAGAGTTGGCGGGACTAGATTGGCCTGAAATTACAGACGAATTAGATACACTGTTTGACAATAAAACTTCGAAAAAATTACCATTCTCTTTGTGCGTAATGTAGCTGACATTATCTAAGCTAAATGCATGATTTTTGGCGCTGAAATCAATCTGAAGGTCATCAACCTCATCTGGTGGTACAGCCATTGCAAGCACTTGTGTTTCATACTCTTTAAGGCTTGTCTGTGTGTCACCGCCGTTTTGGGATCCAATTATCACAGGATCGTATCTTGTTGGGCTGGATGGTGCTGAGTATTGTCGCATTCGTTGTTTGAAATTTTTGTACCTGTAAAACACAAATTTGTTAAGATATTGCTCGTTACGGATTCTATCAGTTACTTACTTCGACCATGATATACAAATATAGATGATTCCAATTGTTCCGAGTACGAAAATTATAATCGCAATGGCAATGAGTGCAAATGGAAAGACATCGTCGTTCAAAATGACAGCAGTTTTGACCTTTTGAACGGGATTCCTCATTTCGATTGGGCCAAAAATACCCTGAGCAGTTGCCCTGGCAATGCCCGATGCAGCGAAATTAATTTCTGATTGTGCAACTGGTTGTAGCAATTTGGCGGCAATGGGTGTTGAATTTCTGGACATAATTCGCTCCGTTTTTGGATCGATGACATAAAACCAGACGTCTGTGGCAGTTGGATTTTCATTCAACGTACCATTTTCATCCAAATATTTGCGATTGCTGAACTTCTCAATGCCTGCAATGTATCCAGTTGTCTTCTCTGCCAGCAGCTCCTCTAACTCATGTGAGTGAGATTTTATTTCCATTGGAGCTGAATCCGAGAACACCAATGATAATCGATTTGCGTCTGAAATCAAATTGATAACGACACGCGCACGCGCTTTATGTGATCCTTCCTCAATACCATTGTTATCACGAGCCTCGACGTAGAATTTCATCGGTGTTGCTTGGACAAGCTTCAAACTCTTTTGAGTCTTGAGCAATCCACTGTCGGAAATGCTGAAGAAAGACGTTGGTAAACTGTCAATGGATAGTTCATTATTTTCCTCATCGAATATCCGGTATTTGATCATTCCGAATTTTCCAGTGTCTTTGTCGACAGCATTAAACTGCATTACTGGCATATCAATGTCAACATTTGGATCCACAACGGTGTAATAAGTGTCATTGCGTTCTAGTGGACCAGTTCGTTTCCTAAATGTGAACACCGGAACATTGTCATTTTCATCTTGCACAATAATCTTCACTTTGGCAACACTCTTTTGCGGATTTATGAAAAATTTGTTGGATGTCAATTTTACTTCCAACTCATGCGTTGTTTTGTTTTCATAATCCAACTGCTTTACCAGGCTAATTCCACATGCGTTTTCATCCAATGTTACTCTAAATAAGCCAAGTTCATTTCCCTTAGATATTTCACATCTAAATCCAGGACTTGTTTTAGAAGCTTTTTTGGCATTTATAATCTGAATGAGTTTAATTGTTGCATTCACACCAGCTGATTCTGGTACGCCAGTTGTATAGCTGTCATCACTGAATGCCAATCCCAAAGCATCCGAATTGGTGCCAACTGCATTCTCATCCACAGTATCAACCGGACTTCCATTCGGATCATTGAGAAGATGTCTTACGAACACTGGCAACGTGGCGACAGAGCTTAATTGTGGCTCACCCAAATCGTAAGCCCTTACATCGACTTGATATTCAGTATCTTCTTCTTTTCTGAGCTCGTCACGAATTCGAATGACACCAGTGTCTGGATCTACTTGGAAGTATTTGAGCGCTTTTCCTCGTCCCACTAACTCGTATCGCACTACATTTCCGGGAGAAGATCCATCACCATCAATGGCAGGCATGGCGCCTACAACCGCCCCAATCGATTGATCATCGTTTACTGTTACTGGCTCGGGAACAGACGCAAAAACTGGTGGAATGTCGTTTCTGTCCTCCACTTCAACAACAATCTAAAAAAGAATAAAAATATAATGAGTAAACACAATTTTTAAGTATTACACTATTTGTGTACACAAACATACCTTAACATAATCTCCCGTAGAATTGCCCGTGTTTTCAAGAGTTCCAATGATGAGCTCGTGAGATTTCTCTTTTTCATAATCCAATCCACGTATAGTTTTAACTCGTCCCGTTTTGGCATCAACTTTAAATAGATCGCCAGGACCTTGTCGCAGGGTGTAGGTAATATCCTTTACTGTATCAGGATCTTCTGCCACAACAGTGGCCACTAACATATCTGGCACGTTTTCGGGAACCTTTACATCAAACAGGGTATCCTCAAATTTGGGGACCTCATCTGGAATATCACGAACTTGCACAGTTACGCTGGCTGTTCCCAATCTGGCGTCTGGAGCACCATCTTTGGCGGTTACGGTAAATTTATAGACGACCTGCATTTCATAATCGAGCGCCATTTTTGTTCGAATTTCTCCAGTACTACCGTTTATTTTAAATGGCACATCATCCGGAATGGAATAAGTAATCAAGGCGTTGATGCCCTCATCCGCGTCTGTGGCATGAACCGTTCCAACTACAGCATTTTCCTTACCCTCATCGACTGCAAACATGTAAGGCATTGCGTCCTCATCAAATTCAGGATTCTTATCATTTATATCAGTCACTTTAATATTCACAGTAGCACTGCTGGCTAATCCTCCATTATCCTCAGCACGAATAATCAACTGATACCTTGTTAAATCTTCGCGATCCAATTTACGGATGACGCTAATCATACCAGTGTCTGAACTCACAGAAAACTGCCTCAAATCATTGCCAGATGTAATTGAATACTTAACGGGATCGTCTTCTGGGTCCTCAGCCCTAACAACAGCAACTGTTGAGTTAATTTCTGCCCCCTCGCTCACTTGCACTTCATAGACAGGTTTTACGAATTTCGGTGGTTTTGTATTGGGGCCGGGACTTACAGAGACCTCAACAATTGCCTGCGACTGAAGTCCGCCAATATCGTAGGCCTGCACCGTAATACTATACTGTTCCCCAGCATTGAGTTTGGTGCGAGTCTCAATTTCACCTGTTTTTGCATCAATGGAAAATTTGCGAGCCCCATTGTTGGACACGTGATAGATGGAATAGGTGACGACCGCATTTTCGCCCTCATCATTATCGGTGGCCGTAACTTTAGTGACCAATCGACGACCATCACCAGCGGGGATTGTAATTGGCGCAACCATCGGCAGTTTTGGAGGATTGTCGTTAACATCCTTTAATGTTACAGTGAGACTGAGTGGAGCACTGGCTGCATTGCTGTTTGCTTCACGTGCAACGACTTGGAAGCGGAATTTCCCTGGGCTAGGAGGATCTCTGTCGAGATTTTCTTCGTTTACCAGCAGAATGCCTTCAGGAGAAATCGAAAATGAGGGTGTTGTCAGTTCGTACATGTATGCCGGTTTAGGGTCATCATCAGACAGATCGGCGTCAGTTGTTTTCAGTCGAATTGGTTCACCCTTGGAATCAACAACCTTTGTTCCAGATGGGGAGTTCTCATCAACAAAACCATCAGTGTCTGTGGCTGATATCACTGGCGGATTGGCATCCACTGGTTTCACAGTAATCGCAAGTTTTGCTGTTGTAAAACGTTTTGACTCGGACACCTCTTCAGCTTTTACAATTATTTCAAACCTCTTTGCTACGGATGTGTCAACAATTTTGATTTGTTTCAGTACACCAGTTTGTTCATCAATTTCGAAAAATTCCCCAAAATTGCTGGGCATCCCCTTCACGAACGAGTAGCGAATAGGTGAACTTATTGTATCCAAGTCGACAGCCTGAATACGTTCCGGCTGCACAGAGAGTACACCTTGTAGGGAACCCGATGGAACTGATGCCGAGTACTCTGGATTGATACAGGCACCATCCAGCAGCACACAACCGCGATAGATAAACGAGGGGTCCAGATCATCGGAGTCAGTTATGTTGACGGTGAGTATTGTTGTTGTGGACAGCCGCTCCGATGCATTGCGGGCACGATCCTGAAGCAAAAGAAAATAAAGAGTTTAGTTAATCGATTTGATCTATATAATACGAATAATAAACAAACAACTATGCGGGCTTATTATTGTGCATGGTGCGGCGCATATGATGTCAGCCGCCATAGATGCAATTCTTGTATATCAAAGTAATTGCTGCATTTATCATCTAACCTCAATCATATTTATTCAAATGTTGCCGCATAAATTGCGAGGGATATGTTTAATGACTTCATAAATTCAACATAATATTATTGCGATAATTTCCATTTACATGAAAATAAATTGGTGTATGGAAACGTGAAGAATGTTGATGTGAGCAATTGGACGGTGATACAGTTTCTTAAGAGTTGAAAGCGTGATTATTTTCGCACTTCATTCGTTTTCGCTTTTTAGTTGAGTGGTGGCTGTATTTTTTCTGTCCAATGAATAATCACGGTAATCATAGAGGTTTGGAATTTCTTGCTGAAAGTGATGATCAATTTATTTCTCAGATGTCTTTTTTAATGTTCTGCAACATTGAAACGATTTGGCTCTTTGAATCGACGTTTATAAAAGTAATGGGAGATTCATTTGAATATATTTTGAACACAAAGAAATAATATGTTTCCCTTACAATAATAATTTTGAACACATTTAAAAAAGTAAATAAAGCAATCCAATTTTTTACAAAGTAGAAACGTATTTTAAAATTCAACTTTTTAAGTTGGGGAATAGTCTCCCTACACTCGTTACATTATGATCATTACATACTTCGGCAATCACACGAGTTCTCAAATTCTAAATTCTATCGCAATTAAATTCAAGATATTCAATTACTTTAGCATATTTATCCTCACAGCTGAGGGCAAAGAGTACACGATTCTTTTCAATTCAACTATCGTAACAATGGTCAATTGATCCTCGCCAACATCTCAACTTTAAGGGAACCCAAAAATATTTGAAAAATACAAACAGACAGCCAGTGTATCAATGAGATCATCGACGCAAAGCTGAGTAATCAATTTAATTGAAATTTAATTTGAACGCCTTTTTTGTATGTGTCATAATTCAATCACACCGCGATGAGATTCTTTTCTAGCGTCTTTGCAAAAATCGTTGGCCGTTACAATAGGCGCGCGGCAGAGATCATGTCAGTATGAGCTATGTGAACGTGATTTGATATGAAAACATGGGGGGTCGAGGTACAGGATCATTAACAAATTCATTCAGATGGAGAAAAAGAGAAAAATAACACAATTTTGTCTAACGAGATGGCCATGAAAATTGTAAAAAAGATTCTCCTTTAAAATTTAAAATTTATTTACTTGGAAGTAAATGAAATAAAACGATTGCCGAATAATTTTGCATGTGCATGTTTTTGTATCGACTTCTTTTTTACTGCTCTTAAAGCATTGCAAAAGTTAGAATACTAATTTTTTATGAATTGTTTTGTTGCTTCACTCATTTGTTATTGCAAAATCTGATTGCCTAACTAAAATTCTTTAAAAGTGTCATCATCTTTTAAATTTAAACATTATTATATATTTAATAAATCAAAATATTATGCAGCAAACCTTGAACAGCATTTACAAATGCGAATATTCCAACAAAGAGTTTAATGTCTTGAAACTAAATTACCTGCCACAATTGTTATTGAAGCAGACAACCATTTCATCATCATAAAATCAAGATCTCATAATCGTAACGCAAATAACATACTGGCCCCATTCTCTTGCAAGCAAAGTTTCCATAATCGCATCCCATTCCGTTGATTGGGTCAAAATTGTTTCTAATTAAGTGACTCTTAAACTGGACGCTCCATACCAATTTACTAAATGAGCATTTAATTTGATTTGACTGCACAGTATTTACTGGAATGACCAGTCGGCCGCTGCGGCAAGTGTTTTGGTACATCATGCTTTTCAGGCCACTATGGTGCTTTTGACAGATCATTACGTGAGCGCTTCAGAATGATGCGAGTTACATTCTCGGGTGGTCGACTTTTCAATGGAATTTCATACTCTGGGTGGTGGGGGGATTTGGTTGGGTTATCGAAAGCCTGCAGGGAGGTACGGAATCAAAATGTTATGCTTGTGCAGAGAATCGATTTCCGTGATGAAATAAATGGACTTTTCTTTTCATCTTTCCTCGTCATAATGTGAGTGGATTTCAATGCATTTCTACGGTATATTCTAGTATAGTTGAATGCGGGATGAAATGAGAATATCGTTAAAAACTTTGTCGGGTAATTTATAGAATTTATCGGTTTGTTAGAGTTTCGGTTTTAAAATACTTTAAATTTTGGAATGAACGACATTAGAAAAATCCGCATTGATCTTAAATCACATTAGGAATGAAAAAAAAAAATTGTTATAACTCTAGAGCTTTAATTAATAAGTCCCCAGGTAGTGGGTATAGCAAAGTAATTTATTATTTAGGCAGCATTTCACTCAAGGTGATCTCATGCTCATAAAGTATTGCTCTGATAATTAGATCGGACAGCATAATAAGATAACAAGCGCATAGAAATTTTGATTATCTTTGAAAAGTAGCGGTAATCTGTAATTTATTTCTCTCACATATTCACCTGTATTAACGAGATTTTTAATCCACTAAATTCGCCCGAGGGATTACCGCATAAATAAACTCTTGGTACCCCACATTCTTGGTCTTACTCACTGTTGAGTAATTTGCGGAATAACAATTGCAAATTTTTGTGCAGATAAAAGTAACAGTCAATAAAATGAATACACTCAGAGCTGCATTAAATAAAAAAGACCAACACAAAAAGGCAATTCTTTAACAAAACATTTGATCTCCACACCCATCTCTAGCAAACAAATCCTGTAGCCTACAGATGGGTTGAAGCATTCTGCCATCTCGCATCAATATCACCAGCGATCATCGGCTATGTGTACGACTATGCGCTCTTTACATAAAAGATTGCCCCCATACAGAAAATACCGCGATCATCATTTGCAGTGCGCTGCTTTCATGGAACTTGATCACACAGACGTCTCTCGTCGCGGTCGTCATCATCGTCTTTTCTAACGTTACACGATAGCTGAATGGTACCAAGTTCTTTGCTCTTTGCCCGCCATTTCACTGGTCTTCTTTTTTATATGTTTAATTTTTGTTGAGTTTCTTTTATATAAATAAAAACAGCATGCGATTGCTGCTATGTAGCCGTGAAAACAAATTTATTATCCAATTATATTCTGCAACGACCGAGATATTGAGAGGAGACCGATGTCCATTAAAAATTCATATAAATTGTGAAGCCGCTCAAAACACAGCACCAATCGACAATCACCCAAGTCACTTGAGGATCGTCTGCTGCAATGCATACGAAATGGTATGAACTCAATGAGTTTAGGTACACAGCGCAGGCACAGTCAATAGTTTACAGACACATAAGTGGCATAAACAGTATAAGTGCGTTTTACAAAGCTGTTCTCACTTGTGTACAGTTTGAAATCTTCCAACATAATGTGGGCCATGCAGAAGCTCACATTTGTGCGTAAAGACTTTGCCAGGTTTCCATTCATAAATTAATCAACCTGTCATTTTCGTTAACGAAATTGACGTTTGGACATGTGCACCAGAAATAGGAAATCGGGAGAATATCGGTGTCATAAAAAGACAAACTACAGTGACAGCAAATGGTCATTGATGTGTCAACATTCTGAGGATTTTTAATTCCATGCTATATTATGCTAGCTTTTGATCGGGCTGAACTGGTGATCGGGATTTGAAGTGGTTTTGTACAAATTAATATGTCACTTTGATTAGAAAGATTTAGGTTTCAGGAAATGATTTGTCTATGATCGCAATGTGTTGAATGTGTGTGGGAGGTGTTAAGCTGCTAACTACTGCTCATGTTGAAAATTCTCAATTGTATTGGTAGCAAAAAATTCTGCACAATACAAAACACTCGACCAAAAAATACTCATATTAACGTTATTCAAGAAAATTGTGGATTATAACAATTAAGTACCTACATAACATTAATTTTATTTCATAACAACAGGCAAACTGACAGCGAATTCCTTCTCTTTGATTAAGGTGTTGATAATAATTCGTCTTTTCTGCCTCATTCTCTTAACAATAATACCCATCGATGGCGGTGCAATCAAAGCAATAATAAACAAAATTGCATCTCCACATCAATCGCCTTTGGAATTACTGACGTAATAGTCAATCATTTGTCATGATTTCATGGAATCTAATTAAATGCAATTCTTTTAATATTCCGCAACCTTTGTTTTGTCACAACGCAAGACAGCGCAAAAATTTTCAAATTTGCAATAATCTCCAATGACTGCATGCGATTGATTTAAAATTACACACAACACCATGCCACCTTTGGAGCAATGCGAATACGAGAATCGTCCATGCAAAAATTAGCAGAGCGTTTTTGTGCCCCAAGAGGCGTACGCGTTCAATGAAATGCCATGCGCTGACTGCTGCAGTATTGCACCATAAATTGTGATCTGATGTGCAATGTGCAGCATTCACTTTGTTGCTGGTTGTGAGGATTTTAATTAATTTATTATATTGTGAAGCTTTTTTTTCTGTTCGGAATCCCCCTGAGGCAGCTGTGCTGTGTGGGGGACAAAGGCAAATTGTTTAGCTCAGTTATTTGAGATGCCGATCGTGTGACAATTGTTCGATTGACATTGAATTTGAGAATGCTGAAAGCATAACAATATTTGATGAGATCAAGTGATTTCAATAATGAGGATTTATTTTATGTTTTCGTGAATAATGCCTTAGGATTGGGAATTACATTTTGATGACTTTTGAGATTATTAGTTCAGTTTAAAATTGTATATGTGGGAATTTGGACTATTATTAACGAACTTTTGTTGAATTTTGAATTTTTTAAGTAAGCATCAGGATAAACGATGCAATTTTTAAATTCCCACAGCATTCTCAATGGCAATAAAATAGCATAACTTTATCATATAAATACAAAATAAAAGCTAAGCTTAATTGAACATAAGCTGTGGTCAAGCTAGGTTTTAGCTAAATACAAAGAGACTTTCAAACAAGCCGTACTTAATTTTCTATTATGCAGCATGCGGTTTCCGTCACGGTCACTGCGTTCGCACATATTAAATAGCGCTGCACATTAATTGTTAAATAGACTTTTCAACTCGCCACATGAAATTCGATATGAGCCAACTTCGTGGGGAGATTGTATAAAATGTACACTTAAGATTTTATGCACAAAATACCGTACGCACAGTGCACATTTAAAAGGCAATAAGTCGCATTTATTAGATCGCTTTGTCATATTTGTTAACTTCTTTGAAAATAAATTCAGAAAAAATATATTGCACAAAAATGTAATTGCCGCTAATAACATGTATGCAGTATGCGAATTTCAAAGCACTACCCATGTATTTATTTTCTTTTAAAATCTTTTATTGCAGCACATACTCGTAGGTACATAGAAGAGTGATTACAATATTCGCAATTGTGCACCGTATTTGGTAATCTTTGCAAAACCATTTTGTGACTTTGTACACATTATTTTCTAGACGTTTTTTCATCTCCTGGCACAGACAATGTATCACAACGAAAATTGAAGAACAACAATCTAACTTCAAGGTGCATTGAAACTTTTTATGAAATTGTGGTAACTATGGGAAAAATTGCATTTTTTAAATTTAATTTGTCACAAAGTATGAGGTTTTGAAAAATTTCAAAATTGGGAATAAATTCGTATTAGTTCGTGAAAATCGTTTTCATTGCACGTAATTGTGAAGGCATAATTTAAGGAGATTTAAAATAAATCCAGGAATTATGAGATTAAAATGTATATAAATCTAATTTAAACAACGAATTTATCATGACCTATTCGGAATCAATAACAAGAATAAATATTTAACAATATAACGAGTTCAAGAGCAATAAATCTAATGCTATTTATTACGTAAATTAACGAGCTAAAAAAATGTTTTATCACCACATTTAAATTGATACAAATTGCAATAGAGGATCTACTCGCAGCGCTTTTACCTTATCCATGCTACTAAATTCAATTCAATTTTTTTTCGCTACGCAATCATTTCAGTTGCGATTAACATAGAATGCAATCCTAGACTTTTTGTTAACTATAAACTAAATGCGAATTTATATACAAAAACACCAGCTCCAAGATCTCTGCATGATGTGATCAGAAACAAGCTGGTATTTTCTATCATAATATTTTCCTCAATTGCAGCACAATCAAATTTGCATACACATTTAATACGAGCAACAAGTTTACATAGAAAGCTCGCCAAGCACTCCAGATGATACCATTTTCAAAAAAAACTCTTTTTACTTATTCGTATACGGAAGTGGTGCGCTACAGCGTGCACAGTGCACTGCAATTGGTCAGATGATAAATGGAAGCCGCACTGTGAAGCCGCCAATTGATGCAATTTTACACTGTGAAATGTTTATCATCTCATCGAGTTATTTAGTCAGCAATTAATAATATGAAATATTATTGGCAAATGCGGTCGTTTTCACGTTTTATTGAATATAATTAACAATCGTGACTGCAAGGGGGCTTTGTGTGAGCTGATCCCTTATACTTTATAACTCCAGTGTGTATAAGTGGCAATTGGCAAATGCGGCGATCAAATTCACCACGCTTAGTTGGAAATAGAGTTGAATACACGAGTACATAGCGAGGTGGCTGGCCGCGTGTGCTTTATTCGATGAATAGTTAAAGTGTGAGCTCAAATGAAAAATTGCCTTAATTAATTTAAAATTAAATCCCAATTTATATTGCTGATGCCATTCGTGTTCATTGATTACTGTAAGCTTGGACATTCACACACACAGACACATAACTGGGATAATCATTTATCTATCAAGAGATGTGGTCATAATGTGTAAGCTGTTGGTAAGACGCGATGCGACGTATGGAGTGATTTCGCTGTGAGCAGGTTCGCTTTTCATATTTTTTGTCTTGCCGGGCATCCCCTTGCATCTCGGATCTCCCAATCGCATGCATATAGACGATGGAGGTAACCTTTACGGGTACATGCAAAAATCACTAATGGCAGTTAATTAGCTATTTGTTTGCGAAAGAATTTAGGTATAACGACTTGCCGGACAGGAATTACCGTAAAAATGCGCTGCAGCATAGCAGCCTCCCCGCAATGAGGCAAACGCTGTGCTGCATTGCGGATGGATTGATGCATTACAAACACCAATTAAGTTAACATTTAGCATATTTGCTTAGACGCTTTTTTGTGCAGTACCCGTATGTGGGTAATTACGCAATTCTTGGAATTGTTGAACTTGTTTTGTTGCTGCTGTAGCGTTTTTTTGTTGTGTTTTACCTACAATTTTGGATGGTAATCGATCAATCAACGGATTTCGCAGTACGTATTGTATAGTTGCAATTATTTATAATACTAATACAGTGTATGTACCTGTAACATTGTTGATTGAAAGCCACACAAATATGTGATTAGGGAATGAGAAACTCGTGAGAAGATTGCTAGCGGGCCAATGAGTTTTATTATGAGTGAACTTTTGTTAGCATTAAAACAAAATTATACAATATATATATAAATTATAATTAAGTTGGATTAATTAAAATGGAACGAAATTGACAAAATGTGAATTTTTTTAAAAGAAGAAGTGTCGAATTAAATGCATTATTTTAAATTTCTTTCGACATAAAAAACTATACAGCATTTAATTGCAAACAGCAGTTGAGACAGTTTCAGTACATCGAACTTGCAAATACATAAATTAATCTTCAAGTCCCATGACATCTCTGATATGGAACCAAAGCAAATTTATTGATCTCAACATATCATGTGAGTCATCACTTTTCAAATAAACGATGGCGATCTCACAACGAGTATAGCTTAAATGTACGAATCCTGTATCGGTGAAGCGATACACATCATGTGGAGCATTTTCTCCACACACAAAGTGCGATTAAATCAATGCGACTTGCGAGCTGATGAAGTGGAGTGAGAAAACATTGAACAACCGCATCCATACTGTCCAACCTAATGGGATGTAGTTTATTTAAAAGATTTGCACGAGTTCGACAACAGCGACGCAGACCGCGATAGACCAATTATTTAAGCCGTGGCCCTTTTGCGCCGCACAGATTTTTAGTGACTTTAATTGGAGTACATGCGAAATTGGAATGTTGTCGAAATGTCTCTTGTCTGAAGTCAAGCATGTCCATCTATCACTCGCGCTTGTGTCCCATAGCTGATACAATACGATACATTTTCACTTTTATTGCACGTACCTCATTTTCCCGCATCCACATCAGTTCGACACAACGCGGAATTGGTTATTATAATATTCGGATGGGTTGTGTGCGCGCGAGAGCTGGTCTGATTGAGTGTCATTACTCATTATAGTCATTGGTTTTTTTGGTGTAATTCTTCGCTGCGTGTAGGAAGATTGCATGGACGTGAACGCCGATGTTATGATGTTTATGTTTTCGGGGAGAAAACAAGATTATACGTTTAATAAATAATTTGCTGGTAACTAACGCAGTAGAGAAAAGTGGGTCGCAATAATTTTGCAACAATTTTAAAATACAGCAAATTGAATAGAAACATTTTTTTCGACTGTGGGCATATGAAAGACTTTAACGGATATTGCACGCGACGAACATTTTTCGATTGGGGTGAAAAGTGAAATTATTTGTTTGTACGCAATAATTTGCAGACAATAAATGTAATTCGTAATTTCGTAAGAAAGACATTTGGGAATCACAACATCTTAATACGAAAATTATAGACTTAATCCAAAATTAGGCATAATAAATAAAATAAATAACTTCACAATTGTCGAATCATCCAGATAAGTACACCCAGAAGCAATGGTGCTTTTAATCAACCGCCACATACAGCTCCTGATAATGTATGTCTTTAAATTTACTTACAAGCTACTTAAAACTGTTGATTCCTACAAATTGCGGACTCCCAATCAATTTTGCATTGCCCTTGAATTCCCGCGCATATCCCGCTAAACCCCATCTTATCTGACTTATTATTTTTCCGACTCATCAATTAGAGAACAACCGCTACAGAAATCATGGCATAACGGTACAGTACAATTCAACAGATGCAGAAAATAAATCTCAGAACAAAGACACACAGGAGTAAAGAGTTGGTGCTTGGCGGTATAAGCTTTACAAACTGTACGCATTCGTATTATGCCTTTTCATCAGCCACATAATCAATTATGACGATCTCTGTCGATATCTAAGCCGAAAATGGATGATTTATGTTTTAAATTGAAATTGATTGAACTTCTTTGACAATTTACCATGCAACATTAATTCGTGCAATGAAAAAAGAAATTCCGTTACAATATATAATAATTTCATATTAAGGTCATCGATTTTAATTTCATCCTAAGGCAGCCGCATATATCTTTTGAAATTCGGGGAGTTTCCCTGGCGTAGCGTACTTACAAATACGTGCCATAGGCTTTTTAATTTAAAATGCAGCAATGTAAAAAAAATTCACAAAACCTATGCGCCACATAATTGTTTTCAATACGCTCTCTTGCACCTTATCACCGACGGATCCGATGTGAATAAAATGGCAGCAGCCCCATTACACCATATTCCAGTGAAAGCGTGCGCATTTTTTTCTTCACAAAAATCGCGCATTTGTGTCTACAGGCTCTGGATGTTAATTTGCATCTGAATATAGAGATTTTTCGTGTCTAATGTGCCATGGCGTCCTATTAATGTGCTTCAGCGAAATGCAAATAACTTACAAGCTGCAATGAGTTGAGTTGCACATTTATGATCATGCGCATTGCAATCGTCTGTTATGTGTAAATGAAATTAAGAGTTTGTAAACACAACATGAAACGAGAAGAGAGAGGAAATCTGGAAATCTCATGACTTTTATGTGAATGCGTGCATCAAAAGTTATCTTTCACCGGAATAGACGGTTTCTGTTTTGGATTAATTCATGCATTTCCATTGTTATCTGATGAAATAAATCTGTGGCGCTGCACCGGTATTAAAAATAATTGTTGAAGTTGAAAATGCATGTTGTTGAACTAGTTTTTTTTTTGATTTAGACGTTTTTATACATTATGAAAGTGATCTAAATACGAGTAATTAAACGGAAAAAGTAATAAAAAATTAATTTAAGTGTGTAAGATTAGCTTAAATAGTTTTTTATACTCCAATATGTTCTTTTTCTAATTAAAACCAATATGAAAGAAAGGTTTTCATGAAGAAATAAAAAAAAAAAAAGAGTATTTTTTTTTAGAACATTTATTTATTTAATGAGGTAAATTTTTGCATCCAATAGGTGTAATAATCTCCTCAAACTATCTACAAAAAAAAATGAACAAAAGGGATTTTAACTTTACTGTTAAAGTGACTAAATAACGTTGAATTTCTCTTGAATTGGCGTCCATTTAACTCAACAAAATAATCTCTATGTGGTTAATTTTAAACAAATGAAAAATTTATCATTCTTGCTACATTTTACGTTAAATGTGGCTTTGGTACATATTTATCTCTCTAACAAGCAAATAAAATGCTCGTGCAACAAAAGCAGCAACAGTTGAATGCAAACAGTTCCAAACCATATACTCTGCACTAATGTACTGCAGTATTATAATATGTCTTTTTCTGTGATAAAAGCTTTCTACATAAACCAAATATTTGTTGCAATCAATTGCTTCGGCGAAAGATGTTGCAATTTTCTTTGCTCAAAAGCATTTGGAATTTACATTTAATGTTCGCGGATTAGCGGAAGAAAGAAAGAAAGCGATCGCACAGAGAACACACGTTGCGGGCTGTAGTGGTGCAAAATTTTGCAGAATACTTATTCAGATGGACAAGCGACAATCACATCGATGGCGTGTGCGAAAGCTGCTGCAACACAGGCCAAACAGTCCACCACAGATTCACATATACAATTAATGTGCTGTCTGTGACTAGGTTAATGCGGAGTTACTTGAAGTACCTTTATGCAACAGATCGATCTATCGTGTTGAGTTTGGTGCAATTTTTGAAGCGATTTGCGTGCCCTTGCCGAATATTTGCGTTTGCACAATGCATGACTGGCATTAGGCATGAGGCGGAAGTTTTTACGGCAAAGCTTGGCGCAATCGCCACAGAAGTATTATACGTCTGAGGAGTCAAGCGAGATAATTGTATGTTATTGGGAACTCCGTTGATTTTGCGATTATGCACAGTGGAAGTGAGTAGATTGACTGAATGAGTGCGGATATATTCTGGAACTGAGCCCACAATATAACTTAGAGTGTGGTAAAGCAATCAAGCGGAGTTTCGCGCGTTTCGCTGCTTTTTGCGTCTTTACATTGTGTCTTTGTGTGAATTATGTGTTCGATCTAATTCTGGTTTTATGTGCGCGTTTTGTTGTGGCTTTTGTTTTGTAATATGTTTAGGCTGTCAACTTGACTACCCACGCGATTTTTTGCTGTTTTGTTGTTTCGTGTATACATGACAAGATGACAACATTCGCGTGAATATAAGCTTAGTTACATTAACAGTGTGACTGCGTTAAACAATTCAAAGCAATTACTGTAAATTAAATAAATTAAGTAAGTCAAAATTAAAATAACATAAAATTTTAATGATTGTTCGTTGCTTGTAATGCATATTACAAATACCAATCATAACATTAAAAGTTTAAACAACAAAATATTGGAACACACTAAAGATTGCATAAATGAAACGAGGCCAAGCTAAGCAAAGACAAAATCAATTTGATGTGCATTATATAAAATTGCAATTGACAGAGCAGACTATAATTTATGTAACTAAAAATGCAAATGACTGTCTCATAAATCAATCGCAAAGCTTTATTGAAACATCAAAATCTATGAATGGCCGAGAAGGAAAGGAATCAATCTCCATAAACCGCGATACAACACTGAACAGCTCATTAATCTTTCTCCCCCCAACATAAGTTGTATCTAATGTCGCGATGAATATTAAATTTCATAATACAAAGCCCAATAATATTTCAAATTAAAGCATAATATTTAATTGCTTGATAATTATAAACACAATCTGACAATACAGCACATTGTGATGAACAACTGAGTGACTAATCGGACGCGTAGTGTGTTTTTGATGGAAAGTCGAGTCGCCATTTAAAATGATGATGTATTGAATGCTTTTTTCATTGAATGCAAACATTTTTTCAACACAGTTTTCAAATTAAAATTCAACCACACTCAGCTTACGCAATATTCACTCAACAACAAAGTCTGCATCAGGATATGAAAATGAACGCAAATTCAGAAGAGCTCGCCAACAAAACTACATCAGCATGAAATTTGATCGTGAACATGCTGCAGACTGCGGCCAAATTGATTCGTAGATACTTTTACTAAGCCAAGTCTGCTGTGGCATGACGATTTGACGTATTAAGTGTTTGCTGTACGATGTTTTGCATTTTACTGAAATGGAGAATGATGGAACCTTTAAGTAGGTGTGAGGTAATTGAAGAAGTGTTGCATGTGCATTGGAAATCAAATACAAGAAATGACGAATGATGCCATCGAAAAAGTTCAGGTGTGATGAATCAATTTGTATGAATGTTGCTAAATGTGGGTACATTTTAATGATCAAACCTTTAAGGTGCTTATGCCAGTGTTGGTCCTTTTCTTGTAGGATTTAACTAAAACTGATTTATGTGCAGTTTTTGAATTAATGAATTTCTTCACAAAAACAGTATTTTAAAACAAAGTGTTTTAAGACATGCCGTTTTGTTTCTCCACATTTAAAGTTGCCTATAAACATTTCCTTGTAAACAAATTGATATCATTTCCAACACCGCACGCGTTCATAAAAGCAGCCATATTCATTCGGTAACTCACATTGTGCAGCGAATCACGGCGTGCATTTAAATATTAAATGTCCACATTACTCACAAATGCATTTACAGCCAACATGTGCACATAATGCGTATTATGATTGATTCCATTAATTTCCCCTTGCATACATTAGCTATTATACTCGTTCACTCAAATCGGGTTTAGTTGGTTGTGTTTGAGTGATTTTTTTCACTCATCCAAATTACTCTTATGCTTTAGCTGTTATGTGCCAATAAAGTATGTAGGCAGCATTTTGTCTTTGCCTGTAGTATGTGTATGTGCTTGCTTTTGTTTATTTGCTGCACACATGATCATTAATTTGCACTAGCACCGTACAACAGTTGCTTGAACTACCAATATATTTATTGTAATTCTTTTTATAGGCGTAATTATGACAAAACGAGAAATTTACGATAATTTATTACTGGTCATTCATATGCAAATAAGTTGCTGCATTACGCCACTGCGCGTGCGATTCAACTGCATATTGCATATTGAAGTAGCGCGCTGGAAGCTGATGGCTATTTGTGTAAGTGTTTCATTTAAATATGAAATATCCACTCATTTTAGGTACATTTAATATTCACAAAATAAACACACAAATTTACCGTTACAGATAAGCTTTGTGAGCAAACAGTTATGCGAGTGAAGTTACGAAAGACGCTAATTGTATAGAATTAAAATGGCTATTTAAAAGTTTTAATTTTAGTTGTTTTCAAAATGTTTGACATAAAACATTTTTATTACAATTTACAATGCCGCAAGATTTACATTTGTTCGTTTTAATAATAAAAAAATAAGAAAACACCAATAATGCATTATATTGGTTCAAAGCTCTATAGCCTTTGGCATTAACACCGTCTCACTTTGCACTTTCAACAAGCATTTAGCCCTTTTGCAGCATTGGAAAACAAGTTCCACTACATAATATTGAGGTACATGCATTTTTTATCCCATTTATCAACAAAATAGCATTAAACTTTGGAGTAAAAAGACAAAGAAGAACAATGCAAATTGGAAATGCATTTAAAGCATCGCCAAAACATTGTATGGTGGAAAAACTTTCCCTTTAACAGATGCCTTCGCCGTAAGGCTGTCAGCAAAACAAATGAGTCATGCCAATGCAAAATTGAAAGTGATCATGTTTAATAATACGAATTATATTTGCATTTTCACCTCAAACACATCTGATCCGATCACACCTTGTGCATTGCAATTTATCTGCATGGAGGTATAACGTTGAGACCAATTAGCCTCATCGCTATGACCGTGAATGCACAGTGCACATGCAATGACTTCTGCATATAATTTTCCTCATATCTGCAGCATCACAGAGTTTCATTTAATTTTGTTACTACAACTTACGAGTAGTTAAAGATTTTTTCCAACTGTGCTGTATAGTTAAATTTCTCCCAATTTGAGTGTTTCCCGCACAGTTTAAGGTGGTCAAATTATCTCCAATATTACCACACCACACGCAATCATTTTTCTATGAACCAAATAAATTGAAAAAACAAACTTCACACAAAGAAACATCAAATTGACAAAAAAAAAAAATGATAATATTCTCATAAGGTCAAAGTCCTGAAGTTACAAATTATTATTATTAATAATATTAAAAACCAACTTTATTACACTCTTCATCATTTTGTCCATCCGCAGTCCAAACATGTACAGATATTTAAATACCAAAAAGAAACACATTTACTGCTATCATTCTCTTTAAACAAACGCGTGCAACAATATAAAAGAGTTAAGTTTAACGACCCTGAGTCTGACTGTCGCCGGGCGTACCGTGCTGCGTATGTGACGGCAAACACGACACATGCGCAATTAACTTAATTGATGTTCAAACAAATATCAAGTTTACCTATGCAAATTGGGTGTAATTAAGAGTGCTGGCTTTTATGTTGGATGAACATCAGTATGATGGTAATAATTTTCAGAAATATTTTCCTCCATGGTGGGCGGTTTCCGCTATTTTCAAAAACAATACTTTTCATTCTTTGAAAAATTGACACACATCGTCATTTTAATGTTATGCTAATTGTGGAAAATACCGTTTTAAAAGTTGTAATTAGTTGCAAGGCCGACAGAAATATGTTTTGCGGTTAATTTTTCAAGTGCTAAATTTTTATTATTATTTCTTGTCTTGCCCCTTAGTTCTTAAATATTTTCAGCGTAATTGTAGCTTTAAAAAAGATAAAAAAAAACTACGTTAATAATGTCGAACAATATTTTAAATTCAGCTTCGTAAATATTTATTATATTCCAGAACATCAATAAAGGGCTTAATCGGACCTATTTGCATAAATGAATTTATGTGTGGCTGTGTGTTGATTTAAAAATGCGCGCCTCAACATTACAGCTGTCATACATTAAGCTAGCATTTCTCCTTCACGTTGTTCTTTCAGGGCATTTTGCTGTGGCGCAAACAAATGCTTTATAATTTCCATCCAAATTCGCTGTATATTTTACACACATACAAATAGTTGTAGTTAAATGGTGGACGTGACATGGCTATTTGTTTAACAAAGAAGAAATTTATTGTCACTTCGGAAAGGTGGTCGCATTGAATTTGTCCATTTTCGAAATAAATCTAATATTTATTTTAATTTTATGAAACGCCTTTTCCATACATATTCTTGATTCTAACCATAAAGTGTTGTTTGCCACAACGCCATAAATGAACAATTGCACATGTAAAGCAACTGCGGTTGGCAAACTCACATGCGAGGGGCTTCACATTTATATATACCGATAATACTGCGGTACAATATACATTTATACACTGAGCTGTGGCACATTACACTGCGATTTAAGTGCTTTTTCAAGTTTGTGTTTACAAAAAACACAAAAAATACTTTGAAAATGGTAAAGTGCGTTCGTAATATTTATACCATCACATTTTCTCACTGAGCCACACACATTTGTGTGACGTCTCCTCTCCTTTATGCCAATTTGTTAAATACTTCAATTGGTAAACACAATAAAATATATCTGTGGAAACAGGTTCAATGTCACCTAACCGTATAAACTGTACACGATGCTATTGACCAACCAATTAATCATGCGGCCAATGAAATGAATTTCATGTATGATTGATGTATTACACGCCAAAACGAAAGACTTCAACAATTGAAGCAAACAACGAACTGCGCCTCGCTGCTTTTTACTTCTTTTTTTTGTCTCTGGGACGCGCATAATATCTTCATGTTGTTCATTCTTCTTTGGTCTTATTTGTATTCTTATGGAGCATCAAGATGTATGACTAAACGTTTCCGGCTGATTTCGATTTGTACGGTCGATGCTTTTTGGGTGGTAAGGAGCTTGTCGTCAAAAGTTCGTGGCTGTTAAAACTCGTATAAATATAGCTGAAGCGTGTGACATTAACCAACCGTGTTGAGAAATTAATGCGAAACTGCATTCGATATGGTGCAGATAAATTAAATCAAGATAAATGGAAATTCATTTAAATTCGTCGATTTTTACATGGTCAAAATATTTTGAAATTTTTTGTGTTTGCAATTATAGTAATTTCGTGGATTACCAATTTTTTATTGAGATTTATTGCTTCATTTAGTTTATCACGTTCACTTGGGTGCATTAATTCGATGAATTTAAGCTTTGAAATAATACGGTAATGATCGTCAATACAATTAATTTAATTATTTTCTTTACAAATAATACGTGTTAAAATCTTAAAGGGCTGTTGCAAGATTTGATTAAATAAAAGTTCAACTCTAATTCTTTTACGTTCATTTAAATTTTTTGGTTAATAAATCTTTTGAAAAATCTCATAATTCCGTCATAGCAGCGCAATATGTTATCACATTAACATAAAATAAGACTTTAAGTCGCTTATTGTACAAACATATTAATGCACAAGTTAAGCTTCTTGCATTCAGTTTCTTAACAAAAAGCGCAAATTCTTCAAAACCCACTCAGCACACCGCAGCATTACAATGTTGTACCACGCCGCCATAATAGCATATATATTTGCCGCATACAAGATCTTGCTCACGGCATGAAATAACATCGGGAAAATCCCTTCACACCTTTCAAATAAACGCACACCTCACACTCAAAATCTCTGCATTGCAATCGATTGGCTTTAAATTCCGATTGCGTTGGCCAATAAAGTCATTAATTACATGCGGATCGTTCCAGAATTATCGACATTAATTGGCATCGTAAGTGTGATCGATGGTTTCTTAAAGACTTATGCTGCAGTGCGTGTGCGCGCTAAAATGAGGCGACAAATTATTTATTTTCTTTTACAATTTACAAGTACGAGTGTGGCGCAGTGCAACGTCATGTCGGGGAGTGTGTGTATTGGAAATTGTGCACATGCACACCTCGACTGCGTTGGAATTTAAGCAATTTATTTGTTTGTCATTAGTGCAACAACGTAAAAACGTTCAATGCAGTTGAGCATACATTTGCGTCACTTAAGCGATCTTTCATTTGTTAATTTATTGCAAATATCAAAATTTTGTCGCGCAAAACTGCGGCAGACACACGAATTATTATTCAAGTACAAATTATACATGTGTTTGCAATTCTCCAGCAATTTCACATATCGGACAAAAAGCAAATCGTCTTATCGCGCTAAAAATCTTTCACATACAAGTAATTATTTATGCAATAGATGTGTGTTTTTCTCATATTTATCGGTGCATATGTGTAACATAATCACTTGCTGTACCATGCTCGTAGTCATATATTATGCAAAATGTAACATCGCTTATGGCAATTGTAGAAACAGTCGCGAGCTGCCTACTGTTGGTTCAACAAATTTAGATAATGTTCGACGTGATCGGATGATATAGCCTTAATGCGGCGAATTTCCTAATAACTGCACACATATGTCTAATCTACTCTCTCCGCAGTGAACCCCCATGCCTCTGATACGAATCCGCAGCATCGATAAATTTTCCCAAACAATTTCGATTGACATTTATGCAGAAATATTTGATTTTATCGCGGCGGAAAAATGCGACCGATACCCAATCGAATTGAATGTAATTTGATATAATCAGCATAATAAAGTAATTGGATTTTATTGCATTTATGGTTATTGATATTTATGGAAGCAATGTCAGTGTTTGTTGGAGGAATGTTGACAATAGGTACGTTGTAAATCCATAAACAATAATAAAATCTGAAAATAGAAAATCTACACAAAGTTAAATAAAACGGAAATCAAAATGCGCAAATTCTCATTTCGCTTTATTTTTTGATAATTATCGTTGCATATACAATTTAGCGACTTTATGTGAATTTTAATAGAAATGTGCGATTTTAATTCCCGAAGAACTATAGAGATTGAAAAAACTAAAGAGGTAAATGTTTTCACACCTTGCGAGCATTGGCGTTGAAGTGCGAATTTTCATTAACAAATAAGCATTGTCTAATCTTTGTTGTACGAAAAGATCATCTTTTAAATTGCAATTAAACAAAACCACTAAATACAAAACAAATATGTTTAAAGCCCAGCAAATATGTGCTTTGTGTTAAGAATAATGATTTGCAAAAGAATTCAAGTGAAGGCATTTATATGACAACAATTTTGAAATATAAAATTTCTGCAAACAATTAACAACGACTGAGTTAACAGCAATCTTGAAATATTTGCACGAATTCCATTAATCAAAAAAAATCTCAATAAAACGATTCGAAATCATTTGGACGTTTATAGGCCAAGACTTCCCCAGCATTCATGGGATTTAAGTATATGGTTTCGTAGTGCAATTCTTATCTAAAGCACACACCAGTCCAACATTTTCAAATGGCTTTCACATACACAACTGATACCTGCGCCAGTAACATTTCCTATTGAGCGCGCACATGCCACGAGCACGGCCACCATTGATTTAGCCTATAATTATTACACATGCCCACCGATTAATTTTCCTATTTGCAATGTTTTTCATGCAAAGTACACGCCAAACTGGCCAAAACGCATTAGCAACATAATTTATTGCATGAGTTTAGTTATTTTACAGTGCAAAACACAGCCGTGAGAATAAAACGGCCCAAGTTTGAGAACAATATCCCTCCGTGTGTTTGCATCGACAACGGGTTTGGTTGTTGAAGTTTCGACATTACAAGGAAGGCATACTCCTAAATGTAATAACATTTCCATATACAGCTCACAAATGGGCACCACTATCGCAGATGTCTTTATTCTTAACTGTGTGGTGTTGAATTGGAATTTTATATTAACGCCTTGTTTCAGGCTGAGATCAAAAATGCAATTAATAACAACAGCGTGCTGTATGAAGACAAGCTTCTTCCAAACAGCCATTTGTTGTTTCCTCGAAATATTGTGCTGCGGTAAAATGTATAACTTACTGACAATTATGAAGTACCATGTTATTTATTGGACGTCATTAACCTCGTGTGATCGCATAATAAGTATTTAAGAAACCAAATAGCTTTCGTCTGTCTCAACACATACGCGGAAACATTAAAAGACGAAATAGGACGAGAAAGAGACCTTTGTGACTCCCGAGGAATGGCAATTGGCATTGCAGTCCATGCATAGAGATGCTCATACCGCGCCGCTTCATTAAACATATTTCATAAATTATATGACAACAACAGCACTCACTTTGTGCAGAGATATTAAACGCAAAGATGAATATCTTCGTTTATAATATTTTATTTGTGTGTAAAAAGCAGCGAAATAGTTGTGTGTACTTACCGTTGCAACAATTGTTAGATAATACCGCTGGATTCGTTCGTAGTCGAGCGTCTTAACGACTGTCACCTGAAATAGAAATGATGCGCCATTAGGTATTATTTTTATTGCATGCATACGACAATGTTATGCTAATCTGATACAAAGTATTTACTAACAACACTAAGTTATGGCGTTTTATGAGTTTTTTGTTACAAACTTCAATTTCAAATTATAAGTAAGGTATGTTTATTTATTCAAGGGGAACTACAGTAAGACGTACATTCGGCTCCCATCTCAAGCAGACTTACTTTTCAATGGAATTTGCAATTCTTTTGCCATGTTTATGTTATCAATTAAAGTTAAGTTCTGGTTTTAGACACCATCAATAATTTCTTTCAGCTATTATGTATAAAGAAAATCGTGAGACACAAATTAATGAGGGGGCTAAAAGGATTAGTGACTTTCTGTGAATTTTGTTCTCCCAATTTGGCTTAAAAATTTTCATTTATTATTTTCGACTCGTTTTTTGACGGTTTCGATAATTGAATAAACTTAATTATTATTTTAATATATAATATCAAATCTTCAACAGAGTTATTTATTTAAATATTTATTAGTAAGTTGGTTAAAATTTTACTCATTGTCTTTCTATCACGTTAAAATAAAATTTTTGACCATTTGATAAATAATATAGCAATCAAATGTTAATCTGAGCGTATTGTGAATAAAATATTTAATTTAAAAACAATCGAATACATGAATAAATTAAATTAAAATGAGCCAAAAGCTTTTATGGAAAATTTATATAATTCATCCAACAGCACAATATTGATTTATTTGTGTGATTTGCATTTTAATGTAAACCGAGTTACATCGATGCGTTTCAAAGAGGAAAAACAACTTGAAAAGACTTCCCAAAATCATTGAGACGTGACTTGAAAATGCAAATTCGGAGATTGATGATTATCTTATCAATTTGTATTTTTTCATTTTCATTTCTGTTTACAAATATTGTGTCCATTTTTTAAAAACACAACAATGCAGACGCTGACCATGTGAAAATTTGTTGAAACAAAATAACGGAATGAAAATTGGAAGCACATTTTGATCAAAGCTAAAATGAATTTAATTACCAAAACACAAAGAACCAAAATGCCGACAATTTAAAAAATTGGACACCAAAACAATATACTACGTGCCAAATTCGACGCGGTAATTGCCTTTGTGCCAACTCATTAGATATCAAAATCCCCACTGTATCAACTGCATCAATTGAATGATTGCCGTGACTGCTTGAATGTTTTGTAACATATTCCACGGCACATGTGGCCGTATGTTGTGCAAATAAATTGACTCTTGAGAAAATAGTGAAAAATTCCAAAACCGTCAAGCAGTGTAATGCGTTGAAAATGATCGTCTCACTCCTGAAGCAGAAGATTTTTCATGATAGGTCATTTTCGTTTGGCATATTGTGCAGTTTGTTTTTATTCATAAAGAATGTGTGATGTGTTGGTAAACTTATGTGGGTCCATTTGTGAGCGAAACAAATATTACTTTCGTTATCTAAGAAGTTATATAGTAATTTTTTTTTGTTTCTTCTGAATTTTATCATGATTATTTTGAATTGTAAATGCTTTCTCCATTATCAAAACGAAATGATGCATTCAAGCTTCCAAACAATTGAAAAAAAATTGCTCTAAAAAGTTCGTCGCTTATTGAAGTCTTTCAATTTTTGAACTAAATTTATTTTTTGGTACATAAAATATTTTACAACTCTTTACATTTTACCTAAATTGTTGTGCAACAAAATTGCAATAATTATTAATTATACAAATGGCAACAACAGAAAATCAAAAGTACAATTTTCCGTAAATAAATTAATTAGTCCAATAAATGATTTTGCTGCATTACTTGTAAGGAAATAACTGGGGACATGCACACGAGAGCACATAATGAAATTAATTTCACTTTCAATTAAATTTATGCAATTACGCAATTTAAATGACATTTTTCGCTGTTTAAATTCCACTGCAACTAATTGAATTAGCCACAAGCATAATAAATATTGTAGCCTGACAACATAACAACGTTATTAACATTTCGCACCACCATTGCAATTAAAATGCATAATATAATCGAAATGTGAATCGATGTAATAAAGCAATTAATGTTTAATGTTAGGAAAATGCAGGAGGGTGAAATAAAACTTACTTGTCCTTGATGTGGAAATGAAATGGCAAATGTTCCAAAGCCATCAGCTGAAGTGAGTGTGTCATCCGTAATGTTGTTAGCCCCCTCAATGAGGAAGTACTCCACCAAACCGTTGACACCGGCATCTTTGTCCTGCGCGTTGATGTTGCGAAATATTGTCGTACCGACTGGTGTTGACTGCAAAAAACACAAACAGTTTGAATTAATATTTTTGTTACTCGTATATTGGCAAAATTGATGTTGCATTCCACTTCTTTTGCAAAGACGTGTGCAAGTGTGATGAAAATTTATATGTGGAAACATGTTGATAACATTATGGCGGCACAATGCAAGTGGAAATTGTGCTCACTGGTGTTACGATTTAATGTGAACGCGACAATTTCAAAGTGTTGCATGCGTGCAGATACTCGTAGCACTTATAAGTTGGCGCGAATATGAAAAGACGTCGTGCGACGTACATACGCGACATGTGTGACAAATCCTAGGAGATTTTATTAAATGTAGCCTCATTAAATTGTATGCAACTGCGCACAGAGTTGAACGCGTGCGGCAGCTTACGGAAATGTATGTTTTAGAAACAGACTGTATTATAGTTTGTGTGTTTGTCGCGCATTTGTGTTTCTTTTGGCGAGCTATTTAATTTCAATTCGCGCAAACATTTTCAATTTATGACGTTTTCAAGACGGGGAAAATCTCTCTGCAGCTGAATTATTATACTTTATAGTTGTGCAGAGAACTTATAAGACGTGTAGTTGCTCATACTTTTATTTCAATAACGTATAATTGCATGAAAAGAACCTGTTGAGCAGTTCGCAGTAAATCATCCGAATGCGCCGCCATATTCTGTGCGCCAACCCACTGAGATTTAGTGTACAGGATGGATTATGTTGCGGGGATCGCTAAAGTTGCAAGAAAAGAAGCGTGCTTTTGCTGCTTAATGTTTAATGCCGCAGTATTTGTGTTGGTGTGCGTGAATGTGTATTATAGGGAAGCAATGCACTTAACTGCAATATTGTAAAAAAGAAGGGAATCAATTCATAATGCACTCATAAGCTCATAAATAATACGTATTGCTGCATTTGACATATATGCAAGCATACAGCATTTTGCTTTACGCTGCATCAGAGGAAATTGCTTTGCTATGCCATATAGTTTGCTTTGTGGCACGAAAAATCACATAGTTTCATTTTCAATACAATATTTTATATTACGCTCAAGAGTTTCCACTGTTTGGTTAGTACAAATTCGAAATTCCTTTGCGCAGTTGAAGTGCACTTGAGGAATAAATTGGGCAATTAATTATTTATTATGATACCTTGTGTTTGCTTGTGACTTGGCATGACCCCTTTTTCTGTTCACAAATTATTGCTTTATATGACTAAGGATCGATGAGTGGATAGCTATAGTTAATAAACTTATTCATTGTTGTCTACTTTTTTTCTTCATTTGAAGGGTTTTCCCAATTTCATTCATGTTTGTTTTAATTAAAAAGTGTTTTTAATAGAGTTGAAACCAATTACTAAGTCATCAAAATAAACATAATCAAAATCTTTTTAACGTTTTAATTTACCAAAACAAAAAAAATGCTTCTTCGAATTTTCTTGGAATTGCATTATAAATTTTTAATGAAAAAATGAAAATTATTTTTTTTAGGATTCTTTCCAATTGCAATGTAGTTTTAGATATTTTTAACAACACAATGCATAATGTTCAACAATTCTTCTCAAACGCTGATTTTAATCTGAAGCTTTGGCATAAAGATGTTTGAACAAGCTAAATTAAGTAAAATCTGAGAATTTTTTCGACATCTAAATGTGCATGAGAATGTCGAACAATTCATTGTCACATTCTTACAACAATGCGATGTCAGACAACCGCTCACGTCGACACACCGACCAGTTATGCAATTGCTTGTTGAAAACAAAATTATAATTCAATGTAAATAAGTAAAATTACACGAAACACGTGCCTTCCTCGCAGCATACAAGCAGTTTATGTATTCACTTGAGCAAAATATAACGGACAATATGCGTGAGTAGTTTAGTTAGTTCAAATACCATTATTAAAACGCCTTCCGTCAATGACGTTTGCATGCATTACACTTGTATTCTTATAGCGGTTCATGGTTTTGTTTTCCACTTTTCTACAACAACGCTTTACATTATTACGTATTCCATGTGTTTACTACCTCCACCTTCTCCTCTTTCTAATGCGGTGGGTAAATGACAATTGTGGAACAAAGAGGCATTACTCTGCAGAATACTAAAGCTCTTTTGGAATATGACCGATGATGACAATTTTTTGTTTGTTCTAACTAGAAAACTAAACGAGTACAATGCAAACAGAACCGATTTGCGGACATTATTTCCAGCTTCAGGCTAAAGCTTTGTATCCCAATGCAAACGTTTGGACACGGCGTATACAACTAGATGAGATAAGAAAGCCCTCCTATATGTTAAACTGTATTCCATTGTGGTGCACCTCTATCGATGCAAGCACACATCTATGCTAAGCATGAATAATTTATGGACATTTGACCTGTATGAATGTTCAATTTACATTCAAAATGGTGTACTGGGCATAAATAATACCAATCTTTATGGGGCTCTCTCTCCCAGCCGGACATTGTTCTCAGGCGTGCCAGAGCTTTGCACGTCATTTAAGCGTTGCAACTTGGCACAGGATTGGAATCTCTTGGAATGCTGTTTCAATGGGGCACAGCGAGAAGCGGTGCATTTGCTGAATATGGGCAAGATCATCAACGGCCATCAACGATATTTGGTGGCGCACCAGAAGAATGCGTGCTAGCGCGCGCGCGCAACAACTCATATTTTGCCATAATTATTGCACAATCTTGCCATACATAAGCCAGCACCTTGCAAGGAAGAGCTGACATGCAATCAGCCATGTTTATTTGGACTGTTATGAAAAGTTCGTCCATTTATAGTCGGGATGCATTGATGCAGAAACATTTCTTGAACTTTACTGTTTTACAAATTTGCTGATTTTGCCAGTTCATAAGAACGCTGGCTGTTTGTGGCAGTAAAAATCATGCGGAGAAAACACTGTTTTTGGAGTTTTCGCTATTATAATTTATGCATCTCCTGGAGCTATAAGTAACACAAGACCATATTGATATGTGATACCATACTGGATTAATGGACTTTGCTGGGTAATGTCAGAGTTTAAATGGACTTATTGCAAAACGTGTTGGTAAAAAAAAAGAATCGAATGTTACACCTTTGAAAAGCAAATAAATGAAGCAGTGCTTAGGGAGTACCATTCAAAAACCATTTATTACACTGCCGATTTCCATAAACCTTCCATCATCTTGAGTAACACAAGAAAGTATCTTTTCATTAGTCAATCCCCAGTGATTTTTTTACCATTTCCTCCCATCTACATTTTAACAAAATTCCTCGTCTTCAACCACAACATTTGTGCTGCTTTTTTATTTTGTTTGCAGCCAATTGAATAATATTTAAATAAATAGTTCCTTGGGCGTCAATTGGCATGGGAATCTCTCATTCACTGGGTCGTCGGTCATCACATTAAAAACGTGTTGCGTGTTTGCCTCTACACAGCCTAATGCATATTGCGTTGATTGAAATACAACGTAATGATCGCGTTTATTTGTTCGACGGTTTTTGTGGCGTTAATGTTCAAACATGGCACCCAACAAAACAGATCGCAAATTCACAAGCGAGTGTACAAGATAAACGTGCTCGCAATAGCGCACCATGTGACTGGATGAAAGCTTGTTCAGCACACACAAAAATAATCATCAGAATGCAGCTGTTTAGTTTTGATACGCCGACATTTATAATCATAAGCGTTTTTTTTTGCCTTCTAAACAAAATCAATTCACTTTCGTTTTCCTTCTTGCAGCGCCAGCCGGGCTTAATGATTGAGTCTGCACAGCATCAGCACTGTTGGTGTGCGAATTAACTAGACATCAAGAAAGACACGAATTGATTGTCTTAGTTGTTATACTGCCATGCCGAGAGAGTCTGTTGTGGGAATTAAAACAGCGCTGGTTAAAAGCTCTGGCGTGCCCACGGCCGATAAATCGTCTCTCGTTCGTTTTTTGAAAATGTCTTTCACAATCACACCAAAATATTAAGTTGCAGCTTTCAGTTTAAAGACCGTGTAATAAAAACAAACGGTCTCGTAATGTAAGAAGATGAGACAGACACCCACTACCGTCGCGGTCGCACAGACTGATGATGATATTACAACTGCATTTCATTTCTTTTAATGGTATCGAATTGTAAACATAAAAGGTAAACCGTTTTGGATTTGCGACACAAATGTCAAATGATTCACAGATTTTAGCGATAGCTTGTTAATTAATAAAGGCAAAAATGGTGAAGGAAAAATTCAGAAACAAAATTAATCAAAAAAAATATATAAAGGCATTCTTTGTTTTGATGTATTTTATTATGAAATATTAGGAAAGCGTTTCAATTCTCGATAAAACAAATCGAAGCCACCACCTGCGCTGAATTTTCTTTAACTTCTTATTTATTTGAGTCATGAATTTTGAAAATCAGAATGTTAACGACAAAACTCTTAATGGCCGCAAACTAATTTAATTCACATTTAATCAGCATGCAAATAAATCCCAGTCACATTTAAGCGAAGAAATTCATTCGTCCCAACGTTTAAATACAACAAATTTGCCTATTAAAAGCTCTCTGATGACTCTCCAGTCCCACAAAATACCCATTAAGGAGTATATTTTAATAACTCAGAGCACTGCCAGTTGATACACACACAAACAAACAAGTTCTGCCAACAGGCCTTAACCGTCTTAATTACAATTCAAGAAACTTATTCTTGTTGTCTTATTTAACATCTTCAGAAATTGATTTATAAATAACAGCGCGGCTTCATAAGAACCAACATATAACACAATTAAGTGGATTTACAGAAGGTTTTTTTATGACTCCGTTTTTGTTAACATTTCGCTAATTAACACTATGTAGTGTTGCGATAAGTTGGCGGTAAATTCGTTTTTGTATATGGAAAAGTCTGAAGCATTTTAATGTCAACATAACGTCGAGTATGAGTGCGTTCCATGAAATTCCCAAGATCAACGCGGCTCCCCGCCCTGCAGTTGCAACTTGCCTTAATATAACTTTTATACACAGAATGTTCCTTGTTTATTCTTTTGCGCATCGCATTAAGAATTCAAAAGTCGTCCTGGATGTCAAGACGCTCAACCAACCAACCACCTGTTGTGTGTGGCATCGACCGCAGCCAAAGCGCACATAATAATATGAAATGCCACGGTGGACGCTGAACTCAATGTCAATAGCGTTGCAGATTTCAATGTCTTCAGTCTTTCTTCAGATTACATGCATCGAACACATTCATTTAAATATTATGTACATAAAATGACAATAAATTGCACATTTTATTGTTTTCTCAAAGTGTTCATAAAAGGATTCATTGTTGCTTAGGATATGCCATCCATCCTACACATTTCAATGTGTTTAGCTGTGCAGAATGTAGATTTGTACAGCGATTTGTTCGGTGACTCATGCCACATGCGCAATGGTTACGTTATGTTTTAAACTTACTCGTTGGTTTGGATTCATGATATGGCTCCAGCAAATGCCATTACCTTCGCAGTTTGGACTAATGCCATTTCCGTATGCCATCTGAAGTGATGCCTGTTCGATCACAAGATGCTCTCATGACGAATGTCATCTTTTTGTTGTTCTTGTCGTTGTGCAGTTTATGTGTGAAATAAAATAGCACCCGTTTGCGAGCATTCCACTCACATTATTTCGTAATGTGTTTTGAATTTAATTCTCACTCAGTAATGGACGTTTATGGTTTTATAACCACAGAATTCAAGATTCCTGGAAAGACTCTAGAAAAAAATGAGAACTTACGACGAAAAGAGAAAATGTTCAAAAGAATAGCAAAGTGTGGCCGCAGCGCTGTTTATGGGTGCGGGATACTTTTAATGCTAATTTCAATTTTACGTAAAAGCTGTCGTCTATAATAATAATAGGTTTTTATTTGCTTATTTCCAAATAAATCGGAAATGCCTGTAAACTTAGCGCGAAACAAAAAAAATTCTGTTTAAGCAGTGGTGTCAGATTTTTTTTAGAAATTATAAAATTAATTTCTTGTTTAGTTTATAACTTTTTTAAACTTGTTAAACACGACTTATCAAAAAGTTATTTGAAACTTCTGTTGGCGTTAGTTGATTTAAAAATAAATTCGTAGTCAAGAAATAAATTACATGTGTTGTCGTCGCACTTAGCTGTGTGTCAAAATACGTCTTATTAAATTTCATTCACAAAAAGCAACATTTCAAGAAAAGCCGCTTACACTTTCCATTCACTCAAAGCTCGCTAGTTTTGCATCACCAAAAATGAGACATTTAAAAGAATGTTGCACAAGCCAGCATAATAGGCAGAAAGCAAAAGTGCACACAAAAAATGAATACGTACATTCAATCGACGAGTGCAATGAGAGAAACATGTTTCCTGAAGCAATGTACAAGGGGCAAGTGTAGGGAAAAAGCGATTACATGCTGCACACATAAATCATAAAAAAACATTTCGAACATTATAAAATATTATTGAGTATGTTTCAGTTTTCACCGTTACCGCGTGCTGCAGTTATACATTTAATCATATAACTAAGATGTTGTTGGAATGTTTCTTTGATTCATTTTTGCCTCCTTAAAAATTTCGTCGTCTTTTAATTCAGTAATAATAATTCGCAAAACGTGTCATTTCGCAATTGCTGCAAGCGGACGAAATAAAATTAAAAAAAAACTCGAACGTTTTCTATCGATTTGTTTGAGTTGCGGGTCGGCTTCACTGATTTTCATGAAATATTAAATGAAATTGAGTGCGCAGCCGCACATTACAACATTATAAGACTTTTGTCCCGACGCAGTCTGTTCTGCATGCACAAGTGAGGGACATAAATTCAGCCCGACTGACTGTGAACAACATCAATTGACAAGTGTGTACACGCACTTAGAGTGCTCGCTGCAGCGCCCCGCATAGCATCGCACTGGCACCACTGCCCGGCATGAATGAATGGGACAGCGACACACGATCCATATAATGCGCGTGGAAATCCTCAATAATATGCGGCACAGCGGAAAATGGAAAGGGTGAAAAATTATTATGGAGAAATTATTATTGATCAAAGTTTTTGTGTCTCATAAATAATTTTTTTGCGCTTTATTAATATTCATTAATCGGCGAGCGATGCATTTGGTGCGGGAAAACAACTCAAAAACTGCGTATGCTCCATGCACACGAGTACGTATTAAATATATGCAATTGGAGGCTGCAGATGTAGACAAAAGTGATACTGCGCTGCGTTCGTAAATCCAACTTAAACATAACTGCTATTTGAACAGTCCGACGCGACGGGTATAACTCAATAGCATTATTTTCTGCAATTGCCGTAAAGTGATTTTTCCTTTACAGATTAATAAAATAAATTTATTTATTTGTTGAATTATTTTCCTTTTTTTAGTATTTCTTCTAACTCGTAATGTGCATTTGCCTGCGCGACGATTTATGTTTGGCTTGATAGTTGACGTCTCTGTGTGTGCGCGCGTCTGCATTCGATCACCACAAATAACCGGCGAATGTGTGAGCTCGCGCGCCCGCGTGAAAACATAATAAGCGAGACACAGCGCAGTTCTTTTACCCGCGGACCGCGCACAAATGGCAAAAAATATTATTACTTTATATTATTTTAAATAAATAAATATATTTTTGGTGTGTTGCAGTGGTTGATATTTGCGATGGGAAGCGAGAAACAAATAGCGAATAAAAACGAACAAAAAGTGCACCTTTGCAAAACAGATGTTTCTTTGATTTCCGTGTTTGGTCACTTTCGATTAGACCGTACAGCCGCGCTCCACTGCGATCATATTGAGCCGTCTTGTTTTCCTCTATGCACGTTTTGGACATTCACGCGTTTAGCCATTTGCTATGAGTGTCGCAGAAATTTATGGCCAACCAATATTGCGATTTGCGACAGCTATTTGTATAGTTACAAGTATATCTACCCTAGATGCCAGCGACTGAAATTTTATGTGATTTCATCATTTAATAAAGATTAAATTCGATCATGAAGTTTCATCAAAATTGAGGAAAAAAGTTTTAATTATTTTAATGGCACCACAAAAAATCTTCGCGGCAAAAATATTTAGTCTTAAGTCATTTTAAACAAGTTTTGGCTCTTAATAAAATATACTTAATAAGTCAATTTCGTCAATTTTCAGTTGTTCTCCAATAGAAGAAACTAAACCATAGTCAATTTATATTTTTCGGAACGAAAATACAGGTCTGAAACTCACAAAGAACATTTATGATGAAATTGTGCAGCAGAATGTACGTGCAAAAATGTAATTAAGCTAATTGAATTATTTCAAACTAAGGGGGCGGATATTAAAACTGATTTATTTCAAGCGTTGTTTCAAGCTAACCCGAATAACCATAATCCTGATGTTTTGAGTATTATGCATTTCATGGAGAGTTGCGTTTTAATGCATTCAATCAATTAAATTACAGCGGCTAGCTAATACAGCAATGATGTCGTATATTTTCTGTTGCAACAACATAAAACACATTTTTTCGTCACAGATTTTCCGATCAATTTAATTAATGGTACATGTAAAGAAACCAATTGCATTTTAAGTAATGAAATAATGTTGTACTACCAGTTTAATTACCTAAAGAGGAAAATTATGCACGACTATAAAAGGTGTCGTTAAATCCCTTGTACGTTTCCATTTTTGAATACAGTTACCTACACATTTGTCACAAGTCACAACAAAAGAAAGCGAATTTTAATTTACTTTCAATCATTCAAGTTGTTTTTGTTTTCTTTCCACAACAACTACAAATCAAGGTCCTATAAAGAATACAAATAAGCTATTGACAGGTTTTTGAACATCACGTCATCTTCTTAATTTAAAAAAAATTACAACTTAACGTCAATCTTGTCATGGTCATCTGGAAATGTTCTCACACAGTAGTCGCATAAAAGAAGCAGGAAGCCGTTCTTCTTTTTTTGCATTTTTATGGCACTTTTTTTTACTTTTTAAACCATTAAAGTAAGTAAATCAATACAATAAATAACATTCTGCACTCTTATCTCACCTTGGACTGTGACACCGTCCCATTTACTCCACGTAGTAAAGTACCCGCACAAAGAGTCCACCCAACATGGAGGAAAAAATTACTTTTCTTCTTTTCTTCAACAGAATTCGAAATAAAATGACCATTTTCAGCAAATAGAATTAAACCATTGCATTAATGCTGACCGTACAATAATGAAAAAAGCCTTGAGAACGATATCATTGCATTAATGAGCATAAGCAATGAATATAAATATAAGAGCCCCATTCGAGTGCAGGAACGACTTCAAGTGTTTTTCCATACATGTGCTTCTGCAATTTTGTGACCTCTGAAAATATACACCAACACACAAGAGCAGTTAACATGCATCTCAACACACATTTATGTCGAGCATTAAACAAAATGTCTTTTAATTACCATAAAATTCCGATTGAATTTCCCGGCTGCATTCGCACAGAAGTTATTGTGTTCAGCGATGATTTTCATTTTTGCATGGATGCTATGCTTTGAGTGGGATTTTTTTTTACTCCTTTATGCATTCCGAACACACTCTCCACCATTTGTTGCATAGGCTCCACCAATTTTATGCAACCACACTGTTTTGTGGTATTATTCGCGTTTATTGTGCGGGTTCGTATCGGATGAGCACTGCACAACTTAAATAAATTAAAGAGACACGTAAAATGGGAGGAGGAACATGGAAGACCGAGCACAAATCGTTGGTGATCGCTGTACCAAAGGCACCATTGCTTGTGAAGAATATACATATATTATTGAAAATAAAAACATTTGTATACTGATGCAGGAGGAAAATCAGATGAACAGGAGGAAAGTTATGACCAATTGAAAAGTATATAAATAGTTATCGCATTGCTGACATCGATGTGGTTTGCACATTTTCACGGAGGTTCCACAAAAGTTTTTTTTTTTCAAAACCAAAATTCCTGCACGGTTTAAGTTCAATTTTTTAATTTTTAGTAAACAAAGAAAAACAAACGAGTTTAGATAGGGAAAGAAATTGAGAATAGGCAAACTGTTTCTAACAAAAACACCGTCTTCCATTACCAAGTAAAATATATGCCATTCAAAATAAATTCGAATAATTGTAATGCTGATAACAAAACATTAAGCATTATAAAATACCAGAAATCCACAGCGCATTCAATTTCCATTTGAATTCTTAGAAGAATCACAAGAAGAACTATAACCACCACAAATGCCAACAAATGCAAAGAATCACCATGTGCACATTTGATTCTCGTACGTATGGAAAATGGTGGCCATTGAACGTCAAGGCATACAAATAGCTGTGCATAATATTTAGCCAATGATTTATGGACGACGTCTAATTTCTGTCGTTTTCCCCCCATACACATTTGTTCATCTTTCACGTACAAACAGACGCTTTCAAGTGGGATATAAAGCGACCCATTTCGTATTCTTAACATAGCACACGATTCTTGTATGCGACTTCTCCCATGGCAAACAAAATATACGAATATGTAAAGAAATGGGTGTAGTTGGTGCTAGTGAAACATGACCACGTCAATACTATTGATGATGATGATGTTATTTTGTGTACACATTTTGTTGGGATCATTTCGCAGCGCCACACAATAGCCGCGTGCGATTGTGCTGTGTGTGGCTTGTAAAAAAAAAAAATGTAGCCACAACAAAAAACGGAGCTGTCAGTTTTTCTTCCTCAATTTAGTGCCTGCAGCCAAACTTCTAAGGTTAAGTGAACTAAATTATATGTAAATTCTGAAATGTCTCAATATTTGAACAAAAGCCCTCGCTCGGCATTCCATTCCTTGAATGTGACATTCAAAACAAACATTATTGTGCGAGGTAATGAAGTTGGGTTTGACTCGTAATTTGTATACACTGTCAGGTGGCTGCGGTGTCGCCCGATGTGACATTTGATTGGAACGCAAATCAACATGGCGCAGTGCGCGCGATTATTGGAGTTTGTCATCCATTGATGTGTTGTGGGGCGCAACCTACTGACTACGTGTATGTGACAAAACAACGTGTAGCCTTTTTAAGCTCATTAAATTGGTTGCAATTTATTCGTCGATGGATTTTGAAACACAATGCGACTTATGCTAATTTTATGAAGAGATTTAATTAAATTCTATTTAAATACAGCCGAACAACTGAACCTAGGAGTAACCTGATCGTGAGTGCGCTTAGTTGCGGTGATTAATTAATGCGATTTCTTATAGATTATGCTACAGTTTAGATGGCAATTACTTTAATTTAAAATGACTTAAGCACTGCTAAATATATTCCTTATTGCTTATAGTTGTGAGTTATTTAGCATAATTCTAATACAATGTCATTTTATAATCAATTCAAGAATTGTGTCCTTTATTTTCATTAGCGCATGTCGGAATTTTTATTGGCACTGTTATGCACGATTAATGGTGTCACATTAATGTTGTTTAGCATTACCATTGTCTTGAGTGATTAATTGAGTAACTATTTGAGTTTGAACATTTTCCTGAAAGTATAAATTCTTCATTTTTGTGTTTGTCAATACAAATAATGGGCAACGCATTCTCTCAAAAACTTAAATAAAAAACAATTAACATAAAAAAAAAATTAAATGGAGAAAATGCAATCATGCTTTTTATGTCAGTTCATCAACTTCAAGCAACCTACACCTTAAACTAACCATACCTCGTTTACTGGGCTGCCGACTACTTCATAAATTACAACAAATCAATTTGCCACAGTAAAATCAATTATTCAGGCCACCCACAGTCATTGCAAAAACTCAATATTATATCAATATTACCAACTGAAATGCATCGAGAGGTCTCAACTCTCATACAGCAATTAGTCGTGCTCAAGCAATAGCAAAGCTATTTCAGCAAATTAGGCAATACTGCCGATAAAATATGTATAACTTAAATATTCAGCCAAACATGCGTGTGAATGCCATTAGAATGCAAATTGTGATACTCGCTTACCACCTGAAAAGCGACAACATTGTGAGTAGTTGTGCCCAGGCAAATAATTTCGGAACACAGGTATTCCACTTAAATTGTATAACTTTCACAATTAATCCACACCTCTTTGTGTAGAGTTGTAAAGTGAAAACGAGAGTGCTACACTGCAAGAACGTTGCGCACACGAAAACTGGTCAAATTGCGAGGGAAAAAAAACAATCCACCACAAAAACAATGACTTAATTTCAATGGGCATATTTTTGCACGGCGCAACATAAACATGTTGTCGCGCATACAAAGAATTATTGCAATTTAACGATACACATATGCGAGCACGAATATGTTTGTCTTAAATGTGCGATTTGCCAACTTATGCCAACCGAAAAATGCCATCCACTTGGCGTATAAGGTTGTTTCGTTCACAAATTCCAGACCAACTGCCAATGAGGTTGAATTTGCCTTTGTTTCCATTGCGACCGGGGCAATACGTACACTTGCAGCTCATGTTATTCTCTTACACTGATCTTACGTACAGTGCCGAGATCTTGAATAGCTTTTTTTGCTTGTGCTTTTCAGCTATGGGCCTCGCGTGCAAGATTGCGGGCTATCTCACATATCACAAATCGAGACCACAAATGTACCTGTACGACACAGCACAGAACCAACAATTACATCAAGTAAGACCCGAAGAATTATTGTTACATAAAATTTTGCCTACATGTAAGTCGTAGAGCAACGAATGTGAGTGAGCAGCAAAAAATGGAGAATTCCTCCGTCCATCATAAATATTAATATCTGTACGTGATCGAAATTACAACGCATTTCATACAAAGTGCTGATTTTTTGTTGCAATTTAAGTTTTGGTGCGTGTAAACGCCGTTTTAGACTTTTGGTAAAGATATTTGTAGCAACAGCAAATGACACGGCGAGCTCAACCCCATTCGTGCAAATATGTGCTCCAGCACTATCTGGGGAACCATCAAAGATCATGGTTGCATATTGAGTTATTACCGAGAGCGCATACGAATGAAACTTTATCCAAAATGCCTTCGCCTGATACAACTCTGTAACATAATCTCTTCATTGAGAAAGTTAATTAAACAGGAAAAAATATATGGTATGTGTACTATAAGGAGAAGGAGAAGTTTATTGGCGCACCTGTTAGATGTCACATTGACACATTGATAACTGGCTCACTAGCATGCAATTTACATATTTCATCGTCAATGTCACTGCGCATTCGACATGGCAAATATTTCTAACTATATCCGACGCGATAAACATTCCCAGACTAAGTGCTTTCCATGGTAATTGAATTAGGAGCAACATGTTTCAAAGTAACATGGAATATTTTTATCAAATTCAAATAGAATATATTTTTGCCTTTAATGAAATCTCTATAAAAGGCAAAAAGATATTCATTTTGAAAAGGGACACTTTACACACAACTAAAATGAATATGATAATTGAAATACACCAGTAGGATTACCATAGATCACAGATATCTTCAGAAAAATATTTTAACTGCAATAAACAAGACAGTTGCTGAAATAACTAGAGACACATTGAAGACGTTAAATTGTTTACCATTGAACACGTTTGAAGTTACATTAATTTATTTCATTGCAAACATTTTTTATATGCTTAAAAAGCTTACAACCAACTTAAGGCATTTGAAAACATTTAAAAGTATCTACGAAATTAAAGTATTTTATGCGCCATGTTGAAAATTTATGTTGCCACACATTGTATATGGAAACGATTACGAGTAATTACTTTGTTTATAAGCTCACTAAAGTCCGTTTACTTAACATAAGTACGGCAGTAAACTATTTCGTACAGTTAAGCAAAGTGCAATGCATGCATTTTGTTATAAAGAGCTTTGCATTCGTTTCAGGATTAAAACCACAACCATACTCGGCACCATAACAATTAACGATTTGTCACCTGTTGCCACAATATTTATTTACAATTATGGTGCCGACTATGCAGTGTCTCAAATGCAGTTAACTGCAATGAATGTACGAGTATCTGGATGAAAGGAAAACGATTATTTCAAATTTCAAATATTTAAATTAAATTAATTAAATTTTCCGAACGTTGTGTAGAGTGATTTTAATTTTTCAGCGTAATAAAATTAAAATGTTATCGCGAACATTTATTGGCACGAACGCTTTTCTCCATCGACACCAGCGAATTGGTGCGGCAATTAAATCAGACCCAATTTATTTGCTGATAAATTGTAGGATTTAGTGGAATTTTAAGACATTCCGTTTGATTAGGATGGAAAATTACAATATTTATTACAGATTTTAGATTTAAATTTTATACTCAACTGTTAATTATTATTAACGTAATTTTGTTAAACCAGCAATATAATATTGCTTTACGCTTGGACTTATAATATTTTTTTTCAAACAGAAATAGTAGTTGTTTTATAAAGTGGGAATTGAATGAAACAACAACAATTAAAATAAAACATCATCACCCCAAGAATAATTGCACAAAGATAAATTGCGTCACACAACGAAAATAATTTAAGTTGTGAAATAAAACCACACAACACATCAAGTGTTAAATGCCACCATGATTTATTTTTCTAATAATTCAACAAAACGTGACTCCTTTAGAAGCTATTAAAATCATAATGATTGTACCTACTTAGTTTAAATTATGACACAATTCTGGAAATATTATTTTCTGACAAAACAAAAACAAACAAGAATATTGTAATAGATACAAAATTAAATCTTTACCCAAACTTAATGTGGTGAAATCATTTTCCACAATTAAAACAAAATCATGACTGCCGAGTTAAGCTCATTCATTCACAAATGGGCACTTTAAATGATTAAACTGATGAATATTAATCACGCTCAACCAGTTGTCTCATTCAATTTCAGCTCTTTTAAATTTATTAAAACTCAACAACATTGAAACAGAAAATGTAAAAGTCCAGTCATGAAATTAGCAAGAATTAATTCGGGTGTATAAAATAATTATGCATATAAATTAAAAACATATAAAATTGCTTTTTCAGCACAAAATTGCTATACAAACACACTTAAAACTTAAAAGTTGAAATGTTATCTCATTTCTGCACGTGAAACGCTTTCCCACGAAATTTGTGCGCAAGCACTTTTGGCTCTAAATTTTATTTACGGCACGATTGTTTTTTATCTGCATGCTTTTATCAGTCAATAGTTTGTTAATAAAATTGAATTAAACTCAGAAAAGTGGTTTGCCGTTTGGAGTTTCCGGGGTTTGAGTGTAAATTTTAAGACGATGCTCATGTGTGCTGGTGCTGTAAGTTGTAACGTACATTAAATTAGCACCATAGCCCGTAGTAGAGGTGGTGTAGTTGCACTTTTGCAAGCACACCACATACCAGTGCCAGTAATTGCCAATAAACAATCGTTTTGCGAGCAGCCAGGCATAGAGAAGCATTATTTTAATCAATATATGATCATGTAGGAGGCTGCGCGCCACTTGCACACATTCTGCTGCAACAGATGATGAGCAATGAGCATAATATATAACTAGTAATTCAGCAAAAGGTGGCTTATAGCACTAATCGTCACGTTAAAGTTACGCTTTGGCAGACGCTCTTTCACGCCGCATTTCTTTACTGTATACGGAATGCCCACCGTTTGACCTGTGTGCGGCTTTGTTGCAACTATTATGCACGCATGCATCGCTTTTACAGAGTTTTCAACTAAATTGTAGTATATATATGTGAAATTATCTGCAGGAAGTAATATAAAAAGAATATGCTGTGAAAATAATAGTTCAAACGAGTAACAAGGGAATAATTTAGAATTGTACAAAAAAAAACTTAAGTTAAATCATAATAATTGCTTAAAAATTTTAATATTCATTTGAAATAACCTTTCGCAACCGTTTAGTTGTTTATGTTATTTATTCACATTTCTAACATTTTTCTCACAATGAAAAATTTTCTCGCTTTCAATTTGCAACTAATTATAATGGAAAATTAATTTGTCTTTCCAATTCAATTGCAGCACCTAAACGCGGTATAACATAAAATTATGTATTACGAAAACCAGGTACAAGATCACAACATCGATAGACTAATTTGAATCGAATACACGTATTATTCTTTCAAGGATCCCCCAGGCTATCAATTGATGCAGATCAGCACATTTCTAAATTATGAAACACAATTTACGAGTACTACGAGTACGCGAAATGAGAATACGTACGTTTTTGATGGCAAGGCAGCCGAAGCAGAAAAAACATCATTCAATAAAGCATTTTATTATTATTTAAATACCCTTTAATGTACAACAGGCATATCTTTCGATCTCACACATGCGAATTGCTATTTTGAAACGAGTTACTTTGTGCTTTAACACAAAATCGCATTTCCATCCAATTGCAAAGTCTATTAGACCAATTTACTATTAAAGTACGAGCAGTGTCTTATAAGGCGTTAGCCTCAACGGTTACTAAATTACCACACACTGGCCGTATTATGTATATATAGCAACAGTAGTTAATGGCAGTTTGTGCGTTTCAATAAACATTCCTCCCGCCTTCGTCTCCCGCGCCAAATTCAATCGCTAAATTATTCAGCGCATTATAAATTCGCGACTGCGACGTTCATTGCACTTACAACCAAACACACACAAAATATGCAAAACCCATAAAAGAATAACCACAATACCAACAACAACAACAACAACAACAACAACAAACAAACAGCCCAACACATAAAAATACGCAAGAATTCAAAACAAAATGGCAATTAAAAATATTATCTCGATTGGTTCTTGTTCTAAAGTGCTTTGCAACCGCGATAAGGTGTGTTCTTTGAGAGCGCGTTTGTTTGCATTTGGTTGCGGCCGCACTCCTAAGACGTCTGCACAAATATATCGGCTTAATTGAAACATGTTTAACGACCCGCAGTCACTCTAAATCACCCGACACATAAATTGAAACATAACTTACAGTTTAATCGCCCAATAAAATCTAATGCACATTTCCACTATAATGTACCAAATCACAAAGCTTTATGATCGAAGCACACCATTTTTTGCACGTACTTAATGGGGTATTGAGATCCCCCGCCCCCACCCGAAACTGTTTATAACATGCCACAGTTGCAACATAAACAACAAACAAATTTATTCAAAAATAAATCAAAATGACTATCTTTTTATTATTATCAGAAAACACTTGTAATCCGCTTTAAGACTACTGACTGGCCGCTTTGAATGCAAATGGGATGGGGGTGGTGGTCGGGGTGCACTACGACAAGTTCCTTATCATAAATTCATCGTCAAAGTGACACAGTGTCGATTTAATTTAAATATATTGAGTGCTTCAAAACGATCAGTCGCGTTGCAAGTTGCAACTGCGCTGCAATTGCATGCTGGCAGTCAATCCAAGGTTCCTCTGCCACTTCAATTTCCATTGATTTTGCATTTGATTGTGTGTACTTGTTTTTAAAATGCTGCAAATGCAATTTGATATAAATAATAAAATTGGCTATAAAACAGCGCGCCGACATTGCATTGTTAATGCTTGTGCGATTTATGCGGTCGCATTCACATACTTTTCTATCGCATATGTGGGTCCAATACATGCGTGATTTTTAGTACAGCGATTTGACTGTTTGCTTGCTCGCTTTGGAAATCTAATTTATTTTCCTTTTTCTTTGAACGCGCCATAATTCGCACGGCTTTGTTACATTTTTCTTATTATTATTTATAATGTTATAGGTTGGTAAGCAGCATGCGGCGCTTTACGCCACCATCGCACCGACTAACTAGTTTTAACTGCGAGCACGCCGTTCTTTTGATGAGATTTGAATTGCCTGGATTTGTGTCTTTTTTATTGGTATCATGGCTAAGTAAGACACACACAAGGGAAACAATATTAACTACCACATTGGTGGACTCTATTATATTTGATCTAAATGTCATGCACGTTTCACTTGTTTTTTTCATAACTTTATGTGATGTTTAATGGTAAGCGTGTTTCAAGGATACTTTGATATTATTCACAATTGTGACTTTATTGAGTTGATAGTAAAATCAAATAGTTTTGTTATGTGGTTTCGTAAATTTTTAAATGCCATTGTTATGATAATGTTGGACAATATTAAATATATCAACAATAAAATATTTTTCACAACTCGTTGCACTTTTAAATTCATTAGACAAATAAGAGAAATACTTGTAATAATTTATTTAGGTTAGTTATAATAAGAGTTCTAGAAAGGATCTCCATATGGGATTTCATAGCTTGAAAAATAAATCAAAAACGCTTCGCATAAAGTTTGCAGCACACACATCCTCCAAACACAGAAAAAGTGCCAGCCTTCCTACAATACTAAATTAGTATCATCTTTCATGAAATGCCAACGGGAACAATTCATCTTCCAACAATTGCCGGAAAATCAAGTGCATTATCCTAGAAAAATGCACATAAACTTTTAACACAAGTTGCCATGCTTGCATGATGAGGCACGAGTTCAAATTGCAAACTCACACGCGCACTTATTATCAGCCTCTTTTGCCATTTAATCATTGTGCCCTTAAGATAAACAATCATTAGGAAGATACACTCGCACATCCTCTCGTATTGCATGCATGCGGATTGCGCGGGGGTGATTTGCATTGCACGTAAATGCATTGAACCTCGTGCACTGAACTCAAAATCGCGCCTCATATGAAACATAAATCATCGACTAATCGATGATAATGTTAACATCGATTCATTTGTCGTGATCTTTCGAATACACAATAATTTGCGAATGCAGTGCAGCGATTTTATATGTCTAATGGCTATTAATGGAATTAAACGGGAGCTGCAAAATTATACACCACCAGGGATTGAAACGGGTAAAAGCGTTAAGCGTTTAGTGAGATATTTGACTGGTGGGCTTATGATGAAAAAGCCCTCAAGTGGAAGAATTTGCCTCTGCTGTTAAATTGAAGTACGCCAAACGCTAACAAAAATTGAGGAAATAAGTTAAAATTTTCTTTCCTAATAACTTCCACTACTTAGGAAAAATAAAGAAAATTTGTTTTTGAAAGCTTATTGCCTTTATAAAATATGTAAAATTATTGATCACATTTTTTAAGCACAATTTATTGCCCAAGAAGCAATGTAAATCAAGAAAAAAGATCATTTCTTAATTACTTCAAAACAATAAAAAAAAGAAAATTTCAAAGCATTTGCCACAATATAATAAAGACGTTATAAAATTTGAAGTACTTAATGACGTGATAGAAGGATTCATGCGTGTTTGTTTTATCAAGATGCATTTAAACTCATCTCATCTAAAATTTCCTAGTTGAGTTTAATTGTAGCGCCCGTGTAAGCTAAAACAGATTTGCCATTTTTCAATCAGGGCAATCAGTGCAGATGCGCAAATTCATGTGACGGTGTGGCTGCTACGCCAAGCCGCGGTACGTTCTTTCACACAAATAAAAGTGAAAACATAATAGTAAACGCCATTCCTAATGAGATGAAAAGCAAACCGTGGATAATCGCAATGGCACGTCATCTTTATTGCTCCCATATCGACTGGACTGAATGCCCGGCATGCGAGTGCTTCAGAGTTTTCAGCAATTATGTAGGTTGATGCGTAACGGACTGCGTACACGGTATAAAGAAAATTATTGCAGTTGATTGGTGAGAGGGATGATAACTAGTTGAAATTGTAATAAACCGCTTGAAGTTGCAAGTGATTATTAAATTTATGAGCCCTTCCATGTTGAAGGATAATAGAAAAAGAATAAAGAGTTCTCAAAAATAAAATAAAATAAAATTGATACATATTTTTAAAAATAAATTTAAATTCAACAAGAATTCGCACTTAAAAAATTCGCATAAAATTAAAACAAATTCAATAACTTTAAAAGCAATCACCATAAAACTAAACATCAATTCGTTAACACATCAATCAAGGCTTCAAGCTTATTAATCTGAAACCTCATCGCTTCGATGATATTTTGCAACAGAAAAAAACAACAATTTTTATTTTAACGACCCATTCGTTGTTTTTATGGTGCGCTACTGTGGAAGCAGCGGACATTTGTTTAACCTTAATCTGTCATGCCGCCAATGACGTGTCAATACTCCTGGGGGGTGTTTGTTGCTGCGAATGTCTTTTATCTCCTCGTTTCCCAGCGCGCGTACCAAATTGAACAAACGACAAGTACTTATTCGTATACAATACACATTTTTATGATGAAGTTTTTGTGCAAGTAATCGACACCATCACCACTCACCACACACTGCCATGGCCCATGCCTGATGCCAGTGTGATCATCGAGAGCCCACAAATATGGACATGTGATGCTATTTAATTGCTACAGAGAACATGGTTTGTGGCGAGTGCCGAGTAGTGTTTGCCTCAACAGTAGAAGCTGAATCGGTCGAACTTGCGATGATCTTGAACTTTATTTTTCTGTGTATGAAAAAAAAACCGGTGACGACCAACTACAAGCATACGATTTTAATTATAAGTCGAACCCGATGATCGGCAGCCAAGTAGACAATTTTCCGCGGTTGAAGTGATGTTTATGGTTTATTGTCTGCAGTGGGATTTATCGACGCCATAAAGTGAAATAGATGTGCGGCAAATTGCTCTGCTTTCTACAGGCTAGATGGGATGAATGGAATTGAATAGACGTCTTGAACAGGGTGTTTTGGTAAAAATATATTTGCGAATTTAGGAAATGATAGGCAAAAGATCAATGATAAAATTGAAATGAAAACATTTTTTCATCGAACAGAATATTTAAAGATGTTTACTCCGGGGAACCTTAAACCACAGTCAATTCGGTCAAGCATCTAGCAGTCGAATACAGGGCGTTTGTAAATGAATTGATTACTGTTTTAAAAGCATTTTGGAGTTTATATTTCGTTGTAATATTCAAAACAAAATTCAAATAGGGGGAATATACAAGTATAAAGTAATAGTTGAACATTAAAAAAAAAAATTAAAACACCGTGTAACGAAAACAAAGAACTATGCGCTGAGATTAATCTATTGTGATACCCCTAAGAACTCAGTGAACATATAACATTAATGCAGCTCAGCAGGTATACTCTTCCGCTGCACATAAAACGCGTACGCATATACCCATACAAGAATTGGATCGCGCTTTATTAAACATTGTAAATTACGCGCGGGATATATGCAACCCAGTGCAACAACGCTAAGTAATACCAATCAGTCATGATGCTGTAATTTCTTAATCTTCGATATATACGAACATAAAATTTTGTTTTTTTTGTGCACCATTAAATTTGCATATTCTATATAAATGAACATGCAGCACAGCCCAACATTGTTTAGCCATAAATAACCATCCACCGACTTAACTCTAATTATATGCAATTAGCTTTTGTGCTGTTGATGCCCAACCTTCTACAATAAAAGTCCTCCACGCAATCGAGCCATGTGTGTGTTTGTGAATGTAATTTAATGCAGGAATAATTCACACACACAAAAAAGTTAGAGCAACGAAATAGGAACACTTGTTGTTGTGCACTGTGCTCACACTCGATTTCAAGTATTAGAACGGTTGTTGTCCGCCATCACACAATAGACACTGCGCTATAATTCACACGAAAAATATTATATTATGTTTTTTAGCTCCCACTCGGCAAATTCAAATTAATTTTGTTGTGCCATAAACTGGCATGTAATTGGAATTTTGTGCTTGGTGTTTTTCAGCATAAGGAATCCTATTTAGTCTTTTTTTTTGTTTTTATCAATTGTTGATTGCAGGAATGCAGAATACCATTCACGGACTGCAATTGCTGAGCTCAATGGCAAAATTATCTATGCATGAGAAGTTTTGAATGGAAATTCTTCTTTATAATTGAATTATCTAAAAAGCTTGCCTAATTAAGGAATTAAGCGACTTTTTTGTTGCAAAATACTTCGTTTGGAAAAGATGTAATATTCAGTTTGCATGCACTTCCTATAATAAGCACCTACACTCACACAAACGGCTGTACCACAAACTCTTAATAATACACATTGATGCGCCAAGCACAATTAACTACACTTTTTAAGCAGAATCTCGCCAATCTTCACCACAAAAAGTATGAACACGCGATCCCAGAATCCGTCCGCTAATACATAATTGTATTGTGTACCCTCAAGATTTTAAAGACATGAACAAGATAAAGGCGAACCCCACAGTACAATGCCGATAAGAATTTGCAATACGCGCGAATCGCAAAAATCGCGAGCACATTGCAAGCGATTGTATTTAAAAAGCACATACCTTGGGTGTGTGTGTGTGTTTTTTTGTGCTTATGAGAAATGTACCACCGCGGAAGAAAAAGAATTAAAAGGCTTGTGCGCTTTTGCGCGCGAATAATGGCCAGTGTGTTGTTAGATTGTAAAATTGGAAATGCTGAGGCGACGATAGGAATGTGCACGCTCGCACATGTGCTGCAGGATCTTGCGCGCGCACATAAGGACAAGAAATAATAATAGGTGTTTCAGAGTGTTTAAAAATATTATTATTGGCTCACTTACCTCTGGCACGGTTGTCTCGTAAGGGGTGTTAATAAAGACAGGTGGATTGTCGTTAACATCCGATACTCGTACAATAATTGGTATATTCCTTTTGCGACGCGTCGAACGGATTGTGCAAGATATCTATTGTAAGAGAGGGAAGACATAAAAAAAACAAGCACGGATGAAAAATGTGAAGTGCAATGGGATACAAGCCTTATAGGCCACAGCTAGTGTACTTAGAACAAGTGTTGTTATATCAATTTTAGAGATTATTTATAATATTGTAGTAGATCATATCAATTTAAACGGCTCTATAAAGGGTTGTGTTGCATTGAAATCCAATGGAACGGGATAGATTGAACCATTTTTTGCGCTCGCTCTTCTGATTTCTTTGTTTATAGTTTTTGGACTTACTTGAAACACAATATGGCTGAGATTCTCCTCATCTCGGTCGAGTGGTTTCAACAGTTGAAGTTGTTTGCCATTTAGCATAAATGTTGGATTGCCTTTTGGGAAGACCAACTCAAGGGCAATCTCTTCAAAGGGATCACCAAAGATCGGTAGCTCTGGTGGAGTTGTTCGCTGTCCAATATCTGAAATGAAAAGGGAATATATTTTTTAATTATGCTGGTTTGTGACACATTTGCTTCGATAATTGGCATAAATGCTGAGTTGTTTTTGCGGAGTTGTCGTGACATTAAAATGCCATTGAGACGTCCTTTGAAACTTTATACATCATTTTTTTTCACATATTTTTTTAAATTTTAAATAAAGAAGCTACAAACTGTTGATACCATTTCGACATAAAATTCCAATCAATGCAATTAAATAAATTTAAAACGATATAATGCCAACATGAATTAAAGTGCGGTACAACATAAAAAATTAACAATGCAAACAACAAATCATAAATTTTGCAACAAACCCACACAAGTTGTTTAGCATTATTTCGCAAAATTATAACAACAAACTAAACAGCTGTTAAGATTGTCACTTAATGGGCCTATGTTGTGGCATTTATTTAATGTTGACACCATGCACAAATTGTGGTTTAAAATTAACTGTTGCACATGCACCAAAAGCAACTGTTCGCAATTTATTGCAACACTCAAGCCATAATGAAGCACGTTCAATGAAATTCCAAAAAACTACCAATTGCAGTCAATAAATGCACAAGCAGACACCAAAAAGCGCTAACGCGGCAATGTCATCCCACGATAATGTAATTATTTAATTGATTTATCGCACAGTCATAAATGAAACAATATAATTGCAATAAGGCACATAAAATTCTAACTGCATTCAAATCAAATCAGGCATTCTTCTTGTTCATGAATTAAGTATTATAGCGCTGTGCTGTCTAGCAAATTGCAGTTTATATAGGAATTTGCTAGCCGGCAGCATTGTGTGAGTGCTGCTGCGTTGCATTGAGATGTCCTTGAGCCAACACTGCATCGTATGTACGCTGAATGCAGTGTAGTTTAAAGCACGCGTGAGGGAAGTGCTGAAATGTTGGGAGTATTTAAATGGCCACAACATGCACATTCAAACAATGAAACGGTATTGCGTGAGTGTTAACTGTTTTTAAATGGGAAGTGCAATGTGCATGAGGCACGCTATCTCTCGGAATTATGGGGAGATAACGAGGCCTATGCACATTTCGGCGAAAATGCATTTCGTGCTAAGGATTGTTTTTTTTTGTCTTTTTTGAAGAAAATTGGTTTTAATGGAAATTTGGAAGCAATTATGTGGTAAAGTAATCTTTTTCAAAATATTTTGTTTACAAAGTGCGTTTTCAAAAAATATTACTCAAACAAAAAGGAAACAATACAAACGATAACTGCTTGAAATTTAATTGGTTTCTGGTCAAACTTTAAATTGATTTGAAAGCCCTTCAACGGCTGCTATAGGAAGAAGTGGCCGTGATTCAATATCATTGTTATATTCATTTAACTGACGGCTGCTTATTCTTCGTAACATCTGAATTCCTCAGGCTTCAAAATTCGTACGAAGCCAATGTACCATTGAGTGAGTTTCTTTGCATTTGCCAACGCACACCATCACCACATAAATAAAATAGAAGTAGGTACGGATATGTCAGATTGTCATATTTAATTATATTCAGTTCGTGTTCAATTAGCATAAGATTTAGTCAAAGTTAAGTTGATGAAGTCAATCAGATTAGACAGTCTGGGGGCATTGAATGAAACTGACGCGTGAGAGATCAACTTTGGTATGAGAAGTTTTCTTGAAACAGATTTTTAGATATAAAGTTTTACAAAGGGATTAAAGGCCATGCTCATTGCTCATTGCTCAATGAATATTTTAATTGTTTTTTTGTCGAATTCGGAATTCTTTTAGGAATTTGGATTGATTGAGATTATGGAAATTAATTCTAAAAGTTTTAAATTAAACCGTATTTTTTTGTACTGATTTTTCAACTCTTTTTATGCTTCGTGAAAATTACGGGATTATTCTTTATTTCGCAAACAAAACTTTGTAAAGTTGGTCCTTGTTATTCGAAATTGATAAATTCGGAACACTGTATTTCCATAAATACATAAAGACTCAAAACAGCAGGGTGGTCAAACAAATTGCCGTGCCATTATTCACGCGATTCCACAAAGAATAAAAAAATAAAATGCAATGACACTTAACCACACCATTCTCACTGAATAAAATGAAATATAATCAATAATTGAGAGCTTTTCTTAACTCAGACTCTACGTCTTTTAAATAAGTTTAGCAAAAATGCAGCATAAATCTTCTTGTAACTTTCAAGAAATACCCGACTTTTGCTTTTGTGGAATTTACCAAAAACACATTTACTTTCCACCAGACAATCGCCTGCCTACAACGAATAAATCGACAATTAGTAAAACTGCAAAATATTTGCACCCTTCATAAATAACAGCAACGCGTGATGTCTGTGGCTAAATTAATGGACTCCTAAACGTAAATATTCGGTTGTGACGTAACCGGATTAAATACGTGAATATTGTAATATTTTTAATGATTTAATTTCGAAATTGACAATCGTTGTTGAAGAAACATCGCATTTAAATTCTGGCCACCCTTTTTCACATGTTTGGCGCGGAGCTTGATGGCATGGTATCTGTCACCGATTGTGCTTCCATGCTGAGGCAATTTTTAATGCCGTTAATGACTTTAAAGTCTAAGCCCTCACATACGCGTATGCAAAAGACGGCGCGGCGCAGCACAGCGAAGAGCTTTTTGTAATCGCGCACATGCGACGATCATATTATTCTACATCTGTGGTGTAGGTATCTCGTTGTGCACCGTTTTGCTCTTGGTTAAGGCATTTGCCATCATCCAGTTGCTCCCCCACAGTCTTTCCCCCAGTTTTAGTTGAACGCGACTCTGAGTTTTCATTATTTTATTTATTTTTTGTCAGATTTTCTATACACTCATAGTGGCTGCCAGAGCGCTTTACTTTTTTTTCTGGTTTGTTTGTTTGTTTGTTCGTTGCACACTGGGTATTTTATCTGTGCTTCCTTGCGGCTCTGATTTCAATATATTATTTTCCGCCTTAGTCATGCGTCGCATAAGATGAACAAATGTGCTGCGCAAAGAAACCACATTATATTGCGGCAAACGTCTCCAGTGTTGTTGACTGGTTCGTTGGTTGTTTTGTGTTTTATTCATTACCGATCGACGTCTTTTTACCTAACATACACGTACCTATATATGGGGTTGTCTTTTTGTCAAAACTGGTTCAGCTATTAAGTTATGCAAAGAGACGACGCGATGCAATGGTGCGAGCGCGGATGCGGAGTGCAGACGTTGTCAAATGAGCTTTTGTGGTACATTGACACAATAGGCGTTGGCGCAGAAACGCAATGGTACACCAAACGAGGGGTGGGTAAGGCGGCAGGATCTATTTTATTGTATGTCAAATATAATTGTCGTGGCAAATGAAAGGGGGGGGGGGGGATCGATTGCATGCACTAAAATGTTTCATCTATTTCAATGCATGCGATGATTCTCTCATGCGCCATTTATATTTAAATTCAAAGGTATTTGTGCGCTTTTGCTGCAAGGGATATGCCGGCCGCCTTTCAACACACGTCAACGACAGTGTCCGAATGCATTTTAAATGGTTTAACAACAAGGATGGTTTGGTATATAATTGCTTGAGCTTTGAATTCCGTGATACAAGGCAATAAAAGTCATTGTTTTTTATTCTTTTGTGGCATTATTGAGATTAAATATGTTAACACGTATGAAATGCTAGCTGTCACTTCTTGCATACAATGTTGCAGAAATTATGGAGGGACGTGGATATTTTTTATTGCCTTTTAACAGCACATTCAACAGAGAACATAACTTTTTGAATTTAAAATAAAATTCTGGCTTAAGATGATCAACATCTTAATATAATAAATAAAAACAATGGTTAATTATTCTTAAAATGTTATTGATAAATGGATATAACGAGAGTTGGAACTTCTTGTGGAAGATATTATTCGTGTCGAAAAGTATTTAAAGTGAAGCATAATCAAAAAGGGAACAGGCAATCAAATTAAATCCATACCACGAATATTGAGAGCAAAACTGTGGTAATCTGGTCGTGATTTAAAATGTGTGTGTACACGAAACCCCACTAGTGCGCCTGGCTTGATTTAAATCTTCGCCAATGTTCAACAGATTTGTAACACGCTCATACATTTTCTTACAAGAGATTAATTCTATCATGTCTGCTGCATTATACGGCTATAGATCTTCTTGAACATACATTTATGTGTGCAAAACAGCAAGCATATGCGAGAAGCACAAAGCAAACAAACGCAGAGGACATACAAAACATCAAGTCGACATAAATAAATGAATCAAATTCGCGATTTGGTTTCACTGTGTTCTACAAATAAAAATAAATAATCAACGTACGAGTACCACTGCAACAACACAAATTTTCTTTTCGCTGATAATGTGAGCAAATATTATTTCCACTTTCTTGTGCGTGAACTTTTTCAACCCACTGCATGACTCCTAGTTAATTGAATTCTACTTTCAAGTGGAGTGTGGATAAAACAGCAACAATTTGTATAAAATGCTTATTTAGCTCACCCACTGTGCTAGTAATTTAGATTGCGCTCTAATGGTGTCAGATGATTAAATAAAACTCAGAGTCTGAGTGCACCGTAGCGTCTAATAAAATTGCCATCGCACTTCCTCATTGTCTTATATAAATTACAAATGAAAAGTGTGGAAAAACAAAACACTTAAATTGTGATCTCAGAAAATTCTATTAATTACCCAAAAGGTGATTCACATTATAGAGTCGCACAGAACGGACGCCCTTACACGACGTAGGGTGTCGTTTTACCGTGATGTCATTGAGTTCGGCTTTGAGACTTTTTTCCGTCGTCAATTTGAAATTATTCGATACGCCATTTAAGTAGCTGGAATGCAAGCCTAAAAGTATCAGATTTGTGCCAACATTTAACATGCGAAACCAATTCAGCAACTGAGTCTTTTTCGGAATTGTATTTAAAGTTTAATATTTCTGCCTCCGTCGAATTAATTTTTTTTTAAAGCATTGTATAAAAATATATTCATATTAAATTCCCAACCACAATTAAATCGTTATAGACAAGAGTATTAGTTAAGACAATTGAACTCGTAAATTATCGACACTAGACCCGATAGTTTAACTATAGTATCCTTTCAGAGAAAAGTTTACAGATCAAATTTACATAAACAAGTTCAAGAAACTTTGAATTTGAATAAAACAAAATAAAATTGAGCACAACACAAATTAATTCTGTGTGATCCAACAAACAAATGTGGACCATAAATTAAACCAGCCACTCGACTACCAGGAAACCTCACCCACGCTAGGCCACTTTTGCATTGACGACAATATAACGAAATCACTTCCAAGAAATTGAAAGCTCTACAACCCATGTAACATTTAAGAAGAGATCCCATGGGATTTTGCAAGCATTAATTTCTGACGTAAAACATTCATATTTAATAAAATATAATTAAATTTAACAAATATGTAATACTTACAGGTGCCTCGACTCTCCTCAATGTCCAGTATAATGTTTGTCTGCCCAGTTTCTACTTCACACGGTTGAGATTTGCCATAAGCTCCACGCACATTTTGACACAGAAACAACAGTGTCACAAGCCGCAGCCACAATGTCTGTAAAATAAACAATAGAGAAAATTTATGAGTATCATAATTTAGCATTTAAAATATTTTTATGTACGCATATTATATTTATTTTTCATAGAAAAGACGTAACAAAAATGGACTGAATGTAATCGACGCGATGGGAAATATTTCCAATGAATGCGGACACGCACGAGATTGACATACAATCCCAACTCCCAACTGCCAGCAAAAAGGAACAACAACCGAACGAAGATGTTGAATTAACATAACGCAACTAACTGACTGTTATGGAGGCACAGCACAGCCTTGTGGTCGTGTCGCATCTTTCCACACTCCCAACAGACAACAGGTGTAAATAGCAATAGATCAGGCAGCATTTGCATTTCTCATGGAATTTCGCTTTTAATGATTCGCAGTCTGCACTTGTGCAGCACAGTAACACACGCATATGCACTTTAAACTTCATTTTATGTTTTAAAATGCAAACATCGAAATGACTAAATCGCGTGAAGACACACATGCTACAAGCCCTGATGCCAACTCAATCCTGTTGAACAAACAACATTGATGTCATGGAAAGCGCGCAGCATGAGGGCAAATAGTCGTTAGGGAAAAAGGCGAAAAATCCGTAGAGTGTACACTGAGACAATGGGCACATTTAAGTCTATGACCAATTTTGCAATACATTTTGTACATTTGTCGGTAAGATGCAATTTCATTGTTGCCTGAGTGTTGTGTTTGCTCACGCGTTCGCAATATAATTGCTTAATTCCCCCTAAGCGATCTAGAGTGGTGACAAAAAAGTGAATTTGTGTAATCAATAAATTGACTGAACAATTTTGTTTATTAAAGTAAAAGTCAACTTTGGGATTCCTCATCGAACCAATTTGAAACATGCGTGATTTTAGAGTGGGTGTATCAAGTCAAAAAAATAACAGAAAAACTACGAAAATAATTACAGATAATGCCAAAACTGATATTGAAATCAATTTTCTCTCCCTTTCGGCCACTCCATAACTAACTATTAACGAATTAGCCATTGCAAGCACTATAATTGCAAGCCCAGCCTTTAGACCATAAAATGTCAAATGGTCTTTTGTTTTAAATAGAAATGACCTCAGGGCGGACCAATCCCACATTAAACACACGCACACACCGATTCTAATTGATATACTTCAGGCATTCAATTGGGGACTATAATATTCAACCGCATTCACAAAAAAGTGTCCGTTTAATTGTGTCTAACTCTGCAGTGCCAAAGTACTCACAAAACACATGTGGCCCATTTCAATGCGAGATTTGCTAATACAATGGTTGCAATAACATTTGGCTTTCTGCAAAAATAGGGTGTGTAAGTTGTTTGACTTGATCGTGCCATCCAGTTAAATAGCCACATAGAACACTTTGTGGGAGTTTATGATCCGTGTGTCTTTACACGTACTCACTCCTGATGACGAGATGAGAACTGATTGTTATTCCAGTCATTGCTTATAATTAAATTAACGCAATTTTAGAGTTATCGTAAAGGAGATAAAATACTTAAGAATATTCTTGTTATTGTCTGCAGTCTTGATCGAACGTTTTATGCTTCTCGTTTTTGTTCGCTTTGCTCTCACTGACTGACTGATTTTTTTCTTATATGCTCAATCTGTGTTTTAAATCCGGAATACAAGTTGAAACATTCGGCGATGCCCTCTCCAGATATTGTTGTTCTTATTTAACATTGGATGCGGTTGGTGTTTTGTTTTTCCGTTTGTTTGTCTTATGTGTTAATTTCTGACTGATCTTCAAAGGATTAGTCATGTTTGGGAAAAAGGCTATTGCGATGAGACACGGTTGCGGTTAACGACATTTGACACGGAGCTATAGGACCGAAATGATTTCTTCTACGACGTATTTCAAACTTTAGTCGATCGAGAATTTATCTAAAGATGTGTATTGTGCGTATAACGACTTGATGGATGTGTTGTAATACCTAATGAGTATTTGATTGGCATTTTACAAAACCATCGTAGAAACATTCCATTGTCTCTGCGATAGCTTATTTAAATGATCAACGAAATAATATTTACATTTAAAGCTGAAAACAGAAGCGATAAAATTCCTGGAACTCATATGAGGAGCCGCAAATTATGACTTTCTCTTAATGAATTTTACCCTACACGCGAATTAATTTCAAATTTATTGAAATAAAAGTCCCGAGTCAAGGCATTAGGATTCTCATCAATGAGTGGGTAAAACGTTACTTTGTGTGATACTCGTCTGATTTATGTGGCAACTTTGTAATTGTAATAGTTTAAGAGTTGGTGATGTATGCAACTATACAATTTAAAACTACATAGCAAAACAATTAACTACAAATTATCTTTAGCCGTGATTTTTTATAAAAGCAATTTAATTTTTATAAATTAAATAAATTTGAAATGCGTCGGCTTCAAAATCGCCTCCACGATTTGGCCACATTTCTGTCTTTGATGCTCAACACTCTATCAATCTGAGTGAATGATTCTGATGTCGGTAAATAGTATGCAAAAAAAAATGAAAGGGTCAAAAAGCTTTAAATCAATTTCGATTTTACTCAATGTCATAATTCGTTATGCCTCAACATTTTTAGCAAGATTTAAGCGATTAAATAAGTGAGTCAATGTGTTAAGTGATTGCCACAATAGTAATTTAGTTAAAGCATTTAAAGTAACAAGAGATGAAAGACGATTAAATCTCTTGGAAACAAATAATTGCAGTTTCGTAGTCTCGTTAATAGTTCGTCGCTTGAGTCTTTCGTAATATTGGCAATTTGGGTTGTGACCGATTTTTGGGACTAAACGTTTCTGTTATTTTCTTAATGACCTAAAGTGGTTTTATTTCTTAATGAAAGAAACATTTGTTGTTTCGTAAATAAATTAGTGTGCTAAATTAAAAGTGTCACAAATAAAACAAAAGACTAAGACACGAACGGTTATTTAACAATTTTTTTTTTCATTTTCAATAATTACATTTGTTTTGAATAAATCATTACTATTGACTCATTACTATTGAAGCTTCATAATTGAATATAAATTTATATTCTTTTGTAAAACTAGAAATATAATTTAAATTATAAAAACTCTTTTCTCCGCTGATTTGCATTCATAGAATGACGCGGTGGGGTCATCCCTATATTTTGTATTGTATACTATATGTGTGAGCTAAATTCAAATATAAATAAAACTTTCGAGGTTCAATTCAAAACTCCCAGGCACAAACAATTTTATGCAAATGACGTGGTAATTTAAAATCGCACACTCACGCACTATCTGTTAAATATGGACATTCTTCGAAGACGGATGGAGAACATGCAGAGCTTAGACGATTGTGAAGACGGCGATAGAGAATCGAGTGTATGATTATAAGGAAAAATGAAAACAAAATCAAACACTTTTCGAAGGCTTGTTCACCTGTTTGTCAAAGCCCACGTTCATCGCTATTCTCTACGTTTTGCACAAAACACTACACACATCACACATGTGTGATTTTATACAAATAGCAAAACAAAAAATGAGTAAAAACATACTAGGTAAAATCAATGTTTTATCTTTCGCGGATTTAGCGCTCTTGAAGCGCGTTTTTTTAAACTCAATTCATATCGTGTTGAGAAAAAGCAATGACTCGCTTCATTTTCATGTGGGCGTGCAGGAACTCTCTTATTCATGCATGTTGGCTGTGTTCTGCGGAAATTCATGTGCAAGAAATTATATTATAGCAACAATGTTCAAGTGTGATTAAGAAAACGTTCGCATGCACTGTCTTTTGTAAGATTCTGCGCATAGAAGAATTTAAGTTCGTTAGGAACTGCCAAGAGTGCAGAATATGTTGAAAAGGTGCAATGGTTCGAGTATAAAAACAACCAAGCAAAATAAAAATCAAGAAAATAAACAGCTGAAACGATCAATCAAGGAATTGTGATCATAAGTGCAGGGGAGAATCAAGAATCAAATTAATATCAATATTCATTATGACTTTATAGGCTATGGTTTGTTTGATTGCATTTTTTTATTATCATTGTTGAATAATGCAGCAAAATCAAATTAAAACAAACCACCTGTTCCTGAGCATAAGACTCAAATTGGATGAAAAAAAATGTAAAGCGAAAAGCAAATTCGCTTCCCACCTCCTTTGTACACATACATCGCACAGGCTATAACCTTGAATTTATAATACCATTCAGTGAGGCCTATAGGCCACCACTCAGACACTACACATCCTCATATACCTACAAGTTTAATTCTATACAACGCAGATGAACGGTTACATCTTGCGATCTGCACGAACGCAATTTCAATTCACTTTTCATTCAACCATTCCCATTCATTACGTTATGTGATGCTGATGATGGTGTGTCGCCATTAACATAGTTGCAGTGTGTAATTCCGAGCGAATATTTCATCGTCTAATTTTGCACAATTCTGCCTTCCTATCCGACGAGTGTATGTGAGCCCTACGCTTTTAATGCACGGCAATAAAGATCAGATCGCCCATTTTACGATCCTTTATAAATTACATCAGGGAATGGCACTAACTATAAAGTCGAACGACATAATTGCAATTGCACTTTTTTCTACGTACTTCATGTTGAAACTTGATATACTTAGTGACTTGGTTCTGTTGCAATAATGGTGGCACTGTTTGTGTTGTGGTCTGTGGACACGAAGCGGTTCACAGTAATGCAGTTAATAAAAGGGTCTGTGGTCAGTTGGAAGCTTTGGGCTTTTCATGGGCGTTTTGTTACATTTTAGTCCAAGGACTCCTGCATTGTAATTAGTTTTTTTGATGTGGCTGTTTCTAAAGTAAAGAAATAACTGAAAAGAAAATTTTCACACGGGGATGGATTGCTGCAAAACCTTTTGTGGTTTGTATGACTGTCCGTCTTCATTAAATTATAACATAAAAATTAATATGAAAAAGATTTAACAATATGACAATTATAAATTGTTAACAAATAAATGATTTTTTTTTTTCAACTCAATTTTTGAAGGAATTTTTAAATTTTTTATAAATTTATAAAGGAAAACTACAAGAAACATAATAGTAGAATAAAATTCCTAACATCAATTCAATCAAACTTCAATTGGTTTGAGATTGTCGGTAAAGCTTAGGGTCTAACATCAAAATTACACAAACAATACGATTAAAATTAATATTGCCTAATTAGCGGCGGCAAATTGTTTTCACGCAAAAATAATGTGCGAAGTCGTCGTTAATTTCAATTTACACTTGCGCACATAAAACACAATGTACCGACACAAAGTGTGTATTTAAATAAAAGAAGTGCCTCATTCGCATAATTGATTGGATCAAAAACCTTGAGTTTGCTCCAGACACCAATAAAAATTAAACCAAAATTATATCTCATTTTTAAATCACTTTACATCGTCAAATTGAATTGAATCTGTCACGTGTCAAGGTTCATTGAGACGCGGCCAGCTTGTCTTACTGACGGAATCGCAAGTCAGTAACATACAATTTTTAATTTTAAAGAGGAAAATACTTTCGCGTGCCGCCAAGGACAACTGTGACTTGTGACTATTTCAAAGTGAACGAATTTAAACATGCGTGCGTGTGTTTAAATGAAACTAAAATTTAAATCATGATTATTAATGCAAGTGTTAATTTAACATTTAATAGACTGTTGTCGACAAAAGCGGTGTTCTTTTCATCCATGTCTTTCCATTGACTGAGAATAACTACAACAAAAGATGCCAACTGTAAGATCAGAAACTATAAGAAAATTTTGTACAACATATTTGACTTAAAATATAAAAAAATATTTTAAAAAGCTTAAACAACTGCAATGGCTGATAAATATTGGATAGCGAACTCTTACACTTGAATATGCATGGGTCCATTTAACTTTTACAAAAATCTCAACAATTGTAATTAATGTGGGAATATCTCAAGCACTGCTTATGTCAATGTCATGTATTTGTGTTCAACTATTGGTTAACTTTTTTATGTTTCTTGCAAAAAATAGCTACGCGGTAGATTTTACGTCCACACATAAAGTCCCATTTTAAAAGCTCTTCTAAAATGTGGAAGAAATAAAAGCAGTAGGTACGTGCGCAGATAAAAAACGCATGAATGAAGTCACACACGCCAAGATTTGATGGATTTATCTTGCGAATTTCATGTGTTTTTATGCGTTCATGTTTTAAAGCACTAACTTTTTGCTACACATCCATTGACTTGTGTAGTGCCGTGAATTGAATTTAACTATCCACACGCGGAGATGGCTTGATCCGTTTAGTACCGCGCTCCATTTGAAGGCTATTTCGGTGTACCTGTGCTCGAAGTCGCGTCGCTATATCTACGCTGTCGTTTTACATATTTTTTGAAGTCTCACCAGTCCTTCAAACAGGCATGGCGGGTATCCGCGCGAGTCTTGATTTGTTGTCGCTATCTCTATCATGTATGTACTTCTAAATGTCAGTTAAGTATTCATGCGAAATGATAAATTGGATATTGGGTGTCAATTGAGGACTACAAAAGCGTGTGTGTGTTTTTGTTTCGTTTCTCAATTTACAATCCATTTTGTGTCTTTATTGCTGCTATTTTTTTAGGTTAATTTTTTATATTACGTTTTGTTGTATCACTCTTAATTCGGTCACTCGCTGTGAAAACAATTTATGATTAATTAGTTTATTTTCGGGAAATTTTTATTTTTATAACACAACGGTTAAATTTGATGTAATTGGACTGTGTTTTATTGTACTGGAGTCTGGAGATGCGGTGGGCAAGATACATACTAATATTATGTTTTTTTTTTTCGAATAGAACAATTGAGAAATTCTAACAAATTATCTCTTGGCATTCAAAACTCTTCAATGATCGAGAACAAGAGTAAGCAATAACAATAAAATAAAAATATCGTGTGATACCAACACCGTCTCCATATTTGAGTACTTTTTTATTGACTCATAAATCAAATTTGATTAATTCAAACAATTACATTCTGAAAATGAGGAATCGTGATCGTTTCACAAAAAGTACAAAAAGAAAACACAGCACATGAATCTTGGCTGAATTCTGATTGATTAGTACCTGCCTTCTACATTTTGAATACGAGAAATCACCATATTTTGTTTGTATTCCTTTTATTTACATTTTTAATAACACATTGAGAAGCATCTTGTTGAAAATTGAGTTTTGATAGAGTTTAGACATTTTAATATCAAACATCGGTGGTTGAGTTTTCCGTTTCTTTTTACTCAATTCAGCTTCACAAAATCTTCTATTTTGTTTTCTATTAAAAAAAAAAATCGAAAACAAAATTTAAAAACTACATCACAGGGAGAGCGATGTGTGAATTTATATACGACTGCAGCTAAACTACATTTTATCAAAGTTTTTCTAAGATCTTACGCAATCTGACCAAAAAGTTGAACACGTTAAAAACAGTTTATTTAATATTTCGCACCAGAATTTCATAGAACTCGGTCTTACAGTTTCTGAGACACCTTTTTTGGACTCAATAGCTGTAAAAACTAGTTTCTGTATCATCAACTTCTTTTCCAAAAAATTTCGGAATTCAAAAATTTATATAAAAAGTGTGCTAATCAGAAGCAATAAATTCACCTCTGCACGCTATCTTTTAACATATTTTAAAATCTTTAAAATGTTTTAAATTGTTTTTCTATAGAAATAAATGAGTTGGAAGCTCTTTTTTCTACTGAACTGACGATGATTATCAATTAATCTTTAATATTCACGTTTTAACATTTAACTCATCTTAATTATTGAAACTTTTCTAAACACAATGAAGATGCGGTACTTTCACATACATCAATACAAACACGAATTAATAACCAATCAGTTTGCAGACTTTGCACATTAGGAGGTTCACGTAACGGCACTATAATGATCATTAATTGCCGAAATGCCATTGAGCATAATGCCATGGATCACAATGAGGCAAACAAACCGCAGGTCCCACTGCACGTATCATGGCCAACAAGAAAGCCGTATAAAGTTGAGCAAAATTGGTATGGGGCACGAAAGACGACTATATCTGCAACTACATGTGTATCACCGCATAGTGAAATAGACACCAACAGGCGCTTTCAGTTTTGTTCAATCTTTGGTGGAGATGTACATCAATCAACTGAAATTATGGCCGTTGTGGCCTAAGCGTATGGAAGCTCGAACAACTTGTAAAGAAGCTTCATTTGCTTTCCCATATAGCCGCAGTAATTATGCAATTAACATATGGAATTATGGAAAAATGCAACACAACGTTATGTTTTTAATGACTTTTGAGCACATCTTTCGTTAGCCACCATTCGTTAATATTTTCCCATAACATGGATGAATCCCTTTGGGGCACATTCGGCAATCTTTCCCCATTTCCCAATATTCAACGCCCAATTATTATTATTTGCGGCACACATTTATGTAAAAAAGTATTTCTGAATAAGTTCAACCTATAAAATAATCAGTCCCTAAATCAAGTACGCATAATCTTTGTACACACAAAGCACATATCAACGCATAAAACCAGCATCTTATAATCGGTTTCTCTTTGTGTTACACGAACAACAAAAAAAAGCGAGCAAAAAAGCACACGCTCTGCAACCAAATCCTCTCAGGCACGGTAAATAAAATGCAAAAGGGACAGCAAAAAACGTGTATCAAAATCAGTTACATGTGTCGCCTTTTTTGTTTGCGTCTGCGTCACTGTCAACTGCTACATATTAATTTGCATAACATTTAAGCACATACTGGCTGCGATTGCTTGTGGCTTAAGTAATTGATGCGAGCCGAGTTCAATCATGGCACAATCACGGCATGGCGGCCATGAGGTAGCAACTTTTGTTTTGTTGTTTTATCCACAAGTTTTGCGTATATACTTATATGCTTCGATCAATGCATGTAAGTCGTGGAGGGATCTTTACAGATACGAGTGCATGAACCACACAATGTTTATGTAAGCAAAGCAACAACGCGACGGTGAGTGCATCGAATGTAATGAACATGATTTGGAGCAAATGTAATGGCGACAATTATGTTGAATCGCAATCAGGTACTCATAGGAAACTTATTGCTTGTTTTATTGATTAATGAGAAAGACATTAATTTGTTTTCTTGAACTGAAAGCGAATAAAAAAATAATAATTAGAAAAATAATGTTTATTTTTAAGAATCTTTGTCTGATTTTTTTTTTCCAACACAACAGATATTTTTTTGACAAATATTGGTCACATTGCTTCAAAACTTGACCCTAATTGACGCAGTTAAAATTTGATTTTTAGGGAACCCCCGCTAATTGAATGCATAAATCGACAAACAAAGATGTCAACTCAACACCCATTAAGTTGTTACAAACAATACGCACCGAAACTCTCCATTTTAGGAACAATTATAATTAAGATAGATTAGAACGCTGCTGCCACTACAATACTGTGTCAATAAACGAGCTATGGTAATACAAGAAGTCACACTTACCAAACCAGTTCTCAATCATGGCCGACTTTAAAAAGTAAATTTAGCTTTCTTCTTATTCTGTGTCGAGTTTTTGTATTTTACGTTTTACGTATATTTTTTACACACGCAAAACTCTTTATAGGCATAATGTAGCCAATGCGATTAAGAAAGAAAAGAAACAAGAACCGCTCACACAACATATAATATATTCCTCAGCCTCTTCGTCGCACTGCTTCTCATCATCGAGGCAGCCGCATGGTGTGTTTACTTTCTCATTTAAGACGTTTAATTAGCATATATACGACGAAGTCTTTAGACTATAGAAATACACAAGATCACATTCAATCGCTTGCGTTGTCTGTATATAAATTTACCGTTAAAAACGACATATTTATACATAAAGTTATATCTGTTACAGCGAGAAGGCTGCAAGCTCAGCGCGTTCGCGGCTAGAGGTCTTAACAGTCCTATACACAAGATTACCGATGAAAAGTGTGCGCGGTAAAATAGGTGATCGCTAATGGATATAAGTACATGTACGTTCAATAACTATCCATGCTGCAGTGCATATGCGAGTATTAAAACATGCGCTTTGTGTTTGTGATTATTGTTGGTATGGAGTACAGACCTACAAGCATAGTTAATGCCTAACAATGTGAGATGGATGCGGCTGGGAAGACATACTTGTACAGTTTCCGTAACATCAATTCGCGTATTGAAGAGGAACGCGATGTTGATAAAGTTACTGCACAATAGGCTAGTCTACATGAAGACGGATGCACATTTGTGGCGCTTTGTTTTATTATTCTAACTAGCAAAATGTTAGAGGTCTCTGTCTTCGGTTGAGTGCGCGCGTTTTCAGCGATATCGTGTCAAAATGCAGCTCAATAGCAAATGCGGAATCTTACAATTTGCATGCAGAAGAATTGATCCACGACAACGACGCAGCACGTTCCAGACTCCAATGCAGTAGTGACCTCAAAAGCTTCTCCATTTTTATATATATATAGGCACGAATGTATGTAAGTGCATGGTGCACGCTACTTACTTACTTAAGGGAAGGAATAAAAATATGTAGACTAACGACAAGGCATGTGGCAGATACACTGAGCGATTAGATGTCGATTAATTAAATAATTAATTCACTGCACTACATCTAAGGCTCAACCCGTGCCTATTTACTGTATTATAAGGAAAAAGAAATGTAAGTTAGTTAGAATAAGTGCGATTCCGCACAGTACCTACTCCGCGCTGACAGCAATTTTTGCTCATGGTGCACGTAAGAATGCAGCAAGTAAAAAATGAAATCTTTATCTTTATCAATGGTGTAAGGCAACTCTAATTACAGAAACCAGTTTTGTGCAACAAAAAAAAGGCAGCGCAAAGTATAATCGACCAACTGACTCTCTCGGGTATATTAAATTAAGATGCAATGCAGATGATTAACAGATAACAGGACTTTGTAATAACGTAACACACTTTATTGATTGTATAATCGCACCTTAACACAGTTTTTATCGGCAGCAACACGAGGCACTCAATGCAATATTAGCGCGTTGCAAACAGATCAAGCATTTAAGGATGGGGGGGAACACAACCCGCGTATTTTTGTTTATTTACAATTTATTCCGTTTGTTGTCTCTAACTTTTGAGACTCGAACGCAGCATTTGGGTGTTCCGTTTGTTTTTCGGCACATTTTGTCGCGACATAAATACAACGTGTGGCTTTACGACAATTCCTGTATGGAAGTTGTGGTCCGACATCATTGACAACATGATATACCTTAAGCGTTACGCGTATGTCGCGGTCTGGTCGTTACCATTTATGGTGGTCTTATTGTTGAACAATGCGCCACTTCATCTGTTTCATTTTGGCCGTACGACGCAGAGCGGCAGTGTCGGTGAGTCGAAGCGCGTCAATTGTAATGATTTTTGATCATTCGGAAAATGGAAAATGTTTATTGGGAGATTATGTGCGGAGAGAATCATCACACATGACGCATTGTCTGACTTGTTGTTTTACAAACAAGGCATTTTGTCAAAATTGCGTGTGTGCGAGACGACAAACTGGACATGGTTGACATTTCATCGCATGTGATTTGTGGTCTGAAGTCGGTGGATCTTTGATGTTATTTATTGGCCGATGTTTGTATTTATTAGCGATATTTATTTTTGTAGTATTTTTCTTTTTTTGATGATGAACGACTGCTGAATTTAATTATACAACCAATAATAAAATTAAACATAATGAGGCGAACCATTGTGTGGCGACATTTTTTTACAAATTGTGTGTTTATTGTGTGGATTATTGTCATTTATTTAAATAAATATTTTCATATTTTTTAAAAAGCTCAAATTGACTTGTTCAAAGCTTTTGGTAATTTGTCACGAAGGATTAAATTATTTTGAAAACATTTTAAGTTTTAATAAAAGTACTAAAAAGCGTTTAATCCAGGGTATTTAAAAACTGGGCAACGAACTCTTTCGTAATACATTTTATATATTTATAAACACCCAACAAAAAATTAATTACAAAAATAACTGTGAATAGAAAAATCGTAGAATTCTAAAATCTTCCCAGACCAAATTAATCGTTAGTTGTATAAAATGATCCAATCAATCAAATTAGTGCACACGCGGTCAAAAAGAAATGATTTAATGTACCTGCTGCCCAGTCACTTTTAATTAATGGCATATCGTTGACCACCCGGGAACACTTGATGGAATAAAATGTATTACTAAGTATTTTATGCTTTCCACGTGTGCTGATGATGACCGTCGACCAGATCCAAACTTTAAAAGTGCACTAGCCTTAAGCATTGCCTATGTGCCTTTGAATTCCCAACATTCCACAAATAACGCTACAGTAATGCAGACTTTTGTTTGTTAAGTACAATCACCGTGAATTGAGGGATTGTGAAACCTTGTACAATGTACAGTGCGCTGATTAATGGTCTGCATTAAACGTTTAGCCTGAGAAGTGAGTATGTACGAACTACGAGTACACGATCACCATGTCAAATAATTAAGACTAATCCTGAGAAATGGAAGAAACAGTTCCTTCATTTAGGCGACTGCTGGGATTCATGCGCAGATTGTAAATGCAGTGACAAAAGAATAATAATGGGCTTCTGTTTCTGTTTCATTTGGCTTGTAAGTTATTGCAAGTGACTATTGGTCAAGGATTAGGAATAAATCGCAGTTTAAGGTTGATGCAAAACGCCATGCGCGTGCATTAAAATATAGTTTATTGTTGCATTTTTATATAGTAGAAGTTCAGTGGTGTTTTGAATGTTCAGATTTATTATATTCAAGTAGAACGTGATCTTGAGGTTGTTTACCATGTCCAAATGCAAATTGAATGCTTCTACTTAATGAAATCCAAGGAAACCTGGTTCATTCAGGAATATCAAACGGCGACTCCCATAAATATATTGAACACACGTTTCTGGTGAATTGATCATTCCATTTCAACATTCTGTTCACATTGGAATTTGCTAATAGATCAGCTGTCTAGAAACTTGTGAATAAACTAAGCCAACTGCATTGTAAAGACAAAAAACAGAACAATCCGATAAACAGCCACTTTTTGAAACGCGCGACAAAAACGGAAGTCCAATCGATATGCACAAGCCAACAGGTTTCACTAAAAAGTTTTAACTCAATTGATTTATAAATTAAAGATGACAAGTCAGGTAACTGAAAAAATTAAAACGAGTCGACTGTCATTGCCGCCAAGTCACCAAGTCACATCAATCATGAGCTGTGTTTTCAGCACACTGTAACTAAACAGCGCGCATGAAACGTGACAAACAAATGACAATGTCTGCACTGCGCCAGTACTGGTCGATAGGCAAATATATTCCTAAGCATAAGACATTAGGAACATCGACACAGTACTAATTGCCAGACCATTGTGACAGAAATGCTTAGTGGCGGCTACTGCCAAAGTGCATTCAAGCGCGTTTGCATTCAAGCGAGCCCAAACAATCGACATTCGATCGCGGCGGGCTTCAGATTGGAGTACTACGCCATTAATTTGCAGTTAATGCATTAAACATATTATATGTGTGTGCTGAGCAGAGAATTTCCACATAAAGTATTGAAAACCTTGCCAAATAAAGACAACTTGGTAGATGAAAACAATTTACTTCATTATTATTTGTGTGTCCACGCAAAATCGCTAATTCGAGTTGTGCGTTCCCGTGTCGCTGCTGCGGTGGAGGCCATGCTCTGCACAATGTTCAGTGTTCACACACATGTTGCTATAATATACAAAAATAAAATAAAGTGCTGACAAGTGCTTCACAGATATCAGCCTCAGAGTACTGGAACCAAAGACTTGGCACACCGCATTGCTCACTCTCTCAGTAGAATGGGCTACACAGCCCATGAGCTGAAAAACACGTTGAAAAACTGCACAAGGCAAACCTAATAAATCGTGTACTGAGCTAATAAATATTGTAGCTGTCGTCATTTGGGTATTATTTCATTTGCATTTTTTTTTGTGTGTTTCTTCTCTTTACAAACATTTTATGTGAGTCTTTGCAGTGCAAACATTTTTGCATATTATGCTGTCTTGGGTCCGCGCGCGCGCGCATGTTCACTGCACATAATGGCAAACTGTTATTATTATAAGTTCTGGGATTATTGTCTTGTCGTTATATTATGGTGAATGTCTTAACTTAAATATACCGCACGCTGCATATTCCACTTATTATACGTGCATGTTTGTTCATAATTTAAAACTGCACATACGGAGAGTTGAGATAAAAACTCAAAATGGTAAACTTTATCGTTAGCTGTTGCATACTTCAAATTTGCATATGTGCGAGCCGCCTCAATGTGTGAACGTTTCACATGGGAGAGGCCGCACACCGCACCGTAATGACATGCATGTAAGACAATTCGCGGTATGAGCTTTTACAACAATAGCAATTACACCTGATGCGATTCAGTTTGGGAGCAAATTGCTGCAGCAAATGCGCGGTTTTATGGACTACAATCTTACGGTTTTGTGCAACAAAGTTACTTGACATTGTGAATCTGCATGCGGGATGAGAAATGGGAGTGCACAACAACAACACTCAGAATTATTTTTCTTGGAAGATCTCATGGGAAAAGAAAACATAATATGCTAATTTTAACAAACATGTAAGATCATACAAGAGAAAATAAAGAAATTAATATATTAGGTTCTTGAAATTCTCGAAAGTATAAGATCTCAAAAATTCCCTCAATGTAACATCAAAAGTTTTAAATAAACGAATTAATTCGTTGGCACATTTGATTGGCCGCAACTCTGACACCCGAAGCACTTTCAGCAACACCACACGATCAGATTACCAAAATGAGTATCCAGTGCACTATATGCAGCACTCAATAAATTTACTTCAGCGCTACTGAAATGCCGCAGCATAAAGGTGCAGTTCTAATTGCCAAATCATAAATTCGCCTCAGGTCGATTTAATTAATTAACTTGAGGCGTTACATTTCAAAACACAACATTTGCATACTGTTGAAAATTAATGTAAGTTAGTACGAGAAAGACAATCCCGCAATCACGCGGGCACAGAGCCCCAATTGTCTTCATGTTCAGCCAATTATTGAACATTGCAATAAGATTCAAGTGAATTTTAATATGAAAACGACGATCGCAAACACATGCAAAGTGTCGCTTTGTATTAAACGCGTTGCGGTGGCAACTTTGTGCTGCAGTCAGTAGCACCCGAACTCTTATAAAGCGCGAGCTTGAAAGATACACGGAGTGGGAACAATCAGCGAGTGTAACAATTCAAAAAGCGCGAGCGCGTTCAAGTACGTACGTGGACACAAAATGTTATTCTACATATTTAAAAGTTAACTGTTAAATGAGAAATGCTGTGAAAAGCCATTCCTTAACACTTGCATCAATATACGTTGTTTATCTCTAGATGTTCCTCACATTAGATTTGCAAATGAATAGATTTTGCGCCATGTACCGATGTGAAGTGTTGTACAGTGAAAGGTTCAACGATATTGGGGGGACAAGCTCAATAAACATGATGATGTCGAACGACGCTCTACTCGAAAAACAAATGAAATGGCAATTTAAATTTTAAACAGTGAAATTATTTAAGTGTACGATGAAACTCCAGTCATTTGTTACAATGTTCCATTGGAATTTGAGTGTTTTGCACTAAAAGTACCGCATAAGTAGATACATTGGAATTAACCGCAAATCGTCGATTTTATCTTCCTATACAAACAGAGACGGCCATCCCAGCTGGGTCAAAGAAATGGTAATTGTATTATTTTCTTTTCAATTATTTCCATTCAATTTAATAGCTATCCGAAATTCATATATTTTCGTCTGATGGACTATGTAAGAGCTCAGCTGGACTATATTTCGCCGCAGGCGTAAATGACTAATGGTCGGAATGAGTGATGATTCAGCTGTATTTGAGTGCCACAAAATGCGATTTAAAATCCTGTACTCGTTATAGAAACGTACGACCGGAATATTCGATAGACGGCGATTCATGAGACCTATGAGGGCGGGTTCTTGAATTGCTTCCTCGGATGTCAAGCCAATTTAGAAGCACTTTACAATGTACATACTGAAAATTTAATATAAAACGAGTATAAGTGTATGTGGGCAATTTGCCTATGATGCAAAATGTAAAGGAATAGTTTTTTGCCAATGTGAGATTTTTGTACCGTTACGAGCCCGATAAAAAGTCGTCGCAAAAACTAACCAAACATGTTTTCCATTTACTTATTGATGACAGAAACAAATTTGAATATAGCAAAACAAAACTTTTAATCGTTTCTCTTCATTAGCGTGTTTTTTTACACGATCGAATATTAATTTAACGGTTTTATTAAAGTGATACAGCAAAAAACATTTCTTCGAATATTTGTTTGTTTAGAAATAAAATTTAAGCTCTCAATATGTTAACATTTTTAATATTTCTTAATAAAAAATCCCATGTTTAAATCCTTTTTTTTTAAATTAAATTTTACCCTTTAAAATTAATTTTTAATATGAAATCAACTACGGCAGGAAACTCTGAAAAATTAAATTTAAAACCGGAAAAGTAATTTTCAATATACATTTATTTACAGAGGTTAAACCGTGTCAAACTAAGACTAATGACTTAATTAACATAAAAGTAATTAAAAATTCACAACACACATCGCTCTCATCAACAATAATTATATATCAGATCCGTGTGTACCAAGGAAGCGAGCGATCTGTTTGCAAAAAGCCCGCAAATCGAACTGCGCGCACAGCTCGTTTGCTTTGAATCGCCAAAAAGCCAATCATGCACACACTAAAAGATCACATGAAATTGAAATTCATAATAAAAGCATGCGCGGTGGTACGAAGGTACTTCATCGAAAGAACGTCGCAGTCGTCGTGTGTAAGACAAATGTTGCGAGAGAGATGTGAAATGGACAATAACAGAAATTGACCCACATATTGAAATAAGCTTAAATGCGCGATGTCGCTTCATCATTGCCGTCAATTTCTTTTCAATGGCTTCTTTTAATCCGTTACTTTTTGTATAGTTATTATTCTATGAATCAGTGGTGAGTGTGCAGCTTTTTGCGCTATGTTTAACAGCTAATCGGGCTCATTTTCGGTAAACTAGCAACCTCCACAGATACAAGTTGGCGATTTAATGCATCAATTGTGTTTAATGTGTGTGCGGCGGGCATGTTTTTAAGATGGAGCACATAAAGACTTGGTACGAACCGCTTAAATTCGTGTCGATCATTTGACATTTACGGCTTTGCATTTTTATGTGCAGCAGAGTAGCCCCTTCCTGGTTTTAATTCAATCGTCAACTTTGCCTGCGACTAAATGGCGTATAGGACAAACTTCAACTCTGGATTTAGGGATAGACACAAACGTTTTCTAAAATAAAAGCTTATGCAATCAATTCCAAACGAATTTCACGTACAATAAAACTGGAAAGCTTGGCAAATCTTTTTCAAAACATTCGTTATGTTTACAATAGTTTTTGTAAATTTATCAATCAACTGATTGGCTGCAAAAAAACGTACACCAGGCACGACTCCTCACTCCAGTCAAGTGGATGCTTGCATGAAATTCGCGTAATTATGGAAAGTGTTTACTTTTGCCATACAGCAATGCAAAAAACTGTGTTTTTTGTGTGAGAAAATTGACTGTGAGCCAACAGCAAACACATCCAATATATGTGCGCATTGACGGTAATTTTGTTAAAGCACAATTTTAGAGTTTGCGACCTCATCAGTGGCACAAGCACGACTGCGATGTGACCAAGTCATGCATTATGATGATGCACATTGGCGCACACAAACTGCAACAGCACTCATCTTCTTAAGGTTTTCAGGTCACAGCTAAATTTATGACTGACTGTACTCGTGTACATGGAGAAAATGCAATTGACATTGTTGACTTACTTTTTACTTATGTTTCATGAGATTTAATGCTTTATGTGGTATGAGTTTATGCTATTTGATTTTATCCACGGGGTTGCACAAAATGTTAATAATTGCTCATAAAACAGAAATTTACTTTAACGATTTGTATAGAGTTTTGTTTCAAGACCTTTCTGCATTTTATATTAGTGTACGATTTTAAACAGCTTCTTCGGTGGAATAATGACAGTATGCGCATGATTTTAAATAATAATAAATAACATTTTAGGAATTTAAAGGAATAATTTAAGTTAAACATTTTTAATTTCTTCAAAGCCTTAAAATTGTAATCATAGCCAATTTCATTGAACGCAGCCAACTGAAATTAATTCACACATGCGAAAATACTGCAATTCCTGTATTCAATTACATAATTCACCAATCGATTCTGTCTGCTTCAATTATCTGCGAGTACGATCGCAATCAAGAGATGACAAGTGTTAGATTCGTCATCGGTGCTTTTAAATTTGTATTTTGATATAATAGTGTTTTAGTTTTAGTTTTGTTTAAAATATACCAGAAATATTTATTTGTTGACTAATGTAGTAATTACCATATAGTTATAAGATCAAATAAAGTCAACAAAAGTAAGATTATTTATTTGATAAATCGTTTGGCTAAAACATAGTAAAATGTGTTTCTTAGAACATTCTTAATACGTGTACTTAAATAATAGGTGTTCACATAGAAAAAATGGTAAATTTACATTTATAATCACTTGTAATCGCAAGCAGTAATCTAACCTTGTGGAAAAGCTGCTCCACATTGGATCTATGAGTAATAACTAGACTTACAGACGACGAAGTTAACAAATGCATGCGAGCAGTGCGCACTGACAACGCAAGAATTAAACCAAGCGGGCCCACACTTTACACAATTTACATACTCCTAGCTCATTAATTATGCACGCCGCATTAATTACTTGCTGTCACAACTACACCTTGTTATTTACATCTCTCATACACCTTATTATTAATTAACTTGATAATTGCGATCATTGCTGCGTACACATTATTTGAGCGATAAAAAGTATTTGTTTTGCAAGTGGTCGTTTTGCGCTTTAATTTATTTAATTCAACTTGACTAATATATACACTGCGTCAACATCAAATGAAATTTAAAATAATTATACGTATACGGACTAAGCTTTTAAAATATGATGTGTAATTGCAAAAAATTAATTTTTTAACAACCGCATTTCCATATAATCAAATTAAAAAGCATTTAGTAATCAAATGCGGAATATTAAATTGAAGCAACAACTCAATTCGCACAAAAAGATGTTAATATAATTACTAATTCCCAATCAATGCTGAATGAAACTAAATCCAAACCACAGAACAATTAAGTGGTTTTATTTGTCATCTTTCAGTTTAGTTTTTTGCCATAAAGCACTGCAGCAGTTGATAATTATTAATTGCACTAGACTTTCGGGAATTCAGTTTATGACTTATTTTAAAATTTACCTCATCCTATTCCGGTTTGTTAAACATTTGGTTTCACCAGAAACTTTTAACTTAAGTTTAATATTTGTGGTTTATTATAAATCTTCGAAAGCTTTATTTTTTGCATCGTAAAACGTTAAGCCATTTTGCAATTTTAAAGACCATAAATCTAAAATCACAAAAGTTATAACACAAATAATAATCCATGTTTTAAACATCTCTGAAATGTTTGTGTAATGAAATCTTTCACAAAACTTTCTTGGTCGTAAATATGGGCCATTAGCATTTAAATATGTAACTTGATAGACACAGTGACCACAATGACCTCCTAATTTTAGTGCCATATTAATGGAATCCACCCACACGTCATGTATGTAGTTAATAATCCTCAGTTTCCAGCGCTATCAACTCACAAAATATAAGTAGCTTAATCTTCGCTTTTGTGTATCTCTCAGCGATTTACGAGATACAAAGCTTTTCGACAAACATCTAAGTTGCTTCAACACAAAGCCATTTTCAATAATAACAATATTGTAATGAATTGTGCGTGGTGGAGATGAGTAATTGCTTGGAAATTAATAGCCTCCCCATTATGGGCGATTTTCTCATTGTAACTATGCTTATCTGACAATGTACATTTGTTAATGTTGCTAATCGGAATTTCCCGGCCTTTAACATATTATAAGCTATTTAATCCTGCAATGCAACGAAACTGCATAAAATATAAGTTACTCGCGCATGCATTATGGGGTATCGCAATTTAGCGTTACGTACACTCAAACAAATGACCATATTAAATGCAGTGTGCTTATCCAATGCAGTTTTATCCTCGATCGGCCACATCGGTCGTGGATACAAATTCACCATATTGACACTGATGGATGATTTATCAAATATCTCGTGAGCAATGCAATATGTTACTTTCCATTTATTACATTGTGGCTTTGATATGCTGCACACATGCACTCACACATGCACGCACGCAGTGTGATTTTTAGCATCGCCTTTTATTTGTCGCTCTCTGGCGGCAAGCAGTGTGTTGCAGTTTTTCCTGTTTGCGTGATATTTTCCGCAGCGGTGTCCGAATTGCATTGCACAACATTTGCCGGACACACATGTGTGTTGGAAATTAATTTTCTATCAAATGGAAACAACCACTTCCAACAAATTGAAATGCATATGGAAGAAACTCTCTAGTGGATTAATGAAATTAAGGAAAAAAAATGAATAAGAAAAATGTGCATGTGGATCGAATGGGGAAGCGAATGGTGTTCAATCGAGTTGCAACAGTGGTTCAGGTTAATGCAGGAGAATCACAGCACAACTTAAACAGACAAATTTTCGTATTTAACAATAAACTATTTGGGTGATCCGATCGCAAAACAAGTTTAAGCATCTACACCCTTCTTGTTTTATTTGATTTATTTTTTCTGTGCATTTGGTTCCTCTACGTTTTGACATAGATTTTTTTCACATTTTAAAATCCATCGACAATTTTATTTCGTGTTAACCAAAAATTAAAACCTTTTCTTTTAAATGGGAGCATTAAACTGTTTTTCAAATTTTATTATAATATTTTTTCTTTTAAATCCTAATAAATACGTAGGTAAAAATATTGCAAAAATACACAACAACAAAACATAAAATCTATAATCTCTGTTCAACCCAAAATTGCTCAAAATCACAAAAAAAGCTCTTAATTCTGCACAATTGAACACTCTCTCTTTCTGGTGAATAAAAACACCAACAGAAAAATGTTAACACCGTAGATAATTGATATAATAGTTTCTCAGTTGGGTCACTATTTTGGTAAACCACGTTGAATGCAGAGAAACGAGAGTTTAAGAAGATGATGCTTAAACATCATCAAAATCCACTCAGCCAATAATGATGATGAGCAGACTAATGAGTGCATCCACCTTGTTATTAGCAGTGTCGGCGCACGAAGCATCATCAAAAATTTAACAAATACCATGTTAAAATGTTGCGCCGCCCATCTAGTTTGTGGGGCATCAAAGAATCCGGCACACATTTTGTGGTCTAACTACTCGTTTAATAATAAGAAAATATGCAGTCATTTACCATTCTGTTTAATTAAAAGTTGTTGGATGAAATCCAGAAATGCAAAACAATTTTATATTTCATATAAATAGAAAAAAATCGAAAACAATATAAAAACTCCATTATCTGTTTGAAAATGCAAAAAAAAATATACATAATAAAGTAAACATGTCAAAAAGTAAATGCTTTTGGCGACGTTTCGCAATCAAATTATTGAATAGCCAAGCAACTGCGCTGCCTGTGAGTAACGATTGTGGCGCGTGAAAATATTTTCAGGAGTAAATAAAAAATTGTAAACATTGTGAATACACATTTTGATTGTGCGACATTGCAAAGTGGTGGCATCATCATTCGCTTAATCTTCTTCAATTTTTAAAATGATAATAAGATGGGGGTGAAGAGAGAAAAAACACTCACCACGATCCATACACCTTAAGCTGGTAGCTGAACAGATTGAAACTGCACCCACTTTGATTGCCTATTAATTTTGTTGCAACTTGTAAGCTTTGACGTAACGATTTGGCTATATGAACTTAATTTCATTGTAAATTGATTGCAATTTTGCGGGAATTCACGAAAATGTCATGCTTTTAATGAAAATAATAATATTTTTTTAATGCATGAGAAAAAACATATAATTGGGAATATTGCGGGAAATTTGATATATTTTGATTAAAATAACCTTTTAAGAATGTTAGTAGTCAATGTTCAGCAAAATATTGTAAGGCGCAATGGCTTTTAAATTGATTTAGCTTAATGTTTAAAGCAGTATTCTTTCCGTGGAGGTTCACTGTAAACTGACCCACTTTATTAAATCAATTTAAGATCTTATAATTCAAATTATGTTCACAGAAAATTGATTAGAAGCTTTTTACAGTATACAAATGATAATTCATACAAATTTACGGGATAATTTATTGATATAAACATTTTCCCTGCCGATTAAGGTAGCTGTCTCTTTGAATAAAATACTTAAATTCCAAAATATTCTCGTAAGTAAACTCAATTCACACCATTTCATTCACGAGATTTAGATGCAATCAAACTAATATAAAACCAAACGAGTGTGGTCAAGCAGTCATGCAACAAAACCATTTAAATAATTTGTACAAACAGCGCAATGCAATTTAATTCAAAAGAGCTTAAAAACGAAATCAAATGCCGATCCTAAATAACTAAAAACCTGGCACATAGACGTACTTGTATGAATGCAAAAACCCCTTGCAGCGATTACGACTAACAAAATATGCACGACTCGCCACAATGACATCTCAATCAAAAAATTGATTTTCCATCTTCCACGCTTGAGAATGGCGCGTGAAATGAAAGTGCGGGATGGAATTCATGGCATCGTCGCGGTCGTCGTCGTGCGCTACCAGTCGCCGCCGCGTCGATTCAACTCACTGCTGTTGCAGACTGCAGTCATAAGGAAGTTATTGATGGTCGTGTCAATTTATGCTTTATTTTTCTGGTCGTTTTTTGTTTGTTGTTGTTTGGTTTTTGTGTCGTTTTTTTTTTTTGTTTCTGCATGCGCACATTTTCTGCATGATGTCGAATAAATTCATGTGCAATCAACGTAAATTATTAGGGAGAAAATGGCGTAATTGTGTGCTTGTATGCAAATTAGACGCAGCGAACAGGTAGAATAGGTTAATGCAGCATTGCTGCTGTTCAGTGGCTGGATTGCTGTCCGTTTGCACATTTATACAGTTTGATGAATTGCTCTTTAATATCACCTCTTTTTTGAGCAAAATACTGCATACTGTGAAACAGACACCACAGTGCGCTAATACACATTCTTGTTAATCGGACGCATATGCATATTGTGGGTAAGTAAGTTAACCGTTTCGCTAGCATACCAAAGACAATGGCACCACTAAAACGGTAGCCGTCTGCACAGGACACTGCCTTACAATAAAAGGCAATGTGAGGCGAAAGCAAGTATGAGGAAGGGAATTTGGCCAGGAATGGATTGGGCTGGTAAGACCTACATATTGCGATATTGCAAGCGATTTCAAAATCGGCGTAAGACAAACGCTTTTGTGTGTATCAATGCATTGATCTAAGGTCATATGCAGAGATTATTCCTCACATATTGTGCACGTACTTTGTAGACACTTTAAAGAATGTGAAAGTATCACATGCATATGCGGTACTGATGGATTATTATGTTTGAGGAAAGTCAATGGGTGGTCGTCAGTTTAGCTTACTTACTCTAATGGACCTGCCTGAGTTAATAAATAGCTAATACATTGTGTTGCACACATTTGAAAAATGAAATGAATTCATATAAAGTTTGTTTTCTTATGATCAAACTGATTATTTTAAATGATGACAGTCAAGTAAGATAACAAAATAACTCCTTTCAAGAAGAAACAGCATTTTCCATAACAAAAAATTGAGGCATAAATGTTAATTTCAATCGCAAGTAATTAAACAGTTCTCAATAAAATTGTTAAAATACATTTCTTGAAGCACCACAAAACACAATTTTTGGTCTATTGTCTAAAGTCTATACTGTAGAACATAAACCTCCGGGACTACGTAACATTAATTGTTTCACTTGCTTTCTCAATGTACATTAAATGCAGCATGAAAAGTACACCGCATTTCTTGTTGCATTGACTGTCTTCCCCACATTTAAACGGCATAAGTAAAAGTATTTAAAACATTTTCCAACAATCACGACCTGTGGCATAAAGTAAACAGCGAAACATTAAAACAATATGCTTCGTCGTATTTTCGTTGCTGCTTCCAATCCGATGCATAACTATAGTAACTCTATAAAGCAAAACTTTATATTCTTTTCAATGAAAAAGTGCTCACTGTAACATTTTAAAAAGAAAACATATCATTTCCCACTATTGTATTAAAGTTTGACGATCCTTCGATGTATTGTGTGCCCTCGTCGCTTCGCTATACCAAAACCAACTTTTAATATGTGCTGAATGTTGCAAACGAGTATGTTTGGTTTATGCTCGCGCGCGCGAGAGAAATTGCCATTAATTCATGTATTGGTTATGCATGCAGAAATGTAGAGGTTGGTCTCCTTAAGACAAAAGATGAATTAATATAAACAAATGCAGTGAGGAATGCCAATATATGGGGAACCTCACCTTTTGTGCGACGAGAACATGCTGCCACATGCGCCTATGTTAAATACTTGAGCCCAGCATGTGAATTTCGCAACATGTAAGTGCAGTGGCACTCTGCGGTGCAGAAGGCAAAAACATTAGGCGAACTATTTTCTACTACACGTATAAATGTTCATGAGATATTTGAAATGAATGGAGAATTTCAAAGAATGTTCGTTTAACTGTGCACTTTGCAGACCGTACACATTTTTAATTTGCCTGCATGTGAGACAATTTTGTACGGTGATATACAATTCTGACAAAATTTAAAGACCAAAAACTGTTTTATTGGATGAAACTTTATTTCCAATGCAGCGGAATATTGCTGTGAATTGAGTTATTAATAAAATAATAAATATTAAATATTTAACCTATTTGAAGGATTATCAACCTTTAATTAAATTTACAATAAACTTTGGGTGAAATAAGTTTTGAATTTAATTAATGGCGCCAATACCATACCTCCAGTGAAATGAAAAAACCATTAACATTGATTCATTAATAGCCTCATGCAATTACAGTCGTCAACTTTTCCAATTATTTTTCAGCCGTTGATTTATTATTCAAATTCCATATAAAACTGTACGTAGCTGCACATAAACAAACAGACAACACTCACATGCGAATGCCATTAATGTTAAAGATCATAATGTGCTCTGATTTCAATTTGCGATAAAATCAGAGCAAAAGAAAACGGTTCAATGTTTGACCCAGCGCCACCATGGAGTCTTAATAATGAAAATGAATCGGTTTAGGTAAAAAAAAACCGCGCGGCATGCAGTGTGTACCACAAGGAAGGACAAGTATCACACGTTTTTCATTTCCATTCAATACACTGCATATTACACGAAAACACAACAATAATAATAAATGAAATCAAATTGACTTTCTAAAGCCCAAATTGCGCGCGCTCAACGCAACATTATAAACACTCTGGATACAAGCCGCGGAGTGTGTAATGCACACGCAAGACCATTAACGGCAACCACACAAATCGTTAACTTAACAAATCCCTGACGTTCCAACCCAACTAATTAATTGCATCTGTCTAAATAGAAGTTCGTGTCTGTGCTAACTGACGAAAAAACGAATGGCGCAATAAAAATTCAATCTTTGACTGATTCCCCGCCATGCCATCAGAATGAGTCCGTTCACCTGTTTCAATAAATGCGACATAAAACGCCATGTGCTTGCATCGGTGTTACACAATGCGGGACGTGTGGTTTTATGAGAACTAAATTTTGAGACTGACGCATCTTGCACAATCATGATAATTCCAACATGAGAAATTAAGACTTGATGAACTGAAGCAGAATCACGTGTGATGATGACAATAATGTGTGTGTGTTCTGGATAAGCAATTTGTAAGCTTAAACAGTCCAAAAAATGTCACTGAAATACGTCTAAATTTGGTTGAGATGGTGCGGTAAGATGGATGCGCATGAGCAACTTTAAAATCCGAGGTGTACCTACAAAAACGCCAGCTCTTCAACACATTAGACACAATGTCCATTGGCAGCCGGTTTTTATGGTTAATCGATCTTTTACTGCTGGATATGAAGAGATTCGGCGCGCTTGTGTTTTTGTATTTTTTTATATTGATGAACAACGACCAAACAAAAGACAATGTTTGGTTTGTTTTGTTTGAAGGTTTTTTTATTGAATTTAAATTTCTTTGTGCGCTATAATGGATTGAAATGGGCTCGTATTGAGCCATTTTAAAAAGCACAATGCACACATATAATTAATGCTATTCACTATTCAGAAATACGACCTATTTTGTCATTTCTGCGCCATTAATGGTAAGGTGTTTCAGTATACAACCTCCTGGGATGTTTCCAGAAAATCGCTCGAAATGTCAGTTTATTAAAAGCACTCAGAACAAAGAAAAAAAACTCTCATTACCGATAATAAAATATAATATTGGTGCAAAACCATTTTGCAACGTTCCAAATGCGGAAGTTATACGAACGAAACATTAATATTTGAATAACACGTAAGAACTACTCATTTCATTTTAAATTATATGCTTTGTTTGAATTTATGATCGTCATGTCATCTGAAACGGTTCTTCAGAAAGATGAGCATTTCCGCATATAATGCAATTCACCTGTCCACTTGTGCGCCCAGAGTTTTCCTCCTTTTCCCACAGCGCTTCACAATTGAACCTATCAATTAGATAAACATGCCAGCAACATAAATACAAAGAATGCTGATGGTGTGCACCATTGAAGTATGTTTCACAGCAGAGCCGCTCAGCTTCTATTTTGATATCAATTATTGTAGCGGGAACTGTAACTTTTGCGCCGTTCCACAATTTATGTTACAGAAATTCCATACATACACAACCTATTTCACCTTATGCTCCCATATACCAAGAAACACGGATGTAAAAATTATTAATTAATTATTTTCCTTGACGTTCCCTTGAAAGCTGAAAACACGGTAGAACGGTGCATTTTAGTTCTTGCACAGCGGAAACTCTGGAGAACACAGGAAAAACAAAAACTTTTTGCTCATAGTGCAGTGTTTCTTTCTTTCTTTTTGTTGTAATATTGATGGTAAGTGAAAAATATTGTGCAAGAGAACCTGTTGGATTGTCCTGTAGCTTGTCTGGGTGCCTTGTTCTTTATACGTATGGTTTCTTATGATATTTTAACAAATACCATAAAACAGCTAACATGAGATCATGATACGTTTAAACTCATACTGAGGTTGCAGCCTTTATATTTATGGTACATCGAAATAAAATACATAAAGTACGAGCGCTATGCACAACACTCGACAACAATACGCTCGGTGGAAAGCATTAACTAAAATATATATAAAAGTTACAACGCTGCAGCAGCGTAAAGACATACAACTGCAACGTACAACAAAAAGATTTATCTGCGCAAGCTAACGGTTTTCAAATGCTCACGGTATGCACCTTATTATATTGTATAAAATACATGCACTCTTGGCATTGTATGGGCTGCGCGCAGTACAACATTGGGGAGCCTATGTGAACTTTTTAGCGTTTACATTGTAGATAAACTCGTAGGTACTACAGGGGAACATGCAAAAGCATGTATGCAGATTGCTGCCGTTTCTATGTATTTCGATAAATATTGATTTTGTTCGGTGTAGTAAATATTTAATGTTATTTTAATGCAACACAGGGTCCACTGCAATTCTATGTTTAAAAATATAAAAGACTTAAGCGACAAACTTTTTTTTTAAATCTGAATTTTATCTGCTGTTTATATTTATCTTTTATTACATTAGGGTTTAGCAATTTATATATTACTCAAAAGGTCATAAAAAATCAATTAAATATAAGGAACTGTGAAATTTTTCCAATTTATTGTTATTTCATAAATTGCGTAATCAAAAAATGGCATAAAAATGGAATTGACTGTTTTCACCTTCAGTTCTCCCTTTCAATTCGATAGCCAACAAAACGAAAGTCTTCACAGTTTCCGGACAAAGCTATGTTGCAATGGGACGTGAGTAAAAGAAGTAACGCTTCGTTACAAATCATTAAATTACGTGACTTTTTTTTAGAAAATGCAGCTTAAAACGAAAATATCTCTAATAATGATTATTCTCAGCACCTTGAAGTTTTGCGCATTAAAGAAATTTACCATCAACAAAGTCATTAACAATGACTTCTCAGAACTACATTATTTTCAGAATATTTTCAAAGGTATAAAGCATAAATTCAAAAAGTCGCATTGAGACTGAGGTGCTTCCCCAGCCAAAATTATGTGATAACCAATATTCCCTACAGCTTTAGAGTTTGTACTAATAACTACCAAAGTTATTCAATCAACACCGCACCATTATTGCGGAAATCACGATACTCGATAAAGTGAATAAGCTGGCAGAAGTGTACTCCTAGCGGTTAATTTGAGCATTAAAGGAACAATGCATTGGCTACACTAACTGGATTGATTGTTAAAGTTCTTTATGGCACCTAAATTGGAATGCAATTGTGAGGTTTTATACACAATTATTTCTTACGATCGCCTGCCGATTAAATTGGCGGTAATCTTTGCGTTGTGTGTTTCTCTTTTTCGTCAGCTTAAATGGGGTAAATGTCGTAATACGCTAAGACACTAGTCCGTTATGTATATTTACGTGAACGTGTGTTGCTGCGGCGGACTGCATCTGAATTGAGAAAATGTGTGTGTGGGAATCAAAATAATCAAGTGACGTAAGTATTAAAAATAAATACAACAATTTATATTATGTACATAATAAAAGGCGATTCGTGTGGATTAGAGTGGACAGAAACCGTTTTATAATGACCCAGATGTTGTTGAGCATACTTGTGCTGTAGTTCTTTTTAGTACATAAACAATAAGAGGGCAATTGTTTGGATTAATTATTATTATAATCAATTATCGATAAATTGTATTTTATGCAAAAAGTTTTCAGATCTTGAAGTGGGATTTTAAAATGGATTGTTAATAATCACTAGCTAGTAGGGAATTAATATTAAAAAAATTATTCAGAAATTGTAAATTTCTGAGCAATGCAGCTCAAGAAAAATTAATTAACAATAATATTGAGTTGAAAAAAAAAGTTTAACGAGGTAACAACACACGTAGCTGCTGATCACCGCTCAGATGTATAAAAAGTCCCAAAACGAGGCCAGTTCGGCAGTCGATTATGTACACAACATGCGTTCTCTTTTACAGCTTCAATGTGGCAATCTACAAGTTTGTAATGAAAAAGAGTTCATTTGCACAGCTGCAGCAATGTCTCGAAAACACTATGCCAAGAATGAAAATTAACGAGAACACGTCATCATCTGCAATGCACAAATCAATGGAAACGAATTACTGTGCGATATTTTGAAAACCCCGCATCGAGGCGTCCTATACGATTACAATACACAGTACACACCCGCAGTATGTTTGCAACACATTGTTTTTCTTTATTGTGCAATTATTCTGACTGCATTCACCAAATAAAATTATTTAACATACACATAATGAACTGCAGCGATCACACAGCTCTGCACGCGGGGAAAAAGATGGTTAGAATACAAAAATGAATTGGGTGGTCGTATAATGTTTGCATTGTTCGCTCCTCCATTGCTTCCTTTATATCTTGGAGCCTTTTAAAAGAGCCACAGCACTTACCATACTAGCGAAACTCAACTGGCGGTTACTTTTCGTGCGGTAAAACAGTTACGATGCGAAAAAAAATGTGAATCTGTGATAATTACAACTCGAACTTCTGGTTTGCACGAAAACGTTGGCCGGACCCCAACGTGCAGCGACACCACAGCACTTCATGATGTAAAATACACTTAAGAACGTAAGAACTATGGATTGTAAAGAGACGAAACCTCATACACCACATACAATTTGGGAAGCAAGGAAGGGTTGGAAGAAAACACCGCAAGGCAGTGCGCCAACTCGTGATGCATAAAACGCTAAAATGCTGAAGAACACTGTAAAGAACGTTACTGCGCGAAAAATATTTATGTGCCAATATTTTGAGGTAATAAACTTTTATTTTACAATTAAAAGAAAAATTATTGAATTTAATGGATTGAAGAAAGATAAATTTAATTTAATTTTTATTTAACTTGTCGTGAGTTACGATATTAATTAAATATGAACAGTTGAATTTTATATTAACAATATATAAATAAGTACTCAAAGAAATGATAACGGCATTTAATTATCATGCAAAAGTATTTTATATGTTTATAAACGCATACGAGTACGAGCAAAACACAATAATTCCGCAATATATCCGCATATTATGTCCAACCTTATCATTTACCAATAATATCTTTGAGATTCAATAAAACCGCTTAAATGTGTACACAATTTAACTTCCAATGTTTCCATTCACTCACAAAATTTAATTCAACGCATATATACGTTCCCGTAATGAACTCGAGGTTGAACTCTGTATTCCTAAGTTACATTCAATGCAATAGAGTTGCTGTTTGCGCTGCACAAAATGCAGCAGGATAATTGTTAGGCAATCCACGCGCACGCATTCAGATGCCAATTGCACAGTGCACATGTGCGCATTTATCGCAAATTTATGAAAATTTAAATGATTAACTCTGTTTTATTACATAAGTAATTTGTAAAATGTTCATTATAGTCCGCTCACTTAACCTAACTTTATTTACGATGGAATCGGCCGTTTAACAGCATAACTTAGCATAATTATGATTGGCAAAGCAGCAGCCCCGATGTAGAGTCTTCAGACCACACCCCTGTCCATATTGAATTATTTTGCAATTTTATTCGTAAACGTTTAACTTAAACTACACATAATGTGATAATTGCACCTCGATAAGAACGCGATGCTTTCAACTACGAGTACGTACACCCAATAGGTGCGTACATTTTAGACCACAATTTTTAGCATTTTGCATGTGAAGTTTCTTGAAATGGCGTTGTGGCACAAAAATTAATATTATGATAATTACTTTGTTATAAGATCCTTAATTTTATCTGTCATCTCCATTAATGATGTTGTATACTTTATGGGCATTTCCAATCTAAAGTGGCCAAATTTAACCGGTTTTTATTTTCACTGTACTAATATACAATTCATTCCAATCTTCCATTCTCAGCGTTGCCATATTGATTCTTAGTGCCTACACGTGGAATCTGTTATGGGCATCATCCAAAAACGAGTCTTGCCTGTTGGTGTATCAGATCCGCTGCACAATAATATACGAGAATTATGTTAAGGTGTGTCAGAACCTAAATTTAGACAATATGCTACAAACAAAAGGTCGTTGGGGGCATCTGGCGAATATTGTTTTGGCAATCTAATTTTGTGCTCTTGTGTCAAACACACAGGTTCAGTTCATAAAACTGCCTCGTGCATTATTCATTTAATTGCTACCAAAATGAAGCAAGCAATATTCTTTTGTTGCCAGTGTAGAAAATTTAATTTATAGACGGGCACCATATCTTAATCCCTCACAATAGTAGTGTATCGCGACTACACGTTTTAACCATAGATGTTGTCAATTTTATTGGTGCCATTATCGCGAGACCACCTTTTACTTCTGGTGACATTTTCCATTTGTTTTTTTACGACACTTGATTGAAAGTAGCTTTTTATGGCTCATTTCTTTTTTCTTCGATCATATAAAGTGTTGACTCAGCGTTTTTTTATGGTGACCCAAACATATGCGATTAATTTTTTATTCATTTTTACTTTTTTATGCACCGTATATTTCAGAGATTATAAATTTTTTATTTTAATTCAGGATTTTTCATTTAATCCACTCATATTATCCAAAAATTGCTGTTAATTCTGGCATGTCGCAAATAACAAAAATATTATTTATTTTTATTGGTTAAAACATTCTTCAATTTGTTAAAAAAAAATTAAGAAATGTGCATTCAATATTTCCGATTACAATATACAAACTTTATTTGGGGCACCATTGGGTGACAACCATTTATCCAACACTTTTTTTTAAGAAGAGATCAAAAAATAAATATAATTTAAATTGTAATGCTGTTAAGTAGTTTTGCATTAAGTTTCACATTTTATAAAAAAAAAATAATCCAAAAACGATTACACAATTGAAAATGAATTCAATATCGTCCAAACCACGACCTTTACAGTTTTTCCAATTGGCTGCGGTTTAACCGTATCAAGACTTAAGCGTGCATTCTTTTCACTTAAACACTCTCTGATGTTGAAAGTAAAAGCTGAGATATTGTTCTCATTTTCACTATGTTAAGTTGTTTGAATGCTAATCGCATTAATTGGCCGAAAATATGGAAAACAATGATAATAATTAATCACGTGCGCCGCGCTGTAATTCCAATTAGGCTGTGTGAGTTAATCGCCTGCACAAGTGTACAATGTACATAAAGCTGTCTTTAAATGAGCTCTCATATAAAATGCCCCATGGAAACGTAGCGATGCGTGTAATCAGTCGACAAAGGCGAATAATGTGCCCATATAGTTAGTACATTGGCGCTGGCTTGGAACGAAAACACAAAATCTCATTAAGCATACCACAAATCTCACCTCAAGCATCAAGATCAACCATAGTCCATATTATACCAACATAGCTTGGATCTGACGTGTCGCTCTGCACAAAGCCAAAGAATGCTGGCATAATATGAAGTTGGCGCGCGACTATACGTACCAAGCTGTAAAGCTGATCACAAATTCAATGCCTACTCACTTGAATCCGTGCGGTGATCGCGCGCTCCACAATTACCGTTACACATTATATTGACGCGATCTCATAAAGATCATAAGCTCAGATTGTTTTTGTGCACAGGCATTTCAGTTAAATGGAATTCTGTATATTCTTAAGCCGGAGTGCAAAAGCTATTTCATGGAAAATGGTTGTTTCTAAAACAATTTTGCGTTGTTAGAGGTTATTCGTCTTTTTCTGCGATACATTTTGTTTTGTTCTCCGTCTGTGGAATGAACGGAATGTTGCCAAGTAAATGCATTAACATGCCTGATAAAAATTTTGGGAAGCAAAATTCATAAATAAGACTCCGTATAAGCTGGGTGTGAGTGAACATGACTTCTACAATGTGTTTCGATCATAAAATGCAAACATGATTATCAATCACGTACACACCCAGAGAATTGTTTTTATATCACATTTTTCGTTTTTGCAAAATTGGCACATAAATACTCGCAATAATAATATGCACGCGAATGTGGCAAAGAGTTCGTGTCACGTGCAGAATTGCAGATAAAAGTAATTTTGTATTTGAGAACATTTACAATGCGACGAAAAACGTACATCATCGCCTTTTTAAATGACATTTGAAACAGTTTGATTATCGAAAATAGGCCACCAATACAACTACTAGTAAAATAAAAACAGCGTCAGGTGGTCTAACAGTATCCCCGAAACATCAATCTTACTTAAACATGATACACATAAGTAACACAACTATATGTAGATTAGTTTAAATAACATATTCTATGTACCTTAAAATTATCAGCGCATATGACTGAAAACAAAGTAAAATCAAAACAACAAACGGCTCAGTTTACAAATGACCACTCTGCAAAAATGGGCCCGAGCCACAAAGTGTGTTCATTCAGACATGTGTCTTGAGGCGATTGCAAATAATCTGAGTTCTAGTTATAAGTCATGTAACTCAAGGCTAAACGGCTAGTCCCAAGCTCGTTTCTAGATTAACGTACATGATTTTGGGATCAAGACTCGGCCAAGGTTTGTTCCTTGTGGCATGTTCTTTCTCTCCGCAACAACATAAAAATAAATTATACTCGTACAAAGCGTTCAATTCTATTCATTTGTAATGAATTCTTGTTTATTGGAGTAATTGATTGTGAAAGGTGGACCACGATCTCATTTCAATAATTCATGACTTTCAGTATGTTATTTCTTGTTAAATTAGTATCAATTTATTTGATTACACCGTTTTTGCAGACGAATAAAATAAATAAACTCTATTTCGAATTAAAATAGAATGTAAATAAAATTGCCGGCGGTGGGATTTATTCAAGTTGACTTATTTCTGTATAAAAAAAAGAAGTTTAGTTTAGATTGTATTTTTAAAGTATGGATGAGGAACATTTTGCAGCAATATTTGTTAAATTTTTTCCTGCTAAAATTGCATTTTCAATTATTCGCATATTGAATGTGGAGTGTTTCCCCGATCTTGATACTTTTACTCCAAACACACTCAAAGTAAACAACAATATTTTCGCACCTTTTAACAATGGCAAAAACGCTTGAATTAAATCAACTTTACGTAACACTAAATTACAGTGGCAACATTTGTTTAAGAACGCGAAGAACCAACTTAAGTGTTTACTAAAAACATCTCGACTCAGTAAATATGCTACCAAATTATTGTGTAACTTTTTGGAAGCATAAATATGTTTATTTAGAGCATTGATATTATTATGCTAAAATGAAGTTGCACATCATCATATTATTTGTTAATTCATTTCAATACACATTTCAATTTTCCTTTCTTCTGCTACACATATTCGTTTCTTTATTTATTTATTTATTTACGTTGATCACGGTAATGACCTAAAAACTTGAATAGAAAAAAATTAAATACGTGCATTACAACACGTACAATTGCGTTCACATTAGAAGGAATGAATTACCGAACGTCATGTGCTTCAAAGATTATATGAAATTGTATAATTTATTTGCCAAAGTCAGACACCTGCTCGAGATTGTTGCCACAACGCCGGACTGAGACGCAGCATTTAAATACAACGCTTTATTGTAACTACGAACACGATCGTTTCCCGCGCACTCAACACATGCGCCACATGCAATTATCAATTACACTGTTAACGACTGCAAATTAAATTCCACATCAAATGTGTAACAACATTTGGAAACTCTTGGGATGGCGTAATAAATGCGGTTGTTGTTGTGTCAGGAATTTATTTGCAATTGAGAATGATCTGTTTATGAAAACAAACTAAACAATAATAACAATAGCAATGAAATTGACTATAGTAATCGTTGTACAAAGGAGGCAAGCGCACCGCGCGAGTGATGCAAGTGCGGCCTTTTTGACAAGGTGTTGCTTTTGCTCGATGGAAAAAATTAAGGAATGGTTTTATGCCCAGTTGAACAACAACAAAATTGCAGCAATTTTAAAATTTAATAATAATAATAAATAAACATTAAGTGATTAAGCAAGTCAAATATTTTCATTCGTGTGAAAAGAATTCCGATGGTGTCTGCGCGCGACGACTGATGATGGCCTTTGTGTGTGTTTCTGTGTCAGCTATGCGCGCGGATGGTGAAATTGATTGCGCTGAAAAATTGATTGGATTTTTTCGTTTTCACGCTTTTTTTTCGGCATACCGTGGCGGTGTCCGACAGACTTTGCTTAATGAGAATTTAATTCGTTTGGGTGGAAAGTACACGTTTGGGTGCGCGCATTTCTAATTAGTTGTAAGTGGTGCCAGTGCGTTTTCATTTAACACCTTCTGGAATGTGTTTTAAAAATTAGATGGGCGTTACAACAATAACAATTCATTTGCACGACTTACAAGTTACAACAATTGTTATGCTAAAGTTACGTTGGCTGAAAATATTGAGGAAAGTCGCGCATTGTAAGTCGTTTCATCACATTTTGTTATTATAATTGTTTAATAATTATTATTGTACGGAGCAAAATAAAATTTATTTTGCTATTAACAGAAAGAGAAACATACCTTTTGAATTAGCTTCAAATATTGAATCATTTCACACAAATCAATTTCAAATCATCAGGTTGTCCGTATAAATCAATCTATGTGGTGCAAAAGTATTTCGAATTCATAAAATTGAGTCAAACGTCGAACATGCATCACATGGAAATGGCTCGCGAATTAGGAAAGCGTCAAAAGGAGCTCGAACACCAACTGGATGCGGGAAAAGAGATTAAAATAAATTAAACGCGTGTGTAAAAGTTTGCTACAAATCACAAACCCACGACCTAGCACGCTCTAAACATAGACTGACGAGGAGAGCACACAACAGATCTGAAGACTTAAATCAGCCATTGCATACAAGATATACGAGTATAGTGAAAACTCTTGAGACCATACTCCAGCTAACTACATAATATGCAAACACAGTACACAGTCTCCGCGATAGCCCGTGGCCATATATTTACTGTGTGGATGATATGCAATGAAAACTGCAGCAAGTGCGCTCGCCTTATGCGAGAGCATGGTACTCAACGTGTAACTGGAAACTATCAATGGATGCATATTATTTCCTGTAGTTGTTGCATTTTAATATTATTAAACAATCTGGTTAAAGTGCTTTTTAATTTTTCACCAAGTATATCTGATTGCATGTGCCTGGTTGCTTCGTGTGGGGTGCGAAATTGGATTTAATCGTTTCAAGCTCTTTCGATGCCAGTCGACACTCGACAGTAAGCTGAAATGCACATTATACTTTACGTCTTTAAATTCACTTTATTTCAATACATGAAATGCACTTACATTTTCATAATGGTGGGACAACAAGTGATTGAATTGAAATTGCGTTTCCATTGGGACGAAACTTTCTTGTTCCACATAAAAAATGCTTAACCCTAATTTATGCCATTTCCAATTCCAAATTATTTATATCCCATAATTATGTCGATGCCACTGAGCTTAATCACCTGCTGAGCATTGATTCAACCCATAAGGAGATACCCCGAAAATCCGACATAAAAATTAATTTGTTGTAAATTCAAACAGGTAAAGCATCGTCACGGAATATTTATGTGTATAGGGTCGATTTAACGATATAGAAAACAACGAATAAAAAGTGTACACCGCAGCATTATCCTTGCGGGCTTTAACTTGCTTCATCCTCACTGCAGTCTGCACAGATGTTGCGCTGCCTTTCTCTATATAAGTAACAAGATCAGCTAATGTTGAACGCAATCCAATATTAAAAAATGATATGATATCGGTTTATGATGTGAAATAATACGTACCTGGGATACCTACATGCTGTCCGAACACAGGAAACTATACATTTTGTACAACATCTTGAATGAAAACATATTATGCCTGCGATTATAAGTTTTCTCTTCATTCTTTGATTTAAATGTGGAAACAGTAGGGTTTCCCATACACATGTTGTGTTCTCCTCGAAATCTCGCCATCTCGGCAGAGCAATTGTTGTGAAGGAATACACAAAAAGGAGGTGGGTTGTTGTCAATAAATTAAAAGTAGCACATCGAGTAAGGTACAAGCCCATTTTGAAAATATCTTAACGTGGCGGCACATTTTTTCCGTTTTCTGAGGCTGTTCGAGGAATGTTTTCAAACATTGATTTGCTGATAAATTTTAACGTACGGTGATAGACATTCTAAGCATTTCGTTTGTTGTATTGTTGTCGCAAAGTAAAGTGAATTCTTTGGCCAAATAATTGAACTAAAAAATAGATTAACGAAATTTTCAATGTCAACCAAATGTTTTCCATATTGAAGCATTCCAATTCGGATTTTTGTTTGTTTTTATTTAATATTTAAATTGGCTCCATTAAGAACTTTATTGGCGTTCTCAAACGTTTCGCATGAAATTTCTTATTATAAAAATGCACATCTTAAAGAGCAAGCCAACGAATTAGCCTGTACTTACCTCAACCACACCTCTAATCGTGCATTCAAATGCAAAAAATAGCAGAACAAAAGCACACAAGATAACGCAAGAGATCGTTAGATTTGATCCTCCCAGCGATTGGCATCGATCAAAATAGTTCATAATCGTGTTGCTCTCATTTAGCATGAAGACACTTCCATCAGCTCGTTCTTATGGCATCAGGCCCTCAATAATAAATAACCGCACAGAATATATCGATGAAAATGCCGGAAAAGAAACCAATGCCATATAATACTTGAAGTATCAAATGATACTCATGCGGCCACATATATTTGTAAATAAATAACTAGCAGCATATTGAAATGGGTAAATAAACGTGCATCGAGGCAGTGCGAACCGTTAGATATGCAGGTAATCGATTGGTAATGCAGCATTTAAACGAAAATGAAATGGTTTGTGGATTGCAACTAAATTGATCATCGCTCTAGCCATCCAGATTATTGATTGGCACGCTGCACTGTTGGAGGAGACTGAAGTAAATCTTCTCTTAGAATCTGGTGCATCACAATACTTTGTATGGACAAGCATGCACGCAGGAAGCCACAGAGTGTGTGCAAATTGATTGAGAACATTCAGTAAGGTGTGATTATCTAAGAGCTAAATCGCGAGAAACGGCCGCTTCGGACACACTTCAATTGGTAAGACAATACAAAATTTGATCTATCATTTTATACGCCACAATCTGGATGAGACCGGCGCGGCGCATAATAGCCTGCCCAAAGGGAAACATCGGTCCTCTCTGTATGTAACTAGGTATAAATGAGCATTGATTGATGGTGAGATGATGGCCTAATCACAATGTTGCATAAGTGCTCCCTATCCCCATCCCATCTAAATTATATTTGAAGGGGCACTCTACAGCCAATTTTCTCATTTGATTTCTTCTGGAATCAGATTTCAAATACCTATATTCTCAGCTGCATTCTGCATTTTCTTGTAATACACTAGGAATTATAATTCAGATGGCAAATGCCGTGCAATTACATGGGGTAATTACAATCAATTTTTTTACCCCAACCTTTAATGCATCAGGTGGAAATCATTAAAGAGCCATTATTTGTGCAGAGCTTCCTAGTATGGCAGCGTACACCGTACAGTGTATACTCCAAGGAATGCCCACATGAATGCTGATTAGGGATTTGTTATGCAGTTCACGGAATTATTATGGAATTGATTGCAAATGCATTTGAATGTGCAACGCTTTGTTGAGCTTAGATTCAACACCGATATAAAGACTCACGATGATTAAGAATGATTGATACATAGAATTAAATTTGTAAAGAACTTATTTTTGAAAAAAAGTACACGTACTTGAAGCCGTTTGGTTTAGAAGAATGAAGAAAAAATGGTCTTGAAAGACACAAAATATTTTTTCTCCCTACATCTCACAAGTGAATTCGCAAACAAATCATTTAGAAAATCACTTATTTAACAAGGCCAAAACGTTATTCAAGAATATTCCCTCCTCCTGTTAAGCGTTCGTGAGTGCATTCAAATAGGATGAGGCGCAACTCGTTAACAATTTTACTCACTAAAAATATAATTCAATATACCTTGTATAACAGTACCAACACGGTAATGCATTTCGATCAGAATTATGTGCGATTCTAAAGTGCACATTAGCTGAAGTTGCCCCCAGCTCAGTTCTATATGCCTTTCACACATTGTACCTACGTCCTGCATACTTCTAACTATATACAAGTACCACGAATTAGATGCAGTGAAAACGCAAAATGTGCGCGCGCACGCCTTTTCATGCAACACGTTCGCGTAACTGCATTACAATGCACATGACGTGCACAATACACACTGCAAGTGCATGTGTATGTTTACGTGCGCGGCTTGTCCGAGAGATTGCAACACAATTGGGTGATTACAATATTGCCGAGTGTACAATATATTGACCACTACATAAAGACAATTTAGCACTTACCATTTTCGCGTGTTTTCGCTGTGTTATCAGTTTCATCGTCGTAACATCAAAAGGTGGTATGTGTGAAAGAGCTGGCAAAATGGAACAAAAATGCCCGATCAATGCTTGGGTATGAACTGGCAAGAAGAGTTCAATCGCACACTCCAAGATGAATGATGATAACTGGGCGCTTCGATGTTTTGTTTGTTGAATGCTGCTGAACCGAGTTCGTCCACTTGTTGTACAACGATCTTGAAAGACCGATTTGAAGCTATTCTAAAAGTTATGTATAAAGCTGAGCAAGGTTTGCGTGTGACCAATGCACACACAGCGACCGCAAATCTCTAATCAAAATCATGCATGGGCAAACATATACGTATATGATTGACTATCAAATCGAACCGATCATCTTCCTGGTTCAATGGAACGAACAGCGTTTGATCGATAACAACACATGAAATTTTTTCACTTTTTTTTATCAATTATTTTGTTGTTTTTTTTTTAACTTATTCCACTAAGTGAGCCTGTAATATGAACACTTTTCACGTTTCAGCAATTTTTCACTTTCAATCCTCTAAATGTTGTTCAGTTTCGGATGAGATGCTCTGAAATAGAGAAGAAAACATAAGAATAATAAGTTAAAACATAATATGTATTACCTCACATTAACTTGTACATAATAATACTTTGAATTAAGATTGCAATCGTTTACACACGTCTTTAAGTAGCGTGTCTACTTGTCATGGCAATTAGTGAATGGGCTTAACGCGATTTTAAGTTGGCGGCAAACTATAATAATACATTTTATTACATATATTGGAGTATGACACTCACAATGAAGGTGGATGGAAAGTGAAGGTGAATTATTCTGCATAAGACTTGAGTATTGTTTAAATACACAACGAAAAACGGCGTCCGTTTGTCGGCAAGTACTCAACTGCCTTCATTGTGCAATACATTTAAACTCATTACGTAGAAAAAATAGGTTATTGAAACAGTAAACACACTGCCCTGCTCTTGCAGACGTGTTCAATTCACAAAGCAAATAAATGAAGTGCATGAAATTAGTCATGTGTTAATAAATAATAAATTACTTATTTGAGATTCTGAAGTCAATTAACCTCACTTAGAGTCACGTATAGCTTTGTAAGTGAATTAAATTGATGACAATCGCAATGCTTTTTTATACGCGATGTCAAATGCTACGCACTCACAACTCACTAGTCACTACTCGCATGCACACACTGGCATGTAATTAAATTAAACTAACGCGACAGCATAAACTCTGGCGACGAAAGTGTATAGGTATACGAGGTATACTCACACAATCATTTTAATCGCTTGATAGCCCTTATTTGAACTTAATTACCATAAACACTTGGTGGCTTTTGTTTGTCTGCCATTAAGGTTACTGACATGCGAAGATTTTAGATAACAGCAACTAAAAAATTGAAGAAATCGAGTCTTCCTAATTAAAACATTTTCCAATCGGACAAAATGGACACAACCTAACGAAACGGGTCACAAATTACCGAAGAAGGGTCACAAAAAAGGAGTAATTTTGAACATATTATGAAAGAAACTAATAACAAAAGAACATTTTACACACTCACAACCAATCAAAATAATTTTATATAGTATATGTCTTGGGATGCGACCCAACTTTTATACTTTTTTCTACTTCACTTAGGTTCAACCTTCTTGACTGACGCGACTTTTAGAGTTTCCGCGCCTGTTTTTTTAACCAGAAGCTAAAAATTAGATTATACACTGTACAGTATATAAGAATTTGTTGTTGTTCACTGTTCGTGTAACAAAAGAAGCTATACTAAGATGCGGCTGAACTGAAAAAAGAAAAATCAAAAGAATGAGAGGACTGAGGAATATTTTTGGTGTCTTCTTTTAAGATATTCGATTTTCTCTTGAGACAAGATACATTTTAAAGAAATACTCAATATTCCTGCGGTTACGAGACCAACAACATTCAAAATTGGTATAGATTTTCAAATTTTTCAGATTTTTGTTTCGTATTGGAGCAGTATGGAGTAATCAAAGTTAAATTTCGAAAAGTAATAAAAATTCTGGTCATCCAGAAACCTATTTTGGCACTCCTTGAGCGGAAAAAAACGTGCACTTTTTATTTCGGCCACAGGTATTTCGCCCACAGGCCATAGAAAAGCCATACAGATAAAAATTGAGCTCAAAAATCTTAAAATGACTCATTATTTATTGAAATGTGATGGCAAAGTTTGATGAACCTCAACAATGGTGTGTGTGACTAAATAGTTTGTCAACTCACCAAAACAAGGGTCAATATCTAGAGAAAAAAAACAGAAAGAAAACGAGTTCCACATATTCTTATCTTCCCATGAATCAGTTCATCGAAGTAACATTGATCAAACTAATATGATAATTCTGTTGGACATTGTCAACTGTAACGGTTCATGAATCAATGTACAACACGCACCAAACTAAAAATGCGTGGCTGCTGTTATATCACCCAATGCGATTATTGTCGTTCATAAATGTGTGACCATTTGTGAGCCTATTCTGAAATATTACATATAAAATTTTTGCCATTGTTCCAGCTTCCACCACATTTTAACGATGCACATTACACACTCAACAAATCCGCACTCAACCCAACCGACACAATCACAGCCAAAACAGTGGGCGGCTGTCAACTTGATCAAACACCACTCATTGTTTAATGTCACCTATAATGTTTGTCTTGATTGAGTCTGCGTAGTCTGTGTAGTGCCCGGGGAGAGAGAACCCATTCATAATGCCGCGCCGCGCGCACATGCAAAAGCGAAACGCTCGCCGTGTAGTCTGTCTGCCACCACCTCGCCCATACATTCACTACACGAGGTATACAGGTCTTCGTGGGAACATCGAAAGTGATCCAATGAGGTGAACGAGAAGCAGTATAGTTAGTAATATGTGTATGGGTACTTGTACAATTAAGTAAGCAAAACATGGAATAATTACAAAAGGCGCGAGAGATGCAAACCAAACAAAGCGATGGCTGACCACGGGTCCAGTGGACAAACAACATAAAACATTAAAAAATACACACTGGTTGCACACCCAATTAGCATAAATCGTTCATGCGCGCAGGTGCTTCACGACTCACGTGCATATACAATCATAATGTTATATATGTGCAACATTCCTCCCGGTGCAGTGGTTATCGACAAATTTTTTGTTTGAATTCATGATAATATATTGATATTATTGAAATAGAAGTGCAAATGGAAGAGTTGCAATGAAATTGCATTTGACTGGTCCACCAATACTGAATGCTGAATGCACCTTCAGTCCGCTTGTACGAACGGACTAAACACAATGGACTGCCACACGCAAAGAGAGAAAAGAAGATGCTGCGGAATTCCTAAAGATGATGAATGTGGCGAAGATAAGATGAGTTGGCAAGCGCACATAAGGGAATAATATGATAAACTATAAAGCGGAAGAATGTACCGCGCCGCACGCTTGAAGTCAGAAGCGTTGTAAGGGAATTAAAGGCTATGAGGGCTTACAAATTAGATGTTGCGAACGGAATTCCATTATGCGAACCGACAAATTGAATCAGCAAATAGTCGGATTTTGATTAGGATGTAAAAGCGTGTGTTACTGCAGCAAACAAAAGCAACAAATGCAACCTAATGCAGTACAATACAATTAGTTTTAACGAAGGAATTCTTTTTACATTCGATGCATCTTTTGAATGAAAAAAGGATGGGCAAGTAAATTAAAGTTTATTTTTATTTTTTGAGAGTTAATTATGTTATAAGATTGCCATTTTTTCATTTAGTCCAGGTGTTGCAGAAATAAGTGTGTGTCAGAATACTATTTTGTAATTTAATTGTCAATAAAATAAATTTCACTGCACTTTTCTTATAATATTAAATTTTTAATTTATGTAATAAAATTTATAGACATTTACTCAAAAAAGATGAAAGCTAACGCCCACAAAGAAGTTTATAATCAAGTACTTGACTAATTGACATCGAGATGCCTCCAGGAATACAGTATTTCTAATGCACACAAATAATCGAATCACAATTTGAAATCAATTTACAATTAATATGATTGCAATACCTCTATGCGAAAACGTTGAGTCGCATTCGCTGCACACAGCAGAGGTCAATACATCAAGACAGTAAAGTCAATTGCCCACGCACTTTCATGCCATGCCAGCCCAACAACTGCAACGTGCCTCGCAGACACATGGCAAAAGCCGCTCATTTGGATGCACCTCAAAACGTTCAGTCGAATTAGTATGCATATCATTTGCCTCGCATGCTGTTATTGTTTCGTTGGTTTCTTTGTGCAGTGTATTTCTTTTTACACATTTTCCTTCCCCATTTGGGCAGATCACTCACAAAGCGCATTTTCCTACAGGTTCTCACATTTATTCATGAAACAATCAAAATTCAATTTTATAAGAAATGTTTACAACAGAAAAAAAGCAACAAAGTTTTTATTTAATAAAAATGGTTGAACAAAACAACATAGATGTAAATGAAGCGTATATGGGGGAAGGAACGTGTACTGAAGAGACCCACAACGCATGCGGGAGAAGGCGTCTTGAACGCGACGCGGCGTTGTAATTCACCCTGGCTTTTGTGCGAGCTGTCTTATGGCATCGACACGGACACGCAACCTTCAGAAAAGAAATATAATAACAATAATGAATGTTCAGACGGTGGATATGTAATAAATTGTGAAAAGGAATCGAATATATCGTTGTCGTCATTGCGCGGACGAATTTTAATACCTTTTCCAGAAAAATCTCAGCTCCTTTACATGCCTCATCACATATTATTGTGTATGAGCCTATGCCCTATGGTTATCTGAAATTTGTATATCTTTTGGCTTTGTAGGGTGCTGCTACGGCTGATGATTTCATTGACGGTCGGACGTCTTATTAGTTTGAACACCAACAGCCAAATGATGATGACTTAATTCTCTTTAGTTAGTGGTTACTGGCGACTTGGTGGTTTTTTATTGAATGTAAATACGCACGGTGACAGATGAATAAAGGTGAATTGTGTTCGTTTTGATGACTACACAAATATGGTCATTAAATGAGAATTATAGAAACCTGACGACAATTTGATTAAAGAGTAGAGGCTTCACCGCATAACATTTACTGACTATTTGAATAAAGGAATTTGAATGAATTAAATTAAAAGTTCATGGGAATGAATCATGTGATGAAATTTTACATAATTGGAGAGAAAAATATGATGTTATGACCTCCTCTCTCAGTTCTGTAAAGTTTCAACCGCCCTGTACAATTTTCTTAATCTATTTCCCAGTCAGCTTCGAAAAAAAACACAGTCATTCCAATACTGCAATTTGCATTAAACGAAAATGTTCCATCCAAGGACCACACGCAATTGCAATGTGTGTATTGGCGAATATGTGCGAATTAAGCAACAAATCACCACGCAACGACTGCGATGAGCAAACTGGAGAAGGAGGACGCGCATTGCCTTCAATGTTTCGTATATTTGTTTCCACGCTTGCTTGCAATGTGTGTACCTTAATCAACGGTTAATAATCCTTCTTCGTACTTATCCTCTTCTTTATTATGATTGTTATTAGCTTGCGCACATTTTTTTTTTTTCATTTTTTTTACTTTTCCCCATTTTCATATTCGTCCGTTTGATTGTTACATACAATTTATAAAGTTATTTCTGGTTTTGAAGTCAGTAGATTAAAATTTATTATCGCGCACCGACACCGGCCACACCACCATGTTGCCATTTACGAGTACGTGCGCTAAAATGTATGCAAAAAGAGAAATGGCGAAAAAACATGTGCGATTTTAATATTCATTTAAAAGTGTAGGATCAGCGCAAAAGACGTGCACAAAAGGTAACCGGCTTTTTGCTATTTTGCCTATTTCGTAAAAGTGACGTCTACACGCAGTTTTAGGGCGTTTTTAATTGGCGGTGCGACCGCTTCATGTTGAATTCCGAATTGTTTCCAACTCTACTTGCATAGGCTATCCGCTACACAGCAAATTGAATATGGTAATTTTACTGCATTCGGAATATTGTCGATGTGCCGGTTATAGTTAACAGATAAATGGCATATGTAATAAGGTTACGTGAAATTGAATTATTGTTATGCATATAGAAGGATGTGGGCAATTGCGGGAATATTTTTAAATACACAGAGAAATCTATGTGTGCATTGCATTTTCTAAATGGAGTTGGAAATGTTTTCTTATGGGAGGTAATTGAACGTCAGTTGTTCGATTGCTATCATTAAATATACTGAAATAGTAGGTAATAACAATTAAAAAACTGTAAATTGTTTGATTAAATTTCTAAGGTTGACTACTTCTTAAAAGGATTAAATAAAGTATTAAAATTTATTTTGTCTCATAAAGAAACATTCAAAATATGCTTTCTTTTACCTTTATCCTCTTTGAACCTTCAAGCCTAGAAATATAAAAAAAACACCTGTTGTACTTTTTTGTTATAAATTTATCTTTTGGATCCCATCTTCTGATCTCGTTTGGACTCTGTGCAAAAGATTCGCACTTATTTCTCGCTTAAAAACGCGGATCCACAATCAACACAATTCGTTATGTCAGGCATTGTTATTTTTTGATTATTATTACAAAATAAAAAGTGGCGAAACCATTTTTGGGGATAAAAACACGGCGCACATAATTTCCACGAAATGCGTGACATTTTTTTAATAAATAACAGGTACACACAGCATTCGGTTGGCACCGGCAAATGACTATATAATACAGATGCTCATGAACCTATATACAACTTGTATCATTTCCGTCTCCATTCCAACCGGCATACCTTTGCCTGATTCCACAGAAGAGACTCTTGAGACCTAACTCGCTGTGGAGTGTACTGAGTGTATAAACCCGAGACTCGAGAGCAGCATTTACTTCAGTTTGTTGCTTTTAATTCACCTGAGGAGGAACATCTTAAAGAAGAATGTGTATAAATGTAATGAGCTCATGATTCAAGAAAACACACACACAGAATCTTACAGATCGTGACTCAACATTTGATGTTTTTTTTCACTCCCTGCAGACTCTTTTTTCTAGAACTATTTCAGATGATTTTTTTCCCCCTTTTTAAACTCCATTTGGGTATAAAGGCGAGAAGTTGTATGGAATGGCGATGGAAGCGGGTACATGCTACAACTCTGGCATAACTATGGTACTGCTGCTATGAATATTAATTAAATGCGCCGCTCAATTAAACAAAAACTTATGCCGCAGATAAAATGCGAACCACATTTGTGAATTGACCGAATTTGTTTTTTTGTTTTTTAACTATTTTGTCGGAACTTCACTTCTGTCAAGCAGCATTTCATTATTTATCCACATTTGTACTGACAATTTTGACGTTTTTATTACACACCATTCAGCTTTTGTGCAATTATTTGAAGGCTGAGCACAATTTCAACAGATCAAATTCTTAACTTTTTACTGTTCTATAAAATAAGTTTGCGGCAAAAAATCTTACATGGAAATATAAAAGAATTGTGTCAGAAAATGTATTCCTATTGAAGTCTTTAGCAGAATTGATTTTAATCCATCAAGCTAATATATTATAATTTCGAATTGTTCACTTATGGAATAAGGATGTAATTAAATGCATCAACAGATTTACGACTAAAATACTGCGAACGGAAATTTTCTTGTGCATAAAAGAATGGCTTTTATGTGCAACAAATTTTCGCATTACAACAACTCATAAAAAGTAAATAAATTGAATTTTAGTATTCTTCAATGTGTACTTTGTGCAACTATGTGCAATATACAGTAATACGTAACTAAATAGAAATCCTACCATATTTACAACATTGTCTAAAAGCCTGCATACGACCACTAAGTTCAAAAATGTGCACGCTCGCTAACCAGGCAGAATCTGCATCTTCTTTCTTGATTAAATTCCCCGTTTTGCATTTCGACATCACATCAGGGAGTGGCGCTATTCAAGCACGGCCAAACAGTTCTCTTTGCTATTTTGTATATCTGCAAGACTTTTCAGCAAAATGTTCACATCGAAACAAGTGGAATTTGTGGTCGCTGCAGAGGGCACACAAGTCCACACGTCGCGGTCGCGTCATAGGTACAACCAGACGCATACGAGTAAATGTTCATGTGTCAAAATGGCCGCACTTCCTCAATCTGACTGATGGCTTTAATTGCTCACAGATGAGTGTAATTAACTTGTCGAATTGGTAAAAATAGGAAAGGAAATTTGAAAATTCCATTTATTTGAAAGTTTTGTTGTGATCTTTGCACTTTCTGTACGTAAGATGGCAAATTAAACACGCATGACGCCATGTAAGAGTACACGGACAAATGAAGAAATGCCCACATGTAGAAAATGGGATGAACTTTTTGGTTGCGAATGGTATTGCGTTGACTATTGATTGCTTTAAATGCATTAGCGCGAATTTAATGGACGAATGCAAAAAATGCAGAGTTGTCTGAAATAAACGTTAAACGTTTGGAAAAAAATTGCATAAAATAAATGTGAGATTAATTTTAATTTTATTTTGCAATCTGAAAGCTTTTCTAATTTCACTAATTTTAATACAATATGAATTAATAAAAATGATAAAGGCTTCACTTGCGAGAGTTTGTCTTCATTAGCCATCATCATTTTCATTAAGTTTTTCAAATGCAACCCAATTTTCTCACATTCAAAATGCGTTAAACAGAAACAATACACACAAAAGATGAACATAATTTCGGATGGACGAATTATGTAAGAGCGTTTCCACCATTCACAACAGCCTAATAAAATTCACTGGCTGTCCATTTCGATATAATCTTGAAGTGGAGTATAGTAGAAGATGAATGTAACATAAAAAAATATCATCCATCCACTTTTGGACGCATTTTGACGAGTTTGTGTTTGAGCTTGAGACTTTGCTTTCATGTGTGAGCTGTTGCTTCATTTGGGTCGTCTCTCGCGGGAACAAGTCCGCCGTCGAGCTGCCATATCCACCATTATATCTCATATATAGGCTGCATACATACAGGGCGGCCTGCGACTTTGCGTTACAAGAATACACAGTGCTACGCCACATACAAAACGTCAAGTGGCTAATTGAGATATCGAGTCGGCAAAAATGAAACAATAACAAATTTCCATTTCTTTTCTTGTGTTATGCTTTGAATATTAATTTCTATGTCATGCAGCTTTTTTTTCCCCTCCCATGCGTTCACTACTCACAGTCAACTCCATTAAAACCTATCTGCAGTGTGTTATGCGTGTTTATCCTGCGAGCAAGTGGAAATCGCCGCGGGCTAATTACATGAGTGGATATTTGTAGCGTAAAGCATCTGACATGATAATTTATTGATTGGCAATAGATCTTTTTTTTTAGACCGTCAAGTATTTCGCCATCCAACGCCGTTTTTTGGTTAATGCATAATAAATGGATTTTAAAGCCATTTAAGTGCAGCGTTTTTTTATGAAGGTAATTTTTGTGTCTTAAAATTTAGAAAATGTGACAAAGCGAAAAGTTAGAAATTCCACTTAGGAGTTTGGAAACAAATATCCAATGCATCACAGAGCGATTGTATCACAAAACTTCTATTTACGTGTTCATTAACCCAAGCATCCACCTGCTGGCCTGCTACTAACAATTTCATGCAGACAAAAATCAATCAACTACAAATGCCAATGTCATAACAACCCAAATAGACATGATGATTCAACGTCTTAATTTTTTTACTCGATATCTATTTCTACCTCCAATGAAATTCTGATTTGTAAAACTGAAAAGAATTCAATGAATTTGTTTCCTCTCATTTTTCTTTCTTTAAAAACTGAAATGAAATAAATTATGTTCTTTGTTAATTTTGCACACATTATGAGAAGGTAATTGTATACTCTTGTCATGTACTCGTATATGTAGTTAAATATTTTTATTGGATAGAAAAACGCTTGGAAGTTAAATATCTTAAATGTTTGTTCATAAATGTAACTGTAATAATTAATAAATGACTTAACGATTTGAGGAATAAACGTCTCAGTGTGTTTTTAAGATTAATGAAATGCAACAGAAAAGAAGCCCACAAAATGTTTATATCAATAAAAAGTTTCATCCTTACTTCCTCTGTCATTAGTCGCAACCGAAACTAATTACCCATTAAATAACTCCCGCAAAAAACCGAAAACAATTTAATTTCGACGAATTTACTGCAGATTAAGAAGCACGGATTAAATATTAAAGCATGCGACGTGAAAGAACCACTTAACCTGAGTTTTATTCAATCTTTTCGAACTTCTTAGAAGTTGTTAACGCGAAATTTATAGAAATCTGGATTAAATTGGCTCACTCATACCTAGCTAATGGGTACAGTTCATATTCAATCACTACACATATAAAGCACACAGCTGCAAATACCAATTAATGTCAAAAACAAAAAATTTGAGACACGAATTTAAAAATGTATAGTAATTACAAATTTGAACAATCGTCTATACCTTAAGCTAAAAGGTGATAATAAGTAGCTAGTCACATCTAGCTCCAAAAGTGCATCACATTAAATCCCTGCAAAGACGCTACCTTCTTAAAAACATTCTCACCAAAACTACACACAACATTTTCAACACAAATAATAAAATAAATAAGTTTTAAGATAATAATAAAAAATTATATTGTGAAAAGAAAATTGTTTAACTTATCGACCAATTTAATTCTCGATTTCGTTGAGAGTTCTATTCTCGCGGGTAAACAAACTTTTTATTGAGAACACTGAAGGTTAACAAACACGTTAAGTATCAACGCGTTGTACTACGGAATTCAACAAAATATACATACTCCGACTCGTATACTCGAATGAGAATGATATGAAGGAAGGTACCTTCCAGTTTAAAGAAGTGTTATGTACGATTTTGTTGTGTTATTGAAGTCAGAACTCAGAACGTTGTTCGAAAAACGTATGAATGTTTGTTTATGTACTCTGAAAACATTTAAGATCAGCGGAAACACACGCGAAATTTAAGTGGTTGGCAAACAAAAATATAAACATAACACGCAAATCGATGAATGGCGAAGGAATCGAGGAGCTGCCTCTTCGAAAACAAAAAAAAAAGTAAAACGAAACGTAAGTTCGTTAAAGAGTTGAACAGGACAGACTTTTGACCAATTTACTCACTTCATGGATTGTTTTTTTTATTCAGCAATTGCCATATTAGTACTTTGAGGCACTTGAATAAAAAACGAGAATTTCTGAGTGATCTCGTTTGAAAGCAAAGGAGAATGTAAGATCTTAATTACGAGATGTTTTAATGCATCTCATTTGCCTTGTAGAGATCTTTATTTCCACTATATTAATAAATAATTCTTAATTTGAGAAGGTGAAACGACAACCAGGTTGAATGAGCATAAAAATCTACAAAAAATTGCACAACTGAAACTACGTGACAATCCAAGGATGTTTGTTTATTCAATTCAAACTAATTCCTAAACAAGCAAAGAGATCTTAATAATAAATAATAACTATTTCACATATAAAATTGTACAACCTCGTGATGTGCTTATTAATTTAATTTCAGCATTACTAAATTTAATGTAATTATCCAAATTGACAACGTCTGCTAATTTAGCAATCCCACCGGGATGACACTGTTTATTTATTTATTTATTTCTAGTTAATTCGTCGCCTTGCTAATACGTGACTTGTCCGCTAGTTTGCGTCTCGTTAAATCAGCGCTAAGAGACGTTTCATGTGTGTATCAAATTTCATTTTCAATTGCAGAAGCGAAATTAAATCTTGGTGATAATAATAAATAATAATAACGAGCGAATATCCCATTTGTTTGCAAGCGGTTGAGTGTTTGTTTTGAAACTTGATTTTCTGCTGTCTGCATGCAGAAACGTTCAAATTTTTTTTACAATTCTCGCTGCACATTTGGCATATTATGCATTCGAATTTCTAATAAGTATCACATTGCTGCTGGTACATACTGCACAGTTTACATGCAACATGATGATGATTGTGGCAACGAGCATTGCGGCCTGTGTACAATTCGCCTTTCGGAGCGTGTGTGTGTACAATAAGAAAACCATGTGGTATTTTTATGCGAGTGTATGACTTGAAGATATTTCTGATTTCTTCAATTCTGAGAATTGATTTCATTTTTTACATGGTTTTATTTTATTTTTTGCACAAATCCTTTGGCTACAGGGGTTAATCATTCAACAGTACTTGTGATGTGAATTGCTGAAAACAAGAATTGAGTTAAACTATGCCGGGGAGTAGCAACCACCATCACAAAGCGAGTGTTTGCACATGGGATAAATGGCCGTTGAAGAGGGAAACTCCAGCCTCCAATGAATGAAAATAAAAATTCTCGTAGGCAGGAGGAGGCACTTTAAATGCGAGTTGAAGTTTGTGCTCCCTCTTGAGTCTATCTGATCAACTTTTTCCATTAAATATGTCTTGAGGACGCGGAGTACACGATGGAACTAAAGTCAGCTGCAATGTGGTAATAAGTTCAATTTATTGATTGCAATCAAATTCTTGAGCTGACTGGATTGTAAAGCTGTGGCTCGATGCCACTTTTAAGCTAACAGTTATAGCGCAGTGACGCGTACAATGTAACATTTAACAATAGACCTAACTGTCGTTTAAATTTGCCATCAAGTAGCATCAAAATTCTTGCACTCTTCAACCTCAGCAACGAGTTGTTAAATCTAGGATTTTTTTCGGAGAGCACATTTTTTACATTGTGTAATTCTTACCATTTTCAATTATTTCATTTATGGGAATAAGGGCTGCCATAAAGAATGCATTTGTAGAGACCAAATATTTTATGTGTTTGTACAACAGCAAGTAATACATAATACAAACAAAAACAAGACGTGCAGCAATAACAACTTCCTTGATCCTACGACCCGTATTTCTTTTATATCCATGCATTTTATTGTGAAGGAATTTTTCATTTGCCATCCACACGTCGTCATTGCATACCTGCGAGAAGTTTGCCTCATGTCACATTTTATGTATGAACAGTGCCCAGTTGACTTTATATTCTACTATTTACTATATACATACTAGTACGTTTGATGTGTGTTTTCTTAAGAAATTGAAAACTACACACGGAAAATGGGCACAAAAAAATGTGACCGCGACATTTATTTATATATGTCGTCATGAGAACATAATTTAAAGACAGTAGCTCTAGTTTATGTGCTGGGTTTTCAGCCTGTTCTGAGTTCTGACTGCATATTGCTGCAGTGAGCTTAATCTATGACCATTCCGTCTACGAAATTGGCTGGCTGACGCGGAATGCAGTCACATTTAACGATAAAACCGAGTTGCTTGAAGTTCATATACCGATTGTTTATGTTTCACATAAATTTTGATTGCAGATGTTGTCACGGCTGATATAGACAGTAATAACTTTACCCTTTTCTAGAACATTAAGATCAGTGCAACTGATTACGATTTTCAATTAGGTACATTTAGATTTTAAATTATGGGAAAATACAATTTCATTTTATTTAATTTTTTTCTAACATTCTTAATGCGTACTCAGTTTTTTTTATGATGATTATTGAGAATTTATGCTTAATCCACCCAATTAAAATTGCAAAACCCCTGCAAATTAAACTGCATTGCATTTCGTAGTTAAACAAGAAAACGGTTGTACAGCAACAAAACGCTGATGGATAAGCGCGCTGCAGATATACAAAATTGCAATTGAGTGATTGCAATTCATTTTCATACACAATTTATAATTTCTTTGTCTGTTCATCGACGGTGTAATTTAAAATTCGAACCGAACATGCAATCGACATGTATACAGCACTTGGAGTCTGGAGAATGAGAAAAAAATGAGTCGAACTATTTGCCGGACCTTTTTATGCCCACCTCGCATTTTGCTCGTATACGCGAGTACACAATTCCGCACTGAATTGCATTCGCTGCTCTGGTTTGCTAGCTGCTGCGGCTGCTGCCATGATCTCTGTGCAGTGCGATTTATATATTTTATATTCCTGTACAGAGAGTGCCTGTTGCAACAGGTTTTTCTTGTTGCAAATGTGTTGTTATTGTCTGTCCATATAGATATGCTTTTCAATTGCGCAAATGCTGTTCAATGCTTATTGGCTTTTAATTTCGTTTATTCTATTTGCATTAAACATAATATGTATTTATTTCTTGTGGACGCATTTTTTGCTCTGTTTTTCTCATGAGTCTGTTGTTTTGTGCCATACATGTGATACCAAGAAACTGGATGAAATGCGCACACGCAGTTGACCATATTCATTTTAAGTATGCGATTCGCGTAAACTGCAGTACAGTGCTGCAATAAACTTTTTATTGTACTGGGTCTTGCACTGATCGCAATAAAACGCGACCATCAACTGCACAACTAATCAGTTATAGAAATGTGATGGTTAAGTTAACTTTTAAAAATTATACGTTCAACCTTTTTTGCTGCGTTAGTATGGAGGCTGGGGATGGGTTCGCTGATTTTACTTTGGGAGGGAGGGGTGGACACAAAATGGAATTGTGATCACACTAATTGCGATATTGTTTCAGCAAGTGTCAACTGGGAATAAGTGGATGTGCATCCCTAGAGGCGACTCCGCGTACACTGGCTCTGGCCATAACTGAATTGTGCGAATCACATGACCATCGTTATGGGCATTGTAGCTCCACGCGATTAGATATCGTCATTATGTGTAGTTTAATCGTTTACTTTGATATTACCTTAATAAGGAAGCAATTAAAAATAATTTTATGAGGATTATTCTTTGGCCATAGATTACAAATGTATTAGGTGGCTTAAGACTTAGTTTCTCATGCACGCATTTAATTGGTGCTCACATATTTTGAAGTAAATCAAAGCGAAGCATTAAGGGCTTGTTAGACTCGTTTAGGGTGCATCTCAAGAATCATTATTCCTAATGAAGATTAATGGTTGTTTTATTGGTTTGTTGTTTTTCAGAACGCGACGATTTATAGACGCATTTTGATTTCTGCTTATGATGTTAACTTAATTGTACATAGTACAGTGTACACTTGAGGAACACACTTTATTGTATTTGATTTTTAAAGATGCTCATTTTTAAATTAAGGTAATACTTCTAATCCAGCATAATTTATTCATTACTAATTTAAACATTAACATTTCTTCATTTTATATAACAGAATTACACAAATAAATCGTTTGTGTCGTTTTGCATCTGATGGGATAAAATATACAATCACCCTGTACCAGAACGTACGTCTTGCAAATACCTTCATTGAGATTGCCTGGAATTTAACGAACAGAGATCCTATTTTAATCACACAGATCAATTGCAGATATTAATATTGTTTGCATGTACGGTGCACCTCTTCTCGTACAGCTCGTATAAAACTCATATCAAGTACACACTTTCATATATGTTAGCAAAAATGTTGCATTGTAAAGTTCAAGATTGAATAATGACAAGGGTGTTACCGATATGCGCGTACGTCTGTACGAGTATATGGTCTTTGCGCAGTGTACATGAAAATTAATGCATTTGTTCAAATAGAAATCTGATTGCGTTCTCATAGAGTGCGCGCATCTTTTGGCTGGCGGCGTATCTGGCAAACATTAATAAAAGTAATTGCGACCATTGCGATGAGCACACAGTGGATTTTAACTGATACTGGATACACCATAGATGCAGATACATTGGAATAGTGATGGGCGTCGCGGTTAGCGCCGATGGGGAAGCACCGTCATTCGATATCCGATCATTTGCTGATTTCCTCTCACATCAAATCGGCCCTTTGTTGTATTTTCATAATATTATATAAAACAAATTGTCTTAGACTTCAGATATGACGGCATTTTGTTCATTTTCACAGACCTCGACATTTTGTGGGCAGCACACACTGGACAAACACAGCACTCTGACACAATGATCGAGTGACTACTTGAGTGGAATTTCATTGTGTGTCGCGGCGGTCACATGCGCGAGCTGTGTTGTGCGGTGACCAGTTGGCGTCTTCACACATTAAAACTTATAAAAAAAAAAACAGAAAACCCAAAACGACAAAAGGGAGATTATGCGAAAGAACCTTAAAACAACAGAGAGAAATCCAAAACACCCACAATAGTACTGTACTCGTATACGCAGACGTCTATGCCCCGAGCAGTTGACATTTTGCTGGTTGATTATTTATGGTCGGCCCTCCACTTTTTTTTGTATTTTTACTTTCTTAATGGTATTCCATATTATCCCAATTTTTTCTCGCTGACATTTTTCGGTTATATCAATAAATTTGCGTCTTTATGATAACTGCATATATCACTGTGTTTTGTGTGACCGTTTCATTGCAATGTTGAATGCATTTGACTGAAAAGTCGCGAAAAGAATAATAAAAAAATAAAACTATGTTAAATTTACATAAAAATTGTTCTAAAAATGTTTTCGGTTTTTGTGACTTCATCTTATGAGGTTGATGGTATTCATCTTGCGCTCTGGTATTTACTTAAAAAATATCCCCGCTACAGTGATGGTCAAATAAACACTGCGTTAGCTGTGCGAGACTTCATTAGCACTCATTAGTTGGTACTCAATAGTCAATGGGAATACGATTTCGTCGCCAGTCGCGTTACAGTGTGGTGAGTGGTCCACTGTTTGGACTTCGGATTTAATATTACGTGTGTGTTAAATTTTTGGAAATGGCTTTATTATTTAAAATATTATCGTTTAAAAGTAATTATTGATGATAATGGGGGAAACGCATAGAAATAACGACAACAGCAGTTACAGTCGTGGCAATGTTAATCTTGAAATGAATTGCGCTCAATTTGAATTAAGACATTTGTTTTAAAATATGCACTTTAAAAAAAATATTAATTACATAATAATTATTTAGTTGCTAATTTCGGTTACTAAGAAATTTCAAAATACATTTATATCAATTTCGAAAGAGATTTTCTTTTAAGAAAAAGTATAATTACATGATATTTGATATTTTTGCGATAACTTAATATAAATCGATATCAATTTAAAATAACGAACGCATGTAAGCAATTAAATCTGAAGTGAAATTGCCGGATATGTGAAATGTCAATCGATATAGCCTCCATCATAGCATGTAATAAAAATCTACATTCCTGTTTGGAAATACAAATCAACTTAAGTTTTTATTGTGCAAAGATTTTTATGATTTTGTTATAACTTATAATGTTACATTAAAATATTACAGTAAAAAATGCTAATGTAGTGGGAATAAAGATTTAATTGCCGCCATAACTTTGCATTAAAATACGTGGAATCTGACACTTGCCGCAGTGAATGAATGAATGGTTCTATAAGTTCTGAGCCGCATAGAAAATATTAAAGAAAATCAATATTTTATGGAATCACGAAGATATTGAAATGGTTGCAATAAAATATTACAATAAATATTCTTTAAATAAATTAATTTTTTAAAGTTGAAGAATTATTTTCTATTCACTAAAACTATGATGGCAACATGAAATTGAATAGGAAGACCATGACCGGAAATTTAATATGTAGAGATACGAATCCCTTAACAAAACGTTCTCCTTTTATGGAGATAAAGGCTAAGTAACTTATTGATAAAAAAGGGCTAAATTCATCAGTAAGTAAATGGAATTCTAGGATAAACTAAAATGTATCTGAATAATTACCTTTTTGCATTGAAAACTACGAGTATAATACTATAATTAATGAAATGACGTCTACTTAAATTGTAAACACTAGTCGCTCTATCACTTAAATTGTTTAACACTCAAACGAATTTCCTTTAGGGCATGCATCTTGTTATTTTTTTTAGCCCATTAAACAATCTATCGCACGCGTACTTGTGGATTGTGGGTATTATGCGGGTCCAAATACATACGAAATACATGGTAATATCATACGAATAAAAGCCAAGGCATAAAAAAGTTGTATAACGATTAAGTCTTACAGTCACACATGCAGCGCCTCGAAAATAAACTCGCGCGTCTTAAACTCAATATAAAATGCCATAAAATTACAAGAAACGCTGCGCTTTCCAACGGGCAACAAGATACGAGAATGTACTTTAATTTCAAAAACGCAATTCTTGTCTCGATCTTATCTCGTGATCAAGCGCATCTTTGTTCATTAAACTGTTAAATTATTGTACCTGCAAGCAGTGGATGGTAACAACTGGTACATTAAATGTTATATGTGTGTTAAAGTAATTTGGTTTTTGGGTACGTAAAAGCCATTTAAATATAATCATTGCAGCTAAATTACGTACCAAATTCAATTTAGAATTAACCAAAGGTTTATTATGTGTATTTAATTCAATATGTAAAGAAAATATAATATCTCAAAATACCTGGTATGTAAACATTAAAATTCTTGTCATAATTTTAGAATTTAATTATTTTAAGCGATGTGGCCAATTACACAATTATTTGAAATTTGTCAAAATTTGTACAGTAAATAAGGCAAGACGAACTTGGCTCTGAAAATTAAGACCTTGAAAAAATAGTCGCAAGGAATGTAGACAATTAGTGTACATGGTAAAATACTTTTAGATATTGTTTAATGATATTTTAGTTGCTCAAGACGAAATAACCGTATTGGTTCTTTTGGATTACTGGCGAGTTGCGTTATAAAGGAAACAAACTAAATGTCTAATAAAATTGTATTTTCCACAATATCTTACAATCTCACATATTTGCTACAAAGATCAAAGTGGAGGATTACACTTTCTCTTTAAGAAAGTCAAATAAAGTGTTGCTTTTTACATAACTTTAAATCATTAATCGATTGGGTACTTAAAAATGCTTATGCACGACGAAAGACGAATCGACAGTAATTGGCTGCCACCAGTGCCGCAGTTAATCAATGTACAATGTCGATGCAATTATAATATTTAAACATGTACCTTTGTAAAAGTACGCGGTACGTGTCAATACTCATTTACAAGGATCATTACACGCTTGTTGGTTATCAAATGAAACATATGCAAATCGCAAAATAAATTTAAATCTTTTTAAGATACGAGTATAAAATTATTATCTTCACTTTGACGGCATATTCGTTCATTCGTGTACTTAATTACTTTAGCTTTAAGTGCAATGTATTTATTCTGTCTTTGCATTATAATTAAAACAATTATTATTTATCATTATAAACTTATCCTTTTACGGAAAGAATTTAAATTATGTTTTATTTGTTTAAATTGCATATTGAAATTTGTATGTTATAACATGACGTACTATTAACAAAAATAAAATATTTTACTTTAAATTAGATGATAAAGGGAGATAAAAGCATAGTCAGAATACTTTTTAAATAAAAGCCCTAACTTAACATACAGCAGGATGCCACATATTACATTGTACTCGCGGAAAACATGTTTCCTGTCAAATTTCTTATGGGAATATTTCTCAAACTTACATTCATTAGCAGCGGCGATCGTTGAAGAGATACGGTAAATCCAAATTTGTATCCCAGAACCTAAATATAACAGAACGGGTGGGTGCACTTAACAAAGCAATTTCTTTGATTTCACAAAATTTTTTGATTCCTTTACTGAAACCGTCACTTTTCTCAATATAATTCTACCGGTATTAATTTAAGATTTCACTTCTAAATTACTGTAATGCACTGCGGAAAAGGTCACGATTATGTAAAAGTAATCCAGCACTTGCTGATTGCTTCCAGCTCCACGTAAAATGCACTCACAAACAAACCGCGAACACACCGAAATCACGAAAAATACACTCGCTACAGCGAGGCGAAACAAATAAACTCAAAACACAACTCATAAAAAAAGAATATTTAAAACACACATACACGAAATGAACGAATGGAGGAGAGGAGGCACGTAAAACATACAGAATTTCTGTTGTTTAATAACAACAAATAATATAATGTCGTGGCACAAATCACTTATATTTCTTTCCAGAATATAGGAAGCACAACCGAAGTCACGTAATCCGAATGTATGTGTGGTGTGTGTGTTAAGTCGATTGGGCTACTTTTGTTGGAGAACGGTCTGCAGATGATGCAGCATGTCATCGAGCTACTGCTTGCCGGTTATTTCACTTGAGACCATACTAATATGTAACAGTGCTACTTAATCCCAGCGCTGTTGTGTGCGACGAATAAAATATCCAAAATTGAGGCCACTGCACATTAATCCACAATAAATTCCTTTAATGAATCCAACATCATATGCACTCAGCACTTTTTATAAATAAACAGGAAAAGATGGCAACGATATTCAATTCACTTCCGCGAATGCAATCACACAATGCGCGTGTAAATGAAGTGAAAAAATAAAACAAAACAAAAAAACAATTTGTTTGAAACGAGCTGGTCAACACTAGACGCGACTAAATTCACCGTTATCGCGTTTGATGGCGTGTATGCAAAACCACCTGTTGTTGCTAGTTATGCGATTCCTCAATAGTAGCTCGAATAGCAGGATAGAACAAATTTTGGCTTTTGAGAATACCACAAAATAAACCTTGTGCACTTGAGGAACAGGTATTTCAAATAGACTGGACGCGATTTTATTTACTTTCTTTAGTATTTACTCTTTAACACTGTGTACGAGTTGGTAGCGTAACGATCTGCCGCAGCTCAAGCGAACACACGAAAGGTTGAAACTCGACTGACAAACATGGCGCAGATCGAATTCATTTGGAGCTGGAAAAGACTGAACTTGAATCTCGTTTTTAGACTCAGCTGTGCGGATTGCGGTGTGCCGTGCGAGCTACGAGTTGCGACTGTACCCCGCACTAACCACTAGCCCCCTGCTATCCCCTATTTCAATTAAAATGGTCAGTTATTTCGTCTGCATTTGGGTAGACGGTATATGGAGTTTGAGGATGCATTTCAAAACAAAACTTTTACATATCCCACGACTTATTTCATATTTAAATTATTACTGAAAAAATCATTTGTTTTTATATTTATATGCTCGTACAATTTAATTATACAGAAATAATGCTGAACCAAAAATAAATACAATCTCTCAATTTTACTCGTATAATATCTAAAAATAATTTCAATCAGATAATTCCAGAACTTACAAACAGATATTAATAACATTATAACAAACTTAAAAAGATTAAATTCTGCTAAAACAATTGTAAGAGATTGATGTGAATTTGAATAACGTTGTAAAGCTTCAATACTGAACTCGCACGAGTGAGTTTAATCGTACGTGTTTAATTTAAGCCAAGCTACATACATCCATCAAAATAAATTAGGGATTTTATAAGAAATCCTAAATAATTATTATATTTGCAATGGATTGAATCGCAGAAATATGTGTGAGTAATGTTTGTATGGTAGAAATCCAGGTAACATTTTAAAGGTGATTCGTTTCATACCTTCAGAACTCCATTGATACATATGTAAAAGAATAACAACACAAGCTGAAAAAAATTTATTTTCCTCACGACGACCAATTCCCAACAGAATATTTACATTAGGCACGTTTAAAACCTGACTTTTATTCCCAAAACTGACTTTATGACCTGTTGCGCTTATTAGTCGGCTCTAGAGACAATGCACTTTAACTGCACAAGAGATTTTAAATAGGAAATATTGTTTAGTTTATTACTACTTCCATGAATTTTCCTACATGTTTAAAGGTAACTGTGTAAATTCGTCAGGCATGATTTTGGTGGAAAAAACTCTCCAATTCTTTTTGGGTTCTTCTATTTATAAGGTGTGGGAAAGCAGGAAAAATGAAAATGTAATGTGATCGTCATTGATCACTGTAAATAAACTGAACTCTAATTAAAATAATAAAAGATAAACTGTACAAAGCAAAGCCACAATTCTTAACAATAATAATTTAAAATTAAATGCAAAGGTAAAATAATTTTTATTTTTCAATGAGCCTAGATATATTCCCGAATAATATCATTGTAAACTTTTAGGCGCACGTGCCTTTTCGAAATTATCGAAATAATCGAATTATGTGACAACCGCCGTCAAAAAAGAACTAATGATTCTAACCTTAAAATTAACACGAAATGAAACAAAATATTCTGCAAGCAATAGTTTAATCGCTAAGTTCACGGCATTGAATCGATATAGTTATAGAAATTAAAGTTAATTCATTTTGTAATTCGTTGTTAATTGTTGATATTTTTAATAATAAAATGGAGCGCAATTTTAAGGAAGACCAAACGAACGAGGTGGAGGCTTTGGACTCCATATACTGCGGAGAAATGGAGAGTAAGTGCAATTTTCATTAATTGATGTGTAACTTTTGATGTTGAACGAATTTTGGTTAGTTCTTGAATCGGAACCGTTCCACAGATTTAAAATTCCTATCGCCACCGAGGAATATAGCCCAGACGACGAGAGCAGTGGGTTGGCGTGCCACTTAGTGTTTACATACACGGCAAGGTATCCCGATGAGGCACCTCTTGTGGAAATTGAGGATGACATTAACTTTAATGACAACTGCCAAGAAGAGTTACTGCAACACGTTGATGAAACGGTAAGTTAATTGTTGAGGAACAATGATAATTCTAATTTAATTTTTTTTTAACAGATCAAAGAAAATATTGGAATTGAAATGATCTTCTCGCTAGTGAGCAGCGCACAAGAATTCCTAAACGTACAATGGGATAACTTCAAGAAAATGGAAGAAAATCGCCAACAATTAAAATTAGAAGAATTTGAAGAAGCTGAAAGGGTAATTTTATTTTGCTATGAAAAATTGTTTGTTCTGGTAAAAAAAATATTGCTTCTTGTTTTGCCTTAGAAACGTTTTGAGGGAACTCGCGTAACTGTTGAAACATTCTTGTCGTGGCGTAAACAATTTGAAGATGAGACAGGAATTACTGCAAAAAAGGAAAAAATTCTAGCTGAATTCAGCAAAAAGTTGACAGGCAAGGAGCTGTTCCTTACCGACATTACCCTTAACGAATCTGATTTGAAATTTTTGCTGGAAGCTGGTGACACTATTGAAAGCGTTAAAATCGACGAGTCGTTGTTTCAAAATTTGGATGATTTGGAATTAGATTCTGATGCTGAAGATGAGGACTATGTGCCCGGAAAAGAAATATATTAGAAATCATGAAAAAACCTTTTTATATTACGATTTGCAATTAAAATTATTATTTTGGAGTTGACAAGTTAAAATGAGCAAAGCTTTTTGTTTTTAATCAGTGTCTGTATTCGGGATCTCAGTAATTTGAACGCGGCGCATAACTTCAACATCATCCAAGTCGATATCTTCTTCGTCAGAATGGTTGTCGTCCATTAGTTTCGTATCTGCTGCTAGTGTGCTCTTGGTCGACTCCTCACGTGGAAAGTCAAGTTTTAACCAGTGACCAGGTTCAGCTTTTGGCATAATAATTTCAATCTTTGTCCCAAACATATGGGCTGTTGTCTTGGAAACGTCAATCATCTGTAAACAAACCAAAAATTTAAGAGAACTCTTAAATAAAAAGTAAATGTTTAAAGAGTTACTCCTCTCAGCTCCAAATCTAAATTAAATTCAGAATCACTCTGTTTGGGAAACACCAATTTGATGGCCAAACGAATAGGATTAACTTGCACAATGCTCTTCTCATAATGATAGGCTTTAGCGTAAACGGCCATAACCACATTTGTCGCAGTTTGATGCCAATCATATCGACACTTGATTAGATCCGAGTTTTCGTTCTGAAAATGTGATATAGGTATTAGATATATTGTTTCATGATTTTAGGAATTCAATTTTTTCTTACATCATTAATCCATTTGTGGCGACCGGTTTGACATCCAACTTGATTCACAAAAATCGAAAAATCAGTTGTCTTTTTGCTGCAACATGACCAATATTTGTATCCTTCGTGGAACACAGGCACCCCAGGATGATGGACACAATCCGAATTGTTGGATATATCGCCCTCATAACCGCAATTGCAGCCACCATTTTTACAGACAGTTCCCAAAGCAACTTCGGCACTGGCAGGTGCACTCTTCTCCCTCTTAGAACTGGTGTCGGGCGAAATGTTGTCAATTGTCTGCTTTAAGCCGGCATCAACGACGGCCTGCACTTTAGTGAGTACAGACTCAAATGGTGGTCGTATGGACGCAGCCTTTTTAATGGGTTGACGAATTTCTTGGACCGGTGCTGGCTCCTCATCAGCAGGTTTCTTAGGCTTTTCTGGCTCCGGTGGTTTCACATTCGAGTGTTTCGATTGAACGCACCCTTTAATGCTTAGAAATTCAGTAAAGTCCACACTCTTTTTATTGCAACAAGACCATCCTTTATAGGCGTCGTGGAAAAATGGCATTCCGGGATGGTGCAGGCATGATTCTGGAATGTAATTCCTGTAACATTATTCAGTTCGTTTGCTTACGATATTGCATTTACGAGAAGGTTTTGCAGAAAACAATTATACATACTAAAGAAATTTCTAGAAATTCTAACCTATTTTTATATTCGTACCATCCTAACTCCTAAAAAGTCTAACATCTGAATTAGGAAATAAATTACCGTCAGTATTCTTTTCAGGATCATATTCCTGACCACATCCACGATTGTAGCAAAGAAGCATTTCGATTTAATAATTGTTATTCTAAAGTATAAAATTTTCTCGAAAATTCGTTGTCATAAAAATATTCCTCACTATGATGGGTTTTTTATTCACAATTTAGAAAAATGTCTTTAATAGTCGGAAACTGTTTGTTTTTATGTATTTGGATTTTAAGTAATTCTTTGCTAGCTTAATTAATAAAGTTATTTTTTTTAAAGATTAGTTTATTTAAACTGTAGCACGTTTTTTAACTAAGTTTTAGATGCTGGAGCGGAATTCACTGATAAATTTAGAATTTGAAAACAATAACTTTGACGGCTAAATGTCAGATATCAAATGACAGTTCACTAAGTTCGAACTATATAAAGAGCTCGATTGCGATCATACCAGCACCAGTGTTCGCAAGTTGTAAAATTACGCTCCGAATGTTTCAATGGCACAATTTGACCGCATGAGGGAGCTAAGATCACAAGAAAAATTTAAATGGTACGCAATTCAAAAATAAATAATAATTTTTTAAAAATGATTCAAATCATCGCCGTTTCTTTTTTTAATTAAGGGCACTATTAAAAATAATTTTTAATATTTTAAATCAAAATTTTATACAAATATATAGGTTGAGTTGTTTCTGAAATGCGAAGAAACCACTGAAGGTACGGATTTACAGTAAATCATTTTTTTGGACTCAAAGGATGACAAAATGTGTTTCTGCATCTCTAACGTTTTATCCGAAAAAATCGGTAATACAAAATCGCAATTTGTTACAAGATGTATTTTGTCTCAATTTTAGTTACGTTAAAAGACATTGTTTTTCGAAAAAAATACTTTGGATCCATTCTGTGCTATCCGTATCATGATACATATTATATTGTTTTTTTGTCAACCAAGTACATAGAATTCTATTGCTTTTTTATGTAATGCAGTAATAAACATACTGTAAGTAATAGCACTGTAAGTTCCGCTATTATTATTTTATTATAAGTTTAATTAAATAACGTTTTTAATTGTACGTTGACGGCATAACTGCAATAAATTACGTAAATTGCAGCAATAATTACTTATTTTAATACACAATTATACAGTGAAAGAAAGCATTTTATCAGTTTAACTGCATTTTTAGCATTTACAATATAGTATCTATGAAATCATTTAAAAACGAGTTTCCAAATGGCAAAACAATTTAACAATTGCAATTTTCAAAAGTTTTTGTTATTTTAATCTTTCAATTGAGACTAACAATCAATGAGAAATTAATTATTTAAGCAGCATTTCATAAAAATGAAGTTTAAAATTAAAGTTCATCGTTTAAGTCTTTAGTTCTTTATTTAATATTTTATTCCACTTTCATATTCTACACACTTCTACTGATCCCCAACAATCTGAAATAATTATATGGGGTGATTCGACACAATCAGGTGATTCCAGAATATGACACTTTTGAATCAAATTAATTCCATTTAAATGAAAAGGTGAGCACAATTTAATATGTATGGGAAATTTGTGATCGCATTTTTCAAGGAATCAAAATACTCTGTCATAAACCTTCACAACTGCCGCCTCTCCACATCACCTTAAAATATCTCAGATTATTGACAATTTCTCGGGTAATTTTTCAAGAGCAACAATCTCAGACACACACAACTGGGGTCATTTCAGCTATTTATGAAATGACTCAACATCGTTTACGCCTGTGGAAACTAATGAACGCGGAAATGCATGAAATGTGTAATTTTTTCTCATTGTTTTCATCAAAAACTAATTAACCGACTCACACACATACATTGCAATCTAAATGAGCCGGTTCGGATTAACCGCCGTAAACGGTAACGAGTTACGTCTTGCGTTTGTAATGCGCAGTGTGCGATTATTTAGTCGATTGAGTCACACGAATTCGATTGCGCGACAAGTTCTAGGTCAGGTGGCTGTTACAAAAATAATGTGGAAAAACATAGGAAGCAGAGTGCAGACAACGACCGTATAGCGCCTGATCGGAAGTGTATTTGATTGCGGTATGCGTGCGCTCGCAAATGCGTTGAATTCTGCAAGTGGTCGCGCACACTGTGAAATGCGGCGAGCTTCTCTCGCGAATTGCCGCGTGTGGAAGTGAAGGTCATTCAGCGCGTTTCTTGCGTTATTTATTTTTAACATACGTTTGTTTTTTGAATTGGAGATTAGGCAAAATGAGAAGAAATAAATCTTGAGAAAACGTTTAGTAATAGAGGAAGCTTTACCTTATGATTAATTTAATTTGACTGAATTATTTATGAAAATGCGTGACCAATAAAAAAATAGATTATTACAATTCGCTACTTTATTAAATAAGACTCGTTTTAAATTCTATATGGCAGCCTTTTAAATCAAAGAAGAGAAAAATTATTAATCTCAAAATCCCAAAAATAGTTTGAGGTTAATAACCGAATGGGAAAACATTCTAATTATAATTTAAAAATAAAATTAAACCTATTTGTAGCCTGCAGTGGTCATTTAAAAGTAGTCTCGACTGAACAGTGTCCTTGTATTTTCGATCATTTCTTTCTATACGCCTTCAGCCGTGTGATTTTAAATAGCAATGACATTGAAAATGTTCTGCGAGATGAAATTAGCAAGAAATCACGTAGTCAGTCAGCTTTAGTTGAATGACCGTCCTTAATTCATATATGCAGGAATTAAAGACATGCCCACAGCATTGCTAATTGAAATTATCTGCAACTGTCAGTCACAACAGCTTTCCTTTGTCATTGAAAATTAGAGCTGAATCACATTCACGTAGCTTCTTAAATCGGAAGTACAAAACCACCACCTTCACAACGAAACCGTTGCATAAGAGACCCTGCTACTTTCGAAAGCTTTAATTGCAGTTGAAAGTTTACGTAAGTGGAGCCTTGCATCACGTGAGTGGTGAGCATTTAAAAAAAGGAGCTGTGCACATAAAACAAATTACCTCAGTACGTGAACGAAGTCATGATCAATGAGTCGACCCCGCTTTATTTGAATTCCTGTTTAATATGTCACGCTTTTTACGATCTCTCTCACTTTAATGTAAAACAACTCTTTAATGCAACACTTTGGTTTAAGTGATTTTTGTTTCGTTTAATTTTGAAACTTTCAATTGTTATTTGATTTAAGATTTGCTGCTGCGTCTGACTGGCTGTGGTTGGCAGTTGGCACACGCCTCAAGCAGTTCAAATCGGCATAGAGCCTTGACCTTTGCCAGAGTGGTGGTGCACGTGACTTCTTGTGTATTGTTTTTCTTGATACCTCTGTTTGTCAATGTCAGTCATGTGATTTGACTTATGGACGTAACTCAAAAAATTTACAGTAAACAACATTTTTGAGTTTTATACACACATTTCAACTTATAGTTAGGGTCAACGTATTTTTATCTGATTTAATTCACGTGTAAAGTTTTTGTAAGCTTTGCAAATATTCCCTCTTCTTATCGTAAATTTTTATGAATATGTCGTTAATCACAGTGTCACATTTCAGCAGCTTCCACAAATATTATGTTAAATTTTCCGCACCAAGTGTTGTCTGTCATTTGTACGAGATATCAAAAAAAAACATAACGTTGAAAATAGCAAAAACGAAACCATTTAAAGGTTCAACGTGACATGGGTTCGTGATTTAAATGTTGTCTGTGTTTTTTTGTTGTATGCACAATAAAAACACTATTCCATAAGAGATCATCTATTATTTTGTTATTACCTGAAGTACCTTGAGTTAAAACAAAGATGCAATGACACAGTACCTTCCTTCATTACACAATTCGCTAGTTACCTTAATGACATGCAAAGCCCTTAAGTCGAAACACTAAACAGCGTAAGGTCTGCATTGCGCAACCAACTAATAATTCACGGTCTGATAAAAGCGATCTGTTGCATGTAACTAGCTGTATTCTGGTAGACTTTGTCCGCAGACACCCGACAGTACACGCACCGTGAACAAGACAGTTCCAAATTTGACATTTAATTTGTATTATTGCCATGGATTAATAAATATTTGGTAATCATTCCAACTGCTATTATTACAAATTTTTGCCAAAATATCGTATTGATCAATGGTTTTTTGATCCACGGTTTGGTAATGTAAGCGGAGACCATTAAAATATGACGCAATATAATTTAACTGCAGTGACTGGTGTTGCAATTTTCGAATGGAATTATGACTTCTATTTAAACTTTTAATTTAAGCTTGTTAACTGGGCTCGTAATAAGAATTCAACACTGTATTTTGTGTTTATTTTACTATTTCATGTTAAGCCTATCTTATTTAACTCATATTTTTATAGATATCCTAGCTTCTTTTAGAGTTGTGATAAGCTTTTGGCATAATTTTATTTAACAATTTCATTGATGAAATATTAATATTATAAATTTCCAAAAATTATGGGTTCGTCGTTTTAGTCTTTCTAATAATAAATAATCTTCGAACTTATAAATATCACTTTTAATACGCCATATTATTATATAATAAAAAACAGAGGTAATAATTATCAATTTCAACAAAAACCCTTTAAAGTGAACAAAATTATTGTAATCTGATACGTTTTCTATTTGTGTATACAAGAGTAGTGGCCTTGAAATGCACTTTTTGTATATAATTACGAAGGGCTTCGACCCGTGATTTAGACTAATTAAAAAGGTTACCACTGAAATGTTTGCTTGAAAAACAGGTTAAGCCATTTTATTTGTGGGATTTAAATTACATTTCAAATAAAAATAAAAAACAATTTCAATTAAATTAATTTTTTTTAAATAAAATATGAAATTATAAAACAACGTATAATCATTGAATTTATTAATAAAAATACAATTAATTAAACCGGTTACACATTTGCATACATTCATGGTTACGTCCTTAGACGAAATCAACGCATGAACCACATAATTCACACGAAATGCCATTGATCATAAATGCTAGTTAATATTCCATTTAAATGATCACTTCCTTATTTATACTTCCACATCTCTAATGGGCTTAACATCGCAATCATTTTCAGCAAAAGGTAAGAATCACGACCATCTAAGACGATCCAATTAAAGTCGTCATTTGTCGTCACTCGTAACGTCCAATTACAGAAAAAACAATTATCGAACTTGGTATATGACTTCATGATGAATTAAAAAAATTACTTCATAATTCAAATTCCAGCGCTCATCTGCCACAAAATAGCAAGTTTTAAAGGTCACAGACTCAGTCGTGCTAAAGATTTGACAAGTAATGGAATTAAACACTTGTAATAATCAACCATTTGCGCTGACTATCAGCATAATTGGCAGATATTTTACCCACATCCGGAACCTGAATTGAAGCATAAATTCTGGCACTTCAACATCGTGTTCTAGCATCATCACAGTATCCGCCTAATTGTGATTATTAGCTCTTCATCATATCGTGTGAGCTTTAAGCTTTCATTCCCAGCACACAAAGCGTGCAGTGTATCGTGCATGCGGAAAATTCATGAATATAATTATAAATAAATATTCAAGGTCAGTGTGTAATTTTGAATTTGCTCATTATTTTATTTCTTGTTTATTAACATCCAACATCTGTTTCACTTTCATTGATCTGTGCACACGCGCGTGTATTGGGCCTCACATTTGATCAACGTCTTTTTACAACTTGTACACACACACACACACACGCACACATTACAGCATACAGGCTACAGCAGGTTATGCTTCCACTATGCGGAAAAAAGCGCTCGGCCTCTCTGAGACACGGAGAACTTTGAGACCGCGCGCAAGCTTTGTACATTGTGTATACGCGATTTTTGCGCGATGGTGTCGGTGCTATTGTGTGCTAGTACCGATACGTATACCAACATTAAATCAATTTTTTTTTTTTATTCATATTTTTCATGCACAAAACGAAGGAGAGAGTGAGTTTCATATAAAACCAACTAACCAAATCGATTGGAAGTCATTAGTTGTTCACTGTTCGGACAAAGAGCCTATTTATTTGTTTTTCCCTGCATTCTATATAGCATTGCATTTTGCGATTAAATAACATTATTTGTTAAAACATTGTGTAATCGGGATTAATTATATCTGTTTTTGCTGCTACTGCTAAACGGATTAGCCAATATTTAAATTACCAGTGACTGTGTGAAGTAGAACAAAATATTCAAGATGAAATTCGTAAGTTGACGACAATATCAATTTAAATGTGTGAAGTTTGGTTTTTAATTAGTTCCTTTTTTATTTTAAAAAGTGTCGTTTCAAATTTTATTGCTAGAAAATTTCGTGTTTATTATTTTTAAAGCATTTTTATTATTCCAAAGTGAAATTTGCAAAATAAATTTCAACTTTGATGAATTGTGCATTTTTGCAATGCGACACGATATTTGTCGTTTGCTTACAAAGTGTATGTAAATTTATTAACGGTAACAATAGTATGCAAAATACAAATCAAAGAAAAACAGTTAATGTTCAAGCAGCAACATATAAAACGTGAAATGTGAACCATTAAATTAGCTCGCAATTGCAGACTTTTATGGTTGTTTAAGTTTTAAATCTGCACAGCACTTACCACTATGCAGAATGTGCTGATTTGATAAATTGCTGTGAAATATTGTGGTTAACCAATTGGTATGCTGCGCACAGGAGTAAATTTAAAAGCTTAATCATATGAAATAAATATTGTTATTAGACCCATTATTTTCTTCTTGTTCTTCTTTCTTCAATAAAACAAATAAAATATGCAATTTGTTAAAAAATCGAATGCAAAAATTAAAACTTTCTAAAGTTCTTACAAAACGCGTTATAAAATTGTTTTAAAACTTTGTATATTTATCGATTTTTACACTTTTCAATTTCCCTTTTTTCCGCAAACAAGTTCAAAGTAGAAGCGCACATAAAACAACTTATTTCCTCAATAACTATAGCATCCAAGACGCTCTCTGTAACTTTACTCAAAAGCATACAATTTTCCATCCAATGGGAATGGCACGAGTCTGTTATGCAATTAATCTTCTCCATGCTGCTTTTTTATAATATAAAAAAACCGTTAAAATTGCATCGATCAACATTGTTGATTGTTCAAGTAAATGCGCGCTTGTCAACGATATTTCCTTCTTTGTATAAATTGTACTATAATAGTGAGTACATCAGCAACCATTAATATGGGACCCAGTGAGTTTTCTTGCTGCACGCGACTTCCTTCATTACCTCCTGTACTGCGATGTAAGTGACATTTAAATAAAGAAATTAACGTCTTTGGCAAAGAATTTTAAAATATGCACACGCGGTGCTGCTAATTGATGCAATTAATTACCTTAGTTGCAAATTCTGCTGTCTTGTCTCTGCAAGTACCGCGGAGTTGTTTTGTTGCTTGCATGCGCATTGTACAAAGTACAAGCGCAGTCGTCAATTGCCAAGTGCTATACATTAAATCGACAGTAAATAAGTTGCGCTTCCACTTTCAATTTTTTCCTTGCCATTTACACGGTTTAATTGTGCGTGAGTAAACTGCTTTTGATTTGTGTTGGAATTCTTTTGTTTGCTAATTTTTGTTATTAATTTTTAATTGCATCTAATAGTTATGCACTCGCGAAGAATTTAAAAAAAAAATTTATCAGTGTGTATGTCTATTATAATTAAACCATTTAGAAGGAACTTGATTAATTATAATTTATACGACATACGTTATACATTCAGTTAGACCAGGAATCGAAAGTCAAGGACTTTTGCTGTATTCACTGCATTGCAACGGCTAGAGGTGTGTACCAAAGTGACAATCCTACTGTCTTATACGTATAAAAAACAAATACTGTAGGCACAAAATAATTGCTGCAGTTTTTCATTGTAAATTAACTAAATTTTCAAATTAAAAACGAAAAAAATTTAAATTGCACGTAAAAATTTCTCCGTGAAATGCAAATTATTCACACGTTCAAGAGAAAACGGTTGCTTCCAACCCAAATGTGTATGGAAAAATAATTGTGTGATAACTTCAACTACTTCAAAAGTCAATAAAAATGGCTACAAAAATTCAAATTTACCACCAGTCATTCATTGTGAGTCTACAATTGCGATTGGAAATTACAGCGACAGTTTTAAACCAGTTTTCACGTCTTCTTCTTTCCATCTTTTTTATTTTGTGCATCCAACTGATTGCTAGCTTTTGCTTGATTATACAGAGGCATAAAAGATTCTCTTTTTGGAGTTACATAATATTGCGGTAAATTGCATATTGTTTCTTGTTACATACGCCAGAAGATGTAACTCCACGAAACAATGGTAACGAGCAGTTAAAATGTCTACAAAGTCATACATTCAGATATAAAGATGTTGTTGAAATTTAATGAGCTTTTATGACAACTAGTTCAAAAAGGGTTGCTTATTGATTTTGAAAAAGCTAAATAAAAATGAACGAGGACATATGATACATCACCATATCTTATTTCAATAATTGCTTTTCAATTTAGTATAAATTGTACAAATTACGTTTACCACAAAGTGACAAAACACGCCACAGAAATCAATAGAAACCTTGCGAAATCGCAGAGAGGCAAAAGCTTGCAGCCACAACTATGTGTCCATGAAAATATGGTTGACAAATGACAACTAAAAATATTTGCAGCTCACTCTTGCGGTTGCATGTTGCATTTTACAGCATGATCCATTCGCTAACTGGACACATAAGGACAAGGAAAAATCATAAAGTTGTACACAAATCAAGTTCAAATTATTGTGTGTGTTGCTTTGCGGCACCATGCAGTTTACGAACACATCTCGACGCACGCAGCGATAACGCACCGAAGTTCAAGCTTGGAAAGCTTGATCTTAATGCGGTAATGAGCTCCGACGGGCGTAAATGAAACGAGTCTCTGTATGTGGTTCCGCAGCTGCAATAACGTCCATGAAAAGTGCAAGTCGCCAGTGCTGTATGAAGATTTATATTTTAAAGACACGCTGATTTGGTACGCAGAGCGCAATTTCATATTTGAGCGTGAAAAGATAAACTTTCTCCTTCCTAACTCCTAGCTGCCTTTATATGAAACAGCGACAAGTGCACTGCCGACTTACCAACACACATTGAGGAATTTTCAAATTTTTCATTTTTGTTTTGATATGAAATGCAACTGCATGAAATTCGGCTGCAATAATTGTAGTGCATCAATGTTTCTCATGTTTGTCAGCAAACAATGCAATTTCATTAAACGGCCACTCGTTTGTGTATGGAAATTCTCACCCATTTCGGAAATTTATCGACATTTTCACGGCAAATTATCGACGCTACATGTTCGGCGTGATATTCACACATAAATAACCGCCCTGTTTAAGTACGTACGAATTTACATAATAGAAGATATCATAAACTGTTTGTACAAATACACACACAATAGCGAATACACTTTTTAGCTGTTTGTCACTTCCATTCAGGAAAGCTAAAGCTTTGGGATTGCAAATAAAAGCAATAAAATTTGTATCACTGCAGCACAACTGCAGCTACCACACGCGGGCCGCGGCCTAACAGCTCACTCCAAACATCGGCCATAAAGAATATTATGTCCTCACAATGCGATCGCGATGTGTGTTGTGAAGTCGGTGACTTGTGTAACACTTAAAGTCCGCAGCCACGACCGACCGCGACGTGAGAGAAATATGCGCCAATAGACATGCACTTTTATATCTCTGATGCAGATTAATGTTTGGCCTGATATGTGGCGGTGCATTTTAATTGATGAGTTGAAGCGTCAATTGAGCCAAAATTTAAGGTATTCAAAATTTCATCGCAAGAGCGCCATTAAATCGCAATTGCTTTTTACTGTAATGCAAAATTTGAATTTGTGTAAGGCAATAAAAAAGCGATACTTTGCCCATAATATCATATTATGCTAAGGGGAAGCCTTGAATTGAGTGGGTAGACGCGCAGCTACCGCATATAAAACGTACCCGCGCATTTGATTGCATTTCATTTGAAGCTTTCGCGCGCGTAGTTGCGCGCTCACACTTTCTGATGCTGAAGCAGTGGCGCAGGGGTGTTGTCATGCTCCAGTTACTTATGGTATTACATGCTTTATTAGTGTTACTGAGTAATGCTTGAATGTTTATTGATTATGACATTGAATATACGTTTAAAATCCACGAGCCCGCTGTACATTGCGTGGTGTTTTGAATTTTTGTTGTTATTGCATCGTTTTGTGTACTTAATTTGAGATTCATTGAATTCCTTCCATAACACGCGTAGTTAATAGTAATTAATCAATTTATTGTATTTCAAACACATTTACATTTAGCTAATATATCATAACGGAATTCAATTGAATTCAAACAGTTGGCGCTGTAAATTGTATGAGCTAAACGATCCGCCGTCAGTGTTCAATTTTTCCTCATTCCAATGAATGTGCAATAATACCCGTTAAAATCCAATATTCCTATTTAAATAAGTCACATAAACGAAGTGTAATTTCCAATTTTGGCCGTTAACAACGTCAAGGAAGTCGAAATTTCGCGAATTACATAATTGCCGGCAATTTAGTAATTCTTTACGCTCTACTACCAAAAATTTATGCAATGTAAATGTGTACGTGAATCCGCATGTAATCACTTACAAGTTAGCAACAAGCGATTTTTCGGCAAATGACTAGGTTTTAAAGTTACATGCAGAGAGCAGACAATAGACAACGAATGAAAACTTTAGATGAATTATTTTTGCAAGGCAATTAAATAATTATTCAAATTTATTTAATATTAATGGGTAATAGCTTAATTTTATTTTACCTTAAACAATGAAAGCTTTCTTCTCTGGCAAATCATAGTTTTACACAATTATTTGTTAGTAATATTAAAAAAAATAATGGAAAAATTGTTAGACACCACAAAATTGCATTATATTACAGAAATACCAGAACAACGTAATGGTTTTACCAGTGAAATACCCCGCACTCAAAGTGTAACTTTAAGAAGCTAAAATGCCATCTTAATTACCAATCATTTTGCAGCTGAACAAACAACATTTTAATTACGTCAATTTGATTCAATTTTAACAAACTAACTGATAACACTAAAATTACTCAATTACAAATTTGAGTCGATTATCAGGTAATAATAAATTTGAATTGAATTTCGCGGTGTTTAAAATATTAAATAACACACCACATACGCTAATAATGATACACAAATTGCATTTAACCACACATTTCTGAGCGTATTCTCAATGTCAAATATTTGGACTCGTTTCGTGTGCCTTTCAATCATATGGTACTCACTAGCCACCAGCCACCAGCCACCAGCCACATGGTAATTTCTCGTAATAAATGTCTACACAATGTCATATGAGTACATGCTCGCGATTCACATATCATGCAGCATGTGCAATGTGCATTGTGTAATTTAAATAATAATTGCAGCAATCGTGCAGTTTATTGCAAATTGCAATTGATTCGTAGCGCTTTTTGATTTGGCTATAAAAATTCCTCATGTGTTTAATATTATTTAATAACTTCAAATTAATTATTTAGTTAAATAAAAAATTTGAGAGAGCTGCAATTTTTAAGGAGAAAACTACCTTATATTAAATATTGAGCCAAAAATGACTCAAATGTTTTGAGTAGAGTACAAGTTTTTTTAATACTCAACCAAATATTTTCGATAAAGCTATAAAAAAATTTAAAATCTTGAAATTTTGAATTTAAAATAAATACTATTACTGATATTTACCATATTAACATACATTTTCCCAAATTTAACATAATATTGACAGAAAATTTGAATCACACAAAAATTTGTAAGAGCAAATAAAAAGCGGAATAGTTGACAAATAAAAGTTTCGCTCAATATGTACGGTTTACTTTATATCATTTAACGATTCGCGCAATATTTATTATTAACATGTTACGTGTCAACACGCACTTACTCAACCACATCGCAAATCATAGAATTAAAAATGCAGAAAATGATAATTTTATTTTGCGTCATAGTGTAGCATTGAACTTAATACCAAAAATGCGACTATTTTCTTTTTTGCGCGAGATAACGCACAGATGACATACAAACTGGTTTCATTTTAATAAATTAATGGCTTTTGTAACCAGCAACCAAACTTGTAATTATTATTACGTATGTTTCGCTTTGAAGGGCATTAATTGTTTATTTATGTAATGAAATGACATGATAATCTAGTAGCTGAAAGTTTAATAAAAATTCACGCTCTAATTGTTTGACTAAAAATAGAGATCCTTAATTTGTTTTGTAGAATATTTTAAAATCTTTTTTGTATCAATAAAAGTTATCAATCATTTTTCTAATGTACAAAGAGAATCCCTCACCTTTGAATTTATACAAATTTCAATTAAAAAACTCTAAATTACAGCTCCATTTTCAATTATTTTATTTTAATTGAAATTGGTTCAGCATCATACGTATAAAACAAATACTTAGTTAACATGCAGTTATTTGCCACTTGTTTGTTGCTACCCACAATGTAAGATCTTAGAGTCAATCCATTACAGATCAGTAAAACTATAATGCAATAATGCGCTCTTGTACTTAGCACAATAAAAAATACAATCCACCTCTTGGATTAGTTAAGCACCACACCGATGTGCTTCGCATGCTGGGCCCAGGCTCTTAAGCACTACACACCTAACTATCAGCTGCATGGTAAGTTGTAATCCTGCGTCGGAATTACACATACGCGAGTAAATCAGCGAGCATTTCGCGATTCGCCACATTACTCGCCACATACAATTCTTCTATGCGAGTAATTTAATTTCATGTTGAGATATGTTACGAAAAGCAAACACAAAAACCACAACAACAACACCAGACAGTAGTAACTAAAATAGAGCTACGGCAATAATATCGAACGCAAAAAGTGTTAAACAATTAGGCAATACATAATATGGTGGCGGGTATGTGCAACCGCGTGGTATTCCGCATGTTATATTGGCCCAGTCACGTAGGCATTTTGTTTGTTTGGCACACGGCTGACGGCGGGGCTGTGCAGTGTGCGCGGTGCTATTTTTGCATGGGAAATTATTCAATTTGCGTGGTATAGTGAGACGCTGAACGCATATGGGATGAATGTTTAAAGATTATAGGAACGATCTATGTGACACATTTGCATTATGCTGATGAGAGCTTTTTCGTTGTACTTTCTCAGATGATTGCTTGCTTGGCTGTGTGCGTGTCCGTTGTCGCCGTCTCTAGTCAGTTCTATGGTGGCGCTTATGATGGCAGCAATTTTGGATTTGGATACAACGCAGTGAATGGTGACTTTGGTGGACCTAGTGCGTTTGGTGGTGGTGCTGCACCCCCACCATTGATGGCTGGCGTTCGTGATGGACGTCGTGACCGAGGTAATTTCCTTAGAAATGATAAAACTTCTTTTTTTTTTAAATCATTTTTAAAATGTTGCCGGATTTCATTTGTATTAGGACCCGTTGTCTTCCCACCCCCACCAGCTGACGCCGTTGATGAGACCAGCGGTGTAATTGTTGGTGCATCCGGCTATGGATTCGTGCCCCCAAACTCAATTCCACAAAGTAAGCAAATCCGACCCTCATCCTTCCTGTAAATAAATGCAACAAACCCTAGCTTTAATGTACAATAAACAACAAACAAATGATTTAGTTATAAAAGCACTGTTCAATGTTCATGCCCTCGATGCATATGCGAGGAGCATCACAATTAAATAACTTAGTTTATATACCCCATGTACATTACGATAAGTGTAAAACAAAAAAAAAACAATATTATTCTGTATATAATTTATGTAAATTATCTAATTATGTTGATGTCCCTTGTGTTCGAGAATGCGTGAGTGTGTGTGTTGTGAGCACTGCAGCGTGCTTTTAATTATAACTGTAAAAATGTATAAATGTGTGAGCGTGAATGAGTATTTATTGACAAAAAACAAAACAAATAAAAATCGATCAACCCAACTGATCGGTGCACATAACTGTAATTATTTATAGTATACAACTCCAATTGAATAAACATTTTGATTAAAACACAATTGAATAATAAGACAATGCAATTTTTTTCCACTCGTCCACTTTAACATGTTTTTTTTTGCAAAACTTTACCGCGCTTCAGTGCAAATATAACAGTTTTCTATTTTTGGGTGGCTTGGAAATTTTGTATTTTTTAACTATATAGGTAAATATGTATGCGTTTGTGAACCGAAAATTACGGTTTTCTCGATTTGAAAGCACATTTCGTATTGCAGTAATTAATTTTAATAATTTGGTTTTGGTTGCTATATTTTTAATTCCAAATAGGTGCAACGCTATTAAAATTTTAGTATTATGTGAATATAAATTCTGGCAGTTAATATGTATAAGATGGATCAAGTAAACTGAGTGGTTGAATGTCATCATGAAACAATGCGAATACTTTGAAAGAAATAGTTTAATAAATTTTTTTAATTTAAAAAAAAAAATATTTGTAATACAAAGTAAGTAAAACTAACAACTTCCGACACATTGATTTTTGAAACGTTTTATTTTATTTTACACCGTCCTTCAATGCGTAAATACACAAATTAAAAAACAGTTACACCACTTAACCAAGGTGCGTGCCTGCCAATTAATTAAATCCACAACGAGTTCGTCTTTTCAACACTCCCAACTGCACCAACAAAAAAAAATTGAGTAATTTTGGCGAATTTTTTCTTTACTTTCATTAAAACAATAATAATTGAAATGTGTTTCCAATTTCCTCGACTTAATCGATCACTTTTATTTCGCAATTTATGTGCAATTACATTAAATAATTTATTATAAATGAACATATTTGTACGACTGACTAAAGTAAACAATCGCAACGTCGGCGAAAGGTAAATGTAAACATGTGCGGGATGTAATTTCGCTTTTTCGCTTCAAAATATCTAGACCGGATGAAAGGGCTTCACAAAATGCATTTACATTTTTTTTCTGTAATTTATAAATTATATTGCTGCAATGGCTGATGTTAATCTCAAGTGTTACTCAACCGATGTAACATGCCCCTGTTGTTTGACATAACATGCCAACTGAGTGCAATATGAAAACGGAATTGTCTTGGGTTCAATCTGTCGGTCTCAAAAAAATTAAGTGACAATCGAAGGGGTTCATTGCGACAGTTTTGTGGCATTGTTAAATTGCATGTTTATTTAAATTGTAACTGTCTGTCAGGGAAACGCTTTGTCCTTTAATAACAATGCGTGCTTAATTGTGTGTTAATTATTAATCATAATTATGTATTGTAGGAACGGCCTCATTTGGGTGTAATGGCAGAGAATGCACAAATGCAACATTGAGAATAATAACTCAGTTAAGTGAACGCAATATTTGAATGATTTCACATATTGCGGCGTTGCAGGAAAAGTAATGTTAAACGGTGCGGGTGGGGCTTGCGTCCCGGTGCCAATAATCTTATGCGATCCCTTAAAACTACGAATAAATTAGTGGTCATTTCCTTTGACCTTGTACATACTTAACACACCTGTGCTTTTGTTTCTAATTGCATACTAACTGACCTTGAGAATAGTTATATTATATATTGTAATTGGTTTCGTGACCTTGAAATTGTTTATTCGACATTTTATTTCCAGAAAAATTCAACAGACCGTCCTATTCCCGACATCGGCCGCATTTTGTCCGATTGTTTCAATAAATTAACACTTCAATCAGTTACTATTTAGGTATACAGAGTTCGTTACCGATATTGGCTTTTGCATCACTTTGAAATGAAGCCGCCATCAGTCGCCATGTCCCACCTTGGTAATTCACACACAATATGTTGAAACAATTCAAATAAAATCAACTGTATTATTACTTTCATATTATCCCTAAGTTAATATTAAGGAATCATTAACTGTAACGGCGTACTATTTAATAATAATTATTTAAACAATTGAATTTTTGTATTGCATTTTTTTTATTTCGCATCAAAGACTTAGTGTTGGCGAATCTGGTTTCCGGATGCAGAGCTTAAACTTTCCCTATCAGACTTCCATGCATCTCAACCCATCGCATTAATTGAAAATTACGAACTGGCCGTTGATCATCAATCATCATTCATCAATCATTTGGTGTGCGTGAAGATTTACCGAAGATTTGTGTTTTTTTTTGTAAGTCTCCCTTTGTGAAGTTTTTTATTGAGAAGTGGTAAAGTTTTTAATTAATTATTCGATAATTTATTTGATTTTGTACGAAACATTCAAGGTGCTTCAAAGCGTAGAAATAATTTGATTTTTTCCGTAATATAAGTTTTTTGACATCGAATAATTATGGTAAGGACTTTTTTTAATCTATAGATGAGGCATCCATTTCTGTTTAGATAATCTGTAAATAATTGGAGTTTTAGTAAAGTAAAAATAAAATGATCAAGTCGAACTATTTTTTCATTGGATACTTTCATATAAATTTTAAACATATAAAAGTTTCGCGGGTTTTCACATCCATTTATGAGCTGCAGCCTGCACTGTGCCCATATTTTCGAAACTCCCCTTTACATTTCGAACTTTAAAATACATTTTTATATATGTATATATTCGACGATCGTGGTGAAAATTATAATTTGTATATAACTCTGAGTGGTGAACAAAATATTTATATTTTTGCTGTCACTCAAATTTTTCATTTTACTTTATGCAAAAGGATGGAGTAATTATTTTCATCTGCAGATTTGTTTCAATTGCATCTAAAAACAAATCACTTTCAATTAATAAATTTTGAACAATAATTAAAATTAAGATCCCAGTGATAAAATTGTTAGTGCAATATGAGAAAGTGTTGAATGAACGTCTGCAAGGCCTAAATCACCCAGTTTCTGTGCAACGAAAACAATAATTTAAAAGATTTAGTACCAAAAGATGATGAACTAAATATTGGATACAAACTGCCTGCATCAGATGGATTCTGAGGAGATTTTTATATTTTCGTTATCTTTAATATTCAGTTTATCATTTATAACAATGCTAGCAACATGTTTGTGCTGCCGCAGGAAGGTACCCAAGTAAGTACCAAGTGACCTATTCCCGCTGTTGTATAGTGATTAGTGACGTGATCATTTTTTATGTTTATTTTACTTGTCCATGTTGTTTGTGTGTGCTTAAGGCCGCTTCCATCATTTCTATTGCAATCAAAAAGCATTTAAATTTTACACCATAATGTAATGTGTGGCACCGCAATTGATACGTGATCATGATCATGAAATGCATTAAAAATTAACATTCAAAACGAGTTGGGTTGGGGAGTGCGAGCCGCGTGACTCATTGAAATGAGCTTAGAGAATTTCTAGTTAGAAATTCCGTCGCACCGATAATGCATAATGCACCAGAGTGGATAGCAGCAGTAGGCAGTAGCACTTAGCAGTGATGAAAATAAGGAGGCCAAATGACGTCGTGTCATCTGCGAGCGCCTAAGCCATCTAATGCCGTGTTGGTTGCTCCACATTTTAAAAGAATTGTAAACTTTCGCCAAAATTGCTGCTCGCTGGCTGCTTTCCCGTTTTGATTGAGCGCGCGAGCTGGAGCTGAAAAGCGCGTTTACGCGATAACTTTTTTTTTTGCTTTTTTTATTGGCATTTGGCGTGTTTACGTCACGAGCTAATATGGTCATTCCAATTAAAATGTATATGGTCGTGGTATGATGTCTCCTGGATGGTCTATTATTAAATTATAGATCAATAACCCACATTATTGTTGATTTGATTATGCACGCATTGGGTGTTGACACAGGCTTTTTCAACAATACGGACTTTATTTGTTTTACTAATTATTGTTTTATTCATTTTATTTGTCATTTGTTGCGCAGAGGAAGCAAGTGTTTTACATTTTGAATTCTTGGCCATCATGTCATGTGATACAATTGATATTGTGTGGTCTTTGAGATGATATCTCAGTCGTTCATGTCATTTATTTACAATCATTTAAAAACGTACTACCTACCTTTAATTAATTAGCGATCAATTAGATCCATATTTTGTAATTTAAACTAACTCTATTCAAGTGGTTTTAAAAAAAACAACATTTATATTGAACAAATATAAACATTTTTATATTAGATGTTCCAATTTTGTATAATTATTTTTCTATATTAGTATAAACTATTGCAGTCAGTTATTGTGAAAATATGTTGTTTGGAGTACCAGCAGTTAAATAAAATTATGCTCAGTAAATACATATTGCGATAAATCCTATCTTTATTGTGGCAATAACCGACAGATGTCGAAGCAAATCCTCTGTGGATTGAGAAATTACTGATTGGCTATCGATTTATATAGAATAATTTTTACATTTTTTGTTGCACATATTGTATTAAGTATACAATATAAAATAATATATATATATATTAAGTATAATAATATAATTTTTGTTTATAAATGAAATGGGAAAAACTCGTTACAACCAATTAAAAAAATATAATTTTTAAATTAAAACATGAAAGGAAATAAATAAGTATGAATAATATAATCGTAATACTATAAAGTATAATAGAAACTGTGCCTCAACTCCCATTGCTCATTTAACGTTTGTTTCTATTCATGCCACACAATATTCTGTATGTGCCTCATAAATATCAGCAGCTATGTACTCACCATCAGATCCGATAAAACTCTCAAATTAGATCACTTGAAATTAATCAATTTGATAAATACAATCTTAACATGCCCGATTGACGTCAGTCGCGCAATTGTCGAGTTGGTTGTGTTCTGGTTGGGGATTTCATTCACACACATCTCTCATATTGTTATGTTTTCCATTTTATGTTTGCTGCCGCTTTTTAGAAATGAGCTGTTAGGATTGGAGGGTATGGTCAAGATAAAAAATCCTGACGAGAGTCTAAACAATTTAAGCGCAACCGCTGTAACGGTGTCCGTGGATCCGAAGTCATCAGGGAGTGATAGCGACGCAAAAAGGTAGACCATTTCAAGTTTGTTTCTTTTTTGATCAATTTTACATTGCACAATTTTTAATGAAGGGCCAGCAATGCACCACACAGGAGTCTTCCAGACATCCCGGTTTCAGATGCATTAGCAGACACCAATTCGGAGCTGTATGCCACGGTTGGTGACAAGGTGCATGAGAAACCACAAGGACGAAGTCGTAAGTTATTTTTATAAACTTTTATATTTAAGAAATTAATTATAATTTTATTAAGTTTTGAAATTTGCAGCTCCATCAAATTTTAAAAATCAAGCCAGCGTATCGCAACACAGTTCCATCAGCCAAGCGGATGACATCAGCTCACCTTATGCACGTGTGCGTACGCCTACGCATGCATACGACAAAGTGAGAACAACAGCCGATCATCCTTATGCTCAGCTAAAGGCTGCTTCTAGCAGCAGTGGTGCTGGTGGGAGCAACAGCAGTAGTCAAGCACCGCCCGTACCCAGAGATGATCTAACAAATGGTGATACACCATCTTCTAGGTGCAATTCTAATCAGAGTTTATTAGATATTTCTGATAGACCACAGGTAAAGCATTCTCTTCTTTAATTGTTTTTTGAATTTAAATTCCAAAATACCTTTATATGCTTAATTATTATAAATTGCAGGAAATTCCAGCAGCTTCGGCAATCGCCGGACGCATATCTGCGAGCCAGGAATTACCATACATGACCCCACCAATTGTACAACCGCAACAGCACTTTAGCGGTGACTCACAAGATTCATCAAGTAAGTTTATTTATGTCCATTGACAATTGACCACTAATTTACGCTATCAAGAATGTTTGTTCAATTTATTTGGTTAATCATATGCATATTATGAGTCATGTCGCGTATGCTACGTGATCCAGTCAACTTCAATTTTAAAAAGAGTTTCCATACATAACAAACATTTCAATAATTTCATTTAATTGTTTTTCATTTGCCACAGAAGGCTACACCAGTATCAGTGTGCGGGAACCGTTGGCAAACATCTTGGCACAAACGAACCAGCAAGCATCACAATTGAGACGGAACGAGATCAGCGACTCACATTATGCGACTGTATCAGACGATTCAGGTATACCTACGATTATTTGCCAACGCCAATTGTCTTGTTTTTGTATTTTCCTTTAAGTCGTTACCATTCAATTAAAACAAATGTATCACTCTGCTTGTATGCATCAATGATCACAATTCATAACCTTCTTATACGTATACTTGTAGACGAAATGTATGCCGCCATCGACGATCGTAATCAACAACAAGTCGATGTGTACACAAGCGGATCAGAAACGTATGCACAAATTCAACCAGCTGCTGCACCACCCCCACCATTGACAGTGGCTGTGGAAATAAATGCGGCCCCAAGCTCGCTACGGACAATCGGAGAAGAAGGTAGAACATGCTGTATATTTTTGTGTCAAAATAATATTTTAAGTATTTAATTTCAATTACAAGGCCCCAGCATGAGTACGAGTGGGGGATCCGATCGTCCAATACCAACACTGGATGAAGCATTAGTGCCGCCTCCAGTTGATTCACTGCGAGCCGCTCCGATGCACTCCAGGCAAGCCTCCTCATCCAGTTGCACAAGTTCCGTTGGCAATTTAGGATCGCCAAAGCCGGAAAAGCGACAAGCAAATTCACCGCTACCACCGACCCCCAAAAATTCCCAATATTTAAGCAGTAACAACTTGACGAGCACCAGTTCAATACCATCAAGTAGGAATTCTATTGCATCCGTCATTGATATGAGTTTAGCTGGTGCTGCCGTGCCCGGTGTCAGTCGACAGTTGTCACGAGAAAACATTGTCAATGATGGTCGTTCTAGTCTAGAAAGTGCAACGTCTACTGTCCGACCTGATAAAAGTGACAGTGATAAAAAGAAACACAGTCCGTCCAAAGATTTAGAGGGAATGTATGCTAAGGTTAGTTGGGTGTTTTTCCTTTAAGTTTATTTTTCACTTATTCTCACATAATTTTTTGTTCTGCAACTTTAGGTGATGAAACGAAACAAACTGTCGAGTTTCTCTTCACAAAATTCTTCGCCTTTACCCAATCGTCGATCAATCAATCACGATAGTCTGGTGGATCTATCGGCCTCTCCCGAAACCGCGGCTGAACCCGTATTTTCCTACAAAGTTGAAACAGCTTCACCCAAATTGGACAACAACCACAAAACAACATCTCAAACCACCGGCGCCGGAGATAATAACTATGAGTCAATTGATAAGCGACGCCATCGCCACAATAGCTATGAGAAAGATCCGGGATACGAGACAATACCAGCGGATAAATTGTCAAAAGCCTCAGCTAAATGTGATATTGGTCTTTCGGCTGCCCAGCAAAAAAGCCGGTTATCAGCACCAGCAGGTACATGAATGTCAAACAAAAAACCCAATTAATTTGCCCATGGATTGCCTGAACCACATCCTCACTCTAATCTAACAACACGGGCAAAGCAAATTGACCCCTCTCTTGTTCTTCTTCTTGACACACAACAACTAATTAACTAATAGATTCTAACTACTACTAAAAAAAATAATAATATCAGAAGTGACTGCATGAAACTTCTTCATGGTTATTTGTCTGTACATAAGAATCTTCAACTAACATTCACCCAATCCCCCATTGGATAAAGGAATCTATTTAACTAACAAGTAATAACTTCCTAATTCAATGCAATCAAATACAAACCTCAAATCGTTGCCACCTCAGGTTTATTGGCTCTCAATGAGCAACATCAACTACTACAGCCTGCTGACTCACGCCTATTGAGTCCAAAGACGTCATCTAACAATGATCCCGGTTATGAGACTGTGTCTGGCAGTAGTTCAGCGGCAGCACATCAAAAGAAGCCAAACTCTGACTACGATCCCAACTATGAGGTTCTGCGAACCCGCACCAACACAAGCAGTGATGATGGTTACGCCCGAGTTTGGGAGAAGCCCGACAAAGGAGACTCCAGCAGTGACGGTTACAGCTCAATTCAAATGGTCAACGAACAGCGTCTCGAAATTGCCGAAAAACCAGGCTACTCAACCATAAAGGAGAATCCCCCACTACCGGAGCCGGACTACAGCAGCATCAAAGAAAAACGCAACAACAAAAATCATGATTACGCCAGCATAATGGAGGCCAAGAAAATGATGACAACATTTTCCAACAACAATGATGAGAGCTGTGACATTTACTCCAGCATACCAAATGATCAGAATCCATCGTATTTGAGTATCGAGGAGACACAACATCACCATCACAACTATTCAACAATTTCAGACTTTCCGTTAGTTGCGGCGACGACGAAAACGATGACAATGGCAACCACGCCTACCACAACCACCGATACGTCGCCCACCAATCTACCACACTCTGGCTATTCCAGTGTATCGGAAATTCGCACAACCCCATCCACAGAGAGCAATAGCTCAGACACACACATCGGTTATAATTCCATACGCAACACATTTGATGGCGCGCACATTTCGGGCAGCCACAATAATTGCGAGTCGCTGACGGAGAGTGAATCGGATCCCAATTATGAGTCGGTCAAGTACACGGATGTAAAAGAGAATCCGTATGAGCGATTGCATAACGATCCCAGTCCAGCAGCGGAGAGTGGCAGTAGTATTAGTCCGGCCACGAGTGGGACTGCGCTTAAAAATGGCAAGCCTTTTAAGTGTTCTACAGATGCCGTAGAAGTTAGTGACTACTTTCAAGTCTGACTATAAGTTTAAGATACATTTACGACTATCTTTAATATCCAAGATAAATATAAATTAATAAGTAGTCGCCATTTTATTATGCATCACACATATCTGCCTATTTCGGTTGTATGGGCAGCTACTAGCAAGACTGGAGTCTTAATTAAAATACACTTGATGATTAGGGTGCCTTTTAGTTAATCGTTTTCTGTGTATTTACCAAAAACAAACATGAAACTTTATTCATTCTTGATCTTAATGTCTTTCTTCAAATTTATTTCCCACGATTTGCAACTTTTTTGCAGAATTTCCAATTGTATTAAATGCTTGTTCTTGCTAGGTTTTGGGAGCAATGATTAAGCTGCCCTCGATAGCCTTCAATTAAAAAAGTTTAAGTTTGAATGCGACCGTTTTTAATTATGTATTCCAATAAACTGACTGACTTTGTATAAAATAAATTTAACTCACTTAATGAGTTGTTGTCAATTAAATGCTTCTAGACCCACAACATTAATCCGTGTTAGGAGTTGGTGTACATATCCCTACTTTTTGTCTGTTCTTCGCTCAATTTTTCCTTCCCTCTAATGAAAAACCTGCTCAAAATTGCCTTCTTTCGCTGACTTCAAACGGTGTTAATTTCCCATTAGGTTGTTAGAAATTAGAATACAATGCACTGCAATATTATTTAGGTTAGAGCTTAAAATGTGCTTTTATTGTTATCGCTATGTCAATTATACTTACACATATATTTTGCTAATAATAATTTATCGTTAGAACGGAAAACAGCAACACAATTTATGCGCAATTTTTAGCATATTTGATGTCCGTATTATTGAAACATTTTGTAAAGATTTCTTTTTGTAATAATAATTTATTAAGTATTTTATCTATGTATGTAATATGCATTTTAAGTGAATGGGATTGAACACAAAGACATTCCAAAACATTTAAATAAAACAAAAATCCAAAAATATAACTTCTTATTTGTATTTTTTTCGCGAAGTATTGAGCAATATTTTACCATTATGGATTAAAACACTTTTAAAACTACATGGCAGGGAAAGCGAAACCACGTTGAATTTTCGGTGCATTACCACTACCTCGGTAATTTTCATCCTATAATAACAGTAATAATTTTAATAACAAAGATTTTATAACCTCTTTTTAAGAGAACATACTTTCTTATTAAATCAACGATCGTAACACTTATCTTTAAGATGGCTATTTTAATATTAGTTAAAAAGCAAAAAAAAAAAAGAGTTAAATATGTTCACTCATGGCTGAGAAATTACCAACACTGACTTTCAAAAGTAAAGCCCTTTTAAGACACCTCAACATTCAATAACGACACTAAAACCGAAGCCGATAGCTTCTGCAGGTATTAATTGATAAAGACAGTTGTTACGCTGTGTAAGCGAATTTAATGAATTTATCATATCTATCAATAACTTTCCATGTGGAATTTGATGTGCTCAGCTCATGCGTTTATTATAATTCTAATAGAACTGAATGAAGTAACTCATCTTAGGTTGAATCGATTTAATTATTGTTTTATTTTGGTGATATCCTGTTGTCTTCTACGTCCTATCCACTGACGGCCTTTCTAACCTACAAACGTTTTAATAACATTTCATCAAATGCAACCAGAAAAGGTTTCCAAAATGCCACACAAATAAAACGAGCTTCGTTTATTTCACGTTTCTAGATTATTTATTAAATTTTTTCACAATTAAAAATGTTCTCGGTAGGAATGTAGACAACACAAAACCGTTTCATAAAACCACAGTAAACAGTAAAAATGCATTTTCCTAAGAGTTGGGAGATGAAATTGAGGATGTGTATAAGTGTGTCTTCTGCAACATATTATAAATTATGACAGTGATGTGTTTCATTATCCCCCGCGCCACATCCACTTGTTTGATGGTTCAACACTTGCTTAGCTCCTATCATTTAAATTCTACAATTTCGATTACAATTCATCGTGACTATCTTGCGATGGATGCGTATCAGCAGCCGCAGCAACGCAAATGGCAGGAGTTTGCATTTTGAAAACATATTCACAACGATTTGGCTCAGCCACTGAAAGCACTTGGGTTTCCAAGCCGCACTCTAAACTGATGGCGGCTGAACGTTGAGGTCCATTCCAACAGGATGCACCGTTTGTGTAAAGCATAACAGAGTATTTGTTGTCTTTGCCATCCCAGCGATCCCACGTTCCTAGTCTGAAATTAAAATAAATGGAAAATTTGTAGATGCTAAGTAAAATTTAAAAACAATTTGATCAAAGTATTGAATTTACCTAACTTCTGCTCCTCCATTACGAGGTTGTTGTGTTGCCTTTTCAAATGGACACAATTTATAGACATACTCTCTATCCTCGAAGTTAAAGCATTGCCCATTGAGCGGTGCAAATTCTTCTGCAGTACCGTAATCTTGTTGAACATGTCCCTGAATTGTCGCTAATTCAGCCTCAATTTCCCTTAACTCACGATCAGCAATTGCATATTGATTTCTCGCATCATTCGCCATTTCCACAAGCTTTTGAGTTTGTTGATCGTACACCGGTTCCGTCTCTGGTGGCTTAGATGTTACAGGCTCAACTTCGCCCTCACCCGTCTCTTCCTCTTCCTCCTCTTCCTCACCATGAGTTTCCTCGCCATCCTCATCGTCATGATTATCCTCACCGTCAATCTCAGGTTCATCGAGTTCAGCGGCATCATCAATTTCCGTTGCATCAACATCTTCGGTATGAACTAGTGGCGGTGCAGTTGGTGGTTTAAATAATCCCGAGTCTAACATCAAGAATGGTTTAATTCTTGGCCAGCATAGTGTGGTAAATTCATCTAAATTAACGGAATCGCGCTCATCAAGAAAATATTTGGCCTCTTCGACCGTGACTTCACCATCACGATTCTGGTCGAATGCTATTCGTGTTTGCAATTCAGCCACCTCCAAAATGCCATTCTGATTAGAATCGTATTTCCTAAATGTTTGTTCTGCTTCATTGCGATTCTCATCAGCTTCCAACGCCTCGCGCTCTTGTTTCTCCTTCTCCATGGCGTCTTTGTACACTTGAGTTGCTGCACTTTCTAACGATTCAGCTTCTTTTTTAATTAACTCACGCTCTTCCTTAAGTGCTTCAGCTTCAATTTTTGATTTTTCCAATTCTGCATAACGTATTTTGTGTTCCTCTTTTGCATTTTTTCCCTTCAAACTCATTTCGGCACGTAATTGACTACCTTTTTGCACAATTTCAGCCTTCTGCTTTTCTCGCATTCGATCTTCCTTACCTGAACAAAATTTATAACATTAAATTAATTGTATTTCGAGTTAAAGAAATAAAATTTACCTAATTCGCTACAATTATTGATACATTGCGAGTCCGTGTTGTACTCATCGCTGCCATCGCAACAGTCGCATATTCCATCGTTTACGCGGGACGATGGAATATTCTTTGGCTTATGCCCCGAGTTGGTGCAATGAAACACCCCATTGGAACAGGCAGCCGTACCCGGTTCATCGCTACCATCCTCGCAATCGCAATAGTCGTCATTTACCTGTACGTAGGGCAACGTTCGACGACCATCTAAGCAAACAAATGTCTCACCGGGTTGATAAAGACTTGCTCGAGATATCGAAACACCGCGGGGACGTGGTATCTCAGATAAAACTAGTACGCCGAAACTATTTATTAAAAATACTATGGGAACTAACCGTTTGAGCATTATAACGTAGAAAGGAGATGCTTATGTGGTATCGTTTCAAAGATTTTTAGTTAATATTTAATTTAAGAATTTTCTATAAAAACTATTTTATATTTTATAACGCAAAAGTGCCAAGTATAAAACAAGAGCGCAAGTATTATATTAAATTGTGTTAAAATTTAAAAAATAAAATTTTGAACGTCAAACACGTCAATCTTCGAAAGTGTGGTGAATTATAAAAAAAATAGAGATAGATATATATAAATCTGTAGGCGTATTTCCTTTTTTCTGGCGGCAAATTGTTTTAACAGTTGAATATTCTTTGGTTATAATATGATTTCTTAATTAAGAAAGAGTTATCATTTCTTATTACTATTTTAGACAGAAATATTTATTTAATTTTTTCCATTATACAGTTTTTGTGAGTTAGAAGCTAATTTTGCGAACAAATCCATCACCACTTGCAACAAAAATTGTCTTAGTATCAGAACCCATAGCGATTGCGTTGCAGCATGCACCAACCGTCACTTCTCCAGACAAATTCATTGCGGCATCAATTCCAGACCACATTTTGACAATTCCATCCCATCCAGTGGTAAACAGAAAGTTATCACTTCCACACAATGCAATGATAATTTTTTCGTGTAGTCCCTTTCAAATAGAAATTTAAAAAAAATCTTAACAATGTTTCAACAAATTTAAGCGACTAACCTCTTTAGTCCAAATCTCCTTGTAGCCACCAGTTTGCTCATTAGACACCAAAGTCAAACCTTTACCATCTCTCGTCGCCATAACTAAATATTGTCGCCTTTCATTTTTCATAGGTCCAACTAATGCCAATGGTGAGTTTCCTGCAATCGTCGCCTTGGTTGTATATTTACCAGATTTTCCCTCTAACATGTCTGTCACCACTGCGTCCAAATATCGAGCGGTGTAAATATAATTTCTCTCAACTACCAGTGATTTCACTTCTTCCACTAGATTATATTTGAAAACAATTTTGTTGTTTTCCCATCGCGTAACCGATCCCTTGTCATCGCCTGTAAAAAGTCGCTCGTCGTCACAGGTCAAACATTCCACCTCATCTTGACAGTTGGCCATTAATTCCGTAAATGTGTCGCTTTCAATGGGATTTTCTATGAACTTAATAGATCCATCGGCACTGGATGAGTAGAGACAGTTTTTGGAGTTTAGGGCAAGGGCATATATGTGGGCATCGTGCACTTGAAGACTCTTCTTGAGGTTAAGGTCTTCATCCCACACCTGTTGATACGATTCATCCGAGTTTCAATTATGTTAGAAATGCATTAAAAATGAACATACTACTTTTCCATTTCCTGATTGACGTAATTAAATTATATTTAAAATATCAAAACTCTACCCTGATCTTTCCGTCGGCTCCGCCTGAAATAACGTGCCCGTTATAAAACACTAAACTTGTGCAATCTCCTTCATGATTTTCTGATGAAATTTTCTCAATTTTTCCAGACATTATGCCACACTTTAATTAAATTATTTTGAATTTTAATATTTGTTTAATTAGATTCGGTACGATGTTCTTTAGAGTATGAACTGACTTATATCACGAACTTGAATTAAATGCTTACGATGCCAATTGCCAACATTGTGAGTTGTTCTATTAATAGCTGGATATTTCACTTATGAGAGCATAATATTTATTTATAGAATGAAAATGAGCATATGCGGTGGGTGCGCTTACGCGTTGTTTATATGCTCACGTGACGGGATGCATTTTTATGTCCCCCATTTCAATCTGTTTCGAGACACTTCTGTTGAGTTGTTTATCTACTTTTCACTTTTTGTTTGGCACACAACAGCCAAAATACTGTTTTAAAATTGGCGCTTAAATGTATTAAATTTTTTTCGAAAATACGAAATGGGCGCAGAAAGGTTTAAAAATTTGACTTTTTCTCTAAATTCGAATTTAGGCATTAATTTGACGTTTCTCGAACTTTCGATCTCTTTTTTGCTATTTCGCTCTAGAACAAAATATATTTTCCGACTTCAAATTTGAAAAGATTGTGAACGCGTTAGTTAAATCGGCTCGAGTGTGTGAATTAATTTTTTTTGTGAAGTAAAAGCCCATTTAATAGTCGATTTAATTAAATCAAAATGTCCACAATGCAAACCCCATTGTCTGTCGCCGGCACCCGGACTTCTGGTCAGCCGATCCGCACACAAAATGGTATGTTTCCGAGACGGTTTTTGCTGCAAAACATGACAATGACTGTAGCACGCGGATGTTGCTCATTGCTCATCCCATGACACATGAGAACATTTGGTTAAATTTGAACAGGATTTTAAGTAATTTTAGGGTTGATGTTAAGTTTTTCCTTAAACTTGGACAAAAAAAGGTTTACTTTTAGTTTACAAAATTAAAATTAAAGTTTTTTTATGTTATTTTCAATTGAGGTTATGTTGCCCTATCTAAACCAAAACTCCTGACCATCTGTGCATTTTAAATATGTAGATTTTTAAAAGAATATTTGAACATGATCAAATTTTATTTAAATGGTTTTAGTGATGGCAGCCAGTTCCATTGCAAACATCGTTAAGAGTTCGCTTGGACCAGTCGGCCTAGACAAGATGATGGTAGATGATATTGGAGACGTCACGATTACCAATGATGGAGCCACAATTCTTCAGCTTTTAGATGTGGAACACCCAGCAGCAAAGTAAAATTTAGAAGTTTATAAAATTAATGTAGAAATCTTAATAATTCTGTACTTTAATAGGGTTTTGGTTGAACTGGCCCAACTTCAAGATGAAGAAGTTGGAGATGGTACTACCTCAGTGGTTTTAATTGCTGCAGAACTCCTTAAGGTAAAATATTTTTGAATAATTACAAAAAACACTAGTTCAATAATATGTAATTTAAAAAAAAATGTATTTTTAGAATGCCGATGAACTGGTTAAGCAGAAGATCCATCCAACTTCCATTATTTCCGGATATCGTCTAGCCTGCAAGGAGGCGTGCAAATATATTTCAGAGCATTTGACAGTTCCAGTGGATTCCTTCAGCAAAGAAGATGCTTGCCTAATCCAAGTTGCCAGGACTTCGATGAGTTCGAAAATATGTCACGAGGAACACGATGAGGTTCTCGGCTCGAAGGATACCCTCGCTGATATGTGCGTGGAGGCTGTACAAGCAATCAAGATCAGCGATTTGCGTGGAAACGTTTCCTACCCCATTAAGGCCATTAATGTGCTGAAAGCTCATGGTAAATCCGCTAAGGAGAGCGTTTTGATTAAAGGTTACGCCCTTAATTGCACTGTCGCATCACAACAGATGCCCAAGAGTATAAGCAATGCAAAGATTGCCTGTCTGGATTTCTCTCTGCAAAAGACAAAGATGAAAATGGGAGTTCAGGTGCTCATTAACGATCCAGAGAAACTGGAAGGAATTCGTGCTCGTGAGCTGGACATCACAAAGGAGCGCATTGGAAAAATCTTGGCGACTGGTGTTAATGTTGTGCTGTGCAGTGGTGGCATTGATGATTTGTGCCTCAAGTATTTCGTTGAGTCCGGTGCTATGGCGGTGCGTCGTGTCAAGAAGTCTGATTTAAAGCGTATTGCCAAAGCAACTGGTGCTGCTTACGTGACTTCACTCACCAATTTGGAGGGTGAGGAGACATTCGACGCTTCCATGGTCGGCGAGGCTGGCCTCGTTGAGCAACAGATGATCTGTGACGATGAGTTAATTTTGATTAAGGAGCCAAAGGGCAGAACTGCCGCCTCATTGATCTTGCGTGGTCCCAACGATTTCTTCTGCGATGAGATGGAGCGATCAGTGCACGACGCTTTGTGTGCATTGAAGCGTGTGCTTGAGGCAAAAAAGGTTGTAGCTGGTGGTGGTTGCGTGGAAGCAGCTTTGTCTATTTACTTGGAAAATTTCGCCACATCCTTGAGCTCCCGGGAGCAATTGGCCATCGCTGAGTATGCCAAGTCGCTGTTGGTTATTCCCAAGACATTGGCAGTGAACGCGGCTAAGGATGCCACCGATTTGGTGGCAAAACTGCGCTCGTATCATAATTCCAGCCAGACAAAGTTGGAGCATGCTGAGTTTAAGTGGATGGGATTGGATTTGATTGAGGGTGTTGTCCGTGATAACAAGAAAGCAGGCGTTTTGGAGCCGGCCATGTCCAAGATTAAATCACTGAAGTTCGCTACCGAAGCGGCAATCACAATTTTGCGTATTGATGATATGATTAAATTGAATCCAGAGGAGAAACAGGGCAAGAGCTATGCAGATGCTTGTCATGCTGGCGAGATGTAAATTTGTTTTTGTAAAATTAAATTTGGTCAATCTTTTAATTTTTATTTCCCACAAAAGCTTTTATACCATATTTAATTGAGTTACTAATCAACGTAATTCTACGTCACCTCATTTTCACTTAAATTAGAAAATGTATTGTCTCACATTATCTTTGAATAAAAATTGCTTAACTTTATTAATAACAACTTTCAGTTTATTATTTTTTATATTTAAAATAGTATTGATATTCAATCAGCTTGTGGTTGCTCCGGTTGGGTACATTGCGTTTGTTCTGGTTGTGCCGTATTGGGTTCATTCGATTGGGTAGCTGGAGATTGTTCTTGTTGTTTTTCTTGTGTCAACTGAACTGGGGTGGGCTGCTCTTTAATCTCCGAAACGCCATTTTTGGGGAGTGCAGATTCTTCAGATTTCTTTGTATTCTCAGAATCTGCTGTTAACTTGTCCAATTCTGCCAATCGTTGTTTAGCTGTTTCCAATGAATTTTGTCTCTCATCTTTAAGTTGGTTTGTCAGAAGATCGATTTTAATGCCATATCCTCGACGTAATTCCTGCAATGCCATTGTGTAAAATTAAGGAATCCAAAATTATAGAATTTAAATGTTTACCTTGAAAATTCCGGACTGAATATCATACTCCTCCTTGAGTTTTGTGTAAATTCCTTGAGAAATCATTAATTTTTTTTCCAACAAGGTCTGCATATCTTTTTGGGCTTTCATTCTCTTATCCACAGTCTCCAAACGATCATTTAAATGCTCCACTTCCATGTTGCGCACATTGAGCATATCCTTTGTAATAGAAATGACATCCTTGTAGGATGCAATCTGCACGTTGAGGGCTTGCATCTGAATCTCTTGATTCTTACACACTTTTGTTTTTTCAAACAACAACGTTTTTGCTTTCAGTAGCACGTCTTCTTGCTCTTTCTTGGATGGCTGCGAGTCACCGCCCAGCGCAGTTTGACACAGTTCCTTCTCAAGATGTTCAACACGTTTTTTAAGCTTCTCATTTTCCGCATTGCTGACCTGTTTTAAAAAAAATGATTCTGTATGTTATAAACTTTATATTACTTCCAAAAAAGGATGTACCAACCTGCAGTTCATCAATGAGGCTTCTAATTTTGCTCTTACTCTCCTCAAACAGCTTCTGTTTGTCACTTTCAAGAACAAAAATTAAATCGATAAGTTCTTTCTCCTTATCAGCCCAAATAAGGGCGGGATCGATTTGAGCCGCCACTGCGTCCAATGAGGGATTTGGTGTTGCTTGCTCTGCCATCTTATGATTTTAAATTTAACGTTAACTCCTTTTTGATAGGAAATTTCTTAAAATATTGTGAATACCGCAAAAATTTACAAAATTGAAATGAATTAAAATTACTGCTATTCAATCCAGGCACACGTGAAGTTGTGAAGAATTTAACTAGCACGCAGTTTCAAATGAGAACTGAGGATATTTTTAGATTCCGAAGATGGTTCGGACTGCTAAGTCGAATGCGTGTGAACTGTAACCGGCAGAGTGTGGGGTGCATTCGTGTGTTATTTATTGGCAGTAGTGTTACAAAATTGAAAACTTTTCTATCAATGAAAATTACGCTTTTTATTTATATAAAATTAGACACTTCCAGCCAAAATTTAATTCTACAATAATAATAAAAAACTAAACTCTCAAACTATTCTTTTATAAAATCAGCTACTTTTCGATTGAACTCCTCAGCATACCTCAAGTGAATGTTATGCTTTCCATCTGGAAACTCATAGTATCTGCAAATAGAAAAAAGTATTAGGAAAAACTTTTTACAAATCATTTGAAGAAAAAAAGTATTTCTACTTTGCATGTTTGATGTTCTTCCTCAAATACGGTACGTGCTCTGCAGCCAGCATAGGATCCTTGCAACCATGCAAAATCATCATTGGTGCAGAAATTTTTGATAAATGTGCTTTACAAAGATCACCATCCTTCTCTTTATAAATTTCCAAAATCACGTCAACCCAGTCACTCCACAGCTTAGCAAACTCCTTGGCTCCATACACTTTTTCCATTGGAGCACGCATCTTGGCTGACCACTTACTCACATCGCGGGTTTCTGCATATCAGTTTAAGAAATCAAATGTGATAACCAAACGAATCTTAAAAACTACCCACGCTCATAAATTTTCAACTCCTCTGGTAAAATGTAAGCATTAGATCCCCAAACGACCAGTTTCTCCACATTCTGCGGAAACTCCGAGGCTAAAATCATTCCGATGATTCCACCATCGCTCCAACCCAAAACTGAATATCGATCAAAGCCAATGGTCTTCATAAACTCCTGGGCTATTTGAGCATCTTCATGATAGAAGTTTACGCTAAATTTCCTCAGTGGCGGTGTGGATCTCCCATATCCAGGTGGATCCCATGCGACTATTGAATATCCGGGTAGCAGCTGCGGCAAATGTTGTATTTGTGGAGTAAAGTCAGTCCAGGATGAGCCTAAAGCTCCCGGCATCAACAGCACTGTTTTGTCGCCATTGCCAGATTGGACGTAATTTATTTTCACTTTGTTTATTTGCACTTGTCGTTCAGCTGGGGATGAAAATTGGCGAAACGCATTTTTAACAGCATTTGAAGTGAATCGTATTTTTATTGTATTTAAGGAAAACATTGTATATGTAACTATAATTTTGAATCTTTAAATTCTAAGCCTTCAATCAATTTAGCTTAAAAGCTGATCAAATGATTTTGAAAGAAAAGAAATGACACAAGAGTCAAGAATTTAATGAAACGCAGTATGTGTGAATTCATTGCCGGTTTGCATGTATGGTCAGGGTCATTGAGCTATGGGTTCATGATTTGAACCTAAATACAACAAAAATGATTAATAAAAAGATTATTTGAAATTTACAAAAAGGGCCATCATTAATGAAAATTGTATAACAGAAATACAGCTGATCGATCATCGACAGCCTGGAGCAATTTGCATTTTGTAGGCAATAGGCATGTCGACAGGGTTAAAAATTGTTCTCCAATTTATGCAACATATATATATATTTATATTGTTACATATATATAACTAGTTAGACTGTTGTAAGGTTTGATTAGCTTACCATTTGACGTTCGATATTTTAATTAATATTTTGTCTTGAACTCCAAATATTCATTACAAGTCTCCTTTTTCATTTTCTTAATTAAAACTGTAAAATATGTTGAGGACAGTCCGAGAACTAGCCAAATTGAGTATAAAAGCTCCAATATTATCTACAGAAAGTGTTCTTACCCAACAAACTAGGGTACGTGTTATTTAGAAATGTATTTTATCCAGACATAACCTCTAATAGAATATTTTTTAACAGAACACCTTTATCTTGAAACGCCGATGGCCACCGGGCCTACACAAGAAAAACCAAAAGCCACGTCTTCTGCGTGCCAAACATTTTGTGTACGATTTGGTAGAGGATACAAACATCAAAAAGAAACCCAACTTAGAGGTAGTTTTGACAACATTTGTGGATGGGTTCGGCGACAAGGGTGATGTCATTTCACTAAAAGGCAATGCCGCCTACAATAAACTGTTACTGCCTGGTTTGGCGGTATACAAGACTCCCGAAAATATTGCCCGATACATGAAGAACGATGATGACAAGGCCGCAACCACACATAGTTCACCGTTTGCTCAAAGGGTAATAATATGAGTGATTAATTATTTTTAATGAACATTTTACTTAATTGCTTGTTATCTTAGACGGTTAACATGCTGGAGCGTCTCACTTTGGCTGTTATAATGAACAAGGACAGTCCCTGGGTGCTCGAGCCATGGCATGTTCGGGTCTCCCTGCGAAAGGCGGGCTATCATGCTGTCGATGAGGCGATTGAGTTGCCAGCGGATCCAATTACTGGACCCAATCTTAAGATTCAAAACAAAGAGTTTTTTGTCACAGTGACGGTGAACAATTGTGAAAAGGCAAAATTAAAATGTAGAATTCATCACTGGAGTACTGATCCCAGTGAACGATTACCGTATGTGTTTGAGCATTGGAAAGAGCCATCGGAGCCTTTGTTCGGTATTGTAGAAACTGCAAAGCCGGAGGATTTGGAAAAGTAATTGTAATTTGTGAATGTGTTAATTTTAATACAGTGCTAATAAAAGTTAGTTGATACGATTGTTAATGAAATTCAGTGTATTGGTTTTATTATTTACTTCTATGAACATTGAACTTGGTCCTTTTTCGTAGCTTCTTTGAATTCTAATAAAACGCACTTTCTGTCTATTCACTGTAAACCATTCATTTATTTTTGTAAAAAAATTTCATCATTGATATTCAGGATAAAGTTGATTTTCTCTTAATAATTTTGTTGTTTTAATCGATTTAACATTTATAAATTTTAATTTCTCACATAGAGCTTATTAAGAATCACAATTATTATATTTATACTTAATTGGGCTTGCAACGTGCTGCTACCCGCCATCAAGTTTCATTATTTTTATTTGTAATAAATTTTTACATTGCAGACTGATTACATTTGCTTCAGAGAAATCAGTGATTTGGTAAAAGTTTAGTAATTGTGTAGAACGAATTGGGATTAATCCTGTGATTTAGTAGATTAACTTTAAATTGAGTTTTAGGATCACTTACTTACTATTTACATGCAAGCGGTTGATTTTTTATAATTTATTTTTTGAATTTTCTTAATGAAGACGGGGAAATATGCTAAGCGGTTTCAATTTTCAACCGACTGTGCAATAATCACAAATAACCATTAAAAGCTTATTCAAAATGACACAATGTATGAATTTATTATTTTTAAATATTCAATGGAATATTTTTTTTAATGAAAATTGCGTGATGATCTCTGATAGCTAAAGAATTTTTTATTAAAGTTAAAAATTACGTTGCAAAATCTGGAAATTCAAAACGAAAATCAAAACTAATTTTAAATATTTACTTATTGATCCAACATGAACGGAATTAATAAAGTTTTCTTTTGTTTTAGAAAACAATAATTCAGAGCTTAAGAATATTTTAAACGATTGATTGTTTTTAACGTACACATTTTGCCATACAATTGAAATGAAGCAGTAATGTTTAATCAAATTTTAACGAAATTATTGATTAAAAATTTATTCAATTTTCTAGCTCATTAATTATACAAAATTGGATGAAGTTAGCATTAGGTAGTTGAATATTTTATGCAAGTGATTTGAGTAATTGGAAAAAAAAAAATTTCTAGTATTTGTCGTATTAAGTTTTGGTGTGATTATTTTCTACAAATGGATTGTTATTGGACTATACCTAGTTTATTATGGATTTAATAACAATGTGCTTAAAATTTTACTGGAACTGTGTGCGCATTGAAAGTATGTATATAGAAAATATAAAAATATTTAATTCATTGTAAATTAATAAGTTTGTGCAATGTATTGTGAAAAATGTTTTTTTTTGAAATTGTATGAGTGAATACGCTGATCCTAATCAGAAAATTGATTAGGCCGCATGTGAAAATGTTTTGTTTTTTTTAACCGCTATATAATAATTGTTTAATGCATTTACATTTTATATGCATAAAGTTAACATAAAATAATTATACTATAATTATTTATTAAATTCCAAGGTTTTTATCAAATGGTTTCCCCACAATAAAATGCATTTATTCACTATAACGAATGTGCATTTTTTTTGTTAATTTAATGACGAGGAGAATACAGATAAATAATTCGTAATGGTAATTTTTGTTTACATTTTATTCCTTAATACATAAGAACACCTCAATGAGGATATATTTTAAGTGACTCTCTAAAAATTGTTTCCCTCGCTTGGCTTTGTTGGTGATTTTTCCCCCACAAATCTTCCCGTTTAAATGTACAAAAAGAATGGTAAAAATATTGCACTATACTTTGCAATGTTCCTTTCTACATATTATGTTTCTCAAAATTTGGCTGAAAATCTGCGTTCAGGTCCAGCTTTGTCAAAAATATTGCAGTTTCCCTAACAGTTATTATACCAAGCATCAATTTAATGAATTTACCAAAATGATTTTTTTACGTACAAATTGTTTGTGCATTAAGAATTACATTGCCGTAGAACGTGAACACTGGACAACAACAGTGTTGAATATTCACCACAAAAAAGTTTTTTTTTCTTTAAATGCCCAGGCCTAGATTGTCCCATTAAAAGTTTTTTTTTTGCACGAACAAAATTTTAAATTAATAAACGGCTTATATTTCCTAAAATTTTAAACATTTTAGTTTATTGTTTGATGTGTTTGCAAAAATTAGTGTAATCGTAAATAATAACGAATCGAGGATCTCAAGAAATGTAATTTTATGCCGATGGACGGATAAAATAGGCCGTTTGATTTTAAATGCTATTTTTTTCAAATGCCGTAATTTGTCATACGCTTAAATTTTTTTAACAAAAAAAGACATAGTTTTAAAGGATACGTTTCTACTACACTCAAATTCAGATTCCAATTATTGGAATGTTCAATCATGGCTCTGGACATTTGACAAATATTTTTGTATTTTGCTATATGTATTAGTAAATATATTTTATACTTGTTATTTTCATAAAATGTTAATTAATTTAAAAGTATTTTTTACAATAACAAGACATTTTAGAATATGTAACACATTTAAGTAACTGATTTCCAAAATACAATTACAAACGACGACAAATTGTACACATCGTTTAAAAATTCATCAGCGTATTTTATTTAACCTTTTATTTTCATTTTAATATTTATACACCATAAATGTTTTTCATTTTGTTTTTAAGTTTTTGTTTTCAGTAATTAAAAGACACATGTGGAATTGGAAAAGGCTCAATTAATTTCTCTCTAATTTGTTCTCTCACATTACGTTAAATTTTAATTATATAGTTCATTTATATTCAAATTCAGTAATATTTGATTTCAATTTTATCTAAAGTTTCATTATTAAAAAATTAACCACTACACAATCATTGTGATTTTGTGAACTCGAAAATTGACGAAATTCAATAAATATTGTTTATAATTCCCAATTGTTTCAAATTTTAATTAATTAAAATGTTGCTTTTTCCTCTTTCGTTAAATGTAATGTAAAAAAATCTCCAACAGTCTTAGGATGTAAAGTATTCAATATATGTAATATGATTAAGTCGCTATAAACTATTTGTTTGCTTTCAAGTCTCAAAAAATTATTTCTTCTTTTTTAGCTTCCTCTAGAGTTTGCTTTCAGGTTCAATTGTTAAACGGGGCTCAGAAGTGCGACATTTTAAACAAACAACTGTTGTTAAAGAGCTATAATAACACTAGACAATTGATATAAATTGAAATAGTTTTAAATTTAATTTCAAATTAACGTTCTTCAAGCACTTCTATCCCCCATATACTCAAAGTTGTACTTAAGATCTTTATTATATGCAATTTAAGTTTAAACTATGCCCTTTCAAAATTTGATTCCCAAAGTCATCAAGTCGGAACGAGTTGAAATGCTTCAAAGTTCAATCCATGGGCTTCCAAAATATATTTTATTTTTGTCAGTATATGAATAGTTAATGGCATGCGCTCAAGGGTTAATATTGGTATAATTTAACGACGCATGCTGTAATAAATATATTTATTTTAAATTTTTTATGGCATTAAATTCTCATTTATATAAAATAGATCATGCAAAAATTAAAACTAACTTCGTTTGTATGTCCTTTCAATTATGCGTCTCATTTGATATGCTTAAACATGTGTTTACTTCGAATAGAATCAAAATGAAACTAAATAAATTCTTTTCTCAATTAAATAACCGTAGCATGGTTTGCTTTAGTAATTGGTCAATATTAACTGTGTAGCGCGTTTTGCAATAAAATGTAGAGGAAAAATGTGTGTAAAGCTTAAAAGTTACAAGTTTTTTTTCTTTGTCCTTAATTTCTAAATATTTTCATTTCAATTAGTAAAATGTTTATATAAGTAGGTATATATAGACATAGACTCACCCTCAGATAGGAGGATGATCAAATACAGGGTGCTCGGCAACGCGATCCACCCACAATTTAGTATACAAAAATTACACTTATTTTTAAAACAATTTTTACATGCTAAAATTTTCGATTCGATCCTCCAAAAAATGCGTGAGATCTCGACGTATCCAAAAACATTTATGTTATATAGAGTGTGCTCCATTGACAATTATTTTTAATTATAGTTAATTAGTATTTATTATTACGGGTAGTTAAATATTTAGTAACGGAAAAGGAAAGCTCTTGGTAAAGCCTGAAATGTTTTCAAACCAAAATACACCAAAATTGATCAAATGTAATACGAGTAAAACATTCAACTATTACCTAGACATATACAAATACACAAGCTTATGATCTAAACAAAATTGAACTCAAACCCTGGCTCAAGCATGTCAACAGCAACCGAACCCTCCACCGCCTCCTTGTGCTTATCCTTTGACTTTCGTTTGCTCTTGAAAGCCAATTCCGGCACGATGCTGCTGGTACTGTTGCTGTGGGCGCTACTTCGCCGTCGTCTGGGTGAGAGTCCTAGTTATTGAAATCAGGAATCCACAAGGACATGCCACCGCGCCAATAGCTCACCGCGTGCGGTCTCACGCATATCGGTCCAGTGGGCCATTTCTTCGGGCCCCGATGAGTTTAGCCCTAAGCTAAACCAGCCCACCATCTCGTTGCGTTTCATGTTACGCTTGGCGTAGATGGAGATCATCAAAGTTACATCATTCAGTTGGAATAGGGCAACCTTTTATTCAAGAAAAAGGAAAAGATGCATTAAAGTCATGAATTATTTGAGACTTCACGCGGTGGATTAAAACTCACCTGAAAAACAAATGTCTCTTTAAACAGAGGATTTGGCTGACCGCGTCTTGTTGAAGTCTTTGCTCTAGCCATTTCCTGGCCCATACTACTAACTAAGCACAATTTAACATAGGTATCCGGTGCCTTATTAAGCGACAAATTACGAAAATGACTTCCCTTAACCACCTGTTAAAAGAAACAAAATAAATATCAATAAACAATGCAAATCAAATTGAATTTTAATATGGATCTCATACTTCAACAGTGAGCCGTCCTGTAGTTCCATTATAAGCTAATGCTAAAAGCAACTCCGGAACTCCCCCATGCTGCATCGATGTTGTAGAGCCGGTGCTGTCCGACCTCGCAAGGCTCAAAAGGTCATTGGTCGAGCCAGTCAACTGTTGATTCAAAAAAAATTTAGTCAATTAGTGAATATTTATACATTGCATGATATGAATTCTCCTTAGAATATTACCGTTGTATTAGCTCTAGGCTCTAACGGCAACCACAGGTTTGTCTCCAACTCCAGATCGATTGTGGCAAAACTCACAATCGCCTCACCGATTAGACGTTCTCGTCGCATTCGTTCACATCCATAAACCCGAACACGCAATCCCATTGAATTCACCTCTTCCGGATTGACGCGGTGCAATAAGAAGCTCTCCATAAACTGTGGATTTTCACCAGACCGAATTTTCGTCTTGTGCTTTTGTTTCTTGCTGGGTAACATGAGGAGGCGAACTTGTGTGTGCGTGGACGATGATGTACTTTTGTCACGTGATGGAATGCCTCGTGCTTGCAACACATGCACCGTCATCTTTCTCATCGGCGCATCATACAGTAGTGAAATTTCAACGCTTCCATTGCGATTGATAAGGGCGCTCGGACATTCTGGCTCGATTGTATCCAATTCTGATTTTAGAGACTTTAAATCACTTGTGTCAAACAAGGGCTCTTGGGAGAGCATCACAATGCACTACAATAAAAATTATACAATTAATTTATTTGCATGGGCTTGGTAATAAAAGGAATTTACGTCCTGATTGTTGTTACTAAAGTCGGGAACATCTTCTAAACTGTCTTGCTGGTGTAGTGACAAGTTTTGGTACTTTGATGCATTGTTGCTGTCTGTTCTATCCGCTGATTTATCTCGAGGACGATTGTCTATTCGAGTCTCACGCAACATTGATGAGATGGAGTCAGGTGATTTGGAACCACCCATTATGAGTTTTCGGTCTGTTGGATATAAGAATTAAACAACATAAAATAAAAACAGTTCGGACGTCAAACCCTCTATTTTGGAAGATCTAATTCGTGATGAACTTGGACAACAGCACAAATGCAGCCATTTTATCATTTTTTTTAGATTTCAATTTTAAACTTTATTTTATCAAAATTTGTAAAAGATGTTCCTCGCAAACTCGTGTAAACTCTAACTGAAAATGCGTTGCAAACGAAAGCACAATTTTGCTTATCACGCGATGGTCAGTGCGGTCACTTCCATTTTTTTTTACGCATTTTGTGGTTTCCACTTTTATTACAGCAGCCGTATACGGTGGTTTTAGATAAGCATTTTAGTAACTAACTACACATTACACACTACACACCTTTTTTCTCGCCATTCACCAATCCAGTATTTGATTCAACGGACGCGTCCACTGAACTATGTGAGCTGTTATCGCTGCTGGATTGAGGCAGCCCAACTTTGCCACGTTCTGCGATTCCCAGGGGATCTTTTGTGTACTCTTTTGGAGTGACAGTGACATGTTGCAATCCACTGAAGTTGCTAAAATTCTCAGCTGGTGTTGTAAGCTGTCCGGAGCCATAGCGCGAAAGTGCACTGCTTTGAAGACTTGATGACTGTTGCAACCGTAGTCGTCGCAAGATCTCTTCTTCAGAATCGGAACTACTATGGCCCTCATAGGGACGCTTTCGAGCTGGAAGTTAACATGAAAAAATTATTTATTAACAAACTATTTGAAACTATGTTTTTATTCTCATTTTAGTCAGCATTTAATTTAATTTTGTAAAAACTCTTACACATACTTAATTGTTAATAGTTAACATCACCTTTCCATTGCTTAATTTTTAAGTGCAGAAAATTAGCGTTTTATTAAAATCCTTTTTAAATATTTAACCGTTTCGTGCTTCAATAAAATAAATTGCATTATAATTTTTGAATATGACGTCTTTTCGAAAGAAACCCACTTCCAGTTAGTGACTAAAATGACGTCCTTAAATGGAAATGCGTTGAAAATAATGAACTGTAAAACTCCCAACGGGGAAACTCGAGAGAAATTCCATAGTCAGTAAAATAATAAACGACAATTTATATGCTAACTGGCTACATAACTATTACAGTTAGGTTCATTTCATTAAAAATGCAGAAATAGTACCCTCGGCCTCAACTTACATGAACGCATGTAAATTATTTAATAATTTAGTAACAAAATAATGAATTTACAATGCACGAGTAAGTACCTAATTATGTGTCTTGGTAAACCCGAGGTACTAAAAACTATAAAAAAATTATCACAACATTTCTAAACCGGCTTTTTGAATTTTCTTAAATATATTTTTGGCAATATTTTGCCATAATTATACTTTACGCGAATCCGTTAAGCCGTTTTCGAGTTTTTATTGTATAAGGATAGATACGAAATTAGAATTTGTACCCAGTAAAGTTTTGTTTATTTATTGTGCTCCATAACGGTGGTCGGTTTGGTCGCAGCCGATTTAAAAGTAAAAACGAATCACGCAAAGTATAATAAATAATTACTATAAAGTATTAAAATGGGTCAAGGCTCATGAAATACACGAATATGTAAGTGCTAATTAATTATTAATAAATATACGTATTCGCAGAAACAATTAATAATTACCGTCATTATTAAAAGCCTTAACCACAGACCTGTAACGTAAACCTTAGCTATGTAAATGCTGGAAATTAACAAAAAACATATATCATACTAGGTACGCAGCTTTTATAATGTTACAATTTACACAAGTCTCAAACGGGAAAATATTTACAAAAAAAAACATACCGCAAACTAATGCCGTGTGTGTTGCGTGATCGTTTCCATAATTACTTTGTTATACTTCTCATTTATTTATTTTGTACGAATATTATATACAAGTCACTAGAGAAGGAGCTCACTACAGCACATACAATTATTGCATTCCATCCACTCCGAAACACACGCAGTATACCCGCGAAACAGTTAAAATACTTCTCGTGCTTTATAATTTGCATATTTCTTAATTGTGCAGACGCATTGGCAACACAAAAAGCTTGGGGTGGCGCATGTAGAAGAGAACGCGCGCGATGGGTGTGAGGTGGGGCAAGGGTCAGGACTTAGGACTCGCGCAAACCGTTAGAAACACTATTATACATTTCATTTTACACGCAGTATTGTTTTCACAATTTTTTTCCTTTGGTTTGTGTGAGTTTTAGCCACACAATTATTAACAACATTCAACAAATTTGCGGTTTCTTCAAAAGTAATGTTGTGGAATTGAAAAGGAAACGGGTAGTTAGTTGCAGAGATCATAATCTGCTTTGTTTACATGAGGCGATATTCGACGATGTGGGGGTAATTAATGCGCTTGCGGCTGAATGGGGACTCATTTCGGGACGTCTGTTGTATATTTCGTGAATAATTAATCGAGCATATGTTTGAATTTTTGTAATAGATACGGCATGCCGCATAATAATTATACGGCTGCTGGTAAAATGAGAAATGAAAACGATTAACCTCAACATGAATGTAGTAGTTGGCTGTTGCTAACAATTTGCTTACTATGTTAATTTTAAAGAAAATAAGTTTTTTAGAGTTTAGATTGCCACATTATAAGCCTTTAGCACTTACCCGGCTATTTTTTATAAAATGTTTTTTTTTTGTTGTAAATACATCACAAGGAGGAAGGTCTATTAAAGGATTTCAAGTTTATCAAAACACTTAATACTAATTATGGGATACGAGTTGAATTTTAAAAATATAATTGTTATAGTCCTTCTTCAGGTTAATTCTGTTGTTCCCGATTTAGAAGCATGTGTGAAAACCACATGTTTTTTTATTAAAAGCAATTTATTGACAGAAAAATATGATTGCATCATTGATAAATACTTTTTTCTTCAAGGTAGGAATGTCCATTGTTCGCAATGGTTATGTCTAAAATATATGAGATAGCATTTGATTTACCGTCAAAGCCGTATTTTGTTGTAATTATAAGAATATTTTTACAGAAAGGAGTGTCTATTGATATTCGAGTCGAAGCTTTGTTGGGTTTGTCTGCAAGACACTGGTATACAATCGGTTTATTGTTGTATCCTTTGTTAACAAATGGATTCGCCAAGCCCATGCAGTAATTGAAGACCACAATGACTGCTAGGCAATGCGTTATTGAGAAAATGTCACATTTAGGCAAAACGAATGGATTTGCGGTCACCAAACAAAGTAAAGAAGCAGCTAATCATGAAGTAAGTGTAAGTCGAGAACCGATACATAAATCAATATTGAGACAAAATATTTACTTTGTAATAAATGCAAAGATGCATTAACACATAGCTCCTCATAAAATGCCGTAGTTTGATCGAAAATATTATTTCCTCTTAAAATGGTTCTACTCGTACTGTTATTAAACTAATTACTTTTAACTAAATACTTTTTGAACCATTTCTAATTTGTTATTTATGTGGACTAAACAGTGTTTGGGTTTAAAATTATTTTCACTTCAACTATAAGAAAAAGTCAATGTTGAAAAAAACATTAAAAAAAGTCTACATGTGTAAAATTAATTTACTTGCGTAAGTTGGTAGTAGAATGCTTAATGAGTAATAAAACACAATTCAATTACCCATACCAATTTTGTGGACATATTTCGAAGGAAGTGCATTTTCATCGCAGCATGAAAATCCGCTGGTCGTGTTGAAACACCATTTACGATTGATGTACAAGAAGAAAACCAGCATCAGTGCGATAATCCCCAAGAAACCTCCAAGTATTGTAGTCGCCTCCATCGGTACTGCAAAATTAAACACCAATTGTTATTTCTGCAATTACACTTGAATGTACGAGTGTATATTTTTAAATATTTATTTTTTGTATTTATTTATTAAAATATAATGAATTATTGACGAGAAGATCAGACCCAAGCACCTAAATATTCTCAATTCACTTTAATTGAATTCTGTTTTTTTGTCGTGGAAATGCGTGGTGAAACATTCTGGACAATTTAATCCATACAGGTTTTTTTTGGGTGTAAAATTACATCGATTAAATTAAAAAATGTGGATGCTTTTAAAAAATTTGGCCAATAAGACGCTACACGATGTAACAAGTATACAAAAATAAAATGCGTGTACTGACAATAATAATTGTACACATTAATAATGTGTGTAGCCGCAGTATGGCGACGGGGAATCGCCTCCCACAAGAGGCATTTGTATTGGGATGGATCCATTTCCCGTTGATTTCACGTTACAAGTATACAAAGTGCTTCATACATTATTGAGTAAATATTGATTTGGTGCTGCCAAATGTTGTTGACCGATAAGAGGGTGACGTGGGGGTTGCATCCGACACTTTGAACGATTAAATAGTAATACAGAAAACTCTTAAAAAACACTTTTTATTTGCTTTCCGTTAAAATTTCGAATTTCACTTTAAGACAATTTTTGCTACAATTTAAATTTGTGAGTCGCAAGATGCCGCACAGTTGACAAAACAAAATTCTTAGAAAACTTGCTCCATCTGCTTCAACCCCTAATTGCATGTTTTTTGTGTTTGACATCCATCTCATTGCATTAATCATTTGTTTTACCGAAGTCAGGATGTTTTCTCTTTTGCAGCGCGCCATCATATCCAAAGAGTTTCTTCTTCATAAATCATCATGTCGTTTTAATCCGACGTCAATTAAGCATTACAGCAAAATTTGGGGTCCGGATCCAGAGTTTTTAAACGCACAGGGGGGTGCTGTCTTTTATCCCGATGAAACAACATCAAAATGGAAGGTACGCATGATTCATCATTTTAATTGGCATCCGATTATTAAATGGAAAACACGAAACATTTAGGTGCCGCCTTACAACAGTATAATGCCACCCATTGAACAAAAATTCAAGACCCATGTTATCAACTTTGGACCACAGCACCCGGCCGCACACGGTGTTATGCGTTTGTTGCTCACTCTTGACGGTGAGGTAGTGCAACGTGCCGACTGCCATATTGGCCTACTACACCGAGGCACCGAAAAACTAATCGAATACAAAACCTATGTGCAAGCGTGCCCCTATTTCGACCGGCTCGACTATGTTGCAATGCTGTCGAATGAGCACGCCTACATTTTGGCAATTGAGAAGCTGATTGCAATCGATCCGCCGCCACGTGCCAAGTGGATTCGCATGTTGCTGGACGAAATCACGCGGATCTACAATCATCTGTTGGGAGTGGGAACGGCCGCCCTTGACTTGGGCGGAATTACACCGTTCTTTTGGCTGTTCGAAGAACGCGAGAAGATTATGGAGTTCTTTGAACGGGTCAGCGGCGCTCGAATGCACACCCACTACTATCGACCGGGTGGTGTGTCACGCGATTTGCCTATTGGCTGGATGGACGATGTGTACAGTTGGACTGGCCAAATGGGGCAACGACTTGACGAGTTCGAAGATGTGATTACTGATAATCGTCTGTTCAAGCAACGCACCATTGGCATAGCTGTTGTAAGCGCTCTGCAGGCACAAAATTGTGGGTTCAGTGGTGTCATGCTGAGAGGATCAGGCATCAAGTGGGACCTTCGGAAAACACAGCCGTACGAGTTGTACGATCAGGTGGAATTTGATGTGCCAGTGGGCGCCAATGGGGATTGCTACGATCGATTTCTTTGCCGCGTAGCTGAGATGCGTCAATCGTTAAGAATAATTCAGCAGTGTTTGAATAAAATGCCTGATGGTGCAGTGCGGGCGGATGATCACAACATTTCGTTTCCGGATCGCGCTGAAATGAAGACATCCATGGAGGCGCTTATTCATCATTTTAAGCTGTTTAGTCAGGGATTTGCAGTGCCGCCGGGTGCCACCTATACATGCATTGAGGCCCCTAAAGGAGAGTTTGGTGTATATTTGGTGTCAGATGGATCGTCGCGACCTTATCGTTGCAAAATACGTTCGGCATCATTGCCGCATATTGCCTCATTCAGTTGGCTATCAAAAGGACTTTTTTTGGCAGACGTTTGTGCTATAATGGGCACCTTGGATGTCGTTTTCGGGGAAATTGATCGATAGAATTTTTGTAGCATTTACCAATTTTCCGTAAAACATAATCGGAAAGCATTTTGTGTTTGTTTTCTGAATGAGGAAAAGTGTAATACACAACACATATACTTGAAAGCGCATGTGAAAAATCGATAGTCCTGTCCATGGTTACATATTATGTTAACAATATGTCGATGTCAGATAGCGGTTTCTCCCACCACGTCCCATAATATTTTCTAATAAAAACAATGGAAAATGGATAATAAGGCTTTTAAACTCACCACCACTTGCATAATTATCCACACCTGCAATTAATATCATTTTTCAGTCCAGTTATTTCGGACAACAAAACACAGTAAAGTGGAACAGAATATTTTTCCAATCACCCGTTCACGCTCTGATTGTGGGGGTACATGGGAATTGGGTTTTATTGGTTTTTCCCCCGTATACAACAAATTTTTCCTATCCAAACTTTATGCCACAAACTTTTTATCACAATCTTTGAACAAACTCATAGGATGTAATTGCATTCAGGGAAAGCATTACAAAGGACACAAACAATTTGCAATTTTTTGAAATTGTATTCTTTTCGTGGCGTTTATATTCACTAGTCAGGTTCACGGTCGGCGCGAATAACAACAAATTTGAAGTGCATTTGGAAAATTTGCACTGCCAGCACAAACTCCACGTGAGATTACAGCAGCATAGCTTCGATTTTGGCATCCACAATTTTTGGAAATGCGTTTTAGTAATTTTGTTTTTTTTTCTTATTTAATGAATTTTTACGGCGATTTTAGCTTCTGTCCTTTTACGCCGTTTTCTACAACTGAAGAAAATTCCATGTATACTTTGAACATTCCATTGTGGACGTGAAGTTGGAGGCAAATGTCCTGCAAGCATGCGCATAACGTCCTTTTGCTTCTCTTTAATCGTGCACATGCCACATAAGTTTGTGTAAATCGCCGTTGTGGGACATGGGGCATTGGGCTTTTGAAATTTGAACTCTATTTCCTTTTAGTGTTTTTTATACATTTACTAGTGAATTGGCCCATATGGAAGATTATTAATTGCAGTAATAACAATACCATTTACCTTTTTATTAAACATCCTTGAGGTCTGTTGAGGGATCATCCAATTTTCAACATTCGATTCAAATTATGTATAATAATTGAACTTACGAGTAAAGACTTTTTTTTATATAACTGACGTGTGATTGGAAAATTTGTTGAACACAGTAAGATACAACTTACGTTTGACCAAGTCCATGATCCTAAATGCATGAATCGCCTTAATAGTTACATTCCATTGCCCCATGACTCATGAGCATGATACGGCTCATGAGAATACGAGGTGTGAAATACACGGAAATTATTAAAGTTCATGAATTTTATAATTTTTTTTTTTTTATTGCGTAATCACATTTTTAGGATTACTAAATTAAATTAAAATCTTTTTGTGATTGAAAAAAGCGTATTATTTGTATATTAAGCATTTTTTTATTAAACAGGCATAATCTGAATAATTGCAATCAGCAATGTTTGTATTATATCGGCGAAAAGTGGTTAACATTTGTAAATAACAGTCAGGCTCAATAAAATATCAAAATGCAATTAAAAAGCGTAACTGTCCCAAAACTGAAAAATGTACTTTAAGTATTCCTCGGATACGTAAATACTTAGAGTGGTGAATATGTAAAGTGCAGCGTTTTTAACTTTCCAGAAAAGCGCTGCCGTAGCACATTTTGACAGTGCTTCTTCTTTTTATTTTTGTCTTCCTTCGCAATTAATCAAAAGAATCAGCTCAAAAGTAAAAACGCGGCACGCACGCAAGTCGCAACGTTCGATATTAATTCCGGCAACAAACGACTCGCAAACGTGCATTCTGTTTTAATATATTAATAATTAACACAATTTTCGTTTAAACGTTTATTAAAAACACATCAACAAAATGTTCTTCGGTGAGTATTCTAATTGTTAAATTTGACTAATTTTTAACAACATAATTTTTGTCGCTCCCACGTGGGCGGTTCCTTATCTGGAATATTCTCTTTCAATACAAAATGGATACGAATTATTATCTAGACATCATCATGTCGTTCATACACATTGTCCCTACGGCCTACGGGTTAAACTATATTGCAACACATCCTTAAAGTTCTACTGTGTGCAAAAAAAATGTTAAAAATTTGAGGTTAAAACTGTTCCATTTATTTTCCAGGGCTTATCATTAAAACAAAGAAGCGTTATTCGCAAACCGTCGACAAGTCATTCCATTTGTCACAGGCGTCTCTGGACCCGGATACGGTTGAGGACGATAAACCAGTCAAAGTTATGCTCACAACGGAAAATCAGAACTTCTTGTTGTGCACGTTGCGCAAAGGCTCACACGAACAGGTTCCATTAGACTTGAACTTTGCATCGGGAGATGAAATTTCGTTCGGTCTTGTTGGTAAGCACTAATTGCTTTTGCTACACATTCGATAATTAATTTAGGTAATGGTACTAATGACATATTTTTAATTTTAGGAAGCGGCACTGTTCATTTGACCGGCTTTATGGCTCCTGATGATTATTTTGAATCCGATGGCGAGGACGATGAGATGGCTTCATTAAATGAAATGCTGGGTGGCAAAAAGGCGGCCAAAAGACCTGCTGAAGATGATGATGAAGATGACAGCGACGATGATGAAGCAGCCGGTGATGATAGTGAAGCCGACGATGATGACGATGACGACGACAACGAGGAGGGTGATGATGATGAGGAAGAAGATGATTCTGAAAGTGACGAGGAACAGAAGCAACAAATTCTGAAACAGTTGAAGAAGAAAATGAAGTTGGATGAATCGTCAAAATCAGCTAAGCAAAATGGTTTGGTCAATGGAAAAGCTCAATCCAAAGAGGATAAAAAAAACAAGTCAAAGGAAGAGAAACCACAAAAGCCTCAGCAGCAGAAGCAACAACAACAAGCACAAAAGATTGGTCCAACGAAGCTGTCCAACGGCGTGATTATTGAGGATCTTCGCCCTGGTAAAGGACCGGAGGCAAAACCCGGCAAAAAGGTGCAAGTTTACTATGAGGGACGGCTGAAGACAACTGGCAAAGTGTTCGACAGCTCACTCAAGGGATCCGGCTTCAAGTTCTTGCTGGGTCGTGGTGAGGTCATTAGCGGATGGGACACTGGTGTCGCTGGCATGAAGGTGGGCGGAAAGCGTCGCATTATTTGCCCACCAAGTGCTGCTTATGGTGCCAAGGGCAGCCCACCAGTTATTCCGGCAAACAGCACACTCGTGTTCGATGTGGAACTGAAAAATATTGCTTAAAAAGTTGGAAGCAATCAAACATCCCTTCTATTTTTAATTTCTTATACTTATATCAAAATAATTGAATAATCTTTCATTTCCTGAGGAGTCATTTTGTTTTAATAATTTCTTAATCATAATGTGAGCTCGTTATTTTTCTATAATAAATTGACAATATAAAAACTGAAACTTTATTAGAAATTTTAATTGTATGAAGAACTTTCAGCTTAATAACATTTGGAATTTTGTGACGCAAACATGCCAACTTCTATTTGTGCCAATTTCCCGCTCCTATTTTGCTAAATTTCTGCAATTTATAAACATAACCTTACAATTTGATTTGTATATTCTAGTTAAATAACTTCTGACAATTGCGACAGAAGTCAAAACATAACCTCAAAATTAATTCAGTTCGGCAGACGGCAATCGGCATCGGATTTGCCACAATTGTAATTAAATTAATTAAAATTTAAAAATAAACTAATTCGTCTACGGTTCAATAAAGTTCCAAAATGGCTAAATTACCAGTTAATGGCTCATTTGTTTCGGAGAAAATTTCAAAGATACGATGGATTCCAGAAGAGTTCAACGAAACCACTTCATTCCTGACTGGAAGCTGGGGCTTCAATGAAAACAAAATCAGCTACTATGATTTTAAATACAATGGATGTGAGTACGAGGATGCTGAATTGGTTCCAAAATGTCAACACTCTCTGCCCATCATTGGGGATGTAAATGGCATTGAAATGCTTAATTTGGAAACAGCTGTTGTGTCAACCAGTGATGGTAACGATATCATTTGTTTTTTGATCCAAATTTAGGTAACTAATTTTTTTTCCCAGGACTTGTTTGCCTCTTTGATGTGGACAAGGGAAGGCAGAATTTGAAAGAAAAATTTACATTCAAGGAACTGCACAAATTTAATAATGAGGAACTTGCTCCTTTGACTGGAATCTCGGTTTGTGATACAGATATTGCGTCTGTTGGTGAAGATGGAAAGTAAGCAACACATTTTTTATCCTTCAAAAAGTATTTGCGAATTCATTTCGTGCTTATTTGTTTTATTGAAAGGCTAGTGATTTTGTCGTCGTCCTCACAAACTGTAGTTCGAGATATTGCAAATGCTGACAGCTGTTCCCTGACTTGCGTCTCATTTATTAACCAGAAGGAAGTATTAACCGGCAGTCAAATGGGTGTTCTCAAAATGTTTGACGTACGGCAAAAAGGAGCGAAGCCAACACTTAGCTTTATGATATCCTGCGAGGATGAAAAGAAATCCAATGCAGTGACATGCATTACATATCATCCCACGCAGAAGCACATTGTAAGAATAGCCTTAATTTGTTAGCATAAAGGAATACATTTTTTTTATATATAGGTCCTTGGTGGAAGTGAAGAAGGTACAATCACAGTTTGGGACTTGCGTCAACCCAATTTTCCGGCATCCTATTTGAGTGCACACGACAGCCCTATTACTGAGCTCGCTTTCCATCGCACACAGCCCACTAAATTGTTTTCGGCTTGTGAAAATGGTGATTTGTGGCAGTGGACACAAAACACAATGCTCACAGGAGCTGCCAATAATCCACAAATGGATGTGCACATGAAGTTTGAAGAATCGGAGCAAATTAGTCCGTGGCTGAATGGAGAACGCACTAAGAACAAAATTAATATCTCGGTGTTGATAGGTCTCAAGAAGTCGATAAATTCATTCGACACATGCTCTTCCAAAATTATTTGTGGTGGCGATAGTGAAGCAATTTACTTAATTGAGACAGTTTTTTAATCTTTTTAACATTTCTTTTTTATTCTTTTGATTTATTGGAATAAACATAATTTTGAAGTAAAACACGGACATATTTGTTGTGAAGTTGTAAAGCCTCCTTCGGTTTTATCTGGAAGCATTATAATTGGACGATTTAGTCATTTCATTTAACGTTTATGTTGGTGTGGAAACCTTTAGAAATTTAAATTGATTAAATATCATTGAACAATGGAAATCATTCTTTAAATACAATAAACAACAATATTTGAATTAATAACACGGATACCATCCAAGATAACCTTTACTGATTTAGAGCTTTGATGAAACGAAATTCCTAGAGTTTGCAGCCTTTTAGCCTTTTGAACAAATCGGAATATTGCCTCATTTGAAACATTGTTCACCATGAGATAGTCAATGTGTCTGACAAAGCATCCCTCGAGCGCACTCAAATGCTCATCGGTTAATTCAAAGCAGAAATGAAATTCATCAAGGTTCCTCAACGCAGCTACATATTTTAGCGTGTGACTATCCAATGGAGATAACCTCACAGTCAACTGTTGCAATAAACAGTCATTTGATAAAGATGTCAACAGCTCATCTAAGAAAACATTATAATCCATTCCAGATATGGACAAATTCTTGAGGCATTTCATTTCGCTGATCGGCAGTAAACTCATCCTCCTATGAAACGGTTGAATGGAAATGCTAAACGTCTCAATTGATGATGCAACATACGCCACGTCCTCCATGAATCCATCCGAGTTAGCGCTGCACATTTGCAGGCGAATACTACGGACGCTTGGTATTCTGAAGATACTGGATAATAAACCAAATGTGCACCTCGTTAGTGTTAGATTCTCCAGGGAGTTTAATTCAATTCGATTTTCACGTCTCGTGCAATGGTTCTTGCAAAAATCGTAATTCATAATCTCAAGATTTGTGAATTGACAAGCACTCAATGCACACTCCTCGAAATAGCAATTCAACAAGCGAAGTTCCACCAATTGGGAAAATATTATCCTCAGGGCTGCCGTGAAATCCTTGAGATTCCAATACTCTAGCTGCAAGCGGCGCAATTGCCTGCAGTACAGCTGAATGGCGTCAATGTACTCCACGTCATTGTAGTTCATGCGGGACTTTATTTGAAGGTTCTGCAGTGAGTGGGAGCCCATTATGGAGAGTAGCTTAGAGGCATCTTCTCGCGACAGAAAGTCTGATTGACCAGGTATTGTTGTGAATCGTAGAAACCGTAATTCGAATTGCACAAGCGACCGCAAGCGTTTGTTAGTTTGTGTTAGGGCAATTAAGTCTGAGGGCTTGACATATGCTATTATGTGGATTAGGCAGTCATCGTTCAGCTTCATTAGAGATGAACGTTTTTTGTGTACGTTTATCATATTTTTAACTAAGTTATAAACAGCAACTATTTCTATTTCACTAAACGGTTAATTGGCTGAATTCTCTGGCAACAAAATGGATTTTTGAATGGATAACTGCAGCACTTACAATTATGAAATATTATAAGAATTACAGTAGTTTAAAACTTCAAAAGAAGCTGCAGGAGCACGGGTAAAATAAAAGTAAACACAATTTAAAATTATGAAACTTTAGCTGCAAAAAGTGTCACCTTTCATTGTGTTTCGTCTTGACTGCGACTTTTTTTTACCATTTTTTGGATTATGCGCGTATGAATGCATTATGATGCGACAATCAAAGGGTGGGGATGCTCTCTTAAATAGGTTGTAAGTAGGGGTTGTGAAGTCATACAACATCATACGAGTATTATGTGATTCTAATGCAGTTTTGCGCAGTCTGCGATGACCTGTTGATTTCTTTGACAATTCTTTACACTCATAACAATTTTCAGTTTTATTTAGTGTCCAATTAAAATAGAACACAGTTTAATTTTCTAACATTCAATAGATACTTACAACAGTAAGTACAATACCTTCTCTTAAAGTAAGTGACACAATGCCGCTACTTACAAATTAAGATTACACAAAAGAAAATTACTTAAATATCGGAGGAAGGACGAAAATCTAAACTAAAACAAGTGAGTAAATTGTTACAAAAAACGTGTTCATCGTAAGTACTTCGTTCACTATGAAGTACATAAACTTGGCTTTAAATTTTAAGTTGTGGGGTTGCATGAAGTTATGCATCTTTTTTGTGCTTCTCAAACGCCTCGGCTGCAGCACGTTTAAGTTGATCAGATTCTTGGGGTCCAGTAGCTTCAACCATGTCCCTCAGCAACCCGCCTTCTTTACCTAGCAACACATGTGGAGCATCAAATTCTTTGGCACATCCAGCACTCATAACAAGGATTCGATCTGAGTCCATAACAGTGTGCAGCCGATGAGCCACAGTCAATACGGTGCACTCCTTAAACTTGACGCGGATGGCCATTTGTATTAAAGCATCCGTTCTAACAAAATAGTTAAAGTTAATTTTTCAGAATGGACTAAAGAATAAGAAATAGTCAACACTTACTGGGGATCAACGTTGGCTGTAGCCTCATCGAGTACAAGGATTTTATTATTTCTTAGGATGGCTCTCGCTAAGCATAACAACTGCCTCTGGCCCACACTGAAATTGCCACCAGCCTCAGTTACCATAAAGTCCAATCCAGGAATTTGTCCCTTGAGTTCAACATCGTCCAGTGCCCGCCAAATAGCATCATCATCGTACAGACCAAATGGATCTAGATTGTAGCGAATTGTTGCAGAGAACAAGAATGGATCTTGAGGAATAATGGAAATACTGGAGCGTAGACTCTCCAATGAAATAGCACCCGTTTCAATATCATCAATTTTAATCTCGCCTTCAATATCGGCCAAACGAAATAAAGCACCAATTAGAGATGATTTTCCAGCACCAGTTCGACCAACAACGCCCACTTTCCACGATGGCTCAATTACGATCTGGAGATTCTTTAGGACTGGTGCTTCAGCGGGATCGTAACGTAGACTCATGTCATTGAAATGAATACGTCCTTTTTCAGGCCAGAATTGAGGTGCTTTCTTTTCGGGACATTGTTCCTAAAATAACATTTGAATAAATAAATAAAAAAAAACAATAATACCCGTACCATAAGTTTAAATAATTATTATATGAAATATGTTTACAAACCTGATCCAAGTCTGTGTATTGAAGAACCCTCTCCACGCTAATCATCTGTTGCATAGATTCAGCAGTCTGTCGCACACCATATTGAACCATTCCAGTAAGAATGAGAGCCTGTGAAATCGCCAAACCAACATTGCCACTGAAGGTATCTCGTTGAAAGATAATAAAGCTAAATGTTACGGCAGCTACAAATGCTGTACTGACAAAGTCAAGCCATAGTCCCAAAGCAGTATTGGAACTCAATGTGAGATGCCACATTGAACTGTGAACATCTTGAAGGGAGTCAAATTCCTGGCGTACACGTTCCTCCAGACCTCGAGCACGAATTGTAGATAACCCAGGCAATGTGGCTGATAGGTGAGAAAATACGGGGCTGCGGCCTGAAAATTTATAAACAATTGAATAAAGTACTACGATAAAGAAAAAGATGAACTTACATATTCCCTCCAGGCGTTTGAAATCTTGCGCTGGTCTTAAGTAAACCATCAATAAAAGAGAAGATAGTATAACGGCTACAGTGAGGGCCGCAATCATCATTGGATTCACAATGCTAACCATAACTAAAATTCCAATCATTACCAGGAATATCTAAAACCGGTAATGAGTAAAAACATGAACAATAAAATGATTCATTACAAAAATTACCTGAATGGCATCCATAATAGTCTTTGGCAGAAGCTCATCAATGCTCCCCATGTCTCTGGAAAATCGATTAAGTACACGACCAGATGGATTTGTATCGAAAAACCTCATTGGTGCTCCCAAGATATTGGCGAACATGCTGTCGTGTAAATTTTTGGAAGCATGCATGCAAATTATGAAGAACAATAAGCTTCTTAAGATGGACATCTGCAATTTTGATTTTAATCAATTAATGGGCTTTATAAATTAAGAACAAATTCAGGATTTACCACAATAACGCCTAGCACCAGGGCTCCATAAAAATAGAGACATTGTGAGGTAGTAAATATTGTTTCAAGATTTTTTCCCCTTAAATATTCCTGTTGAGTCAAAAAGTTCACAAAATAATCTGACCCACTGGTAACAACTTGAGAGAAAATCAGCACCACGACCAGAACGGTAAGTGTTAAAGCACTGCCACCAGCACGAAAATATCGAGCCCAAACTCTTAATGAAATGCTTCCTTCGGCTTGCTCCTCGGCTTCCTGACCCCGCACATCCTCTGCACTGTTTGTAGCTAAAGAAGATTTTTGGGACAGCACTATACTGCCACTTTTACTCTTCGACCGTTTCAGCAATCGGTATCCCTTCACCCCATCGATGTATGGGATGTCATCATCTTCATACAAAGACTGAGCCTCCTCTGAATCCTTTCCTTCAATTTCATCTCCATCAGATTCCATGCGTTGCAGCAATTTCGCGAAATCTAAATCACTATTGGCCAACTCTTTGTATGTGCCTTGTCTTGTTATTTTTCCATTCTCAACAATTACAACCAGATCTGCCTCCTTTAGGAAATGTACCTGATGTGTAACTAGGAAACGAGTGCAACTTTCACCAGCCAATCGTCCACGTGGTCCGATAACTTCATCAAATAAGTGACGTCCAACGTGCGAATCCACAGCACTCAGTGGATCGTCCAACAGATATATCGACGCCTTTTTATAAACGGCACGGGCTAAACTGATTCGAGCTTTTTGACCTCCAGACAAAGACGTTCCCCTGTCACCAACCACAGTCTTATCGCCGTCTGGAAGTAATTCAAAATCTGTTTCAAGAGCACAGCACTTTACGACCGCAGCATATCGTTTTCGGTCGAGTGGCTGCCCAAAGAGTATGTTGCTACGAACTGTTCCTGTAAACAACCACGACTCCTGAGAGGAATAAGAGATAGCTCCATTAATTAGAACGCTACCCGAATTGATTGGCATCTCTCCGAGAAGCAGTTGAAGGATCGAACTTTTACCAGCACCAACTGGGCCAATTATGGCGCACAATTGTCCTGCCTTTACTTTCAGGTTAATGTCCTGCAGTGTTGATTTGCCCGATGAGTCCCAGTTGGCATTAATATTAACAATTTCCAAAGAATTTTCTAAAAAAAAATTAATAAAATCTCTATGGTGGTCTTATTTTATAGCTCTTTATGCAAACCTTTATTGGGAGATGCAAGATACGTCTCCCTTCGAGTTAATCCTTTGGCTTCCGTGTCTCGTTCTTCCATCATTAGGTAGGATTGAACTCTTTCAATGGAAACTAGAGCCTCTGCACCAAGAGACACTGCCAAGGGATAGAAAATGGCTGCCGTGAGTTGTAGAACATTAAAGAACTGTGCCAAGGAGAACACAACATCGGCGGTAGCGATTTGTCCCATTAAAATCATAGCAAGAATCGTGATGAATAAAGTGGAGCGCTCAGTGAAAACAAATGTCCTAAAATCAGAATAATAATGAATTATAATACAAAACATTTGGAATAGAATAGAGTATATTTACCCCATATGAATGCCTCGAATATATGAAGCATATCGAATCTGCTGAACTTCCTTGCGTCTCGCTTCAGAAACAATACTTCTGAAAGGCTTCTCCCACGCATACATTTTGATGACTTGAATCCCCTGAATTATTTCACTCATGATACCAACTCGGATGTCTGTCCTTTCAGCCACCTTGAATCGTAATTTTGAAAGCATTCGACTAAGACCTGTTTGCACAGGAATAGTTTTCAGCAATAAACCAACCACACCCACAATTGCCGCCCAGCCGACTTTTTGCCAACACAAATAACAGATTAGGCATGACTGAAAGGGTAGCACCCAAATATAATGACCGTAAATGAATCCATAGTCCAAGCGACCAACGTCGTTTGATAGCAGGTTCACTAAATATCCAACAGATGTTTGTCCGGAAGATTTTTTCGAAAGATTAAGCGTCTGAAACAAAAAAAAAGTGTAATATTTTTTTTGAATATTTTTTAATTTTTACTTTTCTGTAAATGAGTGAACAACACGCAATTCTCATTCGAGCACCAACAAGTCGCATTCTCAAATCGGCATGATGACCCGAAAAGCACGAGAACAATGTCAGTACTACGACAAGACTAGCCAACCAATAGACATCATTCCAAGCACTCCAAATAAATCTGTTGAATGATTCTATTGATTGTAGTCTCGTTGGTTTCGGTGGAGTTTGTTGATGAACTGGTTCAACCTTAATTTCAGGATCAATGTTGTTCTTGGATTCATTCACTTTTATGTAGTTGTCTGAATGGGAAATACCCTCCACATTGTATGCCTGATTTATCGGACTCACTGTAACAATACATATTGCGATCAATTAGTTTTCCCACAGATAAAAAACAAATTACTCCAAAAAGTTACCATTTTGATCAAGACTAGCACCATCATAATCATACATTGATAGTGTACTGGAGCTCTCGTCAAAACTATTATTAATGAGGTCTGGGCTATTTGTATAGAGAATTGCCCGTTCGACGCGATTCAATTGACTTAATTGGCTCGTGGTATTTAAGGCACTTTGCGTTGCATTATATGCTGCAGGAATTTGGAATTGTATCAACAACTGGGCCAACACAACAGGCAGCAAAGATCTAAAGACCATAATAATTGATCAATTAGTTTTGATTATTTTGAGCATGTAGCGAATCAATGAAGGCGACAACACTCACTTGATTAAACAGAAGAGGAAGATTAATAAACCATCAAAAATGAGCGATGTGAAGAAAGTGCTGAATAATGCTTTTCTTAGCTTTGGCTGACGCTTCTTCTCCTTTGCGAGTTCAACTTCTTTTTTCCAATTTCTATGAGTAAGAAAATATACAATAATCCCTTTAAAATATTCGTTATTGAAAGAATTTATTTATACCTTTCGAGCTTATTTCCTAAAACTTCAGAATCATCATTTTTAAGGCACTTTGTGAGATCATCTGTATTCAATCCGGCTCGGGATCCTTTAAACAAAATCGGAAATATCCATGCAAACATTAATTGTGACAGAGGATTTGCCCGGTATCGTGGATTGTTGCGTTCTGGTTTCTCTGAACTGTCCATGATGCAGCTCCTCAATTTATTCAATTTTTGACTCAAGTATAGAAATATTTGTACTTTATAGTGCTCCTAGTTAACCATTTTCATTTGGGGAAACTATAGCGAAATGAAAAAAAAATTAAAAATTACAAAAAAATATAACAATATTCAAAAACCAAAGAAGCAAACAAACGTCATTCAATGTTTATCATTGCCGCATGCTTCAAAGATAACCAGCTGTATGGAGGATGATCACTGATTTGGTTTAATTTCTGCAAAACAGTGTTATCACTTATCAGCTTGGAGGAAATCACTGAACAACTCATTAAATGTCTGGCAGCCCGAAAGCCTTGAACTCATTTCTTGGAATAATTTTAAGAGATAAGATAGGTTCCTGCACAAATGCTTAAATTTTTTCGTTATCCAAATCTCTAATTATAAGACAAATTTTAAGATCTTATGAGTTATGAATTGCCCTCCTCTTATAAATCTTATAGCAGATATTTCAAACAAAAGATGTTTATTTTTTTTGGCCTTATTTACTTTTTAACATTAATTTTTCGATTTCACTTTACGACAAATTAAGACTAAGAAACTTACGATTTTTGGATAATTTCTAAATACGAATTTGCATTACAAAAAATGTTGAAAAAATTTGTTAAATTCAGAAAATTGTCGCCATATATGATTTTTGTTCTTATGGAATGCTTTTTTTAACAACAAATATCTAAATTTTATTAATGGAAATTGTTTATAAAAATTTTAAACAATCTTCACCAATATATTTTATTACAAAGATAATTTTGCACACAAGCAGTTGATTAAATGCCAAATGGTGACAAACAAAAAGTTTGATATCACTCAAGCAAAATGTTTATTAAACATAATAATCTGAAATAACGCAATATTGCAGATTTTATTTTTAATATACGACCGCGGAGTATATAGATTATTGCATTACAGATTTTTACAAAATCAAGTAAGAGTAGTCGGTAATTTCAATTTTCAGATGTAATTTAATCGAATTTAGCAAGTCACTTGATTCACGGTCAAGTTATTGTCAAAAAAAATTGTTAAGGATTTAAATTTTTGTTTTGACTATGTTTTTGTTGTTAGAAGCAAATAGCGATATTTATAAAGTCATAAATTTCATTGAAGTTTTGTTGCAGTCGCCTTTTAGAATTTGCTGCTTGACTGTCTCTGCCGTGTTGTTTGGCTACAGTCTACAATATAATGCATATAATCTGATTAGGATATTATACAGAATATACGTATTTGTTTATTATGTATTATTATTCCGAGTAAATACCGCACTCAAATTGCGTCGTTAAAGGCGTCCTATTTCTAACTCCTGTAAACAATCAAATTTTATTGAATGATAAATATATATCGTTCATATTTGCAAGCTTTAACTAATTATAATTATTAAAGCATAAATTCGTGATTGCATTGCGTTATTAGAGCAAAAGCAAATTTTGCTCTTCCTTCATTGTATGTTCATACATACGATACGTCATACGCGTACGCCATTTCATGTACAATAACTAACAATATTTCTGTTTTTAGTCATTACAATTAATGAATATAACTGTACATTAGGCATAGCAACTACTGCTTTTTAATAATCATTGCAATAACGAAGAGTCAATCTGTGAATAGTTTAGCCGTTAGCGTATTTGCAATTTGTAATCGCAACTGAAAGTTATTATACTAGATCGATATTCATTCTAGTTTTAAGAATAAGCATATTCTGCTTTATTGATCATTGACCCTCAATGTGGGTTATTTGTATTCAATTCACGATTCCAAAATATGGAAGCGCTTGGTACAACAATGAATAAATATAATTGCGATGATGAATATGATTAATGTGGTAATTGGACACAATATTTTCGTCGCATGGGCGCACACACTCCAATTTTGAAATGCTTATAGATGGTTTAGTTTTGAACTGTATATAAATGACTTTGTCCCTTTTTGTAAACTTTTATGCAACATGATCATTATCATGTAACACATTACAGTATAACGAGCGTTTGTTTAGTAACGTAAAGTAAATTTTTGTTGCGATTTTTTCTACACTTATGTTTCTTTGGGTGTTGAGTTATGTATTGAGGTTCTAATAGATTAAGTCCAAAGTTAACAGACGTTTGAAAGAACATTTCAAAAATATAATGAACACACGTGATGAATATATAAAAATAAACTAAATGAAGAGTGAAGACCTAAGTCGGTTTGATTATTGATACAGGATACTCGTAAAAAAATAAAATACTTAAAATCAGTTATTTAATTTGAAATTTTAGAACATGAACTCTCACAAAATACAACATAATATTTGTATTCGCGCCATTTCGTAATATTTCAGGTCATGTCATAATAATTTATACTTGTAATGTTTTTTTAAAATTCTTTCTCACGATTAATTGTTATCAGGCTACCTAAACTCATGAGACTCATTCATGTTTGAACAATTATAAATGTTAAAAACTGTAAAAGCTTCTAACACCATTTAATTTCGGAGATCAACTGAGCAGTACCTGACAAGTCCTGAATCATATTATATATATCATTCGAAACTTAGCACTAACAATCTTTGATAATCTTAAACATTAACCTGAAGTGATCAAAGTATAGAAAAAAACAGTGTTTTCCAAGCCGAGCAAAATACAAACACAACCAAATAAACACTATTTGATACAATAATGTTAACTAACGGACATGAGGAGACGGGAGGTAGTGTAAGGACAAACACAATAACTGAAACTAAACATTAGCCAATAATGTCTAATCGATAGACCGCAAATGACCAATTCCGCATGGTCATTGTCCACTAGAGAGTGGCGACAGGTCACGTAACCGAAGATAACAGTGCGTCTAATACCTATGGACGGAATTTTGTATACAAATTGCACAGCAAAATTGCTTTGAAATGCATTATACATGTTTATGTACTGAAAACTTATCCCAAAGTAATTAAGAGAAATTTCTTTTCAATATACCTATTGGCAACACTGAAAACTGTTAAAAGAGTTTGTCCACCGTTAATTGTGTTGTCTATTACAAAAGTAACAAAAGAGACAGTCACTATAATTGTCGGTGAATCTAAAATTACCAGCTGTTTAGAATGCCGGCGCTGTGCTGGAGGGCGCTTGCGCTTTCCAATACGTCAGGCAGATGGGAGCCATGTGTCAAAATCAAACACAAATTTTCTAGTAAGAAAAAGTATTCTAATTTCTGGCTACACAAACAAGAAATTTTAAGATGAACAATGATTATTACTATTTGAAAAGTTATAAGTAACCTTCAAAAAAGTGCTACAGCAAAGATTCGCGTCGTATTTAGGTTAAACAAATTTAATTTGCTGCTTCCAGATTATCGGTAAGAGCTGATAACGATTTAGGCTTAAAATGCGTGGGTATATTATACTTACAGAAATTAATGTAGTGGAACTAAACAATTCCACTGAGTTTGTAGCACGTGCCTGTTTTAAACATAAAAACCGCAATTCTAATAAGTATACTTTTTTACACCACAATTTTGAAACACTATACATTCACTGAATTCACTGTAAAGTTTACATAACTGTGTGTATTTTCTGTCTATAAGTTCATTTATTGTAAATGCCGGACCGCTACACCGTCACCGCGTGCGTCTCCGTTTGAATTTGCCACACAACCAAATAAATAATAATACAAAATCAACATTCAGCACTGCAACATTGAGTTAGTGAACAAGCGTCAAGCAACAAACACATCCACTAAATATGCAAGTCAGCGGCGAACCCCACAGTCTATTTTGGGCAAAAGCTGGAAGAGAACTAAAGTCAATTGCCAAGCCAATTTTAAATTCTCTGCTGATATGGTCGATGCCGATTGTCGACCGTCGAGTGTCGACGCGTAAAGCGAGTAGCGAAAAACGACGCGGCTTTAAGCGTGTTTTGTTTATCCTGTCTTCATTTGATTTTGGTATTTGTGTTTTTAAATTAACTACAAGCATAACTGCGTTCGTGAATGCTTTTGTGTTGAATCAGTACGAGAAGGTTGAATGGAAGCTTTAAAGCCAACTGTTGCGTTATATAGCTCAGTTTACGGTAATCGCTATCCGTAATTTTTATGAAACATTTGGCTCGTTCGTGCAATAAGCATTCGTGGAGAAGAAAAAACAATTATTGTTTATTTCGAATTTAAAGTGTGTGTGAGTCAATTAAATTCATTATTTTATTGTTAATGAAGAATATTAGATTTAACTAGAAAATTTATTACCTTCATCATTAAAAAGCCACTCTCCGTGTTAAAAAATCTATATTACTCGTATAATGCCCTATTAAAAAATGGTATATTCTCATCAGTGAAAGAGATCATATGAGCCCATCTAATTGAAGCCTAGGCACTTCGACCGCCGGTCCATTATGCCACCTCCTTTCAACTATGCATAATATTTTATAGCTCTGTATAGCACATCCACTGACTTCCTTCATCACTCTTTCTCACCGAAGCGGTTTGTCCTTTTTAGAATCAACCCTAAATATTACTCTAAAAGAACAGCCTTGACAAATGTTCTTAATCAATAAGTATTATTAATGGGGTGCGAGGTCAATCGGTAATCATACTACCATTTTTAAGCATTTTTATGATGTGCGTGTCATTTTACAAGTTTTGGAGAAAAATGTGTGTCAACTGTCAAGGTAACTGAAGGCTGGTTTTAATAGCTTTAGGAATTGTTTTTATTAAAACTTCACGTACAAATTGTTGATCGGAAAAAAAAGAATGAATGCTGTAAATTAATTACATATTTGACATTGCTTCAACTTAGAAAAACAAATTTTATAATTATATTCTTTATTCACTTTATCCTTGTTGGCAACAAGTTCCTAATCATATACAAAAATATAATGATAGAACTAATAAATGTGAGCAGCGTACTTACTGGAAGACGCAAAGATAGATTTGAAAAAATAGTCATTTTTCTTAGGTTTGTACATTTTGTATAAAAATAGCGTAGTAAGTAACGTTTTCACTGGCACAACAATATACATAAACGATGAAAGCATTTATGCCATCACATTTACAAAAATAGTTCGTCTTTTTATATTTTTAATAACAATTAGTTTTTTAAAGTAATTTTACTATTAAGTAACATGGTGTTTGTTCACAGATAATACTTATGATTAAGTAGCTTTTCAACTACTAATGCACTGTTTTTACAAAGGTAATTCGATATAACTCGGTAATTTGTTTTTGAAAATAAGTACTTAAAAATAAACATAGTTTATATACATTAATATAGCCTATTAATAAATTTTTAATCTAATTTAATTAACAACAATGCATTAACATTTAAATACACGTAGGTCGTAGAAGTATTTGCCATTTTAATAAGTGATTCATTTCCATAAGTAAATCACTTCAATTAGAAAAATCCGAGGAGCTTCAAAAAATAATTTTTACCACAGTCAATGTTAATTAATTAAGCACTCGTAATCACTTTATATCTTAAGTCCTCTGAAGTACGACTTGGTATCAATATGTGGTAAAAGAACTTCAAACCACATCGGTGATATTAAAAAAATTTCTTTGATCAGAATTAATTTTACGCCTTTAAGTAGCTTAGGATAATTTGTGTATAGATTCAAACTTTTCGCGTGCAATTTTAGCCAAGCGTTCAGCTTCTCCAGGTCCGGTGGCTTGCACCATGTCCTTAAAGTAACCACCTGGCTTTTGCAAGAGTGCATGAGGAGAATCAAATTCAGTGGCTTGCCCAAAACTCATGACAAGCACTCGATCTGAGTCCATGATGGTGTGCAATCTATGAGCAACTGTTAGAACAGTGCAATCCTCGAAGCGAGTGCGAATCGTAAGCTGAATTAGTGAGTCAGTACTGCAAAAAAAAAATGGTTAAAGTTACTCATTATATTAATACATATTTATAAAAAAAAATACTCACTGAGGATCAACATTGGCGGTAGCTTCATCAAGAACAAGAAGTTTATTATTTCGAAGAATAGCACGAGCCAAACACAATAACTGACGTTGGCCGACACTGAAGTTGCCACCACCAGCAGTGACTGGAGATTGCAAACCAGAAGGTCCTGAAGCAATATCTTTCAGCTTCACTTGTTCTAGAGCTTGCCAAATACTGGAATCTGGGTATTCCTCAAATGGATCCAAATTTCTATGAAATAAGTGATAAGTAAGAATAATTGCAAAAATAAATTTAAAATTCAACAACCATATTTAGTAAAAATTACCTTCGAACAGTTCCAGAGAAGAGAACTGGATCTTGTGGAATAATTGAAACTTTGGATCTCAAATCCTGTAAGCTAATTGTTGATGTGTCAACGCCATCCAAGACAATTCCACCCTCAACTTGTGCTAATCTGAATATGGCTCCAATCAGGGAAGATTTACCGGCACCAGTACGTCCAACAATACCAATCTTCTCACATGGTTTTACAGAAAAACTTAATTGCTTAAGAACGGGCTCAGCCCCTTCAAAGTAGCGATAAACTACGTTTTTGAATTCTAATTTTCCTTGCTCTGGCCAAGTTTTGGACACTTCTCTGGGTACCTCTGGTTGCTTCTCTGGTTCCAAATCTCTGTATTCCAAAAGTCGTTCTACTGCCATCAGTTGATTTGCAACTTCAGCACTCTGGCGAATACCCCATTGCAGAATGCCAGTGAGAGACATTGCTTGTGTTATTACTAAGCCGACTCGATCGCCAAGGACACCTTAAATTTATCAAAATAAAGTAAATAATAATCGCATTTAAATAGATAATAAATTTAGGGACATACCCATATCCAATAGCAAGAAGTTGAATGTTACAATGGCGATAAACACCAAGCAGATGAGATCCAAACAAATACCAAAAGCTGTGCTCGTGGAAATGAAAAGGTACCAAGTAGCGGTGTGAGAATCTTGATGAGAATCAAATTCCTCGATTAGGATCGGCTCAGCTTTAAATGCTCGGATTGTGGATAAACCGTTCAAGGACGCCGCCAAATGAGTGAAAACAGGTGAACGTGCTGCGATAAAACAAATATGTAAAATTAATTAATTGTTATTACATTTAAAATATCAAAGAGGTGTTACTTACTTATACCATCTAAACGCTTAATATTTTTGGATGTTTTTAAGTACACTTTTCGAACGTAGAAGAAAAACACTGAAAGAACTGCTAAAGGTGCTAAAAACCATGCTTGAACCGTCGACGTTACTATTAGGGAGCCAATAATCATCAGAATAAATTGGCCAGCATCTAAAATTCCTTTTGGCAACAACTCATCGACACCTCCGATATCCTTGGAGAATCGATTCAGGATACGACCAGATGGATTGGTATCGAAGAATCGCATTGTTGTCTAAAATCAAAAAAATGGGTTTTAAACAGATATTTACTCATTATAATATTAAAAAAAAACTTACGGTAACCACTCCCTTAAACATTCCATCGTGAAGATTCTGGGATGCTTTGATGCAAATAGAATAAAAAGAAACCGATCGGACAATACCAATCAAGAAGATGGAGCACACCAAAATTGCATGGATATTAATCAGCCACTGAGTACTCATTAGGCTGTCCAATGGATCATAGATCGGTATATCCAATGTATCATTTACTGCTGCCGTGTTGTTAAAAATATCATCAAATATGAGTTCTTCGCTTGTCGTCTGATTGTTATTTGTGTAAAAGGTTCGCAGTTCTTCTTGCCCAGCCCAATATGACACCCAGACATCAGCCAAACTGGCAGCAGCCTGCGTCAACAAAAACAGCAATATAACAAAAAACACAATAAAAGGATTGCCACCAGCTCGTAAATAGTTGGCAGCAACAGATCCTTGGACGGTTCCCTTGGACGTGGCTTCCATTTGAACAATTTCCTGAGATTTTTCTATTTCATTTTTCTCGTTATTCTCTTCATCATCATCATGTATTGAATGAAGTGATGATGCAATTGATGATTTAGACTGCGTGCGACTGCGTTGTCGTTTCAGTGGGTCATTCTCAGATTCTACGTTCTCAGCTTCCAGCAGTTTCGCCAGATCAATTCCACTTTTTGACAATATTTCGGGAGAACCTTGCATTTCAATTTTTCCATCTTTAAGAACAATCACCCAATCAGCATCCTTCAGGAAATGAATTTGATGTGTTATTAATATTCTAGTAGCTTTTTGTTGCTGCAGACGTCCCTTTGGTCCAATACAGGCCTCAAATAAATGTTTTCCAACGTGAGCATCAACGGCACTTAGGGGATCATCCAATAAATAAAGATCAGCATCTCGGTAAATAGCACGTGCCAAACTCAAGCGTGCACGTTGTCCTCCTGACAAGGATACGCCTCTTTCGCCAATTATGGTCTTGTCACCATGTTCAAACTGTTCAAAATCCTTTTCTAAGGCACATGTTTTTACTACAGCATCATATTTGTGTTTCAACATATCTTCTCCGAACAGAATATTTTGCCGCACTGATCCAGCAAACACCCAAGGCTCCTGGCACGTAAACGAAACGTTTCCTTTTATAACTAATGATCCAGATTCAAGGGGCAACTCTTTCAAAATTAACTGCAAGAGACTGGTCTTTCCGGCTCCAACTCCTCCAATAACCCCAATCAACTGTCCTTGCCTAGCTGTGAAGTCAATATTTTCCAGAGTAGCGTTTCCCTGAATACCATTGGTAACAGGTGCTTCTAGTTCTTCCTTCTTTGATTTCTTTGGTTTATATGCACCGGAATCTCCAACCACCCATCGGGCAGTTGCATTTTTAATAGATAAAACTACATCATCATCGACTTGGTTCTCAGATTCCAAAAGATTTTGCTTCTCATTAACATCACCATTCAATCCAAGTTTGTTCATTTCCCTTAATTTGAAATCTTCCTTAGTGGAACCTTTCTCCTCCAACACTAGGAAATTTTGCAGCCTCTTAAAGGCAACTAATGCTTCTGCAATTTCGGCAACACCACGAACAAACATGGCCGACATAGTTTGGGCAATTATATTGAAGTAGGCTGAAATAACAAACACCTTGGCCGCCGTCAGTTCTTGACCTGACAACACAATGGCCAACATTGTGCAAAAAATGGCCATCCTTGTGGTAAATAGTGTGAATGTCATAAACAGCGCACGAACATAGGAATTCTTTCGCACAACCTTCAATTCAAGGCGACGCGCTAATGCAATTAACTTCGAAAAAGGTTTCTCCCACGCATACATCTTAATGACTTGAACGCCTAGAATGATTTCATCCATAAACCTGATACGTTCGTCAGTCCTTAAAGCGGTTGCCAAACGGAATTTGGATGATAGTTTTCCGGTGTATGCTGTGAATTAAAATATGTAAGAATCTTTTAATTCACAGAAAATTAAATAAAAACTTACATTGTAGAGGAACAACGATGAACACCACAGCAATTCCCACCATTCCAGCCCATCCGGCTTCAAACCACAACATTATTCCGACGACGAAACTTAATAGGGGTGCACTCCACATGGAATGAATGAAAATGGAAACAATATCAAAACGATTGACATCATTTGACAGCAAATTGACCACCTTGCCCGGTGCCGTGTTTCCCAGCGCTGTGTGTGACAGTCTCAATGCTTTGCGATAGATTAAACTGCAGACAGCGACTCGCACCTTCATGCCATTGTGGAAGGCATCAAGTGTATAATGATTGAAGCACATCGCGTTGATACCATTCAGAACGATGATGCCGCCTGCATAGTACAGCGCGTCTTCGTGCTTCATTGTGGAGTCTTTCCGAAAATAAGTGAGGAGTTGTCCCAATAGTACAGGCTGTGCCAGGCGCACAAATATATCGTTAAACACCACAATTAGGGCCATCAAACTGTATTCACGCCAAAATGTTTTGCAAATGGCGCGTAATAAGGACGGTTTGCCATCTTTTTCTTCTTGCTGCTTCCATTTTCTAAAGTTAAAAGAATCAAAAGAAATTACAATAAAAATCTTAGCAATAATGACTATAAAAAGGCAAAAAATAAAATAAAATGTAAAACTTCTTCTAAAATGTGTTTTTATTTTAAAATCATTGCCATTTCATTCCATTCCATTCCATCTCTCTTAAATTTTACAACTCACATCCTCATAAATTCACACAAACACCATCATTATTCCAGAATTTACTGCCACTGCAGGAAAAACGCAGATAAACATAAGTTACCCTAATCACTATGATCTGACTAAAAGTGATTCACACAAGTGGTTCCCCAATAAAATCATGTGGAAGATTATGCCGCCGGTAAAACCACAACAATCAATAAATCAATTCGATCGAGCATTAATTTCGGTACTTACAATGAATGGCAGCCAAAAGAAGGTATCCCGATTCAGAGAAAATATATTATATTCCTCTAGCAATGCATGCGTAATGAATTTAAATTCACGGGGCATAACTTTGACGCATTGTTGTGACATGCTCTAGCTCATTGTTATGATTATTATGTTTATTAATACGGGCAGAAATAAACAGTCATTTCAATTATGATGAAGCGCCATTTGATTGAGGTGTTAGCATTGCCAGCAATTTTAGTGTTGACATTTTCATGAATATAAATCATAATTAACTTTAAATATTAGTGCAATTATTCTTTTGAATTTATAAACAATTGAGTTAATTTTATGCATTGCATGAAATCGCTGATTCAATAAAATTGCGCAAAACATTGAATTGATAATTGTATTTGAAAAAGATCTTTAGGTGCAGTGATAACTGATAACAAAGCTAATTGATAACTGAATCTTAAGAGACACAAACATTTACTTTGCAGCAATCTCTGAAGCGAAATTGAAGATAATTCATGCAGTCGTGTGAAGATGTTTGAGGAATTTTTTAATAATGTTTATTAAACTGATTATGTGCATTGGGTCTACAATCTTTCAGTGCGTGGTTTTCTCAAAATTTTATTTGAACATAAAATCAGTTGCATCAGTTAACATTACTCTCCACCAATCACATATTAATTCTTTAGGAATTTTGTAATATTTTATAATAAAAACCTTTCAATTGTTTTATTTTTCGAGTATCTTTGTAGAGCTTGCGAATTGAGAAACATGAATAACATTTGAATGGACTTTCAGAATGCAATTATTATTTATTTTAAACTGTAATGGTCATTTTATATTTTTCTAGTTTAACTTAATTGTTTTTTAATTAATAATACGTGCAAGATTTTATTTATTGTAATTATTATCAATTTGAAAAAATAAAAAATAAATAAATAGTGATATACTATTGACGAAATAAGATTAAAACGTTAAAATGTTAAAAAAATGCAGTTACTTTAAATTAAATTAATAGTGACTATTAAAGAGCTGCACTTGCCGAAGTGAACTGCACCTACAGCATACAATGTTCAGCTGTCCAGTTGCGTTTGCCACTCCCCCTCTGACAAATTGTGCATTCCACGCTTACAATTCTGGCATGAATGAACAATAATACGTTGAGACAGTGATTTGCATATAAAACCGAAGTTTGCATCATTAATTAAAATGCATTTGCTTGCATGAGATATTCACAATTATTATTACGATTATAATGTGCACTTGCCGAGTTCACATTGGAGCATGAGCCACCGTCATGATAAGCATCGTCTGTGAAGGCTATCTTCATCCCAATTATACAGATCCCGTTTATTTTATATAACTCTTTTGTAAATAATGTTTTGTCACGTTACATTGAACGATCATTACATTGAAGATGTCATTGATAAATAGTTTGTAAGTCTAGAGGAACATGCGAAACTAAATCGCGTAAAGGGACAAGCGATATAAGCGATCGTCAACATCTTAAGAGCAATAATTAATGATGTACTCACTTTGCAACATCTAACAATCACTTACTATCAACTATGTGCTGTTACAACTTCAAACTTCCAAGTGCACAAAATGCAGGTAATGCAAATGCGGAAGGCCGCGGTAGGTTAGTGTGACACCGAAGCAAAAACACAATCCAAGTCAGTTGATATCGTGGAAAGAGAGATAAATGTTATTCTGTTTTGCTATTTGTCGAACATCAGCAAAAGCAGAAACAAAATTGTTTTTACTTATGTGTTTTCGATTTCATGATGCACGTTTCTTATGCAACGATTTGTTTATGTTCCGTATAGACTTGGTTTCACCAATGCCGCATACTCTAGTTTAAAGAAAATTTAAATTGAAAAAAATAAATAAATTTTAAGCTTTTCAAACTGTGATTGCAAATTACTTGCACTAAAACATTACACGATCAATTAGAAACTAAATAATCTGTATTTTACACTTTTTATGATATCTGTTTTTAGAATTTTTTCTAATCCATAAATTATCATTATTTGTCTAAAATTGCAACTGAATCAACATTGCCAACGTAACTAAATGCACTTTAGTAACGGGAGAAATGATATAAAAAGATCATAGCCCAGATAGATGTTCAGTATTCCATTCAGTGCAGTTAAACAAGTACAACATACTAAAATGTCAATCAAATTGTTGACAATAGCTCTCGTTATCTGGACATGCGGAACATCATTTGCTGAACGAGAGGACTGGTGGGTGGGTGGAAACTTCTATCAGATCTATCCAAGATCATTCAAAGACAGCAATGAGGATGGAATCGGTGATCTCAATGGAATTACAGACAATTTGGATTATTTTAAAACAATTGGAATGACCGGCATATGGCTGTCTCCCATATTTACTTCACCGATGGTAGATTTTGGATATGACATTTCCGATTTCACTGGAATTCAACCGGAATTCGGCACTATGGAAGATTTTGAACGATTGGCGGCACGTTGTCGCGAGTTGGACATAAAACTAATTTTGGATTTTGTTCCAAATCATACCAGTGACAAGCATGAATGGTTCGGCAAGTCGATCAATCGTGAGCCAGGCTACGAGGATTTATATGTTTGGGTGAATGCCAATTACGATGAATCTGGTAATCGCGTTCCACCTAATAACTGGTTGAGCGCTTTTCGGTATGGTGCGTGGGAATGGAATGAAAAGCGTCAGCAATACTATTTACATCAGTTTGCAGTGCAGCAGCCGGATTTGGATTTCCGTAATCGTGCTGTCATGGATAAGTTGAATGAAGTATTGTTGTTTTGGTTGAACAAAGGAATTTCTGGCTTCAGGATTGATTCGTGTCCGTTCTTGTACGAGGCAATCATTGATGGCAAGTTTCCCGATGAACCACTGAGTGGCATCTGTCCTGACCCAAATGATCATTGTCACTTGAGCCACATCTACACACAGGGTCAACCGGAGAATTATGGCGTGATTTATGAGTGGCACGACATTCTTTTGAATTATACCAAGGAAAATGGTGGAGAGACCAGGATTCTAATGGCAGAAGCTTATCAGCCATTGGACGAGACCATTTTGTATTATGGAGCAAAGGGAGAACTGAACGGTGCTCAAATTCCATTTAATTTTGAGTTCATTAAAAACTTAAATCTGAAAAGTAATGCTAAAGATTTTAAGGAGAGTATTGACTCATGGATTGTACGCGTACCAGGGGGAGCGTACCCGAATTGGGTGGTGAGCATAATACTTCCATACAATTAATAAAAAGATAAGAAAAATGTTACTTAATTAAAAATTTAAACTTTAGCTTGGAAACCACGACAATAAACGCTTTACATCTCGCTATGGACCAGAAAAAGCTGATTTGTTAACCATTTTAATACAAACGCTCCCAGGGATTGCAGTCACTTATTATGTAAGGGAATAAAAAAAATTAAATATTGACTAAAAAAATTTACACGTTTTCGCAGGGTGAAGAGATTGCAATGTTGGACACATACGTTACATGGGAGCAGACAGTTGATCCGCAAGCTTGTTCACATGATTTGGCAACATATGAAGCGAACAGCCGTGATCCGGAACGTACTCCTATGCAATGGGACAACAGCACTTCTGCTGGATTCTCGCTCTCTAATCAAACTTGGTTACCAGTTTCACCCGACTACGAGGTAGTTAATGTACAGGCTCAGTTGGCTGCACCAAAGAGTCCACTGCAAAATTTTATACGATTGGTGAAATTACGTCAAAATGAATCGCTTTTGCATGGCAGTTATGAGCCAGTGCTTTTGAATGATGACGTTCTTGTTTACAAACGGTAATTCACGCTCAACGAGTCAACACACATAATTAAAAACTCATTACGTTTTTTTTTTTCAAATGAAATATTAAGATCGACATCAGCGAGCAATCCAATTTACGTTGTTCTCAATTTCGGGAGTGAGGAATTATCTGTTGACCTAAAAGACATTTTTGGCGACGACACACCTGATACTTTGGAGGTTTATGTTGCTTCAACTGCTTCGGACTTAGAGGAAGGGTAAGGAATTCCTTTCATATTAAAAATAATTGATTCATGCTATTTTTGAATTTTTTACAGACAATCGATAAATTCCACCAACATTTTGGCAACACCTTATTTGGGAGTTGCTTTGGTACAAGGAAACTAAAATATTTTCCATTATCAAGAAATTGGAATTAAATGTAACAATAAAGAAATATGTAATAATCAAGCTTAATTTGAGACTTTTTTTTATTCAAATTAAAAATTGTAACTATCGGCAGAATTCATTCCGTTAACCTTAAAAACGCCACTGAACTTCAAGAATAAATAAAGGCTGTTGTCTCTTTCCTTATCTCAATTTTTTTTATAAAGAATTACATATTTTACTCACAGTAAAAATACCACACACATGATAAACTTATGTTATTATATACAATTGATATTATGTATTATTATTGACCACAAAAACAAACAAAGATATCCAAAACGTAAAAATACTCACTTTTCAAGTCTATTCCCCAGAGATTCCGACCTGTCTTCTGTCAACGGTTGATACAGGTCTCCTAATTCAAGCACCTTGCTGTATCCTTGCTTAAATATTCTCACCGTCCAAAGCAGGAAAATTTTTGAAAACACATTTGCCTTTTCCTTGGGATTTTTAGGCAATGATTTTTGTACTTGTTCCATAATGAATTACTTAATTCACTCTGTTCTACTATCTGTACACACGTTCACATATAAATTTGGTTGGTTTTGGCCACACATTCACTACAATGGTTTTGTCACAACTGAAACAGAAATTGAGTATTTTAACTTTTAAGATTGTAATTGAAACGGCAACGCGTCACAGCTGCTTTTAAATTGATAAAAATTCCGCACTATCATGCAATATAAAATGATAAGACAAACAATATTTGCTTAATTGAAGTGAAAACATTAAAATTCATACAGTTAGCAGATTTCAATTTAAATGTAAAATCCGAATTAAAGTTTTGAAGATACGATTTTTAAATTTTAACTTTAATGTGACATTTTGACACAGTTTATTATTTATATCATATATTTATGCTCAATTTCATAGAACTTAAGACAAAACATTTTTAACGACACTTTAATTCAAAATTTATTTTGCTACTGCTCATTCAACTATTTGTCATTTGATCCTTTTCGCACTTTTAAAAACTAAATAAAGAGCCTAATATTATCACACACGGACATTTTTTACAATTATCAACCAAACCAAGGTCCCAAGCATTTGAAACAATTATGGAAACAATAATAGCTTGTCCATCTGCTCATAACAAAAACAATTATTGTAATTATATTTGATTATTTTCGGTAAGCTCACATATGATTATATATATATAATATTTTTCACGAGTACAGCATGTATGTGTTCACTGTAACAACCTAATAATATTATGACTAATGTGCATAGAATAGCAGAATTGTAACCATGACCATCGATACCCACAAAAAACACGATAATTTTGATTTATAAAAAGTAACGGAGATGTGTCACATTGAAATGCAATTATCGCGTTTGTCGATCAATCAAAATATGTGCCTAGATCCCGTCATTGATCAGATTTGTTTTCGTCACCGTATTCATAGTAACATTGTACCTAAGATTGCAATCTTTGTGATAGGAAGCCACAAGTAAATCTTATTTTAAGTATCATGAAGTCACAGAAACACATTTTAAATGGCTTTTAATTGTCAATATTAAGCATATTTTCGCAAAAAATAAATCGCTATACAGGACACTTAAATAATTGACATGAAGACGACAAACACATGCCTTAGTTAACATAATATAATAGAATATCATTGAACAACTGTTATTTGTGAATCTAGAAGTGTATGTGATAAGCATGAAGTAAATAATAGATCTTAAAATGTTATCTATTTTGCAATCGTTATCACTTATCACAAATTGTATGAAATTTATAGACACAAATTACAGATCTATTTACAATTATAGAACATACACGTATTAATAACTAACAATTAGAACAATAAAATTTTGGAACTGTTCAATGGCACGCAACTGACGTTATACTTATATGACGACTACAAAAAAAAATTACAAAAACAATGGTCAGTAAATGCTGAATACTTGTTGATGTAAGGAGGATTGCCTGAGGAAGCCGGCTATTACTGGAGTGTACATTTTTTTGTAAGATAATTTTATATCCGGGTAACACAAAGATAATGCCACAGCACTTATTTCACATTGCAAGATAACACCTGACAAAATGTGTCGTCATGCTGATAAAACACACAATTTGAATACAATTTTTATTAGATTTTAGAATAAATATGAATGAGTCTCTAAATTAGTCTTATCTGTTTATTTTTAAAATATTAAGAAGAGCGATTATACATGTATGAAGCACGGTTGCACCAATACACTTAAATGATTAGAATATGAATTATTTTATTGATAAGGCTCCGTAGTCCGTACTCTACGTTGTTCCATTCTCAAGCAGTTATTATGCATTTAAAATACTTAGATATATCCAGTTATAAGTTATAACCCGTATAAGTACTTAAAAGAATTGTAACACGCGTTACGCGTATTGCTGTTTCGTCATCATTTATAAAATATAGCATTGATGAAAATGCGTGTTCACGATGATTTGTGTTTTTGTAAAACTAATTTACTCTCGGATTGTCTAATTCGTGCTCATACATGATACAAACACAATCATATATGCATATTATGGGAATGGAGCATAGACTGAACGGAGTATCAAGTATAAACTGTACAGTGTGCGTATGATTATTGGGAATCACAATTCCGTTAGTATAGTAATACATTTTACAGAATAGCCACACTGAATTTTCAAATGTTTGGCTTTGCGCCTCGTTTGTTCTCACTTCTCAGCAGTCAGCACTCAACAGACAGAACTCTACGCAATCCACAGGCTGCCCGCTGTCAGTGGAAGTCAAAAAAAAACCTGCCGAATTCATCGTACAACAAACGAACTTTGCGACTGTATGTACATTTACAGCTACATTAAAAGAAATTAGTAAAAACTCATGTATACAACGGCACAAAAGTCACGAATTTCACAATACTTTTGGCAGAGAATATAAAACTTATCGATTTCTAACACACTCCCGCTGTCTAATTTAAGGTTACGAGTTATTCTTTTGCCGGGAGATCCGATTCACGAATGCCACTATTAGCTATTATTTAACTGACTTAAAAATAATTTTGCAATTATTAATAAAAAAAGAGTCTACTCACAAAAAAAAAAAAAAACAATAAAAACACTTTCAGAGCAGAGGAACTAGCGACTCTCACGGCTCACGACACAAACCTCACAACACGCAACACTCGACTGAACGTATTCATGCAGATTGAGGAATATAAGCGAATATAAGCAAAAACTCAAAAGTAATCTGTTTGTAAAGGCGCTTACAATGCAGCGTCTGCACATTATTTCGATCACCGCATAAGTGTATTGCAAATTGTAATTTTGAAAGTGTATTTGTTTAATTGTTATTTTGTAGACAAAAGGTTAAAGGACTTGGAGTACGCAAGTACTTTAAGGCGCACACATTTTTTTACACCACTTTGTTGGCTTAAAACGAGTTTTTGCAATGACTTTTCCCAAAAAAAGAATAATTTCTGGAACTGAAAGGATATACATAAGTATTTACATTAGTTTATTGTGTAGAAATGAACATTTTTCTAAAAAAAATTTCGGTTTACTCTAAATATTCGCATTTGTGATTTGTATCCATCTTCGCTGTATGTATATTGGACAAAAGTTAAAACTGTCGAGTCACTCTAATAATTGTCTGCAGTCTCGCTTACTATAACTACGCAAATGATGTAAGACAATGAATTTGCATGCGTAAACATGCTGAGACTTGGTTTGCCGTAGCCCGTAAGTTTGCTGTTTTCTGTGGGTGTAAAATGTGAATTGTAAGTATGTATTTTAAAATTAATAATGTTACAAATATGACGAAATTCGACTTCATTCAGAACCATAATTTTATTCCTACATCCAACTTCCAAGTCAAGCAAGGTCTTTTCCTATCGTTCGGTTATCTTTTGCACTTTTATCAGCACACGAGTACAAAATACAAATACTACGTAACCGGCAGGCGGCAACCGCACATAAATGTACAAGTTACGACTTACGGTAATGGAAAACGGTATTTTAAATTGGACGGCATTTGGCGGCGAGGCCCGGCGGTCTTTTGGGGGGCTTGGATTTGGATGTTTTTTGAAATTAAAGAATTGCAAGCTTATTATCATTTATTCCTCACACACGTTTTTTATCTAAGTTGCACAGGAAAGACTATCAATCTGATAATTTCTATGTGATGTATCGTGTAAGTGAATACAGAATACCCAATCAATGGCGGATCTATTTGTGCAATAAAGCAAATTCTATAAGATTTAATAAAATTTTTAAAACGACATCGTTCGTATAACGTATTGTTAACATTAAAATTGTATCTTTCATTTATTTCAAAAAAATCATACTAAAAGCATAATTTATATCCTAGTGTTATGTGATCTACTGACAATCTACTGATCGCAAAAACATTAAAAAGATCACCTCTTTCAATCAATATTTATGACAATCTGATTAGCTCAATAAATCTGGAGAGTTTTTTATTCACCAAGTGCTGCACGCGTATAAAAAATCAATGTCAAGATTATATAATTGAGGAAATTTAATGAAAATTCGTCACCTACTATTGGGCTATAATACTGCACTGCATTCCTATTTAGTACACTTTGAGCTATTTACACATTCCTTATCATTTGTTCGCATTTCGCGATAAGATAAGACCTCATCACTGGGTTAACATAAAAAATCCAACGTGTCACAATTACATGTACAAAATTATGGGTTGTGAATTTTCCATTAAAATAAATTGTCATAGTAAAAGTTACCAAAGAACTTGTCTGGACGTGTGTCATATACGGAGGCAAACTTAACAAACTTCTAAGTCACTCTATACTCTATAGTCTACATATCAATATAGTGAATAATGTGTTATGTGTGGGCTCTCAATGAATATAATTGAATTGAATTAAATTGAATGCATCTCATCGGGTTGCACGCAAAGTGCTTAAATAACTTACACTTTCAAATGAGGTTGTGATACTTTGTGCTCATCCAGTTTCAAATAGCTGTACACGCAGTTGTGTGTATAGTTTTAATTGAGCTTAAGTGGCTGAAATGGGACCGCTGATAGTGGACATCTTAAGTTGTCATATTTAATCAATGCATTGTCAGCGTGAATCTCTTGAAAAGCAATTATTGATATACGTAGTTGATACTCTGAACGGTAGTGTGCTGTGTTTGTCGTAATGTACTTAAAAGATGAGACCTACATCTGCAAAAAATACTAGGGAAAAATATTGAAATAAAACATTTTTGTTTTCATAAAATAATTTATTTTACAGTTTTCCCTCATTGTTTTTCAATACAAACATAATTATAAAGTTTTGGTTATACGCTGTGTTTTTCATAATTTTTTTTTCAATTTTATTATTACATTTATTTTATTTAACTACATTTTCATTTGTATTTTAGTTATTCTGTGTATTTTGACTGATTCATATTTTCTCCCATAAATTTTATATATAGAAACATTTCCTCATTTTTTTACCTATATACTTTAATTTCCTTTTGTTATTAAGAAACATGAATTTAAAAAAAACTAATTTACTTCTATTAAATAGAACTGATAAATGAACAATGATGTTAGTAAATTTTACATATATATTCTGTATTATATAATCTTTAATGAGATACACATGTTTTTCATTGTGTGTGCATAACAAAAGAATAAATCATCTAATTGCATTACACTATCATAATAGTAATGCCCTTTTGTATAAATAATAGGAGAACATATTTTATGTTTCATAAACATAAATTATAGTGAATGATAAGCATAACGGGTTTGTTTTATTGACACAACCAATTGTTAAAAATGTACTAGTGTAACGTCTTTTTTTTATTACATATTTTATTCATTTTAATTTAATTAGTATTTTGACATTAAAGTTTTATTTATTTGTGACGAATATATTCGTCATTCGATCTAACTCGAATAACACCAAATTGTATCTCTCCTATTTGTTTGCTTAATCGCTAATTGTGTTTCTTTATTATGATTTAATTTGGTTTTATTTTGTTTTTTTTTCAAATTTATTATTTATTAAAAACCTATTTACGTGCTGAGTAAAAATATTTTTTTTTCGTACAATTTTTTTTTTGATAATGTGTTTTTTTATTAAGTTAATTTATTTAAACCGAGTTAAATTCGTTTTTGATTGAAATTATTCAGCTAAATTAATCGCCTTTTTTATGTTTTTTTAATTTAATGCCACACGCATGTGGCACATGTTAGAAGAAATGTAATGTTATTCAATGTCAATCTTTATATAAAATTGAAGATAAAATTTTAACAATTATTTATTGGTTTTGGATAATTTAATTGCAAATCAAAAGCAATTAAAACACTGTTAAAAAACAAAATTATTGTTGAAAAAAATTGTGTTTCTTGACAGAAATAAAAATAAAATATGCCTATGCAGTTGTTGATATACTTATATAATTGCAGTGTTAGAGGTTTTATTAATAAATTTATTGTTACCGATTTAAAAATGAACGTATACGTATAACATTGGAAATTATAGGAGTACGTTTGTAAGTGATTTTTTTTTAATATTAAACGATGTGTAATAATTTTAAGATTTTTTTTTTTCATTTATAATTTCTACTGTTATTTGTTTGCTATCCTACAACAACAATATTCTGTTGATTGAATAATTATTTGTAATTGTATCTTAAATTTTATGTAAAGATTGTTATAGGCTATTAATTTTTTTTTTCATTTTCAACTTTTTAAGCATTTTTATTTTCTATTTCTGTGTTAGTTTTCTTAATAAAATTCTCTTTGATTAAATCTTCTCGCGTTGATTATCACAAAATGTTCATAGATGTTTTAATTTATTTAATAATTTGAAATCAAACTATAGAAACTCCCGACATATTCGTTAACATCGAACTAATTATGGTATTTTTAAATGTTTATTGTTCATGTATACATTTGCCATTTGCAATAATCCTGATCTATTTATTTTATGTGTGAAATTATGTTTGGTTTTGATACAGTCACTCAATTAGTTTACTAATCATTTATTCTCGTTTGATTATAGTAATTATTAGAATAGTCCTTTAAGGACATAGTGTTGTTTGTGTTATGTAATGATTATATATATATATTGTTTTAACACTTAGTTCCTTTTTATGTTTTTACCTTACGATTACTTTAACGCTCTATATTCTTCGGTTCTCACGTTATAACCCTGTATTTTAATTTTTTTTGTCGTAAGATTTACTTTGAAATGAAAATTATAAACTCAGCAAATATATACGCATATTTTTAAATAGACATTTTAAAATGATTTAAAACAATTGAATTGTTGATAAGTTAAATATTTGAAATGTCCTTAAAGGACGTAATCTGAAAAAAATGTTAAGTTATCACAAAACATTAAATTGAAAACACAAATTGAACAAAGAAATTAACATATCCTTTGTATAAGACTAATTTTCAGTAGTTACGTAGTTTGTTACGACAATATATTATATTTATATGTAATAGCATATAGTATGAAGTGAGCGTACTTTATTTTGTCTATTGTTCTTAAATTATTTATACGTAGTAGAACACTTATACTTATATACGCTTGGTTGTTTGTATCATTATAATTAACTTTGAAACAGTTGTTTGATCATATTTCACTTATACATACTCACATATATTTTGTATTTTAATAATACAGCCTAACAATTAATGTAAAACGTTGTGTTTTCATCTCCTTTAAATATTTGTTGTGTTTTTTAGTATTTTATTTTAAAAAATATAAAATAAATCTTTAAAAAACATTGTAGTTAAAAAGTAAATGAACACTCAATCATCAGGACAATTTGTTCTAAATTTAAATATATTATTTATTGACGTCTTAAAGCTGATTAATTAGCCCAACTAATTGATGTTTAAAAAAAATAGTATTTTTAAAAAATAACCGGATTGTCCTAATTGAGTGACCAGCTACTGTATGTAGTATGCATTTTTTTTGTTCTTGTATTAAATTTAGTGCCTCGACTAACTACTACAATCAATTGTAGTTAATTATGATCTAATATCGGCATTTTTGTAGAAATGTTCGTATTTTTTAAATATCTGGTTGAAGTAGTCATTTATCGTCATATTAATTGAAGTGTATGTTGTGACCTTGAAACCAAATTCGGGCGATAGATATACTCCAGTTATAGGAAACTGTATAGTTACTTTAATGCATGTGAATTAATATGGTGTGAGTGTTTGTTTGATATTGATAAAATTGGATCGATCTTGAAATTTGATAGAACCATGGGTGTGGACTGTGGGAGGAGGGTGGCGACTTTTGCAGCTTTGTAAAAAGCAACACCTAAAAGTTTTCCGTTACGCCTTTATTCGATTTTATTGCTTCTAAGAAAATTAAATGTAAATGTTAGCTGACAACAGTGGGTGGTAGAAATTGCGTTGAGAATTATTATAAGTTTAAATGTACTCCCCTACATTTTTTTATCGAGAAGATTTTAAGAATTATGATACTTAAATGAAAGTTGCGTATGTCAAATAAAGCACTCATGGGATGAAGATTCACTCATTGAATATCAAAAGTACTCAGGCGAAATACCACAATTAAGTAACTTTATAATAATCATTGTGATTTAAGAAATAACGAAATTTCTTGTAAATGTTTTTGAGTACTACAAAGTTGTTCAACTGACTGGAACTTCTCAGCCGATAATAGGATATATTTAAAAGGACTAGTCATCCGTGGGGTTTCCGCAAACCAGCCGATAATTTTTACTACATTAATACAACGTCGCTGCTACTTTTAATTAAAATGGGGAGTAGTGGAGGTAGTTGATGTGGGTGGATGACCATGGTGGGTGATGACAATATTTGTGTGTGTGTGTGTGTGTGTGTGTGTGTGTGTGTGTGTGTGTGTTTGAATGTTAGCTGTTGTTTTTGTTGTTTGTTCTTGTTGAGTAATTTAAAATATCAGTTTAAGCCCATTCTTAATAAACTGTGTATACAATTCTTAAAAATTATTTTTAAAACTCTGCATGATGCTTGTTGTTAATATAATCAGTTTTGTTGTTGTTCATAATTATTATACGTTGTTTGTTGATGTTATTACTGGTAATAATTGTAATGATGATTACTGGGCGACAGTGAAAACATGTCTAATCATCTTCCTCATCTCTGAACAGATAAGTGCTCCAGTAGACCAGATTGAACAGGGCGAACACTAGCGGAAACGTTATTCTCGAAATAACGTCGATTCTCTTTGATCTAGAACATCGTCTTAGATAAATATTTTTATTAAAACTTTTGGCTCTAGGTTAGCAAGTTTTAGTTTGCACAACACCGAGTCCGAGGAAGTCTAACCAAATCAATTTGAACTTAATCAATTGATAATAAATACATATAATAATTATAAGTATATTAATTAATGTTAAATTATAAGTAAGTGTAATATTTTTTACGTAATATTTATATAGTAAAAAGCCATTTCAAACGAAACTATAAACGAAATATGAAAAAACAATATACTGAAGAAACTGAGGATAACATTGTAAGAATATGCAACTAAGGCCATTAAAAACTAATTATACGAGTATAATATATATGTTAAGCTAAAGCTGTCAGTCAACTAATGGTATATTATTATATTAGTTAATTTAAAACCGTTCTAGCAGAGGGTTAAAAGCAAAACAATTTGGAGGCCAATTATTGAAGTCGTCAAAAAATGTTTTGTTGCCGTTTGGCGCCAAATTAAATATGCACTTTTTGTATTAAGTGAATTTCATAAAACGCCCTACATTATGCAATTTGCTCAATAATATTTTTAGTATGTAGCTTTCAAACAACTGGTAGGATAGGTCAATAATTCAGAATTCAGATGCAACTACATATGTCTATTAATTCATGTTCAGATCAGTTAAAGTAAATGTTTATTATATGAATATAAGCAAACGCGCTAAATGGCCATCCAAAGTAATAAGTGCAGGGTCTGACAATGGTTTGTTCTAAAAAAAAATGGCATGAAATGCAAGGATTTGATATTGTCTTAAAAAAACTCAATAAATTGCGGATTGAATTTTGTTTTGGTTATCAGGATTTCATGCTCTGCAGAGTGTATGTGGCTAATTGGGAAAAAGTGTTCGCCTAGTGTGTATCCTAAAGGAACTAAGTAGATATATGAATATTAGTACATATTTCAACACGTTGAACGTTGCTACTTAACAGTCTATATTTGGATATGTACATTTTATTTATATTTATGTGAGCCACATCACCACCTATGAACATAAAATATTGAAAATTAACAGTTTAATAGTACACATTCGTGGGAGTATGTACTGTGTGTCAATTAGTTATCACGTCTCTAATATTTTTGTTATTACTTGTTAAGCAGTTGTGATAGCATTTGGTGTTTCTTCAGAGCCTAAATATACTGTACACTGATATCGTATTCAACTAAATGTGGTATCGGCATTTTAATTTAGTCTATTTCAAAAATTCTCAACATTTCATTGCGGTTTACATGCTTTGCGGCGTTCCTCTGAGAAATCGCCGCAATTTATGCAATCCGCACTGAAACTATTTCAACAGGCTTAAAATAAACTATAGTCAAGATACCAATAGAGCAATTAATATATTATTAACATGGAAGCGTTTTTGTTTGATTCAAAAGTATAAGATAATTTAGCAATTAATATAAACGAAATAATTAAAAAAACTTAAAAGAAATTTGTAATGAAAACATCTTATAGTACTTTCTAAAATGGACTAACCGTTTATATGCTGTCTGAGGTTCATTAAATGTATGCCTGCATTAAAAAATTTAGAAAACGCTTTTAAAACGATGATTTTTGATCACAACCACTCTCTAATTAATTTTTTTGTTTGTTTTTCAAATTTTTAATATCAAATCAATCCCTATGCTATCAGAATAAAAGGAAAAATTGTGAAATTAGTTTAACGAAAAACTGAATAACAACAAAACCAAAGAAATTTAGAGTAATCTATCGAACTCAAGCAATGGTTAGAGTTGGTACTTGTACTACAGTTTATTTAAGTTTTAAAGTACCAAAAGGTTCATTGGGTGTCTACTATATAGTGACATAACTACATCTAAAAGGGTGCAACCAAATTCAAGTTTTACAGAAATTCATTGAAAACTAACTACTTTTAGAATTGGCTTGTCAAATAAATTATTTGGAAAATAGTGCATAGAGTAAATAAAAAAAAACATAAATTCCCATTATCTTAAGATACCTAGTTTAAGGATTATACAATTTAGGCGTTGATTTACAAATCAACTGCAATTCTCAGAATTCAAAACTGTATGGCCACATTACTGAGTATACTTCAATATCGTAACTCTACAAAATGGAGTTATTTTATAATTTGAAAAAAATTAAATTGAGAATTTTATTATCTGGCCTTGACGTGACCAGCATCGTTGTTGCTCTTGTAACAGCCAAAAAAAGTATGATTTGTGAGAAATTAAGAAAATACATGATTTGACCTGGTCTTGAATGTCATAGTGAAAAAAAGGAATATATGCCTTTCCGATTTTGTACAAAATATTCAAATTTGGTGTAAATAGCAATTAAAAAATGGATACCGGGAATTTTTTGCTGACCAATTTTTTAAAATGTCAATTAGAATCATCATTCGAATTTTTTTCGTCAAAGATTATGGAAATTGTACTTACGTATACTTTCCTACAGCTTTCATATGCTTAGAAGTATACTTGCAGTAAAATGGCTAAAGTGCTAAATCACAAATACAATTTTCTAAATAAAAAAAAAACAATTATAATAGCTATTACTAATTTGTGCAATTAACAAATTCTCATCAGGAACTTTTATTGAAATTGGAAAGATGCACTTTTTTATACAAGTATACGTTGACAAGCCAATCTATAACAACTGTGGACTGTTTCTGTACAAATTCTTAATGCAATCTACACAATTGTACTTCCAACTTTTAAGTACACAAAACAGAGCTGAAAAAGAAACGTAAGTAGCAAAAGTAATTTAATTATTTAATTAGTCAACAAAAATGATGTAAAGTGAAAGCTTGCGAAAATTAATGACACCACGTTCATCAAAAAAGGGGTTAACCAAAATTATTATTAAAATGCGAACAACAAAAGAATAGTGTGAAAAAAAGGAATACGTAAGAAAGGAAGAAAGTAAAGACAAATGAAAACATAAATCGGCCGAACAAACAAGCAGCGTGTAATCAATTTGCGCGTGTACCTTGTGGGAAACTTGGACAACCACGTCCGGCAGCAGTTGGGGCGTTTCGGTGGCTGCATATGCACCTCACACTGGCGCAGCTTCTCCAGCGCTAAGGGATCACCTGGATGACGAACAAGTGGTTTCTGCAATAGACTTGATTAGTTTCATTCGGTTCCGCCCCGTGCGGCTGGTGTGTTGTGTGTTGGAAGGGATTTGTTGATTTATTTTATTTTGGATATCTGGAAAATTGTATTCGGGAATGCGGCTTGAATGAGGGGATGTTGTGGGTGTGGGTGTGATGGAGTATTGACACAAAAACGCATTGTCGTTGTTTGCGAACGGGGGACAACAAAACTCTATACGAAACACGGCCACATGGATACACACGATTAATTTATGTTAATTTTTGGCAATACAAAGGACAACGTCTGTTGTTACTTGTTACTAAAACAGGGATTGCGCGGCAGTGCACGCAGCCCGATATGCAAAAAAAATTCTACGTTTATGTATACATTATAAAACAAACTTTACTACATACACGTATATATGTGTGTTTTGTGGTTAGATATAATTTCAAAAATCTATGTCAATACATTTTATAATATGTATGTTGTTATAGGTATTAGTGCACACACACACAAACACTTTAATATGCATTCTTTGTAAGTCAGTATATTCTTACATAAATGTTCTAAAAGTCTGCACAATATACGATTAGATAAGTAAATGCGTATTGAAAACAAATTGAATTGAGTAACACATCATACGTATAGTATATAAATTAGTTTTGGCATATGTAGAGAAAACAAAACAACAATTATATTTGAGAATTGACTTGCCATTGCAAACGTGGCATTGCTATCCGTATCAAGCAGATCTGAGGCGGCATCCAAACTGGCCTGTTCCAATTCGCGGCGTTTCTTCTTCATATTTTCCCGGTGCAAATCTGCGGCCCGATCCGCACGTAGCATTAAATGAATATTTGGACAAGAATTTAATTGTTCCCAAAAGAGTTTTGCACACACATGATAGACACATTTTTATTTTTTGATGTTTTCATTTTATATTTTGAATTCATGTTTATCCGATTTCAAAAAAAATTGATTTGTTCGAATGTAAAAAAAATGTTTTTTTTTCAATTTCGATAAAAAACATATCAACGAATTCGCGTCAAAATTATTTGAAAGAGATTTTTTAGATAACAAACGATAAAAATTCAAACGCGCATCATTTTAAATTTTGATTTTGGTTATGTTTTTGGTTTGTTTTTTTTTTTTTTTGGTTTTTGGAGAAGAAGAAACGAAACGGCAAAACACAAAAATTTTGAGTCAACATAAGAGAGTCACAACGAGACAACAAAAAGTAGGTGAGAATTAATGAAAATTATTATTTTTTTCATACATTTTTCGGTTTATCCGTTTTCGGTAATAGAAGACACATACAAAGAAATACAAATGATTTTGATTAAAAACTGTTATCCAGCGTAAAGTGAAAATTATTTAATCCAAACCTGAACGCGAGGCATAATTGACGAGGGCGAACTCCAGTAGCGCCCCGAATACAAACGTTAGACACACGCCCGTCCACACATCGATGGCTTTTGTGTAGGAGACGGGCGGCAGGGATGCGTTGATGCCAGACGTCTGTGTCGCCATTGTCAGCAATGTGGTCACACCTTTTGTATCATATTTAAATGATGGCGAAAATATTTTCGGATTTGGCCGGGATTTAATGCATATGATTTATTAGTTTTAAATTTATTCTTTTAATTTGCTTTTACTAGTACAACTACTTAAGTAACGTGGACGGGGCCAGGGTTTGGAATTTAGCTAGCTTAAATACGACGGGCTATAAAGCTAGCTTGCAATTCAGTCTTGCATTTAATGTTATCTTACGTGCTAGCAGTAAGACTACATCAAGGCTTCACGCATGTTGCTGTTCTTCTGTCACGATTTAGGGTTGCTTTTTTTTTGTCAAGTGTTTGGTTACAATTTTATGCAATGAATTTTAATTTAAATACAAACTGTTTTCTCGAATTCAAATTTTAAGCATTCATTTTGAAAAGCTACCTTTCTAAATAGGTTAAATTTCATTAAATTGCCTCTAATATTTCTAATTTTATTTAGCAGGATTTGTTTTAAAATTGCTACGGTAAAATATTTCATTCAATAATAAAAAAAACATCTACATTATTACTTATATGATAGAAATATTGTTAAAATTTTGATTTTGATTATTAACTGTTTAAGTGAGTTTAATCTATCACTGCAAATATCTAAAACCCTTTTCCAATAAGTTGCATAACCAACCTTATTGAAATGGCTATTTTTCGTGATTTTTATCAAATATATTGCATTAAATCTATATTTGATTGTCATTCTTGACAGAAGAGATGTTAACGTTTTTACATTGTGGTTTTAAGATTAAATTGCTCAAACAGTGTTTGATGCTTACCTGAAAAGTAAGGCAGTGTACACCTAACAGTTTATTATTTTATTTCATTTTATTTTGCTTCTGTTTATTGATAAAACGGTGTTCTCAAAAATAAAATCATAAAATAATGAATTTCCTGCAAAACGATATTTTTGTAGCTACAAAATAACATTTACAAATCGCTTACTTTAAACATTGTTCCATGCTTGATTTTTCATGCATTTGTTCTGCTCTCGATTATATATATTTTAGTTAATAGTAAATCGAACAACATATATTATGTATACCGTTACTTGTGTACCGGTGCGCTGCAATGTCTGCAAAGTTAGACAACTATTGGCCGACTAAACATCATTGCATATGCTTGGAATGGAGATTCAATAAACACAGTTCATCCGTTATGTTTTGAGAATTATTATGTTTAACAAATTACAATACATCTGAAACGCAATTCGAATGCGATAATTGCTTAGCTTAGTCACTAGATACTAAAAATTACAGTTATTAATTTATAACATTCAAAAGTCAATGATAGCCAATTCATTAAATAAACAAACTTAAAATCATAATTAATAATGCAAAAGTTATGTTAAATGTTTATAGAAAATGTGTCAATAAATATTGAACAAAAAAAAAAGAAACATTGAAAATAGAGAGATAGTCATACGAGTATATGTAGAAAAATAATTTAAAAAAATAATTTGTTTAATTCTGTATATATTTAGTGCGGAGTAATCGTACACACTCTCTCATAATTTAATATTTGATTGAACGCTCCCAAACTGTTACAATACATTTTTTAGATGTTTTAACCGCATAGAATTTTTGTCAAAATTCCAACAGTTTAGCAAATTTGCTGCTATTGGTACACAGTAGCGGGTTAATGTATGAGAAAGCAAATGGAACTAGCCTATATATAGATATACATATTTTTTTGTAGCAAAAGAGCCTTTCTTTGATCAACTTTGAAGTAACGATTAACCAAAAGCCATAAATCAAATATATTGCCATTGCGTTAATATTTTATTATATTAAGTTTAGTATAAGTTGTTGTTTATTTAAATGCAAAATGCGATAAAAACTTTTTTAAATGTGATTATAATTGATAATAGTAATTAAGTTTTAATCAAGCCTAACCATACCTGTTGAACTGTTTAAATGAAAATAAAAAAGTCATTGAGTGAACGAAATGAAACATGGGTGCCCTTTGGTTTTTCTTCTTTGAACCAAAAATGTTTGAATTTCGAATAATAGCGGCTCAGCCAAAGTGTATATGAAATAAAAAACAGGTGTGGTAGACTAAACGCATGCTAATTCGGGTAACATTTGCTATACATTATATATTATACATGTGATGCTTGTGGGGGGTGGGTGGTGAATATTCATTGAATGTATACAGAGAAGGGTGGTGTAATAAATTGGGTGTAGTTAATAAAAAGTACAGTACCTTCATTACATTTACTGACTCATACATATAAGTCCGAATTATGTCCTTGTAGCTCAAACTATTTTTGTCTATTTTCGTAAGCAAACTAATGTCATTATAAACTATATATAAATATATGGAAGTTTTAAGCCGGCTTAAGCTAATGTAATGATGCGTATGTATGTTGTGTTGATTGATTTAAAAGAAATTATTATTATACAGTAAAATTAGCTTAAACCAGTGGTTCGATGTTACATATTTAGTGTTAAATTAAACAGCCTGAAAGCATGGATACAGCTCGATTAAACTTAATGTGTGTATGTGTGTGTGTGTGTGTGTGCTTGAAATGAAAGATAAATTGTGTTGGAAAGAATAATTTTAAAATGGCAATATTTGGCGTTACAAATGACGAGACCTTGTAAAGACTTTCTAGCCAGCGCATTGGAAATTAGATTGTCAAACTTCCTGTAAGCGAATGTATCTTTTGTATATTTGTAATGTAAAAAAGAACGACAAATTGTGCAACTTAAGTGAACACTGCCAATTGATTTAGTTGGTATTTTGTTCCGATATATCGATTTGTTTAAAAAAAATTGATTGTCTTCTTTAATTTTTCTTTTAAAAATAATTAGTTATGTACTTTAGCTAGCTAATAATTCATGTAAGCTTTCCAAACCCTGTTTAATCTTCTTACGAAATATATACAAAAATACCTAGCGACACTCTCGCTGGCACAGCTCCTTGATCCAGCCAGAAGGAGACCCAGGACACAATAACCAACATACAGCAGGGGATGTAGATTTGTATGAGATAGTACGAAAACTCACGCTTAAACAGCAGGTCCACTTTCAGGCAACTGTATTCACCTGAAGTTCATTGCAATGCAAATAATATTGCACGCGTGTGGTGTTTGTGTGGGTGGGGTGATTGCAATAGAATTTTGAATGATTTTTTTACTTAGCATATGTTCTTACGTTCATCGATTGAAGAGGTTTATGATAAATTGTTTATAATAAATATTGTAAAATGAAATCATAATCCATTTATTAAAAATGAGGTCAAAAAAGTAAAAGTGGTGTGTGGTTGCCGTTTCTCAGCCAATGTGCCCACAAAATTTACCTGTGTTTGTTTTACTGTTACAATAATCCGTTAAAAATTTCTCGAGTGTGAAACGTGGTAGGTGTAGGTTTTTAACCACCTGCACGGGGTCACCCTCTTTCCAGAGAAACACCAGATCGTCCGTGGTCCAACCATCTTTGTAACGATGAGGGCGGCATATGTTGAGTTGTGGTGGCACGTTCGTTGATGTGAAGGAGCACGCGTAGAGAGATGAAGCACGTTTTCAAAAGATATTTCGCATTTTTTTTTTGTTCGTTTGTTTTTTTTTGTGCGGGCGCGTTTTTTTAATCCGCCGATTTTGGTATTGTGTTTGTATAAATGACGACACCCGACAGAATTGAACCAAAACGTTAAATGAAACGAAAGTGAAAAGCATTAAGAAAATTTTCACAACAATATTTTCTAAGAAATTATGGAGTCCATTCGGATAAAAAATAAAAATAAAACTTTTTTTTTAGTTTGTGAGTACTAGTATTAGTTTCTGGTATTGTAATATATGTGAAAAATGAGAACTTGGTAAATATTAAGGTTAATAAGAAAATAAAATAATGTAAAGCGGCTTTAGGAGCTGGCAACCACTTACAACTGGCCATTCGCAAGGAACAAATTTGTCTATCCAGTGGATATAACTTCAAATTCATTGGACAGGCCAGCGTCAGTGATATGCGAATACTGTACAGCACCGAGCCATATGGGAATATACGAATGTACACGTTTGGCATAATGATGTTATGGAAATGGCCTTCCTTCTCGTTGGAGAAGAACAAATCGGGCATCCAGACGCGGTTCGCTTCAGTCAGCGTTAAATATTTTAGACGACCTATGGAATTAAAACGGCATCATTTAACACACGTTCGTTCAGTTTTTTTTTAAGGTATTTTTTTTTATACAAAAATACAAAAATTGTACGTTTTGTTTTAAAAACAATTATTTAACAACATCAATAATTAATTAATTATTAGCGTCGAGGGTCAGAACAGTCATCGCCTCCCACAACAACAACAACAACAACAATAATAGAAACGAAAACACATAGAATGTTTGTCCTTTTTTGTTTTTCAAAGAGGTTTCGGTTTGTTTTTTTCTTAAATTCTTAATTCAAAGACATAAAACCAAGAAATATTTTATTAAGACTCAACTGAAAACTTAAATCAGGCCAGTTCCGGAAAAAGTCCGGCACAGTTAATTTACACAAAAACACAGATGAGATAAACCCATCAAAACAATATATAGTTAATGAATATTTTTATATTATACATTGATACATAACGGAAAAACGATAACGGCAACATAAAACAGTTATCTCGGAAAAACCATAAGAGATTTGAAGTGTTTGGCTGTATAGTTTGTAGATTTACATCTCGTTGGATAAAGTAAATTTCACAGTTACACGAAAAATGGGATTTTCAGAATTTCAGAATTGACAAGAAGCCAATTGAATGTGACGAATATGAATTATGATTTAGGCACAAAGGACAACACAGGGAGAATGGGGGGAGCTACGCGGGCGCGAACGCGAGACCTTTTACGAAATTTGTTGTGCTAAAAATAGCGCGGGGCATTCTGATATTCTGAAGAGCTTACTCCCCGTGCGCATGTGAAAAGGACTTTAAGAACTCAAATGATAACAAACAAAAACAAAAACAAAAATGTCAAAACGGGAAAACCGAAAAAAAATCAAACAAAAAATTTGTATGCTAAATGATGGTTATAGTTTTATACAAACCGCCAATGTCGTCAAATTTCAATCTCTCGTCGGTCCATTGCTCGCGAAATGTTAACTGGACACTGTATTCCTGGGGGGTGGTAAAATTCACAAAATACTTGTTTATTATCTTGAATTATTTTTAATTTAAATTTATTTGGTAAATCTCAATTATTCATTAAATCAAAAAAATATTCACAAAACTTAGATAATTATCAAAATATTGACATAAGTTCTGATGTTTGACTCGCGATCAATTTTTAAAAGGTCTGAAGTGATGTCAATAAATTTTCTACAGTAAATCACAAAAAAATCTATAATATAATTGTTAACAAAATGAATATAGAAAAGCAGTAAACATCAATTTCCTTTTAAATATAACAAACTGTAAATGTAAATCTATGAAATAATCAAAACACATTATAATTATAGGATTCCTACAAATTTATTAGATCTGAAGCAGTCACCCGAAAATGGGGTTGGTTAGGAGGATTGCGCTACATTAAAATAAAACCAATCCTGAAACAACATGCAGCATGCGTTTAGACATTAAAAGCAGCAATCAATCATTCATGCAATGCGAGTATACCATTCCAAAGCAGCAGCAGCATATTTCCGAAGCAGCTGTGGGAATTTCGGTTTAACTTGCCGTACGTCTCCATTTATGCTGTCGACACATTATTTCATTTTTTTTTTACAATTTTATAAAAACTCTTGATGGAAAAGCGATCATTTCAGAATTGTTAAATGACATTTCAATAAAAGGGTGAGGGCTTTGATGAATATAGGGTAGGTTGAGATTCCTCGGCAAAAGGACATAATTATCACATACATTGAAGTGGGGTTTCGAAACACTTTAAACATGAAATTAACGTTCTTAAAGCAAATGGCGTCGGATTGCCTGTTATGAAAACAACAGTTTTTATTAGAATTTTTCATGATATTTGAATGGAATTTAAAGCGAATGTGAAATGGTTCTTTGAATGAAATCAGTAGTGTATAATATTTTTAGTCATGTGAGTGTGTATTATCTAACTATAGATACAATTGTGTTTAGCGTGTGTGATCCCATTTAATTGTACATTTTCAAAATGTTCTATCAATCTCTCCTCTTAGTTATTCAAACCTTATTGTCTTCTTTACACAATATCACAATGTGTAATAAAACAAAACAAAAATCTATCAACAAATAAAAGCTTTTTAAAAATGCCTCACTTCTTGAGTGTTGTGTAAATTGAGTAGTTTCGTGAGTATAACTCAGAGTCATTATTAGTAAAGACACACACCGTGTCGATTAAATTTCTTTGCGTCGTTGTTGGTTTTTCATTTTTTAACTACAGCACACGTACTAAATTCATTACGATTTAGTGATACTCAAAAAGGGCAATAATGAAAAAAATGATTTAATAATGATAATGATTCTCTCTTAGGCTTAAACTATTCAGTCTAAACTCTAAAGTTATTATACATATTATGTTGAATGTTTTCCATAAAGTAATGTAAATACAAAATGTTTAATCAATTATAAATACAATGGAAGTACTAAGTGACCACCAATAAATACGCATTAATTTCCTAATACATATGTACCTACTCTGTTTAATAAAAAATATTACGTTTTATATTTATTTAAGGACAATAAAACATTACACAAGTACAGGTTTATGTTTTACACGTCCAAGTACACACAGCTTTACATTCGTACATCATTATTCATTGTATAATGTGTTACTAAAACAGAGAGGAGGAGTAAAATAAAAACCAACACATAAAATGTATACATTGTGTGACAATAAAAGCTCAATTAATTCATGTGATGCGAATACACAAGTGTTTTCAAGTTGAGTGAAGCAGTTATAAAAGCAAATGTGATTAATTGAAATTACACAAAAGGATAGAGAGAAAAATTAACCAGAAAGTACAGGAAAAAACGAAACATAAAGAAAATTCGTGTATTTTGTGTGTAAAATGTTTTTTGTGGGGACTGTGGCTGCATTTCCCATACATACGACTGCATATGTATTATGTACACAAATTTGGTACAATATACACATATCTCTGCGTGACACTAATTTAATTTACACAAAAAATGTAGTATTTAATGAAATTTAAGTGTTTTGAGTGCATTGTAGCTGATTATTTTGATTTTGCTTGTTTGTTGCATTTTGCGGTAGGTTCACATTAATTTATAAATATATGTACAGTTGATTACTCTGTTGAAGGATTTGTACTTCAGTTAGTTTGATTGCTTTGTGCGGGTTGCATACTTTTGGGATATTATTATTTGTATTATTGAGGTAACAATTATTATTATTATTAATTATATTTTGTGCTGATCGTGTGAAGGATACGCACTCACCATTTTGTAATCGTCGATTTTAGAGATCGATCGTAGAAACAAGTTGACTCTGATTTGTGTCTGATCTACAAATGGTTAATACATGGTACTTCATTTAATAATGTTTAACTGCTTAATGTCGTGGTGTTTAAATGTATCGTGGTTAAACTAATTTGCAAATAAAACAATTTGCTCAAAAACTCAAAATGTTGTGGTGTGTCAATATTTGGGTTCCATACAGCTTAATTGCATCAATTTCAATAAGTTGTGGTGTTTAGATTATTAGATGCAGCTACAAATATTTATTGCAGACGCACGCACATTCCACAAAGAGACAGTTTAATGTTTTCAGATGTTAAATTGTCTTATGTGAAGTCTTTATAATTCAATTCTAAATGAAAAAAGAGTATAGGGTGTAAATAAAAATAAAGGAGCTGTTAAAGTGTATAGTACTCTCTTCTGTTATTTCCTATGTTTAATCATTGGCTTTGCGACTTCTCCAAAGCCTTAATTATCTATATGTGAAAAAATATACTCAAACTAATTATTATATGTGCAGACGGCCATACCTAACAATGTTCAGTAAGTATTTATTTTTATTTTCGAGTTGACGTTCAAGAAGATACATTGCATGCATCCAGACATATAGACACATTTTAAGACAGTCAGTTCAGCTGCCCGTTAGGCTTCAATTATAACAGATAAAAAACTCGTGGTATGACTATGTTTGATGAATCCCTTAAATAAAGTTAATTTTTTAATATCCAATTGTTGTAACAAAACTTTTAACATTTAAATAAACAATAAAATAAAATTTAAAGAGCCAATTTAGAATTAATCTCATTAGATCTTGGCGATGAGAATTATTGTGGTATTATGGTAAATCATGCAGCCTACTAGACACTTTACGTTCAGAAATTTCTACAACACGAATAGACACGAGTTACACCAATATTGATGTTGTCATAATTTTAAATAAATTAACAATAATATGCAAATGTGTAAAAATAAAATAATAAAATATCAAAAATATCCACGTGTATTTATGGTGCGGCTATTTCTTTAAAGCATAAAATAATAATTAATTAAAAATCATTGAGTTGCATCAAAATGGACACTCAAAATATTGGTCCCATGGTGGATTATAATATATTATGTAGCGAATTCTGTGGTTCTTTCAAAATTTGATTATCACTCATACAAAAATGTATGCGATACAGTAATTATTAAATTTCGTGTAATTAAAACAAAAGCCTTTTAAAATTATGAATTTCCTGCTAAAAGCGGACTCGCTGAATGAGCGAGGTTTCCAATTGATTGATTATTATCATAAATATTGAATTACGTACTCAATTCTCGGTTGATTGCATTGCCCGTAATAAAGCCAACGCAAAAAATGAGAAATGTGCTTTTGTGCATTACTCAGAAAGTCAATAGATTCGTTTGATACTTTCAAAAACAAAAAAAGTCAAAGGGAATTTTGATTTACTTTTAATGGATTATTATGTTTAATTTCAATGATTATAAACGATGCAAATTCGCATTAATGTAAATTCTCTTCGACAGCTTATTTTGAGCAGCTTTTAGTTTTTGTGACAATATTCAAGAGGTATTTCTAAGTTTTTAAAAAAATGGTTTTGCAAGCCAAGCACGTAGATTATGCATTTATAAAATTAAGCATCGCTATTACCCCGCTGCGATTGGGTCATTCAACAATACCCAATGGACTTTACCCTTTTTAAAATAATTGATTTAAATTATTTTAATGAATGAGCAAGGATACAAAACTAATTGTCTGAAGGAGCAGTTTACATTAAATAGGGTTGCCGCATTATGGCCCTTTTTTATTAACTACAATATTGTGAATATTTCATTTTGGGCGTAGCAAAATGCCGACTGAAATATATGAGTTGCTGAAATCAAAAATTTAACAATGTTGGTTTATCAGATATTTAAAAAGACTTTATTATTCTGCTACACTGACTGGGTTTGTAATTAAACTTAACAGCACAATTTCTATATATAGCTTTTTAAGACCCAAGTACAATCAAATTGAGTCAGTAAAATGTTTGTATAAACCAACATAACAAAAATCTCAAGTTAAATTAGTACTATTTAATTATTTATGTAACAACTTTTCTTGCTACTGCGAATTATACAACAATATTGTGTGCAACATTTAGAAAAGAGCAAAGAAAACTCAAAAAGCAATGACAGTAGAAAGAGATGCAGGAAGGCGATTTAAGGAAAAGAGAATGTTTGAATTCTTGTAACTTTTTTTTTAATAAAGTAAAAGCCTTAAATTTCGTATTGGGTTCAAGAAGAACTTTATCATATAAATTTTGAATGTGGTAAAATAAAATTAATAAATGAAATATATAATGTGTAAACTCAATATCATAAACTAACAATAATTATGCTAATCAGCTGAAATAAAAATCAGTACAAACAAAGGATAGACACAGTTTTCAGCCCTATTTCCACATTCATCCCTTAATTTAATCAATTTATCCATGCAATCAATTTGTTTTTTTACTTATACGCAAACTAAATTAAGGGACGATGGTCGAATCGAAAAACACAGATACAGAATGATAAGATGAACTGAATACCTGAATAGAAATTAAACATTATCGCCCACAGACAACGACACACATTCATATAATTAAGAAATGCATATACGAGCTCAAAATCAAAGTTCTTTACATTAATTTAAAACATATATGTTATGTAATTGACCCCCAAGGGACCATTTCCATTTAAAAATACACATATTAAAAAAAAATACACAGTATTATATTCAATTTGGAAAACTACTCAATTAAACATCACGTAGATGTTCGCTTGCAATTTATGTATATGTACGAGTATAATATTCTGGCAATCGATGTTTACACTCCTCACTACGAAAATGTAAAGGATAATCATTCAAAAAAGATGGTATAGCCCACAGAATGTGGACTTGGTATTTGTCTTATAAATTAATTAAGTGTAATTTGAGTTATAACTCAGTGGGAAGTTTATCTTCTGAGAAAATTAAAGTTTGATTCAAACGTCAAGCACAAACATTTTGTCCACATTCTGCATACAATCGTAATCACCAGATTTTTAATCATCTTTCTAATTATATTGGAATTTTTAAAAACAATATCAAATTAAACAAATGTAACAAATTTAAATAGAATTTTTTTTCGTTGTCAAAAACATAAAATAAATTTTTTTGTAACACAAAAACAAATCATCTTCTTTAAAGTCGCATTCACATCACATTTTATTTGTGAGTGGTGTTTTTTATCGACTTACCATAGTCACATCATCTATTTTCGAGATACTTCGAACGAAAATGTTGACCCGGACGACTGCTGGGCCATCTAACGGGCGAAGAATTTATAAAAGAGTTTGTATTATATTTTGAACTACTTTATTATGTCAATGTTGATATTTTATTTTTGTTTGTTTTTTTGGTTGCTGTTGAAGGATATTTGTTAAGCTTAAAAGTGTCATCGGAACACCAACGTGCCTCTACACTCTAACGCACTTGAATAATATTTCAAGCATTTCCGTTCTTTACCTTAAATTAAATGTAATATCTATTTCTCTCACATCTCGCTTAACCTATTAAGTACTTATAGCGTCTACTCAATATATTCTTGTAATATTTTACGACACTTTTTAAATATTAGGTAGTATTATATTTAAACTATGTATTTCTAAAAACAATGCGATTCTATTTGAACCAAACCTTTGGTGTTTTGGTTAATACCTAAATAACTTGTACGTTCTTCGAATAAAAATAAGTAAGTATAGTAGTAGTACGTATAGCCTATAAGTACTTCCTCTCTTGCAAAAGGGATGAAGCTTCATATTTTTTGATATGACCATATGCAGTTGTATTTATCAGGAAGTCATTGCGAGTTTTTGAAGTGACAGCTACAATTTGTTATGTGAATGTATGTGCACATAAAGTGAAGAGAATGCCAAATGACATGAATCAACTGTCGAAACAAAATTGGAAATGCTTTTCAATCATCATTCCTTTTTTTGCTTTCGTCGTGCTTTCATGGGCGGTATTTTCGCTGTGCCCTTTTCGGCATCTGTGAGAAATGTCTGGGAAAATGTGAACGCATTTCGCCATATTTTTACATGAACATTTCGCATCTTTCTGAATTGCTGTAGCATTTTTGTTGTATGTGCGTTCTCATTTAACAATTTTGACATACTGTGATAAGTCAAAAAAAATTTGCAATGTCACTCAAAGAATTGTGGCGCACAAAAACCAATAGTATAAGCGTACACATATTGTAAGAAAGAAAAATAATTAATTGAGTTTCCGTTCATTGATCCATGGCTTTTGATTCAAAAACGTGTGCGTCGGATTTTCCCATCGATGGGATTTTTCAAACCGAACCGAAGCTTTTATATAGCATTTTAAAATGAAATCTTTTCACATTTTCCCTGCAAATGACAATTTGGAGAAGACATCACAAAAGCTTTAATTTACCACAGAAAAAAAATACTAAATTTGTCCCATTAACATGCATGTTGGTATTTGAAATGAATCGAGATACGAACCCCGCCATAAAAAGTAATGTTGTTACAGACGGAGCATATAAAAGCGACCGGAAATACGCTTGATGAAAGAAGCTTAAGATTTTGGCTGCAGATAGATTTCACATAGCAATAATTTTTTGATGCGTTTTCGCAAACATTTATGGCCCGAATAATGAAAATGATGTGATTACTTCCGGACTCGGTTCGTTTTTTCTTTGTAAGTAGTGCTCGTTTAATTTGTTATCAGAATGATGTCCCAAATCACAAGAAAAGTGCATTTTTAAAACGGTTCCAGTAATAGTAAACACTGAAGATTTACTCGTTAAAAATAAAACGAAGGAAAGGAATTTTAACAATACCGTCTAGTGTCTAGCATCTGATGCAGCGTTTTCTTGAATTATTATCACATATTGTGATAAAAGGTGCTACATTTTGTTGTTCCACACATACATCCACACACATAGCGCTTGAGTGATTTATTGAAGATCAGGGTGTGTAGCAACTCGCATACAATGCACAACATAAATTTACAAGGAGGGTGTTAGATAGAAGTGAACAATAAAAGTGTGTAGCGAGTACAATTTTGTTGTTGATTAATGATTGCTGCTCGTTTTTTTATGGTGCTTCGTCTTTTCTTTATTTTTCCCACCTATTTCTTGCTAGTATTATTGTTGTACATTTTGTTGCACACACAACACAGTTACAACAAACAAGTGTGGGGTGAACTGTGAAGGCATGACTGAAGTAAAGTAAATGAAAGAATAATAATTTTGCTAAGCTGTTACGAGCAGCTCCTGGTTAAGATTGCATAATACTCCCAGCCATTTTTGCACTCAATTTTAATAAAAATTATAAATCTCACAAAAAAGCGAGTCTATTATAATTGTGTAGCTATATGTATGTTAGGTTGTGTGCAGAGAAACAAAAGTTAAATGCAAATGAATATAGCATTATTCAGAAAATTCATATTTAATCTGCACTGCCCGATTTTAAACACCCTCGAATCCCCTCACCGTGCGTCGTGCGGAAAGCATTCACATTATGGAAAGCATTTGGCAAACGAATGCGGCTATACGAATATACATGAGCCATGGCATGCCTATGGCTTAATTGTGAATGCACGCCACTGGTTTTGAATGGACCGCGAGTGGACACACAAGAACGTTTCGAAAATTTGCGGTTGCATTGTTTAAAATGTGACCAGGAGCTGGGAATTTTGTACAATAGATTAATAAGCAAAATACGTCCATAATGCACTTCCTTTTGGCAATAACTATTATTTTGAAATATTTTTGTGTGTGGGGGAATGCAGAGTATTTGCGGGATAATTGTGAGGTGACAAAAGTCATTGAAAACATGTTCGGAGTCCACCCCTTTTATATTGTGACTGAATGTGCAAATTTTAGATGGATTTATTCAATTTATTATTTCAAATTAGTGTAAAATATATCAGTCAACCATTATTATAAAATTAATTCAATACATTGTGGAAAGTAATTTTACTTTAAGCGTAAACCGATTTAAATTACATATTTTAAGAAACTTACACCTAAGTTGTATTTTTTTAAATTTCAGGGGATAAAATCAAAAAAAAAAACTCTTAAATCTAATTTAGTTGTAGTTAGGTAATGAGTATCGACTTATAACTAATGACCATTGACGTAGGTTTTATTTTCAATTTCTTTTTACGTTGTTACTTTTAACTTTTTAGCAACAATGTCGGTTTTTAAAATAAGCTTTGTGTATATTTGAAAATTCTGTTTGTAAATATGTTTGTTCGAAAAAATGGAAAGAAAAATGAGTTTGAATAGCACATTCACATTCACCACATTCAATTTAATAAAATGAATACTGAATTCATAAAGATTATTAAACAAAGCGCACGAGAAAACTCTTTTTATGTATTCAATGCGCCATTAAAAGTTTTTGCATTGCAAAATTTATATTTTTCGAAGAGAAACTGTTTCATAGCTTTGCTGAATTTAATTTTTTGTAGTTAAGCCACAATTATTTAAACTATAATCGGTTTAAAAATATCGACGAAATAGTTCATAAATTATAACAAGCAAACAACAAACAAAGTTTCACCATACCCGTTTTGTGCTCGCCCGACATCAACCCCGCGCGCCAATGCTGAAACCGATTTAAGTCGATTTCGCCAGGTATATGAAGTTATTGGAATTATGGAACACTATCTTTTTGTTACCGACAGTCAAGGTGGCGTCCGGGGTTGGTATGCTTAGCCGTAATCCTTTTCCCCTATTTGTTATGCCGGTTTTCTTGAAGGGTGGCGATAGGACAAGACTATCTATTATGATTTAACACAGCTCTGGAAAGAGGAAACAACCACCCAACCATAGCATCCTCTCTCATACACACGCAGATGTCATCTATGTTGTGCGCTGAATAGTCATTTAGATTTTGGATGTTCGGCCCAAAATGGGTGTGCGGAAATTTAGCCAGTAAAATTTCAAGTGGAGCGCTTTGTTAAATATTAAACGATTTTCCTTCCAATTTCGACAATGGGGTTGCCATGGAGTTACCAATGCAAGAGTGGGAAGGTCATACCAAAGAGGGTGGCAAAAAAAGGTGCAAACGAAATAAATGTTATGGCTAAAAGTTTCTACTTTTAATCGAGATTGTCGGACCGGGCAGCTGAGAAAAACTCCGATATGTCTTGGATTTTTATTGCCGTTTATGCCCCTTTGGTTAATATATTACAAACCCCCATTTTAGTTATGGAAAACGAATTGCGTCTACAGTATTTGTATGTATTGCACCGTGGGGACTGATGAATTTGCTTTTACATTTTATTGCGAAAATTTCCACTGTGCATTGGGGACGATCTGTTGATATTCTCATTTAGAATTAATTTAACTGCATCTAAATAATTTAAAACTTTCAACCGAACACACTGGGTCGGTTATAACAATTTGAACAAATGAATTTTATTTTGTAGTTTTGCTGGTCACAAATTCTGTGTTGTGACAGCAACAATTATAAAAAAGGCTCAACAAAAAAAAACTGATGGCTCGAAAAATGTCGTCATCAATTTTGATATACCAAAAATTGCAATCAATCGATTACAGTCAGTCAGTTACAATTTTTCGGTGTTTCTGTCAGTTTGTAAATTGGTTAACGGTTCCAAGCCAACCCAACATAGATTACTGGTGTGTTCAATATGCTACTTTCGTATTCATATTTTCGAATTTCATTTATTATGATTATTACTGACATATATCAGATGAATGTTGCGTTTTGATATATTTCAATTAGCATTCAGATGCAATTACCATTTAGCAGTTGAAATTTTAATTGAAATTTCAGAATTAATTTTGTTTAACGATTATTCAACATAAAAAGTATGATTAATTTGTTTGCAAATTGCTTTATGGAGGCAAATTTTATAATACTGATCAAATTCAAAAATGTATTTATTAATGTGCATCATGAGAGCTATTTTTTTTTATTTACGAGGACGACTGAAACAAACAATAAGTTGTATTCATTTTGAAAACAACTTGAACTGAATAACATTAATTGATACAATTTGAATGAGTTTTAAATTGAAATCTTTAAATTAATGAAATAGTTGGAAGCCTAATGCACTTTAAATGAACTGCGTGTATTGTTCATTGAGACCGAATTCAGCCGTAGCGAAGATGTAGGTTGTGGAGTGGGACAATGTGGATTAGGATACAGGTGTATATGGGAATGAAATAATTACTATTAAACTGATCCATAATTGGTTGTAAACTCATTGCTCTCTCGTTGATTCCGTGTATATATAATTTGTAAAGGAGAATGTGGACGGGGTTAAGTAGCATGCGATTAAAAATAATTAACGAACTCTTGTTCAACGAAATTATTAACCCTACGATCTATAAATCAATTAAAGTATCAGCCAATTAAAGAAGCATTGGGGGTGGTGTAGCTGCTGCTGCCGCCGCTATTCGCTCTATATTAATGTAGCAGTAAGTATTACAAAGTAAAACGTGTATTCGCTCATACCGTAATTAATTATAACAATAATTATTGTTCATTACAATAATGAATAATCAATTAAACGATACGGTATATCACAAATTGAAATAGGCAGTGTTGTTTAAAAAAATTCTTGAACCATATTATGCAAATCCAAAACGTCTTAATGAATATGTTGCTTATGTGTCTAGAAATAATTACTGAGCTTAGGTTAATATAATTTTTTTGTTAAATTTAAAAATGTACTTGCAATAATTGTAAATATAAACAAATTGTTGGTAATGTTTAATTAGGGGATGCGATTTTCTACGGTAAGGCAGATTGCAGTAAAGAGACCATCCCAATCAGCTTAAAAGCTCAATCTCGAATTATATTTAAGATTTTTGTTGCAGACTGTTTTTCTTAACTGTAAAATATGGTATTCGCCAGTACTTACCATACACTCAAAATTGAATTGTATTTTTCATATTGTGTAGAGTGTACGTGAGGGGTTGTTATATAATAAATGTGAAAGGATTAACTCCGACATTTTAATTAATGGCATATTCTTTTAATTAATTTGCTATGCTCATAGTCATGTTTCCTTCTAAATATCTTTCATCCTTGTAACCCCTTCAAATATTTTAACGATTATCATTAGTTTAACGTCTATTTTTATGCATTCATTTGTGGAACGTTTATTTTAATTTTTTATCATCAATTGCGGAAATCTGTTGCAATTTTAAGAATTGGTATTACTTAATTAATAATGTAAAAATTTATAGGCAATTTTTCAGCGTTTTAAATTGTTGAAACCAGTCGTGAGTAAGTGGCGGATGCAGGGAATCGGGTATCAAATTGGAATCAACACTTGAGTAACGCTCCTTTTCAAACATATCTTAAATCGTATTTTGTATGTTAATAGAAATATTCCGTCTTTAAGCGTCTTCAATTATTGCTTAAGGATATGCAAACATTTCGTTGAGTATATGGCTTACTATTTGAAACATTCAAGCCTCTCTATATTAAAATAAACTTATTACTTTTAGATATATATATATTATGTAGCTTATTTAGCAAAACGCATATTGTTGATAAATACAGTTAAACTGACCTCCATGTTGATGCTTTTTATTACTGCTGATGAAAATAAATGAATTAACATTGAAAAATGTCGGATATAAATTGTCTAAGACTATATTTTTAATATAAATAAAAACTATGGGTAGATTAATTAAATATATATATTATCTTAAACAGAAAAGGAAAACTTACAGGTTGATTCTTTGCTGATATTGTATGCAATACGAGAAAGTTGCCTTACCGTCGTGCAATAATACAACAATTCGCCGATACCGCTTGTGACAAGATCGGCCCATTTTGAACGACTTACCATTTCATTTACCTTTCTTCAAAAATTGTATTCTTCAGTAGTTTTCAAAATGCATTTTTAATAACTCATCCAAACAGAATTCAAATAGGAAGCCATTAAATTTCGGAGCGCCCATTTTGACTGTGGGATTGTTGATATTAGTTTAAGGATGTGCGTTGCGTTACTCAAGTCCTAATTGATTTGATGAGATAACCAGTCGTGCATACAACAGTTTCATCAGCAGGGGACAAATCAATAAAACAATGTTTTCATAGATTTCAGATAAAACAATTTATAAAATACTCGACACAATTTAGGTCAAATGAAAAACAATCAAATCGTATTTCTTTCGCTCAATTTGGTAATCATCCGAGAAAGGGTTAAATAGTTCAGCCAAATAGTTCCGATACACATAACGAGTATAACATTTATTTCTTGTACATGCGGATTGTGGAGTGGGCGAGTTATGGATGATGCTGCTAAAAAGTCAACACAACTGAGATGAAATGTTCGTATAGTGCCCGTCCTTCTCATTTCAGTGAATTGACTTCAATTATATCGATATTGCATTATTGACCCTTGACTGCATGCCTCATTTGGATTATTGCGGTGTATTGTCTTGTGTTGTAACAATTCAATTCCGTTCGCTAAATTATTTTAAACAGACAGCAATACCAAGAGTGAATTCAACGAACCCTAAATTAAGCTCACTGGTTGAGCAAATTTAAAAGTAAAGGGACGACACGAGCGTGTACGTCCCATCGTTTAATGTCAGTTTAAACAAAGTACAGTAGCCATATTGCACTGTAGTGCAGACAGCAAAAGCGTTATTTAACGGAATTGCTATTATAGGGTGTACGTGTGGCGCTATCAGTTGATTGGATTCAACTAAATCTCTTTATTCTGAATTACAATACCATTCCTTTGGTGGTCAATATAGTTTGGAATGTTGATGTGTAAAAGCACGTTTAGCATTTTTTTACGAATTTGCGATCACTCAAGTCGCAAGCCTAACACATGAAGCCATTTGAATCTTATTTTCAAGAAAAATGCTTAGAACAGGCATTCAGGCAAAGGTCACTAACGAAATACAGAAACCTGCATAGTGACAGCTGACCTTTGATGGCAAAGTTCACACCGTCCCACTCCACTTCCAATTGTAATGCTTTTGAGCAACTGTCGCTGCACTTATAATTAAAGGCCCAAATGCTAATCGTGAAACTGCGCTCAATCAGAAATAGATGATACATATTTTTGAACATAATATGTGGATAGCGGGCGTGTGTGCCGTAAAACTGCAACGCAAGACTACTGAACTCATATACACAATTTACAATTAAGGGCACCCTAAAACCACCCTTACACTGCATGCACTCGCCAGGCACACACACTTTGCATGATTGCACATAATAGCCTAAAGTGACCTTTATTTGCAACCGTCTACAGTACCCTGTGAGATGGGCTGAACCCACAGACCGCAACTCTGAGCTCCATCACATTGAGTGACGCGGAGCATTGACTGAGTTCCCAGCCGTTAAATTTTCTCCAACTTCCCGCACATATTTATTGTCTTGTCCGCATAAATGCTGAAAGTCATCAATTAGCGTGTATTTACAGCAGATAGTCGTGCAAACATACACATATAGTCATATATAACTTCGTACCGGGGAGTTCCAGTTGATGCATTGTGTTGACAGCATCCATAGTGAGTTGCTGCATCCAGGCATTGAGCAATTAATTCACTCCCTTTGCGTTATATACGGGTTATTGCGAAGTTTTTAATTGAATTTTGAAATTGAATTTAAAATGGATTTTCATGATAAAGCTCGCAACTGACAGTATATACGCTTGTATTGTATATACAAGGTTTGCTATCTGTACACAATGGTGGTGCGATACATGCATGGAATAATTTTCCGGGTCAACTCCACTGCGTACACCAATCACGAGGCGGCAAGCACTGTTATTCGCTGAATGTCTCTGGCGGTGCCGTTGAGGGTGTTTTCCGTTAATCAAATTCTCAAACAAAAGACGCATTCAGTTGAGGAAAGAAATACAATAAGTAACTTTTTCATTAACCTTTTTTCCTTAAATCGAGTTTACATGATGAAACGAATTTTGAGCGGGGATGGTCTCCTTAGTGTAATTATTATTTTAAACTTTTAAGCATTCGTTTATGTTTATGAATTAGGTTATTAAATAAACTAAATACAACTAAGTATAATTTTACTTTGAACATGTTTAACGAAAACAGCTAATTTAAAATGTGTGTTTAATGCAAAACAAATAAGTTTGTTACTTAAACATTACGATTAATTTTTAAGGCTGTTCAAATGAGTGACGAAATTACCGCTAAACATTTGGTTTAAATAAGTATGAACTGGTTTGTAAAATAAAAACGAGCAACGAATTGTGGTGCATTTTATGTGGTGCACGGTGAAAACATAACCTCTGTCTGTTTACCAATTTGTGTTTGAACATTAAAAATATATATTGGAATAATGTCATTGTATAAACAAGCCATATAATTGCCAACTAGCATTTTTTATGCGTTTCAATTTGTTTTGCCTAAACTATTCAGTATTCGTCGGTGCCTATTTTGTGATATTTTCTAAATGAATTTGTATTTAAAACTTTACCCTTTTACAGAAAGGAGCAGTAAAATCAAGCTCTTTGAAAATTCCATAACGATTATTAAAAAAATATGAACAGTTGTAAAAAATGCATTCACGTATGAAAAGAATTGTGTATGTAATAAATTACATAGTTGCATACATTGTACTGCAAGTTCGCTGAAAGTATCGTACAGCTTCCATAAAAATTGAAATTCTGTATGCCTCATTTGATAGATTGCTTCGCATCAGGGTCCATGCCAAGTTGATTAAAAAAGCGATTTATTGCGATTAAAATGCAATCACTTTCAACACCCTTGATCGTTTCAACAGTCTCATAATAATAAATCACAGCACGGCTTCCAAACACATTAAGAGCTCGTCTATTTCGCCAGTTAATTCAATTGTTTCAAGAAAATTTGCCGCTCAGCCTCACACTTTCACATCACAAATATCGCGTGTGCTTGTGTCGCGTCGTATCGCACCCCATCCGTATGAAACATGGAGCCAGACCATTATAATTGTATCTATATAGGGCAGTTCCGGTCCGCGAGAGAAGCCAAAACACAACAATGGTTGAGGGGATGCTCCAAACTGAATGTAGATGGCGTGCCATTGTTTAGAAGATTGTGCACGATAAAAGGGTTGATATCCTGTTGTGTAGCGAGTGGCGCTTGTGGCGGGCACAAAAGTGCTAGAGGACTGCAGTGGGTGTATATTAGAATACAAACAGGAAGGCGAAGGAAACAACCATCAAACAAGAGGCGGAAGAAAGAATATTAGCTCAATAATGAGTTCCTTAAAGTGGCAAATCCATGTAATGCTTGAATAATAAGGAAAAGCTTCCTGTCTTGTTTCGTGAATATCAAATGAGGCATTACTTTGTAGGAGGAATTAGGAAGCAAGAGAGAGACTAACGTCGCTTGTCAAATATGCGACATGAACTTAATGGAAGTGGGGATGGATATTTTGGTGGAAGTAGCTGTACTCGTAGCTGTTCTACATTAGATGGTTCTGACGCTTTTTCGTTTTTGCATTTTATGTTTTCTTTTGTGCATACTGGGACGTGCTGCAAGGGTTCTGAAAGAGTTATAACTTTGTTTTGTCTTAGTGTGATGAAGGCATTTCAGGAAATTATGGATTTACTGCAGTGCTGTCTGGTTAAGAGCTCGGGCGTCAACGGCATTCAGATGCAATGAAATAGCCACATTTTAAATAAAAGGTGCACTTAAAGCTTTTAGAATTATAAAATGCTAAATTCATACACCCAGTAATGCATCGCTGATCATTTTTGTATGACTTTTTTGCATGTCTGTGCCATATACGATTGAACACTCCTTGCCCAGTCCATTAGTAAATAGCATAGGCTGTGATTGAAAAATAATTGTATAGCATTAGTGCGAATGGAAAATCGAAATGGAATGGTTTACGGAAATAAACCACCTAAGTTTATCGTAAACACCCACTAAATGGGTCAATGAGAAATGTTCACCATTCGACTGAATTCTATTATGTTGTACCTGTCTGAGAAGAGCCATTATAATGTCTTTCAATTAACGTGAAAATTGATTTATAGCGTCAAACTATGCCTGCATACAATGATATTACTAGAAAAAAACAATAAACCCCACGCGACAGCTTTTTCTCCCCTATAATATTTTTCACGACAAAAATTATTACTGTATTAAATCCTTCCAATAAAAAAATTCATATTTTATCAGCACGAAAACCAACACGCTATCGTGTATCGCTCTTTTTTTTCCTATCCCACATTCACGGTGAACGCGACAACACTCTGCCTTGCAGTTTAACCACCCGCTTTTCCCTTTACGTAAGCCAGCCGGGGTGTGAGATTGTCGGCATTGGTGCGAAATTGACCACGACAAATGTTGCGTGTTGGCGATACTATCAAAAATGGGTACACATACATTGGCTTTTCTTATACCTACTCGATTAAAGGCAACAATTCCGCTTAAATGAGTGTGTTTTGAAGCAGTTCACCGCATTCAATTCCAACTTACCCTTTCCCTCCCCCCACCCACCCACACACACTCCCCGGCATCCTTCGTGTGGTGGCAGCATTATTCGTCGTCTGACCCCGAATTTGGGCCAATTGTGACGCTTCGTGTCTGTACGAAAAACGATTAAGCTTTCCTGTCGCCTCGTTTTATGGCCATTTGAGATATTGAAATCAAATCACCACTCACATGTTATTATTATGCTGTTCATGTCGGGGTTGCTTTCCTAATTTCTATGTGATTAATACTAGATGGCTCATTAATTTGCATTTTGGTAATTTGAGTTTTGCCACGGGTGAACGATGTTTTTTTTGTTAATTTTTGTATTTTTTGACTTTGTTAATTGTTGTAGCTTGTTTACACAGATGACACATGCTATTTTTGTATGGTTTTAGATTCTGTGTGTTCGTTTTGTGTTGAAAAAAGCGTGTTGTCGTTTAATGCACAAAGTACACAACTGTGATTCAATCAACAACGCTTTGACTTTTGACACACGTTTTTTAATTTAAATTTCCGACAGCCCCAGGACTGAATTATTGTTATATTTGCGAATTAAACGACAACATATAAATCGGAACACAAATTTGCTGAATTAGTGTAATTAAACTGAGAATTGTTTAGCATTGGTTCACTCTGCATGTGTGGCGGAGAGTGGCTTAAACATAAAACTTTAACACATAATATAATTTGTAAATAAATTTAATGAGTAGGTGAAAATGGCTAAACCAAACGTTTTGTAATGGTCACACGCGATCAAAACAGCTCAATTTGTGGTGAATTTATTCAACAGAGGTTAGTTTACGGTTTTTGCATAATGCTGCAGGCACTATATTCTGTTCCTTAAATTTATTTGTAATTTTGAATAGCAAATAATGCTCGTCCAGGCCTGATGGTAATAATTTAATTTTTTTTTTGACTTACTGTCACAATCTCTTTTGTTAGGTTTACATTTTCAACAAATTTTTTTTGAATGTATTAACAAAATGAAATACATATTAATAAAAATAGTTTATGTGGTAACAAAGCGTTTCATGACAAACAAAAATGTCAGTGAAAATTATTCGCGCAATGAATATAATTGATAATATTTATTGTGACATTAAATGGATATTATGTAATAATGATGAACAAAACATGACTTTAAACGAACAACAAAACATAAAAAAGTTATTTAAAAAATAAATTTTACAAACTTAAAAACAAAAAATAAACCAAACAAAAAAAAGTTGATTAAACTTTTTTTTTGCGGATGTGACTTACCATCTTAATATCACTTATGGTTGCGATACTTCGAACGAAAAGATTGATTCTGACCACAGCTGGGCCATCTGTGTGTATCATATGCGAATTATTTTGTGGATTTTATTTAAATTGTTTTTTTTTGCTTTCGGTTTTAGTATTTAAAAAATAATTTTTGTCAAAATGTTTATTAGTATATACTTAATTTGGAGCATTCGAATGCCTCCTTTATTTGTAATATTATAATAACTAATAAGTTAGCAATTTTGTTTTCATTGTGTCTCTCCCTCGTGAAAATTAACATTAATCATTAAACTTTACGATACACTGATATAAATTATTTTAAAATAAATGAACTTAACTTGTGAGGTTAGATTGAACGAAAGCTTATACGTATAAATATAAAATTCAACATAAAAAAAGGTGTACAGGCTACAGCTTGTCTCCGGCACAGTTCGATTTGCAAATCGTGTTATGCTGTGCGCAAAAATATAAAAATGTGTACATAGCTAAATAAATAAATTGAAATCTGAAATCAGGACATTGGCTGCGGTGCTCTGTGAACTGGTAAAATTTGCACCCAGAATATGTACGCTCGCCGCGGACACACAGTGGGACGGAAAGGGTGCACCCAGCAGTTAGTCGCTTGGAAATCCGCCATGTGTGTCGTTTTGTGCAGAAGCATACATAGTCGGGTGGGCATTCATGTAAAATGAGGGAGAGACAAATCAAGAATCTAGAGAGAATAATAAAGCTTTTCACACACAAAAAGAATTGTATTTGTTCAGAAAAGCTCGTTTCATAATCTCCAGGCAAAAGGGCAAAGTTCAGCACTTTGAACCGGATTTTTCTCCGTCGTTTATTTCTGTGTTAGGCGGTAGGTACCTTTTTATTCGCTTATATACAGCTACGTATTTTAGAATTTGTAATTTTAATGCTTAAATTTAAATGGTTACGTATAAAATATTTTCGTGGGAAAAAAAAAATTGTGTTCGTGTTTGACAGACACAGATTCCGTTTAGCTTTTATACATAATGAAGAAAGAGAGAAATCCTTTCCATTTTACATGGGCCTTTGCACTTAAATGACAAATTGTGGCGCACAAGTGAATGTTCGTCATGATTTCAAGCAATTGTGCAAACTGATTGTGGATGTCGCCTATTTGCTTATGCGCCGCATTCAGCTGGTGGCCAAAACTTGCAAGTCTCGTCACAGAATAAATATGTATAATGTAATATAGAGAAATATGCTTTTCATGTTTTCTGTACAAATCGCACCTTAGAGATTTTAAAAATTCAATTGCGCCATAAATGCGGAGACGCATGAATTACTCTGAGCTTTCGTTTTGTGAAATATATTCTCTAAAATTTACGGTATTGAATAGAAATATGTATTTCGGTATTTGTTCGTTATTTTTATACATATTTTATTATATCTCTAGCTCCTGAATTCCCATTTTGCTTCATTTTTCGTTCGAAAAATCGTGAAATTGAATCTTTCCATTTTATTCTTTATTTCTTCTTTTTCTTTCTTTTTATACTTTCCTTCTTTTCCATTTCTATATATGACTTTATATAATATATGTGTTCTTTTATTGCAGTTTTCTGTATCTTTTTCATTATTTTTTTACCGGGAAAGCGGACAAGAAATGAATTGGAAACATTTTTCATTTCCACTTAATTTTTATCTTTTCTTCTTTCATGTTTTCCGGATATTTTTGCCTGATATTTTTAATTTTAATTTGCTTTTCTTATTGCATATTTGTCTTATACTCGTAGTCTTATAATAAGTTTCTTTTTCTCCATTTTTTGTCCGTAAATAAAAAGAGAGATAATTGAATAAAATGGAATTTCGTGTTCAACTCACCAGTTCCATTGATTCCTGATGGACGAATGCGGGCGTCGTATTTACCTGCGCCCAAAATTTGATCCAGAACCTTTTTTTCCTTCTCTCGAAAGTTTATTTTCGCATTGTTTGCTCTGAAATTAAAGATTTATGATTTTTTTAATACAATTGCAATGTAATGTTTGTAATATAAAAAAGGGGAGGTCAATTAAAAATATATCAATGGCAACTATTGCAGCTAAAACTTAAAAGTAAATGTATGGCTAAACTGGTAAAATGTGAAACGAAATAATCAAACGCAAAATATTCAATTAAATTCAATTAGAATCCACAATGAAATCCGGAAACGAAAAGAATTGCTGCAATTTGTGAATTTATTGATTCATGAACGTGCTGCTTCTGCATCGATTGGGATGCTCCTTGGACCAAATAAATTGGTATTATCAACGCAGAACAATCGCTTCTCAATTGCTCGCTGCTAATCGTGGTGAAAAGTGTTTCTAATTTTCAATTTTGTTTCTTGTATAAGTGCCTCTTTATGTGTGTGAACATTTTTTTGTATGGAACATAATCGGGGTTGTTTGAACTAGAAAATATCACTTAGCGTTTAATCGGATATTTTCTCGAGCCCCACTTTACGGTTTACAATATCAATGTATTATATCGGAGTCGGACTTGAGAGAACGCGGTGCGGCATGGCCTAAGTAAAGGGAAAAACCAAATTTGATCAGCATTTTGCATGACAGATTTGACAAATGGCTGGGAGACACGCCCTGTTATTTTAATCGCATTGAAACCGAAACCGGGCGGTAATTATGAGCTACACTTTTATACCTTTTATAATATTTTCTTTGTTGTAATTGCGGTTTTTTTGCATGTCTGCCCTTTGGGGTAATGATTTGAATAAATTACAAAATCCCGCATAGCCCATTTGGGAGCTTTTCCTGTGTGCATGTCGTTATATTATTTTTGTTTTTGCTTTTACACGCCCATCAGTAGATTTTAGTTCATTGTTTTGTTTATTCTAGGGACCAATCTGAGGAATTTAACTGCATTCATAATTAGGATTAGGGCAACATGAGTTGGTATTATTTGACAACAACAAAAAAACAACAACACATTTTAATTATCACTAATGCGTATAAACGTATACATGCTGCACTAACGGGGTCATATAGTCGGGTGGTTTGGGATAAAAAATATTCCAAAAATTCGCCATGCCATTTAAGCATCACAGGAAATTGGCACTTTAGTAAGCGAACCCCCATCATGATGCATTCTGCTTTGCCCCCATTTTTACGAGCATGTATAAATGATCAATGTGTGAGGGAATTGTTGGCGAAAAATTGACAGCATTTGGGTAAATAAGCTCTAATAAATTGAAGGAAGTTTATCAATGTTTGGAAATTGATTTATTTGTCAAATGATTTGCGGAAATGTCGAAGTGAGACCAAAAAAACATCCTCACACGTCTTGCAAAACCGCCCGGGGGTGTGTTTCAAATGATGCTCCGTACCGCATACTGCATACTCTATTATTTTTGTTATTTTTGTTGCTTAAGGCTTATTCATCTTTTTGGATAAAGAAATACAGTTACAATTAAACTGAAATTATGCCGTATGTGGCAGTTAATTTTTTTTACACTATTTTTTTTGTCAAAATTTGTAAAATTCATAAATGCACCTAAACAGCACAATATTTACTCTTCAAAATTCCATCAGAAGCTAATGGCATCGTTAACAACATCAAATTGAACAATTCACTCGAGTCCCTACAGCGTAAATAGTTTACCGCAAGCCTCATTTCAGCATTGTGTAAGTAACTGTTGTAATGCATTAAGCTTTAAGCACAATTGCAGCATAAGCGCTGAACAACAAATCACATTATCAGGATTAAAAAGTGTTCAACAATTTCCGCTTAGCTTTTACCACCAGAACATCTTTTTTTTGTATGCCAAGACTGTAGTCAGACGGATTTTTTTTTATTTTCTGCATCCCCTCTATTGTTATATATGTACGCCGTATACGCTGTACTGCACATAAAGTTTCATGGAAATGGTTAGACAACGTTTACCGCATTCGCCTAAAGCGATATGCAAACTGATAATATATTTACATTTTTTTCCGCGAGCACATACGAGTATTATGTACACGAATCTCTAGCTGAACGTGTTGCCTTGAATTTGAAATGCTTCCTCCTGCTGCATGCTCCGTTGTCAGCATAATAAGCAGCAATATTGTATTACGACCAAATATATGTGTAAGAAGAAAGAACTAAAAACAATTTCCCAACTTCTTCCCTGCACGATAGATGTTCGGGAATATGTGGATGTGAGTTATTTATGTACCGCCATAACTACCGCATTCATAATTTCGCAAAAGATTGTGCATGTTGCGAGTAGGTATATGCCATGAATTGTTTAAGAAGAGGATGATGATGATGCCTGGATGAAAATAATACACAAAGTTATTAGAGAGTCGATCTACCATGCCAACCAGCCCGCATGCGCCCACCGCACTGGTTGCAGTTTTTAATAAAAAATATGATCTGCTAAAAGTTTGCTTTTTCTGCTCTTCTCACAGATTTAAATTCAAAATTTACAATTTAAATGTGACCTCCTTTGTTTGTCTCCTCTGCTTTTAGTTTGGTATTTTCAATGGAATGAAAGACTCTTAAACTTTATCAGTAGTCCAAAGAAATATTTTCTAACATCAAATACAATCAAATTATGAAAGAGAAAACCCCTACCGGACAAGGCTAATAGAAACAAAATCATCATTTTGGTAACCTAATTGAATTCAATTACAGTCCACATTGTTATTGCACAAAACCATAATAAAGCCTAACATACCAGCCAATAATGGGTTGTTAAAAAGCTTTTACCATTTGATAAAATGACCTCGCAAAATTTACACACCTCTCCCCCATTAGCTTTAACACATGCCGCACATTGCTCATTTTTTCTGGAGCTCGACACATTCACGGTGCATATCCACACGTTTCATATCCTGCATTAGTCGCTGTGATTTCCTGCCCGCATTCTCATTCCAAATCACGGCCAGCTTTCAAAGCGACAAATAATTTAACATGTGTCCCTGCAATGTGCATACATGCTTACTAGAATATGTCAAGAGGCGTGCAAAAAAGCTCTAAACACGCTGGCGTCTCCATAAACTGACGTGCAGTTCGAACATGTCAATTCGTTGGAGTTCCAGGGAAAATATTTCGTCAAAATAGCACGTACACTGGGCATAGCAGCTGTGGGCTACCTTGAGTCTTTCGTGCGCTGCCTGGTGGCTAGTGTTGTTTCAAGGCGAGGACAAACAGCATCGGTCAGTAGAGTGGGGGCGCATTCCTGTGGATGGACTCCAAATTCCGCGCATGTACACGACAACGAGGAATCAAAATATTTATAAGTCCTAAATGAAGTAGCGTTCTGTGTTTCTTTGCAACCACTTTAATCGGTATGAGACTGGAAAATTATGTTATGGGTTCCTTGCAAATAATTCGCAATTAGTGATGTTTTATGAACCCACAAAGTTTCTGTATTAATCTGTGCTATATCTCTGATGTATATAGGTAAGTTAATTAAATATCATTGCATTTTTGTTAAATTTGTGAAGCTGAAGTTTAGACAAAGTGTGGTCGGAGTACAAACAGAGAATAAAGTTATTTATTTTGTTAGGAATTTTAATTTCTCTTTCTAAAGATAAAGTTTGTCTAACTTTAATTGGGAATCGCGTAAACACAATAAATAAAGGAACCAATTTAGTTGCGATCCGCAATAGTGCTTAATCGAGTACTCAAAAATCGTCATCGAAAACAACAAATACCAGCAGGACCTGACACGAGTCTAGTAAACGTATATTTGCCTAATTTTGCCAATAACAAGCAGTCGCATATGTTTTGTCGTGCCGATCCGTACTGATATCGTGCACGTCGCATATATCATAATAGTTATGACCTTTTGCGTGTGTTCTTCGTATATTGAAAATCACATATAAACCCAATGAGGGGTGAGAAAAAAAAAAACACCGAACCAACGAGCAATGTCAAACTCAATATGTTATTATCGTCATTGCCATCATATGTAGGAATATCCCCAGAATATGTACGCTTATAAAGCAGAGAATAGCTTTGTCAACAAAATTTATGCGACACGGTGTTTCAAGAGCCAAAGCTTAACGCTTAAACCAGGTTAATGATGGCAAAGGGCAAATGCCTTGACATTTTTGTTGCTTCCATCTCGTTGTTGCCGCGCCGGTTTTATTTTCCCTTCTTATTTCTATATGCATTGCAGACTGAAGAGCAACCCACTTAGATCGAGCTTAGATGAAACGGTTGACACTCTCGTGTCTTCCACCTCATCCCGTGCAATATTAAAATCAGGTGCACCCACTTGTTCTCGCGTGTACCATAAATACGTTGCCATACGTATGAGGGAAATACAAATACCATCTTTAGCTTTGGATGTAATGAAGCTCTTGTTGTTGGCACAACAAAACACGTCGTTTCATATATACTTGGATAATCACCATATGTGGCTCTCCACCCGCAGAGTGCAAACTCACTGGTGTCGCTCCACAAGTTTATGCTAAGAATCGTATGAAGAAGCCACATGCTTCGGCCGCGCGATGTGCGGGGATTCAAGCAGACAGAAGTGACAACCTTCGCTAGATTATCAAATAGCTGCTGTCATGTAAAATTATCTAATCTTAATTTACGCTTGTTCCCATATCAAAAGCCATTTTATTTCGTACACATACATTCTCGTACATTTGCCGCAAAATAGGTGGTTTATTCATAAAGCATATCTGCATAACTTAACAAATGCCATGTAGAAATGTACGAGTACATTATACATGCGGCATCAAACTCAATAAGCCACCCGCAAACACAAAAGCGCGCTGAACCTAAATGACAAACAATCAGATAACGCCTGAAAGCGGCCGCCCAACAGTCAGCTCGCGCCTGCTGCATACACTTTCATACGAGATTCATTAAGGGTGGGCGTGCGTCGCGTCGCGTCGCGTCGGGCGACACCAACTCGACAAACGACGCAACGACACAACGAAATATGCCTGCTTCGTAAATATTGGTGCCCATGCCCGCATGTAAATCACAGGCAAAACGGAAATTGACGGGAAATGTTACGTTTCATTTTTTTTCCCCCAGTACTTCTGCGTTATGTGTGTGTGTGTTTGCGGAGTGTAAAGTAACTGGGGGTAGTTGGGTTGGTTGGTTGGGATGAGCCGAAGAAAATTGTTTTCGTTTGCCCTTAGGCGAAAGACTCAATTTTTGATCGGTCGATCTACATATATCCATGACTAGAGCATGGTTCGTACCGAAAGCGCCATCCTGAACCTGCGACTTTCACAAATTCCACGCAGACGGTATATACTTGTAGCAGGGGGAAGGGTGAATTACTGTACTGTGTTCATAGTACGTATTTTGTTATGACGCGCAAACCGATTGCGAGGAAATTAATTTGAGGAAATTTGACATCCAAGAGATACACACTTGCCTACGGGGATTTCCGAAACCATATATTGAGCATACATGAAGCATGCAAAATTGTACAACAATTTATAGGGGGCCTTCCACCCGTAGAGAATTTGTTTGTTGTTTAATGTATGTGTATGTAGACATTAATGCCGATTGAGTGGCTCCCCTGGGTATCCAGATGAGGTTGGGATCAATGCACTTGGGGGAGGTCACAATCAATAAAAGCCCCTCACAAAAATTACTGACGCAATTTAATACAAACTTATATTCGGATTAAATTATTAATTGCTTGTAAATTGACCGATTGGGAATTGTTTCGGTTTCTACAACATTTAGCCGCTTTAAATTATTTAAAATATTGCATGCCAATGCGGATTTTCATACAATTTAGCACACACTTGAGAACGTCCTTTTTCAAAATATTTGTGTTTTTTTTTTGGGTTCAACCTTTCTGCTAAATGCATGCCACTTTAAATTACTGGGGAAAAGTTTTAAATAAATGTTTACTTAGATATGGGAAACAGTATGTTCACTAAACAACCACTCCAGCGTGTTTTCAAAACTCGTTTATACGTACATATAAGCTGTATCTTACAACGCACACATCTAATTGTCAGACAACCCTTTTGCCATTTAAGTAAATAATCTGCCTGAAGAAATGAATATTCCGAAATTGTATCCACAAAGGCAGAAACATGCTGTTTGCGAAGGTTGCTCGCTCGTTATGAGCTGCCTCGATCCATTTAATGAAATTAAATTGCATGTTTTTATTCCCCAATTGTCGACGGAAAGCTTGTCAGCGTCCTTTCCAATTAAAAAGGGAAATCTCTACCCGCACTGTGTACAGCATTAAAATAATAATATGCAAATGATGTTTTTGCATAACGAAATAAAGTTAAATTGTGTTTTATAATATTTTGTACATTGTACAATGTGTATTCATGTTGATCAAGACCGAGGATATGAACAGCTTCAGCAGGAGTTGATTAAGTTGGATGCATCAGCTCTTCGTAAGAGTAAACAAAGACTGTGTGCACGATGGTTGTGCTAAATATTGCTTCTGCAATTTTAAGATAATTACATTTTTAGCGAGTACTCGTAATTAAATAATTATATTAACTATAGCTCCACTTTTAGATTTCATGTAACTTCTGCAGAAATAGTTCTATTAAGTACCAGTATTTCTATCTCTGTCCGAGTAGTTTAAAGTTCACAATGTTTTAAGAAGCAGTGCCAACACTTGGCTTTGACTTGTCTAAATTCCTTTCAGGATTTCACATATTAATAGTTAAAAATATTTTAATTGTCCGTACTGCATTAATTAGTGCCAATGTCTTGTAATTTGTTTGATTTACAATATTTTGTTGTTTGAATCTATAAAGCCACACTGCCCAGTAGCATATTATAAACTTTTTGATTTCTCGTCCTACGTTGTGGTTAAATAGCAAAGAGCATTCCATTTGGTTCAAGCTTCAATGAAGTTATCACAAAATATCTATTTTTAGAGAACGTTGTAAACTCGTCGTTAATAAAGTTACACCTACCTTACAACATAATGTGATAGCACAAAAGCAACTGCCTCTGCACGCATTTATGCAAAGGAAATGGCAAAACTGAATGCAAGTTGCAACTAACTGTATCGTTAGATTTTGGCAAATGCGGAGACCGATTCAATGGGGTCAACCGAATAATACGTGTGTTTATAAATCAAGCAATGTTAGTTTAATCGGTTCGCTGAACATCTACATTATCTAATGCATATGTGCAATGTACGTGCAGAAGATGTGTTGGCGTAAACGATTTTGGTATATGTTACTCATTTGCACAAAACTATTAAGGAAGAGCCGAAATGGGCAATGCACGTGCATTGAGGCATATGCTTCCAGTTTAATGGTGAACTGTGCCACACATCCTCTCCAGTATGCTTCATATTATAAATGTAAGGAAAGTATGTGTTATATCGTTTAATAACAAAGATGCTGCAGTCTAGTTAGATAAGTTGGGGTAAATGATCAATAAATGCTTCAAATGCAAAGAACGTCTAACCTCAATTCAGGACATTGTTCTTTCGTGCTATACGCGTAACAACAATACAGCTGCAGAGTGCAATTGCTTTAAGAAAAGCCTGGCATTACTTTGCAAAGAAACTCTCTTTGGTCTATTAAAAAGTACACCATTGTCACGAAATGTAGCACAAAATCCGGTGAAGAGTTTGTTGCGTTTGCTTTCATGCAGTGTGTTTTCCTTTTTGTATTATGCAACCGTCTTTGTCCGCGCATTTCATGCAAACATTTTACAGAAAAATTATGTGACCAAACACAAAAAGCCTAAGCCATTAAGAGTCTTTTAGTGCTGCACACGTATAGTAATGCGAACGCCATAAACAAAAGTGGGGGAAAACATCCCGAAATAGGAGCACTGCTTCACAAGTCACAACGTTCCTTTCACCCGCAAGCATTCGCATAAATTGACGGTGCATCATCAACTATGCAATGTGCGAGTACAGTGGGAGTGTTGTATAGGGCATAGGCGTTCAAAAAAAGGTGCAAAGCTTGACTTTACACGCAGCAACGCAAACAAATCATTTGGAAACACCAGCCGCGAAGAGTAATTTCAATTTTTAAAGAAGAGATGAAAATGGTGTAAGAGGAAGCTGTTCCATATTATTAAATGGAAGCGCATACCTACTTAGTATGCCGCTTTTTCACATGCACACACTCCTGCCAAATGAAAAATTCTACAGTGCACACTTGTAAATTGGAATCTATGTGAAAATAATAGAAAATGTAAGAAAGAAAAGGACTTGCTTACATCCGACCCCACAGGCAACCGCATTAGCAATGTACAGCGTTTGCAAACATAACTACGTACATGAATGTATAAATTGACTGTGCTGACTAGTGCTGTACTGTATTCTCGAGTAAACCGAATATACCGCAACAAATTGCTTCAATGGCGTGTGCCCACAACACAACAACAATAATTACGCTTGCATACATAGTTATTGCATTTTATGCTGTGCGCTTCATGAATTTCAAGTCATAATGGAAAAAAATGTGACACGTCGACTCTTTGCCTTTTTATCTCAACGTCACGAGCATAGCCATATAATTGATATTTCCCTAAACACTGTAGTGTGTACACTGTACACTGTACATGTTAATAAAGGATCGCATTTCCGCATTTAGATATAAGAAGAGAGATATTATGTATATAATTTCAGGACATGCTGTTCTTTGTCAAACAGACCGCTTTTTCTATGCAGTCACATAGTTCCTACCCCACCACGGACCACCAACAATCGACACCTTCCCCTCCCTTGGCATAATGCTAAGCAGATCTGCCATCTTTAGCAACAAAACACATATTATAGTGGCATAAATATGCAGGAAAGCTTTTCTCCGTACACACACAGTACACTCGAACAATTTGTGTGCTGATGCCAAGCGTATTATGTTTGTGGTTAATGTTTCTGTTTGAGGTTAAAATTACGCGTCGCTTGGCATCGCCGTGTACAGACTTTCTTAATGTCAATGTACACAATATTTTGTTACATAACAACATAATTGCGTGTTGCAACAGCATCCAGCATTGAAAAAAGCAGTAGCAAGATATCCAACGGTGAGCCCTTCGTAATAAAGTTATTACCCGTTGTTTTCTGCAACATTTGTCCGTTATCGTCACTATTTTTGATATTATCTGCGTATATATGTATATAGACGAAGACGACACGGGGTTGATGTTCCTTTGCAAAGCAAATGTGTTCCGAGTGTGATATCGCCGCCACCACCGTCAACCCTCTTGAGAAAATAACGAGACTCGATGTGGCGACAACGGAACAAACTATACAATGTACATGCTTGACATATTGACGTGAGGACTACACATGTTGTTAAGCTACATAAATTGTGGTGGAGTGTAGTACAGTTTTCTTAACCTATACGTTTTTATTTGTGATCTATTTCAAGTCTTCTTTTCAGCCCTTTGTAATCATAGAACTGAATGGGAGAAATATTTAGAGAAATTGCGTAAGACTATACCATTTCCGTATCCAGAATATTAAATGTCATATGACATAGCGCTGGCGGAGAAGTTTTTATTGTACATATATAAGTCGAGGCGGTGTTAAGGATAGGACTTCAACCAATATGGCGCGAGGTACGTATAATATTTGACAATCGTCAGTTATCGGAAGAGTGTGTGGCAATTAATTTTGATGGCAAATGAAACTTTGAAGCTGCGGTTTTAAGTTTGAATGTCTTTACTCATCATTTTGTCTGAATATATCTTCGAAATGTTTGCACTTCACTGCTACGATGGGTAAATTATACAAAAAGAAGGGGGTAGTATTAGTGGAAGTTTTCAAAACTTTTCCCTATTAGTGTCGTAAACATTACTCAATTTTTGACACCAAATAGGTGGAAATCTAGATATAACTAAGGAGTTTGTTAATGCTTATTGAATCTAACAAAGATAATCTATACACACAATAATATAACGTAAAATAACGTATAAGCATTATGTTTTATGTTAAATTTTGTGGAGCGAATTAAAACTCAAAAGTATATTAAGTTTTTTCATCTAAAAATTATAAAGTTAAAACTTTAATTTGTACTTACAATGAGGCACTGCACAAACAGGCAAAGTAAAATATCGCCCAAAAGCAGTGTCCGCCACCCATTTTCCCGTCGTCGTCCGCTCCTGCCTACCACAGCAGCTGTGTCTGCTGACTTAGTAGCGTCCCCTCCGCCTGCAAATAAAAAAAAGTATAAACAATTACATTAAACGATAAGACGCGCTCTGATGCACATAAACACAATTGTACAGTTCAGGCTTACATACACTTCATGGATAAATTAAATATCTAAATATTAAGCTTGAGCGCAGTAGGTACTTTTATGTATAAGCTGTAAGTGAGTAGGAGAAAAGAAATGGCGCGTAGGCCGTTGACACACATAGTTGTGGCTAATGAAAGCAATTTCTTTCACACAAATTTCATTGTCGTCAATCTGGGCAAACAATTCGCATGGCAAATATGCCAGGAATGTTGTTATCTCTTTCCCCTTGCTCATCATCAGAATTGGTGGTTATATGCGTCAATGTCTCCTTCGTCTACTATCAATTATGTATTTACATAAGGCATATAAACACGGGTCTCCCAGAATAAACACATAATAATATAGATTGCCTCAGCAGTGTCTCAGAAAAACATTCTATGCATTATCAAAAATAGCACACAGACATTTGCTCATAGAATTTATGAGGGTTGGCTATTAAAAGTTGTGTGCAAACGCTTCCACTTTCATTTTCGACGCAAATAATTTTTATACACACACACACACACACGATGTTTTATTTAGTTGAGTGTAAAAAAATAGTTTCTGGCGAGAAATATAAATTCTAATGCAGATACACGAGTTTTTGCATTACAAAAACTCGCGTATCTGCTTTTAATTAAATACTAAGAGCATATTATGAACAATGCACTGTGGACTGCATTGCAGCATTTACTTGAAGAAAGTGGCAATAGCATTGGTGTGTCAGGAGAGCGGATTTTATATAATATCTATGGGATGACATGATCATATGGTGTAACGGAGGATTGACTATTTATTCAACGATTCAAGCGACAGTTAAGACGTCGTAAACGAAAATTTAATCGGTTATAAATTGAATTACATTAGGAAATTTACAGCCAACGTTGTTAACTGTACTGTTATAAGCGACTTAACAATAATTTGCCTGTCGTTGGTAATTTTTCATTTCGTCCCCATCCACGCTTCATGACAGCCACCCACCTCGCGAATTTAATGGCGCTGTGTTTACAAACAAGCTGTGCCACCACTGCTTACTTGAAATGATGACGTTTTGTTGTGTTGTGTAACATTGTGTAGCAGCTTGGGCAACGGCAACTGGCCCGTAGCGACTAACGAGATGTGGACAGTCGCCACCGTTTATAAAGCATAAACATTCCTTAAAGATAGTCTGCTCTGGTGATGATCAACGGCAAAATGTTTACATAATGAAAAGGAATATTAACGCGTGCAGCACGTGCCAATTTGTTATTTTTGATAGAAGTCACCAACATTTGGATGGATATGCAGACTGTTCAGTGCTCACTGTATCAGTGGCGCAAATATTTATAAGTATTAGGCTGGATGAAAAGTCCCCGGTCTGACCCATAGATGGCGTTACCAGAATTTTTTCCATATGATTTTCATTTAGTACCAACCTTCAAACGATACGTGTAAAAATTTGACAGCAATCGGACAATTAGTTCGTGAGTTATAGCGATTTGAGTGAAGCTACTTTTGTTATTGTTGAAAAGATGGAAAAAAAAGAATTTCGTGTGTTAATAAAGTATTGCTTCTTGAAGGGAAAAAATACAGTTGAAGCGAAAGCATGGCTTGATGAAGAGTTTCCGGGGTCTGCACCGGGAAAATCCACCATCATTGATTGGTATGCTAAGTTTAAACGTGGTGAAATGAGCACTGAAGACGGTGAACGCAGTGGACGCCCAAAAGAGGCTGTTACCGACGAAAACATCAAAAAAATCCATAAAATAATTTTGAATGATCGTAAAATGAAGTTGAGCGAGATAGCAGACATTGTAAAGATATCAAAGGAACGTATACATCATATCATTCGCGAATATTTGGGCATGCGAAAGCTCTGTGCAAAGTGGGTGCCGCGCGAGCTCACAAGCGATCAAAAACAACAACGAGTTGATGATTCGGAGCAGTGTTTGAAGCTGTTTAAGCGCAATAAAGCCGAATTTTTCCGTCGATATGTGACAATGGATGAAACATGGCTCCATCACTATACTCCAGAGTCCAATCGGCAATCATCTGAATGGACAGCAAGCGATGAACCCAAACCGAAGCGTGGAAAAACGCAACAGTCGGCTGGAAAGGTTATGGCGTCTGTTTTTTGGGATGCGCATGGAATAATATTCATCGACTATCTCCAAAAGGGACAGACAATCAACAGCGACTATTACATTGCTCTATTGGAGCGGTTGAAAGCCGAAATCGCAAAGAAACGGCCGCATTTGAAGAAGAAAAAAGTGCTGTTCCACCAAGACAATGCACCGTGTCACAAGTCTGGAAAAACGATGGCTAAAATTTATGAATTGGGCTACGAATTGCTTCCTCATCCACCGTATTCTCCAGATCTGGCCCCCAGCGACTATTTCCTGTTTGCGGACCTTAAAAGAATGCTCGCTGGCAAGAAATTTAAGACCGATGATGAAGTGATTGCTGAAACTGAGGCCTATTTTGAGGATAAACCGAAAGAGTACTACAGAAGTGGCATCGAAAAGTTGGAAAATCGCTATAATCGCTGTATCGCCTTCGAAGGCAACTATGTTGAATAATAAAATTGAATTTTGCAAAAAAATGTTTTTTACCATGGTAGACCGGGGACTTTTCATCCGGCCTGTTACGTACTCTTATTTAGTCAGAAATTTCGTATTTTTGGCACGCATTTAGATTTTAGATAATATGAAAAGTTATTATCAAATGAATCAGTGCTTTAATTACATTTGGATATCAAGCTGCATTTTGAATAATTGAAATCCTTCCAATGTCCAATGTTGGCATTTCCCGCAGTAAATTTTGGAATTAAGCACCATCCGTATAATATAGAGAAATATTGGGATATTCTGTCAATTTAATTCAGGTCCAATTTTACCCACAGTCCAAAACATTAAATTCGATTATACGACCAGTCACATTAATTCAATTTCTAGATTGCTCTCATGCCATTAGGCTTGTTTTTATTTTTATACAAACCTATTCCGACCCATACAGTACCTCCTGCTTTCTCCCTGCTGATCCACAATTTCCTTGTAAAACAAAGGGGGCACAGCTACTCGTATAAGCCGCCATATTGATAAACATTCGAATTCTATATTTTGGAAACACACGCGTTGACACTCACAAGTCACAACTCACAACCAACTTATATTCCACGTTTTATTCCCTTAATCCAATACGTTTAATATACACCTACACGCGCCAGTATGTTATATAGAGACAAGCCATAAAGTCGGTTATTTCATCGAGCTTTTTATGGAGCGCAACAACGTTCAATTCGAACAACACACACACGGCTTTTAGGGATGACATTTTATGGGCTTATACTGCCGTAGCCGAGCATAAAAATCCGCGCAGAAGCTCAACCAAAATCGATAGCTAAAATTTAACAGCAATTCAATTACCTCATTCAGGTTTAGATTCATTCTTTTCTTTTTTTTTGACGCGCTAAATCTCATAAACGATGCTGCTTTTGCCTTGCTGATCACGAGTACGCGGGTAGAACATTCGCCATATATTTGGTTTTGTGTATGAGGACAACAAAATAGACACAGCAACAATTTGGCGCATAACCGCAAGCTCTATTTAAATTAAATTTCATCCTTGCTTCAATCATACATTTATACGTAGTTGATGTATGTAAATTGGATATGTGAAAATTCACTTATGAAAATTGCGATTTAAAATTTAATTTGGCTTAGCGTATGCAAAAGGGTCAATTGCGGTTGAACTACTACTATTTAGGTGCAGTGTGCAATCATTTCATGAATATGAATATCACGACTGTTTATAACTTACAGAGTTGGTACAAAAATGAGCGATGCACAATGAGTGGTTACAAAATAAGTTTATAAAAACTAATGGTCATTTCATAATTTGGATGGAGACTGGGATGCCAAGCCCATGAAAACCCTCGTAACTATGAATAGATAAATAACGGAAGGATTTATTAATCAAAACAAAATATGACAGAATTTTGTAAATAAAATGACCAAAAAATACCCACTAGCGGAATTTCAACAAATAAAAGTTGGTAACTGAAAGGATATATTCGTTGGGTTACAGAAATTATTAAACCCATATCTCAGCACCATCATGACAGATGATGATCCTCATCACGATGACTGATGTCGTCCGCCGGCAGAAGGCAACATGAAAAAGAATAATTGCTGAACTTGCGCGACACACACAACTGCTGCAGTGTACAACAATGCATCACATGATATTCAGCCAACTACAGCCCCATTCAGTTGATGTCCTAATTTAAATCCTAGCCACAATAATTTGTAATCACTTTTCTCTTACACTGCAGTTACATCGCTGTGCTGTGCATTTGCAACAAAAAAGTATTCGCCTACAACCAAAAAATCGCCCGCTGTAAAAATCTGTGAGCAGCATAACTTTCATGTGGGAGTTGTCTGAGTACATACCAGGACGTGATTGGGGTTGTGTATACTTGTACGTGGCAACTGGAAACTATAGCATAAAATAATTGAAAATGGCGCGCGCCCTGATTGCATGTCTGCAGTTAAAAATCTCGTCCTGGGTGGCAATTTTGCTTTAGTTGCTTCTAATTTATAATTCGTATGGAAGCACTTTATTCGTCTAGAGCACAATTTTCCCAAAAAAAAAAAAAAATCAAATTGGTAGCGCAAAGCTCATATTAGTCCATATGCACAAAAGGGCATTGCGGCATGGTGCATACGGATACCTATAGTAACTGGTGCAGTGAGTTCGACACCCGCAGCGCCTTTTTACATTTCAACCTCCAATTGAACCTAATGACTTTTCACGAGAGAATATTCCAATTTGGTACACATGCATGCAGTGTGACGTGAACACAAGCGACTTGGGGCGAATGGCAAGGAGCCAAAGATCGCTTGTGCTTAGAGTACTTAGTATACAGACGACCAATCATTTATTCACGAGGTACGTATGTCGCTGTCTTCAGAACATTACAGCGTTTGCCACACGTCTTCTTGTTGAAACATTTATACAAACGATAGTTTATTTGAAGTTGTTTTTATTTGAATGTCGCCCATATTCTAGAAAATGCATGCGACTACATGTTGGAATTAAACTTTTAACATTTTACTGTAAGCAGGGAGTTTCATTTTTGATCACCATCTCTCTGGTATGGGTGAACCGGGAACCATTTATAAAGAATTGAAATCATGCTTGGTTATATAAATATTAATAGAAACCATTAGAGCATTTGACATTTGGAATCCCATTGCATCACACGTGCACCTTTATTCACAATAAGTCAAAACAAGCTTGATTTTAAATTCAGAAATCTTTAGTGTGAAATAACTTGATCCTAAAGAAAATCTAACCCTATTTCATGCTTTTTCCAACAGAAAAGTCATACACCATAAATATACTTTCATGTGAACACACTCAACCGTTTCGTGTCTAACTGCAGTGTATCGTCAAGTTGTTTCACTTCTTTAAATGTGGCACAATGAGACACAAAAAACACACAATTTACATCAAACAGGCAATTACTTTCAATTGATGTGACACTTAAGTTCCACATTTTCCTGCACATTACACAAATTAATGTTGACCACGGACAGAAAGGATGGAGGGTATGTTGCTGCTCCTCGTATACACACAACTATACCATAAAAGTCGCTGCATTTCTTCACTTAACCCTGTATTGGAAGAACACGTCATGAAACGTGCATTTACAAAATGTACATAAAAATTTCTCAAATTCACATCCTTTATGTTGAACGTGTATAAAGAAACAAGCAAACTGACACAATACTGCAGACACTTACTTATTGATAGCTTTATTGACTATATCTTTGTCAATTTAGAGTTTACAGTTTGCACAGCGCAGAGCAAGCTTCTCCGTGCCGGGATATTGCTCGGCGCTTCCGATTCCTTAGTGCATATCCTTGATACGCTACCAGTGCACAATATTTGCTTCGTTTGACATGTACAGGAAGGCGCACACACACACACACACTCGTATGTGCTGACTCAAATGATGTACAGTACCATTGTTTTCCCGTACGTGTCCATAAATTGATGCGGCAAACTTTCCAGCAGCAGCTTTAAGTTTTAACTGTGTAAATGTATATTACAGCTTTAGAGAAAATACCTTAAAGCACTTTTAAACAGACGTGGCTTGCAACTTTCTGTCAATGCACAATGCACAATACACAATGCACATTGCACATATGTGCTTGTCGTTTTATTGTGTGCAGAAAATGCACACACATTGTTTGGCATGTGTGTTTTAACTTACACAACCAAGTCTATATAATATACATGAAGACTTAAGCTTTGACCGGAAATAAAGTCCAATAAAATTTGATGTTATTTACTAACTCACATTTGTGACGTATTCTGGTTGTTTGTGCCCTGTTTCATTTTTTGTTTATTCACTGGCAAGCACTCTGTTGAACCAAATTCAATTCAATCTGAGCAGAGCAAAATTTCTGCTAGAATTATCAAACGAAAAGTGCGCGCAATTGAAGCGGAAGTGGATGAAAAGCGCAATCTAAATAAAACTTTTTATATTCTTAAATGTGTCAAATTTTTTATTGGTACAGATATCAAATATTTACTAAATATTATTTTATTAGCACTTTCAAGACTGTTTTAACTTTAATTTCATTATTAAACGTGTATTACGATTGCGCCACCATTTTGCTGCATTATAAGTTGAGGTATTCCGCATTATTTGCGATGACCATTTTATTTTAGTGCAGACTCTGCTCAAGGAGTAAATTGTGCTTTGTCATACATCACATGACACAACGCTATTGAATGTGAGGCTTTTTTCCGTGAAAGTGCTTGTACCATTTCTTATTTTAATGCAATAGTATAGTATTTACGAGCATAACACATAAAGGTAGATGTGCGCTTCGCCTGACACGACAATGTGTGCTTTACCTGCAAAATGTGCAGACAATAAAGGAACATTGTACGATGCGATGTCTAAATGATGTAGCACAAGCATCTGGTAGCACGTCATGATGTTGCCTGTAATACTCGAACACATTAAGACAATCTCGTTACACAGCGAGGTGATAAATAATCTTTAGCAGAACATAAAATCAAAGTTTAATGACGACTTTAACTATTTAACGGTCAATAAAAATATATTTTATGATGGTGAAATTTATCAAAAGTCGTCATAATAAAAATAGATTCCATCTCATTTGGAAGGAAAACCAAATATTTGCTTTCATAAAAAACGCATATAAAACAAACGCAATTTTCCACAACAAGGGCAAAATAATTTCTCTTGGGACGCAAAAAAATGTACTCGTCATTGCACCCTTACCACAAATATACATAATGGTCTCGCTCCTTTCCTGATTTTCCAGCGTTTTGTACAATAAAACAAAAATTTAAATTTCCCAGCTTCTGCTTTAGTTGCACACACACATTCATTTTGTTTCGCCTAGGAATTGTTTGTTTTAATGTGAAACAACCCCTCCTCAATTTCATTCGCCAGCTCCTTTGAAACCGTTCTGTTCACAACGTTAATTAATCAGTTTTATCAGCTGAAGTTTTACGAAAGCGTCCATTTTGTGCTGATTAAATTAATGATGCTGCGAGCGGACGTATAAAATGTATACGCATGTATTTGTACACCCAAATATCTAATCTACCTTTCTCTGTATGTAGGTGTACCTATTTTCACTTTTGGACGATGCGATGGAACAATGAAACTCTCTCTTCAGTCCGCACTGACAACCATCCGAAGGACGCAAAAATCTTCAATTGGCAATTAATTAAAATTTATCCATCACTCATTGTCTTGCGTGAAGACACCCGTGATGTGAGGTTATTTCTGTTTCAGTATCAAGCCAAATTAATGACCTGATGGTCATGCAAGATCTTAAAAGGCATCGTCGTGCAAAGGAGTAAAATTTTTACACAAATAAAGCTTAAATAGAGAAATATAAATTTATAAAAACAAAATTCTTAAAAAAATTTAGTCAAATTTGGTTATTTTTTTTTTACAATAAATGTTTGTTACATGATTTATAATTTCATTTGAAGAGCGCCAACAGGCGTGCCAAAGTGGGACACAAAAAAACATGTCTAGTAGGTCCAATCAATTGCCATCGATGTATTTAGAGAAGAGTAATCAAGTAATTGGCTACGAGTTCGCAGCAAACGCTTGTGTCACGTAAAATGGCCCCATTTATATGTAACGACTCGTGTGGCCCTTGACCCAACACTGTTACAAAGTACAATCCCAATTCAAATTTCCCCCAAGTCCATTATTCTTTATAGCTCCATACTTTGCAGATGTATTCCACGCAGTGAACAAAAAAAGAAGACCAAACACACACACACACACACACTCCAAATGTCAAGAAGGGAGAAAAATGGTAAAAATTAAATTTATTCTCGCATCTTCATTCAAGTGGAAACTGGCAACGCAATCATAATAATTAACATTCAAATGATCGTGTCCTTTACCACCTTTTTCCGGGGAGTCCTGCCTAAATCCACCCTACATGCAGCAGGGCTGGCCGGTTGCAAGCGAAATGACGATAAAAAGGAGAAAAATAGTAATTTACAATTAAGAAACTGAGGAAATTTTAAAAATTTAAAAATTGACGTCACAAAAATGGATGCCAAAAATGGAACTGTGCTGGATTCTAGATTGACGCTGTACCAGCAAAATTCTAAGCCTAAATTAGATCGCGAATTGTTTGTTCTCGTACGTATAATACAAAACAGCTAAATCGTTTTAGCAAAAGGGTCGTTTTAATGGATGCGGCCACCAACCACTCCCGCAGACAAATTGTGATGCAGGAATTGTGTTTTCATTTTGTCCTGCAACAACCCACAGCTTGCCGCGCTCTGCACTCCCGATTCAGTGGTAGGCGAGTCTGAACACTCTTGAATCGTACTTGCTTTCGTTTTTCTCCTTTTTTTATTACCCGTCGAGTATATCTTCTCGGAATTCAAAAACAGCCCATCATCATTTTGTGCCGTGCTTTGTATTTAGGCCATATTCCATCCCCATTGTATAACATAAAGTGTTCCATGGTAAATGGGCGCCCGCAACAGTAATTTAGAAAGGCTCAGCTCAGCTTGCAGGACGGCGAATTTTCTAATTTATAAAGCACTTGGCGTGTAATTTCCATCTTCAAGATTTAATTAGTTTTATTCAGTGCGTATAACCAGGGTTATTGAAATAAGTGTTTTTGTGGTGTTTGCACTGTGCAGGGGGCGCGGTCCCGTGGTTTGTTCAAAACATATTAAGGTGTCGGTGTACGTGTGAAATGTTTTAGTTTGATTAAAGTGCACAGAAAGCTATATTGTTAATTCGAGTACGATTGATATACTGAAAACTATGCGGCTGAAACGTCAAACGCATACAAACAATGGGGTCATATAGTTATGAAGACGTTCAAAAATAGCCCTGCTTATTTATGTACAAGTGCAGCCATTCCATTAACATTATACATGAGCATAAACACAATAAAATCTGAAGGCACATAATAAAGCGAACTCAAGCAAAATATTGTAATCCTAATGGCTTCTATATTTATCACATACTGCTACTAAATTAGAAGTGGGATGTAGTGAAATGTGAGTGATTATTATTGTTATGAGTGTCGGTGGGGCTGATTCTTACAGTTGCTTTGTATGTAAGACGCCAGCTCGGCATGAATTAAGTGAATAAGTGGTTTTTGCATGCCCAATGCAAAATTAAAATTTTTTTCACAATTTTGTCTAGCTTTTATGACATTTAACACTCGCCGCTACCATAGTGTGTTACAATATTTTCAGTTTTTGTTAACAGCCATAATAATTATGACAAAGAAGGACATCCAAAAATGTTTATTGTACGATGTGTGACATAAATAATGATGATCCTTATTTGCCTTAAAGTATTTGACACATTTCTGCCCTGCGGAGTTGACGACTTGCAGACAGAGTTATTTTGGATGTGCGTGTTCAAGAGTTTTTAATGTAATTTACCTGCCTTTATGCTCTGAAATTAATATTTCCTACATACCAACATTAAAAGTGGCCGCTAATTAGATTAACTGGGCCTGTGTACAGGATGGTTTTACAACACTTTCGTTATCTCAAAAAGGTATGTGGAGAATATTTGATCCAGAATGTGAACTTTAAAGTACAACAACTACCACAATTCACAATAATTTCATTTCGGCCAACAATTTCATTAATATTACATTATTATCATCACAACTAAAATAAACTAAAATATAACGCAAATAAAACCACTTTTTTTATTAAAATGCGCATTCACATGTTATTCATTTCATATACGCCACATCAAGAGATATGGCAATGCTAATGAAAGGAATTCTGTTTGGTGAAAAGACAAAATACCGCAATACCACATGCAAATGCTGCAAATAACATGAAAACTGTATGAGTACGCCTTTGTGCGATCCCAGTATTTGCATGGCCTGCATCATTTTGTGGCTTCATGCGGCTTACAGACGCAATCATTGCTGGGGAAATGCTTCCCCCATATCATCAGTGTCGAATGTACAACTATAATATCAGTCAGACTTTGGGTTTTTGGTTATGTGAGCTGAACCTCAATGTATGACATGTGTGTTGGCTTAACCGTTCATTTGAAAACCCTGAATTCTGATTGTATGTCGCTGACTGCCTTATTTGTGTATGCGACTACGACTACGTGTGTTGTACACAATAAGTATAATATGCGAAACATTATTCATAACTTTTGCAGCAAGTGTGCAATGTGCATGAAGAAGAGAATGAAAACGAGACGTTTGAACTGTGAACTTGCAATCAAGGAGGCAGTACCAGTGCGTTGAACTTTTGAACAAACTTTAAATGTAAATTGATTCAGGATTATTTTTTAGCCTCAGTAAATCTTTACTGCTTACATATTGTGAGGGAAAATTCTCAAATTTTGTGCCATAGTCATAAACATTTTCATAGGGCTTTCCGTTGCGTTATACTGATTCTCTCACATTAAGCTGGCTGTATTGAATATTTTAGAGTCTCTTATGTAAAAATGTTTTCTTTCGTAATCAGCTTTTTTATTTTTAAGAAACGCTGTCAAGTATATTTTAAAACGAAAAAAGTCTTTGAAATTGTATTATATATTAAGCGTTGAATTTTAATCAATTTGTTGCGTCAACGAAAAACCGCCTACGAAATTTATTTTAAACCCGAACGAGTTAAATGTGATTAATTTTCCAGACCTACGCGTTAAGATTTTTTTTATAAATATAGTTTACTAGCTGTTCGGTGAACTCGATATCGCCCTAAATTCAGTTTTGCTTTTGACTTTGGGTCTATAAAATTAATTATTTCGAGTATTTGCGATCAACGCAAGCAAATCTCGATTTATGGAATTACAAACAAATTTCCTTTATCAAATAAATATTGATGTGAATATTTCCTGGTTACGAACACTCTTATCACCCAGAGGTATGAAATATACTTTACGAATTACGACCTATTCCCATACCTATACAAAAAAATTCATAAAAATCGGTCAAGCCGTTTCGGAGAAATGGGACAACAAACACCGGGCACGAAATTTTTATATGTAGGTTTTTCTTATATGTTACGGCAATTTGTGTTTTCAAAGCACACGCACAAATTCACTACTGCAGCTGAGCCGCACGAAAATAGCGCACAATCGTTAATTACATCTTGCTCCTACACTAGTAAATATTATTCCTGATATCCTGTTTTTATGGAATGTTCAATGTGACACAGTTTGTTATCTCAAGCCTTAACTCTATATCATTAGTCATAACTCATAAGTTATAGTCCATATATCATAGTGAATACATCATAGAACAAACAAATGGAATCAATTTACAATTATGTGCGAGTAACTAGGAAACAGATATTTTATTCATTTCGGTTAAACAACGGAAACACGCGTTTTTTGACAACATCTTTTGTTTATATAGACAACCCTACATAATATTATGTATTTGTCTTTCGGTAAACATTTTGTATCGACGTATGTGGAACATATTTCCCGAAAATATTTACAACTCCGTCAAATATTGGCGAGTACACCATAAAATTTAATGTCACAATCGACGATATCGGCCGTTAGAAGATGCGCATAAAAGCGTCTAGTATGCAAGAGATAAATTCAGATACACAATTTGAATACTCGTAGCGTAATATGCGTGAAGCATTTGAATTGCATAAGTATGCAAGTGAATAAATGCCGAATCATCCCCTTTAGCACTTGCACTGTTATATTGGCCATTGAAGTTTGTGACATTAAATTGGAATTCGACGATTGACGGGCTTTCGCCTTTCCCATTAAATTTATAGCTGTTGGCGTACGCTGTTTTATGCGTCAGCTTACCTATAAGGGTGGGTACTGGGTACTAGTACTATATGGCGTAACGATTTATGCCAATGGTAAATTTAAGTGCAGTCATTTCAGCTGTGCTTTAAGCAGTGCGGGGGCTAATGTCGATGTTGTTGGACTTGGCGCATGGATGACATGAACGACTGTGCACTGCAAGTAATGAATTCTATAATTAGCTAATTTCATGTAAATCAGCATGGCTAATGAACTTGAACATAAATCAAATCTTAGCATGATTTTTGTATTTTTTCATGAAATTGATCCACACACATTGCTTTCAAAATATTTTTGTTTGAACAAATGTAAATATTTGCTTTGTTAATTTTGTGTTTCTCTTGAACTGGGCTACATGCTGGTACGTTATGTATTTTTATGTCATTCATTGAAACATTTCCTGCGGTTTCATCATTTGTTTAATTTAGTATATTATAGAGATTTCTATTTGTGTAATGAACCTTTTTGGTAATTAATGTATATGTAACATTGATTTTTATTATTTTCCTTCATTATATTGCCAATAAAAAAAATATTTCAAACATATTTTTATTGATTTCTGTATAGATCAGTGATTCTGTAATTTTTACATCCTACAAGATTTCGAATAGATTTATAGAGAACAATATAAATATAAGGTTTTTAATTCTGAATAATAATGCATCAACCACAATTAGTAAAAACCAATGAAAATGCCATAAAAGTCACAGACTCTCAGCAATATAGTTGATTAATGTCTTATTCAATATACGAATACTTATATTAATATAGAGCTCGAGCAGGAGAAGAAACTATTAAACGGAAATGTGTTTCACAGTCGTCAATTTGTCATCGTTAGACGTTAATGACAATTTGATGAATGCCAGTTGTAAATAATTTTTGTTTAAATGATTTCGTGTCCTTTACTTCATTTTAAGAAGAATTTTTTTACTTTTTTAATACTAAAATTTTCTTTTTAATCAAATGACATTTTTGTTATTGTAATAACCATATCAGATTTCACCTAGATTATACTTAACATCTGTTGTCATTCTTAAATTCTAATCCGCTTTTATATTTATTTTGAATAATAACCGGTACCGCCCTAACATTGCGTAATGTTTGAATACATAATACATATTTCAGGACAATAAAAATTTCTAGTTAGAACACTACATGTTAGTAATTTAAATACAAGCACTGTGGTAAAAAACCCTGTGCTAACTCTATTTTCCACGTATAAAGCGCAATTGCATAAGTTAAAACACTTATAAGTATAATAGTTATAGGTATTCTTTATAATTTACAAATTTAGCTGGCTGTAGGTATCGTAACAACTTACAATATGACCTTAACGATGCGGCTTTTGTCAGAGTAATAATTGCAACTTCGATGTAAGGGTGATCGATCACAATAATTCTGAAGGCACTCTTGGTTTGAACGGTTTTGCAGATGAACTATCAATTAAAATTAAATGTGGTCATCGCAATGTTATATTAAGTGTTCTATTCAAATTAATTTGAAAGGAATTTTGAATAATAAACTACTTATATAGTTTTAATTATAATTGATTGTTACGAGTATTACGATGATAATTTGTTAAATACAGTTACGATAAAACGTTACTCGTTGCAATAAAATAATTCACTCTGTTTTGTGACTACTGCACAAATATCTTAATAATTCATTCAATTTATATTAACTAAGTCCAGCACTTTTCTTGCATTATACTAAAATGATTGTAATTGCAAAAGGCAACTCCTTTCGATGTTCCAAAATAATAAACATCATTTAGTTGAAAGCTCCTGAAGCTAATAAACATTATCATCATCATTATGTGCTACTGTCTGCGAAAATGATGACAGAAATCAACACAGCGAATGAACATTTCTCTCTTTTCTGCTAAATATATAATACACTTTCATTACACTGAACGTACATTATATACCTTGTGAAAATTGTCGTCACTCCCACTCTGTTTATTCCCAGAGCAAAATTGTCCTCGTGGCAGCAGGAGCATCGGCATCGGGCATCGGCGTCGTTGTCGTCGTCGCGTTTTCTTCATTTTCTCGTCTTATTCTATTTCACTGTGTCGTCTCTGCTTTCCATCTTCAAGCAATATAAACTCGTATGCCATGTCGCGTCGTTATGTTTTTTTCTCAGCTCTTTTTAACGCTCTGATATCTGTTTTAAATTCGTCTACTTTTGGCTTTTAAAAATGTATACAGCTTTCTACATGCAACTAAATTTAAATCGGTAAAAGTCTTGGTTTTCTTCACTTGAAAACAATTGTATTTCAAAACGTATCAAAAGTAATTTTATTCACATCAACAATTTTAATAATAATTAGGAATGACTTACAAACAATCGAGAAGAAATTGCTTCTGAAAATGAGTTTACTGTTCCTAGAATTCGCCTAATAATAAAATACCGAAGAAATTGATTCGATCGACGGTATTTATATTGCTCACTATTGTCATCGCATGGTGCTTTTGTTGTTTTATATTTTCTTTGAAATCGAGTGTTGGGACTTGAAATGTTTCCATTTTGCGGAACAATTGCGTCCCCGCTGGCCACAGATTATAGTTCATAGTTCAAATCTCAGTCGCAGAACAAGTTTCTGTTCATAATAAATCCAAGTTTTATTGTTTGACTTTCAGTTTGAACAGAATCTGTTAACTGTTAAGGGTAACTGTTTGCAACAATGGAGCACTTTGTTTCAAAAGAAGTGGAACTATGTATTTCATCAAGTGTAAGTAATTTTTATATGCTAAAGGGGATAATAACCTATAACGAGTGAAAATTCATTACAAACAAATTTTTAATACACTTTAAATTATTTTATACTAAAATGTTTTTTCACCTTTAAAAATCGTTAATCACGCAGAAAATAATGCAGTTGTTATAAAAGTCATTGCGACAATCTCAAAGGTCCAGCGCAACGGCGAAATCTTTAAGCTGACTTTATTACAAAGCCTCGTATGGCGATTACGACATAAAAGCTAGGACTATTTCATTTCAAGAGTTATGACCTGCTTCAGTTTTTTATGACCACTGAGTTCTGAAAGTGAAGACAACGGCGTTTTCCCAACCCATAGGTCATATCCCTACACTCAAAAGACATATTACCACAGTGCTATTGCCACAATAGTATTTCTGGGTGTGAAAATGTTTATTTTTGGAAGCTGCAATGCGACATACCAACTGCAATATTGTTGTTAAAACTTTTCACATTTAAGCTCAATTTAAACAAATATGCCTTTTATTTTCACCACAGTTTCAAACTGTGACAACAAAATGATGATTAAGAAGCCATTAATCATGTTGCGTAGGTGCGACATTTAAGCAAATCCCAACAGACGCGCTCACAAAATCCCACTCAATTTCCATCGATCTATTTAAAACGATTTTTATTAGACATCTCCATTATGCATTTAAAAAAAAATCAATTCGGCTAGTGAAGCTACTAAATATTAAAACATGTTCAAGAGCACGTCCCATTTCCTTATGAACACAGTCTACACTCTAAACACATTTGATGAAAATGGAATGGGAAGCACATACCATTTTGCTATTCATCAAATCGCTCTCCATAAATGGATTCACTATATAAATAAGGATGCTTGTACCGCTACAAGCAGTCGTGCCACCTCCACTTTCAGTCGATATAACTCACCTCACCATATATACGACAGTACAGTACATGATACATATCTAATATAAGCGTACAGAAAGGTCATCAAAATATGCTTCGCAGCACAAAGCCTTCGAGATAATTTAAGCGAATTACCCCCAAGCACCCAAGCGCCATATATCAACAATAATGATATAAAAATAAAGCTCGACGCAAGAGGCAGCAGAAGCTTCTGCACATTGCCAACCCGTCTCCACACACAATCTCATAGAGGTAGTCGGTATGTACAAAATGAAATGAGCGAAGACGTTGAAAAGGGGGGCAAACAATTCAATTACGTTTGATAGAAATTGAGAATAATTCGTTTTCTTCATTGCGAATTGCGAACGTCGGGTGTTTTTCTTTTATCGCCGACACGACACTTGTATGTTCAAATGTTGCGCCTTCATAGTAGTTGCTGATTTCATTTTTATATCGTACAAAGTTTTAAATACTGCAAAGACAGAGCAAGCATTATAAAACAACATTGCGACGTTTTAACAAGTTGTTTCGAAGCAATCCAGATTATATCAAACACTTCCTTACGATAACAAACGCCTTTAGCGTGCTAACAACTTCCGAAATCCGCGCATATCCTTATCAGATTTACCAACCGAATGCATTCGTAATGCAAACAATTTCCGGCAGTTGAACATTAATTTATATGGATTGTGTTATATACGTGTGAGCTAAGCGCGAATTGCCTGTATGCAACTCAAGACTCAAGGTGTAAATCGCGGTGTGTCGTGTTGACGCATTGAGGCGTTACGAATAAAATTTGTTTTGCAATTAAACATTTAAGAAATAGGAAAACGGATTAGTTTGAGGATTATTCAATTTTTCTGAACTGAATTTTTTATTCCTATTGTGAAAGTTTTATTATTATTTATTTCAATGCGTTATACAATATACATCAACTGCGGAATGAGCATATATGATTTCAAATACGACCTGCCAAATCAATTAGCTAAATAAATAGAGAAATTGTTATTCTAAATGAACCAAACGCATATTGTGTTTGCTAGATTCCGAATATCTGAAAAAAAGTGGTTTATCTCCCAGTTACCATTCATCGTCCATTCTCGACCAATCCCAACATTAGACATTAAGCGGAATAGTATAGATTTCATTAGAATAGGGTTGAACAAATACAATGTCTACACATTCATCTCTCCCACCGACTCCCACAGCAATTTGGACAAACACGAAAAATGGGACAGCAGGCAAAGCTCACACAAAAGTAAAAACGACACATTGTGAGTACGGTAGCAGTGAACGACGGGGCCATATGAGGAACAAAACGTCAGAGGAAATAACCCAACCAGCACAGAAACTCACAAGAAGAAAAAACAATGAAACTTGATGAGGAGTGGGGACTAAGGCTGCTCCAAAGATAAAATGGGGAATGTTCGCATGATTGTTGTTTGTGTGTCGCATGAGTTAAAGGATATATTATAGATGTGGGAAAACAAAACGAGGCACACACACACACACACGCACACACACAGACAAAATAAAACATCCAGTAAAGGAAAAAATTACACACGAAAAATAAAAGGAAAACAACAACAAGAAAAATGAACGGAAAAAAGGAGAAAAAAATTAAATAAAAGTACACAAAAGATTTGGCCCCGATTTCAAGTGGAGACGCCATCATCGTCGTCGTCATCATCAGGCACAGCAGCACGCAACGCAATTACTCTTCTCGCAGTGCTCACAGCTCACATTGCGCACCGAGTGCACACTCAAATGTACATACGAGTATATATACAGCTCTTATAACAACTAAAATATGTAAACGCTCAAGGGATGATCATTGATCACCCAACTCTTATTCGTAAATACATGCCGATGATGACCCACCCGACTTAATGATGATGCTGTGTGTCTTCAACATTCAATAATAATCTAAATTGAAGTTTTTCCAAGCAACCCAAATTCTAAATTCGTCAAAGTATATTTTGCTGCGCTCACAGTTTCTACATTATGCCGTTTTGCTTTTCAGTTTTCAGTAATCCGATTCTAATTATTTTACATGTCATTTTTCGAATAAGAATTGAGAACTCTTCAGGTTTCGAATCATCTCAATAAAATTTTAAATTTTCAATTCAAAATCATTAACAACTTCAAATTCAAACATACTTTGAGTGTTTTTTTTTCAAAATATTTCTTAGGGTTTTTAATTTTTTTTTAAACACAAAAGAACTTGCATTTTTATTGTTTAGTATACAGAGTGTAAAAGACGAATCATTGGCCGAAGCGGTAAAGAAAATAATTATTTTTTGCTATGAAATAAACTATTACCTCACAACTATAATGCGAGTAGGATGGTGAAAATCAACCGCAAGGCAAAAAGTAAAAATTTATTATTTTTACATTAGATTAAATCGTCCTTTTTTTAAGTTGATTATTAAATAAAAAATGTTTGGTACAAAATATGTATTTTGAATTAGGTTTATATTCTTAAAATGATACTCGGATGTTTTTTTTATTCAGATTCTAAAGAAGTAGTTATAAATTAAAACGAAGGGATGATCCGACAAAAATCTATATGCAATTAATTTTAAATGATAGAATTTAATGTAAGTTCTTTGAAAACATTTGTGTCGTATTGCATAATAAATTACGTATCTTTATTCGGTACCTTCAAAGCAATCTACTCAATTCTAATTAATTTTTGAAAAGAGTAGATTAGATCCAATGAAGAATTATATTGCATTTTTAAAATTAATGTTTTATAATTCTAAGAATATGTTTATGTTTGCATGACTTGTGTAAAATCTTAAACAATTTTCAGAATTAATTTAAAGGCAAGACCTTTATTTACACAATTGTGCTGTGCGTCACAAAAAAAAACTGTGAACATCATTCCTTACACTGGCCAATGATTGTAGAACTTTTTGCAGTGTTCTTAACTTTACCAGTTGTGCTTACATTTAACGAAATACAACATTTTCAGTAGCACGCATCAAGCAATCAAATGTTACATTACCCAACATCTCCTATAAGTAGGAGGCAGCGGGAATAGTGTTTGAAAGAAATTTTCAACCCTCATCAAATTAAAGACTGAAATTCACAGATAAAAAACATTTAGCTCGCAATTTTCTTCATTTCCAATTTGCATTTTTATTCGCTAAGTTTTCACTGTACATATGAATGTTTTCTTTCTGGTTTTTTTTTTCAACGGTTTTTGCTTTTTTCGTTATGCCATCGTCGAGTCTTTTCTTTTCGTAAAAGTGTTTTTCCCTACATATTTTATTATTTCATCTCCCTAAACTCCCATGCACACACACACACACACACACACACACAAACGCACAGAACAGATATTCACGCTCATGCCAGCACAGGCCAGCACAGTCGAGCCACACAAACGCACATACACTTAAAACTTGAGAGATTTTTCACTCAATAAAACTGTGAAAGCTTACCGTTATTCTGAAAGTATGTGATTGTGTATAATATCCACGATGAAAATGGAAACAGCAGCAGCACGGCAGAGAACCAGCAAACGGGACACCCACAGAAATGTAAAATAAAACACAAGCCCTCACACGGTTTAAGGAATATTCTTTTTCACCCTGAATAAGGGTTTTATTTTTTTAAGCCCCGCTTTAAATAATTTTTTTTGTATTTTCTATGAACGCTCCATATCTCCATGCAAATCTATGTCCATCAGCATCTTTAAGGTAATTTTTTTAATTGAAAGCTCTAAGCTTTGTTTAACAAGTTTTTCACTAACATTAATTACTATGTCACTCGGAGATTCAAAATGCAGCTGTTTGTTCGTTTGCCAATAATTTTTCCTCTTGCACAACCAACCACCACTCTGATCTCAACATTTATTTTCCAGAAGCAGAACGCTTATTCTTTTTATTTCTTTTTCTTTTCTGCTTTTTTTTCTGTTCCTTTTTTTGATCTTAATAAAACCACAAGAATAAAATGTTCAGAATTTCTTAAGAGGCGTTCAGCGGATAAATTGCAACCGTTCTCGAGCACAGACTACACCTGACTACAATCGATTGCTCTTGCCTGGATGCTGCCACAATTTACATTTGGGCGCGGATATACGCATGCTGGCTACCGAGAGCTGAGCTTTTTATATTCGGCGACGATAAATGTGGGGCCGCTGCATACATTTGTCTCGCTTGCTCGTGTTCGTGTGTTGGTGTTTCTCAGTATTCCTTGATTGTGTGCTAACAGGGTGGCGTCTGTCTCAAATTGTCCCAACAACTCATTTGAGCTATTTTGGGTTATTGAGTGATTTTCAAAAAAATTAAATCGTAATTTTAAAAAAATGTATTAACTAATAATTAATAACTATAATATAATTATTAACTTAAACACTTAAACAGGTGTTTAAAAGTGTTTAAAGGTTTAATTATTTTAAATTAAAGCGTTAAATTGACCAATAATTTTAAAAAACAGTTATTAGTTTTCATATAGCTTCAAAAAACCTAATGTTTTCAATGTTATAGAGGCTGCACTTTCATTTCCTGAAATTAATACAAAAACCCCTTTGAAATCAGAAAAAAATTAAATAATCAGCAAATAAACGAGGTTGGGCCTATAAGCTAAATTAAACATTTGATTATTCATAAAAAGCTCCAGCTATTAGAATTATCTAAACAAATTACATTCAAACATATGTAACTAAATAGCGTAACAATGCAACCGTTTCCATGGTCGTAATTTTTTGCGCATGCCAAAAGAGGGAAACGCATTTGCGCACACTAAAATGCATTCACCATAATACGTAACAAATATGTACTCAAATTTTAGAGCACTTAGGATAACATCTACATTCTGCTTGTAGACAAAAATAATGCATCCATATGTGCCTACAGAATATAGCGCGAAATGAGCATCAAATAAATTGCACTCGCCTTGATCACGAAATGAAAAGTACATTAGGATATAACTCGACGGCATAGTCATTTCAATGAGGTGAATTGTGTTGCACAATAATGGCAATGAATTATGCATTGTGCATATTGTGCAGCAAAATGACAAGTGACTTATAATATTTTAAAGATATCACAAATGTCAAAAATCGCGTGTGAGGGTTTTATCAATATTATTCAAACACAGACACAATCTTATAAATAATTTTAGAAATACACATTATACCAAAAAGAGCTTCAAGACATTTTAAATCAAGAAAATATCTGATTTCAAAATTAAATATAAAGAATGAAGTTAGATTACAAGAAAAAATTACATTTTAATAAATAAAACTCTGAACACAGCGAATGCACATGTGTTGGTCTGTTACATAATTCATGACGAGAAACGCATATACATATAAGCATGCATCCTATTCCATCATTTTACATCACAAAGTAGGTTAACAAAAGTAGTAAAAAACGCTTTCTTGGAATATCGCATTATGCGAGCATGGAGCAATAATTTTAAGTTCGTATTATTATAAAAATATTTTGAGATTTTTTTTAATAAAAATTTGTTTAAAGAAAACTTCATTATGACAAGAATTAGAAGGTTTTACACATTTGCAAATTTGAGAATTTTGTGTTTGATAGCAGCGTTAAAAAATTACGAATAAAATTTGTTGTTATAGGAAATATTTTTTTTTTTGTTCTGACAACATCCGCAATTCGTATCCAATATGAGTAAGGGGTTGCAGTTGAAGCTTTAAGCGACCAGTACAGAATATTTCTATTTAACACAATACGCAGCTATCGCTCATTCCGAAATATAGAGAGCACTAATATGAATTTAGACGAGAGAAAAACCAGTTCGACATATATTTCTATACTTCGTAAGACCTTATATTAATGAACAAAATTCGCATATTATGCTGGGGAAAAGGGCAAAACCGGCATTTTTCATTTCACACAAAAAAAAAATTGAAGCTTTTAAGCTTTCCATATATACGCTGCTGTGTACTCGTATACGTACAGAAATATCGTTAAAAGAAAATAGCTCACTGAGTGGAAACTATAAAAACGCGAACATCAAATCAAACCATCTGACTACTGTCTATATACTCTATGACGTCATTTGTATGATATGATGCTATCAACGGGTGCCTCGTGCAAGCGGGATGCACGAAGGATGAGGAATGAGAATTGAGGACTGTGAGGCATTCGTATATACTACATACTCGTACATCAGTGGCCCGATACGGCGATATGTGTATTCAAGGCACAAGCTGAAAAATGGGTCGAAGCTTGGATCGGAGCTGTACTCGTATAGGAGTAGGTCGTCACTCTGTGTTGTTGGCAGCAGTGAGCCATAGCGGGTTGGCTTAGCAGTACGCTGCGCCTGTTTGGCAAACGATGGGGAGGGTGACACAGCTCTGCACAGCAAATTTGTGGGTGACGGATGGGTAACTGGAGAGGCAAAAGAGAAGCATTAGTATACGCGATGCAAAGCAAATGTACATAATAATAATAATAATAATAATAAAATGAACGACAACTAAGAGGTGCTCGCAATACATATTACGATACATACTACATATATTCGATATGACGGCTATGTGATGTATGTACCTGATAGCACGTATCCATAAGAGTTATATGATGAATGTTCAAATGTGCGCGTACATGAAAGAGGAGGTATGGAAAAGTACAAAAAAAAAAAATTGTATTTAAAATATTGTAGGAGTATGTAGATTGTAGGTACTCTGCCGATTGTACATACATTGGTGAGGTTTTGCTCATCACCGTCGCATACAATCATCGTCATTTTGTGTTGGGGGTGGTATTGTTATGCAAAAAGTAGGTGAACTAAAAAAGGGCATGGTGCGTTGTGTACAAGTATATATGTAGTTAGCATGGAAATATAGATAAAAGAGACGCTGTAGGGATGAGCACTGAGCATTGAGCATTTTACTCCCGTTGTGTTGTACGTTTCGCTATGGGAATCGAACGTGGTGGCGGTGGGCTTTTCTGCTCGTACAGATGGGGGCGCATTCAAAGTGGACGCAAAGTGGATGGTGAATGCGGTGCGAGCGTCGCATTCAAGAGGATTAGTCAAACGAAGATGGCGCGAAGTTTGTATTCTATACACATCTAGTTCTGTGTTCCCTCCTACCACAGATGTGCCAGTGTTTAAATAAAAGTCGTCGCAATGAAAACGTATTCATTATGGTTTCAGCAAAAGGCAAAACAAAAAAGTTGAATAAGAAATTGTAAAAACAAGGAGCAAAGAGGATGAAACACATTTGTCGATGTGAATGCTTATACATTGGGAGAGGGACTAGCTGAAGCGGGCACACATGCTATAACGCTATATCTACAGCACTGATGCACTTCGTAATTGTAATTTATTTAATTACTTAATTGATTTTGGTTTGAACGTGATGCGAGAGCGCGCAGGGAAATGCCGTTCAAATGATGCTGATCATCATGATGATGGAGTTGGGAATGGGGCAGGGGAGCTGCTGTGGTTGCAAGTGAATAAAAGTGGGGTGCCCACTGTGGGTTTTAGTTTGGTGGAAACCCTTTTGCACTGTTGTGTAGAAGTTGAACGTGCGTACAGTTTGTTGTCGGTCTATGCGCTGCAGTTGTGCGATAGCTTTACTTTGCCGTGATACCGAGAGGGGTTGTACGTCATATTTTAGAGAGATTTATTTCTAAAGGGTTAGTTCAAATTTTGAAAAGGTAAGGTAAAAGTTTTTGGTCTGTACGGGATGGTTGTGTGTGAGTGTGCTAAATTCAAAATTAGGACGACATTGTGTTTCTGATATTCATGATTCTCGTATATGTAGGACGTCGGTATGGTCGATGTCAATCATCGGTATACCTATGAAGGAAAACTTTTCCATTAGTTTTACCAGCATTATTGTGCTGAGGAAAAGTCTACTCTGCACAAATGTGGAGATGAATGCAATACGGTATGCTGGCGTATATTTATAGCTGTTTCATAGGTTATTACATATATTTAGTTGCATGCAGTTTTCAAGCAAGTAATTTTATCTCATTCAAAGAAAGGTGAACTGGTCTGTGAATGTTTTAATTTTTGTGTATTTGCACAAATTGATCCCGCAGGCAACACTACAGCGGTTAGTAAACAACAATTTAATCTTTGGAAGTCAATTATACAAAATTAGGTCAACACTCCTCATTTGAAATTTGTTTATTTTGATGTTTAACAACACACAATTAAATTCATACTTTCGAACGAAATTTACTTTCGCCTCTGGGTAATTGAATGCTTTATGCCGTATTAAGTTACGAGGATCTGATTCTGACATCAAACAACTCATCATATTCACAATAATTGCGTTGTCAAGCGTAACTATCTTGTGCTAAATTTGGTACATGTCCATTGTGGTGTGTGTGCAAAGTGCACACTAAAAATGAATGACATGATATTTGCACAGCCACATTGATGTTCACTGTTCATTGCGATTGAAGTAAATATGCAATATTCTGCAGTGCCCATATTCGTGAACGAATGTTTTTGAGCTTATGACCACTTTACGATATTGGAAAGAGATGGTTATCACTTATTTAGAGCAAATCCTCCAAGACCAAATGCCCATCTTCCCGTTGATATTTAAAATCGATGCAAATAATATTTTATTTGAAAAATTCTCTCAATATATATATTTAAAACTAGGTTACAGAGTTCAGCACATTATCTAACTAGCTAAATTTTGAGTACGTAGGCAATACTAAATATTTATATTCCGAAATCTTGATATTAACGATAATTTTGTTAAACATGTTTTTGGCTTTCCCCAATATTTTAATGAATATAGATTATAGGCTACAGAAGACATATACGGAGATACCTTTCAGTACGTTAAATATTTTTTTTCAATTATTCACTTTACTCTTTTGCATACATGTCTTTCTTCAGAAGCAATAGTTACTCTGAATTCCTACTCCTTGCTGCAAATATTGCAAATCCCCAAACAAGCAAATTATATTATAACTTGAGAATGCAGCAAGGAAACCAAAACACAAAACTTGTTTGCTAGTGTTGTTATCATAGTGTAATCGATCCCATGGGTAAAATTTCATCTCAACTTATAACTGAAGAACCATTTTTCATCCGCGTATTTGAAAGCACAGTGAATGACTCCACGAATAATCGTTTCCCACACCCCAACAGACATCCGTATCATGACATCCTATTTATGGGAGTAATATGTTTGCGTCACATTAATATATTGTATGTGATTGTAATTTCGTGCGAGCGCACATATGCAAATAAAGAAACAAAACATCTAACAAGAAGCATAAATTTAAAGTGCCCTATACGGGGGAGTTTGCTGTTTCTAAAGTCTAAAGTATACAGTATACTTGATATGCTAGTGCCTAGTGGCGCACAAAGGAAATGAATAGGCTCAATTGTAGCCGCTTTTACAAACGCAATGTGCAGACGTTGTTTCTCAAATTTCAAGACTTGTTGCCGCAGATGTGAATAACAACGAAATATGTAATCGCATAGACATACAGGGATGTGGATTGTACTCTCACCAATCATTCGAAAAAAAATTAAAACTCGTAACTCAAATAAAATTTTCATTTTTGTTTGTGCTTGGTGATTTGTGCCTTATGTAATGAAATAAAAACCAAACACCTTTTTGCCAATTTGGCAACACACACAACACATTTCTCGCTTCCCCGAAATTATTATTCGCAATGGGGTGGGTTCTTTGTTCAGGCGAATATTTTGCAAAAGCACCCCCGCAATCCAGTGATTCCAACATCAAAATCAAAAGTTCATTAATTTTCATTGCGTTTTTGTTCACATTTGGAGCGCGTATGCCGTATAACTACTTTAAATAGAACGCTGAACTGTGCTGGAACGCATATTCTACGTCAACATTTTACATGCGCGGATTGACTATACACTGTAGTGTGAATTATGACCCTGTTTGCTTTTTTTTATATTGAAGTACATACGAGTACGTATTCATATTTGCATGGCTCGGTTTTCTGTAAACTCACACAAAAAGGGTTTCACCAATTTTGCGACAAAATCAATTTGCATTCCGCGCTGTTGGTGTTCGCCCTTTTTACCAATTTTTATGCCAATCTTAAATTTTCTGAATTACATTTTCTACGACATGCACTTTTCATTTTTACGTAGAGAAATATTGACGAAACGAGGCGAAATAGTTATACAAACAAAATCGTGTGCCATTTACATATTACAAAAGTGCATGTGATTTTAAATTTAGATATAACTGAAAATTGTAATGCATTTTTCCTCGAATTGATTTTAATGACGTTTTGCATGTAAGGTTTTAAACTTATTGCATGAAAAGTCCCTCGTCGATTTTATAGATTTATGCAGTATTCCATGCAAGTTTTAGTAGTGCAAACATTTTTCATATTTCTTGCAAAATAACATCTTATGAAATAGGCGCCCAAGAAAATAATTGTATTTTTTAAAACTCACTTAATATGTCATATTTTTTATTGAATGCTTCAAAATGACAAAAACAACCAGCCCAAAACGTTATTAAATATTGCCACTCCTTAAAATCAATGCTTCTTCCCATTAACATTCCATCTTAAAAACTTAACGGGTTGAATACTATTCCGTGCATCTCAGCTTGTCCTACCATCAGCTTCATTTTGTGGCACATCCCAATTCCATCAATAATATGTTACCGCATGTACACTTGATTGAAGACATTTGTTGTGTTGTGTCACTTCAATATGGATAAGGTGGACAACCACTAAACATTTCATTTGTTTCGCAATCCATTTCAGTCCACATCCCACACCCCGGCCTCCCTCTTCAGCCGCAGTGACACTACATTTAAATCAATTTACAATTTCAGACATTTAAATCAATATACAAACACAGCAGCGTCGGATTGTTGCCTTTCACATCTGCTGTTTACACAAAATACGCAGACCCTTGTATTTCCATTGCATACGCCAGTGAAGTTGTACCACCCGAGCAGAGAATCGTTATTAACAAACGGCGCCTTTAATTCAATACATAAATTCTACAAATAATATGTGTGTTTTGATGGTAGCTCTCCCCTGGCGGCCATATGCTCCCCCTTCCATACCCCACACACACTTGCCTGGCAATGCTCGGAAGTAATGCGCCTCACTCTTGAATGTCTATTGAAGTTAAAAACGAGATAAACTCAATCGTATTCAATCAATAGAAATTCATTTTCGTCGATTTGCTGTTACACATATACATGTTGAGTTATATAGGGGGTTCGGGGAGGGGCGCACGCTTTCTTTACAGCATCCCTTGTGCGGCGCATGGAAACAAAGAGAGAAAATGTTGTGCGAGTTGGAACTTGGAGCCTTATGTCTTGCCATGGGTGGTGTGAACAAATTCAATAACAGAACAAGCTATCAGCAGAAGCAAACAAAAAAATTCCTGGTACATTCATATATGGAAAATATTTTCCGGGTTTTTCTTTAAATCAAATTTATATCTTCTTTATATACGAAACTCTAGTGTGCGTGTGTTCGTAGTTGTTCTCCTCCTAAAATGTTTGATGAATTTTTCTTTGTTATTTTCTTGAGATCACCTGAATGGTGTTTCGAATTTTCCAACAATTTTTTTTAAATATTTTTTTTAGCCTACTCACACCTCTCAATATTTTCTTCAATGATAATTTCTGAGTTTCTCCATTTTTGCCCATCAGGATATTAATTTGACGGGATTTGAACTCTCGGGAATTTGGGTGCCGGGAGTGTGACTAATGGGACAACGGCCAATCAAGATTTTAAAATTGACTCCTTGTCCCGGGACTTATGGGGTGTTGAGAATTGGGATTGTGGCTGACGGTAATTTTGTCCCGTCGTGATTTTAGGTAGCCAGGAATTTAGCCATCCTGAATTTTAGTTTTTTAGGGTTTTTCCTTCAAATGGCAATAGCTTAAAGTTTTTTGATAGTGCGTATGTATCCAAAAGCTCATTAAGGAACAATTAAAAAACAAAGCCTGTGCGGAATGAAGTTTGACGGGTCTGCAAGTTTTCTATTAAAATTGGCCTTTTACTTTTGTTCTATGATTTTTAAATATTATTTTGTCAAAAATATTTTGACCATTGACCATTGACCCTTGACTCTCACACTTACAAACATCACTTATACACATAAACGAAACCAAAAAAATTTGTCTCATGCATTAATTATCATAAACATACAACTCTACGAGCCCTCTTCTTATTAGTGTTTGTTTGTGCGTGTGTAAAAGCTTATACAACAACCACGCAGCAGTCCACAATTGAAATGAGGTTAGAAGCGATATTGGCCGCTCGCAAAAACTATGGAAACGAATTATCCTCACAGGACTATGATGAGCATGACGTAAAAATAACTATGTTCGACTTTGAGTATATACATTACAACCTAAGAATTCGATGAAACAATAGGGATTAGAAATGTGAAAAAAGAGACAAGGAGACACATAACCTACGAGTACATATAAGTCTAGTACGAATATACCAAATGTATGAATGACGACGACGCCGAGTTTTTGAATAAGGGTGGAGATTGGAGAATCGAGAAACACATTTTGTGGTGTTTTGGGTTAACGAAATACACATCATATCAAATGAGGCAAGAATAAATGAATCTACTCTACTTATAGCCCTCCACTGCCTTAGAATAAAATATAATAACATAAAATTTTCCCGCACACAAATTTCATCACAATCTAGTTCTCATTTATTTTGAATCTTTTTCCCCAAACATTTTTTCTTTATGTCATTCTGTAATGGGTTTTTGTAAAGACTTTTGCAATGAAATGATAAATATTTGTGAGTAAAGCTTTTTGATTTGTAAGTAAGGAATAGTATTAGATTTTTGCATTCGAGTAAAAAAGTGTAAATGAAGTTAAGACTCCAAAACACGTTTCAGTAAGTCCTTCTGTCTCAAAAAAAAATGATAGCCTTTTATAATACAAAAAACATTCCAAACACTTCAAAGTCAAAATCTTAAAATTCATCACAAAAACCTTAAATATTTCAGAAAAATTTCTTTCACATTATTGTAGCTTCTGAAAAATTATAAAACTCTTTGACCAGGTCAAAATAAACCACCTATAAAAATAGTTTTCTAGTTTGAACCGAGTTGTAATTATTTCACAACACACTCTCCCTTAGATGTAGTTTTGTTGTTCGTTTGAATGTTTTCTTTGAAATGCTGTAACACAGAATGAAGATACGACGCACGTGGCTGAGTCATTATTACCTTTTGAATTCCAAAATTATTTCTTTTTTATAATAACATAAATGTAGTTGTTGTGCAAATATTCTTCCCCTGAGAAACTTTCTGTCGACACCATCAATATACTGCTTGTTAGTTAGAAATTCCAAATGGAACATTCCCAGCCTCTAGAAATTCTTTGTAATTCCACATTACTCTCATCTCTTTGGTTCTGTTGTCCTGCAACACACAATATAAGTATGTATAAAGCATTAGCATTAGAAATGCCATCTATCGGCGTCAGCAACTTTGACACCCGCAAGTCCCGCACCCAGAGTCAATATGACATGTGTGACGTGTGTATGTAAAATGTAAATGCAAATGCATTGTCAGCGAATGGTGATGAGCATGATACTCGTGTGTGCTTACAAATGTTGCTATGTATTGCACATAAACACTTTCAGCCACATCACACATCCATAATATGTATCCGAAAGCTTCCTCGTGCTCTGCATATATTGACGCTGGCCGCTTCATACTAAACATTATCCATTCAGTATTCATTCCTCACGAATTTATATTTATATATATACGGCTACAATATTTAAAGCGCACAGTGCTGTTGTTTGTCTTTGCGTTTTCGCACCAACATCCTATATGTTATACAATACAGTTGTGCTCCATGTATCACCAGTCTCCTATATTACAGTTACAAGTTATAACCTATAACCCCGGCACCAAGCGACAACCCCGCGTCGCGTCGCTGCTGCTATGGTTTTCCTCTTCCTCATTTTTTTTTTTGGGCAATATGCCAGAGAATAGTGCAAATATTTGTGCAGGACACTTTGCTGTAGTGCGGGCACAAGCGGTTTCCATATTACACCCTTCGCTCGCCTTGTGACCCAGCACAAATTCTTAGCAATTTTTCTCACGTTCTGTAAATATTTTTTATGCATTAAAATGTTACACGGGATGAACACGAGACACTTTCCAGTCCACAGCATTAGGGCTAATTTGTTGCAACGTCCCCTATGGTTAGTCTCATTTACCATTTTTACTGCGATGTGTAAAATAAATTGTTATGTAACACACAAGGAATGCATAGTTTGCTTTATACGAGGTGTGCTGTGTGACTGTTAATTACCGAAATGTGAACAGTAACCACATGAGGAGTGCAGGAGGAGTTGCCCTTTTTTATTTGCCCTTTAAAGTGTTTAAACTAAATTAATAATTATCTAAGATCCGCGAGTTGCAACCTTAAATGAGACTTCAGAACATAAAAGCCTTGTATTTATTTAAGTTAAATTTATGTTAAAGAAAAATGCTTTATGTTTGTATAATTCACTTGATGGAGAATATTTTCCTTTTTTTTGAAATGCTGAATAAAAGGAAATCGTTTACATTTTTACACCACTTTTTAAGGTGTGGTCTTGCAAGATTATGCGGCGATTTGTCAGTAGCAAGTACGCATTACTTAATAGATATGCTACAAGCCCGAAGTTTTTATGTGTTACCGCAATATTGATGAACTAAACAATTGCGATTATTTTGTTATGATTCTCTGAACATCAACACAATCTCTATTTAATAAAATTTTATGTAACGACACTTTGTCTCCCTAAGGAATGAAGTGAGATTTTAGACGACACATTCATTAACATTTTTAAACTTTAAATGCCACTCAAAACGCAGCTAATGATACTTTGCGCCTATAGGGCCTCGGCACATCTTCTTGAACATGACACATTCTCTTCAATATATGACAGACAGAATACATACAACAGACAAAGCTACTTTGCGTAAAATATTGTGAAAAATATATAAAATGTGTGTGTCCCGCCACTTGGGGGTGCAAGCAACAACTTACACAAGAATGCACGTTTCCACCGCTTTCAGGCATTTTCATATTTGAAAAGGAACTGCCACAGGGATAAAATGCCATAAATGAGTGACAAACATACAATGTAACAATGTTCTTAGATGACAGAGTAAAATTGTTTTAAGGATCGTCTTATATATTTTATAGCAAGTTTAGCACAAAACAAAAAAGTATGAGAACGGCAAAAAAGGGATTGGATTACCAATAAGAAAACAAATTGAATATTTTATAATCCCTGCATAGCGCTGATGTAAGACATATTTTTGTACTTAATTGAAAATGGGGTCCTTTTTTGGGGTTATCCCACCCTGTAGTTGTACAATATATAATTTGTAATATGTAGGTACATACATTACATTATAATCCGTCATATTTCGTTTCTACCCGCAGCTCCCCTCTCCTTGCCGCGCCATCTTTGCAATGTCAATTTATCCGACATTGTTGTGCGGCAGCAACGTGGTATGTCACCATACATAAAACATTTGGCATCCCCTCCGTATGTGTCTCCTCGCACATTCGCCCTACAGTGTTTTAAATCCATATCCCTCAGCATTTCAGATACATTGTTAACTCTATCCATCCGTTCAAAATACTGATTTAATGTGCTTCAAATGGTGTGTTTGCCATTTTGGTGTTAGCTCGATAGCCCAAAACATAACTACATACATATGGGTGCTCGTATTGCAGTTAAACACACGTAGATACGCCAATGTTGTTCGTTTGTTCGTTTACATTGTGGGCCAACATTAAATTGGCTTTGTATACGCCATCAAGCATACATGTGTATTGTGTACAGCAATATAGTGGGTGGTGTGTGGAGCATGGACTGAATATCCTCTATTTGATTGCCTTGACGTGTTGGATGCTTTTATATATTTCGCCGTGTCCTGGTATTTATGAACGTGTATAGGCAATCAATCTTCAGAGTTATTATGCCACATAATTAGCAGGTGCTGCTAATTCGTTTCATCAACATCATCACAATGTTATGACAGCTGCGTCTGCGAAATAGCTTTTTGGTCCCAACACAATTTAACTTAAACAGCCGTACAGATTGATGTTGAGTGCTTTTTGCAACCCCGACAGATTTGTGGTGTCACAATGGAATATACCAACTACAAAGTTCAGCTTGAATCGATTGGCGTGTTATCGTGGTGATTATAGGTAGGAGGCGATTTCGGCATTAATTCTGTTATAATAAATTAAACGAAATAAGGAGTGTGGTATAAAAATAAATTTCAAATTCACACGTTATATCTTAGATTTTAGGGATCCTTAATTGAGGAAGAGTTTAGAGAAAGAACCACATTTTTTTAATACAATCAAAGTTCTTTTGAAATCCTAACCAATAAATGCTGAGTTGAGTTTTTTAATATAGCATTTATCACTTAAGATCCATGTGCTCACAATCCTCAAAAATAATAAAACCTTCCCAGTTCCCACTCTGAGCCGACATCATATACTCAGCTGACTTCAAACACCGTTTCCTGATGTGCCATCTCATCTGAATTGGCAATTTGATCCGAGCGGGGATCTGTAAATTTCCTCTGTCATCATTTTTCCTCCCTCTTAGATGCTCGTTTAAAATCAATTCACTTCTTATGGCATATAAATGTACACAGCCTCTCAAAAAATATGTGTTTGCAGCCATTTCATTGGCAATATGGGGCTCAAGGCCTAGGTCAACTCAACGCAAGACACATAGCAGCACCCCGCTTACACTGTACACAAATTTGTATGCCAGTATAAATGATGTCGAATGAGAAATGTGCCCGCACTAAACACAGAAAAAATATGTAGCCTCGAAAAGGAGAAACGAAACTGTTACAATCTTGGTACATCAAATATTTACAACATCGCGCACAAGATGATCGCTCTTATCCTTTATTTGCACCTCCCAACTCACCCCTATCGAGAATGTGACAACAAGATGACACTCACACTTGGGGCGCGCTCATTCTGTTGCCGAATATGTTTCAACTTTCCACTGGATCTATCTTTTTCATTTATGTGCATACACACGAATGTGTTTATACGTTTCGAAGCTCCTCCGTCTTCACACATGCCCGTATAACTACTTGCGTATCAGCATTACTATAGCCAGCTATATTGTAGGTATGAATATAATGTAAGCTACGAGAGTGTACAATGTACACACTCGCATATAAACACTTGTATACATGCAGTGAGCATTCAGTGCGACATTGCGAATTTCAATAAATTATTCAGGAACCCAAGGAGAGCATCATCAGCACAGCAAACAAAAGAAGATTACATAGAAATAACCTCCCCAAGTGAAGGCCAATGGCTCATCTATTATGAAGCAATGTTGTTGAACATAATAAGCTTCAAATATATGTAACGGTACACACAATATAACTAAACTGTATACACAAAACGGAACATTGTGTCGTCCCGTTATATTATATTATATTAGTCGTATTTGTTTCAGATCCCTTGTTCACCCCATCATCACGTACCATAGTAGCATATTTAATACCATTAATTTCCATCAGTAGATATTGAGGTAAAATAAAGCTCTTGGTTGAGGTGGGAAGGGGGGATGTCTGTGCTTGTGCTTCTGTTACTCCCAACGCCTGTTGTAGGTATGCGAGCTGTGACTCCTGCTGGTCGGTTCGTGTTCGCCGTGTTAACTACAATAACAGACCGGGCGAAAAGTGACGGCGGCTTCAAATTATCATGGTTGCCATTGTGCTCTGCATGCTGAGTAGACCAAACTAAATTATAACCGTTTCGAATCCCTACACAGTATACTTTTATGTACGAGTCTAGTATATAAATAAATCGCCGTTATCTGATGTCACACGGTCCAATTCTTGATTAGTGATTACACCCGTCGCGGGCGGCGTCGTCGTATATTGTGGCATTTGGTGTGAGGTGGCGAAAAGGTATATGAATACTGTTTATTATTAACCGTAATATGATACACCTAGTCGGTATATGCTTAACGATCGTATACACACAATTTCTGTGGTGGTATCTGGTAATTAATTCAGCTGTTGAAATGTTCCAATTAAATGGTAGGTAAATATATTTAATTAGACTGCTTCTTAATTGGGGCATATGTTCATCTCATTTGCATAATGTGGAGCTGTAATTATTATGTGATGAAGGCTGTTATTTATTGATTTTATTTGTATGGATACATAATTAGGTATTTGTGATCTTCTAATAAAGATTTTCTAGAGTTTTAGTTTTGGTTCGGAAATTACTCACCAATTGTAAATTGTAAAAGCTTATTATAAACAGTTTACGCACACTTTCGTTAATTAACTTGTTAATAACTTACTCAATCCACAAACTATTCAATAAGAATTTTCATTAAAAATTTAGCAAGCTCCAAATTCCAAACGCTGCAAACAGATTTGAAGCTCCAGACGTCTTAAATCTTCAATAGCTGTATCGAAACTTAATTTTTATCCATAAATTTTAGTGGAATCTTTAGGAGCTGTCATAAAATTTAATTTAATTTTACATCGTTTGTGGTTTTGCAATACATTAATTAAAACGTGTCATCTTTGGCCAACGAACACACAGCCCTCAACCCTCAACCACCCATCAGCCACACCACAACAATAACCTCATCCCATGAAATGCAATTCGCATGCCAGTCTGTTTCTCATTTCTCTCTCACTCTTCAACCGCAAGTAACAACAGCAACGATATAAATACTCGCATTGTATTTACGTACATACATATATCCTTCAGATTAATGATGCTCCTTAAACGCCCTTTGCGTGCATCAAATCCATTCCAGCCAGATGCACTTAACATTTAATTATCCACATAAAACGTATATAGTTTGTTACACACAACTATATTTAAACGTGCATATGGCGCAGCGGTGGGGATTCAAGTATATATTGTACATATATATATCCTGGATCGTGCATTTAAAGAACCATCCGTTGACCGTGATCCATAAAATTTACACAAACCAATTTAATTCAACCAATATATATGAATTGGTGTGGTCGTAAACACGTAAGTCTTTTATTATGGCAATCAAATTGTGCAACAAAACACACCAGCACCGATAAGGATCCGACTTTCTCGCGAATAATGTCAATAAATCGGCAATAAGCAATAAAAAAAAGTGAAGAAGATGAACACAAAAGCTCAGACTTCCTGCCTCATTTCATCAACCAAATCACTCAATACATGTACACTGTACAGTGTGCAAGAAAAGAGACACAAAAAAGGGGGTGGTAGTCCAGTGTCTCCAGGGTGTCCATATCGTATCGTGCATGTATGCAATTCCTTCCAAAACAGTGGATGCGAAGATTGCTATCGGTGACGGACATAAAAATAAAATAGCACAATCTTTCGTATAATGTCTGTTTGTACAGTTTTGGCTATCCACAAGCGAGTGTGTCGCATACACTTGCAATGTGTGCAGGATGTGTAACGAGCGGATGTGGACATGCGATAACAAAGCTTCCAGCTCCCACACTTGTGCCGGTAATGTGCATGCAATGTTTATGGTTATGTAGGCTATACTCGTACGGTCTGTATGTGTACGGCAGTTGGTCAATTCACTTCGCTGATTCTCGATGCTAATGATGCCATTAAAAAGTGGTTGGATTGAACTTGCCCCACGAAACAACAATGCGAGGATGGGGGTTACTGCGTTTTTGTTATGCGGCAATATTTTTTACGATATGCAATCACAATGCGAAATATAGTCCTTATAGTCGTGTATGTGTTTCATTTTCACATATTACGAGTACATCGGAAAATGATCATTCCGTGCAAAATAACATGTTCGTTAGAAGTATTTTATACAAGGACAACGGCACCCACTACATTATACTGCCTCGTACTTGTGTATGTATATGATGATCGCAAAGTGAGTGGGTGGAAGACGATATAACGAGACAAATAAACGAAATAATGATGTTGTTGAAAAGGAAAACTAACAAGACATGTCCTTAAGTTGGTAAATGGCGACACCCTTTAAACGAACTGAAGCGTACATGTGCGAGCAATGTTCCTTTCAGCCACGTAAGTACAAGGCGGTAAATGATGGTCGCGTACACGCACGTCTATACAGCAATACACACCTACCAAACAGCACACTGGGAATTGGGATTCCTATCCCTCCGCACATACTTATACATTCTATACGCTTATCATATGTGTGTCAATGACGTCAACATAATTAATAACCCACTTCTCGCTAAAACATCAGCAGCGACAGGAGCTGCGACAGAGCTTTATTATATCTCCGTATAAAGCTCCCAACCCCCATCCTCAAACGCAATTCAAATTATTATAATATTTATGTTTATGTGTTTTATCTGCTGTGTCACAACTCACGACGCATTTACGGTACGTTCTTATGATACCTGTACTCGAATTTCAACCCTGTGTATTGTTGAGACAATGTATAACATTTTTGATATACATTATACGTACCTTTCTATTGGGAAAAATTAACCTTGTGATTAAGGAGACATTTGCACAGCCACAACGTTGGGATGAAGTGCAAAAGATGTGCTTCTTGGTAATGAAGTGATTATATACCGGAATGATGTTATACATTTAACATGATGAAAAACATGTGTTTCTGGCAATTAGTTATAATACACAATTTGCAAGTTGTTGTAATATTTTTTTTGTGTGAACAAATCTTGTTTAAAAAGGTGCTAACCCCATTTGGGTCTTTCATTATATAACATTGGTGTAAAACCTCCGATCCGCATTACAAATTACAAATAAGTACTCAAAATAGCTTACCTGCGCATAAAAATGTGATTTCCTATAAATGTAAACAGCTAAATGGCATCGGTGTCAACTTTATAATATAATATCTCCTATAAAAAGTAAAAGAATTTGGTTTCTTTAAAACTTTACAAGTTCTCCCGCCCGCATTTGTGTAGCTAGGAGTTGTCCATTGAAAACCATTTCTTTGTATCTCGACGTTTCGTTTCACATGATTTATTTATCCTGGGAGTTGAGACGAATGTTTGAATGCGAAAAGTTGTTTTTACTTCCATCTTGTCCTCGCATAATAATAATATTTGGCTGTATTTATTTTCTTCCATGTGCTGAGGATCTTTTTACTTAAAGAGAAACGGCAACACACACAAACAGTATACTTAACCGTATATTATCAAACAAAGGAAGCATGCGACCAATATTTTCCATCCACTCAAAGGACATTCGCCTTGAATTGTTGACAGTCCGACAGTTTATTTTATCAGTGACAAATCTTAAGAGAGTGAACGCTTTTCTGTTTTATTCGCAGACAGCTTGATAATGATTGCCGTTCCAGTTTTTTTTCGCCTTGTGGTATTTTTTTCAAGCGTTCCGGTTTTTTTTTGGAAGAATTTTGTGCTCGTTGCTTTGTCTTTGCGCTTGGCACTTAAGTGGTTCCAATACATCAAGTTCCATTTTATGGCAATGCATAAAACCGAATGTTATGGCTGGAAGTATGGTGGCTGTGGCAGCTTCCTCAATTCGTTTGTGTGCAAACTTAGATAAATTTTTAAAATTTTCCAGTTTTTGACAAGTCGCGAAGTTTATGATTTTCCATTAATTAAATAGAGTGCCATCTGCGTGCCTGCACTTTGTTATTCCTTTCGCAACGTATATTCTAGCTGCACTGCCCTGCATTGTATTGGTATACTTGGCCGGATGAATGGAATTACCCCATTCCTTTTCCGATCACTCTTTATATTTTTCCAATAATTTTATTTTGATTCATTGCTGCTTTTTCTCGGAAATGGATATAAATTTATAGTTTTGCAGTTTGATGAAATGTCAAAAGTTATGCGAGACACCGCTTATAAGTTGATCAACGCAATGCAGTTTCTCATGCGCGACATAACTAACTATAGACAGATGAAATAGTTTTTCCTCATAAATTTACAGTACAGTTTAAAAGAATTGCAATTTATTGCTATCCTATCTTTAAGTATGTGCATGTCACCTCATTTTTTAAGAAATTGGAATCCGAAATCACGTGTCATTTGGTTTCATTGTTACCTCGCGTCATGTCACTTTGCTTATTATCTACGCACACTGCACACTGCACACTCCTATATTCGTGCTTTTGAATTAGCATCAACATTCAGTAACCATAAACAACATGCAAATATGACATCTTTCCATCAAATTCCGTTGGAACATTGCAATTTAATTCCACCGCATGAGATTGAATTGGATGTCGCTCGGCTCACATATACAGAGTTCTATCAATGGCATATGTGCAATGTGCATTGTGCAGTATGCACTGTGGTACCAGACCTCATATGTTTGACATGTCACACATGATTATACGAGTATGTGTAAACAATTGCGAGTTTCACATATGCAGCAACGTTAGATTTCTTGTTTCGCGGCATTTGCATGCTTCATGTTTTGAAAACCTTGTTAACCACTGAACTTTACAGCATTGCTACTCGCAGTTCGTATATACATAAACTTCTATGCAATCACTAATCAGTAATCAGCTTTCCACGCATCTACAAGACATGTGTGTCGTGTGGCACGATTCACGAATATCTAAATGCGGCATGGAGCAGCGGCATTATTATGCAGATGTAGACCCTCCGGATGCATGCTGATTTGCAGAGTGCAGAGTGCAAAGTTCAGACGCACACAGGTCATTAATATGCATGTTAATGCGTTATTAACGTTTGAAGGGAAAACGATAAAATATTGCTTCTACAAAATCCATCCCATTGGTGGAGTGGGCATAAACAGTACGTCCCGACTCCGGTCCCACCTGCACAACTGAGCATGTATGGTGTATATGTGTTCGTGTGTGCATCAATAGAGCCGTTTTGATGCGGTTTGGCTAGGATTTTGTTAATATTAATAACAATGCGGAATATTAATTAATTTGATAGTAATCTCGTGGGATGGGTATTTCAAAAGAATCAATATATTATCTCGGTGGAACTTCTGGCTATTGAAAATCCGCACACTACATTAAAGTTCATAGACGCATTGTTTAATCGGTATTCAAGAGATGAGCGGACTATCTAAATTATGCGGCAAATGGACCTTTTAGGGCATGTGGAAATATTGCGTTATTAATCAACGAAAGGGTTACAGTTAACATTATTACATAAGGTTTGTTTACGAAACTAAATCTTTATTTATTATTTACTTTTACATATTTCATATTATGAAGGTACGTCCCCGTACATAATACACATTCAACAAGATACAATACTTTCATATCCCCAATAATATGCTTTTCGGATATGCGTGAGGGTTTCTATATTAAGTACATACTACGTTTTGCGTTTAATATGTATTATCAACAAGTGCACATTTACTCACTATAAACGTTAAAAAGCTCTGTAGGTGTTAAATAAAAATCAAAAAAGTAGTTAGCATTTTTTTAAACTTAAAAGAAACTATTTTTCAGCAATTTAAATTACCCACATTAAAACCATATAAAACAAATATTTAATTAGAAATTTTAAACTAATTTTAGCGGGTACACGTTTCTTTATAATTAAATAAATTCTGTACATTTTTTATAGTAATTACTTCAAAACACCAAAGGCTTAACGTCTACGAGATACGTTTTGTGGGAACCCTTTGAGCTAGCACCGATTCTGGGTTCTGAAGCTCCATAGCTAATTTGTATCCCAACTCGGGTCGGCGATCTCGTCCCTCAACCATTGCCTTAATCTGTGAATGAACTAACCATGTAAAAGGGAACTCAAATATAACTTAACGCATCTTAAATACCTCATCCGAGTTTGCTAAAATTCCATTGCTCGAAATAACTGTTTGTTTTGTCTTTTCAATGTCAACTAAGTCTACGCCACGGCAGCAATCGTCAACCAAAATAGTTCGATATCCAACGGAAAGGGCGTCAATAGCAGTGGCGCCTTAACACAAAAAGTTAAAGTTTGGTATAACCTAAATAATACCTAAAACTTACCAACACAAACATCATACGCCAATCCGCAAACGTAAATGTCTGTAGTTCCCTTCATCATGAGCTGAGCTTTCAGCGTCGTATCCGATAGCTTTTTATTATCCCAAAACACTGAGTAAGAATCAACTTCAGGATTGGTGCCCTTGTATATTTTTACAGCATTCTCCACCACCTTCATATCTTTGTGAAGCTCAGCACCCCATGAATCTTGCACGCAGTGCCGTGGCCATAGGCGTTGCATCATGAGGGGTGGTCCAGCAAAGTAAACTGTGTCGTACACTTGTGCGTTATCAGCATCGACCTAAAAATAAATTGAGAATGAATGTTTGTGACGCAATTAATGTGCTTTCGTCTGGCAATAAAAAAAGTGTAATTGAAACGAGTACATAAATCGAAGGTATACAAAACAAAAAAAAGATTAATGTTTTTCCAATTAAAACTTACTGGACTTGTCTCATCCAACGGTCGTTTCTTCACATTGTCCACAAACGACACATGATCACTGGGGTGCCAATCCAACGAGTAGAATACTGCGTCAAACTCAATTGTGTTGAGCATTTTATTGATGGGATCAATTATCTGTTCAGGGAGATTAGAAATAATGGAACGCCTAATGAAAGGCCGCTTTCACATACAAAACAAAGCTTTCAAATGAAAAGCAATATGCGATGCAATCAATGCCACCGATTCCCACCCCTCAACCCATTCCAACATAAATCATCGGCAACAACGTCAACACACACGTTTACATTACCGTTCTATACTAACTACATACCTCCTGTCCATTTTGTTGTGCACTACAATTGCTAATGTTTAATGAGCCGCTGATAAAATCATTTTGCACATCGACAATGAGAAATGCGCTGATAGGACGTACGATCTGGTTGCCGGGGTATAGAATTAAAAATAACATCAACATTATTATATGTGCATGAATAAAGAAGCATTGAGCAGATGGTCACATCCCGCACAGCTTATAGCACACGATCCCGGGTATTTACACAGTAGCTGTTGGAAATGTTCAAGTGTAACACACCGGTAAAGCGGCATCCAGCCGGTGGGGCATCACATCATCCAGAAAATAAGCTTTTACCGTCTTAATCCAATTATTCCAGCAGAAATGAAATTCCTCGCGGTCAATGAATCCGTCACCGTTTTTATCAAACACGGCAAACATTTGCGTCAATTTGTCTGGTGCCACCACATAGATGTGTCCCTTGTCATTGCGAAAGAGGGCACGACAAATTAGGGTGAACTCGGCTAATGAAAGGCGATCGTCACTGCAAATGGAAATGTTGAATAGCATTAAAAGTATATAAATACATTTAGGAAAAGTTTGTGCTATGTGCGGGAAAAATGCTTGTTTGCAAAGAGCTTTTAACGGAAAATGTTCGCGTGACGTAGCTATATAAGTGTATTTGCATTCATAGGTGCTATTCAAAGCTGCCACAATTAACCTTTGACCTAAACAACTAACGCATCAAGCCATGCGCGCCAACCATTTGGCACTTAACTCCTCCACCTACACACATAGTGCATTGCATATGTGCTGTCGATGTAATTAAAGAGCAATTAATGCAATTATTTGCAAGCAGCAGTCAGAGTTCTTTAAACATGCACAGAATCACAAACACACATTGGTCGGCCAACACAATGAACTGCAGTGTACATATGTGGGGTAGCTGAGTATTCGCCATGTTTGTGAGTTGTGACTTGTGATGGAAAAAGGTGGCCGCGCGTTCGTTACGGCGTTCTAATTATACTGATGGGTGTCGTCCGCATTGCGTTTCGTCCTCGAAAAAGGGTGACCGAATTCAAGCACAGTAAAATACATAGCAATTAGCTGGCAAGAGCGACAACGCACATGTGTTCTGGATGAGGACGCTTCAAGTTGTGCTCATTAGTGCGTAAAAGCAAGTGTTTGTATTTTGTACGGGAACCAACAGTTTTTAAAATCATTGTTTTTTCATTACTCCTATACTCATCTCCTACTAATTGAATTGTTATTAATTTTGTTTTATGTGAAAATTTAAGGGACAATTTAAATATTTTTGTTTTGGTAGTAAAAATATTAAAGGTATTAAAGATACACATAAATTGTCACTTCTCTTGGAGTGAGATGTGGAAACAGCTTTAAAGCTCACTCTGTCAATCATCGTACTCTACCCACATGTGTGGAAGCGATGAGCTGCGGTGAGATTGTACCAGGTTGCAAGTTCTGTTTTTTTAGAGCTCGCTTGATCAGCTGCCTGGAAATAACAACTACACTCGCAAAACCCACTTTGATGTATGCACATTTGAATTTATTGATTGCATTGCTGTACCGCGTATAAGAACTTCTGTAATTTTTGAAGGTCGCTTTGCACTGTTTCTCGTGAGCTTGGTGAAAGTTTTCCTACAAACTAATTTTCATGGCATTTCACCAATTTGCGCAGCAAACCGTGCCGTATCGATTTAATTCAACCTAATTGTATGGCTTTAAATAATCATCGTCTATTATAAAATTCCATGATGCAATAAAACATTTGTCATCATTTGCATAAAACGTTTTATTGAATTGAATGAAAACGGTCAATTTGCGTGAGGAATTTGTTCAAACATCACGCAACTCGCAAGTGGCAACCAACAAAAACTTCATAATGTTGAAGACCTCACTTTCTTCAAATTAGAGGGCACTTACTATTAAGAGCTAAATCACTTCACCCCCATAATCATCAGCATTGTTGTGCGACTATTCCCAATTGTCATTTATCGCGTCTAAAACAAATTACAAAAATACCTGTTGGGGGCCAAAATGATAGCATTCCCAAAGAGCGAGCACCATTCGCTATAGTTTTTTTTTTTAAGTGAAACAGAAAACAATGAGCACGTTTAGTGCCGACACTTTTGTGTCTGCCAATGTCTCACCTGAATTGGCAATTTTTATCCCAACGGGGATCGTGTACACTCGCAAAATACATTTTTTGTTGTTGTTATTTTACCATTCTTTCTCCGGCTATTATTACATATTAACTCTATGCGCTGACAGAGTTTTTTTTATAATATTCAGCAACCATTCTTATGGGAGATTATGAATGTGGGGAGGAAGTCAGCACCGCTACATACGAGTACAACTTATAAGTAATACAACAACACACTCTGTTGCAGAGTACTTCCCGGTGCTAACAGACGTCCTTACCCCATATACTGCTCGCAGGTGTAGAGGAATTTTGTTGGCATTTTTCATGAACAAAATGTGGGGCGGCGAAAAGACGAAGAATGTTACCCGAATAATGAAATTGGGTATAGGCAAAAATTTGTTAACGTTCACAGCTACTGCCGGAAGATATTGCATACATATGGATGCCATTGCATAATTTTACAGGTGTCTGTTTTCGCATAAAACGATGGGTTTTATGTTCTTGTAAAGGTGGCGTTTGTACAAAGTGTGCTTTTGATGTGCGCTATACAAGGGAATAATGATCATATTATGTGGTTTCATTGTGTGTTGTCGATTTATGTGTAAATTGTTGCATTATTCTTGGAAATTCATTTAAACTATCTAAAATCGGTTTCTATAAATTTTTTTTTGTTTAGGCCAAGCCTCCAAAAAAATTTGAATATGTTTCAACAAAAGCCATGTTTATATAAATATGAATCGCAGTATCCATACATATTTAAACATTTTATTGAAGAATTGCATACAATTTAAAATCGCACACATAAATCGCATAAGTAAAAATCGAAGCGACACATCACTTACATCACACAACGCGAAGCTGCCCTGGTGGCTTGTGCTGCAACATTAATTTAAAGCAATGCTTAACCCAGCAACAAATCAAATGAAAATTGTACACCATGCCACACCATTTAAACACAATTATTGCTCTCCACTTTAATTAAACACATCCTTCTTGTTATTTATGGATGTCAAATTGAATAAACGCCCAAATGCGGGGCGGTGGTGAACCACATCTACAACACCAGAAAGCTGAAGCACCCGTATAAGCGTAAAAATCCGCATGGACATTGTACATGTCCGCGAAAACATTTGACACTAAATCCTCCAACCTCCACCTATCTCCCGAAAAAAAAACCCACCACACGAAACCACATCCGCACGAAAATTTCAATGCCACTGCTGCATGCACTGAGTACTAAGTACTCGACTCGTATTACGTATATACATATAATACATAAATATTGAATTCGTTAAATTCAAAGTACATGGCGCGATGCGGCAGGTACAAAGAACGTAAAAGCACAACCGAAATGAATCCACGGGCCAGGCTCCGAAACATCAACCAAAGCCAAAAGTCGCGTTTAATTAAAAACCTGAATAATGTATTCGTTTTGGATGAAACTGCAAGCGGGTCAAGTTTAATTCGAACATAAATAAGAAACGTGTATTTTAATGAAAATTTATACTAGCGGTTTTTCGATCTCATGCAAAAACCGCATGGATGCACATACGGCGAATTCCACAAAATACGGCAACTGCGACACAACAACAAGGATTTGTTTTTTTTTCACTTTCCTTAATCTTATAAACTTACCCGTCTTTATCGAAAGCGGTAAAGCACGCATCCATATCCAGCAATTGGAAATCCTCAACTAAACCACAGTCCATGTCCATCGTCGTGCAAGCTGCTAACGCCATCGTGTCCTTACTGTGTGTGTGCTTATTTGTGTATCGTTGGAAGCCACTCTGAAACAAATAGCATAACGAACATGATTAGACCAAGAAGACGGTATTTTGCCACAATTTACACACAAAGCAACGATGAATTTATTGAAGTAACAATGCCCCAGTATTGTTACCTCCAAGACATTTATTTCTATATTCGCAAAATGCTTTGCCATGGCGCATGCACAAAGGGCGCGTCAATGACTCAAGTCACCATGGCAAAGTGGACGTTTGTTGATTTTCACTACGGCAATGTTGCACAATATTTTTGGTATCGTTCCGGACTCATCATATTATATGTAATCGCACTTTATACTTACTGCAGTATTTTGTAATTCGGTCTTCTTCCCTTTTCGACTCGATAATTGAAAATTTGCGTCTTATTAAATTTGAAACACGCGTCAGCTCACTTTGAATCGTAATTTCCAACTAGTACAATTCGTGAATCACACAATTTACTGACACACAGTTCATAAACACAAACAATTCAATCATTTTCCGCATAGAAAACAAAGTTACTGATTAAAATGTTGATGTAATGCGCGAAAAAATGACTGCATATAGTGCTGCACCGCAAATTATAAATAAACGGTTTTGCTTGATTTGTAAAGTGATCATAAATCCAAAAATAATTATTTTGAGCGTGTAAAAGCGAATGTTTTAGTCTAAATAAATAGAATTATTATTAATTAGAATAAATAAAATTATGCGATATGTGTGTATCTTAGTTAAGATGTTTTCCGAAAAGTCGGTTATTTGCATTTTTTCAAAATTAAAAAAATTGTAATTTAAAAGAATTTAAATGCTTTTATTTTATTTTTGAGAACAAATTTCGCAAAGCTATGTAAATATTTAATTTATTATACGGATACAGTCATTCTACCGAAACCGAATCATTGATCCATTAAAATTTAACGTAAATTGTAATCTGTAATGTGTGTGCACATTTTTCGTATGTTAAATGTACATTGTACATGCATGAGTATCTTCCAATCAGGCACAAGGCACACCCCAACTTAAATGGTTTATTTTCATTTCGGTAAACGCAAATACGCTTGTTGGGAATTAGCCATTAATTAATCCGAAGCGCTCAAACACAATATTGATTACAAACTCATTCGATTGCAATGTTTTGATCATGTTTCAAAAACCAATGTTTAAGATTTCGGAAATATTTTATATATTAAGAATATTAATATGCGAGAATTTAATTGCCAATAGTCTATTTACAAAACATGCCACTAAAAGAAACTCCGGCCAACCAAAAAATGTTGTGTGAAAAATTCCACCAGATGTTATATGTACGTTTTATTTATAAGAATGTCTTTAAATGAAACAAGAAAGAGCATATTACAATATAACTCAATTATAACTGCATTCTAGTAATATATTATAGCTCAACTTCTAAAACTAGAAAATTCGGAAGATTCTTATAGGAACAACGCACCTTGATGCGCGCCCATTAAAATTATTGCTGTGAAAATTGGACTTGATGTATGCAGTATGCCTCGAGTAATTTCGATAAATCTCAAAACAATTCACCTAACTACTATCATGTACATGCTCGTAATAGTTGCATCCAATTATCATACATCTTCCTTGAAATTTACACACCTCCTTGTTTTCATCACATAATAAATCTCCAACGTCAGATACAACTGCGTTGCTTCCGACTATAACCGAAACATTCTATGTAACTTACAAGTGTCTAAGGTAAATATGATAGTCCATAAAGCACAACGAATAATTACTGTGTATGTAATTAACAATCAACGTTGCGTAACCAAAATACAAATTTTTTTTTGTAAAATTTCTACACGACATTATTACTCTATCCTAATTAAGTAACTGATGAAAGCTCATCAGCAACTCCACACACACCAATAAATTTAAACAAAAGCCTGTATTCAACAATAACAGACAATAGGAAGCAATCAAAAATTAACCATTTTCAAATATACAATTTTACACATACACGAGTTTTCAGTTTTCACCTATCCTCATGGAGCAAGGTGTGGCAGCGGCTATTGTAAATGACTTACTTTGATGACAGTGACGTAATTGCCATTATTTAAAACTATATGCACTGCATACATTTAAGTTACAACGCTCTGTTGTGCCCCGCATGTTCGGCAATCGGCACGTTTTATATATTATGTAGGTGGGAAGTGGGAACCAGACGCCAGGGACCTAGGCTAATATTACACATCGATCGCAGCAATGATATAAAGTGCAGAAAGAGGTTGAGGTAAATTCCGCCTGCTCTCCATGTGAGCGCACAACGTGATGATTTATTGCCCACCTCCCTGCTGAACATGCCAAAACCGCGAAACTTTTGAATAGAGCAATTCCATGGCTGTGTATGCGGTTCCCTCTGTATAGTCAATAGTGTACTCGTATATGTAGTTGGATTTGATTTTATTTAGCGATATTATATTCGGAAATAACTAGTGAATTTGAATTTAGCGTCCTTAGCGCCTCATCCCTACACATATTTGTTTGGGGTTTGAGGGCAGTGCGGTGCGTTATAATATGTCTCTTGCACGCTTGAAATGGAATTGTGGCATGGGAGCGAACAGTGCAAACTGCAAACGTACGTAAATTCATTCAAAACATTGCATGTCGGAGTATCTTGGTGGCACACATTTACACTTTTTGGGTTGATGTCTATTATCATTTTAATCAGTATGCCCATCTGGGATATAAACAAAATACATGGACTCGGCGTTGTGGTATTTTTATTTCTAATTTATTCATTGAAATAAATTGCCACGCGAAAAAGCATTGTGAACACAGGAAGTGATTGGGAATCAAAATTACAGGGAACCGGTCACAAAAAATAACAATCCAAATGTGATTTCTTTCGTTATTGAATAACTTTTGGGGTTTCATTTTTAACAAAACTTCCTCGTGTTATCAAATTCAATTTTGGATAATAACTATTATTAAATTTAAATTTGTTTCATTATTTCCTTAAATTTGAATATTTTTATTTTTTTTTGAATGATAGAAAAAAAGCTGAAGGCCTTTTAAGTTTGTATCCATTAAAAATACAGAACAACCAACAAAAAATTGAGAAGTTGAGAATAATATGTCACCAACACGAACGCAGACAAATGAGGCTTCGCCCAATATAAATGTTTTGTTCCCGCAGTCACAATCAAATGTTGCAAATTGTAATGAATTGAATTCCGTCATTCTAAACATTAGTTACTTGTCGGTAGGACTATTCATTTGTGCCGTATACCTAGTTTTTGAAAGCTTTTATTGCCATTAACATTCCGAGCAATAAGTCGATCTAAATGTGTTTACCATTGGCGCTGTGGGTAGAGTAAAAAATCAACGCCGCACTAAACACGTAAAATATACATTGCATTCCTAATGCGAGTATACCTTATAGTGGTTGAAAGTTTACGTACATATATTATGATGTAGATATAGCGACACACGTTTGCCACTTTGTCCCCACACCCCCATATAACGGGAACACCCTCCCACACGGCATACAACACGAAACCGCCACAAATGCTGTGCCAATCAATATGGGCATGCGAAGACGGCAGGCGCTTTGTGACATGTGGTACCAGCCGAAAGCTTGGCACATGGACTTGAGAATGTGCAACAAATAGGGTGTTTTAAAAGCATCAGCTTCATTGTAGCGTTAAGTGACGAGTTAACGCACTATTGTGGTAATGGGGAAACGATAACTCTTTAATAAAAAAAAAAAGTTGCCTAACTGAATTAGTGGGTTAGTGAATAGTGTTACTGCTTATAGTCAAAAATGGTTAATGTCATGCCATTTGAATTAATTATGTTTAATTGAAAATTCAAAAATTTTTTGTTGATAATATATCCAGCTAGTTTTAACAATTCACCAAAGTCCTCAGAAATTATGCTAAATATATAATTAATACTAGTTTAACAGCATAAATATATCGGAGTTTTTAGATATAGACAATTAAAGACCGATGGTCGATAGGCAATAACAAGAACCACTGTCGAGATAATTAAATGCAAATCTTATCTTACATCAAAGGCAATGTAAGAAAAGCACATGCAAAGTTTGTTCGCTTTACCCCCGAACCCTTAAATAGTTTTACCATCAGCTAAAGCAAACAACACGCTTCATGTCTGAAATAGGTTTCGCATTCAATTGCGATATAGAATTTAACGGTAATGACGTCATGTGTGACGGTTTCAATAGCGCCGCAACAAAAATAACGAAACGAGTATTTCATATTTAGCCTTTCAAGCCGCGAAAACACTACACACAATCTGCACCCCTAGGTTAGTCAGCAATTTTACAAAGTATGGTGTTGTAAATTGTAATATATAATACATCACAGGTATGCGTCATGTAGGCTGTAGAAGAAGCTGCTTGGCAGTCACTGTATACTTCGAAATTCAAAGTCATTTGCAGTCAGTAAATTAGTTGGCTGTATAGGTGTGATTCCCACCCGTTTCACACCCATTTCCAGTTACTCTCATCATCATCGAGGGCGGTATAGCGGAAGATACGCGGAAGCTATTTATCGTCATTGCTATCATTAGTCAATGTCGTTTAATGAATACACCAATTGTGTACGAGAGGAACGAGAGCTTTTGTATACAGTTTCCAGAAAAAAAGAGGTGTAACCGCTTTGTTTGTTCGGCAATAAGTGCTTTAAATGAAACTGTTTGTCATTTCAACAATAATGCCAACACTTTCAGGTGAACGGGGGGTTATATTTATTGTGAGCAACGCGTAAACTGTGCCTCTCGCCGTGAAATTCCAATTCAAACAAACCACCTGCAAATCCCTCAAACCATTGGTTACGTTGATTTGCCGTGAACTTAACTTGTCCTATTGCCGCATTCATTGTGGAAGACCTTTTTTCCTTTCGTACATGAATTGTTATTTTGGCATCCCTTCGATTGAACCACATTGCAAAACGGAATTACGACTACGTATAAGTGGAATTCCTTTTGCGATGAAATGCTGTGGGTTATTTCCAATTTAATCTTTGGCTGAAAAGTTTTCCGTTTCAAATCGATTGATTTTTTTTCTGATTAGATTTCGGCAAGGAATACAATTTCATTTTTATAATACAAAATGTGGTTTTGAAATCGGAACATACTTTTTTTCTGTAGCATATTCCCGCCATCACTTTGAGAATATGAGTCTGTAATATCTTATATTGATATGCAGGATGTTTTGGGAGTAAGTAAATATGCGTGGTTAAAAGAAAATTATTGAGATTTTTCTTTGTCCTAACAATATTGTGCATTTTTGTAAAACCTTCCCTGTTCCCAATTCGAATATATAAAGTTTTTAAAATAATGCACCGTTCGCTCAACAACAATTACCAAGTATTTTTTATTCATCAAAAAACATATAGTTTATTCTTTGTTTTATTACGTTTTTTAGAACTTCCTTTCAGTTATAATACATATATGGCTTTGGAATGATATAAATTACATTTAAATCAATAAAAACTTTTTTGGCAATCTAATTCGTTTCAATAATTTTAAAATCAAGAATGCAATTGCGCAAATACATACAAAAAATATTACAAAATTACATTTACCCATGCATATTGCTTCTATGGCTAGTAGCGGCACATTTGACATTCTTCACAATTACAGTGTTATTCATTAGAAACCTTACTTGCTGTTTACTAGTTACTACATCCAACAATAATTATCGACTTTATCACAATAATTTCAAAAAAATGAAAAAGAGATAACATACATTGCTGAATAATTCAACTTCAGTTTTCACCGCTGTTGTACGAGTATTTTAATACAAATTTAAGCATTTAAGAAATACGAAAATAGTATAAAAATAAACTATAGAATAGTATTACTGAACTTACCTTAAAAAATGTTCCTTTAATTATACGCTTATATATTTGTTGTCCAGCTGACAATTGACAGTAACATGACGTGTACGAGGCGAATTGCGATTTCGACGTTTGCGCGTTAGTTCGCTTAATCTGCGATTTTAAAAATGGTTTTTGTTATTTGCTCACCCCTCACGTCTCAGTTCTCCAGTCTCCACACTTCTTGGTCACCAGCAGATAATAATGCAAAATCAGTACAACAACACGATACTGTTATCTAACCAGTTAATAAATCAATTACCAGTACTGATTAACGAATTATATGACCCTAAAATAAAACTCCAAAAATGTTGTCTTATAATTATGCCTATAGATTACGAAATTAAACAAACGTTTTAACTCATTTACATATGTTAACATTTCCGTGTATTTCTGTGTAATTTGTTGCATTGCATTGCAATAAATTTTAAATATACTTTCAGTGCATAAAAATTGAAACATTATTAATGTATGAATAAAAATAAAAACTACGACTAAATTATGTACAAGGTATGTGCTTTTGTAATTATAAGCTTTTAATAAGTAAAATAAAAATCAACAATTTAAACTTTTCCCATTAGCTCGTCCATTTCATTGTTTGTATTGGCCATGTACTGGTCTAGCTCGTTGTCCAAATCTTCTTTGCTCTTGGTAGGATCGTTGCTCTTGACTATAAGTTCAAAAAAAAAGTTAGTAACACGTTACATGGCACTCAAGCAGGAGTAACGAACAAACCTGGTGTGCGTCCTTTTCTGCCTCTGGAACGACCACGTCGAGTACCCCGGTTGCCGTTGTTGTTATTATTGTTGTTGTTATTATTTGCTGTGGAAGCCGAGTTGTTGTTTAGCTGACGATTTGCACGAGAACGAGACCGTGAACGACCACGTGCCACTGATCCTGTTGCTGCATTCCTAAATACAAATATTAAAAAACTAAGTAATTCATAAATTGTTTAAAAATCATTTGGTTCACTGAATGAAGGTCCTCCATAAGTCAAATTACACTGAATAGAAATTATTGATGTTGAAGCAGTACTTTTGAATCTAAAAGATCCATTTAAAATTTTCTAGGAAACATCTAATGAAGAACTCCAATTCGTCACTTTATGAAAAGACATCCGCAGAGGAATCTACTGCACAAAACAATTGATTTTACCTCGATCTGGACCGACCCAATCGCTGCCGGACTGAGGAAGCACTGCCATTCGTTGTCATCATGTTGGCTGCATTCGAATTACGTCGACGAAAAATGCGTCCTCTAATGACGCCGTTAGTACCAATGCCATTGCCATTACCGTTTCGCATGCCACTACGACTGCGATTGGTGGAACGGCCACGTCCTCCACCACCACGGACATTTCGCCTATTTCCCGCCACAGCAGCATTTGCATTAGGCTGATGAATGCCCAGTCGAGAATTAACAGAAGCCGAACGCTGTCGCCGTGCCGTGGAAGCAACACTGTTACTGCGACTGGCAGCTCGACGACGACGTCCATCAACGGCCATCGTTTGTGCCATACTCACTCCACCAATGTTATTTAAATTGATACGACTATTAGATCGTTTTGGACGACTATTTGAGCGTCTCTGTGGTGGTGGACCTCCACGGCCGACATTTGTGTTATTGTTGCGAGCCAATCGTGGACGACGTCCTGTCAACATTTGCTGATCCTGTCTGCTCATTCGCTGACGTCCCATCATTCTTTGTCCTCCTCGTACAGGCTGTTGTTGGTTGCGTGCAGTTGGGCGTACGCCTAGTCGTCCGGCAAGACTGTTGGTCGAATTGGTTCGACGTAATTGTGTCTGTCTGCCATGCAAATCGGCCTTCATTCTGTATAGATTAGGAGGGTGGTATGGATTTAATTAAACACCCAAAATTTCATTGATTGTTGTAGTTCTCTGGTTGGAAAATAAATTGTGATGAAATTGAGGAGGGTCTTCCTGCTGAAAGACTCTCGACTCAAAATAAGAAAAAACGCTTTAATGCGCCCAAAAAGAAGCTGACTGGGAGGAAAGGAGGCCACACAAACAGCGTTTGCGGTGCGCGTCACTGGTATACTGCGAGGGACGCGCCTTCGCCATCCACACTCGCAACTTCGCGCGCACACGCCTGTGGGCTTGATTACATGTTATTTTTATATAATATTTTTGGTGTGGTAAAAACTGGTGATGATTTTGGTTTTTAGTAGTGGTCATGTTTGTTTCTTGTGCTTACGTTGCCAAATTTGTGCGGCTATTGGCCCGGACTAATTTCCCACGGGCAGTTACGTTGAGCGCTTTTCCAGCGGCGTTCCGTCGCAGCGCTGGCCCAATGCGGGGGCGTAACATAAGACGCTCTTTGGCCGTCAAACGACGTGTGTTGGCTGTTAATTGCTGCAATAACGGGTAAAAAGTTGTTTTCAGTATTTTTTGTTGACTTAACAAGATTTAAATCCAGGCTTCGGCTTGGAAATCCTTAATTTTAGAGGTATGTTTTTTTTTTTGTTAGAAAGTAGATCCATACTCGTCTCTGTGTGTTTGCTAGCAGCTGAGCTCGACGTTGTGCCACAACGCTTCCGGCTCGGGTTGCCCGTCTGTTGCTATGACGGCGCTCCAGTTCGTCCACCAACTTCCGATTACGCATTGAAGCGAGTGTCACTTTTGGACGGTCAACAACTACACTCTGAGAGCGTCTACGACGGCGGGGTGACTGTCCCGCTGCGGCTGTTTTTGGCGCTGCGGTCTGAATAATTGTGAAGCGATCATTCAGCGATAGTTTTGTGCTGTTGCTGGCGTGTATTTTACTGACAATGGCTTCCATTTTGGTGTAGTGAATACTTCTTTTCTTTTTTTTTGCTTGAGAATTATCTTCTGCTTATATGACCTTTGTTGCTTCCCTTTTAGACTGTTTTTCAAAATTGATATTTCTTGTGTTGAAATGAAGAAGCCTGCTAACTTTGTTTTGTAATATTCGTCACACTTAGCTTTATCAAAATATTTTCAAGGCAATGACAAATCGTTACTTCAAACTCGCACTGTAAATATCTAAAATGAGAATAAATTATTATTTATAGAAATTACACATCAAAGAAACAACAAAACAGAGAAAAAAGAAAAAAATGTCCTCCATTTTGAACGCACCTAAATTTAGAAATGGCCAGCACTAATTTATTATTTTGTAACCTTTTATACGTATTTTGTTTAATGAAAATAATTAAACGACTTTTAAAAACACTTAATTCACTGTTTTCATAAAAATCACTATACAATGTTTTAACTTAATGCTTCAAAGTTAGACCTTTTCTGCCAATGAAAAAAACAATAATGAACAAATTTTCTATTTTTGAGTGCTCTTGCTGAATGCTGAATTACGAATTAATAGGTACGCCGTGAGCTGTCGCCCGTAGTCCGTGTTCACAGTTCAATACGCTAGTCGAATTCGCTACCATTGTAATAGATGTTTGGTGTTGCCAGAGATTATTATTGTAGTACTATTCAAAGACGGCAAATTGCACGAAGCTATTACTATTATAAGGAATCAAATACCTACAAGTTACAACTCGTAATTTTAAATTTAAAAAATTGAGACAGAAATACGATCGATATTATATTGAAAGAAATAAAATGATTAATTTTAGGCATTTTTAAAAGACTTGTACATTATAATTAATATAAAAAACGGTTTAGAGCGTGTATAAGAACAAATTCTTCATTTTTACCCTTTTCGTAAGAAATTTTAAATCTTCATGTGTGGAATAATGCATTCTAGGAATTTACATCAAACAAGAAAATCGTTAAAAATCAATATTTGGTAGCACTGGTAAAAATATCGCCGTCTGATAGCAAAATTCTTACATAATTCTGGCAGCACTGAATTCGCCTGAAATCAACAGTGTTTCATATTTTATCACGAAGAGATAAAATAATTTGACGTCTTTAAAATTGCAGTCGAAACTCGAAATTGCTTTTTTTAATTTTTAGTATGTGTCAAAACTCAAACCTCAAAACAAATAAAAGATACCAATAAATAATTAGTGTAGTTCACAGCCCACAGGGCAATAACCGTTTTGGGAAAATCCCAAAGCAGCTGCATTGTAAAATTAATCAAAAATTAATCTCCCGATGGGTGTTAATTTGACCAAAGATAATTAGTTGCAGATCGTCATTTGTCTGGCTAATATAAAAAACATCTGGAGACGTGGCTTAAAACATTTGTACTGAATTTAACGTACTAAGTACTAACCTCCGACAAAATGACTAATAGAGTTCCTGATTTAATAATTTGGTAACATGTATAAATAATGCCTTCTGAACAAGGTAGACTAACGCACTCTTTTACAGTTTAATTATAGTTGTAAGTTTTGGCGTCGTCCATATTGGCTCCAATTTTTTGCATTTGATATTTGGCGCTGACACCCCGGACGTGCCGATCACACAGCTGGTCGACCAACATGCCAAAGAATACGGCTGGATACTTAAGCTGGTGGTCAACGTCTTTGGCTATGCATGCGTTTTTGTGCCTGGCATTATTATCTATAAGTATACAAGGGCTGTAAAATATATCGAGAAATCGACCCGTGGTTTCATTCCAGAAGCAGTTAAACTTTGCTTTAATGGGGCTGATGTGGATCGAATGGACTCGGGCGAAAAACCTTCACAGAGAACAGCCTTTAAAGAATGTGTTATATTAACGTATTGCTTTTTTGGCCTAATGTGTTCATACTTAACATGGGGTGTGCTGCAAGAAAAAATCATGACTCAGGAGTACATCAATGAAGAGAAAAAAAGGTCTCATTTCAAAGACTCCCAATTTCTGGTGTTTACTAATCGAATTTTGGCCTTCACAATAACACTGATCTATCTTATTATGCGTCGTCAGACACGACATAAAGCGCCACTCTTCAAGTATTCATTTGCATCGTTCTCAAACATAATGAGCGCATGGTTTCAATATGAAGCGTTGAAATTTGTTAATTTTCCAACACAAGTTCTTGCAAAATCGTGCAAAATTATTCCAGTAATGCTCATGGGAAAAATTATCTCACGCACTAAGTATGAGTTCTATGAATATGTGACGGCCGTCTGTATATCGGTGGGAATGATGTTCTTCCTGACGGGTAGTGTGGATGAATCCAAGGCGTCTTCGGTCACAACAATTACCGGCATTCTCTTGCTCATCCTATACTTGGTTTTCGATAGTTTCACATCTAACTGGCAAGGCGATTTATTTAAAACGTACCAGATGTCTTCTATTCAGATGATGTGTGGTGTCAATTTGTTTAGTTCGCTATTTACTTGCGTTTCGATTGCCATACAAGGTGGATTCATGATGTCACTGCAATTTGCGACTGAGGTTAGTAAAATTATTGTAATTATCGGTTTGATAATTTTTTCACGATTTTCTTCCTGTTTTTACAGCATCCCAAATTTGCCGTTGACTGCGTCATCTTGTCAATAAGTTCGGCGGTAGGCCAATTGTTTATTTTCTACACAATAGCAAACTTTGGGCCAGTTGTATTCACAATTATAATGTCAGTTCGACAGGTAAGGCACACATTTTCGAAAATATTTTATTGAAACAGCTTTGGTACAGTTTGTGTAATCAAATTCCGATAGTTGTTAGAAGTTACCACATATTTTAAGCAATTGCAATTTAAAATTATAATAAATAATCGTCAGACGTCAGTACTATATGGTAGTGATCGCCTGTCTATCATTGACCATTGATGATTAATCGATATTATTATAATTGATTTTTAATTGAAATTAAAGTTTTAACTTATCATTATTTAGGTAGTAAGTTGTTAGAATATTTTCTGTTTTAGGTATAAGCATATTTCCTCAATGTTGAATTAAATGTTAAAGGTCCTGTTTACCTAAATGAAATATTTACTTTAGAATATTTTGTTTTAAACTTTTTAATTCTAAACATTAATTAATTTTATTTACTAATTCCAGGCCATAGCCATCTTGCTTTCGTGCATAATTTACAACCACAATATTTCTGCATTGGGAATGTTCGGCATCTGCATTGTTTTCTTTTCTATATTTTTGCGGATTTACTGCAACCAACGACTTAAGGCGCTGCGGCGGCACGCTGATACACTTCGACCACGCCTTACAGCCTAATGTGAGTCTACTTAATGTCCTGTTAATCCCTCGACTATGTACGTACATAATTAGTTTAAGGAAATTGTGTTTTACCCCAACTTGTGATTGTTCTTTTATTGTGCTAATACATTTGTCATAATTTAATTTAAATAAATGTATTTATTAATTTATTAGAATCTAAACATTATTGATAAATATATACATTATAGAAACTTATGGACGTCAAGTTTTTAATGCAAGCAAGTGTCCCCGTTACTTTGCGCCTGTTTTCTGCGAGCTTTTTTATTATTCTTCTGACGAATCTAATACAATGTCCAGTCTTAATAAAAATAGAAAAACCTTCCATGCATATGCCTTATATTTATAAATGAAAAGACAATGGTTTTGGCTGTATATATTTAAGCTTGCAGTTTATTTAGACTTGAAAATTCCAATTAGTAGTGCGTTACTTACCTATCATATACAATATTTTAGTTAAAATTGTATTTTAATACATTGTGTAAATCTTATATATACTTATAATATTTAATAACTGTGTTATGTATAATATATCTATGCGAGCATAATAAAATGATGTATCAAATATCCGTTGCCAATATCAGATAAATTCATAAAATTTTAAGGTCACATTTCCCATATGTCAGATAAACCTTATATGTAATATAGTTAGGCAACAGTGAACAGTCGCATATATAAATCCACTCCTTGCTCCCTACGATGTATTTTTTTTTAATAAATGGTTTCTTTTTTTTTGAATTGGTGACTCAGCTAGAAAATCAACTATTGTAGAACTGAAACATACTTTCCGAATTTCCCCAAAAATTTAATTATTGTAAAACAGAATAAATTGATTATCAAACACCAAGTGCTAGAATACAATATTTCATGTCAAGTTAAGAATTTGCAAGTGCATTTCGAAAACAAATGTTGTCGCCCCAATGTTCAGTCGCCCAGCACCGCGACATTCAAATTAAATTTCACAAACAAAACCCGATAAGATTCCAAACTTGACCTTCTCGGAAACTTTTATGCAATATATTTATGTAAAAAACTTGAGGTAACTCGAACTAGCGCACAATACTTACAAACATCGGGCGCCTGAATTCTTTAGAGTCATTATAGTATTTCATACAAAATTACACATACGTACCTTTGGCCGGGGAGATCCTCTCCATACAAAGTTGAGAAATATAAAACTTTTAGTTGTGACTTCTTAATTACCTAGACCAAATGATTGCGTGACGTTTCACCATAAAAAGCACCCTGCGTATCCCGTGCACGGTGCACCTCACTCGTTGTAGCACACCTTTCTCTGCGGTACACTGTATACGTCAGTGCAGACTACATTGGAGACTCACAACGTACAAAGTGCACGGCTATACTTGATACAGTTAAGGCTTGAGAACACCGATATTGTTCCATTGTAAATTAATAATTGCGCTTACCTGTCGTGCAGGTACTACATTTTTGAAGTTCATAATGTTACTATAAGAAACGAATATTAACTTAAATTTTACCCCCATTCCTTAAATTTAATAATTAAAATTTATGCAAATTATATATAGCCTTTAATTGCCACAGTTTTTCAATTCTGCAGCAGTCAAATTATGTACGGGATATTATATTAATTATGGCATGGTAAATTAAAATAACTGCCGTGACATCATACGTTGACAAAAAGCTGCAATGTTTCTGGCCGAAATATTCGCATTACTCTGTGCCAAGTAGTGCGGAGTAATTGGTAAGCACTCAGCCTGCAGTCTGTGTGTGCCTTTTGGACATTCGGGTGTTTGCCGCATAAACTGAAATCGTCCAGCCCATAAAGCACATATGGTGTGTCAGGCAATATCATATGATTCATGCGCCTCGTTTCTATTGATTCTGTATGTTATTCCTTTTTGGGCAGTTTTAATCAACCGTTTGTGGTAAACAATTTTTATGGACGACAGTCGACAATATGACACACATGAAATTGGTTTCAAGTGAGGGTGCTTTTAACATCAAGAAATAACATATTTTTGTCAGAAAATTCCGGTCAAACCTGGATCATTCTAGTGTTTGTTTATGAAATTTGAATATACATAGAAATTTCAAAAGTACTGCATAGCAAAAGCGATCATTCGATGTTTAAAATTTTTAGCATTTAATTTAATGATAATAATAAATGAATAATAAGCTTTTTTACCAATATGTTGGAACTTGAATAGTATATCAAGTCATAAACATGCACAAGTTAAAGTTATATTTGTTAAACGCTTTTTCTTACATGCATGAAATTTGCTGATTGCGTGACTTACACATGTATGTAATTCATTTGTTCCGAAATGAGCAAATAAAAATGATCGAATTTACATACGTGTACAACAGTAAATTATTCAAATTCATCTATATTGCCTCATGACTGCTCTCCGAAATTAGTTTTATCACATTTAATATTGCAAACTGCTTCATTTCGTGGAATATTGCCGCGAACTTTATGTTATGTAATGGACATATAAAACACAAATGAAATACATATAACAAGAGTAACTAAATATTTCAGAAAAGGGCTTTCATTCATTTCCGATGCCCAGGACGAATGTTGATTTCTATACAGAAACTCTGCGAGAGTTGTTTGTTGACGATCAAAATGAAAAATATGCGCATTACTTTGCATCAAAATATTCTAATTTCTAAGAGATCCTGCCGACGCAACGTTGAGAAAAGCATTTCCATTAAATCCCACATTTTATTGATTTTCACCATTACGCCGCTATATACCTCTTAAGTCGTAGTCACTTGCACGACCATATTATTCTGCTTGTGGGAGACATTTACTTCCATTTCAGCATATCAATATCGGCTTATTAAGCATGCCTGCATACCGTAAACCGTTATGAAGTGTGCGCTTTATTAAAATATTTTTGAAAAAAAAATTCTTACATTCTAGATTCTGTACATAGTAATATACCTGACATGTATTCCTAATTAGGTTTTATTTAAGATAATGTTCTCCTTGAAATAGTTTGGAAGCTCTTGTTAAGTCACGCATACATACAACTACAAGTACTCCATGTACTAAAATAAAATTAATCTTACAGAACGCAATGGATGTAAAACAAGGCGTTACACAATCCTGAATTCATTTTTTTTTTTTTTAAATCATGAATCCTTACGACGATAAACAACATAATCGAATAATCATGTAATAATATTACAAGCACCACACCGGATCACATCCACTCCCTAGAGATGTGCGCGATTCGCATCGCAGCTCATTAACTTTCTAAATTATTGCCCCCGATTTGGCAACAGTACTTTTCAAACGACGAAGCACACCACCAAGGTCAATGTAAGAAAAATTTGCCCCACAGCTCCTTCGCCTACGATTGTCGAGCATTTTAACGTCATGCAATTTATGTTCAGGTTATCGCAAAAATTGATTTTTTATGAAGATTTAGAGTTTATTCTTGTTCACCTTGTCGCTTTTTATGTTAACACAATTGTGCAGAAGCTATAATATCAAGAAAGCAATTGAAATTGAACAATTTATTTGATTTTTGAAGTCTAACACGATTTTTGCAGTTTTGTATGAACACAGAAAAACAATTGTTGAATATGTTTAATGAGTTGCTTGATATTTTTTATTGGTGGATCTGAAATAGTGATGGTAAGAAACATCCGTAATGGGACTAGTCGAGTGATCTGCATACAGGTTTGATCTTGTGCTACAATAAAACAAAAATTTTTATTCACTTTCAAATACAGCTTTTATTTCACTATATTATTTCAATTTTTCTATTGTTATTATTTATTTCAGTTTGTTGGTTTTTCTCACTGCTTTTTTTATCTTGTGTTGTATCTACGTCTTAACCATGTTATCAATATATTTTTTCGTTATTATCTTTACATTGAGTATACAAAACTAATTCATTTAACATATTGTATTCCTTGTATTTACTTTTTTAATTACTATTATTAATGTTTTTTTTTATTAATTATTACATTTCGATAACATCATTTCCACTCAAATAACAGTTCATAATAATAATTTGTTGCCCACCAACACGTTTCATCCATTCTTGTTCAATCCTTCTAAAGTTTTTTTATTTTAATTTTTTTGAAAAACGCTTACATAACTCTTTTACGGCACACAATATAAATGAGTAGTGAGTACAGAATACTTATGACTTATGAGTTATGAGTAATGACCTTCAACTTGATTCTTCGGTTGTGCGTAATTATTTAATTGAATTTGAAAATTACACAGTAGGTTCTGTTGTTACTTTATTTGTTAAATTAGCTACATAACTACGTATACATGTACGAGTAAATATTTAATTTATGTCATTAAATTATTTGTGAGGGTTAGACAGTAAAACAGTATTTGTCCGGTACTTGAGATAGATTTGAGAATGGAAGCGGTGTTGTTTACATTTAAAAGTTGCTATACAATAAAAACATAAATTGTTCACGCAATTTAGTCATTAAACCCCAAACCATTAATTAAATTTTATTATTTTTTGCACCTATTTATTTAAATTTATAACAAATATGTTTAACTATGATATTTACACGTTATGCCCATCATAACCAACACATTGGTCTTTTACTTCATGCTGGTTTGCATGTTTTCAGTTTTAATAAATAGTAATTGTTTGAATTATTTATTTAATTTTTTTTTCTTTTTTAACCTTTTTTTAAAATAACATTTTAAATCAATTCGCTGTGCTACTAAAAACTAATTTATTTATACGATTACGTTACGAAGTAAGAATTTCTAAGGCCAATATACGTTTGTTTTTATTAGGGTATATGTGTTTCAGAATCCTCTGATTTAGATGAACTTGCTATTTACAGTAAACAAAATACAAAAATTAAATTCAAGTATACAAAAGCTGTTGCAGCTATTGAAGACAATGTTAAGCCTGAAGGTTAAATACGAAATCATTCTCAGAACAATAATTAATCTGGAAAAGGAATCGACGAATCAAAGCTTCTCATCAAATCACATCAAATTCACTTATGCAAACCATTCTGAAGCGCACTTGCTTTTAAAATCATAAATGATTGAATATGGGAATATGTTTGCCTGAGCATGGCATATGTGATATGAGCCATCTTCCTTCCGTTCGCGCAGCTCCCTTTATTGAAGACGCTCTCCAAAGTCATAAATATGTACAGTACACATATTACGTTTATACCACAATCCACAATGAATGGAATATTATGCATTAAACGCAAAACAAGTTTGTATGGCTTGCACGTGCTTGAAATATGGATCTTTCACTCTCATATTTTATGCAATATTCTACATATCCATGCATTATATAATTTCACTTATTATTTATGTTTTATGCTTCCATATAAAAGCACTAAATTGATTTTGCAATTTTGCAGCTTTCTGCCACAACCACAAATTTGTTATGCCGCATTTAATTGCTATTCTACATACTCGCATATTGATCATCGTTCAACAGTTACTTTTATTGGGGCTTGGTGTTTTTTCGTTCTCGCAGCAATTGTGTAAAGTCAAATAAATGAAGTAATCCCGTTTGTTTCCATTAATATCCATGACGTCAATCGCCTGATCAAGTCGTATTAGAAAACTTTTTGTGCATCCAAAGCTTTCGAGTGTCGACCACAAATGACAACAAAAATTCCCTTAATATCGTTCCTTCATTAACAGTACATAACACATTGATCGTTTGTTCATTCAGCAATTGAATTAATTACGCAGTTTAATAAATTGTTTTCATTTGCCCACGAATATTCCGAATAATTTCCTACAACCAAAATCAGCTCACACCACCCTGTCGGCTGTCATAAATTCCATGAACATATAGTATAGATGTAAGTGCACCCATTTTAGGGATCAATATCGCTCGCTCACCATATAATTTAAACGAATACACGCACAGTTGCTGATGTTACTCCCATTCATTCGAGCCGCTGGCGTGAGGCGTCCTTTTACTCTGCCATTTGTAAACACTCGTTTTGGCACTGACTGATTTTTATATCTGATAAATGTCTATCTGCGTTAATGCTATTATTGAATTCTCAATAAATGACAATGAGAGAAGCAGCGCGATTGAAAACGCGATGGGCAGATATGCAGGACAATGAAACTGTATATTGTAATGTATATATTTATATCTTGTAAATTAAATTATTTCCGAGTAGATTTGCAAATCGATTGATTCGTTTATTTAACTGTTGTGTGTATAATTGTAAATGCATTTCTAAATTTAAATATGAAATTGTGGACGTATTCATGACTGGATATTACAAGAGAGTGACATTTGTTATTTGTTACAGCTATACCAATCAAATTGTTTCAAATGCTGAAACCAATAATGGAATCATAAATTAGCAAATTATTACATCATCCTTCATTGTATGCAATTAAGGAAATAATGGATGTTCATTGGCTACTGATTGGTCAAAAACATCATTACATAGGTATGTCGCCGCAAAGTGCAAACCTTTCCTTTCCATTATATGTATCTTATAATTTGCGTATGTGGGCGCCATTTCAGCAAATTAGTTTGTAGTTCAATACATACGAATTACGAGTACATGCCTGTTGAATGTGTTTTGGGGGAACTCCATTTTATGAACTTAAATAAATGTGACCTAAGATTTGGTATTGCGTGTCGAATTTCGGCCGCCTATCAAGAGTGTCTTATTAATATTTCATTACAGCAAGGTAATGATTGTTGACTTTTGTTGAACTGCCGGTTGTAGGTATCAATAGTTAACAAATCTATCCATCAATAATACTGTGACGTAAATTGATTAAAGAGTTAACAAAGGAAGTTTTGAATTCGGTTGATTCCATTCTTTTTCCTAAGGTTATTTCAATTATGTAGGTTCATTGTCCTTTTTTTTATTGAGGAAGCATTGCATAAGTGCTAAAGTTCAAACAGTGAAAGAACTTTTCCTTCTAAATTAATACTAACTCATAATTTGGGGAAACAAAGTTTAATTAGTTGGATCAACAAATTTTTAAATAATTAAGGGTTCTAGTTAATTTTCGGCAATTTTCTTTCAGGAGCTTATTTTAATTTTCATTAACACTTTATTTTAATATTTTTAGACATTATTAATATGTTATATATATAATAATTATTTGCCAAAAACGTTAAAGTTTCATTCAAAAAAACACACACATATACAAACACTCTAATCAAACAATTCAATTTAAACGATAAATTGCTTTTTGTTTCTTAACGATCACAGCTTATTCAAAACAAATATACATTTTACAAACTAGTATATATTTATTTAATATTTGCTACTCATTTTATTTCTTTTTATATATACGTATATCGTATCCTTAACCGTTCAATTGCCTTCAACATTGTGGCGTCAGTATTTTTAAAATATAATGCATTGCGCTCAATATAGGCTTTAATAATGACTTTAACATTGGGTATATCTACATAACGTACTACCTGTATACCATAAAATATTAAAACATCAAAAAAAAAGTGTATAAATATTTAGCAACCGTGTTTGTTTTCACAATTAATCTTCGACAACGTAACAATTTTTTTTAGGGCAACAAACTAAAAGTATATTTAAATGTTTCTTATTATTATTTAAAAAATTAATTTTCTGATCATGTTTTTTGATTAACATAATAACTTAACAATGTTTTTAAAATTTATGGATTTTTTTATTAAGTGGTATGGAGTTGGGGTGCCTTAAAGCATAGAATAATAGTTCACAAAAAGAAGTAAGAAAACATATCAAAAATGATATATGCCCCTACAAACAATTGCTACATGTAATTGATATACAATACACACAATTGTAACATAAAAAAGCACAAAAAATAGCTGTTTGCTACTTTTTAATTGTAATGCATGCACTTCATTCGAAAGTCCAATACTAAACCACACCACTGCATAATGCAGCCCCATCATTCCGCAACTGTTAGCCTATTCAAAAGCAACTTTCAATGGCTTGCCGAAAATTTGTGTTCGCTGTGCGGCCTACGCCCACTTCAATGGCCCTCCAAATTCTGCCCAATTATAATGGCATACACATAAATCCTCTCAGCCACAAATGCATGAAATGAATTGCAGTTTATGTTTTATACAATTTCAAAACTCACCCCCATCTACAGAAAGCAACATTTAAAATACAAACATTTTTCTTTTTCTTTCATATTTATGTAAAAATCTCTGAAACTCAATGCACTTTTGGAATATTGCAGTTTTAACGCATTGCAGATATAAATTCACTATAGATATTTTATGTAACACTAATATGCAATAACGGTAGCGCGCCTTCAAAATCATTTCTAGATAATTGCAAAACATAATATGACTAGGCCAAATGCCCGTTCGAACAATTTTTTTTTGTCATTTTTATTGTATTGTTTTTGATGGTTAAAATTTGCTAAATTGTTTTCGTTATCTAATTTAAGATTATAGTTTACATTAAATGTGTTTTTTGTTTATGTCGAACACTCAGTGCTATTTGAATGAACCTAATTTAATTCTAGTTGATTAACTCTGTTTGTCTTGCACACGTCTTGCTATATAAATTCGCTTCACTATATCAAAATTATGCTCGATGAATCATTTTCATATACACAAAATGATTTCCTATTGATTACATTTTTTCCTAATTTACTATGTTTAGTTTTGTGTTTATTTATTTTTTGTTTTTGTTGTTTGTGGTTCATGCTTATGAATAAAATTACCACCCGTAAATACGACACTCGGAGAGTTAAAATTCGAATCAGTTTTGGCGTCATCTGTCGACATCGAGGAGGCCCGCAACAATGCTTTATTGGGGTACGAGCACCATCTTTTATTATCAGCATCCAGCTAAGTATATAGCATGAGCTTTTGAGCCCCTACTATTCATTTTAGGATTCTTATGCTGGAACCTTTATAGGTCACTGCTGGTGGACGGATTGCCAAGGTTACTCTCCAGAGTGTCGTCCTTATGTCAGAGGGGTGGCTTGTACACTTCGACTGCTGGTGTCAGCATATCGACTCGCGTTGATATTGATGAATCACTGTAAATTGCAAAAGAGATAAATTGTTACTAAACGTATTTTTATTTTTTTAAATATTTTCTCATTTTGTATTGTTGAATTGACATTATGAATTTAGAAAAGGAATTGATATTAAAATTTTTCACGTTTTTCCCATTTTTCGACTTTTCCGGAGGGTTTTCCCAAAAATTTCAAAAACCTTCACCAATTACGAACAACTGAAAAAAATTTGAGCCCAAAGCTACAAATATTCAACAGGAGACCTCTTCTACATATCCACATGTTAAGCGAATTGCAGATAATGTATTTATTCAAATTACATGCTCAATGTTTTGAATATAATTGGCTCTTGCTAAAAAAAAATCTTTTTATTGGCAATGGAGTTGTTGTTTCTCAAGTATGTCAGTAATATTGGAATTATGTTACTGATTTTACTATTTTAATATAAATAAAATTTTAAAATAAAAGCTTTAACAGAATAAACTCTTTGATTAACAAAATAAACAAACAACCCCACAAATGTTTTGTCGTAAATCGACCGGTATGGCTTTATGTATGACAGTATGACACATGTACAGAACTAGACTGGTTGTATATTTATTTTATGTATTATATAGGATATGAATATCGTCCCATTCAGAACGAGATCAAGCAGAAAAGGCTCAACCAATTTTACAATGTAATCGGTCAAGGAAATGCGAATGATATCAAAAAGCACGGAACTAGGTCAAACGATATAACCGGGTAGTGGGAGGGTGGTTATTTTGGTGCACCAACAAAGATCTCCGTAAACAAAAAATACATCAAAATCGCAATCAAAAGTTGATTTCAGCCCGGTTGACAAAATCAACTGAAATCATATACTCGTGCACAAACACAAAAACCATGTGTTATGTGTACGCAATATCGCATTCGCACACCCTCTACAAACATGTATGGCTCGACTTCCACAGTCACACTACAGCGTAACAGCGTACAATGTACAATGTACATCCCCTTTAATTCAGGTTTCTGAAGGCAGCATCAACGCTTTTGCCTTTTACAATGCCACGCATATTCACATAAATCCCACGTATACTTGTGTACTCGTTCTATTGTGGCGCCATGTTCCAGTCTGTTCCGCGACGAATGATGACTATCCTACAGCAGCGCGGCTATACACAAAAGCTTTTATTCTTATTTTACCGTTGTGAAAATGTAGACGTATGACGTACTAATTGTATACGGTCAGCTTAATACTATACGTGTAGTCGACTGAAATTCTTGCTTTAAAATGCGGAGGGAAAAACCAGCCAGAACCAGCAGAAAACGTCAAACATCGACGGTCAAAACAATAACCCCGTCAAACGGAAAATTCGTTGTGTGTCGCTTGATTTTCGCTGTATGGAACATGTGGGGATTGGGGAATCTTCACACAACCATCAGCACTAAGCGTAACGTACAGACAGGACATGCGGGTGTACCAAGCCCCACACACTTCACAACTTTACACAAGTATGCATGCGCAAATATTTTTGTGATTCGTCGTTATGTGTGGGTTGAGAGGACGTTATATCGATTAGTTTTCATCAGCCCTTATTTAGAAGTATTGGTGTTCGCCAGAAAAATTTAATTCAGGGCGGTTGCAAATTTTATTTTATAAATTATTTTAACTACATTATACAATTCGGTTGCAATGAAACTATATTGACAACTTAAATACATTTGGAATATTTTTTAAATCCTTCCATAAATGTATGCACATGTGACATGAATCATATTCTACTGTTTAATAAAAAATATGCGGGTTTAGGATATAATACGTGTAAATATAGAATATCCATTGGATCTTTATCCTTCCTAATCTTACTTAAAACTTAATTATTTTTTTATTTAATGGTAAAATAAGAGAATGAGACTTTTCCATAAAAGGACAAGCTGACAAAAAAGCCAGAGTAAATTGCATAACGCAATTTTCTTTTCAGCTTTATTATTACTTTCCATGCTCGGCTGCATGTTGCAAACCCACACTGTAGACCGAGCGCAACAAGAGCTTAACTATTCTATGGAGAATTCATGGATCGATGTGATGTCGATTGTCAAGTACATTTTTATATAAGCACGGTCTAAGCATCACTGTACCCACTACTCGTACATCATAGTGTAACGTTAATAAGTTGTTAAAGTCAAAAATATGACCAATAAGAGAAAGCAAGGTAACGACCTACTACAGACTTTGTTGTTAATTGCACAAGGTCGTAATAAAATCACACGTCGTTCTCCCCTGTCAATTTGAAGCCGAATATGCAAATTAGGGCTATAAAGGATGCAACAGTTTCGTGGACATTTTAAACAACGTCCTAAGCATTCAAAACATTTGCAACACAAAACCTTTCATTTTAAATTTCAAGGACATATATAAATTTTTGCAAACTTTCTCCTTTTCTTCTTAATTTTTCGAAAAAAAAATTTGATGACACCCCGGAGTCCAAAAAAATGGTCTAGGACAAATGTGCATTTCAAGGTTAAAAAATGATAATTAAAAGTCACACTTTTTTATTTCAGAAGCCTTGAATATTTTTTTTCACATTATTATAGCTTTTAATAAAATAAAAAACTTTTTGAACATTTCAAGGTCGAAATTTGAAAACTCAGGGTAAAGTTTCTTACAGGTAAAAAAATTCAAAAACTGTTTGTTCTAATATGAATGAAATGAACAATTTTAGCTTTTATGCAGGTGTCTTTTAATATCTTTGAGCAAAAATTGAAATATTTCGTAAATTTACTACTGCCCTTATATTGTACGCAGTTCGTATTTTGTTATGGAAAATTTTCGAAAAATATTTAAAATTTTATGGAAATAAACGAATAAATATGTTGTGGGCACCATAGCAGCATAACATATTGACAACAAATTCCCCATAACAAATGGCTTAATTTGGTGTCCCCCCACTCCTGCCATTCAATTGGAGTCAATCAATGAACATCATTAGCCACATCGTTCCCAAATACATTGTGCACGAGCACATACAATTCCAAATCAAACACGCATTACACGAAATATTTTGGGGGAAAAAAGCAACTTGAAAGCCCAAGTAAGTACGCACGCACCAAGAAAGCGCTAAACAAACGAGTAATTTATGAACACGACAATACAAAATGACAGAACGTTGTGTTGTATGTTTATGTACCCAATGATATTTATGCATTGAAGCAATACCGAGTAATAGAAAATGTTCTCCAATCACCACTTCGGGCGTCGGAAAACATTACCATGTTAGTTTATATTTTTATGAAAATAAATAAAAATGACTGGCTTTTGCAACATATGATATACTTTTATCTGTGTTACTCACAATTACAAAAAGCCCATTGCATAGGGGAAATTATGGGCATGTTGCCACTTGCCAATCGTGAACTGTTGCAAATTATTATTATCCTCATTTTGGCGATTACATTTTATATTAAACACATTTTCGTATTTCCAAAACAAAAATCTGCAATGTACGAATATGTTTGTGAGACAAGTGTGAACATACTCGTAAAAGTTGACACCAGCTTATTGATCGCACAGAGCCTCAGAGGGTTGTAAGCTTTTTTTATCACTAGACTGTTGCTTGAACTGTATTTTTTCGTAAATGATTTAGACTCGATGTTAAGTAGAAAAATAAAAATATAAAATAAGCAAGTGAGCAACACTTTAAAAATAAGTTTCCTGTAATTTATTTTGTAAACAAACGTACCCTAGTGTAAATTTTATTAAAAAAAATTATTCTAACGGGACTATTCGGATACAAAGTCTAATCATGCTAAAATATAAGAAACTCTATTATCAAAATTGAACGATTTCCTACAAATAATTTTTAAATTAATAATGTAGTATAGTGTTCTCCCTGTTATTGTTAAAGTGATGCAGAAATTCTAAATTGAATTTCCTATATACACCAAACGTTGTTGTCTATATACACTCCACTCGTATGTGCTGTGCAGAATGCAGATGCATTATACCCACTAGCAATCTGCATTTAGAAGGAGCCATAAGAGTACGCGTGGTGGAGGACGTTCTTCCATATTGCTGCAGTTACATTCTGAAAAGTCGAAAGCACACAATTTCCCTGCAGGTTTTTGCACACACATTATATAACTACTGAGTCGTATATACGTCGCTGCAGTGCAACACCGTTTGTCGTGTTTGCACATCAAAAGTACAGAATGTTTTATTGTTTAATGAAAAAGCACGCCAAGAAACTTTGGAAAATAATTAAGTTTGAACGCAAATATCATTTAAAATTCTCGAGCCACTCCATTGACATCATAGAAAAGCAAATCCTCATGTAAAGAGTGGAGGAAACATGCATGCATGAAGCAACAACACACAGTGTTAAGGTTATATGGAGTAAACGTACTGAATGAACCACTCGTATGTATAAGGCTTTCCGAATTGTTGCACGTTTTCGTATAACGAAATGCTTGATATTCGTGATAGTTATATAATTTGTTGGCTGGGCGTATTCAAGTTTTGTGATGATTGTGTTCCGATGAAATATTGTTTTTAGAAATGGACTTAGAACCGACCATTAATCAACCAATTATAAGAATATAATTGCTGGCTTATTGATTTGTTATTTATATGCATATGGTTTTGCAAATATTTTATTCACTCGACTTCTGGGGAAAAACATGATTGCAAAAATTTCTGAGTGGCCCATTTCTTTTGTCGTGCTAATATAAAACTTTTTAACTGGTGATTAATGATTATTAATTGTATGTGGACTGTGGACATCCTTTTTGTCAAAACTAAATCGGGTATTGAGATCAAAAATGTGTGCATGAGTTCTGAATGGATTTAGAAGGATAAGGAATGGTGAAATATGTATATTAAAACAAAAATTACCCGTATGGGAAAATAAATATGATTGCACTACTTGGAGACACTCGCTTTTGAAATGTAATTTTTAGAACATCAAAACCCAACGAATATAACAAGCGATTATGAATTAAAACTAAAACTGATGTCCCTGTATTAATTTGACCTCAATTTATATTTCATATTTAATAAGGAAGAGATAATATGCTAAAACAATAATAAAATGCTATAACGCATTTCCTTCTCAGCCAACCCCTTAAGCGCAACTCTTAACAACCCATTGTTCGGTATGATAATGCTGCAACAACCAACCGTTGGCAACAATGCCGAGTACAAAAATGTGGTGACAAATATTAGAGATTGAGGATGTTGAGCATAAATCCTTTCATGTTCATTACAACAAATTATAGCGAAGAAAAGATCAAAAAAATTATTTCATGTTTCCTCTTAATCGTCTATACTCCATACAGCACAGTCTCACTATCTGCATTGCATGTTCTTTTCATGCATACCGATTTGTAAAGAATAGACATTTGTCCAAGCACACACAATAAGCGCAAGGATGCACATTGCACATTGAATAGTGCAATGTGCAGTGTGTACGAAAGCAAACCGTTGAGAGGGTGTGCGATCTGCGAATATATAATAAACAAACACATAGCGATATTTGCGTGGGTTGTGAGCAATTCGGATGAACTGAAAGTATCTTGAGTCGAGACGACCGGGCGCGGGACCCAACTGAATGAGTGTAGTTTGTATGGTGAAATGACCTCGTTTTATACACGATGCAAAAGATTCCCTCAAGTCACAATTTCCTTGAAATTGCTGTACAGTGCACAATTTGTGTATTTGTGAGTTTTAAGCTTCAAGTATTCTGTCTTCGTTTTTTGATTGCGCTGTGGGCACTTATTTGCACAATGTACACAACGTTGTGTGTGTGTGTGTGTGTTCATATACGCATATATTATATAATGCTGTGCTTGCTCATTTCCGCTCATCACGCGTTGTTCATTTGACCTAAAACTTTAGGCGTCCCATTTTTTGAGTCATAACACTTTTCGCTAATCCCCACATTGTAGTTACATACAAATATACCTATTGATGCAATAAGGAAATGCAAAACTTTGACAAAATGCTTATTAAAATGTATGTATTAAAAGTATGGACTAAAGACTATAAAGCACTCTTCATGATCATGATTTTGCTTGCAGGGATATTATGGGTGATGTTGTATAGACAATGGCCGTGAGAAAGAAATTGATTTTCTTCATTTCTTTCAACAAAGGTTGGTGTATTTCCTGTTTTTATTTTTACATTGGATTCGAGAAGGGTATGAAGATTGCACAAGAATTTCCATTCAATTGGATATGTTTGAGCAATCGATGGAGGGGGCTTGACAAAAAGCCGCTTTGTCAACAAAACCCCTTTATCATTTTGTTGTTTTCTATGTTACAACACTATTGAGGTTGACAATGGTTTTGTCACGTTTTCTCTACACCATATAACCAAAAGTAGGTCTGCTCTCAAATGCCAACTGGGCATAGTTTGATAATAATCGGTAAAGTAGCACCTGAGTCCTGAACTCTCGACGAAATGAGGTTACGTTAGTGATGTAATTCAAGTGGAATATCGGGAAAAATATGTTGTAACAAAGTTACATAATAAATAATGAGCAATGAAGTATAAGGATACCTCCATCGACTGGGTCGCCCTTCAGTTATACAAATTTCTCGCGTCTTACACATTTGTATTTATATAACTAAGGCTACCAAGACCACATTCCTTGAAATTTTTTATATAGCGCTAGCTATAGGGGCTAAACTTAATAAAAGCCTTCGGACAGGCTAAACTAAAGTTTTGTTTCTGATGTCAATCAATCCAGCGGTTCTCGAGTTTTGGAATGTCGTTAAGATATTAACAAGTATTATATTTATAGCCTTCATCACATGTTCAAAAAGCGGATGTCAAATGCACATGATTGGCTCTTTAGTTCAAAAATCCCAAAGCTGTTGACACCGCACAAACAATAAGTGACCTTTTCGCAAATATTTGTGTACCATCGGTTAAATATGTCCATTTCCAAGTTTCAGTGTCCACAAAAAAAAAAACAAAAGCAAACAAAACAATGAAGCGCATAAGGTGCAGAAACTCCCAAGTGATAGGTATAGGTGCTCATATAGAGATTTGTGTTATTAAGCTAGTCAACAGCGATGACTGTAAAGAGCCACGGAGAGGGCAAACAAAATGTGTAATACATATATATAATATAAATCAAATGAGATATGTATTGGGAAAGCGGAATGCGAAAATTGTTTTGACAGTAATCGAAAATCAATTTCAATTTCAACGAAAACAGTGGACAGATAAAATAATTGTGTCTTGAATTTGAACGACGTCGTTTCATTTGAACATTAAGTCAGCTAATACTTGATTGTTTTGGGAGATGTTGTAAGAAGCGTAAGTGTTATTTAATTCAAACACATCTTTGTTTAGTTTATTTATCTTGTAAACACAAAACCAAACTATAATATTTGACAACAAAAAATTACTTACGGTTAGAAGTGTTTTTGCGTTCAGTCAAAAAATGTTTTTTGAACTTAACAGGCCAACCTATGTGTGCATTTGAGTGATTGCTCTTTCGTGTCTATGTCTGCATATTAATTCGATATACATTTCCAAAGTTACATTTTTAAACTAAATTTTACATTGGCTTCTTTGCTCTCTAAATTATGTGGGGTGCTTTCCTAAATATTATATAATATAAGTCTAAATCGCTAATCGCAATTTTTAGAAAGTGGCCAGAGGAATATGAGGAAGTGCTGTCACTTAAGGTAAAAATTTGCCAAACTGTACTAAATACTGGCATACATCATAAGCAAATTGGATGGTTATGGTTTCCGTAATATTTCATTTATTATTGTATTTGCATTGTACTAACATATACTAGTTATTAATTGAAGCTTATTGCTGAGCGAACAACCACATGTTTTGCTATAGTAGTTATGTGGACTGAGCTTGTAAAACCCCTCCGCCCTCTACGTAATGGATAAATACCCAACCAATAATGCCCAAACGACAAGCGATGGGTTAAGTTACAAATTATATACGCAAGGGCAAGAAAGTTAAATTGTATTAGGAAGAGGCATTCACAACTGGTGAATAAGTTAAGACATTCCAAATACTTTATGTGGGTTGATATGAAAAAGGTATATTTTTGAAACAGAAATAGATATCATTGTTGATGTTGAAATGCATAATAGAGCAGATAAATGCGACTATAAAACCATTATTGAAGTGTCGAACACGTTTATAATAGGAAAAACCATAATCATTATTAATTTTTAATTTATAACTTTTAGGGTTGAAGTACATAATGTCATATTATTTTAAAGGAACGTCTTTATTTGTAAAACGTAAGTCTATAATGCATTAAAAACACTACCCTTATTTTCTTTAACGTGTCGTATTTCTTATCAAAGGTTAACGTTATAAAAATTCTTTAATTATTCTTAAATTTGGACAAACAAAAGGAAAATAAAATTAATCAAACTAACCCCCATCGATTCCATGCACTCATTTAAAGTTACCTTTTTTTCACGCAGCAATTGAATGATTTCTAATTCATCAGCCATTGTTTAATGGCACATTGTAATTACACTCTCCGATGGTGTTCTTACATAGAATATCATTATTTTATGGTAACTTTGTAGAGTCGCACGCCTGACAACGTAAAAGTATTGACGGTACCTTCGACGTGAGTGCGGACGTGTGCGGTACAGTTATCGTGTCAAGTGTTGGCTTTAATTGATTGGACGGGGACGAACGTCAACAAACTGTGTGGGCTACCATGCGGGGGGTTGCTTTTTCGACGTCCACTGTTGCCATCAATCACTGCATTAAATTGTTCATTTACATATTGTGTTGTGCAAAACAGAGACCGTGGATGTATATTTTTGAACAAGGGGATGTGTAATTTGGGAGGTGAAACTGGAACGCCTCACGCCACACATAATAGAAACGATGTGGAGCTGGACGCTTTTATATAAACTCGTGTGCCGTATGAGGATTCTTACAAAGGAAATGAACAATAGGACGCAGTGTCAATCCCCTTGATGAGGCAAACAGATCGCGATTTTCATGAACAATACAATTTTTTACAAATTTAACAATACTCGACATTGCTGGGAACATTTAGTTTGTTAGGCTTTGGCAATTGGCCGCATTTTAAATTAGTTATTTGCACTGACTTGTGTTGTTTTATTCACAAAACTAAATATAGATTTAACTTTGCTTTCGTTTTTTAAATTTTAAAATACTGTAACAATTCTGATTGTTGGAATCCTAAAGAATAATTCAGAACTAATCAATAATTTTTTAAGGACAACAATCATGTTCAAAACAACATGTAAAAAGTTGTGCCGTCCTAGACAGATGACACGGGGACGCCCACCGAAAAGTTCAAAGGAGTTGTTCCTTGCGATGTAAATTTCAGTTTTTGTAAAATGTAAAAATTGAGTTCAAATACAAAAATAGTATATGAAAACTACAAAATTAAATTCTCCTATAAATACTTTCTACAGCACCAAACCAAATACCTCCGACGACATGGCACATACTCATTGAATTTAAATTCAAATTGATTTTAATATATAGTTGATCGCAATTTCTTATTTTATTATAATTTTTCATGACTCTCAAGATGTCTTGATAACTTTAGCTCTACAAAATGTTTATTTCGAAAATATTTTCCTAAAATCTTTCCGTAAACAACGAGTACAACAGCTTTTCCACAATGATGATGTGGAATTTTTAAAATTTTCCATCACATTTCACGGTTTTCTTTGTGAATCTAAGAATATTTTCCATCGTATACATATTTGATGCAATAAAACAACGCCTGTTATCATCTTCAGAGTATATTAATTACGAGAAGTATGCAGCTGTATGCCGAATTTGAAGATAAAATAAAATGGCTCGTGAGTGAATTGTTACTTTACGTATAAGCATAGAATTTTGTGAGTGCGCACAAACTCTCCACAAAGTTTCATATAACGATTATAGTTTAATTATAATAACGCGCTATTGTTGTAAAATGAGCGATAAATTGTGCCTGCGTGCTTTTATGACTCATTTGCATAATATTTTGCGAATTTCCACATCCGATGTGTCTATAAGAGCATGTAAAGTAAAAGCTTGAAGAAAGACGCGAAGCAAGTACAGACGCGCCTCAAGTTCATCTTAAAGGTGTTTCTTTTTGTGAAATAGCACAACGAATAACGTACAGCCGTGCTATCGCAATTGACCCAATTTAATTTAAAACTGAAAAGAGAGTTGGGCAAATTAGAATTATTTGTAAATTGTAGCCCGGTAGTCGTTGCCAAATAAATAGCAATAAATAATTAAGGTACATTTGAAGGAAAGATATGCAAATTATGGACTTAGTTCCGGACAAATTTGTTCATAAAATCCAATGTTTTTGAGAGGGTAAACAACGATCATAGGCAAATAGCAGCAGTGGCAGCCACTTCACATTTGGAATCGCTTACAGTACCAAGCCACCAAATGGCCATTACCCTGGATAATAAAGTGGGTAATTTGTGGTCAATTCAGAGATTTAAGGCAGGCTGCCAAGTGATAATCAAAACCGCATGCCATTTGAGCGTAACAACCCTTTGCCAAGAGCTGTTGTTATAGCTGATTACCACATTCCCACTATAAGTTTCAAATATGGTAGCTTATAAAGCACTTTAGTGATTGTTGTATGTATGCAATTTTTTTGAATTTAGAAATATTTTTAATGAAACTGTTAAGTTTTCGCCCGAGATAAATTCATTGGTAAATTTAAAACTATTACTACAATTACCATGGTAAAGAAAGGAAACCCTCTATTATTTATGACTATCAACATGATGTAAACATATTTCTGTAACATATTTACGAACCCTAAAGCTTACAACATACATCAACTTAAGTGAGGCATTGCCACTGGCCCTTATTCTCCACATGCCTACGAAAACTGAACTTTATTAAATGATGGAAAACAAGTGCAAAAGTATTATAATGAAGATGTTGTTCGCTATGACACTAATGTCCCTGATTTTAAGATACACAAAATCATTGTTGTCTAACCGTCATATTTATGGCAGCTTTGTTTTCATCGCTGTTTGCTTTTCTGCCATTTCGTGAGCATTTCTTCTACACAAAAAATATTGCTGCTTCTTACTGACCCGACTTTGGACACATCTCTTAAATCATATTTTGGTTTACTAATTTCAAATTCGGCACATACGCAAATAAAAGGATTAAGATTGGAAAAAAAAATTTAGAGTTCGACCGACGCTAATCTTAATGTCAAAATTACTCTCCAAGTAAAATATGTTTTTGTTACAAATAAAATGGCCAATGGGAGATACAAAACATTTAAAAATTAAGCTTTTACTGTTGAAATCTATTACAGTTCGAATAGAACAATTATCATGTTTTTCTCAGAGCTTTTTCGGGAAACTCCTCATAGAATAAAACCGAAACCCATAAAACGGTTGCTTGACCTTTTCTCTTTTAAAAGGCAATATCATATTTGCGTGCGTGTATATTTTGCACATAAAAGATGCTCACCGTATAGATTACTCTCGACGCCCGCGCATAACTGACTAAAAATCAATAAATTCATCATGTCTTCAATTGCAATTCAACATGGAAAACTAGGTGTTGAATCACAACCACAAGTTTATGTGCACGACCTACATTCGATTGTTGATTTCTTTAACCTAAATGTCTACTTAGTGGTCAAATCGCCAAATCAAACCACACAATATGCAAATCACTATAAAAGTGCATTTTTCAAATGAAAATGTTAAAATGGGCAAAAAAAATCCAACTTGTACATTTAACCTTCGAATGTCAAATCACTTTTGACCCATTCCTTCACTATCAACTAGTTAGTAGCTACAATATTGTATAACAACGTACACCTAAATATTACAGCAACTACAACCGAAAGTGTACCCCCAAAATCGACCCATTACATTGGTTGATTGCATGTGAGTTCATGTCGACGCAGACCTCCAACGAATTTTAAACATGCTAACTAAGTGTATACCGTGTACACGGAATAGGGTCAAGTTGGTTGCGACTGCGACGGTAAAGTTCGATTTGCTTGGATGCTTAAGTCTATATATATAGGCATAGTTATCAACCTTGTCTTCCGCCCACAGCTCTCCATGCTCGCGGGGAGCACAAATCAATTCTCTTATTACTTATTATACATGTGTTCTCAGGTTCTGTAATTGAGCCACTGTACGGATTATGACTATTGTAGGTATCTGTATATAATTCATATATGATCCGGATTACGACGCACGTCGAGGAAGGCTTATGTACAATCAATTGTGTGGGTAATTTATGTTGGGATTCTGTACATATTGGCTTCCATATGAAAATACTTGAGAATTATTTTGATAAGGATTTGATACACAGCTAGTCAATTTTAATCTTTAATTGGATTAACATTATTGATTTGGTGTTTTCAATATTGGTTGTGTTGCATAGGTTTCTGTTCATTTCTGGAATAAAGTCATGATTTAGTCATCTCTTTCTGGAATTTGAGAAAATGCTGTATGTACTTATATTTATTAAATAACAGGTATATGCAAACTGCTCGTAATCGAAGTGCGGATAATAAAAAGGCCCCGTTTTCGAAAGTTTCCGTAAAAACACCTCCATTAAAAATAGTAACACAACTTTGAATCGCTTTTAAACCGTTATCTTTCTTCGTTCAGCATCAGACATCACTCCTCATTACCCAAGCCACACCACTGCGCCGTTGCACGAAAGTTCGGTGTGTACCTAAATATACGAGTATATCAGCCATGTTGCCATAAAATTTAGATTTATAATATGCTTTCAAGTTTTATCTGCACATTTAACGACATTTGGCATTTGTGAAACACACGCATAAACTAATCTTTCGATGGAATATCCCTCCATATACAGCTCTAAATTGGACCAGCTTTTCCCATTATATTATCACGCAGCTCTAGGCGCTGCCTGGTGGGTAGGCTGTAGCTTCTAACAATCAATGCGATATTAAGAATATTGCTATTAGGACTACAGTCTATATGGTACACGCCACACAGCACACTATACAGACGTATACCGTTATACGTATAGAGTACGGGTTTTAATGACACAGCTCTAGTACAGAAAAAACGGTCATTTTGAGTTACAGGCGTCCCCAAATTCGATACACACAATGGCAGCCGTTATAATTATTTTATGTGACATTATGTTGAGCGTGTTGCCATAGCAGAAACCGCACATAAAGGATTTTTATATTTATCACAAATTGTTCGATCATAAAATGTACTCGTTGTTTGATGAATGGGGTTGTGAACGAGGGGCGGTGCAATCTGATTTTTTGTGGGTGCTTTGTGGCTCGTATGACGTGCTGATGTGTTTGAAGATCTTGGGGGTTTAGCAACATACATAAAAGCGTTGGAAAAAAATTTATTGCTTCACTGTATTTATCTTATTTCCGACTGTAACGGTATTTCGTTTTGTTGTACAACTAACTATAACGGTAGAAATATGACAGTATATGCATGTTTTGGTAAAACAACATGAACCTTGAAGATGGCCCCAATATTAAGCACGGCACCATTTTTGTTCGTTTTTGAATTCAGCAAGTGAATAACAACTTGCACTTAAAGAATCCACATTTGCCAAACAATTATCAAGTTGAACAACTGCTTTACACCTTTTGTTACTGCAAAACGGATTGCCCCCACAACTGCGATCACCCTTATCTCCTAATGCATACGCCAATTTGGTTTATATTGTGCAACCAATTAGCCGCACATAATGGAGCATCTCTTTTGCCCCATTTCGCCTCGTAGCAAATAGCACCTACTTTAATTGAATCGGTCTGAGGCAATCTGGTTTTGCCAGGTCTGCAGTGACACAACATTGGGATTGGAGCTGCAGCTAATTCAATCAAATCATGCTTTCTGTGCAGTATAATGCAGCATGACAGTGTGTGGCACAAATTTGTACAGATCCAAGGCCCTTATGTGTTGGCAATTGTGCCTTAGGCGTACACATTTTGTGATATCATTTTGAATAACTAATACACTTAATGGCTGCAATTAGGTGTCTTCTTCGACCGCATAATCACCAATTGGCTGAATCAAACTGGACTTAGGGTAAATATAATTTTATAATTGAGGCTAAATGATCGTTGATTAAAAGGATAACCAATGAAGTCTAATGTTGAAATAACAAACATCACTAAGAGAACTTACAATTCATATCCAACTCAAACAATTTGTTTAATGGCAAAAATTGTTGGCAGATGTGCTGCAAATAATGGAGGACAATGTGCTTTGGTTATGTTCAGGACGTTCTACTGAATAAATTAGGTGTTGATATTTGTTCAACACCTTGCATAATGCATAATATGTATGCATAATATTAATTGGAGCTTATGCGCGTTCAGACAACACAGCAGGCTTTCAAAAAGCATAAACCTGTACGACCTATGTACGTCTTAAACAAACCAACAAACACCAGAGTGGTGCACAGGGACATAATATTATAATATAATATAACGCATATTGCTGACTTGAACTACAGGAATGCAAATTATCTCGTGACTAAACCTAAATGTCACACGTTTTGTCGTTTCTTGAACTGATATACGTATCTACGCTTAATAACAGTATTGAGTACACATTCACTTCAGGACTTACACTGTGGTGTGCGCAGAAATCCCAAGAGCTCCAGTCATATTCCATGAATTGTGTCATTTTATGTCTGCGTGTATCCTGCATATGTGTTGTATATGAACTGAAGTTAACTAGGTCAATGCTGCACAAATGCAAATTGCAATTACACGCAAATGGTTGTGGAGAAATTAAAGAAATTAAAGCTCCTTCTATAAACAATGTAACTACAGACTACAACACATTATCCGATTACTACTACTTACTAGTTATGGATTTATCTATTAAATTTTACGAAAATGTAAAAAAGCGAAAAAAACGTGGTTAGTGAAAAAGGTTTACGTACAAATTCGGCAAGTACGAAATCAGGCTATGAAGAATTTCGAAATATCCTTTGATTTCATAAAGGAAAATGGTACGAAATCGAAACAATCATGAATATGGAATCAAATTTCTTCACAATAATTATTGTCAGCGTTGTTGTTACTTTGATTACAACACACACTTGAAAAACAGATATTGTTGTGGTTTTTGTGAATTTCGATTTGGTTTAGCATTACCATTCCGATTTTTAAACAAAATGCTGTATCATGTTGTTCAATTCATGAAAAATTATTCCTGTTTCCTTCATCTAAACTCTCTGATTTTTCATATGTTTTAAACAAGTCGTAATAAATATAGTTACTACGAGTAGTTATTCGTTTGGAACCAGCCAAAAAAGTTTACGCTCCTTTTCATGTTATCAAGAAAGAGCAAACACGTAATCAAATATTATTTAGGTATACCGTATACATGTGATGCAATATTACGCATGAAAATTTACGGTAAAACTTTTGCCAATTGACTTTCTGTTTCTTTTTTGAAAACCATCTTCTCAATTCTCATACCATTTATTCCCCTTAGACGCAGTTACACAACCCTAATCAGCCTACAAAGGTGTAAACCATTCCCATGGCAGACATTCTCCTATAATACATTTCGAGACCAAAGTAGAAGCGGTTTTGTCTTTCGACTGAAATGCGTTTTGGATTTAGCACATTTTAAGATGTACAATTTTATTAACGATAAATTTGCAACCAAGCAATACCGGTTGTAATTTGTAAAATGGTGTGCAGTTCGTTTTTTTAAATAAATCATTTGATAATGTTTGTTTGTGAAGTGGGGTTTTGATTATTCTTTATAGTGATAGACACTTTCAAATAAAAATAAAATCAATACATTATATGTGTAGGTAAGTACTGATGGTATGAAGACATAGTCGAGCCATTATTTAGGGCCTGTACCGACACACTACAAATAGTATAACTAAACAGCGTCGATTTTTTCGAGTAGTTTGCTGTAACATATATTATATTTCGATTTATACGCCGACTTGTGCAACCCCCAACGGGTTTTTCTTATCAAATCACATAATGGCGTCGTTGCCACGTATATTTATGAACCCCCATTGCTGAATAGAACAAGAAATATGTGAATTGAAATGTGTACAAGAAGATGGGATGTGATAATGTTTCTTTTTTCTATTTAACCCCATCAATGTTGTTGCCTATGCTTAATTTTTCTGACATTATTCGACTTACTACCTGAACAATATAGATAAAACCAATATGCGTAATATGGAGGACAAAAACCAATAAGGTATATTGTTGTACAGGTGTATGTACCTACGAGTATTACCTTTTAAGCTGGGAGAATTCACTCACTTTGATTGCAGCTTTGTTAATTAGAAAAGTTTTTTGGATGGCAATAGCGACGTAAGTACATAATCAAGAAGGAACCTATCCCAACCCTTTTGTTAGCATGTATTTAATTTTGAATGGCTGTAGCCACTACACACATGGTGCTCATAACAGTTAGTTCTGTACGGCCGCTATAAAACACTGTCAAACCTTTAGGCTATATGGCCTTCAACTTTGTTATTCTAGTGTGAGGGCACATCAAATGTCAGGCTCATAAATTGCCGGGATTTGTAAGGGATACGTATAATTTGATAGGATTTGTTGGGAGCACATTCATTTGTAATTTGTATATGTGTGTACGAGTAGCCACATGATAAGATTGTTCGTGGAATAGTTTTTTAAACGACCTATTTATTCCGTGGCCATCAGCATTTATTTTTATTGGGGACATTTTGGTCCAGCATATAAATATATAATTTATTCCATAATTGGGGGTGTGGAGTTTTAACTTCCATATTATAAATAAAGTGTTGAATTTCTCTTTACTGGCAAAACAAAATTATTCAGAAACAAAACTGTACTGTACAGTCACGAAAAAGGTGCACCGCGTTCTTTTTTTATAGGTATATTATGTATGCATGTTTAAAACGAAACGTCCACTGAGGCATGGTAATTTGTTCAAGTTTTTCATTGGGGATTTATAATTAATTTCTCATTAATTAAATAATTGAAATGGTCGAGTTTCGAGCACATACCTCAAATTTTCAATGCGTGGTCTCCGATGATGAGGTCGTCGATGGTGGCGCTCCTTTTTGCACCTACAATCACAGTGCATTATACACAATACAATCGATGATATAACGGTCACAACAAATGGCACAACAAAATAATTCACAATCATTGACACTTGATCATCACGATTATAGGACGTCATCACAACACTACGATTCTGTCGCGAGTAGTAACACGGAAAGGACACCCCCTCGACCCCATAAAAGTCTGTGAAATTTTTACAAGTCACTGACGGTGGATAGCCACATCCTTTGATATTAACCAACAAAATAGCCTCATCGGATTGCTCTAACTCCGTGGTCATATTGGCAAGCATATCCTGCGTGAGATTCGGATGTATCGTAAAATTATCAATTTCGACAAAACGCACATAGATGTGCGTACATTTGTACATATCCGAGGTGCAACCTTCGCGACACGAACTCCACGTACAGTTGAGCAGACCGATCAGGTCATCGCGACGCGTTGTCGTACATATGGTGGGTGCATCCGTAAAGTCGGAGACCAGTGTGGAGATGGCCGGATCGACATACAGCGGCACCAGGAACAGTAGTGAAGCACCGGCTGTTACCGAAAAAAAAGCCAGCGTTGAGGTGCTATAGAATCGCAGGCGATCCTTGATTGTGCGTTGATGGCGTTGGGCATTTTTCTTTTTGGGCGCCAGCTCCTTGAGTTTACGCTTTCTGAGCTCCTGCTGTTGTTGGTCGAGTAGAAGTTCGGAACTGCCACTCCTCATTGTCAAAATGAGCCCACCCCGTATTTAATAGTAGCTGATATCGTGATGATGGCCACAACATCCCCATCTATCCGAATTATACCGAACTGGCTCATTCGGATAGATAGATATCGATAATTTTGTGCACGTATAGGTGGGTGGTGAATGCGTGTTAGTGTTAGGGGTATATTATTCGTGAATATATTTAAGGGGAGGAGGACGTTATATTCCTTTTTATGGGCAACACATACACTTACACTATGTCACCGATACGCGATGTGACAACTAACACTATGAATCCTATAGTCTGTGTCAGACACACGAGTGCCGAGAATCTACTTCGGCTTTCTGTTCTCCTTCAATTAATTTTTGTTGATTTTCATTAAACTCATTTTTCTATTCTTTCGCACATCACTCGGGTACACATTTATAATGCACTTTTGCTTTGAAATTATATCAGAGTTCAGACAAGACAAGTACATAAATGATGAAAGCGCTATTGAAATGCCATAACACCATCAAAGGCAAGATCGTATATGAATGGAGGGGAAAAGCTCAGCTGATTTAAATTTCACTGCATATAGAGCTAGGACACCTAAAGCTGTATGCGATTATTAAATGAACACATGCAGTACATAGGCTACATCCATTTATGGGTAGAAATTAGGCGTAAATGCTTGGCTGTGTAGATTACAATGTACATGCAATATACTGTATACAGCGGTATACATAATATTCCTCCCCCGCTTTTGCATTCGTTTATTGTTTGTAAATGTATTGTACGTTCTAAAGTGTATGCATGCTGTCCAATACTATGTCTGACGATGAATAGTACCCCTTCCGCAATTGTGGGTGGTATAGTTAGTGGGAGGACGGAATTGTAACACCGCAGTCCGTACTTCACGTCCTTTACTTTTTTCCAGTAAACTATAATCGTACTTTTTTTATTTTTCCCAAAAAAAAAGTGAAAAACATTTGTCGCCTTTGTGTGTTTTCTTTATTGTCGTCGTTTTCGCCCTCTGTCTTGTTCTTTCAGCTTGCCTTCTCCATGCCGTGTTTCGTGTCAGTATATATGAACGACGAACGTACAAACTTAATATAAAGTATAGCTGTGCTTCGTTCTCCCTTTTACAGTTTTCCTTCTTTCTGCTTGTAATCCTATTATTGATTAGTAACCTAGCACAATAACATTGCAGGACAGAATGTCATCCTGTTCAATTGAAATGATTGCGTTAACATACTCGTCAATCGATGCACATATTGGACTGATTTCGTACCACCAAAAAAAAAGAAAAGCATCAAAATAAAGAATGAAAGAACCGCACCTTTACACTTTTAAGTCACTATTCACAATAATTAATAACCGATATAAGAGCTTTTAGACCGTTTTCAAAATCATTACATAATTCAAGCGAGGATTATCGCATAAATGTTTTAGTCCATAACGCCCGCAATAGGAATCCGTTTTAATTAAACATTTACACATTACAACAACACTACCAGTAATCTTCATTAAACGAATAATTTTTAACGCAAAGGTATGGCCACCCAAAACTACTAACTGTAGACCATATGCGGTGTAGTGATCAACGCAACGGATGGGTAAGGGCGAATCCTCCTCGTCTTCAACACTCGAAATTCAGGTGAGCGAACTGCGTCTAGTACTGAGCTTCGCAGAACGTACAATCCTAAAACCGACTGAGAACAGCGAATTCCCTGAGATTCCTATAACCCATTGCCCATCGGGGTACATAGTACATATATACCTACACTATAACGGTCCCCCGCAATGCCCGCATATGCGTGGATTTTCAACGTGTATGGCACTTTAATGGAATATAAATTTGCGGTTTGCGTTCGTTCTCACTCACTCGCACAGTATGTGGAACCGCTCCCCAAAAATTGGCAATTTTGCGCAAACGTTTCACCCCTCATTGTACACATGCAAAGTTATTTTGATGTATTGAACTACATACGGAGGAATAAAGTAAACCTGCGACCGGATATAGTCACACTTTCCATTCTCATTTTCATATAACTATTTACTGTGAACTTTTACATATAAAAGTATATTTAATAAATTTATATATTATGGTGATTTGTCTGAAATGCGCGAATTATGTATGCGCTCCCAAGTTCCAATCTTGGAGAGCCTTTTACTTAATTGCGCTCAAATCCTCCCTGAAAATATAAGTCGTCACTCGTCACTCGTCATGCATCATGTATGTGGGGACTTATACAGCAAAGCACTGTTTATACATTTACTTGTGTGTTGCCTTTGTCTGCCAACATGTAATTTTCATTGAAGCTTTTCTGATTCCTTTGCAGACATGCGCCCCATCCGTTGGGATTTGGAAGTTCGTGAGCATACACTCCTCGCTATACACACAAGTCACAACACGGGCAATGTTGGCATATAATTTTAACTGTGCATATGCCGTTATGGGTTTTGATTGTTGAATGTGGATGATGCAGCTAGACAAGCGTGATTGCGATGTAACATTATGAATTCTCAATTCATGCGTGCAAGTGCAACATGTTTTTTTTACTTTCAGAACTGTACTAAATTTTTGAATGTGAATTCTTGTACTATTTTGATTGCTTATTTGATTTATTAATTTACAACTTAATTTTTAATGTCTCAATATTATCTATTTTTGAAAAGGAAATGTTCGACTTTCACGGTTCAATTTTTCTGCATATCGATTGCATTATGTTTCATGGAAACATTTATTTAATTTGCATTTAAAAAAAAATAATTTCAAAAATGATTTACACTTAGGTATACAAATAGAAGATATATATTAAGTGAAAATACACCCTGTAATAAGAACCTTAGTGCCATCTAGTTGTCAATGCAATATGCTCACCATAAAATTTTAACGCTTGCAACGGCAGCACAATTTTCATCGATCGGAAGACGGATGCTAGTGCTGCCACGCACACGGTACGACCATTTACGTTTTAATTCTATATTGTTCACAATCCATTGCAAAGTTTGCTCCCATTTGTGAATCAGCTCTAGTGAAGAATAGACTTGGAAAGTTTTTTGTTTCTCCCATTTAAAGTACAAGTGATTTTAAAAGAAAAAGTTAAAAATGGAAGTGAAGGCCGAGGTAAAAGGTACTCCACTACCGCAGCGTGCCAATCAAGCAAACAACGCTAATAGCAATATGCCGCCACCAAATACTCCTGCAGGCGGCGGTGATAACAAAAAGAATATGCGTGGTGGTGGTGGCGGCGGCCAAGGAGGTCAAAAACGTGGTGGAAACCGATTTGGCAATCGTGGGGGCAATAATAATCGCGGTAATCGTAATAATAACCAAGGCAATATGAAAAGGTCGCATAGTGCCGCCAGCAACCCAAGCGTGAAAAATGATGTAAGTACATACCATTTTTAAAATTTTCTTGGCTTTGCTCCAAGTCGCGAAAACAAAATGGCGTCAAGATCCAGCCATCTTTAAATAAAAATCTTGTATCTTATTTTTTAAGTTCATAACAGTGTGGCTTCTGTAAATGTAATAATTGAAAAAGCATTTTTATCCATTACATTTTTTTCTAGCTTTTGAAAAAAATTGTAGGGGTTTGTGTCCATTTTTTTTTTCTGGTTTTCCATTTTGGGTAGTACATTATGCGGACAGGGTTGCCAATAGTTTAAGTACCTTTGTTAAATACCTATTTTATTATCATAAGCATCATCATGTTGGTGTCGACATTTGATTACCATCGAACATGATTGCAATGTTCTTTACAAACAAAACTTGTTCTTAACCTGAAATATGCCACGTGCGGAATCTAATGAAACCGTATTATCTCTGAATATTTATCAAACAAATTGTTATACTATGAAATTGAATCTATATTTTTATCAATATGTGTGTTTGAAAATATATTGTGCTTAAAATGGGCAAGGCTCATCAAGTATTTGATAGAATTTATCTGACTCAGACACTTCTGAGATCGAGACTTCTTATCCGACCGCAATGATTTATTTGTCTTTTTTAAGAGCGTTCTTTATGTAATTGAATTGAGGTTAATTTTGTATGTGCAGATGGTGGGCTTGGAACCCACGTGTATGTCTTAACCTAAAATTCAGGAGGATGTGTTCTACTGTGGTTATCACTATCAATTATCATATAAAATACTAACATCAAATGTTTTATGAACAACATTTATGTTTCTGTCGGATGTATTATTCATACTCTGGTAGTCAAGAATATTTTAATTATTTTTGAGGTTATGAAATTTTTTAAGTAATTCATTATAATGAATTCAATTATAATCTTTTGTATTTTGGCCATGACTATGCCCTATGGGATTAAATCCAAAACGGCATTTTTACAAAAACGAAATTATTGTAAAAGTGTGGCAACCCTGACCCTGTATTACATATTATAACTCGCCATGTGTTTTTTAAACACTCTCTTGATATTCCGCCACGCTCCAACGTGTTTTTACATACACCCGCAGAGTGCCAAATCAAAGAGGGATATTATTTGTTTCTCTATAGGAGACTTGGATGTAACAATTAAATTACTTATCAAGTGCTGAAGACGAAGCAACATACTTTTTAAAATTAGAAATTTTTAACTTATCATAAATAATATATATATGTATCTATGTATCTAAATACAGAATCGACCATATTGTTTCGTTACTCTCAAATGTAGGGTGCTGAGAGCGTTACTTCTTCCACCACAAACTTGTCTAACGTCGTTAAGGTCGAGGAAGTGCGTGAAGCTGGTCGCAACATAAACATGGACGCAAATAGTAACATTGGTAGTGGAGGCGGTCCAAACAATATTGGGGGTGGTATTGGTATTGGCAATGATCGTGGCAACAATAACATGAGAAATGATCGCGGTGGTGGTGGTATGCGTGGTGGTGGCGGTGGTGATCGCGGTATGAATCATCAGCGCAAGAATGAAGAATTCATGATTGGTCAAAAGTTGAAAAATATTACTGGTCCATGTCACGATCTGCCCGAATTAATTACAGAAGAGGTTAAGTTCTCAGGTCGCAATCGCTTGTATATTGGTAATTTGACAAATGATGTAACTGAGGACGAGTTGAGGGAAATGTTCAAGCCATTTGGGGAGATTAGCGAGTCATTCATAAATACTGAAAAAAATTTCGCCTTCGTTAAGGTTGACTATCATTTAAACGCGGAGAAGGCTAAACGCGAATTGGATGGTGCACAGCGCAAGAATCGCACGTTGCGTATTCGCTTTGCGCCAAATGCCACATCCATTCGCGTAAAGAACCTTACACCGCATGTCTCAAATGAGTTGTTGTATCGGGCTTTTGAGATATTCGGTCTCATTGAGCGCGCCGTCATTATTGTAGATGATAGGGGTAAGCCCACCGGTGAGGGTTTAGTTGAGTACGCGCGTAAATCGGGTGCCATGACTGCCATGCGTTACTGTTCTGAGAAATGTTTCTTTTTAACATCGTCGTTGCGACCATGCGTTGTCGATCCATTTGACCATATTGACGATACTGATGGTTATCCAGAAAAGTCTTTGAATCGTCGTACCCAAGATTACGTGAAAGCTCGCAATAATGGGCCACGTTTTGCGGAGTCCAATTCTTTTGAACACGAGTATGGTACCAGATGGAAGCAATTGCACGAGCTGTATAAGCAAAAACAGGATGCCCTCAAACGTGAGATGCAAATGGACGAAGAGAAACTGGAACATCAGATGGAGTATGCCCGCTATGAACATGAAACGGAAATGTTACGTGATCGTATGTGTCTCTTTTCTCGTATACTCTAAATTCTTGTGGGTCGCTTTGTATTTATATATTTGTTTGTCCATTCCCTTTCCATTTGGGATGATGTATCTGTCTGGAATAATTAGAACTCCGTATGAGGGAACAAGACCGTGATCGCCAGAAAATTGAATGGGATTTAAAAGAACGCCAGGCTGAAGAACAACGTACACGCGAAGAAGAAAATATGCGTCGAGCACAAGATGAGATGCAGTTGCGTATGTGTCGACAGGATGAAGAGTTGCGTCGGCGACAGCAAGAGAACACGCTGTTCATGCAAGCGCAACAATTGAACTCCTTATTAGACCAAGCTGAATTGGGTGCCGTTGTAAATCTTAATGTTGGTGGTTCAAACGGAGGCGGTGGTAATAACAGCGGCAATGGCGGTGGTAACAACGGAGGAAACAATCGCAAACAATTCAATGATATGCGCAACAACGGCAATTTTGATTTGGGTAAATAGCTAAATACAGATTTCTTATTTTTTGGCATTTTGGTGTATTCTTTGGTAGTTTAATCAAGTGGATTGAATTTGTCTTGGACGACAATAAAATAGCCTTCATTTACAATTCAGTTGCAAAATAACATAAAGAACTCACCAAATGTCGCACCACTTTTTAGTTACACTCGTTTTAGGATGCAAATCTAACATTCAACATTTCTCTCCATTTTCTTATAGGCAACATGAACAATCAGGTAAGATACATCACGATATCGTGATTTAAATCTGGAAAAATTGATTACATTAATTTAGTTATTATTTATTACATACTTATGTAACAAAATTTTGCAATGCATTAAAAAGCAAAACAACCCAACTATTCTATTAAATATTTAATTATTAATAGATCTCAATCATAAAAACACTGTCGTAAAACTATCCTTTTTAAAGGGCAATCAACCACGTTTGGATTTGATTTTAACGAACCCATTCAAGTCAAATTTCGTGAGATTCCATCTTTTTATCTAAATTGAATATGTTGTAGTAAAATTTGTACTGAGTTGAAAGTTGATTTGCATTGGATGGATGTGAATGCAAATGCCACCACAATTGACATTCTTTTTTTAGGGATTTTCAAATTGTATTTGGTGGAATGTAAGAGACATCTGCGCCAAATTCTGGAAACAGCTATAAGAAACTTGAATGCATTGTCAAACGAGTTATTTATTTGTTCTTATGATCTTGAATAATATTTTGTGATATTTGTATCTCATTTTTTGACCGACAAAAAATATATATTTAATAATTAATACATTTTGCATTACAAATATTTCACTATAATTTTTATATGAAACCTTGATATTGTTTCTATGAAAGTCATTAAGTGCTGCTTGTGATTTTTTATGAAAATTATGACGAAATTGATTTGTTAAATTGCTTATATAGAGCGACATATTTTGTGTGGAATGCACTGAGGCTGACAGGTTTTTAACCAATAATTTTCACGATCGATCATTCGTTTGATTATACATATTTAAGAAACATCTTGCTATGTTGTGATTGTTTTTTCTTTTTGTAGTAAACAATATTTGTTTTTACATTATAGATTTGTGAACTAGAATGCAGTGAATGGTTTTGAAATATCAAATTAATAACGTATTAAAAGTGCGTCAACTTTCAAATTGTTGAATGATTTTACTACAATCATATTTTAAAATGTAATTTTTTATCAATAATCATTTTTAGGTAAAACACAATGTTACAATTTTAAATTAAACACTAATGCAACAAGGTATCGAAACATAATGTACTTTGACAATGCAATTTATGTTATTACCTTAAAACCAAAAATATGCTGAATGATTATTTCGCCAGCTGAAAATATTTTTAATATGTATTTTTTATGCGCATGGAAATATATAAATTTGCTTACAATTCTGGCCAAATTGTTTTGCAATGTATTGTATTTCCATGAATATTTAAAAATGCAAACCATCGTATTGTTTTGAGAACAATACTTAACATGTACTAATCTGTTTTTAAGATTTTTGATGAAGTATCAAGCAACGCTCAATCATCTTTAAAAAACAATCACGTAGAAGGCTGACACACTTTAAATCAATTTTTTTTATAATGTGGTAATAACATTAATCATTATGAAGCAATATGTTTTGATGCTTTACCGATTTACCTATTGTGGTTTTGTTGTCACATAATACCGACTCCTTTATTGAGCTTATATCATCCAACAAAAACAAATTAGTTTAATTAATATGACTTTTGAAGTCTCATAGTAACAATTACTCATTTCGACTCTTCTCCTTCTTTACACAAAAAACTATTTTGTGTGTTTTTTTACAACTAGGACTCCGTTGCATTCAACTTTGACCAAATGCCAAACAATCGCCAAAATCGCTTTGACGGTGACATTGGTGGCGGCAACAATGGCGGTAATGGTGGACAAGGCAACAACCGTCGACAATGGGGAAATGACCGTCGTGATGATTTTCAAAATAAGCGAAGACGTTACTAAAGAGCGGAGTTTTTTTTTTTGTTAGAACCATTCCGTAAAACAAAAAGCTAATGCAAATCATCATCCAATCCAAGCACATATAGTTCATACAATTGTTTCGCCACCTTTACATACCTGTAAATGTAAAACTTATTACACAGCGTTGTGATGGGGGCGAGGACATTCGGAACTATAATAATAATAATTTGGGATCCTTAAATTATGTACATAATACAAATGTATGAGGTACAAAAATTAAAAGTGGTATTTTTGAAGTCTGAGAAAAATGGGAATGCATGAATGGCGGCAGCTACTAGCAGTTTGTGTACCAATTACATTTATACATGGTTTTATACTTATTACAAATATTGTATGTATCCTGCAATTTCTTTATCATTTAACTTATATTCGTAATCCCATTTAGTACGTATAGTCCAATATTATAGAATATTTTTAATTTTAAACTAAGATATAACCGCCGTCTATCAATAGGCAGACACGAAATGGTATCGCGTCAAAATGCGATATTCATTTTCAATGTAATACAATTTCTTTATATTAGTTATGTTATGTGGTGGTTGGTCTTGGTCGATAAATGAGGTGTAAAGCTTGCTAAAAAGTGTGTTACGCTATCAGTGCTCATTAGAGGCGTCGACTAAAAGACGGCACCGCACATCACAAACTGTATTTTTAATTATTATGCACTGGATTTTGTTTCAAAACAACATATAAGAATAATCATAACATGTAAACTTGTATAATCTCTATGTAATTTTAAAACGAAATTCATTAAAAACTACTGTGTTATTTTTCGTGTAAAATGACTTGTTTAATATTTTTTGAACATATGTATTTCCAAATTTTGGAAAAAGATGAGTGAGAAGAAAGCAATTTCTGTGTGAATGAATTCTCCAATGTAAATAATTGATACTTTTTTGTTTTTGACCATTTGCTTGAATTTCAACAATGACTTTCAAGCATGTATTTACTATTCGTTATATGATATACATAAAATTTGTGTTGGAGAAAGATGAGTTTGTTACAAAAGCATACAGTAATGATATGCCGTATGATATTTTTGTTACTTTGTGTAACGTAACATTTGATTGTTTTTGTTAAAAACTTGCTTTAGGCGTAAACTACATCATCTTGTGATGCATGCCATCGATTATTTAATATTTGTGTGAGTGTGAATGGCCGGCCCATAATGAAATTCCTTGTCCCACTGAATGAATAAGAAAGATCAGCTTGTATTGTTGTCACTTGCTAAAACTAAACATTAAAAATAAGAACTTTAATTTGAAAATTTTAACTTTTTATTTAGTTCTTTTGATCTAAATTTTTGCTTAATTTCATCCCAGTAGTGATGATTGTTGTTCTGCAATTTAAATGTCTCACTCTGGTTATCAACAGCGTCTTTTTATTTGATCAGTTTATTGCAAATGTGGCAATTTTTTTGATCAAAAGATTTTAGCAACAAACAATTTGTATTACTATTCTGCAACCACAACTACTGAACACTTACTACTTTTGAAATGGGCGATCCAGTGGAAACCACAGAACTTGAAAAATATTGCAATTTTTATTTAAAATTTGCATATTTTTTCAAGTTGTTATTTACACACAATTAAGGTAATAAATGCATAATATTTTACATTTTTATTTTTATACATTATAAAATATATCGGTGTGATAGATAATTGGGTATTTAGTTTGCACTTATTTGCAGAAAAATAAGTGTGTTAAAATACTTTGTCACACGCCGCTGCTGAATGGCATTTGAATTTTCGTAGAAATAATTCAGTGAATGAGAACCGCAAAGTTTTCTTTCGAAGCTTTGAATTATTGTTTTAACTCTTTATTGAGTTTTTGTTGAAAGACTTAGATTGAGTCTTATATTGTGTACAATCCAAATAACAGATTGCTTTTTTTAAAGCTTTAGATAGCGTTCAAACTGTAAACGCATCAACTATTTAATTGTTCAGGAATTTTGAATTCTGATGCGGTAAAATTATACTTTTAAAAAATTGCAATGCAATTTATAGGATTTGGCTATAATTATATTTGTATGTATTGTGTTTATTTTGGCTGTGCACATTACAATGGCAGAAATTACCAATACTAGACAAATCAATTGTTCTCGAAGATTGTTGTACAATCGCAACGTTTCAGTATGATACTGATTTATATTTGAAATTATATTTCAATCGTTCTCACTGCAGAAATTTTAAGATCATCGTAATGAAATCCATGACAAACCAAAATATGGTACAGTCACTATGTCTCGAATCAAATTGAGTATGTCTTTTGTGGTCTGTTATTGTACCGATCGTTTACGATCTTCGTTAGAAAATGTTCAATTAAAAAATGCACATGCATTGCTTTTGATAGCTACTTCTCAAACATATTGATGCAAAAACAACCACTTGCACTCTTTAGCGCTCTAACTAATTTGTAATCAATTTTCAGCCCCTTTGCAGACGAACTAGTTTTGAAACGGCTATTCAAGTGCTGCGATTCGTGTAACATCGGATGCCAACTTAAAAATCAATGGTGAGTTCATTTAATTTTTTTGCATTTTTTAAGATTACAGAACGAATCACAATCGATGATTATAAAAAATATTGTTACGGATCTAATTGCTGAGATGCCTTGATGTATTAATTTGTTTTAATTTATGAGATTGTTGAAAATCCAAGAATTTTTCCCCCGACGCTTAACGAAGTACGAACAAATGTGCTAATATTTTTGAATCTTACATTACAGACTTTTTGGATGAAGAGATGATTGTCTTGTAGGACTATAAATACTTGCAGGTAAAATATTGTTGTTTTTTTTCAAAATGGATCGGAATGTTTTCTAATTTATAACCGTGGAAACATTTGAATATTGTCGCGGAAATTTTGTTTTTTTTTGTTTTTCCTGTTCAATTTATTTTTGTGCACACACACTTGTTGCAATTTATTTTATTCATATAATAATTTGAATAATTTATTGTAAACAATGTTCATTGTTATATAAAAATGGATTGAACACGACAATATTATTGTTAACAAAAATCTAACCCTTATCTTGAAAATGATTAGAATTTTTTTACATTGAATTGCCATGATGCCTTTTATTTGTTTTAATTTATGAGATTATTGAAACGAGTTTGTTTTCATGTAAAAAAATTGGGACAATGTGTTAAATCATAACTTCTTTATGTTGCAGTTTTGCACGATATTGGGATGCGAAATTTTCGAGATCGGTTTACTCATTTAAGGTAAGTGTTATATTAAATCTTATTATTTTTTGAAATGCACACGATTTTTAGTGATGACAAAAATTACCGTTTGAAAATTTTTAATTTGCTGATAATAACCTTTCAGCTGCTCTTTTTTGAGAACTGACTTATTACAATAAAAATGCTAAGTTAAGTCTTTGAATATACAAAAGTTAATATTTTTTCTTATTATTTTAGGTGACCACTAAAAGTGTGCTGCTCCAAATGTGCAAAAAAAAAAGTAAGAAATTTTTATTGTTATAAAATAAAATATTATTCCTTCACGCCACGCTTTGATTACAATCTTCTTGTAATTTACAAAGTGCCAGAAAAATATTTTTCTATTTTTACTGAAGGACAGATTAAAAGCCTTATAAATAGGAAGCCTCAGGTTCAAATCCATTGAAGATTAGAGGTGCCACAAATAGGGCGACAATACAAAAAAAAAAAAAAAATTTATTTGCCTTATTTTTGTTTATTTAAATAATGCTTACAGTGGTCATTTATTTTATTGCAGATTCAAAAAATACATGGATATGAGTGCAGCTTTCCAACAATGATCAAATTGAAATCCTATGGTGAGTTTTTAAGAATTTTATGTTCAATATGTTTGTCGATTACACGGCAAACATACATTCATTTTAGTAGGATGACAAAAATTACCGTTTGAAAATTTTTAATTTGCTGATATTAACCTTTCAGCTGCTCTTTTTTGAGAACTGATTACTTACAAGTTATAATCTATAATCTTTTGTTTTATCTTTATGTTATATGTATTTTTTATTTTTTTGACTACTTTAGACTAGACGCATAGCGAAACGAGGTGGAATGAGTTCTTCTGTTTCAGCAGTTATCAAAAAATCGTATCAAGCAGACCCACCACGTGAAGAAGAATAAATCGTCTGGTTTTGGTGGCGAAAGAATCCGAAAGCAATAAAATAATGGTACGAATTTGTTAAAGAAATAATTAATTTTATTTGAAAGACTCCTTCACGCCACGCTTTGATTGCAATCTCCTTGTAATATACAAAGTGCCAGAAAAATATTTTTTCTATTTTTACTGAAGGACAGATTAAAAGCCTTATAAATAGGAAGCCTCAGGTTCAAATCCATTGAAGATTAGAGGTGCCACAAATAGGGCGACAATACAAAAAAATAATATTTTTTTATTTGCCTTATGCTATATATGTTTATGAACTAAATTGTGATTTTTATTTTTATTTTTAGGTTTCTGTTGTAAACACTTTATGGGGACGCGCATCTTTATTGAACCAATTTTAAAGGTAAATATTAAATTTTTTTAAATCATTATTTTTTGCTAAAGTGATGAGAATAATTGGTCCGTGTTGATGAATTTATTTTGATTATATTCCTTCCAATTACTGATTTATATCAATTTTAAATGCAATTGTTTAAATATTGTTTTCGGTTAAAATTATTAAATAATCTTCTTTTCTTTTTTTAGTTGTACTATAAATAACATTCGTCAGTCAATAAAACGTCACATGGGTTCATTTCTTGTTGGTTGCCACATTCTATAACAGCCCATTGATCAAGAAGGTAATTTGGTTATTATTTGTATGGGGTGTTTAATAAAAACGACAGTTTAATGTGATGATTTTGTTATAAATATAAGTCTTCTTTTCCCGACATAATCCAATTTATTGATGAGTAATTAACGCTGACAAAAACTGTCGTTTTAAAATTTGGTCGATTTAAAAAATTTAATACCATTGAATTCTAATGAAGTTTTCTTTCATTTCAGTTTGACAAATGATGTTTGGATATTTGTTGTCATCTTACATTTTTGTGTACCAAACGATGTAAAAAGTGAAATAAATGAATTCATTACAACTACTCAATATTTTATTTTACCTTTTTTTTCCCCAGTTTTTTTTTGGAATTTTCAGGCATTGATTAATTATACTACAAAACACTATTTAAAAAATTATTGTCTCTCAATATTAATTAAGTTGTATTATCATGTATTGAATGACGTTAAGAATTGAGCAATTTAATTTTTCAGTAATGAACATCATAAAATGTATGTAGAATGCTGCAATATAATGTCTACAGATAAACATTAAAAAGTTGAAAGAATCCAATTGAGATTATAGGTTAGAGGGTTTTCCGTTATGTACTTTTATCCCTCAAGCAGTCAAAAATTCTTGAAAGATATTAAATTTAAAAGTACTGTCTAAGAAAAAATTATGAAAAACAATCTATGTCTAGAGTTTAAAAATGGTGTTTATATTTCCGTTTGATTAGTTACAGATTAATTGTTATAAAAAAACAAAAAAAAAATCGTCGTATAATTTCTCAGTTCTAAAGGAAGTTAATAATTTTTTATGAAAAAAATGGAAAGAAACCACAGCTAGTGCTAAGACGGCGTATAAATAATTTTAGCTTTGTTAAGGACGATTGTTAATTGATTTTGATTGAAACTACAACGACGATAAAATTACACTTTACTTTGTATTAAAAAAGTCGACGGCAAAACACACAGGTCACAACGGGATTGTGGAGATGATATACATATTAAATGCTTGATATACAGTAAAGATTACGTTTTGGTCTTCTGACGTCTTTTCAATCCATTTTTTATTTCATATTTTTGGAGTATTTTGAACGCGATGTCGCACATTTGTTGTTTTCTAGCAAATCTTAAAAGAATTAACTTTTTTTACTTAAGTGTATGTAACCGGACGGCAAAGTGAGAAAACAAACAGAATGGCAAACACAATTTCCGTAACTTGGAGGGTTAACATTAAGGCACATAAGATGGCTTCCAGAATCAGGATACGATGCTGTAGTAAAAGTAAATAGCCAACGCCCATTGTGCAAGGTATTGTGAGGAACACGGATAGTATCACCTGCCAGCCTAAAATTAAATTTAATTATATTAGTTTTAAGACCGTTGTTTATGTTCTTTTAGAAATGAATAATAAAAATAGGTAGTAGATGCATAATGCATAATTAAAATACACTAACATTAAATATGATCTCTACATGTGAGAACTGTAATGTTCAAATTTTTAATCCTATTGAAAATTCTTTAAAAAATATAAACTAGCTCAACCCACAAAATAAACAGTTTAAGAAAAACCGGTTGCGATAATACAGTCAATAAACAAAAAATTAATAGCCCAATTTAATTCTTAATCAACCCAATTCTCAATTACTTCGATCTACAATAATTTTCGAGCTTAAAATGATTCACATCTATCTCGCACCATTATCGTCAATCAGCACAGTTGTCGGAAAAAAAAATCAATAACATTATTCGTTCAGCGCTGCATGTGTTTCAGACGTTTTCGACAAATTAAACAAACGTGTCAATCCACTCAATAATCAAAAAAGACCCCCCGCTTTATGTAATTAATTGCCTTGAATTCTCACCAACACAATCCCACAATACCTGCACCACCACACCTTAAACACAGTGACTACATCAGTACACAAAAATCAGAAATAGTCCTCCAATGAATTGAGGTTATGTGCATACTTACAACGATCTGCGAGGCTTCCCTTGCGTCCGAAATAGACCCGAAACGACTCGATGATCAGAACAGCAAACAGGATGCAGGAATCTTGACGCAATTCACCCTCGGTGTACTGTAAATTGACCGCCTTCAAGAGTCCCATGCCAATTTCACAGGCAGAGAACATACCAAAATAGAACGAATTTAAATAGAGGAGAATCTCGTAGGCTAAACTCGCGTTCACCATCCTGCGCGTGTATGTACTGGGGAGACTTCGAATTTACGCCTCTTCTGTTACTTCCGTATTTTTACTAGGGACAAAGCACAAATGGACACTCACTCCTAAAATTATCCTTATTTTTAATGCATTATTGGCGAACACTTGAAAACAAACAATAAAAAATACGAGGCAAGGAAAAAAACGGCAAACTTAAAAAACCAAGAAAAATTCAAAGACAATAATTTGAAAGCTGCAGTACTTTTTCTCCTGCCACACGGATTCTCTCTGTGATTGATGCTTTATTTATAGAAATATTTGCCTGTTTGATATTTTTAGTACACGCGTACATCAGCGAACAAAAACCAGTGACTGACGCTTTGAAAAACGTGCCAGGGCGTCGATTTTGTACGCATCACGACGCTTTGGCATTTGAATTACAGTATATAAATTTATGTATCGTTATTGTGTATTAGTTTAGTACAAATTATAAATTAGAATACATCTCCTGATGACATCGACAGGTATTTTTTTTACTTTCCACTCTGCCATTTTATGTTCTGGCATTTTACTAATCATCCATTTCCTCATCCTCATCCTCATCTTCGCTTGATTCGCTGGTGACATCGGCATCATTGATTTGCTGATTACATTTAATACATTTGCATTCAAACATGTAATTTGAACGAAGCTCCTGTTAAAACGAATTATTCAAATAAATAAGAATGAGTTCCGAAACAAACAAGCAAACCTTTTGTCTGGAGTGACGACTGCGCTCCAATTGACACTCATCCAAATACGAGATAAAAATTTCCTCACCCGCTTCAATTGGCAGAACAGCACGCAAAACCAAAATATTGTTGGCATGCGGAAATGTGGCCTCTGCGTTAGGCATGCAGCTGTGATTGATTTTGCTCTGGGTCAAATACAAAGCCGATCCCTCGTTATTAAGGAATACATCAGATACTTCCTCCAATTTAACGTAAAGTGCATCAATTAATTGGTCCAGTTGTTGTTTGTCCTTTTGCGGTATCTCAAGTGATTCAATGTTACGAACCCAATTCGCAAACGCACTTGTTCCAACACCCTGACTATTTGTCCCAATAAGGGCAAAAAATTGTTTAAATGCTTCGGGAGTACGAAACTGTAAAATGTAGAAAAAAAACCTTAGTAAAACGGCGTCCTAAAAAGATAATTAACATGAGAATGTTTAAACGTACCAAATCATACACTGGGTCTTGAATTAAATCGACATACAACGGATACAATGTTTGTAACTGCATTTCGAAATTGGCCCCCAACATCTTGTGTGTAATCATCGAATCTTCACTCACAACTTTACTCTGGAATGACTTTAAATATTCCAGAACAGCTTCCTTATTTGATGCTTGCTTATACACGGCAAGAATACGTATTATCAGCATTGCCGTGGCTGTCTCTGGTGGAAGATGAATATTCCTTAAATTTAAAAGTTGTTTAATAAAATGTTACTAATAAAGAAAATATACATTTACTTCCAAGCCGTATTAAAACGATTTAATGGATGAGTTTCATCGTTAAAACGAGCACCCAAACACATGGTTGCATGGTAAATTTGTAACGCCTCAATTCGGCACTCTTCACTGCAGTAATCCACACCGCATTCAGGACACTTGACATGCTGCTCTGGAATGGTGGCGCAACATTCCTTGTGCGGCAGATTGATGGTTGCATCATTAGACAGGCGACGAACATTGTTCTCAGCAGTTTCGAGTGGTCTATTTAATTTAAATACGTATATGTAAATACATTAAATTTTTTTATTGATATGCATTTTATTTATTTTACATTCCTGATAACGAAAGAGTTAATAAATAACACAACCTATAATTTTATTCTTACAAAACTGTCTATTAATTCTTATACCATTTTTAATATTACCTCATGCAAAGTTCACATGCTGCATATTTATAAGAACTATTCCAGGAGAACTGGCACGAAAACTGCGGTTTCTCTTCGAGAATAACATCACCCTGTTTAAATGCTCTAGTGGCAAACATTGTTCTCCCTTTGTCTACCGTCTCTTTTATACAATATCCTTCCATTTTAACAAATTTAAGTAAAATCTGTGAGACAAAAAAATATTTACTAAAACATCAGAAAAATACTTTAAAATTCTTAATAAATTCACACGTGTTTTTTAACAAATTAAGATCAATCCATAGATTTGATAGTTCATACTTCAAACTTACGCGAATCACGATAATTGTAAATTGAGGATTGAATGATGCGCTCGGGCCATAGAGAGCTGCCCGAGGGAACTGTCAACTGCGGCCTGCGGGCAATATATAAAAAAATATATGCAAAAAGCTTCAAGGTCCGGCGAATTGAAAACGGTCTTAATTAACTATAGCTATATATATAAAAATTTGTCCCAAACAATTCATATTTGTAAATTAAGAAATACAGGAAAGCCGCGACGCGCGCGCGCAGAAGTGTGACTGTCAAATGTCAACTGACGTTTCAAATATAGCCCGATCACCGATGCATATGCCAGATCATAAACACTAAACAGTCTAAACGTCCATTTATTCAAACACTAAATTGAACAAATTAAAAAAAGAGATCTTTTAGCTGTTTATGAATTAATAATAAACATTAATTTTGTGAGGGTGAGTTGCATTTTATTTTGTAATGTTTTGTTGTGAAAGCGATATATTTTGATTTATAAACAACCCTGACTAAAACCTAACCTCAACTTTCTTCCGTACTTTTAATTTACTTTGATTCAAAGATTCCAATAATATTAATTATTGCCCGTTTAGTTGTTAATATCCTAATTTTAAAAGAATCGATATAAAATTACATCTTGCCGTGATTTTTTTAATTTTACAAATATTTAAGACAATTTTTTTAAAGTCCATATTTGAAAAAATATCCTTATTCACTTTTTTGATAGTTGCAGTTAATCTATCCACAATGTCTGGGTCATCCGTGGAACTGAGTTCCTATAGGGATCAGCATTTTAAAGGCCCTCGCAGTGAACAAGAGCGCCTTATGAAATCCTCAGCCACACTGTACGTCGGCAATCTATCATTTTACACAACGGAAGAGCAAATCTATGAGCTATTTTCCCGATGCGGAGAGGTTCGACGCATTGTTATGGGTCTAGACAAATTCAAGAAGACACCGTGTGGTTTCTGCTTTGTAGAATATTACCAGCGCATAGATGCCGAAATGTCCCTTCGTTACATAAACGGAACACGCCTTGACGATCGAATAATTCGAGTTGACAGTGACGCCGGCTTCATTGAGGGTCGCCAGTATGGCCGTGGTAAAACTGGTGGGCAGGTGCGTGATGAATATCGAACTGATTATGATGCCGGACGTGGTGGTTACGGCAAGCTGATTCAACAAAAAATTGCGCCAAACACGGAAAGTTGAACAGCACAAATAGAAAAACGTCTTCATTTATATAACTTTATAATAAACATAATATATTTAATTTCTAATAATAAAATTTCGAAACATATTTTAGTCTTGAGGATTTTTGTAGCATTAGAAGACCCACTGTATTTCAAGCGTTTCGCACACGACTGACAACACCTAGTAAGGGTCGGAATAGCACCCAGCAACCCACGAACAATAATCCAATGAACCACATCCACCAAATGGGCGCAGATATTTTAAGCTCCTTTGTTATCCAATTGGTATAAAGGCTCAACACAAGACTAACGATTGCCAAACCATAAGCTGTCGCACCGAAAAATGCATGCCAGATTTTATTGTATACTGGACGAATCCAATTTCGAAGATCCATACTATATTTCGCAGCAATTCCGCCGCATACTGAGAGAGCCGACATTATGATGGCTCCCAATCCGTAAATGGCGTGATTGGAAACAAAGTGATTTTGACCTTTGTTGATTTTATGGAAAATTATGGTCAAAAAACCAGTTACAATAAAAACTAACGCAATTGCCTGAAGTAACCAGTGCCAGAAAACGCGTTTTTTATGGGTTTTTAAGCGCTTTGCATTTGGATCAGAATGGTTAAAGCATAACACTGACTCCGTCATTAAAATAACGTACTGAAATTAATTTAAATTGTAATTTAAAAATAGCAAAAAAAAAACAATAGAAAGTATTGCAAAATAAGAAACTCACCCCGATGGACATACAAATAATGTGGATACTGTACAACTTAATTTGCCTTGACAAAGCATAATAGGTAACAAAAAGCGCAAAACAGTAAATCACCAATCGTACGAGAATCGCTGTCGCCAGGGACATCCAATCCAGTTTTTTAATCGACCGCATTATTTCGGTTACTGAATTCCCTTCTGGTGTTTCTTCCTCGTCATAAAGTCGTTCAGCCCTTGTTGCATTATCTAAACAATGTAATAAAATACTACTTTACTTCTGTAATTTTGATCAGCATCAATATCACCTTGCTTTTAGTAAAACTTCAAATGTTTGATCAGATGCTATAGTTTTTGCAATTTAAAAGATATATTTAACAATTACATTCATTCACAATTAATAGTAAAAAGTGGTCTGGGACGTGTTTTTCCTCCCCAGCATTTAAAATTACGACCGCATATTTACAAAAATTGTACTAAATAATAGTAAAAACGTAAAACAAAATCAGGACGCCTCAGCTCTTCAGCAACTCCAAGATAATGCCATCAAACGCAACGTCCAGGCAAGTTGCACCGTCATCATCAGCAAGTGTCCGATCAGCACCGAATTTAATCAATAACTTAACGCACTCCAGATGACCACAACTGGCAGCGTAATGCAACGCGGATTGACCATCGGCTCCAATAAGATTAACGTCAGCACCATACGTCAACAGAACATTTAGAATATTGGCGTCTCCGCGATCAGCTGCCCAATGTATAAGTCCCATGCCCGTTTCATCCAACTGCATGAGTGCCTCTCCGTTTCGTTCCATTAGGTATACCAGTTTATTTTTGTCACCCTCTTTGACATGATCAAATAGGGTTTTGTCTGCCTCTAGTATACCATCTTCATCAGGCGCCATATGGCACGAAACTGCTACCCAGCGTTGTGTTTTGCCAAATTTTTTGTCCTCAGCATTTACCATTGCAGCCCAATCTGGATCAATCAGTTTGATGTTCTCAATATATTTGCACATGGCGACCGCTTTGGACATGTCACCAAGCTCATGCCAAGCACTCCATTTTGCCCGTGCTTGAATACTAAATACTCCCGGCTTTGGCGTGTTATTGACACCAATGGTACTCTGTTTGTACAGGCCATACATCTCCAGAAGACGCGACTGTTCCAATTGCTTATGCAGATGTTGCATGCGTTCGGAAGCATTTGCAAACTCTGTCTCTAGGGGTGTTTGTTCCTCTTCATCGCTGTCATTAATTGGCAGACCGTCATCATCAATGGACATTTCTTCAATTCGATTTAGAATGTATTTCAAAGCAAGATTCCGGTGTTTAATGTTGATACTTCCTTGATTCCAATACTGATTTTAAACACTATTTTTGTTATTTATACGTGCGAGTTTTAATTTTTAAATTAAAGTTTTGCGCACCTGCAAACTGTCAAATACAGCTGTCGCCTGTCATACACTTTATATTGTGAATTGAAATTTGAAAGGATCATCATATTGTAATTCGTTGCGTATAAAGCTCTTAATATACTAAATCGACAGATAAAACGCAATATAATAATTGACATTGGACGAGATTAGAATTAAAATTTACGGTATTTTCTTTAAAATAGTATTTTTTATTGTTTCAATTAATTTAATTAATGAACAAATAAAATTATTTTAATATACTGTGACAATACGTTTATTTTGTATTATTGTTTATTGTTGTGCCGAGTATTAGCATTATATATTTATATGCGTAATTTTTTTAAATAATTTACAAAACTATTAGCTATTTAATATAAGCATACATAAGTGCGTTTGAACGCCACGTATTCTGTTATACCGTATACGCCCACATTTTACATTATAATATAATATTTTGATAGTGCACTATATATGAAATATTAACTAAACAGGATATTGCAGTTCAAGAAAACATTAACAAATTGAAATAGATCAGTGCGAATACCATTGTTTAAGTACATTTTGACAAACGAAATCTAAAGAAATTAAGTATTAATTGAAAAATAGTTTGGAAATACTCACTTAACATTCCATCAATATTGTGATTCAGATGGACCACTAAATTTTTTACAGCAATTAAATAACAACTCGTATTAGGATTTTATTGTTTGCTTTACTTTGTAGTTGATATTGGTACTTGATGCGCTGGATGTTTAATATATAATATAAATGTAGTATATTGTATATAGACACGTCATCCGTCTTTATTATGACTGGGTTTGGAAATTCCACAAAGCCTTTAGCCACAAAACTTGTTGCAATGTAACATTAAAGATATGCTTGTCGTTAAACTCATAAGTTCGAGGACACAGTACACACACAGCCTAGTTAGTTAATTTGGAAATAAGTTTGTTCCAAAAAAATTGTGCTGAAATTTAAATTTTTGGAAACACTATTTTGTTACAGAATGCAAATTAAACTTTGAATTTAATTTGTTGGGAAGAAAAACAAATTATGTACAGCAATATATTACCCGCTAATCAAACCATTTGTAAACCTTTTTTTTAAATTTATTAAACAACAAATGCGAAAAAACAATTAAATTTAAAAAAAGCTAAAATTATAATAATTTTTTTTAAACAAATGTTACCTGCATGAACTGCATTTATCCCTAACTGAATTTGTGTTGACATATTGTTTTTTTTAAATTTATTTTAATACGTGCGTATTTTTAAACTTTTTACTACACATTTAGTTGGAAAGCAAAACTCCCTCTGCATCACACAGTAAAACAATTTGGAACTTGATAAAGCAAAAAAATATTGGTAATTTTCATAGACGTAATAAATGCTTATGGTTTAAATTTCATATTTAAAAAGTTAACAAATGATAAATATAAACATATGGCCTGAGCATGTGTCTATGGCGAATACTTGCCACTTGGCTATTCTAAGTAAATATGAATAATAATTATATTTGCCAATAAAACAAGTATATAATTCATAGAAAACAGAAATATAAAAAACACATATACAAAACAATTATTCAATCGTCGAGCTTACGAAACGGACGTGTTTTTTATCGGCTCTTAATGCGCAAAAACGCAGTACTGTGGTTGCTGCGCTCGATCCGGCGCACATAAGGCTTTTATACAACATCATCTCAATCCTACCCGATCAGCCAAAATACTCTACAATTCGTGATGCACTCATTTGACAATTTGCTTGAACTTCGACGAACACAACAACTTATTTCAGGCTTACAACTCGGTGATAAAAAAACCTTTACAATTATTGAATGAATCTCAAATGGTTGGCCTAAAAGACGAAAAAATTCTTCGAACTATCTGGATACAAAATTTACCAGTCGAAGTTCAAACTTAATTTGGCCACTGCCGACATTTAAATACAGAAAATAGTTAATTTGGTAGACACGGTGATGGAAACATGACGTGTTAACAGTAGTCGAACGTACGAATTCGCCGCACAATCTCATCCCCAAAACGACGATATAGCAACAAATAAAAATACTTGTTGCTGAAGTCAGAAACATTAAAGTGTCAATTAGGAGCGTTGACATTCTCGAGAACAATCCCAATCCCAAGGCCGATCACATTTACGACTACAAGTCATCAGCCAAAAATTGCGAGTCGACTTTTTATCACTGACATTTAGATGTCCCATTCATTCCAGCTTCTTCACACAATTCGAACATTGAGTTATCAACTACTCAATTATAATATGCCGCCAATGGTGGTTCAATTTCGGTATGCGGCAAACAAACCTTAGTTTAGTACTGCGACGAGAATTTTTGTTTGGTCATTTCTAGTAGCAAAAATCTCAAAACCCATCCTGGGATCGGGCTTTAAAAAAAAAACCGGTGGACTAGTGGTTGACCTGAAAAACCACCTCAATTTCTGCATGTTTAGCGGGGTATACAACTGCTGTTCCGTTCACATCAAAACGTATGTTCAACAATTTATGATTTGCAAGAATTTATATTTGAAAAATGGTTTCGCCAGTCTTCATAAACTCAGTTGGATGAGTTGCCAATTCATATAACGGAATGGTTTTGAAGTGTCATTCAGTCTGTTGGCACTCTTTTGTTTTTGTTCAATACGTATGACATTCTCAGGATGTTTTTCTGGAAAATAAATGGAATATCCGTCATGTAAGCATCTAGGTCTTCCCATTTTTTACAATATTTTCAGTAATGACGCGTAGCTTCAAAAAAATTGGGTAATGTGTAGTTTCAAAGGTCATCTTTTGCAGTAAGTGCTAAATAGAAAAAAATTATAATATGTCGATTAAAATATAACCTAAAATTTCGTTTTTAAAGATCAACAGATAGACCAGGGAGAAACCACTGATAATATTAACAGTATTGTGACAAAATCCATAGAACTTCAAAAGAACCAAAATCCGATAATAAATAAAAAAATAATAATATTTAAATAAATGCACACAAAAAGTTAATAATTAGTTATATTTTGAAACGCCGATTATTTTGATTCTACAATATATGTTTAATTATTTATTACACATAATAACATAAACACTTCGTTTTATTTTATTTTTCTTGGTCGTTCCACAGGCCACAACAAAAATATTTTTTTTTAGCTTATGCTTGTATATATATAATATATAAATATTTTCTATATAGAATGACAATATATTGTATATCGATCATGAACTATGTAAAATGTATATTTGCGATATATATGATGTATCAAAATGATCCCACAATTCATGCATTATGCGCGTTCACGCTGGAAATTTAAATATTTATTTAATTGACCAATCAGAGCGCTTGTCAAAAATTATAAAAATTATTTTCTGAGTGAGGACAAATGAGTGAAACTTTTAACGTTGTTTTACTTTTTTTATATCGAATTCATCAATCATCAGTTCAACCCAATAAAATGAAATTCTAAAATTTACTTAAAAGTGAGCAGTTTTAGGTTTTATTTACACTTTCCGGCAGAATTTTCCAGATTTTCTTGATCAATGGTGTGGCCGATAAGAATACAATAAAAACAAATTCAAAGCATATATCGACTCCGTCCCCGAGTTGTGAAATTACAAACACATTTCTCTACATACCTATAATTATTTCTAAAAAAAAAAATTAAATCCACAATTATAATAAAAATAAAAATTGAAAATCCTGACGTACATATTTTATTAGGGAAACGTAATTTTTGCCAAAATAAAAATCTAAAATGTAAGTTGTAACATACAGCTACATACATTTATTTATTTATATGTAAAGCACATAATATTTAGTTACATACCATCTATAACTAATATATGTAGGTAAATACAATTATTTGTGATAATTGTTGTAGATACTTAAAATCTAATGTACATAAAGTTCATTTAAAAAATCATCAACAAATTATGAATATTTTAGATCTGTGTATTGTTATTTTTAGCTTAATAATTAATAGTACCTCAAATACATGAATTAGTAAATTGTTTTATAGTACATAACTATTGTATATTAGATATTTTTGCATTTATAAAATCTAATTCTACGAGTTTTGGAAAAGTTTGTATAATATAATCAAAGAGGCCTAATTAACCCAAATAATTAAATTTGAATGATCGCCTATACACGATCCACGAAAAATTGAATAATATATAAACTACAAACTTAGATTGTAAAACATATAACATGAAATAGATAGACAACTATGTACTTAACATTGTTTGTGTTAGTACTTCCTCGAAACTGTCTAAATTTCATTTAATACAAACAGAAATACACTTTCAGTGAAGCAATTATATCCTAGCTACGAACATTTTAAACTCAAGCAGTTATGTCAACTATTATTCCTGCAATAGAACATCCAAAATTACCACGCACACATTTCTGTTAATGTTCATTCAGACAAAAAATTCAAACAATCACAGTTAAATTAACTAAATAGTAAGCCTAATTATACCTAAAATATATTATTTTCTTGCATGCCTTTAGTTTTTGTCTTTATCGAATCTTTGAAATTGTTTGAAAGAGACGACTCCTCAAATCAATTGAAAAATATTTAACTGTTGCTGTAGTTGTTGTATATATACATTTTTAAACTCCAAAAAGTTTAAACAAAAGACACGCATGTAGTAAACAAATAGCGAAATTCAGATTGGAAAAAATAAATTTTTTTAAAACAATAACATGATTATTTTTCTATTGCAGATTTTATACTGTACTAGTTATTAATATTTAACATGATTTTAAATAAGAATTAATCAGAACAAAATAATCTGGAAACACTGCATCCATTTGTAGTTTTTAAATAATTACTCAAAACAAATATACAATAAATTTGAAAAAAAAACACGGGGTAAAAATAATAAATAAAGTAATGAACTTATAAAAATAATTTTTTAAACTTTGCGAATCAAATTATTAAGTAAATTAAACCTAGTTTCCTTTACACATAGCATTTAGGCATGGACCACTGTAATTTAAATAGGGTCAATCAAAAGTAGTCATACATCGCATCAATCAAACAAGTTGCATTCTAAACTTCTCTTCACTAGAAGAATTCATATTTTTTTCCTGATTCTCACTACTCAAAAGTATCCTCTCGTGCAGCAAATCATAATCAGTTGTTGCTATGTGACCAACCCCGTCAACTACACCTCCCCCAACACTTATGTCTGAAATCTTGTCCAAATTTATTTCATACAACTGATTCGATTTCACATCCAACTCGCCTGTATGCATAAGCAAATTTTCCTGCAACTGTTGCATGCCGTCTTCTATGTTGTATCCACTGCTGTGCGATTTTTTCAGATTCTCCTGGTACAACTTAGCCATTTCGATAAACTCTTTATTGCTTTCATTGTTAGACGGTCCCGTCCACACTTTGTCATCCACATCAAAGTCCACAAGTGCAGCAGGGTTTGATGCTCGCATTTTTTTGTGTTGTGGTTCAATGACAACATCACCAGCAAAGGTATGCTCCTCTCCAAAAGCCAAAAATGCATCCAAAGTCATCTCTTCATCTAATGTGTCATCAATGTTTTTCTCCTTGGTGTCAAACAATAAATTGCGACGATTCTGTAATAGTGTATCTTGCACGACATCAGCCAATTCGGTCTCCTGTGGACCCTGACCCAACTTCAAATTGGGTAAAGCGACGAGAGCTAAACTCAATAACAACACCATCAAACAGGTGGCCGGTTGTGCGGTCTTGTTGTTGCCAACTTTTGAAAGCAGAATCTGCAGCTTCTTCATTTGACTGGCTAGGCTCTGATTTTGAGTTTGCAGAATTTTGATGCGTTTTAAGAGTGTCTGGTTTTCCTGCGTACACTTCTTGACACGCTCCTCCAGTCCATCTACGTATTCCTTCTTGCGCTTTCGAGAATCTTGGGCTGATATTTTGTTGCGAATCTTGCGACGAATACGTTTTAGTTCACGCTCTTCGTGCTTTGTTAAGGGATAGTGCGAGGGCAGTGTTATGCTCTCTTTAGAAAGGAGACGTTTCTCTTCGTTGGTAAGCTGTAGCTTCGGATATGGCGGTTGAGTGCCATCAGCATTGTGGCGTTGAGTGTATTTGCCACTGCTGCTGCTTTTTGATGGAGATGACGATCCGCTGTTAGTCTGCATAGTATCATCGATATAGCTCTCGGCATCTGATGACTGTTCGGACATGGAGTCATCTACAATGTTAAATAAACCGTAACTTTAGTGTCATTTATCATTCATATCGGTAAAGTATATAGAATAGTAAATTGATCACATAATTTATTGATGGACATAATTGTTTGCGTGTATCGACTTTTTAACTTTGTTATGAGAATGATTGGGATGTTTCATGTTAGTAATGTAATTCGTTCGAAAATTAATTATGCCAAGGCCATAACATATAAGTGCACTATAATTTAATAAAAAATATTTGTGAGTGTGGAAAGATGTGACCGAATTTAGATTTGTCATGACAATATTTAAATTGTATTTCGGTTTATAATAGTATTGTAATAAATAATGAATGTATGTAAATAGTTGTGTATTTCGAAAATAGTTACCTAGCAATTGTTCCGCCGACATGACGACATTCTTTTGCACCAACCCTTGTTTCGTCTGTTGCAACAAATTGGCGGCGGCAAGCTTAATATTCGGTGAGTTGCAGTTACTTTTCATGTTATTTGGACCGTTTATAATTTTTATGTTGCGCAAATTCTTAACATCTTGTAATGACACCGGCAACAGAATTGATCGCGGATTCGATGGATTCTGCACTCGCACTAATTTACGAACGCCAGACAAGTTCATTCCATTTTTATTCAGTACAACCGTCCCATTTGTGTTTGGCCGCAAATTTGAATTTTTCAATTGAATGGTAACTTTCTTGTTGTTGCTGTTGGCATAATTCAACGAGGTAGGAGTCATTTTGTATATTTTTAGCTCCTTCGGCTGTTGGCCAGCGTTCGTAGTTTGTAGCTGGAATTGTCCAATCTCTTTGTTAAAAATGAGACCGGTGGATTCAAGCGGCTGAATTTTCTCCACAATCACTTTGGGTGGTGAGGATGGTGGTGAGACTGGTTCTGGCTTGATTTCGACTTTGTGCATCATTGCCATTTTGACGGCCTGTCCGGTAATCTTGGTATTGACTGTGGATGGCTTTGTTGGCCCATTTTGTTGGGGCAAAGATAAGGAGTTGGTGTTCATTGGGCCAGTTGTTGCGCATCGTGGCGGGGAGTTTTGACCACCACGTTCACTTATTGAAGGGCCTGGAGATGATAGTGCCGGACTGAGAGGCTCAAAATCCGGGCTCAAATCCCTAAACGTAAGTGAATGCATTTTTAATTATTAGCGATTTAGAATAAACATGCATTGAACAATAATTAAATTAGATTATATTGTTTTGATTTGGTGAATGTGAGCAGAAAAAAATTGTTTGTAGGAGTACCTCTGATTATTATATGTAGGTACATGCTACGTACTAAGAATTTGTTTCGCAAATCGCAGTGTGTAAAATGAAGTCGCTTTTTATACAAACGTCTGATGCTAAATTTGACCCAGTTTTGAAGTGTAAATTTATCGTCGTACTGGTCTGTAGGATTCATTTTATTGTAAAGTTTACATGTATGCATATATAAAGAAATTATCAAGAATTATAGTTGTATAAAAGAAGAATGCTCGAACTAACGCATCTTAAAATAGGATTGCAAAAAATATATTTACAATGAAATGATGCATTATGTGACTTTGTCTATCTACATATATTTTAAGAAAATTCCAAAATTTGTAGCTATTAAAAACATACAGAAACGTTAGTGAATTTTCCAACAAAGTAGTTCAGATAATTTAACATAAAGTCCATGCATCAAGTGCCGGACGCATCGTAAATGAACTCACAAGCCAGATAAGCCAATTGTACTGTTATCAGTGAACAATTTTTGTGAGGGAGGCAATGAGAAAAAACATACTGGAGGTATAGTTTCTCTTTACTAGATTTTTTTTTTTTTTTGATGGCATAAGAAAAGAAAAATGTGTTTCCATTACAGAAACAAGATAATTTTACAGAAATGAGCTCATTATCAGTGTTGTTCACAAAATATTCGAATGAACAAATACAAAGCTTTGCTTTTAATCGCTGGATAACAGTGTTATAACTTATAAGTAATTAAAATGTCTCTCGCATACACATTGTGACGTTACACATGTTTGTATAGTTAGTACTTTAAATCCAAAAATGTTTGAGCAGGTATGCTGTTTTTTAACTTGATTGGAATTCGAAAGCATATTATACAAATTTTAAGTGATGCCGGTTCACAAAAACAATTCAATCAGAATGAATAATAAAAACCAATAAACAAATAAAGCATACTTTTCCAGCAACGGCAAATCCTCACATAAAAATAAGTAAAAATGAGGATATTTCAAATTGCTATAAATTGTATACATTTCTTAGAATCAGTGAAGGTCAACCAGAAAAGTCAATCCAATATATAATCCAAGATAAGCGGTTATGCTGTTCTTACTGCGTGAAATATTCACATAAATGAAAATAAATGTTTAGAAAATATTTTATGGCCACAAATTAAGCAACATACACCCAAATTAAAACGCAATGCCGTTTCTTATCAAAGTTGAAGTAAATATTTTCATCAAACTGCATGAAATATTATCAACTTCTGAGCAAAACAGTATGTACATATTTCGAAAAAGGTAGCATTCAATTATGCGTGTGTGCGCTCTGTAATGCGCTCTATGTTTATCAAGTTTAGTTCATTCATTGCGTAACACTTTAATTGAAAGCTTGTCCTTATCACAATTGAGTACACAATAAAGATAAACCAAAAACTTGAATCAATAAAACAATAAATTTGACCCTTATTTTTTTCGGCAAAAGAAACTGGCTTACATGTCCAAGTTATCACTAGACAACCCACTGTCGGATGCACTGCTTGATAACGAGGGATCGTTAGTGTGATAAGGCGGCGAGGAGGACGACACTGGAAATAAGTCGCGGCTCGGATCGTCAAATCCGAGAAAGTTTTCATTAATTGTTGAATTGTGATCGAATCCTTCCAGGAGGTCATCGGAGAATAATGAGTGAAGCAGTTCAGTTGAAGCCCACTCATTGGACTGTAACGAAAAATAAAGAGAACAATTGTTATTACTATTTTAACACTGTATTCAAATTGCATTTCTTAATAACAATCCGCGACTTCCAAATAAAATATTTGCAAAAATAGCTTTTGCAAATGTGGCAAACCTTTAACGAATTAGGCGACAAAAGTTTGCTTGATGTTGGCAATATGATGATGAATATATGATGACGTAGTTTGGAACTTTAATAGTCGCGTCGACCATTTTGTGTATACTAGTGAATATTTGAATAATGTGCATATGTGTATTAAGGAATGGTATATGTATTATGTAACACATACATACACACATTATATAATATGCATATTATGCCCGATTCAAATTAAGACCGTCTTCATGTTGTATCAGTATGTATATTATTATGAATTACAATAATCTTCACATAATTATTAAATAGATATAATATAATAATAAGTACATATAATTACTCTAAAACCTACCCTACAGTTATATAACTTTGCAAATGTCAAACATGTTAACATCAATAAGCTAAACCGGACATCAAGTATCGACAATGTGAAAATGCATTATCAACTTAATTACCAATTTGTAATTTAGAATTTTAAAAAGGTTAAAGCATTCGAAAGAAATTTTTTCTTTTTAATAGGTATTCGCGACATTTATTGAGATTCATTAATAAGATAAAACTCTCTAAATAAGAGAACGGAAAATATAAAACAAAATCTCTTAATCGCAATATTCGCACCAACAAAAGACTGCAAAACATTTTCGATAAACTTTCGCAATTCAATTTTAGAGCAGTATAAATTTTGGTAAAGGTATTAACAAAAATGCATGTAAAAACTGAAGAAATTTCAGCACCAAAAAAATTACGCAACAATTTCTCCGCAACAATAAATAAAAATATTAGTAAAACATCTCATTGAAAATTTTAAAATTGCTATTTTGGGTGCCAATCAAAACGATATAGGATCAAACAAAAGGCAGGAATTGCAATGAATAATTACAACATGAAAACAAACTATAAATGCAAGAGCCCTTTTCACTTAAATATAATTGCAATAAATTTGTTTTAAATAAATTACCGGTTCGACTCTTGCTCAGCCATTCTCTATCGACCTCGATTCCATTAAATTTTTTTTTTTTTGATCATTCTCAAATACACGCAAGTCGCAAATACAAGTATGTATATATAATATTATATACAATATATTATATTGATTACAGGTATGCGTACAAGCATTGTAATCCGTATATTATGTTACTATATGAAGGCACAATATTCGCACAAGCTGCACCGTTGTTGGACCAACATCGATGATAGCAGCGAGCGGCAAGTGTGATTTGGAAATTAACCCGGTAATAAAGTTTCGACAGTCGCCGGGTGCCATGCAACATAGAGAAAAGGTTGCTCGAATTTCCAAAAATCATAAACCTTTCTCTTTAGTCTTTATATATAGTGGTAACAGAACCACATAGTTTTTTCATATATGTAATAATCTGCGGCTGGCAAAATCTTTTACACTTTGTGCTCACAATTTCACAACTCGCAAGAAAGTCAGTCCAAATTTGAAATAAGACTAATATAAGAGGTAACATGAGTCAACCCGATATTTAAAAAACTGATTTTATATTATCATATGTTTCCGAATACAGTACAGTAAATATGCAAGCACGAGTACTCAAATATTTATAGAATGTTTCTGGAAGAATTTGTGTCAGCAACACTATAACATATCTTTAATGGTTAAGTATAGAAATCTGCAGATTAATGTTATGGTATTATAAAACAGGTACAACATTTTAAATGAAATAAAATGATTTCTATGTTAAATGAGTGAAAGTAGCAAATGAGAGTGTCTATACGGTCACTACTTCTCTGAGTCCACAAATAAACTGCGGCAGAAGGACTAACATTTAAATCTATATTTCGATTCTCTAAACGACGTCAAATGTGTGAAAGCTGAAGAACAGAAAATTTGATTTTATAAACTACTGCGCAATTTTTAAAGAAAATACGCTAAAAATAAAACCAATACCGAATACGAAATGTGAATGAACTCTTTGCCGGTTTATTAAACCACCATTCCTTTAAGTCACAAGCCAGATCGTGTATCAGTATGCGCGTTAAGCATTCTTATTCATAGAATTTTTCACGTAAAAAAGCGACGCGCAATAACGTTCGCACATTGCAGTCATGTTGTGTTGATACTTTGGCCTTACGCAGGTAATTGGTAATTGGTATAAGTGTTTAAAGAAGTTTAATTAGCAAACAGTGTGCGTTTATTGCGGAGAAAAATGTGCACTCATGCCTGAATTACTAATTATTGTAACGATGCCGAATGTTATGTTATGACTTAGGAAGCAATGCGCATGTTTGGTGAAAGATAACTGTCTGCGCGCGAAAGAAATCGCTTCAAAAAGTTAGTGCTTGAAGCCACTTTAATTACGTTAAGGAATCATTCAAGTGCGCTATAAATATTAGCGTATATATTTAAAGCCCGTAAGAACACTAATTCGTAATGATTATGCAACTGTTAATAAAATTAAATACATTTTCAGATTTTAACATACAAAAACCTTACGTTAGTAAAACATTAAAAAAATACATACAAAATCTAACATCTCCTGGAAATCCATGATGAAAATTTTGTTTATCCTTTGTAATCCAAATTTACAGACATTTTGCTCCACATACTAAAAATTGCAACGTAATCAATTTCATGTATGGCTGCAAAGGCCCTAGTCAGTAGTCAGTAGTCACACATGGCTCGCCACTTCGATTTCAATTACATGCGCAGGTTGAGACACATTGATATTTTCGAATATATTCACAGTACACACCACACTCAAAAAAAAAATCGCGGGGTATTGAAAGCTACGTCACATCAAATTGAATTCGACATGAAAATTTCATTTAAATAAAACTGAAATTCTGGTTTTTGAGCGAGCGAATTTTCATCGGCGTGCTCGATAAGTGTTTACGTGTCACTCATTAAAAAACAAGAAAAACTGTTTTATGTTTGTTCTGTTGTGCCCACTAATGGAATTTTTTACACCACTTGCTCACACAAAACGTATTCTTTTTTACAAAAACACACTATTTTATCAAATGAAAAACTTTACTGGTGAAACATGGACCACGTTTTTGCTAATCACGTAACTAAACACAAGTGCTGATTATCAATAATTGAAGCAATTATTGTTTCAACGAATGGACTCGTTCGACTCAGCAACTGATAACATTCACGATTCCCGTGTACTTGCACTTAGCAGCAGCACAATAATGCTGTGGAACTAAAACGTTAGACCTCAATCCCCACTGATAACTAAACAAGAGATATACATATTGGAATTTGGAAAAGAATTTTACCAAAATTCGTGCATCGCTTGCCGAAGTACCGGACGAACCGATTACCAACCACAGTCCACAATTAACCACATATAATTTGAGTTTTTGAAAATGGGAAGCAATACACAGAGCGGCACCAACCACCAACCTGTAGTCTGTAGAGCGTGATCACTGATCAGCGTTACGGCTTCAAAAGCCTAAGTCGACTAACCACCACAGTGAAACCAGCAAACTTTACTTTCATATACGTATTAGACTCAGTGAAAGCGTATGTGTGTTAAACGTCTTCAGACTTCGGAGTTCAGTCATATTTAAACGTTAATGTAAAAACAGCGAAAGATTCTTCAGCTTTTAATTTCCACCATTCCATCGTCAAGCGTGCATACTTATGCGGTTCGTTCACTTAACTTGAAGCGGAGGAACAATTCCTTATTCAATATATTCACGTTGAAACCGTCTTATTTTGTTGTACATACACTGACTTTGTAGTATTATATTTTATGTAGTGTGTACAGTTGAAAAGTATTTCTTTTTAGAATGACTAACGGTGTTTGTGGTTTGTATCTTTCTATTATGTATAAGGTGGTGTAAAGCAGACAATAAAATGTGAAAGAAATAAGTCTTCGAAGTCTTTACATTAAAAGTAGCATTCGTATGAGCTTGGCAGTGAAAAACTTGCAGCTTAAATTTTAACAAATCGGAAAACCATTCCAGTTGTGCATACACACAATTCTATTTGGCTGTGTAGCTGTTACAATGATTATTTCAAAAGTAATACACACAATTAAACGGTGAATCTAAAAGAAATTAAAACAATAAATTTAAGAATCGAGGTAGAATATTTTATTGGATGCGGATGGCATTGAATGATGTAGCTCGGTCTTGGTTTTGCTAAATATGGAAAATGCCACTAAACTTTCCAGTTGCAAAATCTGCAAAGCAAGTAATTTTAAAATTTGCACTATACTCAATTCATGAGATGAACTTGGAATATTATTGAAAAAATATAACACATGTAATCATTGCAATGAAAACGCGCACTAAGCATATGACTTATGACTGCAGTAAAATTATATAAAATAGAATTATAATTTAAACGAACAACAATTTAACGGCGTGGAGCGTGCGCATTTTTAAATGTAAAGATTTTATAATTACATAATTTGCATTAACAATTTTGCGTGCATTTTCAACTTCATTCAGGCGTTTTAAGTGATTTTCAATTAAAATAAACAAATAAATTTAACTAAAACTTGCAGTTTTGCACCACACCCTGAACACACAATACATAATACCGACGATTACCGACAATACAAAAATAGAAGACCATTTAACCATAATTTCACAAACCGCAATTCGAATATAAAATTTTTACACAGGATTAACAACCTAGCCAGCCTTTCATATTATAAGACGGCTATAGACGCAAGTCGCAACTGATACTACTAAATTATACGTTTTAGTCTAGCCGTTGAGACTTGAGGGATGCCTGGCGTCCTATTCAAATGAGCGAAAGCAAAATGTATACAATTATTTGTACCATAAAGCTATTTGACTGTTATTTGACGCATACCTATATTGAAGGTATTAATAATTCCAGCGCTTTATGTGATTACTTCGATCATGGCTTCAGATAATTAACTTCATATTTTGACCTTAATTGCAAAATGGTCTATTTTGCAAATGACAAATGTACGATCGTAAATGAAAATTGTCGGATATCTTCAATTGTATGTATGTATGTATATCGTTAATTACTTGGAGCCCTTGTAGGAATTGAGTATTAATGGGAGCAGAGACTATAAGGGACTCAACAGACAGTCATAGTAGCAAACAAACGCAATTTCTTAATAATAGTCATCTAAGTATTAGAAAAAGAAATACCTAATATGTTTTAAATACATGAAATTGTGATTTGTGTTAGTGAAATGCATTTGATCGCAAATAGACACGGACTTTAATACAATTGTGTTTAATAGGAAATGGAATAAAAATATTTTAAATTTTTCCTTGTGTTCCGTTTATTTATTCAATAAAATCATCACAAAAAACACACTATTCTACAAAGAATCCATAAAATTACCAAAATCAAGAACTAAGATGTTCATATGGTGTTATCTTTGCATTCAAATCACATACAATGTATTAAAATACATAGTAAGACAAGGCATAGGTACCTAAAATATTTTAAAGTTGAAAATTTAGCGAATCACCCCGTTTGTATGTACTAGTCATTTAATGCGCGTCTCAGGAATCAAGACAACAAAATAATATTGTAAACAGAGCAGCCATGTGTTGTTGGAAAATTGTTTCTAAAAATATACTCGCTGATTTTCTTTGATTGCATGTCAAGAGAGTTTTGAACACATTTGTGCTTGCAGTTGTGTTAGTTGAATTTTCTACACATTTACTTTGTACAAAAAAAAACATAACCATGTAGGTACTACTTACTACAGCGTGCATTTTTTAAATTTCATGATCATCAATTAATGTAAACCAATTGAACTAAACCTTCTAATAAGTTAGATAATGTAACCGATTAACATTTTCTCAATATTTTATTCTTAAATATTTAGAAACAAAAGCAAACCAATGACTTTAGTTATCGTTAATATGTAAAATAGTCTTAAAATACGCGACTACAAATCACTTTATGAATTTTTACCTACGTGATGTATATCGAAATGAATGAAACATGTGTACGTGTGTAATGTGTACCAATGTTTTTAAATGGCACCTTTTTAAATTATATGACCCAATTACTGTGTGTCATATTATTCGAAATTAGGGCATTTATGAGCCACTCCTTGCACACTCTTTCTCCATACAGAACCAAAGATATACATTTACGAGTGGGTTGGAAAACGGGAGAGGGTGGATGGGACAAAAAGGGTGTTCACCCGGCGTTTTTACGACTGCCACGAAGCGTCATTGCGCAATTCAAGTTTCAACTACCCAAATCAATGAGTTTTACTTACGACCACGCCATACTTTTTCATATGGCATTTAATTTTATGTACCGACATACCTATATTATATTTGTATATGCACGGACACGTCAGATTATTGCAATGGAAAAGTGCCACGAATATATCTGCCCAACAAATGATGCAATACTGTTGCAAATCAACCAAATCCTAACACTTAAATTACAATTCTTTCCACCAATATGGTGTTACTTACCATCATGAAATCAGTTGAACAATCCTCCAGCTTCACATCGAACTCCTCCTTTATGTCCACATTATGATCCATATCCAAAAAGTCCATAATAACACTTGGGTATGTATGCTTTTTAACTCAATTATTTCTCAGTCATTTAAAGTTTAATTAATGACTATACAATACATTCACTCGGCTTAAACACAATGAAACACCACACACAAATATGGTTGCGATTTGCGACTTGCGGCCACAATCGACGTCAAGAATTCCCACCAACACAAACACTTGTTCAAATAGATAATTTCTTTTCTTTTCACTTCAGTATTCTCGATTTTATTTCTTCAACTGGAACTTATTTAAATGAAATCGCAAATTTAATATGCGTTTGATAACAATTCACTGAACATCAGCCAGGTACATACTTTGACAATACTCGCATCCACAGATTATGTATGTAATTAAAATGCAATCACAAAATTAGGCGATCAAGTTTACACCCAAACAACTTTCAAACCGACAGCAAAATATAGACCGTAGACGGACGACGCGACAAATCAGAAATCAGAATCGTCCAATATGAGAGAATTATTATTTGGGGGGAATGGGGGAGAAATGAGTAATGGGCAAATTACCATGAAATGTGAATGCGGCTGGGGAAAAGAAATGTTCCAACGTGGAGTTGTGATACCACTGTATAATGTGCATTTTATATAAGTCTACGATTTATAATATATATATACGTGCCTTTATTTCAAACCGTTTTAAAAACCGCGAAATTTAAAACAATTACATAATTTACTTTTTAACTTTTAAATAAATATTCTATGGGGGTTAAAAATTCCTTAAAATCCACTTTCAAATAACTTTTACTGGGCACAGACTAGATTCAGAATTTTATTACGGCAATGCATCCCACATGAAATTTGTGCACATCATATTGTTCGATTAAAATTGTTTAGTTGAATTGCCAGCGAGACCCTCGGGCGAACGTTTTTCGACCAATCGCGAGATAATTTTTTTAAATTATACACTAAACAATTGCTTCTGAATCATTTTATTTTCGAGGATTAAGGCGTTGGCGAACATTATACATTGTTAACTCTGTTTTATATTTATTTTAAAATTAAATAGATGCAACTTACAGTTCTTTTGTTCTACAGCAACTCAAAGAAACTCTATTATGTCGAATGTATCCCCTTTACATTTTAACTAAAGCATTTTTAATTTTTTATACATATAATTTATGAGATACTTTTCAATAATGCTCCTAGATTTTAATAAAGCGAACGGAAACGGTTTCTCCCTTTATTAAGTATTATTTAATTAATTCACATGTAATATGTTTAATTTAAATTTTTACTTCATTTTTCTCTTATAGGTACAAATTGATCTAATAATTATACGGTATTGTCTAAATGCATTTTAAAATAAAATGAATAACATAATGAACAATTTATTAAGCTAATAATGCAGTCCAAGACAAAAGACATATTACAAAGTCATATATGTGTAAATAGGTATGCTAGAAATCATCATCGTCCTGAAAACATTCAGTCATTCTTTTATGTGCACTGGGATGACAAACTTTTCCCATAATAAGACACTGCACCGCCCACACAGTCGACACCAGAGGAATGCCAAAATGATTCGCCTTAGCAATAATCTCTGATGGAAAATCACAATCGTAGAGCATATAGCCTTTCGTGGTGTTGGTTATATCAGCCTGTGATTTGATGATGCCTACGGTGCCACCAGCAAGCTTACAAACGCGTGACCAGAATTCAATAAAGTCCAGATGAAGACTTGAAATAAGCAGTTTCGTGCCAGAGAACGATGACACACTGGCGCGATTGAAGTTAGTTCGACCGACTTGCCACTTAATGTACCGCTCCTCAATGAGCGACCAACCAGATGGTAAGTAATACTTTTTCACATCGACTAGATTATTCTGGCGGCAGCACTCAATAATCCATTCATGAGAGACAGCCTTAAGGAAAATGGTGTGTAAATATTTTGTTGTAATGTTCACTTTCAACTTACTTTAATGTCAGCTGCAAGACATTGCACAAATTTTGCAGTCGCGCAAGGATAAGGTGCAATGACACGACACTGTTTGTACTTGTTTTTCGGCACGTTCTCAAAATGATTGTACACCATCCCTCCAGCTGACTCAATTTGTCGCTTAAGGTGCTCTTTGTTAAATGGTAAATTTGTGAATTCTTTACCTTTCTGAGCAAGATCGTCACCATTTCTTAACTGAGGAATTTGATGAATTAAAATTTTAAAATCGGCTCAATGCTGTTGCATTTTTTGTGATTACCCCATAAATTGGTTTGTCTATATTCCTAACACCAATCGTACACGTTAGAAGATAGTGTTTATTGCGAAAGAGCGTTTTCGTTAGAGGTAATGGTCCGAGAATTTCATCGATATTGCGAGTACGATCCCCGCCTAAATACTCTACGATAAGACACATTTCTGAAATACAAAAAAAATATTTGAAATGCATTTCTACATGCCAATTGCAGTGTCCCCAAAGTTATTCTCACTGTTGATCTCAGATTCTTTTGGTGTTCGCTGCAACTCGGGTTGAACACCATCTATCGCCTCCAATGCTTCGGGACTGTTTGGAGCGGACTCATCCTCTAATGTGTCCGATATGTCACTTTCCGAAATTCTTGGTGGACTTGGTTCATTCCTAAAACAGTTATATAAAATTCATTTGTACAGTATGTCCCGTTATCGGAAATTAATCACAAGTAATGTACCGTTGTTTTTTTAATGGCATTTTTAATGGATAATGCCGCATTCTTAAAGTGCATTAAAGAAAGGAATCTGAAAATGTAACTAGATATAATATCATATTAATTCCGATGAAGCAACAACAATGTAACCACTTAGCATCTGACCATGAGCCACCCGGGAGAGTGTACGTTTGCGACAGGGCATCTGCGGCGAAGAACCACCTAAGTACACATCACATAATAGAACAGGAGAGTAGAGAACGTTGGACTTGGGGTAGACCAAATTATGTTTTTGCGCAAATTAAAAATCAAAAACAAAAAAAATCGTGTTTTTTAATATACGACTAATTTAAGATTTTATTCATAAAAATCACTCGAAATTGATACATTCTCACTCATCTCGTCAACATATTATTCAATTCGAATGTGGTGCTCTTAAAAATAAAAATTATTATTTCTAAGATCTACTATGACTTAATGTCTAAGAAACAGTATACATCTAGAGCCTATATGAACATTCTTCAATCGTATTACTTTCACATTTAATTCATTAATTATTATTATTAAACGCTTTTTGTTTGTTTTGTATTCATGTAAATTTATTTTCATATAAATGATTTTTGTCCTCGTTTAATGTCGTTTTATCAATGAGTGGGAGAAAACCCGGAAACATAATATGCTTGCGTACATATAGACAAAAAGTCTACAAAATGTTTCATATTAATTTTTTTGTATTGTATGTTGTAGTAAAGGACAAGTGTATACATTTTATGTTGCGGTCTATAGCGTCAAATTTAGTTTCTTTCCATCGGGAAAGTTCTTGGATTATTCAATTGTTTAAAAAGAAAAACGCAGAGCCAATAAACGATATCGATATGATGTTATATAGAGGTATTAAAAAATATAAACCATTGCAAATTTGGATCATATTTATGTATGTGCTCACACTAAAAAAAAAACTTGGTAGTGACTGGTGGGTAATTACTTAATTGATGTCACGCAATAGACAGAATTAAATTATATAAAATTTAAAAATTATTTTTATAAAGAATTACAACTCAACTGTTGCCAATGCCTTTTTATTTATTTATTTATTTTCATTAAAACATTACAACACGTAATTCACCATAATGAAACTAAATTTACAATAACGGAAGAGGAATCAAAAGAAAAGAAGGCAAACAATTCATATATTAAAGTTACTCTACAATTTAATTCTTAATACTAGAAAAACGTGTATTATGACGCCTTTCATAGCAAATCATAAAAACATCCTTAAATGATTTTTTCGATATGCAAGGACTAATTGCCTTTGAAAACGAATTTGACCAACGCGTTACTTTAGAGATTGCCTCATTCAAACAATAACTCGTGCGATAGAATGGTACATGAACAAGCACATTGTCTCGATGAATAAGCGACTCAGAATGTGTATTAAAAACAATTAACTCAGAGAGTTCATTGCAATTAATACGACCACATGGTCGCTTTACTAGTATCATTTGAAATACATAATTGTTAAAGAAAATTTTATTCTTACAAATTAAAAGTCCTAAAAAATCATTCATCAGGATACAGTGAAGAAAAGACGACTACATTTATGTAAAAACTTAAAGAGATTGAACTGGATTCTCTCAAAAAATTTTTTTTGAATTACAAGCAAATGTTTCAAGTTTGAAATGTTATGTTATTCAAAGTAGTCTGTCTAGCATACAACAGTTCTATTTCATTTATTAAGTGTTTTGGATTTGTATTGCGACATGTCACTGAAACAGTTTTTTTTTTAAGTCCCAAAATATATGGACTTTCTCGATTGTCTTTAGTGTCAAAGATGTAAAATGATAAATTTGTCTCCCGATCAAAATGAGGATGATCCACCTCCTGTTTGTCAAAATTTCACTCATTTGATAGTGAAAGCGAAAACAATTATATGATAGAAAAAAAAAATTAGGTTTATTTATAAATGGCAAAATTAACAAGAATATTAAATGTTTGTGCAAACTGATGAAGTAATTGTTAAAAATAACAATTAAAAAAGAAAGAAAATTCAAAAAACACCAAATTATTTTCTGTCTTGGTTCAAATAAACTCATATGCATTTGCTTTGCCCAAGTTTTTTTTTAAATATGAAGAATGCTTCCATTGTAAACGCAAAATAAAATTACAAAGACAACCAGTTTAAAAATTAAGCTAAAATATTCATGCATAATATTGTTTTTAAAAGATTTATTACTGTGATTAGTTTTGTATTTAAATAAAAAAATGTATGAATTCAAATGTCTCAATTCAAGTCATTTGAAAAAAAACTTCCCCCTTTTATGGATTATATTAATTTGTGAGTTTAATTTCTGTTTGTACTTTAAATGCAAGTATAAAAAACTATTAAAATCAGGTGTTTAAAAAGAGAATTAGTTCTTAAGTGGTCAATTACAACTAAATAGAACTGCACCCCAAGATAGAGAAAAAAAAACTAGTCACATTTTCTGATCCTTTCTCGCTTTAATCCCAAACAAACACCAATATATTCTCTTTTTTTACAAGTTACTACACTAATTTTGTGTCCACATGCCAATAATGTGAAATTGTTCCGACTCCCTTCTCATTCCGATCCAATTTCCAAATATTCCATAATCTTGTAATTTTATTTGGTTTTTGTTTGGAATTGTGTGATTTCAATCAATACCTTTTGGCTCTTGTGGCACGTCCCTTTTTTGCTACACCACCCGAAAATCCCGGCTCTGGTGTTGTTGGAGAGGCTGACACTGCAGCAGACACGGCTTTCCTACCACGCTTCCTTCCACCATCGGCAGTTGGTGTGACCGGTGACGCAGCTGGATCTGATAGTTTACTGGGACTTTCCATAGCACCTCGACTGCCACGTCGTCCAGCATTGTTTAATGATCCACTATCATCATCACATTTTACTGCATCCTTGTAAAAATCTTGAATAACTTTTGCCTGATCTTCCTCTAAGTAGATATCAGCTACGGTGACGGTAACCTTTTCGGTCTCTGTCAGCACCGTATAAATAACATCCTCATTTTCAATACACGACGACAAGACCAGACCAGGTTCGTACGTATCTTCGCCCGTCTTCACGTGAATGTGTTGATCTTGCAGAGGTAGTGTATTTTCGTGTCCAAATACAATGTGCTCTGTGGGCAACACTTTAGTGGCGCCATCCTCGAACTGAACAACAAACTTGTTGCCCGGCTTTTGTCCTTTAATACGGCCGGCATAGTATTTTTTATCACTCCATCGCGCTAGCACACAATAAGACAACTTATCGGTCTCTTCCAACAGTGATGTGTTTGCAGAAACCGATGGTAATGGTACTTTCGGTGATGCCTTTGTAGATGTGGTTGCTTTTGATGGACGCGAATGCTTTGTTTTCGGCTCATCCTCTGAATCGGCGGTTGCTGCATGTTTTCGTGGAGTGCGCTGTTGAGATGGTGGTGTTTTCACAGTTTTCTTAGAACCAACAATCGAGCGTCCGCGAACTTTCGGCGTAATTGGATCATTAGATCCCTCCGTCTCATCATCACTGCCAATTAGACCGCCCGCTGAGCGTTTAATGGCAGTAAAGTGTTCAATCATAAAATTGCACAGCGGCAAAATACCACGAACGACTTTGTTGGTGCGTTGCGGTTGTTGCGGAACAAGAAACTGTCCGTCTTCAGTTTTGATGCCAACACCAACTGAAGATGAGCTGCTAGCTGATGTTGAAGATGTGGCACTCACTGAGGCGCGTGATGCTGGTATGGGGAATGGTCCAACACTTCCTACACTTCCATTCGAGGAGACTTTTCCGGATGAGACTGAATCGCTGGAACCGATAGATTTGCGATCTTTGTCTAGTTTTTCGACGATCAATGACTTCATGTCGTTATGTTCATAAACAACGCAAATTTCATAAACATTGTTTTCATTGTGCTGGTCGTCTGAGATGTCGATGAGAATTTCTCCACTTGTCAATGCCGATTTAGTCTGTGGAATGCTCGGTACCTTGGTAAGAATTACCTTACATTCACTGCCGTCTGAGGATGTAATGCCATTGTATTGGGATGTTTTTTCGGATGATTCTGCAAAAAAAAAAAAACATTCAGTTGTGTTCCAGCGCACTATGTATAACAACTTACCTGTCTCAATGTCACTGGAATCAGTGTGCGATGTAGAGCATGGCGTGGAGTCTGCCAGCGTATCAGAAATTTTACTAACATTTTCCGAGGGAATATCAAATTGCTTTTGAATTGGTGTGCTGTTAAAGACATTCGGAGTTGTGGTTGATAAATTTGACGTATTCGGTGTGCTTACGCTGCTGCTACTGCTTCTATTCTTCATTAAATTATTCATGTTTTCAGCCAAAAGTTTGTTTCCAGCAGGTTTCACAATTACAGGAGCCTTGGATGGAGAAGGCTTTTTCTCATTTTTCGATAAACCATGACTTTTTGTAGAATCCTCACCAGTCGTGTCCGCTATTTTAACGTTCTCCGCCGATTTGACGGGAGTGTTTAATAACATTTCTTCATCTAACATTTCAATGTCGTCGCTATCAATTTCAATTGGCTTATCTGTATCTAATGTTTTCACATCGACTGGTTTAGTTTTAGTTTCTTGACTCAACATTTTTGTGCTACCAACAATTTCTCTTTTATCATCGGCTGGCAACGATTTTCTAGCTTTCGGTGAAGATGCACCTTTATCAGTTGATGAAACATTTTTTTTTTCGGAAATCTTTACGGGAGAACTAATAGTTACAGGGCTCTTTTCGGGAGATTGATTTGATTTTATTGTTGTCTCAGCCAGTTCAACGACAGTAGGCGTCTCATTTGAACTGGATGAATCATCAATTATAACAACAGCGCTATCATCATTGACAACGTGTTTCTTTTTCACTAAAGGCTCTTGCGCAGTAGTTTCTGTTTCGGCATCCACTGATAACTTTCGTTTTGTCTGTTCCTTTTCTGGGGCATTTTCCAGCGGTAAGACTTTTGGCGGTTCGACGTTAATTTTTTTTTCACCTTGCCCTTCTTTTGGTGGATCTTTGTTAGCAATATCTTTTGTGCAATCAGATACATTTTTTGAATCATTTGAACCAGCCTCTTTTTTATCAGATGACGGTTTTTCAATAGAAGCAACGACGTTCCCGACCGCGGGCGCAGGTGTGTCTTTATCACACGCCGAATTATTTTTACCCTCTCCAACTACATCTTCCAATCGGGCCAACAGAAGATCATCTTCTGCATCCATATCAACATCTTTGATATTGTTTTCTTCAACAGAATATTCTGCTTCAATATTATCCAATTTTTTCATTAGATCATCGTTCTCTAGTTCAGTGCCATTCGGATCGCCCAGGTCCTTAAGGAGTTCAGCTGTATTTTCATCACTTGTCTTTTTGGAAGAACTGCCGTTGCTGTGGCCATTTTCACTTCGGTAAGCACTATCAATGCGATCCAATAGTGAGTCCTGGCTAGAACTGGCTTCCGATGGTACACCTTCAATCTCTTCCATTTTTTTCAAAAGATCGTCACTTTCCGTGCTATCTCCTTGCGATGCATTTGCAATAGTAGTGATTTTCTCAGCGTCAATCGATAGTTTAATTGGCGATACAACTAAAAGTAATTAATTATGTTAATAAAATCATTAAATATAAGTAATGTAAGCAGTATTCAATAAAATATAAATAAAGCATCCTGCCGATAGTAAAGTCGAGCAGGTAAAAATAAAAAAGCGCGCGGTTTAAGTGTTGAAAACAACATTAGAACCGGTTGAATGGCGCGGTTCAATGCCCTAGCCACCAGGAGGCGCGTTCACCGAAAGGCGATAGCGTTACTTCCCCCATCAATTTTTAATTTTTTGGTCACAATTCCCAAATTAAATCTACTAGACAGCGCAATTTAAGCCTTTGCATAATTTCATATTATTTTCCATACACCAAATGCACTTGCAAATACTTATATTGCCATGCGTCGCATTAAAAAAAAACCACGCGTAATTTTATGTAACGAACATTTAATTTATATCATCGCCTTCTTAGTTCTTACCCTTTTCCGTGGTTTGTTTAGAGGAGTCAACAACACTTAAAGAAGCTGCCACTGATGCTGCTGACGGATCATCGACTTCCATTTTTTCTATTTCTTCTTTCTTTTTTAATTATGCGCTGATTGGTAGTCTCGTTATATTGAAATTTCTTTTTTCTTTTTTTTGCCCTCCTTTCTGAATGTCTTAACCACTTTGCTTGTTTTCTTGGATACTACTACATTAATTACTAATATTGCAGATCACACTTTTACACCAAATTTCGCACAATTTATAATGTTGAAATAATAATGGAAAAACTCCAATTTTAACTCAAGCGGATAACTTCAAAGGTGATGCGAAAACAAAAAAAAATGCCGACAAGCTCAAATCAATTTTGCACTCGCCATTTTGGATTTGAAGAGATTCACATTTCATATACAGAATACAGATTACACAGCTCTACTATATATTTGTTAAGATATATAGATTATGAACTACTCATATATATATTATTTCCCCACCTTCCACGAACACATTATATATATATATATTTAGCATAAAATTTAATTAAATTAATAAATTTAAATCGATTATACTTATTAACTCCACAATTTCTGTGTTTTGTATTAAGTTTAGTTTTTTATGATGCACCTATATATAAATTATATAATAGTTCAATCTGAATCTGAAATAAGTTACAGTACAAATTTAATTTTAAAAGCTTTAAATTGGATCCAAAAATTCATGATTTTAATTTAATTGGCAAAATATCGATGAATATATATATATATAATATCTCGCGGTTTAGTACGAATAATAGAGAAATGTGATTCATAAAAAATCATCTGTAGCACCCTATACATTTTTAATATATAGAAGGATTAAAACTTCCAAATTCTAACATAACCTTTCACGTACATAATTTTTTTTTCAACATTGTAGAAATCCTTATTTAAATGTATTAAATCTTACACCCAATATGAATGTATTAACTCTTCGGATTTTAAGAGGTAAATTATTGTGATAAAAGTGTTTTAACATCCAATTAAGGGAAAATGTTTTTAGGGAGCACTCGTCTGATTCGGTCATTCTCCAGAATATCCATAGATCCGAAAACACAAGCCACACAGTCAATTGCGCACTTTTGTCCAGAGTCATGTGCATCCAAATATGCCCTTTCTTTAGTAGCCCGAAATCCTTCACTGGAAATAGGCCATCAGAACCGGAGGCCACTGAACGAGATAATGGACTTGCCGCTTATAATAAATAAAATTATTGACAACCCACGGGAAGTGCATGAAATAAACGAAATATCGCAAAAGTTTCCTGTCATAGAAATGCCCAATAACGCAGTGATAGACGAAAATGGCATTCAAGCTGCTCGTTTAATTGTTATTCGCCGACGCATGATGAAGAAACACAAATTGAAGAAGTTACGGAAGAAGATGAAATTTGAATGGGCGAAGGTACGGCAGCGTCGTGAAATGCGCAAAGAGAAAGCCTTCCAGGCGAAGCTCATTGCCCAAATAAAAGATGCTGAAAAGTTCTCTGCTGAAAGTTATGTCGCTGAGAAATTGCGGCAAGCAAATGAGACACCGATTCCTCGTTTCTGGAAGGGTAAACGCTTGCCGCAGTTTATTATAAAGCAAAAGTTAGGATTAAAATAGATTTCTGTTAGCCTTGTTTTACGTATAAATTCTTAAATAAATGAGATACACTTAAAATACATACGGGTGACGTTGTTTAATCATTGTTTATCAGCGCGATGGTCAAAACATTTACTCAAGCTTCAGTCAACATTAAATGTTTTATGTTACTGGCTGCGATAAGAGGCATTTGCTGAGATAACCCGTATATTTCAACTTACAGCTATAATTGGTAATTGGAACTTTCTCAACTCGATTTTTGAAAAAACGAACAGTCACAATTCAATTGGCTAGAAATAAGTTGTATTCCTGGCATAGTATTTGTTAAAAATCACATCTACAAATGTTTCCGAAACGAATTGTTGTTATTGGTGGTGGTGTTATAGGATTGTCTTCTGCGGTGAAATTAGCCGAGTATTATAAAGCCTCTGCGGAAGTTACTGTTGTAGCACAAGCTTTAAGTCCCAACACTACAGGAGATGGCTCAGCAGGCTTATGGGGACCGTATCTATTAGGATCTACACCATCTTACAAAGTGGCGTGTGTTGCATAACATAAACGCTATCATAAATGTATGGATTATTAATACATTTTTTGCAGGAAATGGGCAAAAGAAACTCATGACTTTTTTCGCGATCTGTGGTGCAGCGAAACAGCACCCGAAGTGGGTGCTTGTCTTCAACCGATGCTTAGGCTTACATCCGAATCGGATACATACGATGCCCCATGGAAGGATATTGTTTATGGATTTCAGGAGCTTAGCAAAACTGATCTCAATCGCCTTAACTCAGAATATTCACGCAATTACACGTATATTTTCACAATCGCTTGTAACCTTTGAACATAATGAAATATTTCCAATAGTGCTGGAGTTCACTTCATCTCATTTACTTGTGAACCTGTTTTTTTGCTGCCATATCTTTTTAAGCGATTTCTAGCAGCTGGAGGAAAATTCATGAAACGAAAAGTAATTAGATTTGATGAGTTTCCAAACGCTGATCTTGTGGTTAATTGTACAGGATTGGGAGCTAAGAGATTGGCTGAGGACAATGAAATGATGGCAATACGAGGGCACGTAGTACGTGTAAAGGCACCATGGATTTTCAAAACGATTCTTGATGACAGTGATGATGGAAATTATATTATTCCCAAGTAAGATAAAACAAAATGTTTACCAAATTTCAAAAACAGCAGTACAATATTATTTTCAGCTGCAATAGCGTTATCTTAGGAGGAACCCATCAGCCGAAAATGTATGCTCGTTTTAGAAACACAAAGGACACTGTTTTTATTATCGATGGTTGCACCAAAATGATACCATCCCTTAAAAATGCTGAAAATGAAAAACATTGGGTTGGACTACGGCCAGGACGAGATAGTGTCCGTTTGGAAGCTGATGCATTTATAGCTTGTAAGGGTTGAAACATATTGTATAATTTAAAAAATATATTTACCCTCGGTCACTTTGAAGCAAACGGCAGGAAGGTAAATTTGATTCATAATTATGGACATGGTGGAAGTGGTGTCACCCTAAGCTGGGGCTGTGCTTCTGATGTTCTTGAAATTGCTAAACAAAAAATGGGAGCACTGTCGAAGCTTTAGAATAATAATTTTATTATTTTGAACAATGAAATGTTATTTGGAATAAATTATTGTAAATATGTTATATTCTAAATATTTTTGTTTTATTATTTAGGTGCTTGATTTATATGATCGCAAAAGCTAAAAAAGTAGTGCGTTTTGGATCATGCTTCATTTATACAAATTGATTCCTGCGGCCATAGCTACTGCCTAGAAAAATGAGTTTTTGTCTTTCTATTTAAAAATTTGTATAAGTAAAGAATCCTCTTGTTCATGTCTCTCCATTTAGTCGGTCGTGCCACTGGAGCAATTGTGCGTTCTAACATTCTTCGTTTTCTTAACAGAACTTGATATTCATTTCCGGAAACACCTCGTAGCCAGGATGGTAATGAATACAGAACTCTTGTGGGATGTAAATTGTCATTGCCCAGGATGTCTATATAATCATTTTGACCGAACAATGCTCGCTTCTCACTCCAAACATTTTTTGGTCTAATAAAAGGGAACAAAAAATATCAATTAAAACCAAAATTGTAAATATATTGAGCAAATATTACGAACTTATAATCAGGCATTGGAAGACGGCGACCATTATCTAAATGCGGCAAAGGTCCTGACTCAAGAATCTTTTCCTTGTAACCATGTCGTCGGATCAGTGGTCCTCGTGCAATTTTGTCAGCATGGTATCGATATCTGACTGTTTGCAATTGTGGCTGCCATACAACTTTTAATGCCTTTGTAAACCAAGACATTATTTTTATTTAATCTTATATTTTAACTTAATAAAACTTATGTTATCAGAGCAATTCAGTTTTCTTTCACAGTAACATAACCTTCAATTAATAATTCGTATTATATATATGTACGGCAAGAAAAATGCAATTATATAAATTATCAGCCGAATTAAATAATTTTTTATATACAAAAATATTGAAATCAGGTAAACCTGCGAATCATCAAATTATCTGAGCTATAATAATACACATATATATAATATACAAGCCATCTGCTGAGTGCTGACTGCAATATGGCCAATATTCGAGTGAAGTCGCCACCATTTTAGAAGAAGTCAACAATATATTTAAGATAATTTATTTTGGCTGTCACTTTGGTGTTTCTTAATTTTTACGTTTTCATTCCACTTTCTCTAAAATAATTATTTAAAAGGATTTCATTTTTAAATATATTCTTTAAAATAATTTTTCATCTTCGGTTGTATAGCGCAAAGACAAAATCTACCACCCCCCAAATATGGATACAGAAGGTAACTAATCCTGCGGCCCGAAATAAGCTATCTAACCACTGTTGTTGAGGCTGATCAAGGATCAATGGAACTTTAAACACCTTTACATACAGCGCTTCAAAACGTCTTCCGAGAAAATTATTTTAATTATTCTTTTTTTCCAAAATGCTTGAAAATTGTAAATTTTACAGATGGCGGCAATTTTCAACAGACGAAGCGTTCAAGTAAGCAGCACAATGTGCTGCCGCTATGGGGAAATGAAGGAACTATGAACCTGAATCCGCTGATCCTTGCTAACATCCAAGGTTCGAGCTACTTCAAAGGTAGGTACGATTTGTATCGATGAATTCGTCTGTTAAACGTTTTACAAGAGATTTATTGTTGCTCTGTCTTTTTTTCTATTTTCAGTACATTTGTTCAAACTTAAAACGTACCATGAAGTTGTGGATGAAATTTACTACCAGGTTAAACATTTGGAGCCGTGGGAGCGAGGTTCACGAAAAACAGCTGGTCAGACGGGCATGTGTGGCGGGGTGGGTAATGTTTTTGCCAAAATATATGTCAAATTCAGCTAAATTTCTTCCAATTGATTGAATAATTTTAATATGATTGAAAAATGTTTATTTCTGCAGGTCCGTGGAGTTGGTGCTGGCGGAATCGTCTCTACAGCTTTTTGCTTGTTGTATAAGTTGTACACGCTGCGTCTGACACGGAAACAGGTGAACGGTTTACTGACACACACAGATTCGCCATACATCAGGGCACTAGGTAGGTGGTAAGTCTTTTGAAATGGACCAAAAATGCGATTGCAAAATGTTTGTTTTAAGTTAATTGTGTCTCCAATCCATCAATCAAAAGAGAAGAGATACCATCGGTTTGTTTTGCTTACACTTGGCGTTCTAAGTTCACCCACAATTCGTTCCCTTCCATGTATTTTAGGTTTCATGTACATTCGATTCACGCAGCCACCCAGCGATTTGTATGAGTGGTACGAGCCGTACTTGCAGGATGATGAAGAAGTTGATGTAAAAGCTGGCGGTGGTCAAATGATGCTTATTGGCCAGATGTTGCATCAGTGGATGGTAAAGCTGGATTGGTTCAGTACATTGTTTCCGCGTATTCCCGTCCCGATACAAAAACAAATTGAACAAAAACTCAATGGATACTCACGTGAACATAGCTATAATTTTCAAGCACGTTTTGTCGCTGATACAGAATCTGCTGGTAGAGGAAGTGGAGGTAGCGGACGTGATCGTTTACAACAGCAACAGTTTTCAACTCAACCGTCGTCATCTTCTCCACAAAACTATGGAGATCGCGGAAGTCGTGGGGGAGGTAGACGGGCTTCACCAGATCGTCGGCCACCCAGAGGCGATGATCGTCGTGTACGATCTCGTTCTAGGGACCAGCAATATCAGTCACAGCGAGATTACCGTGGCGGCGACAGAGATCGTTCCGACCGATCTCGTCGAGGAGGAGGTGGTGGTGGGGGCTCAGAAAACTATCGCAGCGATAGGGAGAAAAGCCGAGAGCGAAAGGACTCGCATTATCGAGGAGCTAGTCCAGATGCTAATGCATATTACAGCAGCAGTGGTGGCAACCGATATCGCTCTGACAGGGATCGGAAGTATCGATAGAAAATTGTTTTAAACCGAGGAGTTTCAACGTGTTTTTTTTTAATTCCTTTCAAGCGCATATGTAACTGTTGCACATTTCGCGCAACTACCTCAAAATCATCTTTATCGTTAATGATGATTGCCCAACAATGTTTGTTCATTTAGTATAGTAATTATTGTTCGTTTGTAAATTGTAATTACATAGTTGTATTTGTTCTTGTGCCTCACCATTAATCAGAATGCAACAGGAATATTATTGTATCAGGGGAATAGAGCACAATTGTTGTCGAGATTATATAGAGTTTATAGAGACAAACGTTGTTTTTTCCCGTACGTTCGCGTTTTTCTTTTTGCTAATAAACTCACTGAGAAGTTAAATTATGTTTTCATTTTATTTCTATACAAATTAAATCGATATGTAATTAGGTTTTACCAATGTGAGCATTTTTTTCAATTGAATAAAGCTTGAAGGACTATTACACAAATCGAACTTTTAATATTATTTATATTATAATGTACTTGTACTATGTCGGGCATATATAGAATTTCGCAGTCAGAACTTTTTCGAAAAATAATGTAGTTATGCAAAAACACAGCATGACCCTCTGAGTCAAAAAAGTGGTCGTTCCCCTTTATCATATCTCAGAAACTATTTTACCGTTGTCTATGAATATTTTAAATATTAAAGAAAAAAAAAGGAAACTCTTTTTAATTCATTCAAGAAGCAGCACAATTGTTTTAAATTTTATATTCTCTTTAAATTTTTACGCTCCTTATAAAAATCATAATATGATACCGCATTATTGACCAGTTTAAAAAGTAAACAACAGAAAATTTTGATTGACATTTTTAACCACATATATATTTTTGGATTTTAATTACAAATTTTTTGGAACCTATTTGGTAACAATATTATGACCTGCGGTTTATTGGTTGAGACAAGATCACTTTAAATTTATTTTTCCTAATCTTAAAAATCCAACGATTTATTTTATGTTTTCACAAGAATATCAGAATTTCCCCAAAAAAAACTCACCACTTACGACTGAAAAGCCACCTTTTCTTTGAAAAGCTATATGTTTGTATTGCGCAAGTGCATTCCCAATATATCATCCAGTCGTAGAGAAGGAGATAAATCCTGTTTGCGAATCGTTTAGTTGCTTCAGAAGTTTTCACGCATTAACATTTTCCGTCCGCGACTAATTCATTTCCATTCACACCAAACTTGTGCAATTTTATTTTTATTTTAACATACCAAAAGAAATCTCTTTTCCGATCAAAATCGTATTTGCTAAACCCATAAAGTGCAGTGTTTAAGTTGCAAATTATACTAACTAGTGCATACTAGAAATATGAAAAGCTTAACAACTGGACAAGCCCATGAAAACTTATTGTGTGCCAAAAAATGCATTTAAAACAAACATAACGTTTCTCAGCACAGCCAATTGTGCGGGCGGTATGAAAGGGAGCAATGAGCATCCTATTAAAGCAGCGTCAAAATTTGGAGCTGTTTGACCTGTTCCTTCCTCTTGTGTGTGTGGTGGCTTTTCGCGAAAAATAAGGAGAAATTAATATGTACATATAATACATATATTTATGAGCTCGCGCCAAATGAGCAAGAGAGACATTTTAATAATACATACAAGTACTTTCTCCTTCCAGAAACATAATTCTCCCATTTTATGTGTATATTTGTGTATATAGCACATTTATAAAGCTAAAATGGGATGATTAAGAGTGAAAGCTTTCACATATTATATTGCTCAATATCTCTTTTTTAAACAGACGAAATTGTGCCAATTCAGGTTTACTTTAGTATCGAATGTGATTTCAAAGGGATGCAGTAGAAATTGAATTTTGTGCTAGTCTATCCATCTACAGTGTAAGAAAATTAATTAAGTTTTAAATAATTAAAGTGACAAACGAATTTAATAAAAAATAAATATAAAAGATTGTTTTAAACAATTAAGTTCAAGCGAAAATTGTGTGCCAAAAAACTATTGAGAAGTAGTTCAACGAAAGAAAATCGAAAAGAACAGACATTTATTCTTACCCATCCATTTCAATTAAAAAGTGTTTAACAATAATTAAGTACAGCTGAAGGACTTTCTTTTGTTTTAAAATTATAACCGCGGTGAGTATTTAACAAAATATCATATTATTTAATCAAGCCTTTTCGTAGCTGAAATCAAAAAATAAAATCGTTTTTCATACAATTTAAAAAGCTGTTAATGTCAACCATCTGAAGACGAAAATAAGTTAATATTGTACTAAAAGAATATGTTTACCAAATATACTTTATACGTAGAATTTGTATATTTGGTCGCGTGTATATTCATCGCACTTGTTGAATACTTGTGAAAATCGTTGGCATTTGAAAATACATATATTCAGGACACATTGTATTAATACGAGTATGGATAAACGTGTAGACTGTAGACTGTTAATTTCTTGCGTTTATAAATGGTGGAAGCGCACCATGCGTCCTTTAGACTCAAGGAATGTGTGTCCGTTTAAATTTGTTTGAATTCTTCTGCGATTTTTTCAAATATACGTCAATATCGTCGTTTGTAAAAAATGTTAAGAAGCTCACAATAATTCTTTGGTATGTGAATATAAATGAGCCTAAATTATGATTTTTTTTGTAGTTATCATATCTTAATGTTAAGAAATGTGCAGAAATGGTTACGATCTTCAAAGTCCATGGTCACTTAATCACTGCGTCAATCATATTATATGCATACAAAGTTTTACGGTTATATGTGTTTGAAAACGTCATGCAATTAAAAAGTGATGAAAAACTTTTTGCTCTCTCAATGCTTCAAAATATGCAGCATTTTCATATTCTTCTTCGTAATAACAAAAACTTTTAACAAGGGGGAATTAATCTGCGTTTTGCCTATAACTTTTATAAGAGCAGTTACCTTTTTTGTGTTGTTTAATTTTTGGCATGCTCATTAAAGTGTAGGTACGCCATATTTGATGAAGTTCAAAGTTGTGGATATTCGTATACGGAATGTTTAACGACCAAAATATGAGAAGATTCAAAAACCACTGTGGAGTTATTATTTCATTTCTTTACACTCTCCCTCATATGCTCATAGGTATGACTCGTATTTAATAAATGAAAAAATAAAATTTGAAACAACCGTGATCGCTACGAAATTTTACGCACTAATTTGTCAATATTTCCGCAATATACAACACTAATTGTTTGATCTCTAATCATACCCACATCGAAACTGTGATAATCAACATATTTTGCAAACATTTTTGTTAAAAATAGTGTTAAATGTTAGGCACAACAAAGCACTTTAGAGATCGTATATTATATATGGTAATAGCACATTAGTGTAGCTTCCAAAAATATAAAAAACATTATAGAACATTTCAAGGTCAAAATCTGATTTTTTTTTAAATTCTGATATTACGTTTCATTAATATTATGCCAACATATTGTTTCCTACAAGCTCCATAATGTAAGCGTACAACTCAAATTGGTTAACACATCATCAATTATTATTATCCCTTCTAAGAATTATATTAAGAAAGCAAAAAGGAATGATATATTAAGAAAATAGGAACAGAAGTAATTTAAATTATACTCTCAAACTTTTCCCATCATGTCGACCACCGCGAGTGTCTCTTCTAAAAAATTGCGATAATTTGTTATGTTTTGTCTTGATTAACTTTGCAAACATCTTCAACTTTTAAAAATGTAGATTTAACGATTTTAGCTGCCTAGTTTTGATTTTTTTTTGGTAACATAAAGCGTATTACAATAACAAACCTATTAGAGGTGGTTAAAAAAACATGCCTTGCTGAAAGATAAAGTTTTATATTGTGTTAGTTTGTATTTACTGTTGATCCTTTCACTTGAAGACTTAAATTACAATATGGCATAACTAATTTTGGGTGACTCTCTGACATTATAATAAAATTAGGTCCCTCATGTGCTTACAATTATTTGTGGTACTCTTCGTATACATATATTTTACTACTTTTTAAAATTATTTATTGAAAAATATCTGTTATTTATTGTTCTCCTACACAACTATTTATAAACAACTAGCGGTCCCAGCAAATCGTGTTTCGCTTCATATGCTATACCATATCCGTGTTGCAACTTGCAATGCACCCAAAGATAGTTAGTTCTTGCTTTTGAATTCCTATAGGCCAAAGATCCAAAAATTTTAAAATTTAGTCACCCGCGATCCCGACCCTCAAAATCTCGAAATGTAAATTACTTTAGCTTTAAGTGGTATCTGAGGAAACAACTTCACGAAGGTTCCAAAACGCATTTTTGTTCAATATGCACTGATAATATGGTATTAATTATTAAATTCAATATCGTATATGACTCAAGGTACACAACTTCCATATACCATATGTATGTAGCTTTTAAAATTGGGGCTAAAACTTTCCAAGCATTTGTACAAATATTATTTTGTCGCCAAAACTCTTTCATGGCAGGAATCCAACTGAACATAACACTGCACACCACACACATCTTGCACAGCATGCTCCAAAAAACTTTTTTGTGCGATGTAGCCATTGAGTCTCCAACTTGCATTGAGCGCACTGGTGTCCTAAATCTGTTTGTAACAACACAACTTCCTGCCTCCTGGATAATATTCAATTTTGTTTATTGGCTATCTCGTATTTTTCATTTGTTTGCTTAAACTAATATTACTTATCCATATTTCATTTGAGCCGTTGCACGAATTTTATTGTATGTATATTTATCCCTTACTGAGCTGATACACTTGCATACATATAAAACGAACACTTAAGTTCTAAATTAATGAAAACATTTTGTTAGAAAAATATTATGGTTATGCAGAAACTCATATACATAAGCTCTTTTATGACAAAAATCCAAAAATTGTGTATATGCACTTTTGGCGTCCCTTTCAAAATAAATGTAAGAGTTTAGGATAGGAAACTAAAATTAAAATGGGTGTCTGTTTCATTAGGAAATTTATATAAAATTTCTATATCGAAACCTGTTTTAGCTTTAATTTTTTAGAATTATTTCATAGGAAGCTAGTTGCATGCAAACATTTTTTTTCAACACATCAGGTAATTTCACGACATGAGTACAAATTAATGGAAAACTTAGAAAAACACTGATGTAAGTAGAAACGAGTAGATAGTTCACGGGATAACCTCTATGATCAAGGGAAGGCTGACTATAGACTATAGCGTAAAAGCTAAGGTTAAAAAACGCTAAGTGGGCAAAGCTCTGGGGTGATATCAACGATCCTTTGGAATTTGATAGTTGACTCGCACCTTGTACAAATTAGCCAACACGGTTATTCTAGCATAGGCTTCGCCGATGAATTAGTTAACTGGTTGTATGTATCCATAGTAAGACCATACCTGCTATTGTTGCATAGAAAATCAAAGAGAAATGATCAACTTGTGACATTCCTCCTCTGACATAGAGACGACATACTCTTAATTCATATAAATAAAAGCCAATTTTCATACGGCGGTAAAATGTACAAGTTTTTCTTCCAAGATTGCTCTACGAAATTCGCACAGAATCAGATTTGTGCTTACCTTTTTTTTCCCCCCTTATCCACTGTTATGGGCTCTTACATGATATGAGGGCTTCTTGAGACAAGTTCATTAGCTCCATTATGCATTCATATTGCGCCGTTACACTGGCACTATACAACTCTTGTTAGCTCTCAAAACAATTCAGGCTCCATTTGTTTTCACATTCGTGTTCATAGCACAAGGATAACTACAAGGATGCAAGTGCATATCAGCTGAACATTATTATGTTCATTTTAATTGTGATTTATGTGCAATATGAACTCATCTGAATCACAATATGAATGCATATTGTTTTGCGTGTACCTAACAAGTACATTCCGCCTCTCCTGCCCTATAAATGTTGGAATGAATAGTACAAACTATTACTGAAAAGGTTTAATATGTGGAGACGCTCACTTAAGTATGTGCAGTGCACACAAGGTTATATAACAAATTACCTGGCACAAAATGATCTATGCAAAATGGCTACGTCCTTTGTTATTTGGGTGGCATGACATGAGGGAGGCATTGTTATCGTCGATACGAGACCACAATCATTATCACTAAAAAGCTTAACAACAATAATAATAATTGGTTTAAACACACAGCCCAATGTCATCCGGCTAATATTATGAGTGCATAAACGATGGATGTACGTGTATACTATGTCGCTGACAAGCACTCTTCGGCTTGTGCAATCATTTGTCGCAATGTTTGCAATTCGAATTTCTGTCTTTTATTTCCGCTCACAATTACATCCTTCAGCCATATCCGGACAATTCTTATACACACATTTCCAATTCACTCCTTGGAATTATCATTTCTACAAATATTTGAAATTCTATTGATGACGTGATATCGCACGATTCTTTGGCATTCATTTTTCCCACCCGGATGTTTACGTGGGCCGTGGGCGGGGGTTTGCTTACACTGATCTGGGGGTATTGCTCTATTCAACAATACCTATACCATACATATGTATATTTTATAGTTACGCGATAGACGTCGAAAACTGGTCGTGTACGCTTTGTGTGCGCTTTTCTCCGTTGCGGATTACATCAAAATCAGTGTAATACAACATAATGTGCACAATCTGCCTGATGTTGACATGCCATGCGAGATTCAATTGTTGGCTATGGATAATGGATGTAGCTTGTATATGTTTTCATAATATTATTCCGCATACAGATAAGTCATTCGGCATCCCATGGCAAAGCGTGTATTGATTATAATTTCTGCACGCTTTCCATTTCAATGCGCACACCTCCTCCAATTGCATGCATCAACATTATTCTCCATATTCGAGTGTGCTTATATTCGCAATTTCTTATATTTGAAACGACACATAAGCAGTAATGAGTAACATATATACAATATGTACATAGCAATATGATGGCGATGGCAGGTGTCACGAAATATTTCCCAATTGAAAGTAGGAACACAAATTTTTGGGTAGTTCGGTTCCACATCTAAAATTAATACGGAACTTCAAGTTAGAGTCAAAAATAGTCTAGAAAGAACGGGAGTGTGACACACACTCCATATCTCAGAAGCAAAAAAAAGTTACCGAGACAAATAACAATATTTTTTATTTATTATTTTTTATGGGGTTAAGATAATACTAAGAGCGTTAGATTCTGAATTAATTTTTTTTCTCCAAGAGATAGAGAAAAAGTCCCGAGAAACTGTGAAAAGGGTAAAATTTTAAAATAAAGTGATTGATCAAATGTCCAAATTTAAACCAAACCTAAATTTAGAGCTTATGCTACGTACAATGTAGAAACTTGAGATACATAAATGTATTAAGTATTAACTGATCTTTCGCTATCGGTGATTTTCTAAGGTTCAAGTGAATTCTACGAGAATATTTTACAAACTCATATAGATATTATAAAATATTTACAAATGTTACTATGAATTGATGTAGTCATTAAGGCTTACAAAATATCTTTATCAAAATCGGGTATAGCTTTATAAACTTAGGAGTTAGGTTCCTCACTTTCCTGGGACATGCTAAATCAACTGTGCTAAATTAGACCAAACTTTGAATTAGAGACTATGTCTACATGTAAAGGTAGCTCAAGACTCAGCACCCGGCAGTTATAAAATCGAGTATATAGCATCCTCTTTACGTTGCAATTTTGCAAATCGACGCACTGTTTTTTATGTGAAGTGCACACATATTATGTATGTATTGAATTGCATGAACAAACAACGGAGCTATTACCTATAAGTTTTTATTCGACTCCAACAAAGTTTATATTTCCGAAAAAAAAAGAAAATATCAAGCAAAGCCGATATTAGCGTTTCCGAAAATCAAAGACAAAAAAATGGGCAGCGAGGAATTTCCATTTTTTAAATAATGAAAAATGAAATTTAAATAAAAATTCTGTGATACATTCTTTTTTGAACATTTTTAATTTCTGTTCCCCATTACGACACATTTTTTTATGAGTTGTATATTGACATATTTTAACATTCTTCCATTTACAATTTCTCAACAAAGAGCACAAAAACGTCCTTTCACTGCATGTCCCACAGTTCCATTACCTCAGGCATCTAATTTGTAAATTGTTTCTGTTATAATTATATGCGATTCCGTAATACAGTTGAAATCATTGTTACAAAAGTGCGGTATGCCATAACCACAGATTAAATATTTTGCCATAACTCTGCGAATTTGGTATCGTGGGCTTTGGTACGAAAAAATATAAAATGCATAAAACAATGCCATCATTACAAGAGCACACTAGACAATATAAATATTATTTGCTGTATACATTGCAACATATGCATCCCTATAAAAATGGTTAAAATTTAAAACGCGCTACTTATTAGTTATCGCGATTAGTGAACATTATACAGTATAATTTTTAGAACTTGGAAATTGTATTTTCTGCAATACGAGTATGCCTTCACAAAATGTTCACAAAAAACTTTTTAAATCATTTTTGCAAACCACAAGCGAATTTGGCAAAGTTAGATCTGCCTCGTTTCCGTTTTTGTTATACAAAAAGCTGAGTGCGCCTTTTGTACATTTAATGCGAGCACATAATGTACAAGCATTTGTAAACCACATTGTCTGAAAGGTAAGCAAGTTTGAGGTGTAATTTAAACATATTGTGGCACACTGTTCCACAGTTCATGCACCCTCTTAAGCTATTAACGTAAACCAACCAGAACTGTATATATTTGCATTTTTGTGGCTGCATTCTAAGTTAATCATGTATAAGAAACAGTAAAGAAAAAGTTCGTCTTTGAGAGAAAAATACACTGTCGGTTAAGTTTGGGATTATTCTTTTCGGTAGTTTATGAGTATGATTAATTTAAAGCCGCATTTTTGAACTTGTTTCAGAGTAATTCAATATACTTAAGTGCAAAGTTTACACATGCAATTTGCAAATCGTAAACAAATGCACATTGCATAAAAACGATATACATATATGTGATGAACATATTAAATATAATTCATACACGTGCCGTCCATTTTTCTTGGGTTGGGGAGGCTTTGTTTTAAGGGCACGATGTTTTTTTATCAAGAATTTTCATTATTGGCGCACAATAACAAATATCAGCGAGTGTTCTTTTATCCTCATTAAGAAATGTACATATTTGGATGGCGTACATTTGAAAACATTAGGTCGGTATTAGGACAGGCGCTTGTCACATAGCAAACATAAAAAAGCCACTCTTGACGCCTCGCACGGAGCGCACGGGCAAGCACTCACAGTTTCAAGTTTTCTCGACATAATTTGAAAATAAAAAAATGGGCCGATCCTCTTTTGGTTTCTTCTTTTTTCATTCAGAATAAATAATACCATTCTTGTATAATATCATTTCATAATACGTTTTACATGCTTTACAGTTGTACTTATGCTCTCTATTTATTTATGTTTTATATATATTTATTTAATATAAATATATGCCCGCCGTACTTAAGGTCGAGTGGAGGAAACTAAACGATTTTAAAAGAGGTTTTGAAGACGATGGGAGGCAATCGACGTAATTACATAAAAGTGTACTTGTACGTACGTATGCCATTCAATCTATTACCAACCCAGACGCATTATGGAAAGTAGTCAGTGTGGAGATTTGATTACATTTTCACTTTATTTCACTCGTTCATCTTTTTGGTTAAATACATGCAGTTGTTGGCTAACACACTAAGCTCTTGCCACGCATGTATATGTTTTGAATTAGCGTGCTTCAATCTTGTCTTTGTATACACGATGGGTATTGAGGATGCTAAATCAGCATTATTCAAAAGTAGCGGAGAAACCCGTGCATTGCTCGGACATAACATGATGTTTAAAAAACCGGTAACATTGTTCGTTAAATAAAATTTAATTTCTCAAAACTCAATGCAACAACATCCGTTTTCAAATATGTATTTTTGATTATTGATTACGTTGATAATTTTTACATTATTCATTGGTGGTTTAATTAACTAACCAGCTAATTGTTTCATTGGCATAACAATGATAATCAAATGATGATACGTAGATGAAGTGTTCGCTCAGGTTTGATGTCCTGCACATTGCACATATGAACTAAATAAATATCGATCGACATTTTGACCTTAATTATAACGCTGCAGTGACCTACATGCATGTTTTTAGAAAAATGTATTCGCAGAACCATTTTTGAATATTTGGAAAATGCAATGTTTTCATCACATAGTAAAACGTTAATATTTTCATTAATATTTGAAATAATCATTTTTGCTACCTATTATACGTGCTTCTAAATCATTGCATTTTTTTCGAAAAAAGTTCCGATTGTACTAAAGTATATGTAGCTTATGGTCGGATTTAATTAATTAAAAGCATGTGTTGAAAACGTGCGAAAAAAAGGACTTCAGGAAAAAACATAATTTACCGTCGGATTGGGAAATAAAATGCCGACAGACGACACAGAATCATCAAGTGTTTTTACTCCACTTGCTGCTTCTGTGTCTGTCGACTTTTTATTATTGTGCTGAATAGATGTTGTAAGTTAATCTCGATGAGTTGTACGGACTTCAAATTAAGGATGAGTGCAAATCAGTGTACATATCAGCAATATTTTGAGGGAGTAGGTAATTGAGTTAAAGTACGCTCTATAGTGAATACTGTATAAAGGATACATAAGCATAAACTTCCTTCACTTTGTCGTACTATTCTATCATGATAACTGCTAAGATTATGAAGATAAAAAGATCCATGTATTTTAATAATATAAAGAACGACATTTTGACGAAAGAACTGCATTAAAATTAGCTTACACTGAATTGTTGTTCAATTATCTTAATCTCCTGTATTTTAAACAACATATACGATTTTTAGTATGTGTTATACTTAATTAGGAACAACATTTATCATACACATCACAGCACAAAAATTATTCGTTTTAAGCTATCGAATATCGTATGCTAGTATTTCTCTATGGTTGGTGAAGAAATTCCATTTTTAAATTCGTTCACAAACCCACGTTTACCGAATTTAGGCTTAATGTATAAGCCGAACAATATTTACCCAATTCGAAACATTCCACGATACTTTAAATGTAAATGAAAGAGATCACGTGTGCCCACGAGGTGTAGACTATCATTGTGGCATCCCTCCCAAAAGCATGCAGATAACACTTCCACTCACTGTTCGAAGACAATGTACACTAGACAACAAGAACAACCGTCACAATCAAAACCACATTTCTGAGATCTGTGCATTTTAACCTACAGGCTACAGTTACATTGCTAATTGCTATCGACGAGTAAGTAAACTATCATGCAAAAAATATAAATGTTCATAAAATTGTAGTCTCGTGTATTTGTAAATTAAATTAATTGTTAAGTTTTAAAACCCAAAACTGAATAGTGGATTTGATCGATATAGGGTCAGCTTTATAACATTTACATTATTCTGACACACTCCACAATCTTGAGTAACACCGGGTAAGTCAATCCATCAAATACATACAGCCTTTTCAATCGATGTCTTCCTTTATTGGGCATCTCATTTTTCGTTTTTTACGACTGTTACTGGTATGTTAACATTTTTGCTCATACAACATTTTCCATAAAAGAAAACTCGCAAAAGGTCGCTCTTCCATCAGCCGAGACTCTAAATGATGATTGCTTTGCTGGTGTGTCTCCAGTTCAACGGGAAGCGGAGGGTGCAGCAAAAGCGATACTTCGGGGTTGTAGGCGGAAGCAATACAAACGCACCCCACAAATTGTTTTCTTTTTCCTCTCATTTTCCAGGATATTATAATGTTGCTGATGGTTGTTGTTTCGTCGCTGTTGTGTGACGTTGCGTAGAGTGATCTCGGCTGGGAGCGGTTAATTTTTTTCAAACCCAGCAAACAAAATAAAAATAAAGTTTATTCCTATATCCAAAAGCAATACTTAAGGCATACATATACATTTTTTTGCAACTCTTGATTTGTTTCGGTTCGTGAAAGCTTATCGCTTCATTGCGCTTCAATTGAATTCGACGTCAAGAAGCTTTTTGACCGTAGCCCGTAAATGCACTTTTAATATTCATGTCTCATGATGTTGATTAAAGGTTATAGGATTACAACATCGATTGTATTCTGATTGTGATAAACCATAATGGTTCAAAGTGATAACTGATAAGTGATTACTGATAAATAATGCTATTAAAGAGTTAGATAGAGACGCATATGCCTCCATTTTCTATTATTATCCAACGGAAGGAATATAGAGCGCCAAATACATTACCAGTAATTATTTCTACAATACTGCTTTTTTTTAAATTTGCACAGTTTTTGTGATATGAAATATTTGACCTCTTATTGAGATTAGAACAAACTGTTTTTGAATTATTGTCATTATAAAAAAATTGATGATTGAACATTTTTGATTTTGAGGTAATAAATTCGATCGAAACAAAATTCAAACAAAATATTTTTTTTTTAACTTTAATGTATTTATAAACGGAAAATAAGGGCGCAGCAAAAATCGACAGACTTCTTAAATGGCAGGAAATTAGAAAAATGCATTATGTGTCGTGGTAACGTAAATCAAATAAACGGCTGCGTCAAGTGTACATGCTTCCATTGAATTTAATAAAGAAGGTTACCGCCTCTATAAATACAATATTAATGCCTTTCAGTAGTGTGGCAATCGGTAATTTTCAGTTCCTGCCATCAGTCACATGAAGCAACTTGGCACCCTGCATTGCAACTAAGAGTTATGTCAGTACCTACTGAGTTCTGGGTTATGGGTACATATTCCTATAAAATGGAGAAAACTATTCGCATGCAATATGCTGTTAAGTTAATATTTGGTTATTACTCACTTATTACATTAGTGCTTCCTTCGTTATTGTTGATAATCAAATTGATTGCCAGTGTTGTTAGAAAGGGGACGCAGTGGGGGATCGTTTCAGTCACCCACACAAATAATACACATATACGGAGTAATATTAAGAATGAACAGTACGATTGTACTTGTATTCTGGTGATTTGATAATGTGGGGCACTCGTGGAACCCTTGGGGCTCGTTCATTCTGTAATGTCAATTTCCAGAAAATTTATTAATTATTGCAATCACGTACCTTCAGGAAAACAAATACATAACATATACACAAAGCCGGCAGTCATTAGTTGTGTAATGTGTTGCTTGAATGACTTTTGAGTGGCTTTGCAAAAATTCTGCATGTTTTGAAAAGCATATTACACTGCGTTGAATCTTTGGCGTATTTTAGAAAATTTGTGAAGAACCTCTCATCAACATTTGAGACTCATTGTACGAACTGACAATTATAATAAATTTTATGAATTGATGAGTCTATGAATATGTATTATACATCATCTGATCAAGCACTACAAGGAATAGACCGTGTTCTATAGTAATTAAAATAACGAACATAAAATGAAAATTTATTATTATGACTTTGAGATTTTGTATCTTTTTAACTTACCGTTTTAAAAAAAATTTTGTGTTTTCTTTCTTCATTGATTTTAGAGTTATTTAATAATTGATCAAAGTTTGAAAATGCAATGATAACACCAACATTAAATAAAAAAGTAGAAGAAATCGCCTAAAATAGCTAAATTATATTAACCCATAATGAGGACCCACAAAAGTCAGTTTATATAGACAAGAGTTCCAAATACGAGTAAATTTAATTCCAACATTCTTAATCTGACCAACGAACGGTGAGTGTGCATTAATGGAATGAATTTTTCTAAAAGCCTCTAGTCCTCGTAATTTACTCAAGAAGCAATTGCGTATAAAAATGTAATCTTTTATAAGTGCTTGTACTTACAAACTTAAAAGCGATGCACGCTTGAAGAATTTTATCATAGATTTTGCATTGAAATCCTCCGTTCTCCAGTCTCCTCTATATTTTTACTCAATTTAAATGATACAACAAACTTTTATATGGGACAATGTTAAGTGAAACGATGTTATCTTGAACTGGAATATGGATTATAATACGTTGGTAACAATTTTTTTAAATTTATTACGACCCATTTCAATTAAGTAATTGCTTCTTCCGCGGGCAAATTAAATTTAATGATGCAAAAACACGTTGTGACATAGAAAAACTATTGAAGGTGTTTGCATTATATTATTTGATGACGTTCCTTTAGTCAGCGGTTATTTTTCTTCTTAATTTGGGAACAGCTAGAGAAATTTTTATCGAATTTTAATATACACATATATGAACATTGTGGAGTATAACATTTTCAATTATTTTCTAATAAAAATAATAAAGAATGCGATCGAATTTTGATTCTCAAATCTGAATTCATGTTGAGTACCGTTTGTAATCTCCTGGTACGAGTTCGCCAATATGAATAATGCACTCATACGAGTATAAGTTGTGAAAAAATTATCAACAGAGCTTCTATTCTTGCTGCCTGACAATTCATACGGGACGCATAGACAATTGGCGCCATAACGATTTTCCACTTGGCGTCATGATTCTAAATGTAGTGAGTCGCGTCGCGGCGCTTTTATCTGTTAGCAGAAATTTTTTTACGTTGCCCGAACATTTACTATTTGGTCCTAACTGCCAACAATAACAAAAGCAGCACATATATAAGGACTATAATATGGAAAAGTATAAAGTAAAATAGCTGGAAATGTGGTTTTGGGCTTTGAAATTTAATTCGTATCAAATGTATTTTGTTTAGGAAGTTTCGAGGCAACTCTCGAGCACTCAACTTCGTCAAGGCAAGAAGTGATTTATTGTTGAATATCGTTCTTAAAAAACTGCTAATGGCAAAATTTTTGTCCTGATGTTAAAAGGACACTTTAAATGTTAATATCATTTTTATTAAGTGAACGTTTCCATAATTTTCTATGAAGAATAATTATGATTTGTCATTTAAATGATAGATACATCAAATATAACTTATTTGTTGAGTGTTTAAAACTTGTGTTGGGCAATTTTAATTTATTTTACGACTCATCATTCTGCAGTACCTTCTAGTAATTTGGAAAAAAATTTATTACGCTATTTCATATATATATACTAAATAAAATGGTATTTATTCTTATATTTCCCTAATATTTCAAATTCCTCACCTTAAAAGCCGAAAATATTTCAACTGGCAATTCATAATTAAAAAACCACGAATTTTAGAATGTTTTTTTTTTTCTAGAGATTTGAGTAATGAAAATAAAACCTTTCTAAACATTGGAGTTTAATAATTAATATCTAAATAGTAAATATTGTTCAAATACAATGGTAATAAAATCTCAGGTCGCCCTACAAGCAATTAATTTTTTTTAAGTGTTTGTACTACCTCAAGAGCATAGAACATAATATATACATTTTTACATTCCCAACTATAAAAAAGTAGTCTAGAAAAATGTGCAAGTGCATTCCATACGTCCGTTCGAACGTTCGAATGTGCAGAAGATTTCCTGGCCGGATTTGCATTTTAACTTCAAGTATAAAAACATTTTGTCTTATTTATTACTTTCTACTTCAAATTATGTGGGATTTTAATTATTTACAAATCTTTCAGGATGATTTGATGGGAAGCACTACATGACGTCATCTTAAAAATTCAAGGTCATACTATTTATAACTCAGGAATCTTAAAAAAATTGAAGTTTTTCTTCCATATCAAGGTCGCACTATTTATATCTCTGAATTACCAACTTTTTTTTTAATCCTTTTTTCTCGAGCTCTACAATTAGCTACAATGATCCACATCATTAGCATACACACATTGGCATGCCTAGTGCTAATATGAATTTTGTGCCAGGTCGTAATAAAATGAATTTTATTTCAGATTTTGGAGAAAAAACATACATTCTCAACAATAGCAATCATTAGCATGAATTGAAAGCGCGTATGTTTTCATACCTACTGCTGTACTCTGACCGACAGGATATTAATACGTAATCCTCTTTACAGTAATACTACTGAACATCCCTAATATTACACCTCCAAAGCCCATGAATCTCAATGGCCTTTTCGGCGTAGCATTATTATAACAACATAAAAGGATATAATTCTGTCACTGGGTGCAACGCACGCTCTTACCGTAAATTATAATGTTTGGGTCCAGAAGGGCGATTACTGAGCTATTGGTATACGTTATACCGTATACACATCCATGTGTGCATACATCTGCTTATGTAATACGTTATGACATTCGATAAGCTTTCAATTACCCTATGATTAAACTTATCACTGTGGATGCTCTAAAACAGCCTTCATATTAATTGAGGTAAATGAAATGAAGTGATAAAAATAGTTTAGTTATTATTTATTATGTAATTTTTACAAGAACAGTGATAAACATTGTGATATGCGACACTTCGTAGATGAAAAATTTCTATATCTCATCAATATAAGTATAATATTTTTTATAATTTATTAAGGCCCTTATGGTGGAAATACTGGATTATAATATTGGCTTCTCCCTCTTTCAAATTTTAAAGTAAACTATCTAAAGGTCAAGTTAAGGACGAAAAATGCTTTATCACTTAAAAAATTTTTTGTTGTGTAATTGCGATGTACCAACCTAACAAATATACTGGAGTTAATGTATAGTTTGCAAAACTACGTGGCTACAAATTGCCTAAAATTAATTTTGATTCTTTTCATTATACCTACACATAATATTATAATTAATAACACATTTATAGTGAATATAATGCATGAACATTTCGCATGGTAAAAATTACTGCAACACGCAAAAAATCTATTATTTACGCACGCGTTTCGGTATGTGAGTATGCCCCATACTTACCGAAATTGCATTTTCAAATTACTCAACTTGTCTGTTGCCGTAACAGCCAGTATGCTTTCTAAGAAAAAAACCTTTGTTCTTCCTCATTTTCAGAATTATTGACCTAACTCAGAATTCTATAATACAGACAAATACACAGAGATGAATAATATGAGTAACCAAAGTATTGGGGAATTAAGAATTGAAATATTCCGACATCGGTTGTGACAAGACTCACAAGAGCTGTGAAGCAAAAGTTTTATGTCGATACGCGTTATACATTTCCTATGTTAATCTGCAGACAGATAACAAATTCGATATCTTTAATACAAGTCTTCGATTTATTAGAAACTTTTGCATAATAATTCTAATTATGTATGAGTTGTAAGAACAAATTTAAGTCTAAAATTATATACCCAACCTATGACATGAAAAGTAAAAACAAATGGTATTTTTGACAAATCTCACAGTACTGAAGATAACGAATATTGACTCGAAATTTAATTAAAGTCCACTCTTTGGCATGAAAAGCTACAAAGATGATTACAATAAACATACATATTGTATGTAAATTAATTTTTAGCACATCCGAATGGGAAATGTAGTAAAAAAGAACAATTGTTGGTTACAATTAGGATCAACGTCATTCAAATCGCAGATTTTCAGAAAACTGAGAACAACTCTCTCTTAATGGAGTTAGTAGTAACATTAATCTCCAGGGCTATAAAAATAATATGCAAGTTGAAAGGAGGTGGCACAATGATCGAAATGCCTAGAATTCGATCAGATCATTTAATCTCTTTCATTTAAATTTTTTTTCTTTAACAAATTTAATCTAATGATCCAGCTAATTTAATTTCGAACCGCAATATAAAGCAGTTAAAATTGATCATAAACTACTTAACGTAAATTTAAGTAAACATTTATTCAGATTTAAATTTAAATTTAATTTAATTATATACTGATAGTTCGAATAATATAATCATATTGTTATTTTTCGATCTTGCTGAAGGAGTAACAACCTTTAACTAAAATGTGAGTGTAAAATGAGATTAAAATAAAATGAAATGAAATTTTACTGGTCTTATAGTATTTGTAGCTGTTTCATGCAGAGTTTCCATGATCGATTAAAACTATTGTCACTTTAATGCTGCATATTTAATAGAACATATTTCGAATTATGCATACGATGATTTACATGTTTCATATTGTTTTGTGTTCATAAATCATTGCCTGATTCACAATTCACATGCTTTCAATAGAAGAGCAAATTATGATGAGAATCGCTTCCATGTAATATCCTGTCAATTGACGGGTGTTACTTGAAAGTTGGAGTTGCTCTAAAACGGAACACGACATTAAGGATTATAATTTTAAAAGTGGCTTGCGGATATTGGGTGTGGGATGTGTACATTGCAAGTTGGGTCGTATAATCAATAATTTATGTCAATCTCGGTTCATTAATTCAGTATGTTTAATTTAATGTAGCGTTAATCTGAGGAAAACATTGTGTCTCGTGATTACTCTTGAGAAATAACCATTAAGTTTTGATTACAAACCAGCCCTGAAATGATGATGGGGTTATTCTATAGTTAGGGGTTAACACCAATGAGAATTGACAATGCGGTTTGTCAGGTAAACAAAGATTATAAAGTTCGGCACTTTATGGAATGAGATGAAGCCGGGGTTTAGCAGTGAGAAGAGTTTACTCGTATGTGGGAAACTTCAACAATTCACGCGAGCCCCCGACATCAATATCTTCTAGAATCTAGATTAATAGTTACCTTAACATGTGTGTTTTGTGTATACGTGCTTTTATAATTGTTGAACAATTAATTAATGTGGAAGGTGTGGTAAGCTCATTGTTGTTTTCATTTACAGAAGTTGTAACAAGCTATTTTGAACATATTCGATTAGTTTCGTTATTCGTGTAGAGTAAAATTCAAATGTAATCAGCCCCATATTTTCAATGCTATTTTATGGCTTTGTTTAGAAATACTTCCATTGTCTGATGCTATTGGTCACGTTGTATTTTCCTAACTATGTATGTATACAATACGCGTCAACAATTCCGTTTTATTGACATTAATCTTTTGCTCGCCCATCAATTGCGCCCTTCTTACATCAATCGTGATACAACCGACTCAATCAATTACTATATATTGCGCAGTGTTCAGTGATCACATTTCACAATGATTCATATTAGTGTAAATGGGGATAATTCTAAAATGGCGATCGCATGACATGACGTCACTCGTAAAGTCATGAAAAATACCAAAGCATTTGAAGAGTGAATGCTTTTATTCAAAACAAAACAACATAATATCAATATTATTGGAATTAATTATTTAATACATCGCAGTATTCCGTTGTTATTTTTATATGGGAGAATGTTTTGTTGCTGAAGTACATATATTATTTTTGACCTTGAAAACACTTTTTTGTTCGAAAAATTTTTAGTTCGAAAAATCCGTACGATAATTCTTTAAGATAATTAATGTATATCCTTGTAATTATTTCAGAGCACCATTCAGCTACTACCGATCACCTGCACTAACGACCTCCAGCAGCGTGCATGCGAATGATGTGAATTTAGCGAGATGGGTGATCGCTATATAGATGACTCACCCAGTGGCTCCGACCAAGACGACCTACAAGATGATTCCGATTTAGATGTTGACCTCAGTGATACTGATGACTTGCAGTTTTCATTTTGTAAGCCGAGCAATCAACATCTTTTGCAATTGGACGGCGATGACCAATCATCCACCACCGATCATGTGACTCGTACTCCTGATATTCGGTTGAGATGGCGATTTTTCACTTGTGGCATCTCATTAATGACATCGTCACTGGCACTCGTCATCTTCCTGCCGTTATATTATCAACAAATGTCACTCAGTGGAAAGGAGTACAATGCCTATGGCAGTTTGATCTTTATTTCATTTATTGTTACTCTGTTGTTGGTGTTGGTGGCACGCGCTTCCTCCATCCTTCTTAAATGGGAGAACGAGCGAGAATTCTATCGCATTCCCATATCTTGGAAGAGGTTAGTTTTACAATACAACATATTTACTTATTATTTAATTTTAATACGTCATGTATTGCGAAGTGTGAAGAGATTTCTGAGGGGATGCGACTACATCTTTTTGCTATGGACTTGTGAGCATTATCATCAAAATTCATTTACATTTTCACTTTCACAGATTTGCATTAATACTCCCCACTAATTGTGAAAGTAAACCCAGAATAGTGTGTTGACATCAAAATATTATCCACAACTTCACCAACCCCTTGCAATGAAAAGGGTTGCGTTGTCTGATGCTTTTAATTCCACTGTTAATATACAAACCACAGTTGATGAATACCCCTGCTTTATCTGTACGTATATACATACATCATACAGGCAGTGTGTATTGGCCTGGTGTGTTGTTGAGCACCCTCCAGCCTTGATTAGTGAATACATATGTTTTCAACTTTCAAGTAATTTAAATACACGATGGTTACGGTATGTCTTGAGGTAAATAAATTGCGTGCATAATTCTTAAATTAAAATCATTTTTGTTGTGCGAAAGACACACTCCTTAATTGTAAATGTACTTGCCACTTGCCAGTCGACACTTTTAATGAACACACCGAACGCACATTCCAGAATTAATAAACACGTGGCAATACGTAGATAAATATTTCGTACTACGTATACTGCACGTTTATGTCTCTCGTTATTAGATTCTCGAAATAATGTCAGGAAATGATTATTTTGTTGTACTTTTGTGACGGTGCGAGAGCTCTCTGCCATCATGCGCTTACATAAATTAAATTTACAAAATGTATGCAAGTTCAGAAATTGATTTAACGTCACCCATGTTCTTTGTATATATATTATTACGTTACGTGCGAATAACACTGTGTGAAAGAGAATGGCTTTATTACAAGGACTAAGAAGGTTTCACATATAGGCACACAAAAACGTTGAAGTTATTTGTGTCAGTTTGAAAGGGAATATTTAATATTGATGCGTTGGGCTGACACCTCCTCAAAGTAATCAACCGATCAATCATATTATATTTTCCTGATTTTTTGAGGGAAATTCTTATACATCCCTTATAAACATTAAAATACATACTAACGTTTCAAGCATTTTCTAAGCATGTACGAGATTAATACGTATTGGGGTATAAACAGTTTAATTACTCGTATTTTATTGAAAAAATATTTTTTTCAATTTATGTGAGACTATTTGGTGCCATTATTAGATTAAATAAAACAGTGAGAGGAACTTGTTTAGCTTTAAATTTTCTTTGCCCTTCATAAAAGTTAGAAAAAATAATTACCAATTTCCAATTTTCATTTAGATATTGAAGTAAACAATACCTGTTTGTTTTTAATGTAAATGGTAAAATTTTAGGTTGACAGGATTTCGGCTCTCGGGATTAATAATTCTCTCGAGATATTCAGTCCTTTGCAACAAGGATATTTAATACATATAGCAAAACAACGCTTATCGGGGCCGCCAGTTTTTTATAAATAATATCCATCAAAGTGTTTTGAGTAAAGTTGCATAAATCCAACTTATAAAAGGAATTTGTTATTACCATAGTATTTTACGCACTTATATGCAGGAGTATACAGTATACTGCAGTATACTATTTGAATAAGATTGGGAACCCCAATATGCGGATACACCATCTAAAAGCTGAATGCATATGTTTTTCAATTCAATTATTTGTGAAATCAGTTTCAAATCCATCTAACAATTTACTAAAAAGTAAATGAGTCGTGCAGAAGAACATTCCATTATGGTAGGACGGCCACGTTCTATTGTGCCGACTTTGAAATGGGCACTGCAAAGCGTCGCGATGTCGATATTTGCAGAGAGGCTTTCGAATTGAATGGAATGTATAATGTGAAATGAGCGATAAATGAGTTTGTAAGAGCTGAGTCTTCATTTTCTTGGCTAATGGCTGTTTTTGATTTAGTTTCTATATTGTTTTTTATTCATGCCAATCAAAAGATTGATCTTTTTGGTTTGAATCTTCAGCTTTTTATTTTTATTACATGGAATCGAATAATTATTGAACATGCCAGGTAAAAGATGTGCTGTTAAATTTAATGATTTAATATTCGCAAACACAAACTTATCTCAGCAATAGCTCCAATAATAATCATATTGATTATTATGAAAACATTATATAGAGCTTTGCATTAAACAAGGTTAAAATATAAACATTACATATATAGAACAGGGGACACGCTTCATCAACTACACGAACTTATGGGTGTTTAATTTCGAAGTGTTAACGAGGTCAATCAATTTATCGCAGTTCATACCCGTGCACCGGTTGCGGATGTATGCATATAACATTGCATAACTACCTTACATGGATTTGTATTTAAGGATATGCGACATATTAACCGATCATATCAATTGGCAGGTTGTATATAAATAGCATTTTCATAACAAATTTTACGATCATGGAAAGATTCTCCAGTCCCTGATCAACCTTTACAGTTGACAGCGGGTACTTGATTATGCAGTCTTTCATTAGTTTTACATGTGCATGGCGAGTTTCCAACAACACAACTCACAAGCTTTAATTATTAAAATTATTGATCGGTCATTTCATTTCTCATACATGTATATACCTATACATATATTTGTAGGACGTAGTTATAGTTATAAATATAGGCTTATTAATTATAATCATTATTTAGGTAATGATCTAATAATTAATTAGTTATTAAAAATAAAAATTTTTGATTTAGTTTTACACAATATAATGAAGTTTCCAATGGTTTATGCCTATTAAAATAACTTTAATTCGAATAAGTTATATATAGGCACTATCTTTTGTTTCTCATACACACGCACAATAATAATTAAAAGCTAACGGCATAATCAGCTACATAATTTTAAATCTGTGTTGGATGTTTCTCAAATAAATCTTGGTACACGAATATTTTGAAAGGACATAATTTTGCTCTTCTATTTTAGAGAACAAAACAAAAAAGAAAATGTAAAACTTTTGAAACCGCACTAAAGAAACGGGCACTCCTCTAGTGAAGCCTTTTGATAATTATTTGTAAATCTCCAGGCCCCAGCAATGTAACTTTTACGTGTTGTTAAACTTTACTCTCGAAAATTAAATGTTATTAATTTACTGAAGTAATTTGTACTTAATAGTCCATAATCAGTATTTTTCCTTTTCGCATCAGCATTTTCTCAATATCTGGATGTTGCGGACTGGCGGGCACATTCTGCACAATAAGTTCCTATCAACGAGTCCCATGTCACCTTCAAGATCCCCTAAAGGCGGCTGCTCTTGTATACGCATTGGTGTTTTACTTTTTCTTTTGCCGAAAAGGTTTGTATAGTGCCCACATTTTTGCCTCGGTCATGGTTCTATAATCAATTTCTCTTTAAACCTATATTATGCCTCTTAAGTAATGGGTCTTCAACGAATTTTCTCTGCTACAACGGCAGTCGTCGGGTTGTTCATTTCCGTAGACTACGGGCTATGTGATGAGTTTCGTTGTCGTGGTGCTGATATTCCTGTCTCTGACGGATTGCAGCAACAGCATCAGCATACAATACCATCCCCCGGTTGGCAAGGACGTGCTTTGTGGACGCTAATATATGTTGCTGGGATCGCTCTATGGACATTGCATTTATCTTTGCTGGAGCAACATGTCGTTACATTTACAACTGTAAATTTATAAAATCCATTTTATTAATCATTAAGTGCATCAAGTGATCGTTGCAGCTAGCTGCATAACTTTGATTTATTTCTTTGGATAGTATCACACACCTATACATATTTTTTATTTCAGTCGCTGCCTTTAGTATCCGCCAGCAGTCTTTTGACCACAGTTTCCCGTATTGTATCTAATGCAGAACCACTCCTTTTACCGGAAACAGCTCAGCCAACAACATGTACTAACATTAATTCCAAATGCAAAAGAAAACAACCACATGCGCTGCATTTAGCCGCATGGATTCATGTGATTGGATTTTTATTCATTATTGTTCCATTTGGTCTTATTGACATCATTCCGGCTACTGGTCATGTAAGTTGTTGAACGCCTTTTTCAAAGAGATTAATTTACACATTTTTTTGTGGTTACATCACAGCCCAAGCCGTGGTCAGAATTTCTGCATCATACTGGCAAAACATTGCAATGCCATCTTCATTTACAAATAAATGTACCTGACAGTACAGCACAGCATCAGGCCACACTTGATTACCTATCGAATCTTGTTCCTGGAAGTGTGCAGTACAATCAAACCGTCCAGAAATTGCGACGTTCACGTCGTAACACCAACAGCAGCAGCAGAAACAACGACAGAAACGTAAACATCAGCCGCCCTACCACGTTCATATCGCCCACATCTGATGACATCAATCGATACGTCGACACAACAAAACAACACAAGTCCGTAACTACGCAAGTATTTACAACGCATCCAAATAATGAGAGAATGCCAAATAAGCTTCACCCAAATGTCATTAAACGAAGTGGCACCAACGTTTCACAAACTACTATTCACAATGGTACAAAAATACCAATGCCATTTGATCACTTGAATGCAACAGCTGTCCATTCGCTTCCACATAACACTGGTCCCAATGGTAGTAGCCTTTCAAAACATATAGCACCTACACATCCCGATGTGTGGGGAAAGGGTCACAATCACCCTTCATCCTCTACAGCCCATCAGCGTAAGGTGAATTCGGATAAATACTGGAGGAAACTTAAGGCGCACGCCAACAAGTACAAGGCTAAATATGGGTCGGTTAATCAAACGCCCGATAAAGTGTCGGAATTAGTGGTGGCGAAGCTGCCGTCGTCACATGGGGATTGTGCACGGATCAGAGTATACTCATGGATGGTCATCTTTGCGTACCTCGTTTTTGCTGTGTCGTTGTTTCAGTTTATCTGCATCACTGAGTCGGCTGTGTTTACAGTGGCCGTTGCCGCAGGGTCACTGCCCTTGGTTGGGATTTTCTGGTCAATTTTTGAAATAAAAGCAACTGAATTAATCGGTAAGCATAGTTATTCCACATACATATAACGTAAGTTAATACTAGTTTGTTTATAAAATTTGCAGCATCCATTATTGTCTCTCCTGACATAACCGGCGAATTGATTTGCTCTTTATTGGGTACTCCTATCGTTTTGCTTGGATTGGGATTGCTCAGTCGCGCCTTTTTTAGTGACACTGCATCGATTTCAGTGCCGACGCGCAGCATTTACACCTCATTATCGTCAGCGGAAGCATAAAGGTTAGCCTCCCGTTTAAATATTTACCTCCGTCTTACACAATAAACACGCAACCCTTAATTATTTATAATTTTCTTTGAAAATACTGCAAATTGCATGCATGTTGAGCTTTTTGCAGAATTCCTCAACAATATATTTTTATAATTGTGTACAATCAACAATGTACATTGTGTAATCAGTAAACGTGACAACCACATGTGTGCTTTCTCATAATGTATCTGCACTTGAAAGATTCTACATACTTTCTATTTCGCCTTAAATAGGAGTGCACACCGTGTGCGCTTTTTAAAACTGCTACGTAATACGTACAGAAAAATACAAAAAAGGAGCATTTGAATTGTATTCGCGGAAAACGTGCGAGTGAGTGTATGAAGAAATGCGGCAATGAATGGGCGAATTGTATACGAAATGAAAATGCGCTTCAAACGGCATATAAATGAAAGTGCATTTTGCATAAAATTAAAAGAGCTACAAAAACATTGTGAAAATGCACACAATGGGAGAGGTGGTAAGCTTATACATTCTCAAAGTATAATCCTTGAAACGTTACGTTTATTTTAAACATTATATACGAGTACGTACAACATATATAGTGAAATGCCTATGTAAAGCAGCAGTTAGCAGAACAAAACAGTTTCTCTTTAAAATACGGAAAGCGCATTTTGGTCTGATGTCAGGTAAACAAAGGCATTCTGGAAAATTACGCTTTGTTGTTGTTAATGATCAGAGAGAGATATTGGAATTAGTGGTGGAATTGTGTCACAAATTTTTATAATCCATATATGCAATTTTGTTGCATTCTTGTTATCCCTTTTAAACTCTTCGGAATCAAATAAAAGCTGAAATGCATACTTATCGTAAAATTGTAATCTCAGAAAACGAAACCGCATATTTTGGATGTAACAGAAAATAATATGGGCAAAAAAAGTAACAGCGCCCTTTTCCTTTCAATCCTCAATATACAACGTAAAAAGTTAAAACAAACCGCGAGCAGTTTGTTGTGCACGCAGGGAAAAGGTAACTGCCATCTGGATTTCTAATGACTTCAAGCCATTAAAACAAATGCAGCTTTGTAGGTCAATGCCGACGTATATGTTCTGAATATTATTGTGTAGCGGAATGCATTTTATGATTGCAGCTTTTCAGAGCGAAATTTCCTTTTTGGCAAAGTTTCCTTTCATTTTCTGAGCTTTAGATTAAATGAAATGCAGTACTTCTTAGAGCCTCAAATTTCATTTTCTTGCTCCCATGACTTTTAGAATCGTTAACTTTTAGACTCATTGAAAAACCAAAAGTATTGTTTTACAAACGTTTATTTATCAATTGAGCCCCAAATGCTAGATCTTAATACATATTTGTTAAATCCGTTTGTTGGTTGATTAAAAAATGTTTTTTATCATTGCAGAAATAAATAAGTATGTTGATGTTATGCAAAAAGCACAAAGCCGAAAAACAGAACGAGCTCTGTGATGATCCAGATTTGAAACAAATTTTGTTTATAGAATTATGCACTTATATATGTATGTAATCTTTGCAGGCATATAAATAAATCAGTGTGTAAATAAGTAATGTAATTAGCAACCATTTGTAATTATTTGAATTGTGAAAAACCAGCTAGTGGGAAAACATCTATTCTTTTAAGTTAAAATGCATATATGTATGAACTTGTGTGTTTTTGTGGACACATAATATTGTAATCTCATATAATACAATTTATAGAACTAACAATTCACCCCCTTTACATGAATGTGAATAAGCCCATTGTATTTTTATATTTTAAGCATATTAATACCAAAAATATTTATTAATTATTTAACGTATATAACATTTTTATAGCTGTTTATGTACTAACTTTACTATAAATATAAATATCTACTTATCTATATGTTATTCCTTTTGAAAATAATCATAATATGTAGCTATTTCATGAATTTTGTGTCCCAGAGAGTATAATTTACGCCAAGTCATAAAATAACTTAAGAATTTTTTTATTGAGTATATTAAATTTACAAAAGTTTAGCCCTCTTCATGGCCACCATCATAAGTTTCGAGATTGCAATATGTTCTTGCTTTTTTGTTTTTAATATATTTAAGTTTTTAAATTTCTAAAATAAATGCTCATTAATCCTTTTTGAGTATTGAGTATGTCAGAAAGTATAAAAAAATACTGTCCACAGTTGACAACATTTATTGAAATGTACAAAAAGTTTAATTTTCAGTAACTTAACCTTAATAAAAGAATTTATCAGAATTTTTTATTCTGTTACATTTAAATTTCGGCGAAAGTTCGTCAAGCAAAAAAATCTTTCAATGCTGGTTAAGTACAAAGTAAAAATACCGACTCAAATCATAATTCAAACTCGTCAAGAGCTGTATATCATTTCAAATACTATTTTTGCAAATTTTCATGTTATAACATGATGGTTTATATTTTTGGAGCCATTCGTATGATAGATTCGTTACAAAAATAAAGTAAAAAAATGTATAATATATTAAAACAGGGGGTCGTGAAAATGCCGAATATGTAAATAATTACCATTAAACTTTAAGTTGCAATCGCTTTACATAATCTATGTGTAGGTAAAATTAAAATATTAGTGCGTATTTTATCAGTGTTTATATTAAAAGTGAAACATGTTATAATAATTACACAATTGTTTGGTAAAATAATGTTTTACAAAATATATTTGAAAAAATAATTTTTAGAAACATAATCACATTTATTTCATTCTAAACGTTTCATAAATGCAACGAATTATTGTGGTTCTATAAGAAATAATTTGATAACGTTCGTATTTATTAAATGTCTGTAGATATGTCTGTATTATGTAGTATTACATTTCTTGAAACTAATTTCCATAACTTTGCGGGGTTTAATTTTCACCCAGCATGTATAAGATTTACAAATTGCGTTGCTACTAGACAAAATAACTTGTACAATTTCTTTAAATTTATTAAAAGCTCGATGGTTCATCTTTTTAGTTTTCCCAATAACAAAAACAATATACATGTAAATGTAGGCCACATAAAAAAATTGCGACATGTATAATAATCTATTCGTCTAGGCAATTATTATACGTAAGTAGCTGCAAATGTACTGTTAACGCCTATTGGTCTGTTATAATTTTTAATGTGTAATATATTCAAATACAATAAATAAACAAACTATTAAATGTCTGATGTATGATGTGCCAATATATATAAAAATAATATTAAAATTATATTTATTACTATACATGGTAAATGTAACAATAATAACAATTGTGTTGTAAACAAAATTATTTAAACTATATATTATATAATATGAGCAGTAACCAAAACAATTGAAACGCATTGATAAAGCCACAGACAAAATTTTACAAAATATACTATTAATAATTTTTTTCAAACAAATACAAAAAATAGAGGACAAAATGTGACAGAGCAAAAAAATATTTGAAACTGCACAACAATTCAAAGGCATAATAAAATATAGTTATTATGTATTGTGTTACTGTTTGTCTGTATGACTGTATGAACGTATTTTATTGTAAATTTACAAGAATTTAAAGAACATAACTGCTATTAATTGTACCGTTACTGTTGCTCAAGTAAAACTGTATATTTGTTTTATGTATATTATAATATGTAACTATTATGTACTCGTAACCTACATACAATATGATTAAAAATCAAATATATGTTGCCATTTTCGTGATTCTAGACTTTTTTTATTGAACTTTTTATTTTAAGGGTTGGAACCTTAGAATCAACACCACTTGCGACTTGGCCTCCATGGCCAGGTTAAATGATTGGATTTCCGTGCTAACCAGCATATCGAATGAATATAATCTGATTGTAAGCCTGATTGGACATAGTCACAAAAGTAGTATTTCGCCGACATATTTTCTTCACAGCAACTTTCACACAATTGTGTTCCACCTACCGCGATTCTGTAGAGATGTTCGTTCAGTAGGCACAATCAACACTCCATTCCTGAAGTCTGTGAGTTTTTTTTTCGTCAATATTTCGAATACAAGATGCCTGGGTTTATATCCGAAATAAAATTATGCTATATTAACTTGAATGGGAACTGATTTAGATGTCAGAAACCTCACAGTGCATTATGCACACATTGAACCTCCATTTTAATCATAGCAGCTTATATTCAAGTGATTGAGTCGTAGTTAAGCATTAGCATTTTATAAATTAGAAGATTAGTTAAAAGTTAAAAATTTTCAAGTAGTCTGTTATTGTTTTCATGTCGTTGTTTTTTATTCTACAAAATATTTAGTAAATGTCCGATACGAAATTTTTTTTCTCCTAAAAATTTATCTTGTAATATTTTCCCATTAAATAAACTATATATGTCTGGCATCAAGAAAGAGAAATGGCATAAAAAAGTGTCCGCGTCGTTGGGAAGAGACAAAAAAGACCATTTTCTGATAGATTTGTCATTGCATCGTCTTACTTCGTCAACTGAACCCTTTACTTCAGAAGAATATTTTGAATTGCAACGGAAAAAAGGATTCTATTTCACCGATCCATCGAAAGAAATTTTTAAAGACGTCAAATCATCTCAATATTTGCACCCTCAAGCGGAAAGCGTTGAAGCTGAATTCATTTTTAAAAGCCCCAGACTTTGGGAACCACCTTTGAGCTCTATAAAGAAATTAAAGTTTCAAAATATTAGCAGCCCAACAATTCAAAGTCCAAATAGCTGGCCAAATCTTCAAGTGAAGTCAAAACCGCCACCACCAGTGCAGTTCGAAGGAAATGATTTAGATTTGAATCTCAATTTTGACGACTAAACAATCTGTTCAATTGTAACTGAAAGTGTAGAAATTAAAGAGAATATGTTCGTAAACATAAAAAATAATAATTTTAAAATGATAAAAAGTAAAATAATAAAATTTTCGATAACAAAATAAAAATAATTTCAACTATAGATTTTATGTGTTGTGTCACATATGACTTTATTCGTTATTTTAAAGTTATTATTTATAAGTTATTACACGTATACTACAAATTTTGAAGAGAGAAATATTCAACATTCCACAGAGAGGAATACATGCATATGTAGCGTATTTTAAGAACAAAATAATTATCTCAGTTCTAATACTTTTTTTATTTACATTTCATTGAAATAATATGTAGTAAGGCTGTACATCCAAAATATGAGTTTTGAGCTGTTAATATAGAATCGCTGCAACTGATCGTGTATATATGTCGGATAATTATAATTTTAAAGGCAGTGAATGTTGTACGCAAGGACTGACGATAGTATCTTAGCTAATCCACATAATTTAAAATATATGCTAAAAATGTACTTCAAAACTAAAAAATAGTTTAACGAAATTTTGTGGCGCAAATATTCAGTTACTCGTAACTCCTATATACTGCACCCAAATTTTATTACTTAAAATCTAAATGATATACTAAAATGCGATGACTCTCAACAACGTACATTCTCAATTAGAATATGAGTAAGTAATACAGGATAATTCGGGTGGATGGACTTAATTACCAATTTCAAAAAGGAGGTTGAGAGACACATTCTGATCACATTACCATGACCTTAAAAAATATTCTGAAAAATATAATATAATATGCATACATATCTTTTTTTAAAGGGCCCTATAAAAGTCTACAGTGTGCTCCCCACCCCAGCTGCCCTTAACTAGATTTTGTAGTGTCAACAATTTTTAATTATATTTATTTCAATTATTCAATTATTTATTAGCTCGAATTTATAATTTATAAAAATTATTTTGGGGACCAGAAATCACACACATATATATATAAATATATTGACGAATTTACATCGATAACTAATTCATTGTTAGTATAATGACAATAACCAAAAAAAAATGCAAATTTTGTCGATTAAATCATCAACCAAATAAAAAAAATATATATAGTTCAAATTGGATATTGTACATAATATCTATATATACGCATTACGTGTATACAGCATTTTAACATTGCAAGAGCCATATATATATGACCGAGGTTATGTCATTAATTTATTGAATGTTTTAAATTTTGTGGATTATTGCCCAATAATATAAATATATTTAAATCGTTTGAAATAATCCAGACTCTAAGATGTCACTAATTAGAGCCCTATCTAGGTATGAATCAAATTGTTTTTTATATCAGTTTTATTAAATTATGTTTTTTAATCTTTAGATTGACCCTTCAAAATCCAACAACCAGAAATATTTTCACAACAAGTAATGTGAAATTCCACATTACGCCAATGCTCCAAGCGGAGCCACTGAAGAAGAAAAAAAAGATGGACCCCCAAGTTGTAAAGCAGCGTGAAGAGCGTAAGCGCAAAAAGCTAGAAAAACAGATTCGGCGATTAGAAAGAAATCAAAGGCAATTAAAGCCTATCGATGAACTAGAAGTTCCACTGGAGCTTTTAGATGAAAAAAGGTGTGCTTTCCAGCTTCCATCATTTTCACTTTAATTTTTCATGCTTTTTTTTTAATTACTGTATAGCCAACGTACCCGAAAGCCATCACCTTTGTCCCCCGAGATGTTAGAAAAACGGGCTGTTTTTGAAAAACAATGGGCACGTTATAAACTGGATCAGAAAATTTCTGACTTTAAAATGATTGACAATACATTGCGATCGCAGGAAAAAGCATTAGAAGAGCTTCGTATGGAGTCCGAAGATCTATACCAAGAAGCAATTAAGCCTGATTTGCAGCTTCTTCCCTTTAATACAATTGGTCCAGTTTCGACGCCTCCTATCAACGAATACCAAAGTCCTGACGGAGAGTACATTAGTATTTCAAAGAAATTTGATTAATGTTTACATAAATGATTATTGTTGTATAGAAATTAATATGAATGTAATATAAATGGAAATATGTCCTATAAGATCATGTTTTAAAGTAATAAGCTCATTTTGTTAAATAATATCTATTGGTGGAACACGTTTTGAGCACTAAAAGCCAATTATGGAGAGATGCGTTGAGAGTTACACACACTTTAACAATACGTAGTGCCTGAGAGAAGTAACGGCGGTACCCTAAGCGGTATCCGGTATGCACCCTTTTCGAAAATGAACCAAAGCGATATTTAGGTTCTTGCATTTCAAATTTTTTCAAAAAAAATATAGCAATAAAAAAACACGATTTGGCGTTTGACATTCTCTGAAAAAAGTGGTCATGGAAAAATGTGTAAATATACATCCGTCATATCTCGGAAACTACGTAAGCAATTTGTATGGAAAAAAACTCCTTTTCATTTCTTCGAGGTCTAGTTATTGCCAAAAATACTGTTTTGTCTTGTACGGGAGCTCAAAGCGGCATATTACATACTATTTTAGTTTCACCATCGCAGCGGCGTACATACAAGTAATTGCGAATTTTTTAGCCATGTTTTTATTACGAAAAAAATCGGGAAAGAAATAAACAAATTACGGGGTCTCGACTCTCGAGTCGTACCATAAATTATAAATAATCTATTTTGACAACTGTCTTTATGTGTACTGAAAAACTTTTTAATTAAAATTTTGAATGTTCAATTTAAAATAAAATATATGGTAATAGTGTGTTAAAGTAATAATTATATGTTTTATAAAAAGTACTATACTTTAAGAGAGTTGAGAATTGCAGTTCGTGTAAGCCGTTTTTAATTTATAACATATATATATTATGAGACATACATATTATATATATCTATATATTTCATATAATTATTAATAAACGCGTGCTATATATATAAAAAGCGAGCATTGTCAAATTGTGGAAAATGGGAATCAATGAAAAAAAAATTTCATAACTTAATTTCTGAATTTTCCAATTTCTTTAATAAGTCTCTTATAAAGGACAATTATAAAAAATATTTCAAGTTATCAACACTTGCATGCAGTTTTAGTTCGTGTTTAAATAATACTGGGTGCGCCTTCTAGTGCATATGAACATTTTCATTTAATTCGTATGTCAAATCTGATTGGAATGAACATCCTTGAAATATTTTGATATATGTACATTATTTAAAATTTTGTGAGCAAAACTAGCGTTGCATTTAAACGACATCCTTTATTATATCTAAACAACCAGACTCGTTGCTTTGAAACACAACCGTCATGTCGATTGCACCCAAGAACAGTCGAGGAATAGCACGGGTGCTGGCCAAAATGGAAGCATCTGTTGAGGCCGGTGAATACTACGAAGCACATCAGATGTATCGCACTCTATACTTTCGTTATACATCGCAAAAGCGTTTTGATGAGTGTCTGGATTTGGTCTATCGTGGTGCAATAATTTTTTTAAATCATGATCAGTTTAGCAGTGGCGCGGATTTGGGTCTGCTCGTGGTTGATACTTTGGAAAAATATTCAACGTTGACTGACTACGAGATTTGGTTTCATAGATTGGGTGTTCTAATGAAGAAAATTGGGCCGACAATTATCGAAAGGGAAACTTTGCTGGTGAGGAACTACATATAATTTTTGAATATATTTACTTTAAGAAATACCGGCAAACACTCGCTAAAATAAATGTTTCTTGTTATTTAAGGTGCGCTCAATCAAATGGAGCAATGAAGTTAGTAAATGTCAAACCGGACACCCAATTCTGCACAAAATAATTGCCCAGATCTATTGGAATGAAGGCAATTTGGAGCAGGCGCGACATCACTATATTCTTGCTAAAGATGGCCTTAGTTGTGGTCAAATGCTCATTGAATTGAGCACAACCAAAGGTTTTAGCAGTGAAACGGATTTGTTCTTGGCACAAATTGTATTGCAACAACTTAGCATGAAGGAGACCGAAACGGCAAACCAAACATTTTCAACATATACAAAGTATCATCCGAAAATCGCCGCCTCGGAGCCTCCATTCATACTCCCGTTGCTTAATTTTGTATATTTTCTGCTTAAGTCAATAGACAGTGGTAAGCTGACCGTATTTAAGAGTCTGTGCGATATATATAAACCGTCCCTAGATCGAGATCCATCATACCAAACATATTTAAAGAAAATTGGCACATTGTTCTTTGGGGTATCGGCAGCTCCAGCGCCTTCCAGTCAAGGAGGCATTTTTGGTGATTTGATTAGTCAATTCTTCCAAGTGTTAGAAGATGAAGAGCCACCGCAAATGACGGGTACCAATCAGAGTGCTAGTAATGCAATGACTACTGCTAGGGAGGCTGATTTAGATTAGTGAGACGCGTGTCACAGCAATATATTATTTTGTATATCAGATTGATGAAATAAGTTGGAGGGCTATTGAATTGAAAATTTATTAATTTTTTTTTTTTTTGACAATGTTCGGTTTGACAAATATTTTAAAAATTAAAAGCTTTTCCCTTTATGTTATATTAATACTTATTTAATAAATAAAATACCATAAAAATTATTTAAATACAGACGTTTTAATTGCTAATTTTCTATACTTATACTGTATGTAATCGTACAACCGCATTTCATTTTTACATTTTGTTTAACTTTAAGGACGAGAGGAAAAGGAACAAAATTGCGAAAATGTATTGGAACTTATAGAAGCTATCAATACCAATGAAACAAGTATAAAAGATATGGCTTTCCAGCACACAATTTTAAAACTACTGGCCTATTGCGCATCACGTCACAAAATACTTAAAAATGCCTGAAAGCGTACTATTATTTTAGTTCGAACTTTACTATTTTTGTTACGTTTTCTATTTAATTAATATGTTATCAATCGCGTGCGAAATAATTTGGTGTTTTGTTTTGTCAAATTATTTTAATTTAAATTATTTTTTTCATGTATTTTGTGACGTCATTTTACAACAACAAGTTATAGTAGAAAGTTGGCTGGTATGCGCGATGCCACATCTTTTATACTTGTTTCATGATCAATATTTATTATAGTTCATAACTATTTTTATTACATTTAAAAGCTGGAATGCTCTTTTATTTTATGGCTGATTATATGTTGGTATATTCTTTTTTATTAATCTGTAGCGTCAAATGTGAAAAGAAAAAGTTGAAAAGGACCAATATGGTCCGTTTCTAATGTCCGTTTAGTTAACCTAACATAGTATGCTGCATAATATATCATAGTAATAATATAAACGCTATTAACTTAATCCTTATAGAATATCTTTATGTATAATATCAGTTTATCTTGTAAATCAATAATTTTGCAACACGAATTGCTTGCTTAGCGATTACAGCCATAAATTCGTTATAACAAACAAATCCTATATCAGATAGTAATTAAAAATTAAATTAATGAATGAATTGATTGCATAGTGGCTAGACGCAAAACTGTCATACGACATTGACATGATAATATTTTTTTTTCGTATGCTTCCATGATACTATGTACTTTAAATTGTGCTCGTATTTTGTGATCAAAAGACACTAAAACTTGTTTTAACTTAACATGAGTAATTATTATAGCTGCGCGCTGCCTCAATCTTTGCATAAATTATAAATTACTCAATGTTTTCATTTAAATTTTTTAGGTGAATATTATTTAGAGCAGTGTCTATAAAAAATAATCTTAATCTGAATTGATTCAATCAGTCTTATATCTTAGGATTTTCGTAAACCATTGTAAGAATTTTGTATAGTTACTACTATTATATTGCTACTAATAGTGCCTTACTTCGCTAATGGTCTTGTATTTTGGCGTTAATTTAACAATGAGGTTTTAATCAAATGATTCTAGAAATAAATAAAAGAATTAAATTTATAAATGGATTCAAATTTATTTATTTATTTACTATACATTTAATAAGGATAAATTAATTATAATTCGAAATAATTGTACTTACTACATACATTATGAGAAATTTAATGATTATAACATAAAATACTTAATCCAAAAGAAACATATTAATAGAGACAGCAATGGAATACAAAAAAAATTCTCTTAAGCGTATTTTAGTTATGAACATATATAATATAGATATGTATTATGTATATTTATATAGAATAATATAGACAAGATAATTTCGAAAGCTTTTTCGTACAACAATTATGTCCTTGTTATACCTTACCTTAACGAAAGGACTCAAGGAGCCAGAAGGGATTGTAATATATGGTGGGGTCCTACTGGAATCCTCATATTATATTGTTAAATAAAGCTGGCATAAGAATCTTCAAATTCAATTATACAAGAATATAAAAACAAAAAGCTGCTCTGTAATTTATAAGACAATATTATGTACAGATCTATTTCATCTAAAACCGCCATATACGTGTAAATTATTATGTTATATTATGCGAGTACCTTAAAAACTTATTGCATATTGTTTCAATTGACTTCAGACCTTCATTGTTTTGAATGAACCTATGAGTACTATGATGTACCGTTTTTATTTAATAATGATTTATGAATATTGACTCACATATCACTAGTCTTGCGTCGCGACGTCGCGTCGCCGCAATGAAGGGGATAGAGAGAAAAATGTGCGATGCGTCTCACGAGAGTTTTATTTGGTAAATTTTGAGGGCTTTGTAGTAAGTTCGCTTTCAAGCTCCGTCTCAATTCAGATAGTGTGCTCGAGACTTGAACGTGGTGAAACCAATCGGTCGAGGTTCCGTTTTATCTGAGAAAAAAAATATTTCCCATTAAATTTCAAAACTAATTGAAAATAAAGTTTTTCAACATATTCATTTCTACCTTACCGTGCGTCGCCTTTGAGAAGTAATAACTTCTATAATAAACTAGCAAAGTTGAAAAACGGGTTTGATTAAAGGGCGTACTTTGTGAATGTGAGCGTGTGTCCTGTTAAAAGCTTTATAAAACTGTTATAAATACAATTTGAGGAAGTTTAAAAATATTTAATACTGTGTGCGTTTTGATCGAAAACCGACTTCACAATATTAAAAAGGTGGTAAATTTAAAAAAAATTGCTGCGAAAAATCGATTATTACGCGTGTTGAAAAAAAAAAATGTAAATTTTTCTTCATTGAAAAGAGGAAAAACCTTCCGAATTAGTTTTGAGCTTTATGTGCTTGGAATAGACGAATACTGTAATGGAAAACCTAAACTAAAAAAAATGTCCCACATTATTTATTGTTAAAAAATAATTTGTGAAAATTTTCATGTGAAAGCAGATAAAAATATTTATTTATTTATGTGAAAATATTGTTCGTGTGTGCACTGTGAAAATTTTCCTTTCCCTCTATACCGACACTGAGAGTGTCAATGTGTTGGTGCAATTTGTGAATGTGTGCAGTACTATTTCGTATGTGGTGAAAAATCGAAATCGGAAAAGGAGAACGTGGAAGAAAAGGAGCACAGGAAACCGATTGAAGGGAATATCTCGTATATAAAAAGGAAACACAAAACATCCACCTCATTCTATAATCAACACAAAAGCTCTCTTACAGCAAAATTATTGTGTTCACTAATCGACCCCATGGGAATATTTTCGTACGAATCGATTTAATTCTCATGCGTGCAGCTTTATTCTACTGAATTCAACTTAAAATCAGTCGTAATATAAAATAGGGCGCAATATAATAAATCAAAAAATACAAATCGTGTAATAAAGAAAGAGAGCATAGTAGTTGAGTGTTTAATATTCTCTCAAATTGTTAAGTGAATATAAATTTTAAATGTGTTGCAAAGTTAATTTTGTGTAGATGGTGCAGTTATTTGATGTGTTTTATAGGTGAATGTTGGCAGCCCTGGAGTGCCTCGGTATCGTAGCGTTTGCTAGGTAAGGAGGAGTTGAAAGTATTCCTTCTATTTTGGTTTATTTATCCTTAACTCCTTATCACACCTTTGCATCCCAATTCATAGCTGTGTGATGTTTACATTCCGCTTTGCAATTTCCTTTACGGATTTTATATCGTAAAAGCTTAACCCAAGTTAATACAACATTTAGGCTCTTGTTTAATTTTTAAATTATTGGCCAAAGTAAATACGCGCATGCGACACCGATGAGACCAGCTTTAAGCTTTTGTACTCAAATAATAATCTATACCTCTTGTGACCTCAAAGGCAGATACTCAAAATTCAAGCAATCTTTGTTTTATTACTCCTTTTTAAAATGCATGTTCTTATTAAGGAAGTTGCTTTTTTGTATTACTTCACTTAATTTTTCATAACTGCCAATTTATTTATTATTACAACTTTTAAAATGTATGCCTAGAAATAATACACACAAAAATGGCGATATCTCATATACGAGTGCAACGTGACCCAATAATGATCTGAATTAGTAAGCGGTGCGTTTAAATTATTAATTAATGAGCGTTTAACTCAGTGCACATTATTCATTAATAGCTTTGCCGAATAGTATTAATAATTGTCAAAATAGGCCAATGTAAAGTGTGGTGTCGTGAACCCACTATATACCGTTGAAAATGGAAATGCCATGCCGCACGGCGCGCTGCCACAGACGCATCTGCCAACTGATTTGTGCGTTGCGACTTGCGAGTTGCGACTGACATGACATAATATAACGTTCGTCGCGATCGCGTCGCTCAAGACTATTTTAGCTTTAGCCATAGGCCAAAGCCCAATGTAACGTTTTTGATATTGTGCCATGATCACATCTTTTTGATACTGCTGTTCTATTTTTAACGACTATTTGGTGTTTCATACATTAAAAATACACTTAAATCACGGTATACATTTACGCCATATTACACTTGCTTCAAATTCGCAATAAAAATTGGCGGCAATTGTTTTTTCCTTTAATTTTTTCTATGTTTTTTTAAAAAGGCAATCACTTATACGACTCATAAATTCATAAACAATAATTAATTAAATCTGAGTTCAATTCATTTAAAGCAATTTAATCTACATACATTTACAGAATATTATTGTTAAATAGCTAATAAAGGAGTTTTATTTTCCACAATAAATACGAATATTGTTGCGAAACTGAAAAACAAGTTTATCTTATAGCAGTTGTAATTAAAATTCGCCTCTGCAATTTGCAATTCAGATAAATGTCTATTAATAAGTCGTATTATACAGGAAATTTTTCTTCACTAAGACTTCTTTGAGTGTGTATATTGTATAACTTCTTTATTGCCATTTGACATACATTTGGAAGGCACTTTTCTTTTTACTGCTTTTACGTATAATAATCGACGCGACCGCGACGCCGCAAACCACTGCAATATATGCGTGATCTTGATTCTTGATATGTGTAGATTAGTAAATTGTACAACTTTTCTCTTTTTTCTTTTTAATTATGCACTTAGTTATTGTTTAAAATGAAGCAAATTTCTCAAACATTGATTCATAATATGTAGTTCATTAAATATACATAGATTGCTGTTTTATACTTGCATATACGAAAATTAGAATAAGGCTCATTAACTGCGGATAAAAGACGATGTATGTATTTGAAAAAAAATCCTGATCCGACTTTGAAGAAACGGACACTAAATTTAACAGTCATTTTAAAATTTTATATTTATCAATCATTTGTAATGCACACATTTTCGTGCAATTGTTATGATTTACCACGATATACCGTTTTTCATATAGCGTCTAAAATGTCCATATGCTCAACAAAAAATGTATTTCACATGCGACAAGCCTTAGTATTAAACATCAATTAATTAATAATATACCCCAGAGGGTACGCTGCTACGTATTAGCATTTTTAAATTGGCGAATTCGTGGTCGCAAAGAATTAAGCGGCTTATCAGTAAAATGTTTCCTTTTTACATCCAAACATTTCCGTTGACCACTTCTTTTGGCATTGTTTTTGACAAACCTCATCGTTCGCAGTAAAAATTATTTTAATTTAAAATTTGTAACTTTAGATATGCTCGTATAAGAGTGAGGTTTGTGCACGTTGGCGCACCTTTTAATTATTTATAAGAGCATTTGAGAATTGCATGGCAAATGCGACGCTTTGGGGCGTGGGTGCAAATAATTGAATTCAATAATGACTTCAAAGTAAAATTATCGTTATTTGAGCTGTGGCACATTTTATTTTTAGTGGGATCCTGGATCCTGTCGAAGACGGGTTGTAGTGTGATAAATAGCGCATTTTACAAATATGGCAAAATTTGTTTTAATAAGCAGTGAATTGAAATTTTAAAAATTATATTCAAGTGTAGATTGTCCAAGGTACTTATTTTGTGCCTTCTACTTTCGTCGACCTACAAAAGTATCAATACTCGTATGTGTCATCTCGTACATTTAATTAATCAAATTGAAGTGAATTGTGCTATGTACTATAATTAAGAAACTCCGGTAAATGTCATAGTTATTTGTTTTTACTAATTAGTTTTTTGTTATTACATACATTTTAATTGGTATCACAGACAATACTTTTACATTTTAATTACATAGATCGCCACTACTTTGATATTTTCGTATTCAAAGAATAGCAGCGATGCTCTTGTGTTTGTTGATTGTTTCCACTTTGCATATTGATATTAGATATACACAAACATTTCCACGCATATGTATAATAAATAATGTACTGCATTTCTCCTGTGACTTGTCCGGAAATGTGACGCATGTATCAAATTGTGTATTCTTTTTTCCATTAATTAATAAAGTATGACGAAAATCCCAAAAAAATTACAATTGCTTTACTGCCTGCTGTTATAAAAATTCCGAAGAAAGCTTAAAAGTAAATTAATTTGTGCGCACACTAATTAATTATCGCACTTAAGTTTACTGTACCTAATGACAAAACAAATACATTTTAATATGGATTATGTGTCCGAAATTGTTATAACAAGCACATTGTACACTTATCATGCATGTATATTGTGCATAAGTGTGAGTTAATCGGTGCGGTTAATTTTCCTTAGTGTATTGCGTGTGAGCCGTAGCCAGCCCGTGGGCCGTGAGGTCACGGCCCGGTGCTTTATCCCACTCCTTGTTGTACAAGTTCTTTACGATTAATGATTTTTGTGTTTAAATTTTGCTATTGATATTAATCTACAGGGTGGCGCAAAATTACCGAAGGGGTTTGAATTCCTTATAACTTTTTATTTAAGACATAGAAGAATATTTTTAATTTAATTACGAAAAATTATATCTCGCAAGTGGTGCTCAATTTTTGCTTCGCATATTCGTGTTCTTTTCAAAACATTTTTCATAACCTTTTGCAAAACTCCAGGTGTTATGTTGTTGATTTCGTCGCTTTTATTGTTTTTTAATTGCTGAACGGTTTTAGGATTATTAATGTAGACTTTTCCTTTACCCCAAATGAAACTGAAAATATTTTCTTCTGCTTTTTAACCGGAAATAAATTGTATAATCAAGTCGTTACTGGTAATCTGTTGGTTTCAATTCTTAGACAAGAGGAAATTTTTTATGAAAACATTCAAATTTTTTGGGCACGTACTATTCCATTTTTAATTCCTTTACCAAAAAATTTAAATTAAAATGGTCATAATATAATATAAAAGTTATATATTAGGAGTTTAAACCCCTCCGTTCATTTTGCGCCACTCTGTACTGTTCATACAAAAGGGACAATTGAAGAGAAGTGAAAACAAGTGCGAGTGCAATTAATTTGCTAATAGACGATAAGTTTTTTCAAAAATTTTTTTGTCTTCTTTCATTATAAACTAAAAGTTAGAAATCACAGGAAAAAAACACAATGTGACGATACAATGCAATCGTATAAAAAAGTGGATTTTAATATATTTTCCATATTCTTAAGTAAATATGGATATACATATATTCGCTTTTAGAATAAATATTATAATTAATATTTTTATTTTTTTAAATCTTATTTGTTTTGACCATTTTTGCTATGTTTTTTGACGTCTGTAAAATTGAGAAAAGAAAAAACCTTTTGGAAAAGCTTCGTACAATTATTTTGCATACAAATTTAATTTTTTTTTCAGTTAAAAATTATAATTCAACTTCTATTCAAAAACGGTTTAATTATATTGATAAAGTTATGATCATAAAAAGTATGTAACTCGTTGGTTTTGAACATATAATATTTAATCAATAATGCACCATCCTGAAAAGTTTAAAACCTTTCTTTTATTACAATCTCTGACCCACTTTTCCGATCTTTGACAATATGCTCACAATTTATTATGACTACTTTTTTTAATTCGCATTACCTTAGATCTAGATGCACGTTTACAAATTATTTTTGAAACATAAAAAAGATGCCACCAATTACCTAATTAACAATTAATACCATAGTCTAAATTACATCATTTGTTGTCATTGAACGGCCTTGAAATTCTATCGATTTTTAGTTTAATACTTTTTATTATTTGTACGATGGAAGTGTTGTAACATTTTCATTTAACTTTTTCACAGGGGATGTCGCAATCAACTTCAGTCGATATATCAACAGAATATCCATCGCTTAGTGATATCGATGAGTGTCTCAAAGTGCGAAAATGGTGGTGTTTTCTATTATCAAGTATATTCACGTTTTTGGCCGGCCTACTTATCGTGCTTTTGTGGCGAGCATTTGCGTTCCTATGCTGCCGCAAAGAGCCAGAACTGGGTCCAAACGATCCCAAACAGAAGGAACAAAAGGCCTCCCGCCAGGGAAAACAAGAGTTCGAAGGAACTTTTATGACAGAAGCAAAGGACTGGGCTGGTGAGCTTATATCAGGTCAAACAACCACTGGACGCATCCTGGTATGTAAAATTTAAGACTACATTTTAGCGATGATAAATTATTGATCGCGTTTTATAAAATATTGTATCCCGCCGAATTTAAATCTCTTGAGACCATGTATGTTAAAAATGATCCTGCACAGAATAAAGATATTTTACTCACATGTTTCCTTACTCATTATAGGTAATATGAAATATTAACTAAAAACTGTAAGGGGACTTGTTGCACTTATACGAGTCATTTTTACCAATTCATTAATACGTACAGATTTTGAATGATGGAAATTGTTGAAACATCAAAATTATTGTTGGTATTGAGCAAGGTTTACTTCCTCAAATTACAATTAACATAATAATTAAATTTATATTCTATTTTCTCTGTAACGATCACCATCATAGTCGACATATAAACAAACTTTTATATCGCCTCTGCGAGTATTTTTCAGTTATACATAATAATGTTTAAGTAAGATTAGTGTAGTACGTTAAATTGTTGGCCGCATGCCAAAATACGGCGCACTAAAGATAGTGGCAACTTATTTTTACATCTGTCATGAACAGCTAAAATCACTCGACAATCGTTGCAGATTCACACATTCACTTAAAGAAGCGCTGTCTTTAGGAGTCGCTCTTATACACACTGTAAATAAATAGGCCTAAACAATGCTTGATTTACCATGTAGGTAGTAGGTACGCGTTCGTATATATAATGTTATGGATCTTTGCAACATCATGCTTATTTCATTTATCGGGATAGATAAGCTTAAAAGCATTTTTAAAATAAGTGGCGAGGCCTCTCGAGTTAAAAATGCATTTATCGGGATAGATAAATTATAAGGCCATCTTAAATATTTATTTATATTGCTCCTTCTTTTTTTCTCTTACAAATTATTGCTGATTTCCTCTCTCTGTCCTTTCATTCGGGAACGATACATGCTGTAACATGGGCATGATTACTATAAAATTTCGTCCTCGCATTATATATTTAAACGAGCTGACATATTTCTAAAATTATTATATTAATCGAAGTCTGAAGTAATATCCTTATAATAACGCGAGACTATAAATGTTTAATTATCTCTTCGTTTCGTAGGTGGTCCTTGTTTTTATTCTCAGTATCGCATCTCTTATCATCTATTTTATCGATGCATCCAGCGAAGAGGTTGAGAGATGCCAAAAGTGGAGCAACAACATCACACAACAAATCGATCTGGCATTCAATATATTTTTTATGGTCTACTTTTTTATACGAGTTAGTATTATAAACAATCAACATATTTCTTTGTTCATGTGTACTAATTGGCGAATACTTACATCGCCCATTAATGTTTTACTCTAATTACAGTTCATAGCAGCATCAGATAAACTTTGGTTTATGTTAGAAATGTACAGTTTCGTAGATTATTTTACAATACCCCCGTCCTTTGTATCCATATACTTAGATCGAACATGGATCGGTAAGTCATTACACAATATAAATTGCTTTAAGTGAATGTACTATTTAGAATTTTATCTCCAACACAAGAAATAATCAAACAGAACTGAATAATTGGGTTAAATTCAAAGAATATTACTTTATATATTTTAAACGGCATCTGGTAATTTATATAAGCGACATAAAATTCTGATTCCTATTTGAAATTATTTTAAAGGATGTTGTTGCTAACACAAAATTAATTAACGATTACTTTAATTAACATGTTCATGTGTGTTTCAGGTCTTCGATTCCTAAGAGCGCTACGTCTTATGACTGTTCCAGACATTTTGCAATATTTAAATATATTGAAAACATCAAGTTCAATTCGGTTAGCTCAGTTAGTGTCTATCTTCATATCGGTGTGGTTGACAGCTGCTGGTATCATTCACTTGGTAAAAAATATATATAGCTTAATCCCTGTTAACTTGATCCTTACTACATTTTACTACACGTTTCATATAACTGCATAATTTATAAACACATTAATATGATAATAATTAAAAAAAAAAACAACAAATAAATACATGAATAAGTGATATATGTATATGCGCTGTATATAGTTGGAGAATTCAGGCGATCCACTGGAATTCAATAATCCACACCAATTATCCTACTGGACGTGTGTTTATTTTTTGATTGTAACAATGTCAACTGTGGGATACGGTGATGTTTACTGTGAAACGGTGCTCGGTAGAACATTTCTAGTATTCTTCCTTCTTGTCGGCTTGGTAAGTCATAATTCTATGTTTTTTGTTACTTAATTAATTAAATGAATTGGCTCATTGTTGAATACCTTAGTTTGTAATGCGTCTCATAAATGTACATATAAATACATATATACTTAAACGCTCCCCCCAAATTGCAGGAGAGCTGTTCTCTAACATTTAGAGGAAAGTTCAAAAGCGACTGCTTGAAAACCTAAAACTGTATAAATTATGTATTTCACAGATGTCTGTTTCAGAGGGTATTTATAAATATTATTGAAATAACAATGAATTTCAACAAAACAAATCTCTTCCCTGCTTACGTATTTATTGTACAACAACTAAAACTAAACCTTACCTAAATCGCTTCAAAGCTTTATTTCTATTGTGATAAGAGAAGAATGAAATATACATGTCTGTTTTTAGATGTATATGATTTGCGGAATAATAACAATTAATGAAACATTACAATTATATACACAAATTTTAATAATTCTTTGTGAGTGATACATTTACAAAAAACGGACTTATTACGGATAATATGTATAATTTATGTATTATATAGTATTATGGTGACATAATTTGCACATGTATAAATCATTTCATTTATGAATTTCTGATTTTTTACAAATAACACAAATTATTTTTATTTAATTCAATTATCGGCGGAGTTTAATTTTGCAAAGGGACAACTTGTCTTTAATATCATTTGTACAATTACACCACAGTACGCCCAACAACGTGACATAAGTTTTATTTTGCAAATGATCGTAGCATAAAAGTGATGTGATGTGATTTAAAATAAACTCGATCAAAAATTTTATGTTTTCCAAGAAGAAATTACAAAAATTATTTAATACACTTCAGTTCAATTTACTTACCAATATTTATTTTGATTTTATTATTAATCTATGAGTTATCCCCTCTTTATTTAACTTCTTTTTCCTGCGACAATTATTGTATGTGTGTATTATATAATATTATTTCCTTAACTATGTATATCAGCGGGATCTGTATTTTCCTTTCTTATAGTAACAATACGTAATTAATTAGTGTGTGTTTAAATTCTTTATTATACATTAAATATGTGGAGAGGAGTGAAATGAACTTAAAGACGTTCAACACATAAAACATTTAAAACAATTAATAATTTATTTAAACATTCAATAAACTTCTATTTAAGGCCGTCATTTACAAAGATTATAATTTTTTTGTTATATTTAATCAATAATGCAATTAAGTTTGTACTCCTAACTCCACATTCGTATTCTTCTACTCCATTCCATAATGCTCAGCTGTTCATTGTTCATTGTGATAATAATTATCTTCGAAGAACGATCCGTTGCCACGTGTTTCTTTTCTTCATATTAAGGCGATGCGCGGAAATGAACCTTACCTTGTTTTATACACCCGTACATGATTTCCCAACATGCACTGGATGATTTGGAATCACTTCCGCACACTGCTGAGCTGAAATTTCATATTATTTTTGCATGTGTATGCTGTCTGCAAAACAATAAATACTAATTCAAATCCATAAATGTTGTAACTTAATAATCTATGCAAAATTAGCTTAACGATTCTTTAGAAAATTTGGCGTCATTATTACATTAAACAGTAGTTTCTAAAATTATTAAATTTTTAAAAGAATGTCGTAGTATGTAGCATATATTTTTTTGATTGTTAATTATACATTCATAGTTATAAATATTATACATTTTCAGTTTAGTAAATTTTTCTTCAGTGTCAAAGTTTCACCTTTTTTATAGAAACTTCTGAAAAACAATTACAACTTAATATTGTAGGAATGATAATAGGCTATTATTTCAAATAATGATTACGAATCGAGTTTGATTGAACGAATAGATAGAAATACTTACAATTTGATTTTCCCATTTTAAATGATTTCATAGTAATATTACATCAACATTAATATTTTTTGATTTTTAAAAAGACTAAAGAAGATTGTGGATTTAAAATTAACGTCATTTTGCATTCTAAACTTTTTAATAACCCTTTAAATTAGAATAGTATTGCTCAACAAATGGAAATCACAAAAATGTATAAGAATGGTTATCGTTGACTTTAGATCGACTTCTCGAATTCATAGATAATATATTCATATTGTAAATATACTATAAACACACGTATTTCTAATGATATTTGCTTAAAAAAATTGAAATAATTTCGAAAAAAACCTAAATTCGTGACGCAAAATTACTTAATTAAATTTATTAGTGATCAATTATTTTCATAATAACATCTTCGTCTAAGCTTGCATTTAAAAACTAATTACAATATTATAGGCAATGTTTGCGAGCAGTATTCCGGAGATAATTGAGCTAGTTGGTAGTGGGTCAAAGTACGGTGGCGAATTAAAAAGAGAACACGGAAAGAGGTAGACCTTAAACACAAAACTGTTAAATCTAACTAATTCATACGTACATAATATGTACAATGTACATACATACAGATTACAATACACTACGGTCATATATTTAAAGAAATTATGTTGTACACTAATAAAATACATGTTATTTTCAAATATAAAGTAAAATATCAACAATCGTAGCAAAACATAAGCATAAAGTGCTACTTGCAGTGCCTGACTTTATACGTACATGTCGTGAAAATAAGCAGTTTCTTGAATACGCACACAATACCAAAACGTCTTTTGTGTAATAAGTTTTTAATTTTCTAAAGCCTCTCAGAACTATTTTGACACAAAGTTGCAAGGTTTTTATTTAGCCATAAATAATAAACTCGTAGTGCAGATCAATTGGCTAGCCACTGTATTTAAATGTTTTTTTTACTCATTTGAGATTTAATTAATTGGTTATTGTTTTTAGTCTGTTACCCTTTATGTTAAAGAATGTTTCCCAATTTTGATAGTTTGTTTATTTTTTGAAAACGAAAAAGTTTTACCACGTATTTCTGCAATACTTTTAAAGTCTTCAGTTTTGAATAATGAGTTACCATGCCGTAGCCGTACCTGCGACGGCTTTAATCATTTACTTATCTTGTATTTAATTATGTTTTAAAACGATATTTTAAATTCGTTAAGATTATATGCTTAAATATCAATTTAGAAAAAATATTTTATGTAATTATTGGATTTGATGTGTAGAAAAGTGCCTACAATATAAAATATAATTTTAAACGTTATGATTTATGACTACATATTTAAATGGTACACATAGATCGTTGAATTGTATTGAGTTTTTACGTTTGTTTGATTAATCAGAATAGTGTTATACCTATACGTACCTTTTAAATAATATATATTTTGAATTTCGTTCGTAATCTAAGTATTAATAAAGTAAAACTTTCCCCAATTTTATGATGTTTGGTCAAACTTTGTTGTATGCTGTGTGTGAATTTATTGACCCTTAACCCATTGTCATTATAATTTATTCGACTGTTAAAATAGAGTGTAATGTAGATTTGATTTCGTATTATTAATCTTTTACGATTTTTCTTCTATGTAAACATAAGTCCAGTACATACTATTTAGGGTCTATATCTTTAATGTTTGGAGCAATGATTTAAGTTACCATGAAATTTTTAAACTCAATTGCTTTAGAATATTGATAGTCATTTGGATAGACCTTAAATATTATAAAATTGTGTATTATTATAGAAACAAAAAATTTGATTACAATCCCCACATTTTTTTAAATATTTGACCATTACGTTTTATTTCTTTACCCGTGATTAATTAATTTTATTATTATGGTTTTTTTAAATTTTTTTTTACAATTAGAAATGACATTTTTATTTATGTGTATATTAATACTCATATTTTTGTAATAACTTTAACTGACGTTTTATTTTCAATCGCAACATCTTTAATTAAATATTACTTTAATTTAAACATACTCACACACCTACACATATTGAAAAATTATGTATTTCGAAAATTCAAGATTTTATTGTCATTCAGAAAGCGCTGATAAATTCCGTTAACAACTCAATTGGATTTGGCGGAATACAATCAAAAAATCACAACATAAAACGATTACAAAATATTTATTGAAATACACATACAAAGTCAAGGTGCGTGAATGCGAAAGTAGTGTATCTCTGTTCTCTTTGTTTGTTTGTTTGTTTGTTATTATTTAATAATACTAATTTACATCGTGGACTGAGATGTAATGAAGAAAAGGATCTCCAACAGCCAGTCCCAAAGTCTAGAAAAACCCTACAAAGGGAAATATTGGATCTTCAAGCGATGAATGTAAATATGTTATTAAGTGAAGTGAAGGTCAAAAAACACATACAAACAAACATTCACAACAAACAAAAGTCATTGGTGGTTTAAACTTGGTTTCAAATAAGCATCTTCGTGGGTTGCAGTGATAATACTCACATTACATTTTTACACTGTATATACATATATTTTGATGTTACAATATCTAGCAAAGTCATAATTTGAAAAAACAATTGAAATATTTGCAAGCGATCATTTTCCAAAAAAAAAAATTTATTTAACCGTGTGTACAAAAAGTCCTAAACATCGTGCTGTATATGTGAATTTAGGCCGTGTTCGCTAGTTGGATCCCCGAGATCACTGAATTGGCGGCGCAGCGCAGCAAATATGGCGGAACTTACAACAAGGACCTTCGAAGAAGGTACACACCATGCTGTACCGCAGTCTTATTTAATTTTTCCTAATTAATTATCAACATACAGAATTTTGTTTTATTTTGATTTTGTTTTTTCATTCCTATATACAATTTTGGGTTTGTCGATTTTAAGTTAATTAAAACCAAACGGGGTATTAAGCAAAACTAAAATACATATGTCGGAATGTTCAATTAATTAATTATAATAAATATGTCTAATATATGTCTGTTTAACACCAAGTTTTCATAAACATAACTATGTATTTATTGAACAAAATGATATTGATGTTTTGCTCAATATTTGTTGGCTTAACCATTTTGGGGGAATAAATTATACGTAACTTTGTATTTAATGTTGATGTGTTTTTATAAAAGTATTTAAAAAAAAAAAAAAAACGGGTTGAAAAACATTTTAGATTCCCCTTAAATCTAGAGCCACCCAATTTTAATTTTTTTTATTCAATTTGTTATTATTTTTGGTTACGTCTTTATTTGTTTTATCAAAAAGGCATTGGTTTCTTGGCGGCATGTGTCTCGGCTCGTATTTTGACTTTCTAATTTGAACCGTGGCTGTCTCTTCTGAAAATTAGTCCTTCAATACATTTATTTGTTTAATTATTGTTTAAGAATTTTATCCAGCGTTATATTGCTATTTGATTTGCCATAGACAACGTGTTAAAGCAGTAATATAATGTACATGACATTAACAAAAAAATTAATTAAATATCAATACTATACAAAAAAAGCATTATACAAGTATTATTTATATCTCTCATTATTACATTAAAATTATAATTTTATTAAAGAAAATTTTGAGTTATGGAAATTTATTTAAAAATCATGATGCACTTATGAGGATTAATTTACAGAAGAACCCACGCTGTAACTAAAAGTAATTTATTTTTGTTCAAAGTCTACATACCTACAATGTATGTATGTATGTATGTTAAGCATTTAGCATATTTGCGGTTTTTTAAATAACACCAAAATATAATATATTTCCCTTGCATTGGATTTAATTTGTTTGATATTACATTTATATTGATGTCATAAATGCTGTCCCTTTTTACCATGGGTTTCAATTTTATTTATTGGAATTAATGGAGATCTCTAACTGCCTCAAAAAACAGTTCATTTTCTTCTTTATTACTTGATATAATTAGAATTAAAAGTTAAAACCTAAAAGAACATAAACAAAGAGCAGAGATCGGAACTGTGTACAATAAAATATACTGAAAAAGTGCTTTTTTTAAAACTCATTTCATTCATTGTTATTGGTTTTATATTTAATTCATTTATTTGGTTGAATTCTTTGTTTTGTGTTTTATTGCTACTTAAAAACTGCACCAATATTTTGTCCGGATTGTAATATTTTGAGAGTTAATCATAACGTATGATTTTAGTTAAAAAAATTTAAATTTGGGTTTTGTTTTTTTGTTTTGTTTTTTTTTCCTTTGTATAATTTGAGTTTTTAAGACATGATATAAGTAACTTTTGTATACACACCTATAATATACTTATTACTTATGCTATAATTAAATATTTAAAAATGAATTTTGTCAAATCTTTCTTTATAACATTTCTTAATTAATTTATTCTAAATACAATTTTAATTTAATTTTTTTATCCATAATAATAATAATTTTTTGGGTTTTTTTTTTTTGAGAAACAGTAGATTTTTAATGCTTGCACAGCCTGTATGCCGCAGCCACGCATCTTAGAGCAATTTATTGAATTTTTTTATAACCGAAAATTAAAATGATAATATAATCTACTTACATAACTGAGGTTAAACAAAGAAAACAAAACAAACGCAACAGAATTAGTAGATCCGAATTACATAAATTCTTTTGCATATGTTTTAATTAATTTTAACTAATTAGCAATATTAGAGAGTTTAGTAGCACATATGAGTCCCAAGAAATCGACGCCTCCTTTAATATATTTCAATACTTTGTTTTATTATGAAATGATTGATTGATTTGAGCTCAAGAAGTATGCTGGATAATTAATATGTACAACGTATAACAAACATAAATATTTTTTACATATTACATAATTATACTTTATTTAAAAGAACAATTTCTCCCATACATATTTTGTGTAGGTACTTAAAGCCTATCAGGAGTATATAGAGTAAAAAATTGTTTGTAAGCCGCACATTGAACTGAGCTCATTTTCAATTTTTAAATCATTCATTATGTAAACCATTTAATTTTGATTAATTTCATTCTATCATACATTATTTCTTTATTCTATTTATGAGACTGAGCGTATGTGTGTGCTGTGTGACCAATTTTTGATAAACAGTGAGAATGTTTAATTATACGTCTAATTTCATTCTAAAATAACTAATAAATATGATAATACAGCAAAAATAATCCCAATATACCATATGTATAAAATATGTACATAAATATAAAAAAAATTAAAAAAATACGTCACAATTCACAAGTATCGTCGTATGAAAATATTATGTTTGTGATGTTGTGCGCCTTGGCCCCAGAGACATAAGCAGTGTCACAAACAGCCGTTCCTAATTGAAATGTGTAGCTAATAGCAATATAAGCATCAACCGTCCTTAAAAATGATGAATGTGCGAAAAATTACCAAAATTTTTTGTTTATCACAACGGAAGTAAAGCAAATACAGTAATTCGCAAACATTCTGAAGTATTCCGAATTTGAAAAGACTTGTGAAAACATTCAAACACGTTAGACTGAATAAGCTATGGCGTTAATTTTTGGTTTAAAACAGGTCGTCGTTGAGTTGGGTTTTTTGTCTTTAAAAAATGCCTATACAAAGTTTTAGTGTTTGTTTTTTGGTTTAATCTTTTACTATGTCTTACTCTCTACATATCTGTCTTACTTAACTTAGGCCATATTCGCGAGTTGTATACCAGAGATTATTGACTTGATCGGAACTAGACCGAAATACGGTGGAACACTGAAGAACGAAAGAGGTCGAAGGTGAGAACAATTGAAAAACAAAAATACAAGCAACAAAACAGACAATCAAATAACATAAAAACATTAAACTCATACCAATTAAAATTCATTTAAACAACATTTTTTTGTTTTCGTTTAAATCCATTAATATTTACCGAAGATGTACCAACAATAATATGTATGCAAATATGCTTATAAATTACAATTACAATAATATGCCACGGATACAAGGATCGCTATTTCAACCAGTCGTACTTAGATATCGGCATAGTTTTGGTCTTTGAATTTTGTTTCCTTATTATTTGTTCATAAAACAGTCTAACTACGGGGACTTTTTTTTAACTCAATTTGCATTTTTTAAATTTTTATTAACGATGTTATACTGTTTATTTAATTCGAAAAAAGTTGTATGGATTGAATTTCTTTCTTCAAATTTTCATTACATTATCATGGACACAAACAAACCACGAGTTACAACCAAAACAATACATATAGAAACTATAGAAATAAATGTGTCGAACAGAGCATTATCACAGTATAAAGTATGAGTCTGCGGAGGGGTTTCTATATACAATATTTATTTAATTTCATTGCCTTCTTCAAAATATTAAGAAATGTCAAATTCAGCTATTTCTTTCACATAAATAGTTCATTTATTATTGTTACTATTCTATAACTGTTTTTTGAATTGTGTCGCATTGAAATACATACCTTATTTGTTACAAAAAAAAAAAAAAAAACATTATTAAATTGTTGTATGAAAGCCAGTATAAGTATTATGTGCTAATTTAAATGTGCATCACTATCAGTAGAATTTTTGGCGTAATGTTTATGTGTGAAATCATCCGTTTCTGCATTATGAGGATCAAGTCGTAAATAGGGGTTCGTTGCAAAGTATTTACATTAAGGGTAACCACGATCGAATATATGGCCTATTTTAAGATTTGTCTTTATCCACTGCTTTGTTTCATTTCTTATACAACTAGCGGACTGCGTTTGTAAAATAATGCCAAAAATACAGCGTCGTAAAAAGTTATGTTATAATGTGAAGGATAACATTCTTTTATTTATTTTCGATAATAATATGTTTGATTTAAAAATGTTTACTTACAAATTACAGCCATTGAACAATAGCATACTTATTACATAATCCATCGATGACAAATTGAATGGTATGGTTTTGGATTTTATAAAATTCAAGAGACTTTTTTCGAACTTTATACGATCTGTTATTTTTGAATTATTTATATTAATTCAGTTCTATATATACTTGTTAAAGTTCTGATAACGAACAGCGTATATGGGCAATGTAATGTGTGATGTTGTGCCTAAATACACTGGAACATAAATATTAAGTTAGGCTACTCAAGTAATTTATTCCTTAATTTGTATAAATAGGACGGATACAAAGAGTGCAAAAAACATATTTTGAAGAATATAATTTATAAAAGATACCATACTATTGCATTCTCAATAAACGATGCTATGGAATTTAATTACTATAACGTGCGCAATTACATAATACTCATTTTCATTTAACTATATTAATATTAGCTTAGAAGCAAGTACTTAGGTACGAATGTAATGTGCACAAATATTAAGAAATATTACTTTGAATTGCTTAATTTTGATTGTACTTAACTTGTTTCGCAAAACGTTTTTTTCATATTTGTTCAGAAGAAAACACAAAAGTAAGATTTGAAATGAGCGAAAACAAATTTATTATGCACAATGCTATTAATATCGTGAAACGTCATGTATGACGACGATAATAAGTTTACATATTTTTACATAAAAGTGTACGCTCGCAGATGCACATTCGTCATTACAACAAATCGATTATGTTATTTGTAGAAAATCTAAAAGCTTGCAATTCCATCGCCAAAAGCGTACATCAATTATAAGCAAACAATTGCACATTTGTAGAAATTCCAGTCCGAATGCAAAAGTAGCCAAACTCCAAATTATATACATACATAAATATACTTATTCCGATTGATGGCATAATGCAAAATTGCGTTTCCATATTTGCAGGAGTAAACTACTTTATGTGTTTTTGATTATATATGTGTAATATGTAATTGATTAACATTGTGATATTTAATCTATCTATAAAAATATAATATATAATAAGTGTGCAACAACAAAATGTGTGGCTTCCCGATTCTCAATATAAATGTACTGCGTCTAATGGAATAACGTTTTTTACCAACAATTATGTACATATAAACATAATATAATATATGCATATACGTTTTGTATTAACAAATAATACCTATATATATATTCTGCACGTCCTTATTAATTTCTCTTTAATGCATCATGGATGAACAGTCTTGTCATTGTGATGAATTGTTCTGTATTTTTCAACTGGATTTTGTGTGTATGACTAAATAATAATTATTCTTTAAATGTTAGTGTTTTTATTCTAAATCTAAGGATTGGGGCGGAAATTGAAATGTTGGTATTGATTTACCAGAATTATTTTGCTTAAAATGAGAGCTTTGAATGATACCTACTTATATAATTTGTGTTCTGTACCATCTTCAGCTTCCTCTATAACTGAAACTTCTGCATAACAGCGTAACTATTCGTTTCTCCGTGTATTAATTTTCGTGAAATGTTACTTCTCCTTTGCTTTTGTCTATGTATAGTAATTTCCAAGGTTCAAGCTGTGACTCAATGATATTTTATAGAAATTTACTAAAAACCAACAACTTGAGAATATCTGCGTTTTTTAAATTGATCAAACGAGGCAGTTGAGTGATCCCAACCAAAAGGTCTGTAGTAATTTTAGGGACTGATTTAATGCGACGAGAATTAATTTGCTTATTTTATTTCATTTCATCCGATGTAGACCTTTCAGTACTATTTTTTAGAGGTAGTAAAAAACGGTAATACATTTTTAATAAAAAAAAAAAAATATATATAATATTGGGATTTAAAGTTAAAACTTCAAAGTGACTTTCATTATTTCTCTCAGACGCTGTTGTCCAATTGTACAAAAAAATTTAAAACACGTATTTTCAAGTTATTGCAGGCTTTACAATTTACATCGTGTTTAATTTAAAAAAAATCAATTTTTTACATAAACGGGTGTACAAAACATGATAAACAATCAGTCAACGTAAATTTTGAATTTAGCTACATTCTCCAACTTTCTAATAATTATGTATGTACATTAAATATATGCACAAAAATCTAGATAATAATAATAATTAATAAAATTATAAATGTTGTCTGTATCAAGTAATTAAATAATATGGTTTGTAATGTTACTTATTATTACTAAATTAGAATGTGAAAACTCTGTTTAATATAATATGTATGTCGTTTAATTTTTTTGTGTTTTGTGAATCAGTTTGTTTGCGATTGAGACTTGAGAAGTTTGTGTGTATGTTTGCGTGTGTGTGGCGGGTGAGGTGAATGCCGATTGATGGTTATGTGTATGGGTGTGTGTGTGTGTGTGTGCGTGATAAATAAAATACAATTGTTTGTTATTGATTGAAGAATTCATAATTTAATGTTTAATGCGTCCTGATGTTTTGTTGTAACACATTTTACACACAGGATCTCACAATATAAATTGAAAAAAAACTCTGTCGGAAACGGAAAATTGTTTATATTTATTTTATTTAAAACTCAAACATTGTACGTAACGTGCATAATTAATCGTTTTTCTTGATTACAATGTTTAACATTAATATGAATTCTTTGTGTATGCTATGTTTCAATAATTTAACCAATTATTGTTTTCATAATATACAGGTGAAATTAATTTAGCCCACCAAAGGCTATGTCCTTTTAGTTTTATTTTACGCTGTTGTTTTACATTGAAATATTCAGTCTTTTACAATAAATCTATTTTATTTTATGTTTTGAAAAGGTTCCCATTTTTAACACGTTCATACATATTTTTGTAATAAATGTAAACATATGTTATGTATATCTCACATTTTAATTTCGAAAAAAAAAATCAAAATCTATTTGGATATACGAGTTGAAGTTTTGTAATTCACTAATAATTATTATGAATTGTTAAAATATGTATGTATGTCAAAGTCCTAATCAAATAACTTGTTTTTCCATATTTTTTCCTTCAATTGAAGGCATTGATTTCCGATTTTATTCCTCCCAATCCTGCACTTTTTTAACATGTTGCTCAGTCATCAGGGTATGACCTCCTACAGTAATTTTAATGAGTGTCAATGTGCTCTGCTCAGCAGATGATTCGTTTGCCAATAATGTATACCTAACATGATACAAAAAGAAAGATAATTTCATTTGGCGTCGCTTTATTGCAACTATTGCGGCATTTTTCACTACGATATTTAATTGTAGTAATGACTGAAAATTTTTGAAATTGTACAACACTTTTATTTATTTTAATTATTAGGTACCCTATGCGCGTGGCTTTATCTTTTTCCTTGTATCATGATTCGATGTACAACAAATAACAATTAGTGTTTAATACTGTAGTTTTGTGGACGTTTGTTACTGGTAGCTTTGCGCACTCCGCTGTGTAAGGGTTTAACGGAATTTGCTTGTATTTGAATTGCGGTTGTTTTCTGCAGTTCGTCTAATTAACAAAAAAGTTATTTGAACAATGGAAAAAGTGTTACGTACTACGAATATAAAGTGAAGCTTTTACTCCCAATAAATTTGTTTATATATTGTTTTATTTGCATTATTTATTATTATATCGTATGCTGCATAGCATTCATTTTTGGCTGTTTAGAATTTACAATGGCACGTGTTTTGCAAAAATTTTATGCATTTTGTTAAATTTTGTGTACGCAAAGTTAGAAAAAAATTACACTAAATTGTTTGCATCTGTAGTGTTTTGTAATGTGTGAGTATTTGCATCGATATTAGTTTTAAGCCATATTATAAAAAGCATCACATGTTACCCAAAATATATTTTTATTTCCAAAACTAATTAAAATGATTCCGTAAGCGATTTTAAATGCTCTTGTCGATTAATTCAATTAAATGCAAACAAAGGGTAGCAGACTAAAAAATATTTATTTAGTATCAAACGTTTCTTTAAATCAAAATTTTTATTAACGAACTGTAAAAAAAGTTAAATTTTGTTAGTTTTAATATGTTTTCCATTTACATACTGCAAAAGTGGTTATTTCGTAAAAGCTATTCATAATACATTTTTACGAAATAATTACTGTCAATTTTTTTTTAAATTTATAATAATTTACTAAGCTCGTACATACATACGTGCTTTAATAAACAGAAAATAAATTGTCAAAGAATTTCTAATTTAAAGAAGAAAATTATTCTAACTAATGTGTTTTTGCGTTTCATTGTATGAAATTTTGGTTCGAATTTGGCAACATAATTGGATAATCGCTTGTCAGACATATTGTGGTGTGTGGCCATATTACGTACGAGTCTGTGTCGCATTTTTTAAAGGACTTCTTGCACGAAGATCGGGAGGATGTAGACGTAGAAGTTGTATTTTTACATCGGTGAGTGAATTTTTTAAAGCATTTTTTTTTTTAATTTTATAAATGTGTATGTCAATTGAATCATTGAGTTAATATTATACAATAATAGATACATTCAATTATTACTTTAATAATGGTTGTTTGTCAATTATTAATTATTAAATGGGATTCAATTGCCATGCTTCATATGACACATCTTCTGTTACATATATAATATTAACGAATTTATTAAAACCTATAATTCAATTACATACTATTCCCATCAACTTCCCCTCATAACCCTATAAATCCAAACCATTCCGACCATTTTTGAATTATGATAATCATAATTATTTCGCAATTATGGTTGTTTTTTTACATTACTATTTCAAATTTTAATGAAAATCGTATTAGCAAAAAGGGAACAACCCAACCAAAACCCAATGAAATATTTGTTTAAATAAATGACACCTGCAAATTTGTAGCAAGGAGCCTGATCTGGAACTCGAAGGGCTGTTGAAGCGTCATTATACGACCGTGGAGTTTTTTCAGGGTACAATGATGAATGCTGTCGATTTGGAACGTGTTAAGGTACTTTATCATACACCATCTAGGAGTACAACTCAGCTACTCCAAGAGAGTGTCTTCGATAAAACACTTTCAAAAATCAGTTTGAGCAAATCAGTTTTACACAAATTAAACACCATTCTAAATAAACAAACGATGTTTCTAGTCGAAGTCTTAATTTGATATTCATTTTGATTACTTAGTATAAGTCGCACACTTTATCGACCACATCACGTGTAGAATTATTGTTATCGTTGCGTTTTTGTGCTCATGCGTTGTTGTTTGAAGCTTACTTTTCGATAAGCAGATGTCCGTTGACAGAGTACTTGTCTATTTTTTCACTGCGACCATATTGTTTATAGGTACTAACTTGTCAGTTTGCAATTTTTTGTTGAAGTTAAAATTATACAACTTAGTTTATTGCATTTTAATTATTCATACTTATAAGTTACAATCACAAATTTTTTTATATTACATTCTTTGAAAATCTTTATTATTAAAAAGTAAATTTGTTTTTACACAATATCAATTTGCGATTATTCAGAAAGATAATATAAAGCATCAAATATACATAATAAATAAGCTGAAGTCATTTCATAAATTAAAGCCGATATTCCATGTAGAAAATGCATTATTCTATGTATAAATTTGCATGACGCGATTGAAATTGTGTGAGAAAGAAACACAGTATAAGTATACTGGTTTTCTAAGGTACAGGTATCATAATATCTGCTATTATGAAATGCTTTTCAAATCATTGACAAAAGTAATTGGCATTTAAGCAATTTTATGGTCATTTTCATATATTTTGAATTTGCTAATCTCTTGGTAATTATTTCAAATGTAATCTATGTACATGCATGATTTTATGTTTTACTATAACTTTAACTATTATTTTGCAAGTGCATAGGTTTTAACCGTTTTGGAACCTTATCCGTTTAGTTTCCTAATAACTTAATTTTTCAGTTTTTGGTAGCTTATAAACTTATGTTTTAAAATAATTTTTGTTATAATCTCAATCGAAAATTGTTTATTAAAATTTGTGTTTTTATAATGATACTTTTTCCTAGGTGAGATTTGTGTCAATTTTTATATTTAATTGCAACAGCCAACAACTTAGCATTTAGTAATACCATTTCATAAATACAATTTAACTACAACTCAAAGTGATTTCTTATGGTATTCACTTAAAGTTAACATTTGTTATTAAGCAAAAGGAAATGGTGGCTGTGAATATGGATATGCCGAAAAATGGTTTTGTCATATACAAGTTTACACTTAATAGCTATGTATTAGAAATTGAAATTACTTAACAGAATGAAAAATATCACAATAATAATACAGGTTTATGAAATTTTTAAAGAACAAATGTCCATTTTTGTCGAAGCGATTGGGACATTACAATTTATTTAATTAAAGTTCCTTTTTCTCTCCCCTAAATCCCATTCCAACATAAATTTCACCCTTCATGTACCTTTTTACTATAATTCAATTTAAATAGGAACCAAGCATTGATAACTAAATTAATTAATACATTTTCTTTTTTCTTATATTCTGAATTAAAAATGTTTGTCACTCCTCTTTTGGGATTAAAATAAATGCAAATGCACCCCCAAAATGGTTATGTCTGGCTTCACAATTTGTTGAAACAATTACCCCCGTATACCTCAATTTTGTACACACATACAAACAATCAAAAAGAAAACCACCTGATTTGGAGTTAGAAGGTTTATTCAAACGACACTTCACCACAGTGGAGTTCTTCCAAGGGACTATTATGAACCCCATCGATCTACAACGGGTTAAGGTAATAAATCAGTCAAATTTAAACATAATAACTAATTATACTAAAAATGTAATTACCAACAAAATATTAAATATCTAAACTTTGCGAAATACAGCAGAAACAACTCAAGATACATAAAATTTCAAACTAATATGTGTTCGTTTCGTTGTGGGTGCTTCAATGTTTTAATGTTTTTTGCTATTCAGGGAATCAAACTGGAAATGCCTTTAATTTTTCCATAAAAATTTCGCTTACATTAAAACAAATACTAGTTATAATACATTTTTCACGTTGATAAATTGCGGTTTAATTCCCTGCATACTTTTTGCGTGGTTTTCAAAGCAATTAAATGCGTTTATTTGTTTTTTATAACACACACCTGCATAACATAGAGTGTAATTATAATAAGCATAACAAAATTTTATTATTATCTCAAAAAATTAATCACTTTAAAGTTAAAACCTTCGATTTGAGATTGTTTTTTAACAAAAAATTTGTTGAAGAACTACTCTTTGTTGTAGCCTCAGGAGTTGTTTAAGTTAAAATATAAACATTTATTTAACCGTCGAAAAAAAAAAATCAGTAATAAATAAATGTTGTAATTAAATAAGGAAATCAGAATGGTGATCATCAACTCTCGTTGTTATCTAATATTCATGAATCATACAACTTCGTTTGATTACTCAAATATTTAAATTATAAGAACGACCAATGCAACACAACCTGTGACATGTATTTTAAGTCAACTAGAATTGATGAGAAACCTTTAAAAATTGAAGAACAACCATACAAAATGGTTCTCCAAAAATACAATAGGAATGTTGATGTTAACTGTTAACATAAATATATTATATATAATGTGTACCATGCCATATATTTTGTTTTGCTTTTAAAATGTTTGAGTGTTATACATATGAATGTACTCGTAAGTGCATTGACCATAACGATTAAATAAATATTCATAGAGAAATGTTTTTAAATAAAGACAAAACAATTTATTTGCATCATTGTGTATTCGATAAAATATTCCAAAAAACAACACACTATTTATCAGAAATTTTTTAGTTTTGTTTATTTTGCGAGTAACCTAATGATCTTCCACTAATATGGCTAAATGTTATATTAAAAAGCCATAATGTATCAAGTGCAACAGCGAATGTTGTGTTAAATATACACGTCTCTTGATAACATTAATTTAATTTAGATAATTACGTCATGCACATGAAATTGTGCAAAAGTTGTTGCCATATTTTCTCCCGGTAAGTCAAGTATTAATGTTGCAAACAACTGTTTAAACATTTTTGAATTTACATATCGCTTTCTTTGCAATTTATTGCAGAATTTTCGTAATGCAAAGAAATATTATTTAAACACAAACAATTGATGATCAATTAATGCCAACGTTTTAAAATTAAGGCTTTACTTATTTAATTTGTGCATGCAGTGCATCCAAACTTTGACTGTAGTTATGTTTGTATTGACAAATTATCGTTATTATTAAAACTTAAATATTAGTTGCATGCAATTTTGTTGTATAATACACAAGTGTCACGAATACACGCAGTTATTCTCTTTTTATCATTTAATTCAATCGAGGCTTGACGTTGTTTGTTGTCACAAGCGTTTTTAAATTTTATTTTAATTACAATAGCCCGTAGGTTTAACATCATTATATTATATGTTCACCAAAACCAAGCGAAAATCTGATTATGTGCTCAAGCGTTCAATAGTATCCGTAAATGTAGGTATAGGCCGGTGGATAATAAGTCTTAAAATGATTGCAGGTTCACGAAGCTGATGCCTGTTTGGTCCTAGCGAATAAATACTGTCAAGATCCGGATGCTGAAGATGCTGCCAACATCATGCGAGTTATCTCAATAAAAAATTACAGCGATGATATAAGAGTTATTATACAGTTAATGCAATATCATAATAAGGTAAGTGTACTCAACTAGAGTTCTTAATTTGTGCTAAAACGTTTTTTTAACACTATTTGTTGTCAATGATAGGCATATTTGCTAAATATTCCATCCTGGGATTGGAAACAGGGCGACGATGTCATCTGCTTGGCGGAATTGAAGCTGGGTTTCATTGCTCAAAGTTGCCTGGCTCCGGGATTTTCGACCATGATGGCCAATTTGTTCGCGATGAGATCTTTTAAAACGGTAAGTAACGCAGCATTCTTCTCAACCAAATACAAAAATTTTATTCCAATAAGTATAGTATCAATACAAAAACAAATCTCCTAGTTCTATAGTCTAAGTTTAAAGGATACATTTTATTTGAAAAACGAAATATCTAAAAGAAGTTTAAGATTTACAGCATTTTTCAGATCAACTGCAATTTTGTTTGCTGCGAAGAAGATAACAAACCATATTCAAATTTGAGTGTTTTTATTTGTGTATTGACGGCGATATGCACACATTTTGTTCTTAAAATGTAATAATTTATAATTGCATAAATGTTGTTAAATTAACCATTATCTAGTCACCGGACATGCAAATTTGGACCAATGACTATCTGCGCGGTACTGGTATGGAAATGTACACGGAAACATTGAGTCCGTCTTTCATCGGCATGCCATTTGCGCAAGCCACCGAGTAAGTTTGTGCTTTTCTCTTGTCAGTAACGTACCACCAAGTTATTGCTCCTCCTACCGTCGACAAAAAAAAAACAAGTTTTTGTATAGAAACAATTAAAAGTTCTGCCTATAGGCTATAAGAATTCCTGCACCACTGACCTTTTACCTTCTTGTATTTATATGTATGCTGTATGATATGTGTGTGAGAAACCAACCAAAAAATACAGCTAATTTTGTGTGTAACATTCTGTGGTTCTTTTACCAGCTGCAATTATCTTTCTATGTGTAAGCTTCATACAATATTTAGAAAACTTTACCTTTACATAAATCAGTATACTTTTATTGTTTAAACTAACTAAACAATTCAATACAACCGATACATTTCATCATGGATTATAAAACATTTAAAGTCAAAATTTATTTTTCGCAAAATCATGTTATTTATCCTTCATCCTTTACATTTCTTCCCTAGTTATACAAATGAACTTTAAAGCCAAAACAAATACAATAATAATCAATGTATACCTTTTGCTTTTCTGTAACACAGAAGTTTCAAAATAATAAACAAATGTTTTAGCTTTTCGATGTTGCTGAATAATTTTAAAAAGTTAATTCTCACGTATAAATTCTTCAAAGTTTTAATTTTATTTTACATTGATTCAGTTTTTGTTTGTTATTGGTTTGTTGCACATTAATTACATAAATTATAGTTACTGCTTCAAAATTTATTGCATTTAAATGCCTTATATGTTTGTATGCATACAGCCTAACATGTTATTTGTTGAAGTCATTACTTATAATTTTTGTGCGTGCACATTGTACAATGTGTTGCACTGTGCCATTAGCCTCCTTGGGAAATTGAAACATATTTGAACATAAAATTACTTAAAGAATTGTTAAAGCCAAGAAAATAAATTAAAAAGATGATTTTTTGCATTTTTGTGAACCATCAACCATCAACCTTACATCTTCGTTTATTGTACGTGCTTTTTATTGTACGGATATAGTACAAACAAAACAAATATTTTTTCTAAATTGAATGAATGCGCAGGTATGCAATTTTTACGTCGACACATTGGACCAGATCTACGTTACAACCACGCAATTTACGCAATATTATATTAATTTAATTTAAGAGTTTATTTATTAATAAGGTATTTTCAGAGCAACATATCCCAAAATTTGTGAATAATTCAAATTATTTTCAGGCTAGTGTGTAGTTGAGGGGACCAATAATCGCACATTTATTCAGAACAGTCGCATTGTGCAGGATATCGTTTTAAACAGAAATTGTCGTAGTTATTATGTACTAATTAATAATTATTAAGTTATTATAGGTACCCAGATATGTATATATTCTTTGTATTTCAAATATACCCGACGGGCTAGCCTCAACATTTAAAAATCAGACGGAAAGCTATTTTTCTGAAGTCTCTGATCATTTTTATTATTATAGTATATACAAAACATGATCTAATAACGAGTAGTTATTTTGTTTTTGTTATGAGCTTTGATGCATATTTTCAACACCATTTGTTGGCATACCGGTTTGTTTTGTATTTTTACAGTCGCCAGATACACAAGCATGGCAAAACGATTATCTTCAGGGTACTGGATGCGAGATGTATACTGAAACCCTTTCTCCTTCATTTACTGGCATGACTTTTCCACAAGCGAGCGAGTAAGATCCCTTCTTCCAATATCTAACAAATTTATAACTATTATCGATATACGCATATAATAATATAGGTATGTACATTGTACATATATTATGCATAATATATTCGACCTCTGCCTTTGTCTCTTCGACCAACATCTAATATACATATAGTTACATCAATTTGTCCATTGTTATTAATAATAAGTAGTCAGATAATTAATATAGTTATAATAATTAACTTTTTCAAATTATATTCACAAACTTATTAGTAACACCAACCCTTTAATATTATGATTTATTGTTTTTATTTAAATTTTAAATCACGTGATTGTAAAACATGATTGTTTGAATTTGATTGGAATGAACTACTTACCATCTAGAAGCTATATAAAAAAAAATTTATTTACTACAAAATGTTTAATCAAAAATATTGAATTTAATTTTTAACACGCATATTACAAAACAACAACACAATTTAGAATATTTTACACTTGCATCTATACCATTTGACAAAATTATCTTGTTTTTACGTCAATCTGGACGCGTTCTTTGAACATTGGTTACACTGGAATCAAACACATTGAATGTACACAATAATTAACTATATATATTATAGGTATTTAGTTATACAGAAACAAGTCTCACTTACTAAAAGGGAGAGAAATTAATCAATAAACGACCTGAAGATTTTATCATGTTACACTTAATGAAATCAATTTTTTTTACGATATTAATTATAATTACAAAAGTTCAACATTTTTAATGGTCTTTTCATGATTCCTTTCTCTTGTTTTATATTAACACTATTTAACAATGACACACAGCTTACAGTCATAAATATGTACATTTGTGGCAGTTACATCTACAACACAATATCATCAATTGCAACCAACGTCCAAGAATGACATTCCAAATTATAGGTCGACGAATATTCTAACTAAACATATTTGAGAATGAGAACCATTTGACCCCTGCATAATTAAAAATAAAATAACAAAATGCGCCAATAATTTGTAAATTGTAGAAGTAGACCACTCACCACACCGACATGTATACTTTTCATTCACATCTTCATTGGCACACATATTATTATGTAATTTTAACAAAACTCAAATTCAATATGATTTTATAGAAATAAATCTTTAACAAAGTATAAACTATGGTGGTAAACTGTAACTAAGTAATATATAAAAAAAAACTGACATCTTTAATGTTTCTTATAATTTTTATTGTCGTGTGTTTTTGTTCATTTATTTATCATTTTTAAAAATCGCTTTTGCTTTGAATTGCCTCAATGTTGTTTCACTTTTAAAGTGGTTGTTATTAGTTGTATGAAGTTAACCTGCAATGTTCTGAGCTTACACGCACATGAATATGAGTACTCCCTACACAATCATCCAAAGTCAAAGCTTTGTCCGCTTTTTGTACGGTTGGCATTTCTCAATAATACAAAAAATTAATTCAATATTCACTTTAGCCACATGTGTGCAATGCTATAGATACAACACCAACTTACAATCTCCCACTGGTAATTTTAGGTTATGCTTTACGAAATTAAAGCTGCTGCTATTGGCAATCGAAATCAAAGCAACAGAAGATGGCGCCGATAGTAAAATATCAATAAACCCACGTGGAGCTAAAATTCAAGCCAGCACACAAGGGTTTTTTATTGCTCAATCGGCAGACGAAGTCAAACGGTAATTTACTAATTTACATGCATACCCAATTCGTAATTTGTATACGCTAACAAAAATCGGTACTCTTTTTTAGTGCGTGGTTCTATTGCAAGGCGTGTCATGAAGACATCAAGGATGAAACTCTAATTAAAAAATGCAAATGCAAAAACTGTAAGTATCATTCTTTGTTTCTTATAATTTGGATTCAATACATTCGTTTTTCAATTATTAACATTTATAATATTTATACCATCTTGTGAGATAATTAAAGAGAAAATAAGATACTGGTGTGTATATTCCCTTCTTCTAAAGCTGGACCTAATTTTAACAGCAATTAATTACCATAGGAGTATTCAGATTAGAAACAAATTTAAATATCGTCTCCTGCAATGATATAAATCAATGCAAATTATTATGGATACATATCTTTAAAAAATATTTGCTGCATCCAGAGATCTATATTTTGTGGTAGTGATTCCACGTCCTACTTGGTTTCAACTTTTGTTCTTTTTTCAGGTCGCCCAGTTTTTTAATACCAACTGCAACAAGAAATAATTGAAAATATATTACTTAAATTATAATTACTAGCTAGTCCCATTGCCCAATAAATTTCATCTAAGCTGATATGAGAAGTTAGTTAAATTACTTGTACGAGTTCATTGGATGACGTTTCAAAATGAATAATTCTATACTAATAACATAATACATACATAAAATAGCACATAAAATGTGTACACACTCAATACGTCGCATACATAAATTATTGTAGAACAGAAGAAGATACTTAGATTAAAATATGGTTAAACAATAATAATTCTAAAAATAAATTGAGAACATTTTCTAATTGAAACTTTACCTTGTCTTTTCGCTTGTGATTGAATTCATTGGGGTTTTACTCGACAACAAATCAAACAATATTATCAATCAAACAAACTATAAACAAAATGTCCGCAAAACACACCGCAAACAATTTGTCAACGATAAAATGCGATTAATTCAATATTAATCACTGAAAAATAAACCATTTTAAAAACACACAAACAGTGACTGCTCAAGCGAGGATCAAACTTGGTGATTTAGGTAAACTCATTTTGCAACAAAAAATCTTAAAATCGAATGATTTTGTTTTTGTATTAAGTTTTGAGTATTATACAAAATAATTTAAGTTTTAATCATTTCGTTTGGTTTTTATTTCTGATAATTTATATGGCTGAATTTGAATTGGAGCAAAACGAACTTTAAAATATCTTATATACAAATTTATACCTAACTATTTAGCTTTCCCTCTTCTTTTTAAACAACATTTTTCTATAACTAATACAATTTTTACCGTCCTATAATATTTTTGGAGTAGTTGTTGGATTTGATTCATTCTCATTTCACTCTTATGTGACTCACAGACTCATGACAAACTGATTTTGAGTTATAATAACAGCTAATTACTAACTAGTAACTACACAAATTTTCTTCATTTAAACTGCAATTTGGCGTTAAAATTAAATATTACTTTTCTTTATTACAACGTGCATATAAAACCGTTATAATTTAAAATTAAGAAAATTTTGTTAAAAATTAAAGTTTTATTATTATTTGAAACACAAAAGATGATATGCCTAATTGGACAATTATCTGGCGCTATAAATTCGATCTGTGTCATAAAAATCGGAATGGGCCTCTCCATTTCGCACAAACCAATTTACTTTTCCCGATTCAACTTGAAAGTAAAACTTTTTCCAGTTGTTTTTATACCCAACTACTTTTCTAAAAAGCATTTTTATTTTTTGACGAGACTGTTCTATTTTTTTTTTGTACTCATTAATGTAAATTGTAAACAGCAATTCTTAATACAAATATAATGTTTTTTTTTTATCAAATATAGCCTAATAACTAAAATCTTTTAAATATTTTCAATAATATTTGTGGATGAGTTTGCATGATTCGAGAGCACATCCCCCTGACATTTTGTATTATTTTGTTTGCCGAAAATCTTTAGTTAAAACTTTTACCATGTACAGTTTTTAAAATACATAAACACATTACTTAACTCAAGCTCCAAATTGCAAGCAAACTCCATAATTAAAATGAAATTATAATGAAAATAAATTCACCAACCTGTTGTTTGGTTTTATTCACCTTCTAGAATCCTCTTTATATCTCACATACATAAGTAATTTACAATATAATATAGACAAGTTGTCGTCAATCATATATTCTTATAATATATATTTATTGTAACTAATGCACATAACTAGAATGGAAAACAAAAGTCTTCTCTGAATAAAGCATGCCCAAACATAAATAATATATTTTATTTAAAGTTTCCCAATCAATTTTTTTATGTTTAAAATACTCGTATATACATACATATTATACATATATATAGCTAATATTTTTTGTTGGAATCATACAAAACATTAAAACATATACCTACTCACATTCTCTCAATGAATATGCTGACTAATTTGTTATTAAATTTTATACACAACGCGACTGTATACTAAAACTAATCGTAGTACATTAAATGAAACTCCAGAAACGATAATATGTATGTAGTATGTACAAAGTACAAAACTTCCAAAATATGGTCTTTTTGTGTAAACAAAAAAAAGGTGTCACACTATTGTGTACAACTTGCGTGTTGCGTACAATAAAATATTCCACTATTATAAGACTCAGCTTAAATAAAATTATTTTTTAAATTACCAGATACCCTGGGTGACAAAAAACACAACATTTTTATAATTCAATAATACACGATTTAATTTTAGAAAAGCATCACTCAAACTTTTCTTTATTTTTATCTTTATAGTTAGTTTCTAAACTGCTTCTACACGGTACATAATTATATTTCTACGTAGCATAATAATTACACAATACTACATTTATTGTTACAACTAAAAAAAAAAATTAGGCCACAAGTGAAGCTGAAGTGTTTTTTTATCTTTACGATAAAAAAAACAATCACTTAAAACAAGGACCATTGGTGTTTTCAGTTTTATACATTTTGATTGTGTGAATTTATTTTATTAACATTTTAAAAAGTGCACAACGAGACGACGAATATTGGAAAAGTTTACCAGTTTTTACATCATTATTTAGTTTTTTTTACCAAAAAAAAAGACTAAATTAAAAGAGAATTATGCAAAACAGCATACGTTAAAAAGGAAAAAATGTCAGGCTTGACATTACACTCTAGAGTCTAGACTGTATAGCATGCAGACAGATATCTAAAATGTATAACGTCGGAATATTCGACCAAATAGCGACAGACATTTTAAAAATAATTAAAATATATTTTATATAACGCTAATCTGGCTCTGGCTATAGTCCGGAGACCCTTATGATCCGGCAAATGATTTCGCCATTTTTTCAATAATCATGACTGTTGTAAGTTGCAACTTATTGGACTCAGGTTACATATGCATTAACGAGTTTTATTTTGTCGCAAATCGTCTCAGTTTAAAGTCCAAAAATACTACACTTGTCGCAAAATTTCACAAAGCCAAAAATGGAAATACAAAACTTAACAATTAAACAAAAGAAGACCACCTTAATCGGAATGTGAATTTATCAAAGTCGGCAAGTGTTTTGTTTTTATTTCGATAATCCGACATCGGCTTTTGTTTGTCGGAATACCGGGGGTTCTCTATGCATTCAAATAATGCCATTTGTGAAGTGTTACATAACGTTTGTTTAATATAAAAACAAAACCATCGGCAAATTATAGAAAAAGTTTAAATAAATTGTAGAAAATTGTACTACGAATTTAATTTTGATGTGTAACAAAATCTCTTGTGTTAACTGAATTTATCGCAAAAAACTAAAGTGATTCTTTGTCTACACAAACGTTATGTAAACGCTTACAGAAAGTAAAAAAAATCGAGTCATGAACTCAAATCCTGAGTTTAGAGTCCAAACATCCTGTTGTAACATAAATGTTTATTCGCGACTCATCATAATGATTTAGTATAACACCGATACACAATTTGTATATACACTCAGCAACGTCTATATATCCTTTTTCTCTACGCCTTTTTCTAATATATATTTTTGTATTATTGTATGTAAATATGCATCCTCTATGATTTCGAAAGTCTCCGCCAAATAGTGATTAAGTGTGTTTTATGGCATATTAAGTGTGCTGTGAACGTCTCGGCTATATGTTTGATTAATCTAACTGTTGTGTCCATGAATGAAAGCTACAAGATTACGCATTGTGCAATGTGCATATTGTTTTGCTCCGGCAGCCTGATGTTCTTCTCCAACTCGAGGTAAATTCATCAAACGGCCATAATGTCAGACTAAAATAGTACTTGAATCATTCATTGTGAAAATGCGTAATCTTTAAATCTTTTATTGCATTTTTTATCGATGTGTATTAATTGTTTCCAATATATGATACATATACACAAATCTATAATATACTATAATGTGTAACAGCAACATGTATCGCCATTGTTCTTAAACTACATAGTGTACATATACATATCTTGTACTTGCTTAATTTACTAATGTGAACGATGTAAATTTAAATATGTTACATATTTTATAATGTGAATCTAAAATGTAAATTTCTCAATTTCTTTCAGATTTCTTAGGTTTTAATTTTTTATATTAATTATTATTGTAAAACGTACTCACGTATTTATGATTATTTCGTTTTGTGTATCACTGTACATGCACACATTGTACATATAAAGCTGCGTATATTATTTATAAATGTAAATAACAATCAATGACTGTGTTTTTATGTTCACAGTTCCCACACGATATTCTCTTTCCTCGTGGTGTATCATTTAAGTTTTAACTATTATATGTATATTGCTCTCACATTATTTTTTTCATTTTTATTTAAATATAAACCATTATTGGGCCTTTCAGATGTGGGAATGATTATGATGCAGACAGGAATGGTTAAACAGGGTATTAATTCAGCCTGCCACACATACTTAGATGGTACGCTTTATTTTGAAAATCTATTTACAAAGAAAAACTGATTAATTAAGAATTATATTTTTGTGTAACATTGTTATGTAATTATAATTTACTGATTTTATTTTAATTAATTGCTGCCATCAATGATTACTTACTGCTAAAAACCAGTATATTTTCGTATATATTTGATTTTTGATTTTTGTCAGTCTTATTTTTGGTGCTAACAACTGACATATTGTTGGTGGTTAATTCATTAAACAGCCTAACTAATTGTTAATTCAATTCGAACATTTAATGAATCGTTTGACAACTTAAAAGAAATATTTTTTGTTACTATATGTAAAACATTTTGAAAATATCATTATCCCAAAAAGAATTTCTGCAATGATTTGCAATTAAATCTACCCAGACTTTTTTTACAGTGAAATATTTCGCAAATGCAAACCGTTTCCACATTTCTATAAGTTTTAATATAATTTAATTAATTTACAAAAACACACACCACACACACACACACACACACACAAACATCTGTTCGCGCAAAGAACCTATTCGCTGTCTAACTTATTGATTTCTTCATTGTTTAATTCTTTGTGACGATTCTTCTACTTTCTCTTTTCTTATCATGTTTATTGTGTGTACCAGACATGATCTTAATTAATGGTAAATAAGTTTTTTTGTTAAATATGCCTTTAGTTTAGTTTTGTGTTTCTTTATAAAGTTGCTTTTAATTTTTTTAATTTACTTCTTAATCAATAAATAATCATTGCCATGTAAATAAAATTAAAAGTATTTACTACTAACTAATATATTAATTAATCATAAATAATTATATCAAGCATATTGTAGCAAATATGAAATTAAAAAGTATTATATATTCGTATATACATATACATGTATATAGGTATACTATATATGCTGAATTTAGCAAATTCATTATTATTACAGCTAATGCTTTTTACTTTGGTATATTTATATATTTTTTTACATTTTATATATTATTACGTATCGTATTTTACTAATATCATCATAATTTTTAGGCCTTTTATTAAATATTTTAATGTAAATAAAAATGTAAACAGTCTTCTTATAAGTGATTCAGTTATTATTGTTTCCGGCTTAAAGATTGAGTATAAAACGAATTGACAACATGATTTGATGTTGGGAAAACATTATACGTTTTGAAAGCCATGCAATGCATAAGATCATTTCATTTTATGAATATACCCTTTTCATAAATTGAAGCAAAAAGCACCATTTTACGTTTATAACTAACTGCTGTGAATTTTTAAGTTAAAAGTTAAAGAAATTCATCACAATAAGTTTAAGTGAAGATCTTATTTTTGAACGACAATCGATCAAGTGAATGCTTTCAATGTAACACTGTTTTAAATGGCTATTATAGTTATACTTTTTTTTTTAAACTATATTTACATATAAACGATTACAATATTTTTAAAAATAGGCTCACTTTTAAATACACAAATTAGTTTAAATACTTCTCACATGTAAAACGCATTTTTTTCCTATTTTACCCACTATTTTATTTATTATAATATTTAATCTTTTTACTAAATTACTAATCCTTTCAAACTTTTTAAATATTTTGGAAACTAATAAACAATTAATAAAACGAAAGATACATTGATTTAACCCAGGGTATAACAGTGACATCTCCCTACCTCGTTTATATCGATATTTTTATATATTAGATAAGAACACAACGATATTATAAATTATAAAGAAGCTACGGCGATGAGTAATGTCATCAAATTGCAATGAAACTATGTATATTATGTAGACCCCTTATAGTGTACGTTGGTGTTTTATAATAACGGAATAGCAATACAGTAAAGGCAACACATTTCTTCAAATTGTAAAGATACCTATCATGCATATTAAGCTTCCCCATAAATATGTAGCGTCGTGTTTCTGTGCGTTGTGCCAAGTGCGAGTGTGGCACATTATATGTTATACACTAAAGAATATGATTGAAGACAAATTTAAAACAAACCAGGCATTTACAAATTGCAATATATATAAGTATATTGTTAATTAAAAACAAAAACGATAAAGGTAAAATATATTTGATAAGTAAATATGCCCAAACACATCCTTATATTTATATCATTCGTCTCCCATCGGGATTCGGTACACATATACTGTATTCCGTAATACTGTAGGATATTAGAAATGATTCGATTACGGCCGTGTTGATAAATTAAACGTTTGATTTTCTCTATAACGTTTAACTGAAATTTTAATTATGATTTTCATTAGCATTTTCATCGGTTGGTTTTTATCCTATACATATTTTCTTCTGTTATTCTTGTTAAATCTTGTTGAACCAAACGACAGTGGCCACCTTCAGGAAAGGCGTTCGAGCCGTCCAAATGGTGGGACGCGCAAGTACGTATTGTCATAAACATATTAAATTCTATATAATATTGTATATTCATTTAATTATACTTTTAGTAATATTTCAAAAGACAAAGGTGTTTGTATATTATTATAGATAATGGGTTAGTTGTTCTATGGACAAGTAAATGTCCATGCTTATATTTTTGCAAAATTTAGTAAAAACAAAACAAAAAAGGTATCGTTGCCAACTCAAAAAGTATCTATGTATGTACAATGTAAGTACATTAAATATAAGCATGAGCATAATACTCGTCCTAGAATAATGTCCAAAAATGATTGTAATGCAAGGAACGTAAACTTACTGTCTTTGAAGATATGTATCATAATATAAGTTTTGTAATATTATTTTCACACTCACTATAGTTACATATACGATTTATCATATTACCATAAAGACGTATACGGTTTTCAGTTTAATTATGATTTTTATGTACGTATATTTTCAATTTTTTATTTCACTTTTTGGTATCGAAAACTTTGAATATTTTTGTTCATTGTGTGAATGTGAAATATTATTTTATTTTGAGAGAATGATTTCTTTTCTATTTTCCATTGATCATTACCATTTTATAAATATCTGTTAGGAATTTTTTGATGTCGTTTACTCTAATCGGTGAATATCTTTTTTAGTTAGTTTCCTATAAATACTGTCGTACTAATCGTAATTATTGTCTGAAACAATTTTTTTTACAAATAGAGTTTTTATCGGAAGTTCTGATTGTCAAATGTATATGTTGTAAATGTTATAATATTTTCAGTAAATATTTCATTTTTGTTTAAGAACTAATAAGTGACATTTGATTGTTGTTGTGTGCAAGTCATTAGATTTTTCAAATCAGAAGAATTCTTTACAATTAAATGTTTAATATAATTTTATAGACAAATATGTATTTTTATATCTGTCTGTTACAGGAAAACTTCTTGTTTCCTTTTTTGATTTTCATGAATGTTCAATATATTGTGCTATGACGTCTGTCATGCAAGTGGCGGCACCGTTATTTCACAGCCAACGCTCTCTTATACATTTCTAAGTTACATTTGGGTAAACCGAGGTCTACATCTTAATTTTTGAACTTGGTTACGGAAGTTCTTTATTTGAGCGACAACTATTATGTATTTGTTGAAATAAATACAAAAATAGGGGAATAACTTGGTTCAATTTTAATAATCGCAAGGGGTTGCCATTTTCTGTTTCGCATATTCGTCTCTTTTCAAAACAATTTTCGTAACTTCTCGCAAAATTTTAGATATTATGTCTACGACGATTTAATCAATTATTTGAAATATTCCCAAAGAGTCAAGGCAATCAATCATTTTGCGCCATCTTCAGTTCTCTTTGTTTTTTTTTGAGGAAATTTATAAAATTCTATATCACCTTGTGGTAGCAATTATTCCGGAATCCGGACTTCTTATCGCAAACATTCACTTTATTTAAAATACAGTACTCGTATTACACTTACCCTTATTTATTTTTAAATATATATTTATTAATTATTACGTATATTCTTATGTCATATGTGTGTTTGATTTATTTTGATGTGGATTGTGTAATAGGCATATTGAGAAACGATTTTTTTTTATATATAATATTATATATACATTAATTATTTAATCATTTACTGATTTTTTTTTACTGATTCTAACCAGACAAACATATAACAGAACTGAAGGTGCAATGACATTTTCAGTTTATTATGTATACAAAATTGATTTTGTTTTTGTCAGTTGAAAATACATAACATTTTTCTCAATCAATTTTACACCGTTTTATATTTTATTTTCTTAAATAAGTTTCGACACTAAGTATCATATACAAAATACTTTTTTGTATTTAAAGGCGAATTAAAAAAGTTCATTCAAACACCCTTATTTACTATATATAAACAGTAGAGATTTGTGTAGTTTGTAGACGAAAGGATATAATTCAAATAAATATATAACATCATTTCTTTTTGCATATTTCTCTCGCCGTCATATAAATGAACATAAATTTTTGGGTGTTAAAAATTCGTAAAAAATAAAACGAACCGTTAAAATGTTTGACAAACAACCACTGGACAGATGATGAGTTCCCGGTACCAAGTAAGTCGTTTGTAGTGCGTTTTGTATTTCACACATACATAATCAAATAGAATGAAGAATATCGTCGAAAGAAAGCTTTTGGTTGCAACATTGATTCAAAACTTGTAAACATTTAAAATCCCGAACTCGTCTTTAAACGAAAATAAGCAGGTTTTTTGATAAAATAATTAAGAATTTTTCGCTACACAAACACTTATATACGAGTATAAGTATATGAATTTACGTTTAGAGCCGCCACTAATTCTATGAAAATTACATCGAAATGAAAAGCACTTTTACACTACTGTATTGTTAACCGAAAAAATTAAATAAAAAAAAAACATTTCATTAATGAATTTGACTGGTATTACGTACACTTTTCACTCACTAATTTCTCAGTTACACCATATACTCACATAATATACAACATACACTTTGCAATGGCCACACATTCATACAATTTCACAAGTAAAATTATTGGGAGTCTCTGAGTCTCCTAAAATTTATTAACCTGTCATAATATATAATTTCAATATTATAATACGAAGTCACGCACTTACATGTTCCCCAAGGGAATAATAAAACACTCTCAACCCTTAACGCAACTCTTTAAAATTTAAGTTATACCTTTACAATATGCCAGCTCATTGCTTATTTCAAACAATGCCTTGCACTTCATTTATATATTTGACTAAATAGGTTTATACATATGTACTTTCGCTTTAATGTAAAATAAGAGTTCACAATCCCACTTTGTAATTGCTTGTAGTAATGATTAGTTTAAAAAGCATTTTGTAGAATTTGAATTCAAACCAAAAAGTCTCTCTTGGCATGCTGCACTTATGAACCTGCTGTAATGTAGAATGCTTTAAGCTTGCAATTTGTTTCAGATTTTCTTTGCATGCATAAAACTTTGCTTAATTTTTAGCATAGCATGATGAAGACGTGTTTGTAAGAATTAAAAAAAAATTGCCTAAACAAAGTCCGCTGTTGACCAAAAGTTGTTTAGTAAAATTTTAATCAAAATAATTCATTATAACATATTCGAAAAAAAGAATAATGCAGAGTTTGAATTTAGGGCACTTAGTTCAGAAAGCAAACTAAACAATATTAGATTTGAACTTTTTTTTGCTGAAACTAATTAGAATTTCTTTAACATACTCAAAAAAAAATTCCAATAAAAGTATGTATCGTAGATATGTAGGTAATTTTATTTATTTCCTCTTTATCCCATAATAATAATAATATTATATTTATTAGAAAATTTTTCTTTTCTTATGGCACGTGCCGATTGAGATGATGTTCATTTATTTGTTTAAAGTTTTAAAATTAACCCTACATGAATTTCACACAATCAATAAAAAAAAAAAAGCTCAACCAACTAAATATAAACTCTCAAAGTTATTACGAAAGTTTAGGAAAGTATTGTGAAATTTTTCAGATGACCATCATCCTGCACCCACGTTTACACCACCTGAACTACCTAAACGGGTGCATGTTCGCGGCCTTACACAGGGTAAAAATTCTAATAAAATAAAATCTAAAAAATCTCTCATCATCAACAATAAAAAAAAAAAAACAATAATTTTAAATTTTGAGAAATCGTATTGATTATAAATTAAAAATAAAAGAGTTATTTTTGTGCCGTTGTTGTTTTTATAAAAGTACAACACATTTTCCGATTTTTTTATTATCATTACTAATTTATAAACTAAGTGCTCGTATGTGTACTTAAAAACTAAGTATATTTTTGTTACTTTTAATTTCTAGATTTCCGATTATTTTAATTATGACAGGAGAATATTCTCACAAAATACTTAAATATGATTTTAATATGTATTTTTTTTTTGGATTGCTAAATAAGTATTGTAGTTAAACACTTTCAAAAGGATTTATTGAATTTCAATAACACTGGTCACTGAAAACATAAAGTAATTAAAAGACTTTATTTTGCAACTTTTTACGATATTATAAACCATTCATTATAAATTAACATTGCGTCTCGCAAAAGCTTATTCAATTTTTTGTCATGGTACTTTTACAGCATATGTCTCCAATGTATGCAATTTCGTTTGAGTTATTAATTATTTTTATTTAATCAGTCTTGTGCCACAAAAATGTTCATCTTCTGAACAGAGAGTTTAAGCTGAATAAGAAATTTTTATACGAAACACAAAATATATTCATTAACTACATACTAGTATTATTATTATTATTATTTATAGCTAAAAGCTGCAACTACTATACAAATGGTTTTACATCTATATAGTACACGAATATTTCAGTTTAATGTACTCGAAAATCAAATGCTCATAAAATGATAAATGCAAACTAACTGCCTTTATGAGAGATTTACATATTGAATCCCATATTATTTTAGATATTACGCTTTTTCCATCAATTGCAATATATAACAGAACTTGTCATTAATAATTAATTTTAAGTGACTGGGTAATAAAATGCGTAAAAAACTACGAGGTCTTTGTTTTAGGTAGAAATAAAGTGATCAAACAAATCGCATATTCAATTTAATAAAATGCATGTCGTTACCATTATATCTACTTTTACCTGTCACAACTCTATAGTTACATTCATAACATTTTCGTTGTTTTGTTTTTTAATATGCAAATGGATATAATATACATAACAAAAATTTTAAATATTAAAATCATTTGATATGCCTTTTAGTTTCAACATATTATATTATCTTTTGTTTTCACCTAATTTAATTTTGTTCCGATCATACAAAATGTGTTTCTTGTTTGCCGATCTGTATAACAATTAATACTGAACATTTTTGTTTGTTTTATTATTCAAATGAAACGAGTAATGCAGTAACATTTTAATTGAAGAATCAAAATAATCGATGTGTTTACGTGGAATTTTTATTTACATACATAGAAAAATATTTAATAAATAACTTTGTATATATTATAAGGAGATTCAAGTATTTATTTTGTCTTAAGTTTGTTATGTGTTTGTAGATTTGTTTTATTTGTAAGTAATATGCATTGCTGGTTGATGCAATTGAGAAATAGAAAAGAAATAACTATTAATGTGTACTAATAGAATTACCATAGAGTTTACTTTAGAAATACATAATAATAATTGAGTTTTTATGAGTTCCTTTTTTTTGTTTATTAAAGTATTTTCTTTTTTTGCAATTAAACCGCATTTAGTTAAGCATAATATTTTGATGTGTTCGAATAATTTTACTAATGGATTTCGTGATCGTTTTCAGGCGAAATAACAAGAGATCGCGAGGATATTAACGGTAAGAATTCTCATTCTTTTTCTACGCAATAAATTTTAAACTGACGTTGTTATGCATATATCAGTAGCTGGCATTAATTTATTACATTAAGTGTTGCCTAGACATCTCTAACGAAACATTTAATAATTACTTACACTCTACTTCAAAAAGAATTTACAGCAATACTTTTTTAACTTCACTTACCTATCAATTATGTTCAGGTTTTATCAGATTAGCCATAATAAGTAATTAATTATGAATAAACAGTTTTTAGGGTGTTTTAATTTTATGGGAGTTTATCATTTTGTAAGCCGTAAGGATCTTCATTTTTTTTTTTAAACGATGACTCTAAAATATGTTAAAAAATGAATCAAGCATTTCTCAAAAACTTTTAAAACCAAAAGCAGATCCGTTTAACATCTATTCTAGTTATGCAATCGTCAAAAAATTGAACTACTTTAGAGTACATACCTTCTTTTCTGTTAAAAAATTACCCTTCAATCAACAACACATGTGTATACCCTACAATATTGAGACAAATATATTATATTTCAATCAACAATTATCTAATTCATATTAATCACCATTGATGTAACTAATTAAATTATTTTATTTTATTTTAAGTAATAAATCGCACCAGTCGTCGAACAAATGGAAATGGAAACGGGAACGGAAACGGAAATGCTCTTTCTGGTTCCACCTTACAGATGAATAACACAAAACAAGTTAACAAAGTTAAACCTAACGTTAATAGGCAACCACCGGAAAACTTAGTTTCACCTTCTTCATATAATAGGTATTACTTAATTGATGTGTTGTTTATATAATATGATTTTCTTATTATTACATCAAATTCAACAGTTTTAATATGACTAATAATTATTAAATTATGTATTAAACAAAAAAGGTAGCACAAGAACTGATTTCAAAATGCCTTCTATATCATTCCTATCAATACATAATACGGAATTGAAAGTAACATAACTTTTTAAACCCGTTCCCCTATGATACATGTCATATGGAAATAATTATTCAACTAATTGTACACTATGAATTGAGTTGTTTTAAATGTCGATTGCAATTAATCGATATTATGTAAGTAAATTTATCTTTATTTCTCACAATTTGATGTTTGGTTTGAGAGGCTATGCCGTATTTGTAAAAGCGTATAGTCATGGGTCTCCTAATTTTGTAACTAGTACATACATATACAAAAACTATCTTTTTGGTGTTTTTTTTTAAATTAAAAAACGGTTATTTCTTTCTACTTTGAAAATATTATATTATATTTAAAAAAAAAATGCAAAAAACAATAACCTTAAATAAAATACTTCAAGTTTGCACTTGAGTGTATGTACATAAATTTGAAATTGTCCAATATCTGCATATGACATTTTTAGTTTATATATGACCCCAAGGGCATATAGAAATATTTGCATTCCGACTTTTCGGAAAAAAGTTGACGATGCAGAAATTCGTTTTGACACCTCCTGAGCCCAAAAAAGTGTTCTGGAATTTTTGCAAATGAACGTCCGTACGCCGTACTATGATGGCCATATAAAATCTATTTCAGAAACTACTGGACCGATTTGTTGGGAATTGTTTTGTAAAATATTAGAGAGAAAATAGGAATGCAATTATAGTTTTTTCAAGGTCAAGTTTTTGCGAAAATCAGTTTTTTTGTATGGAGGCAAACATAATTATCTCTAAAAAAAGCATTGCAGGTTCCAAATACTCGTAGTATATGTATAATGTATATGGTTTCTTTTATAATATTATATGTTAAGGGAAACATAATCTACGTCTACACAACATCTACGTCACTGGTGCCAGTTTACGCGACGCTTCATTAATGATCTATTAAAAACAGAATATTTGGGTGGCTCTTTATTTGCGTAATACACTACATAAACATACATTTGTTTAGGCAACATGACGTTAGAAACAAAATTTCAAAATTGCTAGTATGTGCAATGCGCAAAGTGTTTACTGTTTGCGTACTTTTGAGATATTTCAAGATGGTAATATATTTCAAAATATCGGTGCAAACAAGCTTTACTGTATTTAAGGCAGCCATGATGTCTGTCTTATTCAGATGATTCCGTTATGCATTTTTGCAAGCTCAAAATTGTGAAGTGTGATGTGGTTCTACGATAACGCGATTAACTAGTAATAATTTTTGTATGAATTTTACTCTGAAACAATAAAACAAATGCCACTCCAATCCACTACGATATAGTGTTCACGTGGAGAGAATTTGCAAACTCACTGCACTTCACGCCTCACATTTTGATCGGAGTTAATAAGAATTCACTCTGCACCAAATTTATCGGTGTTCACGTGGTGGTTTAGAAAATTCACTCCACTCCGATACGATGCAGGTGAACGCGATAGTATAGTCGTGTTTCAACTTGTTTTTACTCACGGTGATTTCTCAATCACTTCAGCCAATATGAATTCATCATATTTTTAATGTCCCCTTTCCCAATTTTTTTTAAGTTATTCCAAATAACAACAGATAATTTATAGACTATAACATGTAGATACCTTCTTGTGTTATTTCGCTTACGTTTAAAAAATAATAATTACTAAATATGCAAAACAACAAATCATCTTTTTTAACGAAAATAACCACAAAACGATACACTTTTAAAAACTCATTTCAATATTCTGTATATATATTGCAAACTATTTGTTTAATTGCGCTTTGTTTTTGTGATAAGTATGTCAGACTTTAATTAAATATCCCTCAATACAAACTATTTCAGGCCTGCGGAACCCGATGCTAATCCGTACGCGGGCTATCAACTCGCTTACGAAGTGAAAAAACTCATGTATGCGCCCTTTACACTACTACTTCTCTTTATAATTTTGTTTTTACAATATCACAATTTTTTCGTTTTTGATTTTAAACTACCCTTTTACTACCCCTTTACTTTTAGCTCACAAGTATCTAGCCATTCCTTTAGTATATGTGATATGTTTCTGAATGCTCTTTTCAACTAAATTAATAATTATAATTTCTATTTGAATTTTTTTTCTGATATCAAATAATTTGAATGAAATTTTTTTTAAGGAAACTCTACTTTTGCTTGACTTTGCTTTGATTTTTGGATTTCCTTAAGAATTAATATTATTGTATTGCTTATCGAGAGAAGCTAGTAATAGAAGATGAAGTAACTGCTGACTAATTTTCAAGGATTACAAAACATTAATACATTACGTCCTTTAATCCGTTTCTTTTTTAATTGCAATATTTTGTATATTATGTACCTAATCCACGCAAATAAATATACCTACACTATATCATTTTTCAATAATTAAATTTTAAATGTAAGTAATTTTGCATGATTAAATTAAGATGTTGAGGTGTTGATCGGACACTTTGGCATGACTTTAATGATGTAGGTGTTTACAATATACGTATTGTGAATTCAGAACAATGCCAACATCATCTACATACATAACACATACAAGTTTAGGTACATTGTACGTACTACGTATGTTCATTTGATTCAGTTATTTGTAGTATTCAGTTTTTTCTGCTATGTTATTTATTAGGCTTATTTATATTATACATATGTGTATGTATGTAAGTAGACATTCCTTAGACTAAAGTCAGTGCATCATCGTTAAAAGAAAATTATAGTTTTAAATTCGATAATAATAAAGTTTTAAAACTAATTTTTTTACATTTTCAATTAAACGAATGCTAATGATTGAATTTTATTTGAATGAGAAGGCCTACTAGCCGTAGCAGTGGAACGGGTACTCAAAACAGTAATGGTGTATCATTGCCAGCTGGAATTGCCGACGATCAGTCCAAAGATTTCGACTTCGAAAAAACTGAAATGAAATACGATTCTACTGGCATGTTCCATTGGAGCCCTGCAAGAAATCTAGAAGACTGTATATTGGTGAGATACTTTATTATATCACACTTGCGTGCTTCGTTTTAAAATAAAACAAATTTTTTATTAAAAAGGATCGTAATCAAGCAGCGATGACTGTCCTAAATGGTCACGTGGTGGTGTGCTTATTTGCTGATCCGGATTCCCCACTTATTGGCTTGAGGAATCTGGTTATGCCTTTGCGCGCGTCCAATTTCCATTATCATGAGCTGAAACATGTTGTTATCGTCGGATCTGTGGACTACATCCGCAGGGAATGGAAAATGCTGCAGAATCTGCCGAAGATATCAGTGCTTAATGTAAAATACAATTTAAATACTTTAAGTTTGTTGCATTCCAAATAATTTGTTTTTGTTGCAATACATAGGGATCACCATTAAGCAGAGCTGATTTGCGTGCAGTCAATGTCAATTTATGCGATATGTGCTGTATTCTATCGGCCAAAGTTCCTAGTAATGACGATCCGACGCTGGCGGATAAAGAAGCAATTCTTGCCTCGCTTAACATCAAGGCAATGACATTCGATGATACCATTGGCGTGTTGAGCCAACGAGGAGCAGAATTTGATAACTTAAACACAGCCGGCTCTCCAATTGTTCTGCAGCGACGTGGATCTGTTTACGGTGCCAATGTTCCAATGATAACAGGTGAACCGTTTTGTTAATCTTATCTTGTGTTTTATAATACAAAAAACTACGCCAAACAATTCAAGATCAAAATATCAAGTTCTCAATGTCTCGCTCTCCCTGCGATGTAGAACTTAATTTGTATACGACCCACGGTGTATACATTACATCTCCTTGCATTCCCCATTGTCCTGAAGACATCATTACACACATTTTCAAAGCATTAATATAATAATTTCATAATGCAGTACATACAATATTCATTTTTGTGTATCTTAATAGCCACGGTATAGTAATGTTTATTTGAATGCCTTATAGAACTTGTAAACGACAGCAATGTTCAGTTTCTGGACCAGGATGATGACGATGATCCTGACACTGAATTGTATTTAACACAACCATTTGCCTGCGGTACGGCCTTTGCTGTTAGTGTATTAGATTCCCTAATGTCAACGGTAACAAATAACAATTTTCGAGTTAAATTATTACGTTATTATAATTAATTTATTTTCAGACGTACTTTAATCAAAACGCCTTAACATTAATTCGCTCGCTGATAACAGGAGGCGCTACGCCTGAATTGGAGTTAATCTTGGCTGAAGGTGCCGGTTTGCGTGGGGGTTACAGCACAACGGAAAGTTTAAGCAATCGAGATAGGTACATTTTTTTAAAATTATGCGAATCGTGTTTTGTTTGAAACACAAAACTTATAATATGCAGATGCCGCGTGGGACAAATTTCTTTGTACGACGGGCCACTTGCACAATTCGGTGAGTGCGGTAAATACGGAGATCTCTTTGTAGCTGCTCTTAAGTCCTATGGCATGCTATGCATTGGCTTGTATAGATTTAGAGATACAAGTTCCAGCTGTGATGCTAGTAGCAAGCGCTACGTTATAACAAATCCTCCCGATGATTTCTCCTTGCTGCCAACTGATCAGGTTGATTGATTTTAAAATGTGTACAATTGTATGCTGTTGTTAATACATCAATATTTCAAATTTTAAGGTGTTTGTGCTAATGCAGTTCGATCCCGGTCTGGAATACAAGCCGCCGTCTGTTCGACGAACAGCCGCTAATAATACGCAAAGCTCTGGTGTTGGCGGGGGAGGCTCCAACAAGGACGACAACTCTTGACTGTTGCTGTGTAGCGCCTTAACTGATGGTCCCTACTCGTATATATGAACGACGGAGAAATCTCTCCTATACAACATAACACAATTTCTTCGCAAGACATTCGATAAGCTAATCACAAAATTCTCAAGCATCGTCTTAGGGCGAGTCAAAGTTTAATCTTTTAACAAACAGCAGAAAAACCTAAATAAAATAGACTATGTGAAAACATAAATATTAATAGCATAAACTACAATGTACATATATGCATGTATGTACTTATCAATGCGATTTCTGTAACTAAATAACTTTCAAAAAATATTAGCTAATCGAAGAATTACACGATGAAAATGCGTTTTGTTGTATAAACGAAATGGCATTTTACAAAAAAAAAAATATATATAAAATTTCAGTCAAAATACATAGCTATTGTATTTTTTTAAATATCAGTTAATAGTTAAAAATGCCAATTCGTTAAAAAAAAGTCTGTCGTTCATGTGGATTTAATTGCGTCCCACACCATTCCGATTGACGATATCATTTTTTCTTAGTACAACTTTGAATGCAAATTGATTTTTTTCTCATTTTTTTTTTAAAATCTTTCCTCAGCTTACAAATTTATTACAATTTGCCTTATTAAGTAATCAGACATTTTCGTTTTTTGTTGATATAGCAATGCTTATTGAATATTTATGTATGTTAAATTAATTAAAGGTCAAATCAATTTTTTCACTATGTACTTGTTTCGTTTTGTTTGTTTTTAATGTATAAATAATTATACATGTACGATAATGTATTGCACATATTTTATTTTATGTGCATTCAACTATTCTTTTGTTTGCTCTTGTTAAAATTATGTATTCTTTCGATCGAATCTTTTTCAAAAATAAATTTGATTTTATCTTTTTTATTTGATTTTTATTAGAACTATTTATTTGTTCATTTGCTAATCATGTTGCTTCTTTTTTTAGATTATTTTTTATTAGTTGTATTTACCATTTCTTTGCAAAAATATTATCTGGATTATATTTTACATAGAATTTAATTAAAATTATCGTGCATGGTGTGCGACAGCAAATGTGGGGACCTGGCAGTGAGGTATAGCTACACTCAACACCAAAACAATTAAATAAAACTACAAAAATTGAGAATATTAAAACGGAGAAAAAATTCTAAAATAAAATAATTAAATACCAAAATAAAAACGTTTTTAAACATAGCGCTGTGCAATAAATCTTAATTTGGATAAACCTGTTATTGTTACATGTTCTCTATTTATGAACACAATAAAAGTTATAAAATGCTTCTAAACGTTTTTACTAGGTTCATAATAATTTAATAAAAGACAATTAAAATCCGTATAGACGATAATTGATAAACAATCATTACAATATACTATACTTTAATAAAATGCAACACAGCTATAGATACATATTATATATGCATATATTTGTATGTATGTATTCAAAGAAAAGTAGGATAAAAACAACAAAAATCACGAATTAACACACTTATTATTAAGGGCAAATAAAGGTTGTTTGTAACTAATTGATATAAATATTTATTATACATTTAAATTAACAATATTAAATTAATTGAAAAATCAAACTTAACATATTATAGTAACACGTCACGAATGTTTAGGAGTATTTCTTTGGAAAACACAAAATTATTACCAACTTAAAATTTGAAAACATATTTTATACATTACTTTTGCTCGAATTTCAACAAACATTTAACAAATACAAAATTTAGAATTCATATACCTACCTACTTAATGACTAACAAGGAATGTTACACCACTTTTTATTAACTTTAACAACGTATTAAGTGATTAAGTACAGTAATTAGAAAAACTGCAACGCATTGTATGCATTATTCTATAATACAGCATAAAATGCAAGAATATGACATAATTAGTTAAAATTTAAGTTGTAAATTTCTTTAATTTAAATGTATAACAACATTTTAATATTGCTTTCCTTACTAGTACTTATACCTTTTTCAATTACAATGTGGGTATTTCAATGTTAGTTATAAACTTTTGTTAAATGTATATTTTTGTATATTTGTTAAAGGTCAAAATACTTTTACGGTCTCATAATTTTCACCCGAATTTCGCATTCATTTTATACTAAATGAGTCAGTTTCTTGAGGTAGTTATACAAGATAAATTGTTGATAAGTTTTTTTTTACATTATAAATGCCACAGCTTATGCAGATGCCACCATCATTATAACTTTAAATATAGCAATTTGTGATAAATTGATTATTTTTAGTGCAAAATAATAACGTCATAAAATTAATATAAATTTTTTTACAAAAATAAATAAAATATTTAATAATTTTAGGTCTTTAACAGATAAAACTAAAAACTCGTTACATATATAAATCTTAAAACCACCTTCTGCTTGAAATGCAATAAATTTGAAGTATGTACTCGTATATATGTATAAGATATTATAGTAACTAAAAAGATAAACGTACGAATTCGTCACAATGAATAACTGAAACAGCTATAACATGTAACTAATATAAATATGATATTATTCCAAAATAAAATTAAAAGATATGCGCGAAAAGATACTAAGAGCTGCAAAGTATCATCCGCGGTACAAAATAAGCACATAATGTGTGTAGGTGTATGTATATTGTATATGTATACTCGTCACAATTAAGCTTTCCATATAAGTAGAGAGTTTAAAAATTGTAAAATAATGCAACAAAACTAAATACAAATACCTACTACCAAGAAACTAGAATTAAATTATATTGCAGCATCGTGTCCGGCTCACTCCTCAGTCCTCACTGGCTTTTAACCTGTTACTGGCTATGAAATTTGTGCGAAAAGCTAATAAGACGTATCGTATCCACAATTATATAGCATAACAAAATATATGTCACAACTCGCAACTCACAATTCACATACTTAATATTGTTTATATTATTTAAACAAAGTCAATGCGCAAACGACTTACTGATTAACTAAATATATAAATGTGAACGTATAATTCGTTCTTTTTTTTAAATTATGATATAGGTGTGTTCAACACTCATCGGATTGCTCCTTAATAGTAACATTTTTGCAAACTATAATTTCTATACGTAATAGATTATACATTAAATAGAATTTTAATAACACTATTTGCGTCAAAATTATTATAGGTTCGTATTAACATACTTACATGTTTTTGATAGAGTAATCCATTTAAAATTGTATGAACAATTCAATAACATAGTGAATTAATAATTATTAAGTATGTATGTGTAAAACGTCTAGCTGTATATTTAACATAGAGAGAGGAAAATAAACACAAAAATAAATTTAAAAAACAGAAAATGAATGTTAAACACCCTGCCACACATGCTAATTTGTATACACTAAATTTACGTAAATGAGAATACCTTTGATTTATTCATTGAAATAAGGGAAAAAGTGAAAATTGTTAATTAATTGTATTTAAAATTTATTATTAAAATAATACAAAAAATGTGAATAGATTATAAATTTATGTATAATGGATTAAGAAATTATTAAAAAAGACAACCTCTTACGTTAATTTTTTAAACGTTTTTATTAAAGGTATATCATTAAAAAGAGTATATTATTAAATTAATGAAATGAATTAAATTGCAATTAAGTATCTGTTCCAAGAGATAATGAACAAACAAACAAATGTGTATTTTGTACTGTTAATTGTTTAAACGTAATATAATGATAATTATTATTATTGAAATAAATTGTTTGTCGAACTAACTTTTCGATCTTTTAATTCCCCCAGATAAGCTCCAGCTTAGATTAAATTGTTTAGCATAGGACAGAAGTAAAATCCATAAGTTTAAAGCATGCAATCCTCGCAGGTAGAGAGCGTTGTTTTTAATTTCTGTACCTTAAATATTTGTGAAAATGTTCATGTTTTTAATGTGAAATTTCTTTATTAAACAATGTTTTTGGTTCTCTCTGTCAAAAACTTTAAAAATATTTGTAAACTACAAAAAGTGCTTTAAAAAACTCGAAGTAAAGTTGTAATCAACAAAGTGTTTTAAAAGATGTAAAATGGTATGAACAAAAGGGGATCCACTCGATCGTCTCCAAACCTTTAAAAGGAACCATTCCCGAACTAAACTATATTTACCCTGAAAAATCCGTTGGGCGGCTTAGAAAATAGGAGTCCGTACCGGACATACAAATAAACAAACATCGCCTTTTATATATATAGATGGATAGAAGATAGATGAAGACATACGCAATCATCGATCATCAAAAAATGTATAAAAACATTTGAGAATGTCCATTATAGTAATAGTTTATAGAAAAATACTTAAGCTGTTGGAAATAAAATTTATTTGGCTATACATATTATGTTGATTTTTACCCCCAGCCCCCACGTGGTAGTTTACACAACTATCGAACAAAATAATATACGAAATTTCAGTGAACAAAGTGTTTATTTATTAAAATGAATAATTTTTTTAAACAGTTTATTAAGTTACCGTTTCGGTAAATACAACCTAATTAATAACAAAAATAAATGGTAACACAGACTGACGAGTGCTTAACAATGCCTCCAAAAAAATAAAACCTCCCAAATTCCAGCTATCCAAGAATTAGAACCAACAAACAAAATACATGCAAAAATAATTAGTACATACTACAAACAAAAAAAGCGTCGGGCAAGTATAAAACAGCCTGAAACTTTGTTATTTGCTTGGCTGTACCTTGCGATTCTTCATTGAAATTGAATGTCAACTGGTATGACATTAGATCTAAGGCAAATCGATGTTATGCGCAAATGTTATATGGTCATCAGCATGAGTTTCTCCAACTTGCCTTAAAAAGCGTCTCAAATTGTCGTCATTGTAATCTAGAACACTGCGTTGTTTCCTTCGTATAAATTGTTTCTGTTTGTAGTAAATCTTGGCGACACCTTTGCAGGCGACGAACGTAAGTCCACCGATAAGAGCTCGATGGAAATTGTTTTGAATTGAATCAAAGAACAGACGACCAACAATCGTTGAGATAGTTGGCATTAGTAAAGCGCCACAGAAAATTCGCGTTGCTGAAATATTGTCGGTTACGAGCGGTATACTATGATCTTCAATATTTTCATTCGCTGGTGCACTAAAAGAAAGAAAAACAGCATTTATTAAATAAAATCATGCACTTTCTTATTTAAGGTGAATAAACAAATTATTTACTAAATATTACTCTTTACAGGAATAAAATCTGAAAACAAACAAATTGTATCGAAATGACGAAATAATTGAAACAAGCCGCGCGACTATACAAATTTTGGCATGCCCCACATAAAAGTCAATAGAGGGCAAATTCCTATCATTGCTTGGTGAGCGAAAGTTTTTAAGATCGCATTATAAGAGGCGCCAATCAAATAACTTTATATTGACAAAGCTAGCGAGATCATCATGTATTACAACACAGGGATTATAGACGATCAAAGATCACAATGTTCCTATAATACATACGGTAGCGGCAATAATAAGCTGATTAATGGCAATTTCCGAACGGATGCATTTCGATTTTGAATAAATCGCAAGACCATGTCCTCCCAACGGAACATCCGGCCCAACACAAGTCCTGCTGGAATTGCAGGTAATGCGATAAGTAGCATCAGAGGCTCACAACGCTCCATCAGTTCCAAGCCTTCCTTGTGACCCACAATCTGATGAAAATGTTATAATAAATTATGAAATTTCATGTTTATGTAGGTAAAAATATTGCGCATATATATAATATACCTGTAGTACTGTTATAGCGCCATACGTCACTGCAGTCCAATACAACGATCCAACAATAGCACCTGCGGCCAAAAATGGACTTAGCTTTCGAATGACCGTGTCGAATCCTTCCATGACCCGTAACAGCTGACCCATTGGTGGATACACAATAATGTAATCTGTCTGGCATTGCGGACAATTGACACGACGTAGAGAGTTACCCTTTTGTTTTTCGTCCACCCAACGCAGCAAACACATTTGATGAACCCATCTTGAAGTACCAATGCAACGACAGGGTTGAACCCAAGCTGCTAACCGATCGTCTTCGTCACTAGCCAAGCATACCCAGCACTGACGCCTGTTCCCATCCCCATCACGGTTCGTTTGTGTATCAGAGTCTCTAGTGGCAGCTGCATTGCGGATAATTGACATAATGGAAGAAGCGTCTATAGAGTCGTTAATCATATTATGTATGCCTAATATTTTTTAATAATTCTCTTGCGAAAAAAACACTTAAAATTATGCCTTTGTTAATTTAGTTGATTAGTTAAAAATTTTTTGAAACAATGTCTTCCAATATAGTAGTACGTTTGACGTCTTTAATTTTCGATGGCTATGTTATCTATATTTATAATTATAAAACTATATTTTTAATAGCGTTGATCGCATTTCGTGCATATATATTACTTACATATTACATTACAAATTAATGTTAATACCAAATTCAAGATTACACTAAATTAGATCTATTATATTAAGACATATAATTAATATTTATTCGTAATAAAAATGTTCAATGAATCTAGATCCTAAAGTAGTTCTGAATCAGTGAATAGTGAATACGATATCCGTAATCCATAAAAGTATTAGCTTTTTTTTATTGATCAGACTTTTTCAAGGCAACACTGAACATTCATATTAGAATGTGTATACTGAATATTGTTTTGACACCTCTGACAGTGACAGCTCCGATTTAGCTATAATATATAAAATATAAATTAATAAAGTTTATATAATAAATTTATAAGGAAAAGATTATATATGTATATATTTATAATAATAATATAATATATAGTATTTTTAATATTTGAGTAATGTGTTTGGATTAAAATGTCGACTCCTTGTCGAAGACTTGGACTGCGAAAATGCGTTAAGCACGAGTTAATAATACAAGAAAAGGATGTTTCAATTATTTCAATTGCAAATCAGGTGAGCTTCTAGGTTTCACAATTACATTAACAATTCAAACAGCGACTTGTATCAACCTAAATTGTGATTTAACTATACGTTGACGATACCAATTATAACGATATTGGACTGTTTTTTCCCTTATACTGACTATAGTTTTATTTAAAAGATTTCAAAATTGTGTCCTAATAAATCTTTTACAGGATATTGATTCCAACATAAATTACATGATACCTGTATGTACGTTTATATATTAAAAATTAATAAAGCGTCATTTTTTTTTCAGAACACTCCTATAACCACGGAACACCAAAGGTGTCAATTGAGTTTAAATTCAAATGAAGTGATCAACGAGCGAATTTCTCCAACACCCATATTACTTTCATCAAATAATACACCAAATAGAAATGGCTTAAATTCAACTTCATCTCCACACACACCAGTGCTTGACAATACCACACCTAATAGATCGAACATTAGCACCCCTAGATTTGGACGCTATCGGTTATCATTAAGTGGACGAATGCGTGATAAGTTGTCGCGGAAAAGACTTCAGTTTATTAACAAAACATCATCATTTACATCTAACCTGCAACTTGGTGAGCAATGCGATGACGAAAGTATTAACAACCATAGGGACGTTTCGCAGCATTACTCCAAATCGGTTGATGTTTTACCAAATTTAAAAAAAAGGTTAATTCGTGGATATGATTTCTTAAATGACATTTCGACTAGAAAAGATAATCATCAAACTTTACTTAATATTTTTAAATTAAAACAACAACAAGTCAAAGAAATGGAATGTCACAATGAAAATATCAACCAGCTGGAAGATTCTATAAGTGTTTGGACATCAGGTTTTAAGCGAGCCGTTGATCTTCTGTGCTCACAATCAGAACAACCTGTTACCAAAGAGGCAATATCAAAAATGTTTAATTTCTCTCGTGAACAATTGGGTTTTGAGTTTTGATTATATTGATCTATTTTATAATATTTGAACTCGGTGATACATACATATTTATAAAGAACACGATACATCTACCAAATTTACGTTTTTATTTACTGAATAAAACTTATTCAACTTCTAGTATTTATGAGGACGCAGAGGGCGCTCTGGATCAAATAATCGAGGGTCTTGTAGGAATTCTACTGCCTTGTGATATGTACCCATGTAACCGGCATTTTGTGCTTTAATTATTTCGCGTTCTACTTGCTCCTGACTTGTTTTGCATAGTCCTGTAATGTGACGACCGTAAATGCGACCAGTGTAAGGACTTTGAAATTGGGAAAGCAACTTGATGTTTTTAAAATCTGGTGTAATGTTCATTTTGCATATGATACAGCTGACCTTCTCTCGCTGAAATGGATTTTTCATTTGTATAGGTTTGTCTGAATTGGACAACTTTGCATTCGACTGCGAAGATGTACTCCGGTTAAGTAATACATAACCTAAAAAACAATAGAATTATTTACAATTCAATATTATATACTTAAATCCGTACAATTATTCTTTGGTATTTTTCGTAAAATTTGCAGCATTTTCTCAGGAAAACAAATATAACACTTTTGTTTCAAACTTATAAAATATTTTTACGGTTAATTGATTTACTCTCAGTACTTTTGCTGTAAAAATTTGTAAAATCAAAGTTGACATCTGATTTCTACACATATATATATATAATGTATATAAGTCAATTTCACATATATATATATATACGAACTGTCCCGCGAATTAGTTTATTATATATATACTAGCGGAGGAACCCGTGCGCTGCTCGGACTAAAGGGTGGTATCAAAACCGAAGTTCTATTGTTAAATGAACAAATGATTCCATTGTGTATATTCATAATAATTACTATTTCGGAAACGCAAAATTTTATGCGATAATTGACTTACAATTCTTTCACATAAGGATCAATATTAAGGAGCACTTTAGTCTTTACCCGATCTTTAGAAATGATATTGTTTATAGATAATACAATGTGACAAAATATGAAATAATACAAATGTAGCAAGATATTTTCATTTCATCGCTTTTGCAATTTACTTTAATGCACTATGTTATAAATTTTAATTACATAATTGTAAATATTGTGAAATATTTTTATCGGAGATGAGAACCTCGATCATTTCTTGGAACGATCATTACCGCGTAGAAGGGAGACAAAATGCCAGAATCGTAATAATTATATTAACGATATTTTATGGCGTATACATACAAGGGTAGATCCAAATCTAAGATTTCTAAACTTTTCTATTAAGTTTAAAATTTAGCACTATTTTTAACTTAAAGTTTTGAAAAATTAGCAATCAATCTTTTCACTTTGAAAAGATTTGTCATTTGTCGTATACCGTGGAATTTTCCGTAAGATGATTTTAACTAATCAAACAATGGCCAATCTATTCCCGCAATCATTTTTGTATTTAATACATTTTATCACCAACATGATTTAATGTGATGATTATCAGGTTTTCGCTTTTGGTGTCACTTAGATATCAAACATGCATTAAAACATTATCGCGGAATTTTTCGCGAGGTATATATTTGTTGTTTTTTTTTACTAATCAAACATTGACAAAATGATTTGTGCAATAATTACTTTTTTTATTGATTTTATTCACTAATCGCGATTTTTTTATATCGTGAGAAATAAGTTTACAAAATTTGAGATTATCAGATTTCCTCTTTGAGTGTGATTATAAAATCTCTGAATTTGCAAGGAATTTTTCGCGAGGCGTTTTTTTAATAATCGAATACTGACAAATCGATTCCCGCATTAATTTTTATTTTTGCGTTTTAAATACGTCTCTGATTACTTTTAGATTTTTAGTATATTTATGGATAATTTTTGAATTTGCAATGTGAAAAAAGAGGATCCACAGAACAGAGTAGCGAGATATTTCATTTCAGCCACAAACAAATAATTTTAAATTAATATCCACAGCTTTACTGTAAGAGGTTACTATAGCCACTAATAATTTTGTATAAATCTAATTACCATACTTATGCAATAAAAATGTTTAAAACTTGAAATTTACGAGTATTTTAATTATTATGGGAATTCTGCAGAAAATTCATAGATTAGCTGTGGGTACAATTTATATTTTGACCTTTAACTGTTTTTTAGGGTGCGTGCTGGGTAGGAAATCGTAAGTCGTAACGCAGAACAGATATACCATGTGAAACCTCGACGAGGCACCAAATTTAAATATGCGTATGTTTCTTTTGGACAGTATTATGTACTTTTTCATAATACATATCATAATAAAGGAAGTGAATGAAAAGTAATAAAAACTACATTGGGGGGAGCACGGTGTGAATTTATTACGCCCTGCTACAAAATACATCGTTATCAAATCGAAGTGTGAATAATTTAAAGATCAAAATTTTCAAAAATATATAAACTTTCTGAGACCTTGAAATTTTATATTTTGAACTTGAAATTTTATGTAATTTTTTTTTTTTAAAGCAATACTTTTACGAATTTTTTATTCATGATGCTTAAGGTTTTTTAGTACAGCGCTTACATCCCAATAAATCATCCTGAAGGATCAAATTTAGGGCCATACGGTGAATGCAGCTTTGCTTGGAATACTTTTTAATATAAGGGATTTGATTTTTTTGCAGCCGTTTTAAAGCTCCCATATATATTTTTTAAAAGCGTTTTTTTTTCGTTAACTTGACCTTGAGAGAAGTGACCTTGGAATGAAAATTCAGGTTTAAGTCATAAATTATTTTATATATGTACTAATTTTATATCAAAATTTAAACCAATAATATATACACACATTTTTTTGGACCACTTTTTTTGGACTCAGGGGTGTCAAAACCTGTCTCTTTATCATTAACTTTTTCGAAAAAGTTTGCGGATATAAGAATCTATTACAACCAAACTGGCTTGTAACAAATTAAAAATATTAGGCCCTTTGGGTAAAATTCTCTATCGAAGGAGAAACATTCAATAGTTCACAACAGTGCGATTTCAAAGTACTTTGTAACTTAAACAGTCCTTTTAGTACATTCTTCCATCCAGAGATAATTAAATTAAATTAATTATATTCCATTGTATCTTTAGTAGTTTAGTTTGTGTCTCCCGGCCAGGTAGTATTATTTTACTTTTAAATTTTTTTTTGGCATCAAGGCCATGCGATCAAGATTCGAGGTTCTCCAGCAAAGAAAAGTTTTCAATTTTGTGACATGATTATGGATCTTATGTTTTTCCAGTAAAAACCGGAAATTGTGTGCAAGTTACATATAAAAGACAATACTAAAATAAAAATGTACGAACAATAATATAAATAGTATTGAGTAGTAAACCCTTTAATAGTAATTGTATAATAATGTGTATGTATTTTCTTAAGTCGTTTTAAAATTGTGTGAAGGGATGGACCCTTGTCTTCTGACTGAAGAACAAATAACTCAAAGTAAAATATTCGCGCGTCTTTTCAAATAACAATATCAAGAATAAATCCTCTGGGGCCACTTGTTAAGTTGAGTTCCTCTAATATTGTATTCGTTTATCATATATTCGTATGTTCGAGAAAATAACTAATTCAAAAACTTGTTACTTGAACATACTTCGAGCATGCTAAACGATCCTTTACATCCTTGCGATATAATAGAGTTTTGAGCATGAAAGGGTCGGATTGAATTGACTTCATTTCCTCATCATCATATAGTACCTGTCTTTGTTCCCCAATAATTGAATGACCCTTTCTTTCTTATTTTTCAATATGAATAACAATTGTTGTTGGTTGCACTATATTTGTGTTAACTTTGCATACTTAAGCAATGTGCATCCTAAAAATTGAACGACAAGAGTGTGCCGTAGCTTGAGATTTGCCTCACGAATATCGTATGTACAGTTAAGAGTCGTGTTTTTGAGTAAATTATTGATCTTAGAACGAATTTAATTGTTAAGTTTTGTGATTTTATGTAACACTTGATGGTTCGACGGTTTTTTGAGAATTGTTTCTTGAGCAAACTATTTAATATACATATATGGAAATTCATCATCAAATACAATAGAAAGAAGGAATTATAAATAAATATTTATATATACTATATACTAATTAATAAGCTTATTTATAATTTATATGCATTATTGATTTTTTCGAAGAAATGTTAATGGCTCAAAAACTCGTTTTGACACCCCCGCTAAGACCAATTAGTGTGTGTGGGAGTTTACGGCGTATGCTCTAACGATTGTTGCGTGTACCGTGTAGTGTGTGGTGACTGCCCAGTGCCCATACTCCACGCGGGACATCGTATGTTACTTTACAAATGTCAACGAAATTTTTGTGATTTTTAATTTTAAACTATTTTAGGATGACACTTAATCGCACACCTTGAATTTTAAAATAATTTAATTTTATGTTTTCCATTCTTAACAGCCTCAAAAGTCAAAACGTTTGCACTGTGGCGTATTTTCAGCGCGATTCCGCGGGGTTTTTCCGATATGCCAAAATTGGTGGTGGATACTATGGAGTTTAGGCAAACTTTGTAGTAGATTGTATATTACATATATAGGGAATAGCTGCCTGCTGCTGTCAATACAGGTTCTCATTAAATTATGAAATTCGATATTTGCTGTGCGACGCAACCGCGCCGCGACTTTGTTCTTTTTAAAATTTGCGAACCCGTCACCACAAGACAAAAAGGTGATAATCCATATACATTATACATATTTGACACACTCCATTAAGTTCCCATATTCGCCTTTATCATACAAATTTCAATACGTTAATTTTACGTATTGTAATCAAAGTTTTTTTTACTATAAAACGTAACCGTGGAAAACCACGGAATTATGCAAAATTTTTATAAATTAGACGAATTCCATTACTGCGGAAAATCGCGGAGTTATTGTCAATTTTTTCCTAAGGTGTTTTTAATTGGTGGAAAATCGATTCCTGTGATAATTTTTGGAATAAATAAACTCTTCGAAGCCCGCGATTTTTTTTTATACTCTCGCATATTATTTGATTGAATACTGACAAATCGATTCCCGCAATCATTTTTGGTAAAAGTCAAATTTTTCTTAGCCCCACGCGTAACCACGGCATGTAAGAAGTGAATGCTGAAGGGGGTTGTGTCCCCCGAGCTTATAAACAGTGTTTATGTGCTTGGGGCATGGCCGCATACATAGTTCAAACTCTGGGATGTTATAACGCCTGTTCAACATATGATCTGAGCCGGTTTGGGTATGATTAGAGGTCCAACATTCATTTATATACGAGTTACGACCCTGAGGTCATATATAGATTTTGGTATTCCGACTTTTTTCGGAAATCACTTTTCCATCTCCCGCCACCTTTGTATTTCTCAGAAAAGCTTTATTTAAATGTAGTTAAGCAGCAGTCGTATATAAATTCACTCCTCGCTCTCCCTGCGATGTAGTTTTTTAATTTATATACGACCCCAAGGGCATATAGAAATATTTGTAATCCGACTTTTTTCGGAAAAAATTATGATGCAGAAACTCGTTTTGACACCCCCTGAGTCCAGAAAAAATGTGAAAAAGTACGTCCGTACGCCGTACAGTGTACACCGTACTATAGAAAAATGGTGTACTATGGTGGAAAAAAAAACTCCTAAACTACTGGACCGATTTGTATGAAATTTTTATGTAAAGTATTAAGTATTAGACGAAAATATAAGAATAGAATCTTAGATTTTTCAAGGTCAGATGCTTCAAGGTCAAGTTATTGCCAAGGGCATTTTTTTTCGTATGGGGGCTCCCACGATTTTCTTTATTTTCACAATGATTAAAAAATTCCGAATGGATTCATAAATAAAAATAAAATAAGAAAATATTAAAGAATTATAGGCGACGACAGACAAATATGAAAATTCAATTTAAATTTATTAATATAGATGGCAAATGCAGAGATTATGTTACTCATGAACTCAAGAACTGGAAAGATTTGTGGAAATCCTTTGAAAGAATCTTCATGATGGTCAAATTTGTATGTGCCGAAATGCGTGCTATATTTTGTTTAATTAAAATGCGTGCGTCACTTAGCAAGGCGACTTTTATACGTTGACATTACATTTTGTAAATATGTATATGTAGTAGTACCAAAATGTATTATAGTACGTTAGCTACTATAGTGTTCAGACTGTGCAAATTGGCATTGCAGCCGAACGCAACGCGAAGCGTGCTCGCTGTATTCGGCATATCACAATGATATGTAGAATATATTAATGTGCGAATGAATTTACAATACATTCACATCATTAAACACACATTCACCTTATCGGTTGCATGGGCTGCATCAGCTGTGTCTCTGTACGAGTTTCTTAATTGCATCTGATTTGCAACATTGTGACTAAAAATAACAACAAATGTCGTGTACTTTTACTGCATCTCTCAGCCAAGATTGCAAAACACGAGTGAAAAGAATTGAGTCGATACGATTTTCAATGACTTTTAATTGATTAAAATATTTGCAAGTGAGTGAAAGTGTGTGCAATTCCATTATTTAGTAGAATGGATATGAAGTTTTGAGAAAAAATAAATAAATTGTTAGTAAATAATAAAATTATTTGTGGCAAAGTTTAAAATAGTGCTGAACCATATTGTCATATACGTATGTTATATGTATGTGTATGTATAAATACGTGTAATATACAAGTATTTATAATCTCTGACTTTATTTCGCTGCTCAACGGAATGTGAATAAAATTCATTAATTCATATTAGTTAATTCGATATTTATTGATAAGAAAAATGTATCAATTAGAATTTCTATACACGTATTTATAGTTGGGACTTGGAAGGTTTACAAAAAGTTTATTAAGATATATTTAATATATCATGTTACAAAGTGAATGAATGTGAATACGTTACCTAATGGCCAATTACGATACACTTGACACCATAGAGATACTAATTTTTCAATAAAACAATCCGAAAACCCTGGGGCATATTTTATTAAATTACATTTGTCTCTGTCGCTTACTATTAAACATGAATTTGAAAATAGAGTTAGAATTATTTGATTTCTATAATATGCTGCGCGTATTTTGTGTTAAATTAACACCGTGTTTTGTACATCCAACCGTCATTTAACAAAAGCAGAAGGGAGGCAGGCCAAAACCCCTTCCAATAGAAGAGCTAAAAAAAAAACACAAAAAAATGCTTGGCGTTTTTGTCAATCATTTCACGGTCAAAATGTCAACCATTCAAAACATTCATTTCAAAATTTTGTAGATATGATAATGAAAATAAAAACAGTTTGCCTTTAAACTTTTGATGTCCGAACAAGAATGCCTCTTTTAAATTCGAGAATAGCTGAACAAATTTTACCAAAAATGTAGTTAATTTGTGAACTTCAAAACTGTAGCTGCTACCGAGTTGAACAAATTTATTAAGGATTTCAAGGTTAAATTAATAAAGGCCAACATTTTTTTTCTACTACAAAGTCCGCTCACCTTGCGATATATAGAAATTTTTAAAATAAAATAATATGTACGAAAATTTATTGAGAAACTACGCAACGCGAAGCAACGAAACGTCAAACTATCAATACATTTATTAATAATAAAAAACACGTTTTTGTGCTAGTTTAAGGGAGGTATTTAGTTTTTTGTAAACTTACTTACTTAATTAAGAGGCATTGAGAAAGTCACCCTAAATGAGCTTTGGCATCTCAAAAAAATATTAGTTTATGTGGTTCATGTATGTGTAAAATATCAGAGATTATGAGTATCGCTATTCACCCGGTAACTTTACTGATACAATTGCATATAGCTGATGAGAATTCGAACGGGTTGGCCCTTGGAGTTTACAATTAATATCTTTATATGGCGTACGTTGTTGAGGAAATAGCTCGGTAGTTACTACTTTAAAAATAATTAAGTGTATATTAGAGCGATTAGCTTATGTAGTCTCTAATGAAAGCTTTTTGAGAAAGAGATGACTGCAATTACGCAAGGCCTGTACGGAACACGGATGTGTGCAGTTTGCACTATTCTATTAAATGGAGTGTGCACACAAATGCATGAACTTTATAACAAAATATAATAAAATGTTCTTGGACAGAAGTGTGCAAATGCAATATAATGTAATATACAAAATATTGAAGGTCAGACGCAAGCGCGTTAATATAGTCTGTATTCTGTTCCTGTACTCGATAGAAAATTATTGTAGAGAATGTAGAAAATACTGTATATTATGTTCTAATACGGGAAAGTAAAAACGTTATTAATTTGTGTATGCTTCGAAAAAGTTTAATTAATACGGTAGGCGTCAAAAAGGGTGCTTGCATTCTTAATTATAGCAATTTATTCTTACTTATTATGACTAATTTGCACGCATACATTTTTAAACACACATTTTTAAAGTATAAAGTAAACATTACATTTAATTGTGCATTTGTAAATTTGTATTATTATGTACGTATTCAAGCAATAACTAATAATATTATTATTATTGACTGTACAAATCCCGATTAAATTTATTAATTGTAATTTTATGCAAAAGGAATTCATTTTTATTTACACAAACACACGTATAAATATTTACATAAGTAGCGTCCTGAATGTTTGGTTTTCGTCTAGAACTGTACGTTTTTACAAAGTCGATCACGCAGGGTTAATGCCAAAAAAAGTTTTGTTTAAATAAAAATTACAAAATGTACAATAAACACAACATTTATGTATATCGAAACTCGGGTGTTTCGGCTGTATAGATTTAAAAACAGTGCATTACCTGTTGCGCATTAATGCAAGGTTCAAAAGATTAGATGTATTTATACGATCATTGCCCGATATTTGAATTCGATGAATTGTCGAAATTGGCTAAGTAATAAGTACATAACAGTACCTTACACCAAAAGACAATAAATAATTATTTTAGTCAGATGAATATTATGTCGGAATTAGTAAAATAAAAGAAACGTGTTTGCACTTTACGTATACTGTATACTTTATACACCAAATCGTTATTCTGCTCTAGGTTTATAAATAGCCTATATTGGTGTTTGTAATGCGCTGGGTGATTGCCAAATAGTTATATTTGCATGATTATAGTATGATCCCCTCATGCGGGTATTTAATGTATTAAATGTAGATGTGCACTAGACATAATATACTCGAGATTCATGTTTTTACGATTCTTTAAATTTTTTCTACAGTATAGAACTCAGAAGGAAATGTGGTATTTAAAAATAAACAACAAGCTTTTGGAGCTTGAAGCTATAATTTAATGTAGTAACTGGTAAACGAAATATAAAGTCTTGTCATTTTATTTGTCTTAATTAACTAACTCTGAACTTTACCACACTTTTACTCTTCCAAAATACGATAAAATATAGTCGGACACCTTCAAGAATAGACGCTTTGAGTGTAAAGTCTGTAAGTTCGCGGAATATTTCAACTGAAATAGTATTTTAAGCTTCTTCCGAATTGTTTTTATTGTGATTGGATTTTATATACTTGAAATTGTAAATAATTATAAATATTAATAACAGTAATCTATTGATTTTATTTTAATTATGTTTTAATGCTGTCTTTTTCTGTTCTTTACTACATTATGTTAATTCCCAGAAAGTATAGTATAGTTTTGTTAAAGTCGTATATACTGAAGGAACAAAATCACTTAAAATCCACTTTAAAATTAATAAAAAAATTAATTATTCAAGAAAACCTCAAAAGTATACACTTTGATTAGTAAGGAAATACGGAGAACGTGTGGTCCATATGAAATTAGTTTTCAGCTTTTATTTAAATTTTTAACTGATAATAATATAGGCCTATAATCACGCGAGAAATTGTGTATCCAAATATATGCGCACGCGATAACTGAATTATCTCAAAATAAAGACACGCAGTGTATTCATGTTGTATGTATTAAATTATTTTTGTACAAATTTTGGTAGTTTTATGAATATGAATATCCATTTCAAATCCGGTGATTAAGTATAATTTCATATGTTTCCACATAATCTTCCACTTTGTTATTTCAACTTTAAAGTGATATGGAAACATATTGATATATGTACGTACGGGCTCGATTTCTCTCAGTGTACTTATACTTTCAATATAAATAATTGTTGAGTGACTTTCCTTACCAGGTACACTACAATATTTTTAATTTACCACCAAAATTTTTCAGAAAAATAGATGGTGATGTAGAAATTTGGTTTGACGTCTTTAAATATGGGGTCTACCCAATTAAATTGAAAAAAAAACGTTCACTAAAAAAGAGATTTTGAAAACCGTGTGTGGAATTTTTCGCGAGGTCATTCAAACTATTTGGACATTGATAAATCGATTACCGCAATCATTTTTGGAAGAAGTCATTTTGGTTATAAAAAAATATCACAGTTGAACTGACAATTTCAATTTCAAATTATTGCGCACTGCAACTTTAAAGATTACCATTTTATATATTAGATTGGTATTGATGTACCCGTAGATAGTTTTGTTGAATTAAAACAAAGAAGAGATTGCAATAGTTATAAAGGTCGTGTATACAACTACGTATGTACATACTTGTAAAAGCTGAATTAATGTATATAATATCCTATCTATAGACAGAGTAGATAATGCATTTCATGCAATTCACGAATCAAATCTAAAGTGTAGAGTTTTCTCTGATAAGTGATAAGACATACTCTATTCTCACTTGTGTATTCGTCTCTTGCATTACACATGGTAAGTTGTTCAAACAAAATAAGAGTGTGGCCGAAGGAACCTTCCAAAAATTTATACACGGGTGCAATGTCAATTTAATCACAGTTCCTTTTCTTTCAAAAAACTGCTGTAAAATATCATTAACATTTTGTGCTAACTACTGTGTTAAATGACAATTCAATGACACAAATTATCGTAGTAGGATATTTTTTTCCCACATAAGTTAATTTTTCTTTTATTCATAACCACAAACTACACTCATTTAAGAACCGTTTTTAAGGGCTCGTGCATAGCCTTATTAAACCTTGCTTGTGATTTTGGAAATAAATGCAAAAAAAAATTTTTGTTCATAAAAGTTGTGATCGTAGGAATTTATATTCTCCATATGGTGGGACCTATTTAAACTAAAAAGCACACTGCCTTTTGAAGCTGTATCTATGACGAAAAGCTGTAAATTGCAAGTGACTGCTACGTAGACTTGTACTAGTATAATAAAACAACATTGCAAAGCGTTTTGAGACAATCATGTTATCAGTAACAACAAAAAAAAATTCACTTGACATTGAACTCTACGTATTAAACATACAATATTTAATTTTTATTACGGCTTGCTGCAATTTGTGTATGCGCAAAAAAAAATTTTACTTATTAATATGTGTATTTTGTAAAGTGTATAAGTATATGTACTGTATACTGATACATACAACTTTCTTCCAATTAAACTTTATCACATGAAATTAGCATACTAAATATTAACAAAAAAAAATTTGTAATGAAAAAATTTGATTCACAATTTATTCATTATAAAACTATTCATTAGCATAATTGAATTTTATAAATATAATGATATCATTTTACTAAATATTTGCGTTATCCGCTGTTTCGTACTAGTTATAGTAATAAATTATGCAACTACATATAAACGAGTTCAAATAAGTAATGCATTATCAACCATTATAATTTCTATAGCTCCTATATAAGCAATCGCGTGTAAATACATAGTACGAACTTTGCGAAACATAGTGGTTGGGGGAGAAAATAAATGTAATATAAATGAAACTATGTCCCAGGGAAAGCGCTATAATACTCATAGTCGATGTTATACAAGTTGTACACATTTCCAAAACACTAAATCCATATTAAAAACGTTATTTTCGAAAAGTATTTTTTTGGCTTCGAAATCGAAATCAATATAACTTTGGTACGTGTAAAATTCAGATTAAAAAAAAAATGACCAAAAATTGACCTTGAAATTTTAATAATTGTTAAATTTATTAATATTACGGCAATTAATTTGATATAAAGTGGCTAACCCGTTCCCGAATTATAAAAAAAAGTAAAAAGACAAGTACCGTTCCTATTATACAAGCTACAGTTATTTTTGCTTCTATTCAAAATAAATATTTCTGCACTTGTTGACGAGATTTTTTTCCGTCCAAGCATTTTAAGGAAAGTTCAACATCTAAATATAATTTGCAAAAAATTATGTGTGTATACTGGATACATTGCTTCTTGGCCCTTGCAAATCAGATAATATGAGCGATTGACGAATTACAAACATGTCCGAATATGTCAGGATGAATTATAGATACGTTACTACGTATGTAGTTATAAACTAGTATAACTTATACAGATAGGTTAGTAACAGACTAAAATCTAAATATACATTTAATAGATAACATGTTTATAAACCTATATGCATATATAGACAAGCTTGCAAATTGCGAATGGCAAATAATTGAAAAAAGTATAATACATATAATACGGTAGGTATTAATTATACACATTTAGCAATTACTACTAATTAGTATACGCTACACGTGTAACTAGCATTTTACTGCAACTAGTAGACACTAGTACTAGTCATGAGTCTTTTGAGGACTTGGTAAATAATTGAGCTTTGTCTAGCTAAGTATAGAACCAATAAACTCCAAAGTAGGTATAAAATGATACCACAGTTCGTCCGATATGGCGGTTAGGCATGACGATTGACGAGATGGTATTGTAATGCACACTAGCACAATCAGTGGCATCCACTTAATATTTATAAAGAGCTTAAAATGTGAAATGTGAATAGCGTTTGAGGCTTGGGAGTTGGAATGTACATTTCACATATTATGCACTAAGTCTGAGCGTTGAATGCGTTGATGCCTGATGCATTTTTATTCAAATGATCCTGTAATAACTAATATATTTCGTGTTCGTGTTCTTGAGTCTCAAACGCGCGAATCGCGATTATAATTTGTAATACTAACGCGGTGTATAAGAACTATACGTACATTTGTACAGTGTACTGTGTACTTGTGTAGTAGCAGTACATTCAACATTTCGTAAATTCTTTTCCAATCTGCCAAGTGCCAAGTATCAACACATTACACAACCACGTTTAGCTTATTCCGGCTCCAGTATGTGTGCCGTGGAATGTACATATGCCAACACTCTTTGTACGTGTGGTAGCGAATTGTTGCATGCGCTTATTATACTATTTCGCATATGCATTATGTATTTCAATGTATGGATATGCTCTTCGGAAATTGGCAGTCCGCGCAGTATCTATGTGTATTATATATTATATGCAACGTTGGCGTGTGTCTGTGCAGCCTGCAACGTACCACCGTCCACCGCACCGCGTACCGCTTACGTAGCTTGTGTTGCGATTGTAGGTTTTCTACATGGCACATGCACTACTACTAGCTGCTGGCTGCAACACTGCATGCAGTGGCTAGTGAGACAACAGCATATGAGGCATGAGCTATGCGATTCCAATCCTGTTGCACAACTATACTATTTTACACAAACGTGATTGGCGATGCATCTGTATGCACACTCAACACTGCACGCAGCACACCGCACAGGGAATAAATTGATATACTCGTATTTTGAAATACAAATGGAATAAATTGTAACTAACCGGGCGATTCGCGAATTGCAATGCACTCGTGTCGGTCAGTCAACAACTGACATTCGTGGTATAAGTCGCGTCCAGATTAGTGTACAGTAGTGATATCGGTCACATCTTCCTGTGTGGTGTTTTATGATAACAACAACATCCGCTTAACTTAAAATATTTGTCATTTTGCAACATACTTATAAATTATTTGAATCCACTCTCCGTTTATACCTTTAATGCTAAATACAAATTGAGGCAACAGTAAATACACACTCAACTTATTTTTTGTGAGATAATTCTTTTGATAATTCACCTTTTTTGCACTCTTTTTTCGCGTAAATATTACACACACATTAAGTGAATTAAACTTTAAAATTAAATCAAAATTAAAAATATCAGTGAATCATAAATTTTGAAGTTCGAATTAAATTGGATCAGACCGGACCATTGCGAATTTTTACTACAATTCGGTTGGTACAGACGATTTTTTAAGCATGTTTTTTGAATATGCCACCAACAAATCCCAATAATGAATCGAACTGTGAAATGTGTCCCATCTAATCTACTTTAATGTTGGTATAGAAAGAGATTATGCTGCCAATGTGTCGCTAAGAGTTAAATTCAACACTTAAGCGATGGTGCTAAAAGAAACATAATTCAAAAGGTGATAAATAACAGTGCTTAATTGCTGGTGGACGAAACGACAATTAAAATTCTGCTGATTATTTCAATGAAAGTGACAAATGACCGTTAAGTAACACATACATAATATATACAAGTTATACAATTACATGCATGTATCCTAAATGGATTTGTTATTGTTGGTCCAAATCAATTCCCTTCAAATGCATGTGAGAATAGTCGTTGCCTAGCACAGTGAAACATAGGAGTTTAATATCGTTTGATTATTCTTTGCAACAAGATCTTACTTGTGGTTACTTGTTGTTAGGAACCAGCCAACATTGTTGCAAGAGTGTCGTTAAATATAATCAATAGTGGTTGATAAATTTTACATAGCGTTCTGTGATACCTCGGAACATTATGTGCCAGCAAGTTTTAGAACTGCTTCAGTAATCAAGGTACCCGGTTGTTGAACACAATTTATATTAAACATCAAGTGCATAAAAGTGCAAAGCTATTTCTAAAAAAAATATAGCTATAAGTTAAAAATGGTTAAAAAAAACTGGCAATAGTTAATTAAATATTATGACTAAATTAAAAAAAAAAGTAGTGATCCAGTGTCTAAGTACGCCGTAAAGGCATGTATAATAGTAAAGTGAGTTCAAAACTTTTTCGAAAACGCTCTGCTGTCGTACGATCCGCCGAGGACCGGTTTTGTTTTTTGTCTACCGATTGCGATTTCAGTCACATAAAATACCATAAAAATAAATAAAAAAAGATCGCAAAATAATAGTACCAATGCCCTGAAAAGGAAGTTGAAAATAATAACAAAGCCCAAAGCGAACAAAAATTATAAAGTTGATGGTGCTTAAAGTATAAATCCAAACATTTCAAAGAACAAAAACCTTTAGTGTTAAATTACAACCATCTCTTAGTCCCAGTCCCCAGACCAGTAGACCCTTTTTGTAATTGTGCATATATACTCATAATATATAATATATTAATCTATTAAGATCCATATGTAAAATACGCACGCGATATAATCAGATTTTTGTCAACCTTTGCTATAACACCTATATATAAAATAATCAAAAGCCGTTTTCCGTGTGCTTTCTTCCTTTCTATTATTAAAATTGACACGCAGCTTTTAATTCTCTATCCTCACACACATCCATAAATAAAAAAACAAATATATATACTCGTAACTATAATGAGCTCCGAGGAAAACATGAGTGACATATTGTCGGAATTAGACCCTATGGACACCAAGGCAGATCTATGTGGTGGTGCGTCTAGTTCCAGCGGCGGTTCATTGTCCCCCCGAACACCTCCCAATTGCGCTCGATGTCGCAATCATGGTCTTAAAATTGCACTAAAAGGCCACAAACGCTATTGCCGTTATCGTGATTGCTTTTGCGAGAAATGCCGTTTGACGGCAGATCGTCAGCGTGTGATGGCCCAGCAGACTGCGCTGCGTCGTGCCCAGGCTCAGGATGAGCAGCGTGACTTGGCTACTGGTGAGGTCATGCCAGCAATGCTTGCAGCAGCGACACCTGCACGCGCCGCATTCATTATTAAAAACTCATCTATTCATGAGAGTCCCACAGTTACTGTTCCAGCTCCCGCCAAATCTATGGACGGTTCCTGTGATTCCTCGTCGTCACAGATAACGACTGCAGCGTCGGCGCCCATGCAATTACCACATTCAGCTATGCTTGCACACGCCCGTAAAGTACCACCGTTACAGCATCCAGCTCCATATGCACATGTTGGTGAGTAAATTTTATCAAACTTTGATTTTATTTTGTTATACATCAATATGTATAATCTAATTATTAATAAATAATTTCTAATGCTTAATTTCAAGCGTAAAAAAATTAATTTGCATAATGAAAGTTTTGGGGAACATATTATGTCCAAAAACATTATTACTATGTTGAGAACATTATGAACCAGTGAATTTCCTCATGAAACGCAGTTTTTTTTTCTCGCGAATTCCACGTGACAGCGAACACCATTTTTTCCACAATAATTTTAATGATATACGAGTACGATCCCGTTTAATGTGGTACACACATATTTTTATAACGGAATGAAAATTAACCAGATTTTCCGATCGAGAGTATTTTGACAAGGTGACGCTACGCTACGTTACGAGCGCTCCTCCACATGCAAAAAGTAGCTTAGTAGCTTCAAGCTTGTTTTTAAGGCTTCATTTTCAAAAAACGATTGGAAAACTCGTTTTCGATACATAACACATACGAAACGATGTACCGAAGTGTGTGTAATATTCGTATGTATGCAGTATATATTAGGTAGCTACCTGTATAATGTAAAACGATACGCATTTAAAAGCTGTGGAAAAATTGCACTAAATTGATATAAAAGTTAGGCATGAAACAGAAAATGTAAGTGTACACTTAAATTAGTTTTTTGCTACACTTTTCTTGTGTTCTAAATCAGTATATTAAGTAACTACAATAGGAGTAGGAAAGTGTAAAGTGTCGTAAAGGTATACCGTATTTACATAGTTTAGAAGATATGTTTGTATTCGTTTAAAAATTTGTCTTCTGTAAATGAGCGAGTGGCCTCTCCCTGTCATATAGTTTAAAAAATTCTGTACCTTTTAAGGGTTAAACATTAATTGAAAAATATGATTCAACGTCGCGATATCCGATAATTCAGACAAAAAAACGGATGTTGTCTTATAGATGCTTTTACAGGATATAAGTACGTATAGGTATAAGTAAATATGTGATTTAGCAATTTTATATTTAATCTTATGAGCTGCAATACTCTTTTATTATACACATTTAATATATGGGTTATGAATATAAGGGGAGTTATTATATTTAATTGTACAATTATTATATTGTAGAACATATCTAGATACTGCTTAGTTTATTTTCAGCTAATTTAAATTGCTATTCCTATTATGTAATAAATTTTTATTTTAAAAATGCACCAATTCAAATTTTTTATGGCTTACCTTGCCACACAGTTCTACTATTTCAATGCATTTAGTACTCATTAACATAAAACAAACAATACACTGACCAATAACATATCTCCAAGCAAGTCGGACGCTACGTTTCCAATTTATATAACTATGTTTAAAAGATGGAGTTGCAGTTTATTTGTACTCCTTTAATGACATGTTTATAATGTACATGTATTTATGTTAATGCATATATGGCCGCGTTGAACCATACATGAATTAATTTATTTACCTTATTTAAAATATGTATAATTTACTGCTTGCAGTGAATTTTTGGTTTTATAATTACATTTCCAACAGCATCATTGATTTTTAATGATATTCAAATAAGCATTGGACTCTAATGATCCTAATTAAATTAGCAGTATTGAAAAAGTATTGTAATATAATAAATAAACATAATTACTTATGGAATTTATACAAAATGACAATAAATATTACACCAAATATTTATTCCAGTTACATGTTGAGTTTAGCTTTCCAAATTTAATACAACAAAATTGAAAATGTGTATTTTTAAATGTAACCCCTGGTCTTTCAGCACCATGAAAGTCTAAAAATTATCTATCTTTCATTTGCATTTTTATCTTATATTCCTCTAGATGTTATCCTTCTGGCAAAAACATGGCAGCCCATTTTATACTTCAGAAACCCTACACAATATGACATAAATGCTTTTACATTTACATATATCGTGTTTTTTAATTTTTACAATGTCAAACTATTTATTTTTTAGAAACGTTAAATATTTTCAATTTTTTTTTACATTATTTTAGCTGTTATGTGCTAAGTGAAGAAGACTTGCTAAACTACTTTATTCCTAATCTCAATAAAAGAAGTAATTTAGGAAAAAAATTCAAGATCAAAATTACGACCCCAAGGTTCATATATAGATTTTGTCCGGCTTTTTCGGAAAAAAAGTTGACGGTGCAGAAATTCGTTTTGACACCCTCTGAGCCCAAAAAAGTGGTTTAGAAAAAATGTGCAAATGTACGTCCGTACTATGGTGGCCATACAAATGCCATTTCGGAAACTACTGGACCGATTTGTGTTAAATTTTTTTGTAAAATATTAGAGAAAAATATAAGAATGCAATTCTTGTTTTTTCAAGGTCAGCTTATTGCCATATCCTTGTTTTTCTTGTATGGAAGCTCAGAAACGGGCCCTGCGATTTTCTTTATTTTCACAACAATTAATCTTCAAGGTATTCTAAACAAATCTGCATATATCTTATATCCCGTTAGGTAATCGGTCTGGCAAAAAAGAGGGTGGACAAAAACAAACCCCACTTTTCTATCCCAGACACCTGACACAATATCAAAAAGATTATTTCAGATTATTGTAGGATTAAACAAGAGAAGAAAACTTGCTGAACATTTCAAGGTCAAAATTTTAAAACTCAAGGCCACATTTTGATAACGAAAATTACATAGTAATTGGGTACCTACACCGAATCCAAAATTTTTGACACTGTGGTACAAAATGTCTCATTGATCTTAAACATTATGAAGATAACATAATTTTTGTACATTTTAGCTTTTTAAAATTATTAGTGATTTTTCATACATCGTCCATACAATTTATCGACAGATTGTTTTCAACATGTTCCGACTTCCGATTTCCGACTTCCGATGTATGTTTTTTTGTATGTACTCCTAAACCGCCCAACGGATTTTTATGAAATTTTCGAGTAAATATAGTTTAATCCAGGGATGCTGTTTTTAAAGTTTTTGACAGAGAGAACCAAAAACATTGTTTAATAAAGAAATTAATTTTCACAAAACATGTTTTGTCTTGGGCGTATTAATGCGCGCCGGGTACCGCTAGTCTACCATAATATAATTGTAGCAAAGTAGCCGTACAACTCGTACATTACAATACATACATATAAACACATTCTGTGCTCTAGCTTAATATTATATATTCAATTTATGACTATGCAGTTGTTGCATATAATATATTTGATTGCAGTGTGAATTGTACATCAACAACATACATCGCGTAATACATCGTCAAGCACGAGGCACGCACATTTATTTCAGCTCTACTTCATTTTGCACCTGTTGAATTCATTTATAAAAACACCAGTTGTAATTTCATATTCGAAATTTTGGTCAATTGAAATGCAAAACGAAATGTCAATTTAATTAAATGAATACACACAATAATTTCGAATACAAGCAATTGCAATCAATCATTTCCTTGGTCACTAACGGATGATAAGGCAATTTATATTGGTGCGCCTTGTTAGTAGGTGCAAGTTTGTATACATTATATTGTTTGGACTTACATTTATTCACACGTGTGTATCTAAAAATGTGCGGCGTGGGTGGTGTGCATTAATGCAAGTGTACGAGCAATGTACATTGCATAATTAGTAATTCTAATTAGTAAATACGTGTATATCGCTTATTTCATTTACGAGTATATGCACTTCTGAACCCGATTATAATGGGTATTGGAGACTGGGATTCGTGCGTGTAATAAAATGAAATCTAACAGATCATTTTTAGGGACGTACAGTAAATTCAGTTTTGTTTACAATTTATTTTTGGAGATGACTTTTTAAAACGTTAGCCCCCATTATGACAGCGCGTACACAGATTTTAGCTTTTTGACCTTAATTTGTGCGGTGACCTTAAAGTCAATTGAAAGATTTGAGGCAAGGCTTATATTATACAAAACCGTAGTTTTCAAAAAATCCTTATAGACCCGAAAACGTGTTTCTGCATCTAACTCCTTTACACTTTTTTACTCGATTGCAAGAATTACAATTCCGTCCCTTAAGTATGTTAGTCGTAATAAATTAATTATGGTACCATACTTATTATATTCATACGTTTATGTATTAATATAATATTTTAAATGCATATGTGCATATTTTGCTTGCACTTCATTCATGATCACTTGAAGATGATCACTTGAATCATTTTTTTTTCAAGTTATAAATGATTAAATTAGTCAACAATTATATTTTCTCAACTTTTTCTCTTTTGCGTAGTGCCCTCAATTTATAATCAGACACTCACCCACAGTAAAACGCATGCACATTCTACAATGTGCATTCCCATATACATACTTATATGCACGCATACACTTTTATATTAACGCAAAATCGGCTGCAAAGAAATAATCTATCGTGAACGGTGTATCGACTATCGACTATCGACTATCGGGCATTTAAAAAAGCGAAGGAAATGCAGAAAAATTTCGATTATTTACAATTTAAATGGGTACACAAACACAAGGTTTTAAGTACATATACGTATGCACATTGTAAATATGTAGCTTTGAGAAAATTCCGTCATTTCTGCAAGCTGCAAGCTGACGCGCGGATTGTCGTATTTGCCTGTCACTTCTTATTTCATGTCCTCGTGCTTCGTGTGTGATGTTGCGGTCATTGGGGGCTATCGCCTGTCGCATTTGAGGACTGCGAAGTCTGAAGTATGCATAAATTTAAGTTATATTATAATTTATACCTCATAATATACATATTGTATTATGGGTGCTCTTACCTATGCGCTTACATATCCATATAATAAATTCAGGTTTCAGTTTTTATAATATTGTTTACAATAGTATATCAGAGACTACGTTAAATCAATTATTTTTGACTATCATTCCTATTATGATATTGCATATACAATTGATTTGGGAGTGACGATTATATTACTTGTATAAACCGATTAAGGTAGCAACATATTTGATCAAATCTTTCCATATGAACCAATATGACTTCAGGCGTTATACCACACAATTATAACACTTAATTACATATTAATCAATCCTTAATAAAAAGTTTATATTATGTTCTAAAATAACTTGATTTAATGAAAATTGATTTACCACATACCCATGTGGTTGCCACCTTAAAATAATTGACACCCATTTAAATTAAATTAAAATACTCTAAGTGAAAACTGATCACATGTTTGCACACGCCACAATGAATTCAGCGCGCGGTTGAAGCTCTGTCAAAGTGTGTATTGCATACTTTATGGAATGCAAGAATTGTTAACTTAAATTTATTAGGACTACACCTGGAGCCTATACGACTTACGAGTCAGGCGTATTCCAACCTTTTGGATCGTTGCATTTTAAATTTGGGAATGTTTTATTTTGATGATAATATTTTTTTACTTTAGCAAATTCGGGAATTTTTTTCAGAAGACGATTATATAAATAAAAACTGCTAAGATCGCTATAAGATACATTTCTAATGCCAAAAAATTCGGACATTACTATCGACCAACATGATAACGTCGAGATGCAAAGTCTTGTATATTCGCAAAACAATTAAATTAATATTTTTTCTTAGAAATTAGGTGGAAAAAAATGATTACACTTTACAGTATTGTGTGATTACAGCGTGAAAAACTATTGAATTTCAAATCATCAGAATCGCAACGATATTGTCGCTGAAGACATACATTTTAATAAATTGAACAAATATTTTCATATAAATAAAAGTACTAAAGGAAACCTTACACAATACCTGAAATACAACATGGTATATGATTATACTAATAACGCAAAGGAAGGATACAATTTTATGAGTATGTTCTTGCAAGTGTATATTGTACAACATGACTATGTATTTATTTTATTTTGCTATGCAATTATTGATACGCGTGGTTGAAAGAACATTACTACATTGCTGGGAGAGCGAGGTGTGAATTATGTTAATGCGACTGTTGCTTAACTACAATTCAATAAAGTTTTTAAGAGGTAAATATATAGAAAATGTGACCTTGAATTTTTTGAATTTTGACCTTGAGTATTTGTCGTGTTATTGATGTTAGCAATAGTGTAGAACATCATAGTGGGGTTTGTCTGCGTCCTCTCCTTTTTTGCAAGAAGTATTGCATTTGGGGACATAAGGTACATGTAGTTTTGGTTAAAATACCTTTCTGGAAATAATAAATATTTCTAATTCAAGGTCAAGTTATTATTCCTCTTGCTAAAATCTTTTTGGCCAAGTCACATTTTGTTAGTTTTTATTATTTAATCAGGAAAGTATTGAATTGTGCCAACATCAAACAATCTGTTTAGGAATCAATGATGCTAAGACTGACAATGGGAACGCTACGAAATTTTACACACGTATTTGCCAGCATTCGGGAAGTAACATAGGTATAGATAGTATTTTAATCGCGAAAATAAACCGCGACAACCCAGACATAAAAAATCGCGGTTCGTGAAAAAATTATTGTGGAAATAGATAGTTGTGCCGTTTAGAAAGAGAAGAACACACGCACTCCGAAATTTTTGTATAAAAAATATATAATTTCGCTTTTTAAAACAATAAGTTTCCGAGAAACGCATAGGTATATTGTTCAAAAAATTCGTAAGCCTCGGATTTGGTAGTAATAGTATGCTTTGAACTTTTCATATCCTGGGTACGTATAGTCTAAAATTTAATTCTATAACGAGGTTTACGAGTTTTTGCAGACATATGGAAATAGCTGTGTGGTTCTTATAGCCCTTTTTTTAAAGAATACGTTTTTCATAAATGCCGAAGTCAATTAAAAATTTTGAGCATTTAAATTTTTAAAATTTTTTGAAACAAAACAAATAGCAAATCGTAAGAAGCGAATTTTTATATAATTTTAACTCAAAAATTTTAATATTTTTTTTGAATCGGTGAACAAACAACCATACAACACATATACTTTATTATTTTCAATTTATATACGACCGCAAGGACAAATAGAAATATTTGCATTCCGACTTTTTTCGGAAAAAAAAGTTGACGATGCACAAACTCGTTTAATATGCTTTGATTTGTTACATCATACTGGAGATAAAAATAATTCCAATCACATTTTAGCTTCTCATACGGCTCATATTTAAAGGAGCAAGAAAATAACGGAATGGAAATGAAGAAATAAATTCTTCCCTCAATCATTCCTTCGAAGTAAAATCATGGAATCATGATACATTGTGGGAAGCAGGAAATTAAATTAGGTCCATTGAGTTTGAAATATATTTCACTAAGATGCCTTTAATAATTTTTCTGTTTAAAAAAAAATTTACAACAATTTAATTTATGCATATCTTCATCTTCTTTATCATACGAAATGCTTGCAAGCAATTCTTATCTCCATCTCAATTTATCATATTCTCAATTCATTTTGGTTCTTCAAATTTGTAGTAAAGTCATTGCTTTTTATATTCTTAATTAGTAAATCTTTATTGGACCATTTTCGTTGCACCACCTACTTACGTGCCTCAGATCATATGAAGTATTGGCAGTTTTGGTAATGATACCACTTATAAGACTTAAAGGCATTGTTCTTGCATATTAGTATCTACCAATACCACATACATATTTAGGTACATATATGTAATAACAATAATGCGCTGTCATTCAAAATGATCGTTATTAACTAGCTAACCGCACATAAAATGCATCGTTAATACAAGTCGATATATGAGCTGAAGTCACGCGGTTAACAGTAACTCGATACATACAAAAATCTGATGTGTTAATTTATGTTCTCAAAGCGTACGTTTTATATTAATATTTTAATATAGGCCCTGGTCTATGTATAGGTAAAACAATTGCAAATATAAACATTGAATACACATCACAAAAAAATCAATCTGTTATTGTGCGTGCATATATCATCATTCGTTACATTAATCAAAATTAAAAAAACATTATTCAAAATACGCGAAAGTCGCGATCAAATGAAATATGCGTAACTCGTAAGCACTTTCGATTATGATCGTATGTCGCGAGAAGTCACAAAAGAGGACTTATATTTGAAATAATTTTTTCAATATTATTAGATTGAGCATGAATATTCTCATCAGACATTTAAATTCAGACCTTTTTTTGGACTCAGGAGGTGTCAAAACGTATTGAAGTTTCCATATAAAAGAAGTTGTTTCCATATAAAGAAATTTAATGCGTAATTATGTTTAGGAGTTTTTGGTGTTTTCTTTAATTTATTTTTTATTTTTTAAATTGATTCTTTTTATTCTGATAAACTTATTAATAATTGTTATGAAGTATTTTTAAATTTCATTTTATAATTTTTTTAAACTACCGTCGTGAGTGTTGTGATTTGAGACGTTTAGAATCTTTGATAATTTTATATGTTTCCACCTTGATTTTTCCACATTGTAGAGATATTTAAATATTATATATTGATATAAGTGGGTTTATTTTTTCTAAGGCTTAATTTAAAGCACATTTGAACATTTAAAATTATTGTGCACTTTACGGTATGCCGTTTCGCGTCTGTTATAGAGTTGTTACTCGCATATTTCATTGTTATCATATATTATGTTATACCTATGTCATATTGTATTTCGTAAAATGTACATATTTACATACTTATAGCATATTATGTTGAGGAGTTTTCCTAAGATTTTCTTTGGTTTCCCGCTTGTGAACACACAGTGCTTTTTACGACAATAAATTGCATCTAACGTTGTATAATATAGACAGGAAAAACTCATAATTACTTGTGTTTACCTTACCCTCACGAACACTTTTTATATATAGTGTACATATGTATAACAAGTTCCCTATATTAAATAAACATTTTCAAAGCATATTTTTACTATTCGCATCACTTGCATTCTAATTTCTGCATAAGCGAGTGTTATGAAAATCTTATTACACCTTGTTAACTAGATTATTGTATGTGCATATACATCTTCAAAGATTTAGGTATTTGTTTGCTTTTGAGTACCTAACCTCTGTAAAATCTTGAAGTTTTTTACTAAAATAAGTTCACTGAATCGTTTTAGTTTTAAATATGAATTAATAATAAAGTTGAATTGCATTAAAGTGATTATAAATATAACAATGAAATTTAATTTATCAATATTTAACATAGAGGAATAGTTTGACCGTCTGACTTTTGTTGCAACTACGGCTTAATGATCCTCTCACACATTTCTATCGCGATTAGAAGTAGTCTGTCACTATATTGTATGTAAATCAAAAAATGAATATGTACAAACATTTTACATTCTAACGATTTTATGCACATACATCCTATGGAAGTTCTTTCACTTTCAAACTTGCTTCTATATAATTCCGTCCACATTTTGCACACCTTCTGCTAATAAAAGTGACACATATATTTATTAAAAACATTTAAATCAAATTTAAAAGTCATGCTATGCTGTTTATTATTTAAAAATAATTGTTTATCAGTTCATGAAATTGCAAATGCCAGATTGTACTCTAATGAGTAGTGACACCCACAAGACAAATATAAACAAAAAAAAACAAGTTGTAGTGGTTGCAGCTTCATTTTAATCCTCTTTGAAACTCATTTTAATTAATCTTTGCAGAGGCAATCTCTTTGCAATGATTTAGTTGCAATCAGTTCACACTTGTATTCACAATATTGCTAAACTCACCATACATTTTGTGTAAATTTGAATATACTCGAAGGTAAGAAATAGGTATTAACTTATAAAATGAATCTCCTATCTTAACAATGTTTAAAGTTATAGAAATTCTAAAATAATTGAATCTAATAAGTAGTAACTTAAAACGCTTTGGTGGTTACAAAACCAATTAGTTTTATGTTTATTCAGCTGCTCACATAACTGTATTGCACAGACGTATAAAATGGTTACCATCTGCATAGAACAATATTTTTTTCAAATTTTACGATCGAAATTTATGACACTTTAATATTCAACGTTATACCATACTCAAGTGTGTGTGTTTTTACACAATGCACAACTTATACAAATTATAATTCGTATATGACCTCGTATGCTCATGGCTGTAACTGATCGTGAATTTTATGGGCTTCAAGTTCTAACTTCTAACAGGATCAGTCATATTGGGCACCAATTATGTATGGTCAAAAATTTAATGTTTTGCAGACGCTTACAAATTGTTGACTTTTATGATTTTCATTTTATATTTGAAATATGACCACATTACTTCACAACCCATAATCAAAAATTAAACGCTCATGAGTATATGGACGATGTTGCCTGTAAATAGTAAATACACTCGTACTATGCAGTACATTACAAATTAATAATAAATATTTTTAAGGGTACATATGCAAGCAAATCGTTTTGTGTTTGCGTTCAATAACTTAAGTTAACAATTGTAATTAAAAATTATAAATTATTTGTTGTATAACATGTATTTCTAAAACGAAATTATGGACGCTTCATGTTACATTACGAATACCCAAAAGAAAAACATGACACTTTAATGACAGAATCCTTCTTTGCGCAAGTGACAACAATGCCTCTGAATTTTTTATGCGATTGTGTGTTATTTTTTAAACTGTATTTTAAACAATTGTTGCTTTAATTGTATTTTATGTGTTTAAAGACTCAAGACACATAAATACAAAATACTATAAATCTTGCTTTTATCATTTCGAATTAGTAATTTTCATGCGTATCAAAAAATAGAATTTAAATTATGCAGTTTAAAGTATGCGGTGTTTCTCCAAAGTAAAGGTATATATAATATGTACATATTATAGGGTTTGGGCGCTCATTATTAGCAAATTAATGTTTATATAGTGCAGTAGTCAAATGAAGAGGCACCCAAACATTTTGTATTAGTACTTATCATTTATGAAGCATGTAGAAATATTTAAAAAATAATTGGTACGGCAGTGCTCATTTTGTTCATTATAATAATATTTATCCATGATTGTATTCTACTGAAAATGCTGAATGTGGTCCTTCCCGCTTTTACAAGGATGGACGTACATTTTATTTCTCAGAAACCTCATATTATATTCCAAAAACGTACGTAAACCACTTTGTCAAATCTTCCACATCTCAGGAAAACTTTATTAAATTGTAGTTTCGCTGCAGTCGGAATATGTTTGATGGTGATATGTTAAGTCACTGATCTATTCGAATAATCCAGAGACATTGGATCACATATGGCCAAAATCATGTTTAAACATGAACTTTTATATTTTCAAAAATGTATTTATGTGGCATTACCATGATTTTTAATGTTTTTTAAAACCAATCCTCTAAGAAACACTCTGTACGACAATGCTAAATGTTCACTATTTGTGCGTTGCGCCAATTCATACGGCAACGGCAAACAATCATTTCTTACTTGCCTAATTCATCCAAATTAAGCATACTTTTAATCATGAGGCTGATAAATCGTATATAGTTAATTTAAAATACGCATTGTTCTAAAAATGTTATGACCTGTGTCGTGTTTGGCATCAAAAGATGCAGCAAACAAACTGTGTGTCACTTCATTACAAAGGAAGCTTCGCTACATGATATAAGTTATTGGTTTCTAAAAATATGCAAAAGAGGCTAACACCACATTCGCAAAATAAATTTGGCATGCAGTCTTAATGCATGTGATGTTTTGTTATAATATTGCATGTTTAATTACAAATAGTTGTCAAATAGAGGTAGGAAAATGAAAAGATAGTTCACACGAAGAAATGCAGAATACGAGTAACTTTAATGTTATGTATATATGAGTTTAATTGCCGTCGATCATGTTTTTAATTTATATACGATCATTTAGTGTACAATTTATTGCATTGCCGATTTTTTTGTTAAAAAGTTAATGGTGCAGAAACACGTTTTGACATCCTAGGCTCCAAAAAAAGTGGTCTAAGAAAATGGTATAAACATACAGATATTTTTTTTATAACCTTAAAATAAAAAAATTAAAAATTGTGTAATAAAATTGTCTTAATGAAAAGAACCAATGCATATTTAACAAAAAAATCACTGTACGTATTGTAGCTACAAACGAGACAAAAAACGTTGCTTAAGATTTCAATAGAAATCACTTGTTGTTAATATCAAACAATCTCAATGCTCGTAAATTTAAATTTAATCCTATTATAATTGGATAACATGTACTGCTAGAAATTAATGAGGTGGTTGTTGCATTCGTAGTTAATTTTGAAAGTAACTTCATATTATAGCTAAAAAAATAGTAATTTCAATTTTCATCTCGAATAAGACAGTCGACGCGGAGGGTGTTAAATGTTTATTTTTATTTTATATTTTTTTAAATATGCAATAATAAATAAAACAGACAATTCAATATATTATATTTAATTGGTTTTTTGGTAAAACGATCCAATACATTACATTTTTGTTAGACAATTCCGTTAAATATACATATTAATATTGCGCTTAGATACACATGGAAAGTATAAAAATATATTCGCACCATGCATTCAGTCAGGTCATGCGATCACGTTGCCACGGCCGAACTTCTGCATTCATAATATAATATTGATACATCACGTAGACAGGTGTTGGAGACTATTGTTTCATAATATAACTTACGTGTACAATGTACAATGTTCATGAATACAACAAAATTTTCAGTCGCTTTAATGTGAAAATATGAACATGTCTCTGGTGCATAAATCAAGCTCTCAATTTAATTCATAGCTTGTTGCTTCTTTTTCAATGTCTCACACTTCCAAGTGCCAGCACACTATTATAAAAATGTGAACCAATAATTATTTGAATTGACGGCAAGTAAACGCAAACAATTAGCCGTAATTTGGCTTACGAAATGCACTTCAGAATAAGATAAAGCCATAACAATTACTGCAAGCACACACATAAGACATGTAATTTATTTATCATGTTTTTATATTTTCCATAATTTTGTGTTTAACATATTATATGTGCATTGTGCTTACCAAACAATAAGAGAGGTGGTTTGTTGTTTGAATATGCAATGGATGTGCATACTGCATACTTTTGCACGATATGCGAGATTCAAATATGCGTAAACACTAAACATATAGTGTGCACACCTTTAAGATATAGTTACTGGATGTAATTTTGCCGTTTAACCACGACATTGTTCCCGGCAACACGGTTGCAGAAAACACCATGCGTATTCGTTTTTGAATTGCGTGTGTCACCAATTTATATGTATTCGCAAATACATTAAACGTAATAATTACAATTCAATTGAATTTGGACACATTGTCGGCAGCATAAGTAAAGCATGATTTCGTAAATAGCAATTCATATAATGGTTTCAAATTTAAAACTGAACATAATGCCTCCTGTAAATTTGCGGCAATAATGCAGAATTGCACACAATTGGAATGACGAAGATGTCGAGGGATGAAGGAAGGCGAAGTGTTGAGTAGAAAAGTACTTTTTTTGCCGCAAACCCCTCCCGTGCTTAGGGAGAGAAATTCAATTTACTTCTTCTTTTTTTAATTGTTTGATCTTGGGCCTAAATAAAAGTCCATATGTATAGACTATTGATAACGTTAAAAATAAAATTAAAACACTGACAGTATTCAAAGTCAATCTTAGCTTGATTGGAAATTAATCGTAAGTAAGTAGTTTGAAGCAATTCAGTCCCACATTAAAGAAGATAAATTAGTTATTAAATTCATTTTTTTTTTCAATACAAAAGCAATGAAACGTTAACCAACATTATTATACAGCGTGATTGATTCCTTTATTTTTATATTTTCCTGAAAATGTAACCTTTACGTTAAACAAAAATAATAATGTTAGAAATTTAAATCAAATATGTATTTACAATAAAGCAAATCAATTTTTGCAAAAAATTATTGTCAAACAGGCAGACTGCCAACTGCGTGTCATGACAAAACGCCACTTCCTGCATAGTTGAAACAAATTTATGTCATGCAATTAAATTTCGTTTCTGTGTACATTAAATGTTTGTTATATATAATATGCACATGTTTATCAATGCAAGTAAAGTAGTAAGTACACACTCACTTAATTTTAAGGTGTGTAGCTAAAGAATACCTATATGGAGTTACCTGTGTCCTGAGGGGGGCGCTTTCTTTGTACCCTTTTTCGCAGCGATCATTATTAACATCAAAAATCATTTTAAAGCTTTATTTCTTTTAATTAAATTGGTAACTATACTGGAAATAATGTATGCTCGTATTCATTCGATAAAAATTTTACAAAATCATATTATATTATTCACAAAACATTTGAATATTTAAAAAATTAAATTTATTATTTTAATATTCAACCAGACACATTGTATCGTAATATGGGTTTGCTTATATTATTACTATTATAACTTAGGACCAAATATGATTTTAAATTGTAATGACTAATAACTATAGAATCTTACATTCCAAACATTTCGAAAAATGATGCAGAAACCCGTTTTGACACCCCCGGAGTCCGAAAAATAGTTTAGAAAAAATGTTTGTGTGTTCGTTAGTATATCCCTACAAATGATCCTTCGGGTTGATTTGCTGTGATGTAAGCGCGATATGACGTAATCTTTTGTCTCAAAAACTTTACACAATTTTTTTGAAAATCTTTCACATAAATAATAGAAGTTTTTTTATATTATAATACAAGGAATTTTGCTGAAAACTTCAAGTTCAAAATATTAAGATCTCAATATCAAAAATAAGATGTATTTTGTACAAGGTCGTAAGACATTCAAAATCGCACGCCCTGCGATGTAGTTTATTTTTTATTTTTTACAATCACCATAAACTACATGTAATATATGTACTCGTATCTAAACGTGCAAAAAGATTACGAAAGTGACTATGGTAAGTACAGAATAGAATACATTTTATGATCCAAATTATGAGATATTATAGATTTACCGGTCTGATGAAAACCGTGTTTCTGTGGTGATCTCTGTTTATGGCCTATCATTTTTTGTTCAATCCATTTTCGCTAATAATGAAATAACCATGCACCTACACAATAATTATTGTAGATACGAACGAGTTTTTTTATTTATGTATATACAATATACATACTCGTATTTTTAAGATTAAGCGCTGAAATCTGAATTTTATTTATAGAATCCATATATTGGTCACAACTATCATCTTTGATTTTTATTTTCATGATTACGGGGTGATTCCCTAGAGGCGTCTAGTAACTTGTCTTTCAAAATTTATATACCATTATTTTCCATTTATTTTTAACACATTTTGATGTATTGTTTTGAAATTAGGAAAGGTATTTACTAACAGTTTAAACTTTAACTTGCAGCCAATCAATATTTCAACAACATTTCTATGTAATAAATAAAGTGGTCATTGCCACCCGCAATAAAAGTGCATCCCAAAATATCCCAATTTCTCTATTCTCTCTCGTCTCGATTTCCAAAATATTCCATATTTTCTAAAGTTCAATTGCCTACAGCCTTATTAGCTAAACAACTATTGTAGTCGTATATAAGTTTTTGTGAGATTCTATTTCGAAAAAGAAACTAATAACTTTCGAGTGCGTGTTTTCGATAATTTAAATAAAACAAACCCTCCAAATATTGTTGGCTGATATAGTTGTTAGCCTATAAGTTCTGTTATAAATGATGTGTGTGAACTGACTTTAAAGTTTTCGCAAAACAGTTTTCAGTGCTCGAACGTTCGATTATATTTCTCGGAAAGTACAGGTCGGATTTGCATAGAATTTTGACGTTATGTATGAAATAATTTATTCTAAATTTTTATTTTAAGATGACATCTCTCAAGGTCAATCTAGGGCAGGATATACGGTTAATGCAGTTTCATTTAGAATTCCTTTATGTGCAAGTATGAGGGTTTTGAAAATTATCTAAATCGTTAGAGACGTTTTATCCATATTCTTCTATCACAGAAACTTTACGCATCATGAAAAGTTCTTTCACATAAATAAAATCTTTCATAATACAAAAAAATTTGCCAAACATTTAAAGGTCAAAATCTGAAAATTCAAGGTCGCACTATTTTTACTAGAAACCCGAGTTCTGCAATAACTGTTATGCTCTATACTTTATTTTTTTCTTACACCTTGACCTACGATGTATTTTATACCAGGTCTTCACACTTTGTTTTTCCCTGCGATGTAGTTTTTTTTGTGAATTCCTGACTCTTAAACACGATCGTGTACAAAAATTTATGCCAAGTAGAAGATGCACTAAAAACCGGAAGGCGGAGTTCGAATACCAACAATTTATTTTAAGCTGCCATTGATTGCTCTCAACGATATTATGAATTGTGCAGTTTAGTTCTATTCAATGTTGGAATAATTTCATTTTATTTTATTTTTCTTATTATTTATCTTTGAATTCGGGGTGGTTCCGCAAACTTATTTGATATTTTGACACTTTTAGGTGCATTTAACAACTTGATTTAGTGCTCAATGACCTTTATATAGTTTTGTGAGAAACTGTATTCTGGCCGTATTCACTATTCATGCTTACGATCTGCGAAATTGCATTATGTATTTAAAAAATAGTACTCAATAACAATAAAAAATTAAAAAGGTAAATAAAGCAGAAACACGTTTTATACGATATATGTAATTCAATTAGGGTTATCGATCACGATCAACTCTACAGGTCAAGTTAGGGTCATAAAGACTTTACTTAGGATACAAATCTTTGCTTAACTCTTGAATGTAATATTAAGTTTTCAATGTCAAAAATACTTTTTCCTTTATTTACATCATAATTCAAAATAAATAAGTCAAAATCGTTCTCGCCTCTTTTAATCCTTAGTCCTTACAGGTGAAGTGGAATTGAAAATAAAAGCAGTTGCACTTTATATAATATCAGCTTTCTGTCAAAGTAATTTTTAATTATTTTTGGTGCGTTTGAATTTATTTTATTACATTGTAATTGCACAACGTGCATGGTACAATAAAGTTTTTTTTTTTTATTCATTTTTTTTTATGTTACTTTTTTAGTTATTCAACTGAAAACGAACTTTTTCATATACTAGCTATACTATACGTACGACTATTTATGTTAGATGAGCATTGTACATTGTACATTTAATCTGTAAAATATTTAGATACGAGCACTTATACTTTTGACATGAATTTTCTGATATACATGATGATCTTACACGTTCAATATCGGCTGTACTCGTATATACGTATGGGCTATACCTATCTATATCTGCATCCAAATACCATATCTTTCATAAGATCAGGGATGAGAAACAAATTACTGTACCATATAATTTCATTGATTAGTTCCTTTCATTTCTTTTGAAATTTGCAACAAACGAATCTTAAGAAGCAAAAATGTTCGTGTTGCCAATCGAGGTCGAACCGTGCTACAATGAGTGTTTACCAATAAGACTGAAATGATGAGTGACGACTGATGACTGATGGGTAAACGGCAAGTTGGAGTGTATCGACTTGGTAACTGTACAATTATATTTTTAATTTTAAAAAAGTGTAAGGCATGATAAATTTGGTTAACTTACCCAAGTTATCCATAGTTTACACTCCAACTTGCAGACATGAAAATCGGTTAAATTCAAAATAGACTATCTTTTTAATTCCTAATATTTTAAGTAACTTCTCATATATTTGGTCCAATATTTCCTATAAAATTGTTAGAAACGATATAGTTTTCTGTTTGCGACCAAGACCCAAACAGGGTTGTAGCTCTTTTAGCGACTTTTTATAACATATTATTATTTTTGAAATAATTCTGCATTTAGTTTTAAATTACCATAACACCTTTTCTAAAATGGTGTATTACTTAAATACGTAACTACAGAATATACTATATATAAGAACACGTTGCGTATAATGTTGTCATATTATATCTAATATGCAATTATTACGCGTAGAAGTTATGCATGCGAATTCGCGAAATCAGACATCTCGTGCTTGACGACGCGATGAAGCCTACGGCGTAAAGTTGAAGTAAATAGTCGCTCGTACTAACATTAACTGCTAATTCATTGTTTTGGAATATATAAGTCATAAAGAGAGCGTGCGTGCATTGGGCATTGTGCATTGTGTAAAGTGCATGTTACATTTTTTGTAATACATTTTCAATTTGTGCCTCATGCACGCGAATATAGTAAATTACAGGGGGATGTCCTTTGATTGCAGTTTTATCGCAATTATATACATTAGGTATGTTTATTATATTAGTATGTTATATGTATATATTTAAAATCTGGTGCTTCCAGTACACTACGCTCTATCTGTTTCGGTGATAAATCATATACATATTGAGTTTAAACTTTATTTCACATTATTCATCAAAACATGCAATGATATAAGTTATTATACCTTATGTATGTAAAACAAACTAAATCGCAGTGATTGCAATCGATATTAAAAATTGTAGTCGACATAACCAAGTTGGAGACTTTTCCAAACCACAATAAATGATGAATAAAGTAGCTGTTCCGCCGAACTCCGTATAGCCCCAAATTTACTCTCGTGACTATAAAATTAATTATTTTGAGCATTTGCGATCAAATCCTTTACAAAAAAGTGTACTTGAGTTTTCAAACTTTGGCATGGAAATGAAAAATTCAGACCGCAAAAATTTAATTTTCTAAGTCAAAATGTAGTCAAACTGTAGTTTTTTTTATTGTAAACGTATCGAACACTACCAAATTTTATGTCGCTTTCCCTGCGTCAATATATATACCATGGCGAAATTGTAATTATTGTTGTAGACAGCGAGTGGGGTTGTAGTGCATCATTCGTCCGTAATTGAATATAAAAAATTGTGTATATATAATATATGTAGACGTGGAGTGTTTTGTATATACCCATGTAATACATACCTAGTACCTACGTATGTATATTATTAACCTTCACTTCAGTGCACGTGGCAACCATATGTATATAGTTACAACTTACAAATACATAAACTGATTGTATGCACATTGCACAATGCAATTTAATTAACACCAGAACCGACAATTAATTAACGCAGGTTTTTCATATGTATCGTGTCAAAAATTGTGGTTGAAATTGCAGAATATAAGTATAGATTCAATAATTAATTTACTGCAAAACCTGATTTAAGTCAAACACACCTCTGACTCCAAAAAAATTATAAAAATGTTCGTCTGTGCGCCTTCGTTTTCTAATTGTAAAAAAATAAATATTACATAACACACATGCAAAATTTTCAAAATATATTAATATATTAAAGGCGAGACATACTGAACATTTCGAGGTCAAGAAATTATGATTAAAGATCAAGTACATGTTCTCAATGCCACCCATACATTTTTAAAACAAATATCAATTTTAAATTTAATTCCCTAATGAATTTAAGTTTAATAAATTCACACGAGGTTAATCCATCCATATCTGTTTTTTTTTAAATTACTTTATTAAGATATTCCAAAACCCTCTAAACATGTATAATCAGCTTTGATGAAACTTTGAAGCTCAATGCCCTCAAATTCAACGGAATATACTCGTATGTACATAAAGTTGCTATAAAATATGCTTCATTGGAGTGGGCAATCTGCAGCAATACTTGTTGAATGCAAATTTTGCATATTTTTAGATAAGTGGGGTGAATTGTCACTGATAATTATTGTACAGTATTTGTGCATAACCAAATTAAACTGTTTATTTGTGTGCACATGAAATACAAACATATATGTATATTATATCATTGGCCTGGAAGCTCAATAAATGCAATCTACGAAATATAACAAGCTTGTTAAGATGCATGCATTGGTAGTTTTGTACATTCACATTAAAAATGGTTATAGTACGCCTGAATTTTACAAATATGAACATATAAATATTTCTATAAAATTTCCCCGATGATCATATTAAAATGGATTATCTCTCAGTGAATAAGAATAAATAATAATTGACCAAAAACTGATAGAAAAGGCATTTCAAAAAAGAAAAGGAAATCAGAACGATACGCGCGCCGGTTAATATTTACGCAGTGCTTGCAGCAGCAAATTTTTCCAATTTTTCTTTTTAAAATGGGCTTTGCATAAAACACGTATTTTCTCGGTTTTAGATAGTAGGGGCATATTTAATCGGCATTATTATGAATTAGTATGTAACTGCATATTTCATATTCAAATATTGATGAATTCTCATAATTCAGTCTTAAGATCAAATATTTGCAAATACAGTAATACAAAATAATTAACACATGGATATTCTGTTGAAGGTAGCAGCTTTCCACTCCATGCTCGTATGAAGATATGCATTAACATTTGAACCATACCTTTGTATATGCATGCGCAATGCACATCGTATATTTACAATTGTATTTGAATATTTTGAATAGTGAACAGAGAACGAGACTAAATGCAATTATCATGCTCATACGAGAATTAAAATTTATAAATATGTAGTGCTCGTATAGTGTTGGTGATTTTTAAATTAAAGCTTTCGCATTTCTTAAGTTGATTTTGAATTTAATTTCTGAAATGCCACTTTTGTTTCCAGTGTATTAATTATTATCGTTGTGTTTGTGGTTGAGGTTTGTGCAAACCAACAAATGCATATGGTTAACTTGTATGGTCGCATTGAAAATTGAATATGCGCCTTCTGCCAAGGGCCAGTTAAAATTGTAATTGCTTTTGTCGTAAAACTCCCGCATCGTCAGTAACTATGTTACTCTTCAAGCTGCTCTGTAAACGTATCCATACATACATACATACATTTATGCATATGATGCCGTTTATGTGTACGAATGAACATAAACTTTTTATTGAATTGTGGCAATAAATGGAAAAAGCACACAACAGTCGTTGATTTAAATTCAGTGATTTGCATAGGGAAATGTTTTAACAGAAAGCAATTGGTGTTAGACGTTAATTATAAGATGCCTAATTTGATTTAATTTTGTTGTTTTAAATGTTTTTTGTTGAGGAGTATTGAGCAAGTGTGGGTACATATTTGATTTATTTATCGCCCAGCCGTAAGATAATTTATTTTGTAATTGCCAATCCATTAAAATTGAATTAACATGTACGTGCTTATATATAATTTATATGCAGGAATAAAAATGTGGGTATATTGTATACATCTACTCAGGGTTTTATTATTTTTTATTTGATCAGAATTAAGTATCCTTTACATATATATGGTTTATATTTACACTATTCTAATATTCTTAACGTTGAGCTTATACATTTAAAGTAACAGTATGGAGATTTTAGAAATTCTATAATCGTAGGTCAAATTTCAGGAAATTAGTTTTTTCTATTGCTGCAGAAAGCGTTTCTGAGTTCAAAACAACAATATATAGTTTGTACATATTTAGCTTTTTAATGTGCGTTGAAAATTGAAATGCTCTGCAAAGTTTGTTTGTGTCGCTTATATCTACAATACAGTGACTTTTTTGATATTATATATTGACACTTAACGTTTTGTAGGTTTTTTACAATTTGATTGTCCCTTGCATTAAGATTTTTAAAAAGTAGAACATTAATGTACCCTAGAACGAAGAGTTTTTGAATTAAGTATTTCCATTATGAAAATATGCACTTGAATTTTAAAATTTTGACCTTGAAATGTTCAACAAGATTCTTTATGTTATAAAAAGCAAAAATAATGTGAAATAAAAAAAAAAAAATTTAACGTTGCGTAGCAAAACCTTGAAATATTGGACAAAGTCTGTTGTATGTATTATATGTACTTTTATTAATGATTATTAAAATCTACGATATACGGTAAATACGCAGTTTTGTTTAGAATACCTTTCTGGATAACTGTTTTTGAAATCATTAAAATCGTTAGAGCCGTTTTTGAGTTCCCATATACAATTTTTAGCCAAAAACCATTCCTTAAATTTGTTTTTTGTTTTAATTTCACACTTATCTCAAAATATAGACATTGTACAGGGTGGCGCAAAATTATCAATTGGGTTTAAACTTTGAATTCTTTATAACTCCTTATGTAGAGACATATTTTTTTTTTAAATAATGTATTTAATGGAGAATATTTTTAATTTAATTAAAATTATTAATTCGAATAACCATAACATTGTCCGATATCGAACACAAAAAAAAAAAAAAAATTAAAAGTTATAAGGGATTAAACACCTTCGTTCACTTTGTGCCACCCTGTACAATGAAAATTGTGTATGAAGGATAACAACGACCACCCAGTCCACATTCCAACTACCCAATTACCTCAGATTTAAGCGTGGTAACCATCTATATACTTGTTTAGTTTATATAATATAATAGTAAAAAAATGTGAGTGTCACCATTTAATTAATTAGGGAGTAAGTACAACAAGTTGTTAGAGTTTAAAATTTTAATAGTTACTATCTTCAACTGCTAATTATGCGAACTTATCAAAGCTATAGATATAGAACCTTTAACACAACACATTGCAAGTCTCAGCTAATTGTTTACGCAGACAGAAGCCATTGGAATACGTTGCGATGTATCGATTAATTGCACCCTTTCTATACTGAATTGCACGTTAAAAGTATAAAAATAGCGCTGCGAAAAATTCTGAGGTTTATGTGGACTCAAGCATGTTTCGCACACTCCAATGCGTTTTTTTTTACAGACATACGCCAATGCATAGCTGCGAAGCAACCATAACTCGCCTCATATGACGACTTAAATACGAGTACGTCTGTAAACCGGCCAAATCAAAGCATCAAAAATATGCTCGTAAAAACCTATACGACTACGCACTGTATTGCATTTAGAAAGAATAAATTAATTTGAAATGTGTTGTGCATACTTTTGAGACGTGAGTTGCGGCTGCGAGCCGGCAATAAACACGGACACGGTTAAAATTCGCTTAAAGAAAACACATAGCTATACGAATATGTATGCATAATAATACACAATATCAAAATGTATATGCACGCAAAAACTAAACAAATTAGCTCAAAAATGTATGTAATAAAATTTCTGTGTTTGTCGTTTTTCTTTTTTATGGTAGCGACTAGCGTTATGGAAAAATGGGTAATGCAGATTGCAGACGAATAACTATCAAAATGCGAAATGACGGATCATAAAAATATTGTTTTTATGATCTCCATGTGTGGGTGGGTGTGTGGAACGAATGGTGGTAAAGATATATTTGGTGTATACTGTATATCTATATAGGGCTTTGACTCGACTTCCTATAAGTTTCAGTTTGTGCGAGCAAATATTAAAGAGAAACTGACGACTGCAGCAAACTGTATAAATATTAAGTATAGCCCTCAGTCTTTATACGAGTACCATTTAAAGGAGGACGTGAATTGCGAAAGAAAAGGTTTTTTAAACTTAAATGTATACGACAAATGGAGTATACTGCGTATACTGATTGTTGCATTACCGCTTATTGTCGGGAATAAAATTCTAATACCGCAGGCAGACTGACATGAACTGAAATGATCGTTAAATTGAGATGCTTAACGTTTAACGAGATAGTGACTAGTGTCAAAATTTTTTTTTTTTACTGAAAACCTAAAAATAATGAAAATGCCCATATTTTATCGTTTTTTTCCCTTTTTCTCCTTTTGCCCCCTTTACCATTTTTTTTTTTGAATTCACACGGATTGGGAAATTTCTCACGCATAAAGACCAAAAACATTATTTTTCATTTGAATTTGTATTTAAATTATATTTAAAAAATTTACTACATTTAGTCAAACTATTCAGCGATTTACCTTGATTTAAATGTTGAATGGAGTTGCCGAAAGTCCATTAATGCTCTCAATAATGTAGATTAGGGCAAAAATAGTCATTCAAGCATCAGTCTCTCTAGGCTATAAGGATTAAGGATGTCAAGGTCAGGTGGTTCATAGATCACTTTATTGCTACATATGTTTTTATAAACTTAAAATAGTTTTAGAAAACACGATTATCTACATTCTACATTATTACTTGTTTGAATGAATGGAAAAATGTTTAAGCTGCTTAAAATTTCAAGGACCCATCACCTAGAGCATAGACATTGCTTATTATTCTGTGCACCCACATTTTATTTACGGTGAATATTTTTCAAGAATCTCAGAACTGTAGATACTCGTGTTACGTGTATAAATAATCGAGAATTTCTGTACTTAAGGTCAAAACATTTATGATGGTCAAACATCAGTTTTTATTAGAACAAATTCAATGTCTACGAAACCACTATTATCGATATTTATCCTCCTAGAACTGTTTGCCTTTTTTCATATGTATATTATGTATGTCTAACTAATTCGTAATTAACAACAATTGAGTGGAATTAAAAACTCTAAACTGTAACGATATATGATGCAATATATCTGGGAAAAATTGTAATAGTGCCAACGACATTGAAATTATAATCAGGACCACGTGTATCGAATATGCCCAAGATGCAATTACCCAAAAGTTTAAAGAAAATTTAATAATTGTACAAAATAGAACTGATCGACATGTTTTGGGGTAAATATTTTTTTGCATTTTGAAATCAAGTGGCAAAAAGGTTTCAACGCGGACGCGTTGTTTCGTGTGCCGATAAAATATTCACTATTGGATTGTTACTTAAAAGGTTATTGCAAAGAATAATGCAATTATGTATGAGTTATACTGTACAACGTTTACAATAAATAGTATCGAATTTTTCAGGTCCATAGCTACATTAAAATATCATTTATTGTTATACTAGTGTTATATAGTGTTTAATTCTTTCTTACATATTTCTGACTACCGCTTTTAAATTTGTATATACATACTTATCATAACCGTATCTACATATTTACTCACAAATATACATCTATCCTACAAAATAATACACCGAAATCCGTCATAAGAGCAGCATAAATATAAACTACTGTAAAATTTCGGTTGACGACACTAAATTTCCTTTAATTTTACAACTTTTCATCTCATAAAGTTTGGAATAAATTTTGAAGCCAAGTAATAAGTTTTAACTTTTTATTTCATTTTTTCTTGGAAAGTTCCAAAAAAATTGTACCAAAAAATAACGTAAATGCATTTCGAATGAAAATCGTAAAATATTGCTATGGCTTATATGTATAAAAGCACATAAAAAGGGACAGTGCCGTTTGAAAACGAAATGTTTATTTATGATAAGTTTATATATACTTACGCAAGCGAAGTCATAAAATAGCTTTAAAAGAACAAACTGAAGCGTTGCACTTTTTGAATAATTTCATTTCCGTGTAATATTAAATGTTGAGTATATTATGATATAAATAAACGTTTCGCAACCAAACATAAACAGTTTTGCAAGCAAATGGCACTTTTTTCCTTTTTTTATTGTTAGGAAGGACCTTCATGTTAATATAAATCAAATATTAAATAACAAAACCTTATAATATTTAATTGAACTTAAAATTAAACTACATCGCAGGGAGAGCGGGCAGTGAATTTATATACGACTGTTGCTTAACTGGAATTAAATACAATTTTTCTGAAATATGGTTACCTTGAAATTTTTGAATTTTTATCTTAAATTTTTATCCAAATTTTGTCAATTATTATATGCAGCAACCCAATAGCACAAAATACTATTATATATATATATATATATACTAGCGATACTCGCGGCACGCGTTGCTATGTCCAAAAAATTTTTTTTTTTAATTGTGAAATGTAAAATTAAATTTCTTTATTAAAGAATATTTTTGGTTCCCTCTGTCAAAAACTTGTAAACTTCAAATCAAAGTGCTTTAAAAGTTGTTGGTTTATTAGTCCATACCGGATATACAAATAAACATACATCTCCTTTTACATATATAGATAAGAATAGAAATGCTCCTTTTGAATTTAATTCTAAAAGTGTCTTTATATATACAACAATTCTCTCTGGCTTATATATTCTTTTGTATTTAGCGTTACATCCCCTTTTTCGAACGACCACAACCATTTGAAATGGCATTAAAATTTAAATCTCTTTGATATGAAAAACAGAATAGAATCCAAGTTGGAATGGTCCGAGATGACGTTATTCCAAAATCCAAACACATTAAAATAATAATTGGGAATGTTCCTTTGGCACACTTAATTTAGTGTGAAATATTTGAAACATAACAAAATTATGTTTTTTTATACAAAATTGTTTTCACTCAATTTTAAAACGTTTTTCATGTTTTTTTCTTAACAACTTTTCGTGGGTCGAAATGAAACAGCAACCACATTGTTTACCAGGCTCAATTAAAAGCTATGCTTGTATAGTTATGAAAATAATAGTGCTTATATACTAAAGTTAATTTTTTATACAATCTCCTTGTTCTCGTTCATTATTTTAAAGGCTTTAATTTGAATTATCAACATACTTTAGTACATATATGCTATGCATATGAAGTTATACAATTTGTAATAAAGAAATTGATACGCTCATATATGTGTACATAACAACAATATTTATTACAAATTCAAAATTGCCTTACAATTATTGTTAAAAACTTTAATGTTTGAAAATATGACGTGATTAGGTTCATACTTTGAAGCAAGGTTAATTCATAATTGTTAAGTAGTTTTTAGCACTAAATACCGCGTTTAATAGTTAAAACGCATTATGTTATTTCCGGATTATAATATAGGTTATAACTAGATAGTCCAAATGTTCACATTTCATAAAACACAAAGGAGGCGTTGCTTCAATCTCATTGGCTTGAAAGCATAAATGAAGCTCCACCTTTTTTCACACAGCTTAGCTGCAACTTGCAGCAACATTTTTTCCATACTTTCCATCTCCGAAGAGTTTTCATTTTCACGCCGAGTGATTGGTTGGCTATTAAGAATTTAGTTTGTTAATTACACTATCCTATTACCTATATAGTGCACGGATACAGTTTTAACAAAATGTGTACATATTCCAGCACGACCCTACAAGCTTTAAAATTTATTTTGTGTTTATCGATTAAGCACACAGCACACTCTATTAAGTATAATAAATTGACTGATAAGACTGCAATTTTGGGAAAAATGTTCTCATAATATGAATAAAATACGTTGTGCAGGACGTATCACGTAATTACAAATATTGTAGATTATAGATAACAATGTGCTATTAATTATTATACGAGTACAGTAGATAAATAGTGTTAATTAATACTATTAGCATATTTGGAAAACAATTTGTTGTCCTCCTCCTATATTCACATATGACACACATATTGTTGATATTATAACACATAAGACGTTTTATGTGCATGTTCTCGTATATACCATTTTGACGCTTTGTATATAAACTAGCTTTGCCATCAACGAACAATTCCCGGTTATTGCGCAGTTTGTTGCAAATGTAGGATCTACTCTTAACGTGGTACCTTAATCCAATGTACTCTCTGCATTCCTACTGTGTGTAGTGTATATAATTACAGAATCTAGTGTTAAGTATATACTATATACAGATTATAATGTACGTACCTTTTGCAAATTAAATTGTTGATCCACCCTTGACGTATTTAAAAAAAAAATTATATTTTAAATACATATATTATGTTAAAACTATTTTTTTTTATAACGTGTTTCTTTTTGTTGATTTTAGGCGACCATTCGGAATTGTTGCTGGAGTATTCGCAGAAGCTGCTCGAAAAATTTCGGTATCCTTGGGAAATGATGCCCCTGATGTATGTCATTCTAAAGGATGCTAATGTCGATATTGATGAAGCAACAAGGCGTATTGATGAAGGTAGAAAATCTTGTGGTATTTTATGATTTAAAAGTATTTATAAGTAAGGTGCCATAGATATTTGTGTGCATAAATCTACTATATTTATTATTGTACGTTTTTATTTTGAAGTATAGGTAAAAGAAAGTATTGTAGTTTTCGATGTTGTGTATGCATATAGATTATAAACAATATAATTAATACTAATCTGAGTGAGCAATCAGGTAAGTATTATGTCTTTGTATGGCTTCCGATTAAAGTAATCATTAATCACAATTAACATTTGCGTTAAATTTATATTTATCAAGAGGAGATGCAGGACAAGTTTCCAATGAAATGATGATACCGTTTCCGGAAAAATCTTTAACTATATCGGGAAGATGTTTTAAAATAACATGCAACGCTTTTTTACTTCTCTAAAGTGTACTGCCAAATATTTTGGTCAAACGGCAATTACTAATACGGAATGTTCAATACTTATTTTACGTATTTTTTTTTAAATAAAAGATCGATTTAGTAACATGTTTTCCCAACTATAACAACACTGTACTCAAAACATGTACTTGAAATCACGTTTGATATGAAAATCGGTAATGAGTGCAATACTACAGACAATCACTAGATGAAAAGTAAATCTCACCAGACCCGCACACATTATTATAACGCACCTTAATATTTTCGAAAATGTTATCTTTTGAGTAAGCTTTGTAGTAGAAATAAACAAAAACATTTTAACTTTAGCTTTTAACTTACATATTGTTTCTAATTAAATTTCGGGCAAAAAATCACTAATTCAAAATGTTTTACTAATTATGCAAACCAAAAGAAAAATATTTTTATTTTAAAGTAGTAGGGTAATAATTAAATTTCTACAGCTGCATATCAATTCATACTATAAATAGGTTAAAAAATGGTAGATACAAATACAATTATTTATATTATTTATTTATACGTATTATTCTTATTGATTAAGGATTAAATTTTTTTTTACAAAGTTTTAAAATGTTTTACCGTAATGTGTTTAAGAAAAAAAAAATTACATTATAACTTATAGTACCAATTTTAAGTCGGTTATTTTTAACTAATGTGCATATACTCTCACCTATTTATTGTTTTTCTAGGTAATTCATATCCACTATTTAACACAATGTTCAGTTAAATATTTTATTAAAAAGGTTGGATATCCTTGTCAACCTCGGCCCTCGTTGAACTACTGCATACTAATTAATAATTACTAACGCATATACTTACTGTATGTATTCAAATTCATAAATATAAAAGTTAAGTAAACCGCACATTTGCCTCACAAGTAATACTTACTATAAAGCAGCACACCTACAATATATTGTAACAAATTAATACCATGGTTTTAATATCCTTGAATTCAATTCCAAAAGTTAACACTACTAATGGATTATTTACGCTCCAGCTAATAATATTAGGTACTTAAACAGAAAAGGGCTGTGTTTATAAAATTTTCGAATTCCTGAAGTGTTGATTATTGTTTTCAGCACGTGTGGAACTTCAACATATTACTAACATAATCTTATAACTGAACAAGTATTTATATGTATAAACCAATTTATCGGGATATAACAATGTGTTTTAAAGGGCAACTGAAAAGAATGTCATTTTTAAAGGAAATGCATGTCAATGATGCATTGCACTACATTACATACACACCTAATGGTGTCATAACTGATGTGAAAGCAAAATAATAACATATTAAATTAACATATGGAATATCATTAAAAATAATTGACGCATGATCTTCGTTAAAAATACATTTAAAAAACCTTCCCATCCTATTTGAAGGTCAACACATGGTCAATGAATATTCACGCCAAAACAATCTCAACATGTATGACGGAGCCGAGCTTCGTGGGTCGACACGACAATGTGGATGATAATATCTATTTTGCTAAAGCTATTAACAAAACACGTAACTCGATTCTTTTGAGTCACACATGAATTTGTGGTTGTTTCTAAATAAATCAACTTTTTGAAATCACCACCTCTCTTCAATCAACATTTTTCTACATTACATTTAAATTTCATGAAAATTTTGTATTATTTTAATTCTCGAAAGCAAAAATAAATTTATTTAGAAGTTTAGATTACTTCTATTTAATGTCTATTCTATAAATTATTGTAAAGTATCGTTAATTTTAAATACGAAAGATAAGTTAAACGAAGAATTAAAAAAACGAAACTGTAAATGTTGGTAACTGGTTAATTATAATAATTATTCAGTGAGAGTGAAGTGATAAGTGTTAAAATGTAAATAATGGAACAGAGTGACCGATATGTATTATACAAATATATTGAAGTATTTTAAGTGAAAAGTTTTAGATGTACTTATTGTTAAGTATTTAAACGAACATTATATACTTAGTAATATATTAATAATATAATTAGACATTCCGTGAAAAGGAAATTAAACGTGAAATAAACATAAGAAAGAATGAAATTTAATTTCATAAGTTATACAATTTAATACAGTTTGTCAGACATTATATGTGTGTAGAAAAAACACACATTTATTTTAAAGTAAAAAATATAACTGAATTGTTCCAAATTAAAAAAAAAAACATAAAAACTTCAAATTTATACTTAAATACTGTAATTTTAAATTAATAATTTCTCGCCATTTACGTTCAAATAAATATAGAAAGTTACATATAATACATTTGACTAACACAAAAATCTAAAATAAAAAAATAGAATTGTAAAAAAAAAATAAAATTAAACGTGTTACAACATCAACTCATCAGAATCAGCTATCAGCCGCAGTTGAAATCAACTTAACTTCAATCAACAAATTCACCAATCAATATTTTACAACATTCAACAAAATTAGATCTTTCATGTATCCTTGTGTGGCAATTAACAATTTTTTGTTAATTTTTGCATCTTCAATATCTTTAACATACATACAGACGTGACCTGGATAAATGGTTAAAAAGTATGTATGTACATAGTTAACTGCTTGTCAACCATACATTTTTATTACAATGAGTTCAATCAACTAACAATCCACTCAGAAAACGCATTAAGGTAATTTTTTTTAAATATTTTTAAGGGAATAAAAAATATTCAAAACTATACTCTAACTAGTTTATTGTAAAGCAACCGGCACTGTTTGTATTGAAGCGACATAGCGATAATAATTTGTTTCGTTTTCAAAATATGTAATAATGAAATATATAATTTGACCCTGAAATGTAGTAAATTTGACCTTGAGGACAGTTATTTGATTTTATCAAATCGTGTATTCTGTCATGTCTTAATTTATAATGTAAAAAAATTTGACGATGCAAAAACCGATTTTTGAATTTTAAACACTTAATAATTGTATTTCTCATAGAGAGTAATAATTTTCTAAAACATTACAAGTATCTTTTCAAGGTCAAATATTTTTTCTCATTCTCATAAACCATATTTTTAATTAAACTATTAATTACATTGTTGTTGGTTTTAACGAGATGAACAACTTTTGCTGGTTTCAAGGTCAAACAAATATTTTTCTAAATGACTCCATTTAAAAAAAATTTGTTTTTTCCGCAAAGTCGTTTTTTATTTCTCATATGAATTGATATAATTTGTAACCTCAAAACTAAAAACATCAAAATCCAAATAGAAAAGTTTCATAAATGCGAAACCTTACATTTTAGAAGCCTTTAAACCACAGGTAGCATAATTGTCGATCTTGCAGGGAGGTATAATTCTGTAAAACATTTCAAACCTTATAAACCGTTTTTATTTTTTAAAGAACTGCGAAGGAAAAGTTACTAAAGGTGATGAAATTATTAACTTTGATGAATTTTAAAGACTTTTTTCAAGGTCATTAAATAAGAATTCTTTTGATATATGCGATAATTGATAAAGTATGCTTTCTTTTCGTTGTTTTCTTAAATTTATGATTTTTTTAAATTAAATTTTTACTTTTCATCTATTTAGTTGAATTTTATTAATAAATCCAAAAAATACAGTTAACTTTTTTTTAAATCGAATGCAACAACCGCTTTCTCGGACTCAGGGGGTGTTTCAAGTCAAGTTTTTGCTTATCCCTTTTTTTCCGAAAAAGTTTAGAATTCAATAATCTATAAATCTCCTTTTAAAAAGAAACTACATCACAGGGAGAGCATGAATTTATAAATACATAATTGATTTTAGTTTTAAAATACATATGAAGTTACTCTAAGTAGCGAAGCAAATACGCAAACTTGATTACTTTCTAAAATGTGTTTTCTTTTATCATTGAGCAAATTTCTGAAAAAATATCAGTATTTTGAATAGAGCAATTTCTAAGCAACATGCTTTCTTCTTTTTCTGTTAAAAAAATATTGCGAATATTGAGTTTTTAGCAAAACTTGGGTAAGCTTGGCGCACTTAACTTGTTGCAAAATCGACGATGTGCCCTTAATATAATATGTATATCATCCTAAGATCGACCATATTAAAAGATTGGTTATGTTCAAGGTTAAATACTTAACCATTTAAAATCGTTTAGTTAAAAAATTTACCTTTAGTTAACTGCGGTTTCATAATTGAGCAGTTAAATTAGCTAACTTTGACATTGTGCACCCCTTATTGAGATTCGAAATAATGTTGAATTTTTTTTTTGCCCCTTCATGTAGGAAAAATCGTAAAAAGTCGTTAAATGCAATTAAAAGCCAATGTAAAAGTCCCGATTCAGTCGAACCCAAATTATGGATCGTTATTTGACCAAATGATGAATTATTTTCAGCGCCACTTGCGGCCAGTAAATATTATGCAAAGACAATGAGTGAACCTTATTAAGGTTTATTAAAATTTTAAATTAAACTAAATGAGATGTGAATAGAATGCACCAATTTACAGCTTAATACAAGGAAAACATGTATTATGACACTATTCAGAGCAAATCACAAAAACACTATTCTTAAACGATCACAAGTTTTTTTTTTGTCTTTGAGAACGCGTAACTTGAGAGATTAGCTCATTGAAATCATAATTCAGAAGTTGTATTAAAAACATTTAACTCAGAGAGCTGATTGCAGTTAATACGACCACACAAGACATCAGACAAAAAACTTGCACGGGCAATTTCTATCATCTAGCAAATGCAAACCAAAAAGTAAGCATAATTGATCGTATAATGGGAAACTATGCTACCAGTGAACTGTCTTTCATAAGCAAACCTTATGAATTTCCTCTGAATCTTCTCTATTCGCTTTATGTCACGAAGATCACTTGGCTCCCAAACCACAGAAGCATACTCAAGTAGTGGCCTAACAAGTGCACAATAGAGTGATTTAAATGTCAAAGGATCATGAAAAACCTTTGATTGCCTCATGACAAAACCCCATCATTGATCTGCCTTGTTTCAAGAATGAATGTTTCATTTGAATGTGCTAAAAACGTATTTATAAATGAAAACAATTAAAACATAGAGAAATATTGATTAAGCAATAGCTATATGTATTCTTAAGAGTTAAGATGAGAAAAGTATATAGTATGTACGGTGTAACGGTACATTGTAATAAAGTTATAGGTTATTCTGAGTGAAACATTGTATAGTTATGTAATAGTTCTAGAAGTAGTGCTCATAAATTGCCATCATTCCAATTTGATTTTGGAACGAAAAATAATGTTATGACTTTTACGCTGTGCATATATCTCAATGTGATTTCAGATTTGCTTATAGCATTCACAATACATAATATTAGCGTAAGTATCGCTAAGAATTTATGTATATAAGAGAACATATAAACTTTGCATTTTACAATAGATTGACTTAATCTAAAATTCGTGGATGAGGATTGTTTGGCCTAACCACATAATTACTGGTTAAATGTAAACCTCCATCGGTTTTCTTTACGATGAAAAAATAAAAATTTCGGCAGAAAATTGGGCCATAAAATGAAGAACAAAATTAGTTATAGCTGTCTATATAAAAGGGTAATTTCCATTTGACAGTTAATTTCTCAAGCTAGCTTCATATGTCATGAATTATACTCACTTCGAATCCAACAATGTGCATACTATAAAATATAACCTACAGGCTACATCCTGCCCATTTGAACAGTTGTCTTTCCAACTTATACGCAATGATAAACCGAAGTGCAAAGATGACCAACAAATTGACTTGATTGAAGCTTCACAAAATTATACAGATGCTAGTAATCTGCATTATTTGCCATGATGCACAATACACACTGTACAATGCACAGATACCAATCTTTATAGCCTTCAGCAAAATTCGCGCTCTACAATGAAATAATTCTTCAGTGCCGCGGTGGGCGCTCACATGTTAGCCGCTGTTTTGACTTCTGATGTTCATTGAAATTGCATAAATTACAATGATGGCTGCAAATTGCAATGGTATTATTGCTACAGGTTTGTCTTGACTGTGGTCTGCGTGGTGTAATTTGCTTAGCTTGAATCGCCAGTTTGCCTCACAAGTCACAATAGATGAAACACTACTACAATATAATGCAGCAACATGTTGTATGCCTATTGAATCTCATGTTAATATTTGCAGGATATTTTATTATATATGCTGTAGGTATGTACAATAGTATGTACGTTATACATATTCTACATAATAATATACACTAGTGTACAAGCGGTCAACCCAAACAGATTAGTTAAATATGGGCTATCAACTTAAATTAACAATTAAGAAGATATTATAACGATACTCTTTCATTAATTTATTCTTGTTGTAAATTATTGAAACATCTTTTTAAATCCATAATTGTTTAAAGTTTTGGTTTACGTTGCGTCGCATATTACAAACTGTAACGTCACTCTCCTCGTTTTTAAGTACAGTAGCGTTTCAAGAGTGTAATGTATGCGTGAACCCTGAAGCAAATCACGAGCGAAATGTTTGCATACGTTTGCTTCACGTTTTATATGCATAAACATATATGATGCACCTATCCATTTTACATTTGAAATTGTACGTTTTCGTAGTTTTGCCAAATTTCGTTTTATGGAAAATCACTGTTGATATGTAATACATGTTTTTATGCATTTTTTTGAATGTCATAACTCATAAGTTAAAACTCATGCAGGTTTTAAATGTTAAACGAACGTGCGCACGTGTAAATTTTCCTTTTTTTTTATTTTTGTGGTAATAGACTCTAACATCTACGAATTTTTTCTAAAACCCTGAGTCCTAAAAAGTGGTCTAAAAAAATGTTTGTACTTATGTACGTACGTCCGTTTGACCAAAAAGTATTCTTTCACCAAAAAAAAAAAAAATGTGTGCTCTAAAATGGCGTTAATGGTTTTGATTACATTCAAAATATCTATGCATAAAGGTACCCTTAACAAAACTCCATTTACCCAATATCCCCACAAATGAGCCTTTGGGATGATTTAATGTTAGCGTAATATGACATCACCTTCTTAGAAACTTAACACAGCATTAATAATATTCTTTCATGTTATGTAACCTTATTATTATATAATCTTTAAAATACAAAAAAAAATTAACATTTCAAGGCCAAAATATAAAAATGGTCACACTATTTATAACTCAGAAACCACTGCTTGTAGCTTGCAATCAGAGAGAGAAAACTTTGCGAGACATTTCTTAAAATTATTCACACCTCTGTATGCTTGCAATGAAGTTTTTTTTTGAATATATTCATTTTTTGTGTAATTACTTCCTCTGTTCGGCTAAGTTGAAAAAAAAAAAAGGGAAACAAATTATTATTACTCAAAATGATCCTTAAATTATTCAATGAATAGAGGACAATTCAAGCTATTTATTGAACCTTACCATATATTGACAACTATTGGTGTCATATAGCTTTTTGGTGTTGAAAATGTTGGGGGGAAAAACTAACAATAAATAATTTAAATGACTATAAAAAAATTACCGAAATATATATATAAATACATAAATATATTAAAAAATGTGTAAAAACCTGATTCAGCACCTTATATTATGAAACTATTATAAAACTAACAATGCACTTGAAAAGTGTGGCAAAGAACAATAAATTTGATAAATAGCTGTTCCTCAACTAATTGTCCGGTTTTACAAAGTTTTCAACATATGATGAATAGTATCCTATACTCCATTATATGAAATGGGATCTCTCCACAATGGAATTAAAAAAAAAAAAGACTTTTCCACACTTTTTAATTGTTTTTTAGTGTTGCGAAAGGTTTCCGAGATAGAAGATGACTTCGCAATTACATCTCATCAAATCATCCCGAAATAACATTTAGAAAGATATTCTGTAAATTCCGTTTTGTTTAAAATACCTTTATGTATATTTTAACCGAAAAAAAGTTTTCGGGTGTTAACTTGAAGTTGAGAGATGTGACCTTGAAATAAAAATTAACGTTATGTCAAAATTTTATGTGCGTTCATTAGCTTCCGAGAAATCTCCCGGACGGAACATTTATTTTCTAGACCACTTTTTTGGACTCATGGAGTCTCAAAACTGTCATTAAACTTTTTTTTCGGAAACGTAAGAGTGTATTACACCCATACTGGGTCGTAATAAATTTAAAAAACGGAAATGCGAAAATGACTACAGTGCGGCCACTTCATTTTTCTTCAATTTCCATAAAGTTCCTTCACGATTACCATGGCATAGATAGTGGTCAGCGCGGGTCGGCGTAACCGGTAACATATAGGCTTAACCATCATACCGCATACGAGTATAGGTATATTGTGAACAATGAACGTACACGAGTATTACGAGGAACGTATACATTTATACGGTTGTGGCTTCATTCATTGAACCCACTCTCATTTGTTTTGAATTGCAAAATTTTCTCAAAATTGTGTTGCTTCATCTCCATGAGATCGTAATTGATCTCATCAATATTTTGACTGCGGCATGGTTGTATGTTATGGCGCTTCACATTTTGAATATAATTCACGTACACACGGCGCAATTGAAAATGAAATTCAATTACACGGTGCAACGCTGTGAATATTCAGCACGCCATATACATAGAATATGAGAAAATGTGCGCGCATAAAAAGCTGCGCCGCATAATATAATCCTAAGGGAGGGCAAAGAGCAGAATACTGAACAAAGTAAAATTGTGGAAAATTATGCGAAAAGAATACTGTAAAAATTGAGAATAATTGCTAATAATTAAGACAATGTTGTATACGTATGTTGACGTTGTGCTATAGGATTCTTCACTACATATTTTTACACCACTGTCCCAAAGTCTTTTATTTTGTATTTTTGTGAATACATATATAGAACCAGCATCCTCTTTTTCTATGGTTTAATGATTTAAATAATTTTGTATTTAAAATATTTAAACTTTGAATCGTATGCATTTTTGAAAAAAATTATATTTTAGAGAAAAATTCACAATTACAGGATGCCAGAGTAAAAGTATTTTAAAATAAAGTCCTCAAAATACAATTTCAAGGAATTAGAGCCAAAGTACATATTAATTTAACTCTCTGACGTGTTTAAATTTATTTTTTTTTTATTTTTTTTTTTTTTAGTGAAAATACATTTATTGGTCTTGAGAAAAGTCACTTTGAAATCACGAAAACAAAGTTAGGCAAGGATCATTTAATACAAGTTATCAAAATTTCACGTAAATTCATTTCCAAAAAGTTTTCGAAAATAAAAAAAAGGAAAATCTAGAAAGCAACGAAACTTTTTCTATGGAATAATGACTCGCAGTGTAAATTTATATATACGACTGCATCTTAAATTCAATTTAATACACTTGTCATCAATAAATAAATAAATAAATATAATAAACTTTATTCGAAGCTTTTACAAGTTTCAACACAAATATGTTAGTATCTTGTTCACGTGAGGCTTATTCAAGTGTAGTGTACTGTATTATCTCACCACTTGAACAGTGAAAAAACACGAAGTGCATTATACCAACACTTACCGTAGTCTACACTTTTTCCAGTTCTAATTCAGAAAGTATCAAGTTGATTTTAGATTAGTCAAGTTCATTTCAGAAATCGTCAATTTTATTTCAGAAATCGTCATTTTGATTTCAGAAAGTAGGTGAGTTTAAAATAAATTTGAGTTTGTATGTTTTTGTTTTTGAGATGCTGATTTGGTTTTCGTAGAACAAAGAACAGAAATTTTAATTAATATAAAAACAATACAGATGCTTCACACTCGTATGTTACATATGTTTAAAAGAAATTATATTACATATTATCAAGTAAAAAACTACGTAGTTTTTATGTTTTTTTTTTTGGTAAAAACTGACCTACTTTCTGAAATCAACTTGACTAATCTGAAATCAAATTGATATCTTCTGAAATCAAATTGATACGCTCTGAATTACAATTGGGAAAGGTGTAGTGTAGTTAGTTTTAAAAGTTGTTTGTAATGATTTTGTTTTCAAAATTCAGAATTGATATTGGCAATGATATTCAATATTCAAATTTAATTGCCGACCCCTGTCCAATGTCCATAACCCATTTACATTCAGAAATGTGAATGTACAACGAAGTACATACACTCAGAATTTAATAGTTAATTTACACGTGCAATAATATGGATACGTTGGATGTTGCTGTGAATGATCCTGAATTTAAAACGAATTTTTATATTGAGAACTTAATATTTTGATCTTGAAATTAATCCCCTTTTCGAAATATATATAAAAGACTATGCTTAAGTCAAATTTTTCTTCATATTGCGTAAGGTTTCTGATATAGAAGATGACATCCTATCTCAATCACATCCCATCATATCATCCCGAAGGATCATTTGTAGAGATATACAGTAGCACCGTTTTTCAGCATACAGCAATTTGGATTTTTCGAGCTCAAAATTTCCGTTTTTTTAAAATTTTAGCGGAAGTTTTTCTATTAAAATGAAAGAGAAAAATGTATATGAACATTGGATTTTAAAGATGCGTTACAGGTTTCTGCGTAACTCATGTGTATGCTCATGTATTAGAAGTAGTTATAACGAGATTTAATAAGACAAACTTTTAAATATTGCGTTAGGAATCAATTAATTTTCAGTATTTAAAGTAAAACCCAACATCCAGAGACTTTCGTTACATTCTCTTTAAATGTTAATTAAAGTGCATATAGCATGTAGCTATATAGATGTAAATTTATGAATTATGAACAACAAAAATGTCAACTTGGATACACTTTTTAAGACATCTTCTTTGGTGCATAATTCATAAATATATAATAAGGATAACCTGTATTTTCTTAACGTTATATTAAGATGGAGCATAAAACACACGACCAATTGGATTCATATACACCTGGGATTTTAATCTCGTACATCATTTATTACTCATAGATTCTACGAGACAAAACACCTGCTTAAAAAGCAATTACCTTCTTCTAAGAGGATAGATATATACGAAATAAATTTGTACTATCAATTTTTAAATACTTTAATAATTATGATTGTTTTTGTATTATATTTTCCTTATTACGCAGGAATTGACGATTTCAGTTATCGAGCCCATTATAATTTGGACTGTTTAAATAATATAAAGCTTTTAAAAGTAATTTATTATAAATATCATTTATTCTTTTGTGTACTTGACAGGAACGCGAATTGTGAAAGCAGCACTTCTCGAAGCGACACGACTTTTTTTTCCTATAAATCCAACATATTATCATAGTTACTATCACTCTATACCGCCCCCGAGTGACCACCAATATTTGGAAATGTATCATACGAGACCTGTGCGAAGAACTCGTCTTTCAATAGACAGTTTAAAACCATTCACAACAGAGCGACCACAATCACCTGAACGAACGGAACCTCCATCAACTAGCTAGCTAACATAAGGAATCATAACAACAGCGGCTTCCGTCATTGTCACTTAACGCTATGTCTGTGCAGGATCGTGAGCTACAATTTTAACTATTATTGTAATAATAATTGGATAACTATCATAATAATTATGTTCTGTAATAATTTATAATGTGGCCGCAGGTGCTCCACAATGTTACTTTTGATTCAATCCTTTTCAAGTCTGCCTGATGATGATGGTTTCTGATGAACTAGGATATATTTGTTATAAATAAGGGTAAGAAAAATTATAATGCAGTTTTACTTAATTTTATTGTTTTCCTTCCTAATCTTTTCAATCAAAAATTGCATTTTAAAAATCACACTAAACATCAATCACAACCAAGTTTTAGTTATAATTGTTTCGCTAGGTGAATTTTAATATACCGACAGACAAATAGTGGTGGTGCTAATTGATAAATTTAAATAAGGCATTCAAAAGTCGCAGAATTTTTCTCGCGATAATTGTTTTTGGAATTGTTCAATTTTTTCATGAACCCGGCAGCAATAATGACAAATGAATGTACGAGCTTATATCTAATTTAAAAAGGGAATAGGAGAGAATAAATGTATGAATATTGCAAAAGGAAAAAGGCGACTCTATCGCATCCCAGAATCCAGGGTTTATTTGTGGATCTTAAATGGATAGCTTCAGTGGTTCAGCTACAATTGTCCATTCATTTTATCGTTTATTTATTATTGAAAAAATTTAAAGAAATTTGGTCTCGACAACGGCACCATCTAGCGTAGCGGGTTCAACTAGAGCCAAGAACCATACAGATATCTAAATGAATTCATCAATTTTTAAATTTATCAAAATCGGTCGAGCCGCTAAGGAGGAGAAGAGCTACGAAAACATGCACATAAAGATTTAGAAAGCAATACACCTGAATCTGTTTTTACACGGTTTTGATATAACACGGACCAGGGTTGAGGAAAAAAAATTGATTTCGTTTTTACACGATTGAATTCGAATTATCACGATTTAAAAATTTAAAAAAAAAATTACCGTTATCTTTTACAAATTTAAAAAAGGGATGCACTTTTTGGATGTTTTTTTTTTTAAACTGTTTTGTTCGGAACGTATCTACGTGTGTAAAAACAAACTTATGCGTATATGTATTTTCAAATGAAGTTTCTCAGCCGCGGTCTTTGTCATGACCTGTTTATTTACTTTATTTAGACATTGAAAAATAGACTCACGTCGAATTGGCCAATTTTTTTGAAATTCATGATTTTTTGAATATATAACTGAAATCATTGTTTAAGTAAATCTGTATAAAACGTATTGCATTTTATTGTACAACTTAATATTTTATATATCTGTATAAAGAGGTCACCGTGTGCAAATTTGTTTTTGAATACACAACGCAATATATAAATTTTATGTATTCTAAAGAAAACTATAATCAGCTGTAATCATAATGTTTTATTTGTGAGATTAAACGCAATGCAGTGTTCATAGTTCAAATTTCAAAACCACATATTGTTTATTTATTTGTTGTCACTCACAGATTTGACATAGTTTTCAATATAAAAAAAAAATACAATAAAACTGAAATGTATTTTAACGATCTTGTTTGTACATGTGAAATTTGTATTGTAATAAAAAAAGAAGAGAAGAGAAGAAATATATTCTAAACCAGCTGTTCCTATTGTAAGAAATAATAATAATACACCTGCCAATCAAGTTGGTTTAGAAATTATATAGAAAAGCTCCCGCTCCCACTCCCCCATCAGTTTTTGTTTCGCTTATACTCGTATCAGCAAACTGTTAGTTATTAGAAACTTACACCATTTCAGAGATACGGTTTACGCGACCTTGAACATCCGTTTTTCCATGAAACTAAAAAAAATTGAGTTTTGATTGCCGGGCAGAAAGAATTTACAATTTTAGAGTTTTTCAAACAATCTTGAGAACGTTTCTTTATTGTAATCCGAATGGACATTTTTTTTGGGGAATACTGTAAATTCCATTTCACTTTGCACTCATTTTTAAAATTTATTTATTATAAAACTTGCGTTTTAAACATTCTGGCAAAGTAAAACAAAAAGCATCAAAAATGCAATTTCATACCAATCTAATTAAATGAAAATCCTTCAGAAGATACATATTGTTCATTAACAAAGAATTGTTCAGAATAAAGATAAACTTAATACAATTCCTGTTTTAGATTCAACGTTTAAACGGGGACAAGTAAATATTAAACTGAGCAAGCTTATTTGAAGAACCGTTTTTTACTTGTATTATACTCGTCCTCATTGTTGAATAAATATATTCTTGGATCAAGTGTTTAAATTAGCACCTTCTTCTGGCTTTAAGTACGTTTCCGAGACTTATTCAAGTTTAATTAATTCTGAGGAAATGCTCAATAATACTTTATCTATGTATATTGCGTGCACACATATTAATATATTATATGTACAATATATACTTGTACATAAAAAGCAAAATGCTCAAAATGAATTGTGTGTTTTCTGAGAGAGAAATGCAGAGTATAAATATCAGAATTTGGATACTACGAGTATTTACTAAAGCGTTTTAATGTACTGTATTTTAATCTTGGAGCAGATTTCTATTGTTCCTGTTTTTTTTTGAGGGTTTATATCCTTCTTAAGGAAAATAATCAAATAGATATTGATGCTTTATGAAAATGCATGAAACGATTGAATCAGAAGACATTTATTGCAAAAGTACTGCGTTGTGACTAATCTCACATGCAATTTGGGACAATTTTATGATCATTCGCATTTGTAGTGCTGTTCCTTCTTAATATTAGGTGTTTTCAAGTTTCTTTTCTGTCACTGCATTAAGCTTTACATGGAATACGGCCCTTAAACCGTGTTTAGTCAAAAATGAAATTACTATGACTTAAAGTGCATCCAAAAATATAGGATTCAATAAAAACTAACAAATTAGTTCCTGTATATGTTAACATTCATGTGCGAACTGTGCAGTATATGTTTATTTTATATCTAAGCTTAAGCACACCGTATATGCTGTTTTTATAGTTTGTCACATCACTGCCTAGGATCTCTCCAGTGTTGATACTGTTGATTTACCCAAACCATGATGGCACCTTTCCCAACGCCCGACACCCTATCACAAACAACAACAACAGCAACAGCGTCGCTTTTGATGACATGGATGCCATAAAAATGTTATTTCATCACATGTGTACGTTACGGAAAACTCAAAACAGCATCTCGATGACTTGAGACTTGAATCCACAATCCACATGCATTTCATACTCTGCGTATTTATACGAAAAAGCTACTCTACTATACCGTTTATAGATGTCAATTGATGTCGCAATGAATGCACTTCAGTCTTTAAGTTTAATTTTCTTTGTGCTGTGTCTCAAATTTTCCAGATGATTCCCATTTAGTTTGATTGTGTCATGTTCAGGGTACATAAGGATACACAATATACATACATGTATAACATGTATATTAGAGTTATGTTTACTAGAGTAGTTTAGTGTGCACTGTGCGCTGTGCAGTGTGCACTAAGAAGTCGTGTTCAGCGGCATAGCCGAAAATGTTTGCTTGTGAACATCGTTTCTGGCTGAATTCATATTGTGGGTTTGTGGGGTAGGAAAGGAGGATGTAGAAAGTATTAAACTTTAAGCAATTCTGATGAATAGAGAATGGAGAGCGGGAAGTGGGTACGTGGGAATTGGTTGGTTCGAGCACATTCTTATCATGGCTTTTGTTTAATTACTATTATATACATAGATTACATAATACATATTATAGTGCAAATGTAGTACCTACATAGCTAAGTAATCCATTTATTTGCACAACACTTGTTTTGCTACAAAATGTTGAAAACCAAAACCTTGTGTTCATCCTCAAACATGATTTCATTTGTGTGTGTGGTTTCTTGCCACTTGTAATATTCAAAAATGACTGCGTATGCAAATAAGTACAATGGGGAAATGAGTTTGTAACACTAACTTTAAACTATATCCATGTATTTCGTTAATTGCTGTATAATGTATTTGACTTACTATTCGTACTTCAGGGGTTTAAAACGTGGAGTACGATATTTTGAATTTACATACGACCACGGAGTGTATAGATTATTGCATTTCCGATTTTTTTATAGAAAAAACACATGTGCAGAAACACATTTTCGCAACCCTCTTAACCTAACAATAAACAAATTGAAGTTGAAGTTTAAAAGAAAAATTATAGTTGATCACAGCGTCCCTTTTTTTAAAAGAAAATTCTGTGTAATGGGGCTTCGGGTGGGTGTCAAAACAGGTTAATCTGATTTTTTTAAGTTCCAACACAAATGTATTAATATTTGTAATCGTAATCCCTTATGAGAAAAATGTCGATGCGTCATCATTTTACGTCTAAATTGAACCGCCTTGTTAAAATACAATTTAATTTCTTTAAATCCTATTTTATGTGCAATAAAACTTCTGCAATGAATTTTAAATTAAAATAAACTACTAACAAGCAACATAAAAACCCCATGAAATTCTTCTTCTAGAGTGGTCTGCAAAGGAATACTGGCAAAGGTGCAAGCACGCAAACAACATGAGAAATGTAAAATAAAATAATACACTTTTTATGGTTAAATGCATGTGTATTGTGTTATACGTTCTACAATACTATAAGTGAGTCAATTCTTTTAAAATAATGTTGCATACCTCACGGCTTGCATGTCCCTTTCTTTGGTAACTTCAGCGTGTTTCAGATTATTAAAAAGTCAATGCTGATTTGAGAGCAATATTGACAAGCAGGAAAAAATTAAACTGGAAAATATTTTGAATTGTTTGTCGACACATACTGCGTTAACCTATGCATATATTATGTATAATACATATTTTAAAGTCTTCAAATTTCGTGCATGCAGAAAGTTTAGTAATGAAAGCGACCCATTCATTTGGAATTCAAAAGATGAACTCCATTTTCTGATTTTAAAAGTGAAGTGTAGCAAATATATGTACATATGTTGTATATTATGAATTTTTACATTTGTTTTTTTTTTGCAATAATTTGAAGAGGTTAAGCAAAATTTTACGACTTTCGTATCATAAAAACAAGATGTGGAACTTCCTTTTATTTTGTGAGTGGCAACCTTCGTCGGAGCAGTTATAGGACTCAAAAATATAACTTTACCAATTTACGCATTGCTTTTTGCGCTCATGCTCGGTCATTAATTCCCTTGTAGTTTATATTGTATAAACTATAAATGTTTGCTCTGTTACTCTGTAGTTAGATGTACGGGTTAAGAGGAACTTTCTATATCGACATGTTTGTTTGTTTATTTTTATAGAACGATTTTTTTAACATTTATTGCAAACAGCAATTTATTGGAATAATGGATTGAGTTGATTATGACTTATGAGTTCAGTTCTGAATGTTGCCAAGAGCTGCTAATAGAAATAGTATTTCAGGTGGCATCATATCCAAAAAAAAATATTCAATTGCTAATTATATCTCAGAAACCTTAAATATATATTTTTTTAAATCGCATTATTGTTGCTATAAGACAAAAGCGTGATATAAATTTCAATGCGAATTCATGTTATATAAAATTTTCAATGTCTAAAAAATGATTTCCTGCGCATCTGCGTCATTGGTGATAGTGTACACGATCCTTTGTAACATATTCTTCATTTAACTTGCGAGTAATTATAAAAGTGAATGATTTTTAAATTAATATACATATTTGTTTATTTTTAAAATAGTTTTCTATGAAGTGCAGATTTTGTATTTTGTTACTATACATATTTATATAAAAAATATCTTAAATTTTCATATTATGACCTTGAAATTTTATTCAAAATTTTTGTTCCTGTTTAGAAGCTACAATAATGTGAATTTTCAAAAAAAAAAAAATGTTTCTCAGATATAAATAGTGTGAACTTCAGTTTTTTGATTTTGAATTTGGAATGTTCTCCAAATTGTTGTAGGGACTTACCGTAAATGCAGTTTTGCTTAGAATACATTTAAGTATAAACGATTTGAAAAATATCAAAATTTTTACCGTTTTTGAGCATCCATTCTTTTTTTTTGTCGAAAAACGTTTTTTGGCTTAACTTGACCTTGAAATTAAAAATAGCCTTTTTGTCATAAATTATTTTATTAACTGGATATCGAACGGACGTACATAAACACATTTTTTCTAAACCATTTTTTTGGACTCAGGGGGTTCCTGCATCATACACTTTTTTCCGAAAAAGTTTGCAAAAATAAGAATCTATTGCAACACATTAAAAATTAAAAATAAATTCATATTAAATCGAAAATGAAAAGTGAAATTTTTCATTGCAACTATACTTAGTATACTATTTTATACATACCTAGCCTACCTACTAGCTTGAATAACCTAAATGAAACTGTCTCGTATGTGACTTACGTTTTTATTTATGAAAATATTGTTAAATAATATTGTTTAAAAATATGATTTAAAACGGTGTTATGAAGTTTAAATTTCTTGCATTAATAAACACTTCAAAGAACCATTTCAACGCTCAGAATACTTTCATCAAAATCAAGGAACCAAACTCAACATCTAGGATAACAACATGTTACCTTGATATTATAATAATTGAGTTATTGTATTGCATTGATTATTTTCACGCGATATTACACACAAAACAATAACCCACACCTATGCGTACATAAAATTGCAAACAGATTAGCATTCAGCAGGGGTCCAATTGCAACAAGCTCTTGCTACATTACCCTGACCTTGTACCCCGTGCCATAAGCTGAATTCAGAGGGTGTTTTTATATCCTGTTGTAACCGTAAATCGACAAACGCATTCCCTTATTGTTGAAGTGCTCAAATGTATACGTACACGTTATAATATGTACATATCTCTTTTGTGGTCACTTTGTGTTGGATTGATAAATCGTGTGTGTAGGATTTCAATCAAAGTATTCGCACTATATTTGACAACGAATCGAGTACATATTAGGCTGGATGAAAAGTCCCCGGTCTGACCCATAGATGGCGTTACCAGAATTTTTTCCATATGATTTTCATTTAGTACCAACCTTCAAACGATACGTGTAAAAATTTGACAGCAATCGGACAATTAGTTCGTGAGTTATAGCGATTTGAGTGAAGCTACTTTTGTTATTGTTGAAAAGATGGAAAAAAAAGAATTTCGTGTGTTAATAAAGTATTGCTTCTTGAAGGGAAAAAATACAGTTGAAGCGAAAGCATGGCTTGATGAAGAGTTTCCGGGGTCTGCACCGGGAAAATCCACCATCATTGATTGGTATGCTAAGTTTAAACGTGGTGAAATGAGCACTGAAGACGGTGAACGCAGTGGACGCCCAAAAGAGGCTGTTACCGACGAAAACATCAAAAAAATCCATAAAATAATTTTGAATGATCGTAAAATGAAGTTGAGCGAGATAGCAGACATTGTAAAGATATCAAAGGAACGTATACATCATATCATTCGCGAATATTTGGGCATGCGAAAGCTCTGTGCAAAGTGGGTGCCGCGCGAGCTCACAAGCGATCAAAAACAACAACGAGTTGATGATTCGGAGCAGTGTTTGAAGCTGTTTAAGCGCAATAAAGCCGAATTTTTCCGTCGATATGTGACAATGGATGAAACATGGCTCCATCACTATACTCCAGAGTCCAATCGGCAATCATCTGAATGGACAGCAAGCGATGAACCCAAACCGAAGCGTGGAAAAACGCAACAGTCGGCTGGAAAGGTTATGGCGTCTGTTTTTTGGGATGCGCATGGAATAATATTCATCGACTATCTCCAAAAGGGACAGACAATCAACAGCGACTATTACATTGCTCTATTGGAGCGGTTGAAAGCCGAAATCGCAAAGAAACGGCCGCATTTGAAGAAGAAAAAAGTGCTGTTCCACCAAGACAATGCACCGTGTCACAAGTCTGGAAAAACGATGGCTAAAATTTATGAATTGGGCTACGAATTGCTTCCTCATCCACCGTATTCTCCAGATCTGGCCCCCAGCGACTATTTCCTGTTTGCGGACCTTAAAAGAATGCTCGCTGGCAAGAAATTTAAGACCGATGATGAAGTGATTGCTGAAACTGAGGCCTATTTTGAGGATAAACCGAAAGAGTACTACAGAAGTGGCATCGAAAAGTTGGAAAATCGCTATAATCGCTGTATCGCCTTCGAAGGCAACTATGTTGAATAATAAAATTGAATTTTGCAAAAAAATGTTTTTTACCATGGTAGACCGGGGACTTTTCATCCGGCCTGTTATTGTGTCACACCTAAAACACTCATCCGCGGTTGCATTTGATGCATTTGATGCGCTTGCATGTTTATTATTTCCCATCGACATCACACACATAACCACCCCTGCCGTGTTAGCAATTTGCATTTAATTTCGACGTATATTTCTCATGTTTGCAAACCATCACCATTTCAGTTTCTACCACCCTCCCCAGTTATGGATATCATAGATAATGGCTTTTATGCGTTTATTGTATTACAGACATCGTTTGTATTTACATGTTATGCTCATTTTGTTACTTGTTTTTTTTTTTTTTTGTGAAATTTAATTGCAAGCTTGTCATCATTTTCAACCGGGCACTTGAACAACGATGTCGATGGAAAATGAATGTACTGATTTGCAAAAAAATGTTTTCGGTTGTATGTACATAATGCATGCAAATATTTGATATATCCAAATCTATAATACGAAACATATAACATTTCACACATTAATATTTTTGTTTTCTGTTAAACTCTCAGAAATAGCCGCTAATTTTGAATTATGTTGCTCGTATGTAATCAAAGTTAACTAAATCGGGTAATTAAAGAACTACCTGAAATGTGTTTGATATTCCATAACTCAAGAACGGAACGTCCGATTTGCATGGAGTTTTTTTTTAAGATTTTTTATTTTCATTTGTTATTTTCAACTGAGGCCTGAGGGATTATACTTGCATTCAATTCTTTTGTTAAGTTTCACAAATTAAACGTTCATTTGTTCACTGACATATGTAAAAAGCATACTTTAGTTGTGACAAAAAATCAAAAAAAAACTACGAGCTATCAGCTATCAACTATCCATTCCAGTTGGTATGATTGTAAGTTTTCGTATAGTATATAAAGTGGGTGTTCACACGGGGATAGTTGTTGACTATACTGTAGTCTCAAAAACTATCGGATAGTTCAACTATGCGCATAGTTTTGAACTATCCGAAATGGTCACAAACCTTAATAGTCACTCTATAGCTGTCCCGTGTGTAGGCACCATTACATCGACGGCTCTTGGGATTAAGTTTGCCCAGATTTTTTCGAAAATTTCACAATCGGATTTGTGGCTAACGGCATTTTATGCAAACTATCTGCAGTCAGTGTGAAATGAACTCCATTAATGATTTTTTTCGGCAGACAAATTTAACGTTGTATGAGATCGTTTACAAACAATTTTATGAGAAATTAAGAAAACTATGTACCAATACGTGTGTGCCTGTCTATCGTCAACTACGTCATGCGTGTTTAAAATTGCAATTTTGATGTGTTGTGGTTGAATTCGCAATAAAATTGTCGTTTGTAGGAGCTGCTAGTATTTGATGCACAAGTACATATGTACCTATATTCATTGATATATTATTGCAATGTTGGATACGATTTCGTTTCGCTTGTCACTCAAATTGAGTATGCTTATATTCCAATAACAGATACTCAGAGATCAAAGAGTATAGAAAATAAATTAAAAATTCGCTTTATCTGTTTAAAGCTGCCATATTACTTTTTTAGAGTAAATCAGCTGTGCTTCTTTATATTGGTCATCATCATATTTGGCGCCATAACCCGATCCGAACACGTAACTATTGGTCAAATGCAGTTTAATAAATATGTTCTAAGATATGGAAAATGTAACCTTGAAATTTCTGAGTTGTGACATTGATTTTTTGTTCAAAATTGGAACTTCTATTGAGATTGGGAATTCTGTAGGAGATCATAATAAACAAACAGAGTTTGAAATATTTTCAATATAAAAATATAGCGTTGTGTTTTACAATTTTGAGCTTGAAATGTTCAGCAAATTTTCTCTTTTTATAAATCCTACAACAATGCAAAAAAGAAAATCAAAAATATTTAAGGTTTCGCGGATTTTTCGCGACATGTTTTTTGTTAATTGAATACTGATAAATCGATTTTTCGCAATCGTTTTTGGTAAAAGTCAATTTTTTCGCGGACCGCGATTTTTTTCGCGGTTTTCACGGTTTATTTTCGAGTTGAAAACACGCCTATATTACTTCTAGAATGTTGACAAATACGTGTGTTCTTAGCTATCCCATTGTCAGTTTTAGCGTGATTGATTACCAAGTATATATACATACTCGGTCGTTTAGAGGTTTATATAATATATTAGAAGATACCTTGAAGAATAATTTTTGTAAAAATGAATAAAGTTGTAAACGACCTGATTCGCAGCACCACTACAAGAAAAACTGAATTTGTCAATAATTTGATCATGAAGCATCTGCCCTTGAAGAAACTAAAATAGCATTTTTATTTATTTCTCTAATATTTTCCAAAAAAATGTTCATACAAATCGGTTTTGGAGTTTTTATTTCCACCATAGTACTGATAATGATGGAGAACACAATTCTGTGGAACACACAAAATATTTTAATCGATTTGACAATTCTTAACTCAATAAGAGTAAATCGGTGTGTGTTCGTAGAAAAATACTTCAAGGTTAATTGAATCGAATAATTAATGTGTACCACAGTCCAGCACTCTCGTAGTTTACAAATTACAATTTACAGCACAATACTTCATAAAGTTTTTTATATTTATTGTATTCAATTATGTGTATGCGTCTGGAGCTGATAATAAAATGTAAGCTCTCGGATGTCGGAACTCGGAACCATGCCATCAAGAAAATCCGGTCAATTGGAAAATGTGAATCGTGTTATTCAGCTGCTTTTCGTTATACACTTATACGCATAAAACGTTCGTTTGCTTTATATTGTGTATACACAAGCGCGTAAAGTGTCGTGTGAATAACAAAGTTTTCAAGAGAAATTCGTTCAATCAAGATCATGGTCATTTTCGTTTATTTTATTTTTATTTTTTATTAATATGAGAAATTTTGTTAAATAGATAGTAGAATCTTATACAAAATATATTAAAATACATTAAAATGCAACTCTTTCAAATCTCTAAAGCTTATTAACTTATATTACAATGCGCCATGTAGTAACAAGACGTTCACAAAACGCTGCTTAAATAAGCTTGGAAGTAAAATTGCACTTGCATCAAATGAATACACAAATCTATGGGGCGGTTGATGGCACATTTTATTCGATTCAATTTCACTAAAGTTTTCGCATTTTATTGATGCCAGTCTTAACGCGTGCGGGTAAACGTAAGTTTGCTTCAATTGCGGGAAAAGTCCTTATAGTTTTGCCACTATACATACGGTAAGCAAGCAAGAATTCTAAGAACAACTATAAAAAAGTTATATGTAACAGCATGATGACTCCCCGAATGGATTTAATATACAATGAGAGATACGTCGTCGCTTCTGTTCGCGAAATTCTCGACTCGATGTATAGTGTGTACCGTACTGCCATAAGCATGTACGATGCACATTGCGCAGTGCACACCGATAATAAAAACGTTGAGAAATCGCATTTCTTTAACCACAAAATGGTCTTTAAAGCGCATTTTATAGTCATTTCTTGAATTTGGTTTCTCTCCATATGCCGCAATTACAGCGAGGGCGTATTCCTGTGGGTCGGTCGGCTGAACGTCGCGTCGCGGTGTTGGTCCTTGCAAGTTGCAACCGTTATCTCAATTTTAGTGTAATATTTTATTACATAGATGGCGTCGTAGCCATCATTCGGATTACTTCCGGATGAAAAAGCCCAAACAATATATCGTTGCACATTTGTGCAGTTGAATGAAGCATGTTTAATCCATAAAATCTTTTTATGCTCAATTCTTGCATGTATAAGAATGTGTGAAGGGGAACATTGAAAGACGATAATGCGGTTTATAGCAAAGAGATCTCGTTGGTTTATAGCGTAATATATTCTATATTTGCACTAAATCAAAATTGTGAGGCAGGCAATAATATAAATTGTTGTGTGGAATTGTGTAAGGCTAGAGCAAAAGATGTCCTAAATCCCGTGGACATTGCTCTCGCCAACAATTTTAAATTCGCTTAATTTTATTCGCTATAACAGGACTACATATACGAGTATAGGTATAGGATATGTAGAGGTATAAAAACAGCATTTCGTTATTTCCATCAAATTATATTATTATAAGCATTCGTCCATAAATCGAAGCAATACATTATCCATACATTTAAAATTTACCCACCCACAGACCTATTGAGACGCGCTCTTTAATAGTGACCCTCTTCAGGCAGACAGAGCTATAAAATTATGTTTAAGCAATTAAGCCGTACCTTAGTAATAACATTCCCTTAAAACAGTCCTCACAATGCATCAAACCACCACCTTTATATAAAAGGTTTGTTGATACAAATCTTATTCAATTCTCCGACGCGACGTCCCAGCCCACACGTTTCTCGACCCGCTTATATCGACATTATATTGCCCGTCGTCATTTCGAAATTCAACGCCGTCTTTAACGGGTACTTGCCCAATTTAACGAGCACAACCGAGATGCAGTTTCGTTTCCTTTTTCTGGTGCACAAGCGAGTTATAACTTATAGGGATAAAGGAGTATTGGCTGCTCACCCCGACTATAATTTTATCGCCGAATGAGCCGCATCTTTCGCGTTTTGTATTTTAGTCTTTTATTTTCCTTGAGCGCATTTTAATGTTCGCTTTTAAGTAAACCCTTCGTCTTATCGGGTATCGCCCGTATAGCATAAATCTTCTATATGTACATCTGTAGTATTCTATGAGTATATGCACAATTCACAAATCAAGCTTTTCTATACAAAGTTTTTTGTTACGTACAAGAATATAGTAACGTTTGCTCGTATAGGAGTTTAGAGGTCGTAAAAGTCTGCTGTATACAGTACACACCTTACTAGTGGCGCTGCGTTTTATTATATGCACAATTTCCCATTAAAACATCGGAATTATACGTGCACTTTCATTCAAAGTTTTCCTGCATTGCAGATGTGTATATACAGTTTAGTTATTACAATACATTATTTCATAAAGTATATGCCGGATACCCACTTACGATGCATACGGTTTAAAAACTTGCTAAAACATTAAACACTCAAATTTTGGTGAATAACGAGTTACAGAAACCATATATCATTTAAATATTTATACTTTTTTGAAGGAATATTTTATTTTTCATTTCAAAAAACATTAAACACTGATATGTAATAATCAAGTGTTTTCTCACTGCAATTTATAAAATAGCTTTTTTATTCGTCGCACCTTGTAACTGTGAAACCACTAAAATTGAGCATCTTCATTTTCACCTCGTTTTTAATGGTAGTTCTTCACCGTCAATGTTTATTCGCACTCACATCCTTTGCTTTACTGCTCCGCAACGATCTAATTTGCTTCTGTTTTTCCTACATTTTCCCTTCTACCGAAATTTTTAATATGCTCATCTCAATAAAACGTTTCACGTTTTCAAACAAGCTGGGTGAAACATTGGGACTGGAATATAGTGGCAGTACACTGTCGCATATAATATTGTGACGACGAGTTTTACGATTGTCATATATAGTATAGATGTTGTGAAGAGTGAATATTGCGCCACACCAAACCAATGTCAAACCTTTTCCCACATTAGATCTGTCTAATATAAATTTCATCCTTAAGTTATAAATTATTTAACTATACTTATGTATGTTGGAGAGTAGTTTTGTATACGTAAGCCATTATTCGAGTGTATTTCTGGGTTCCATATTATCGTACCCCACATGCGCTTAACTGAATAACATTTCATTTATAACTTCTATCATCTATGCATTTAAAGATACGAGTACCGTTAGTATTTATACATATTATGTCTGTCTGCCTGCGAGTTTTGCCAAAATTCAATGGCGTTGCTTTTGATGGTACTGTGTTCAAGACTGAAGGACATTATAATATGCACAGTGCACTTTATGGCATATTAAAATGAATCATAAAGCATATGCTTAATACATACCAAAATGAAATGTGGCTATACTCGTATGTTTGTATATTCTTTAGGTTCATTAAAATTATTACTGAATTATGTGAAACGCCTTTCTGTCTTGCAATATATGTTACTCGTAGCATATTAAATTCTCTCTGATCAATTCATTTTATAAAATGTGTTTCTAATTTAAACTATGTGTTTAAGTTTTAATATTATCATGCATGTTTTACAATGTATACATAATATTTAATATGTTCTTGGAAAAGATCATCATTTATAAGGGTCTCAAGCGTCTTTAGAAATTGGCTTATATTTAAGTAGTTATCATAAGTAACATCCTACATTTTTTCCTGCAGTGGATTTTCATTTAATAAAATTGTCTGAAAGAAAACCATTCGCACACAATGTTTTGTTCAAACTTTAACGACTATAAGGACCGCCGAATTTAAGTCGTTCGTTTCTGTTCGAAGCGCACCATGCCAGCAATAAAAGTCTGGCTGGGTATGATTTACGAGAATTCATGATCACAATTAACAATACGAACAACAAATGAACACACATGTAATAATATAATAACATGTGAAAAATATATATTTGTATATTATATATTCTAAACTTCATCGCTTATGTGAAAAAAATAAAAAGACATCACGAACACCCGACTGAATATGTACTATATATTGCAAAAAAATCGAAACAAATCACTTTGGATAAAGAATTTTTGCCGTTACAACTTAGAAATTATAAATAAATATATTAAAAAATGTCGTTATACCCCCCGGTTTAGGTTTGAAAGCCAGTAGTCTTATCTATTAGCCAATAAAAAAAACAGAAATATTTAGGGTATCAGATGTATAAAAAATATAACCTTGAATTTTCAACTTTTGACCTTGAAATGTTCAGCAAACTATTTTATTTGATGATGGGCAACTACAATCTGTTAAAAAAATTTATGCAATGATTACCGTTTTAAAAATATAAAAAATTTCATGTCCAATTTTCCGATTTGCGTACGGCGCCATTCGGACTACGCACATACATACGTTTGCGCATTTTTTCTAGACCAAGTTTTTTCCCTAAAAAAGTCGGAATGCAAGTATTTATATATTGCCCTTGGAGTCGTATATAAATTATAAAAGTAATGTTTATAACCGATATATGTAGTATGTACGTTCTTCAAAGAGTTTTGTTGTACGCAGCTATAAAATAAATACTTAAACGAGTAATATTCAATGCATAGATATGTATTTTGAATATAAATGTCATATTATAATATGTCTGCATTTATTTACACATTTCTGTTTTGTCAATACCTAACATACGTGATCATAAATTTAAATTACATGAAATTCCTGTTTGCCTGAAGAATACAAAATTGGTATTTTTAATTTCATCAAGGCCGGATGCTTTAAGGCATAGTTATAGCAATAAAAACTGTTTTTCTTGAGTGAAAGTTCAAAAGCGGTTCTAACATTTTTGACCATTATTATTTAATATGACATCCACACTTTCGTGTTCATTCATATAAATAACTCAAAATCTGTTTGTTTTAGGGTATTAATACTAATCGAATGAAAGGAACAATCCAAGCGTCACTTATTCGCCATCAGGAGGGCGATTTTGTACCAACCCCGACAAAGTATATTATATAATATATCAGTAGTTTTCGAGAAATCAAACAAACATCCGTACGAACCTTATCGTACGGACTTACATCGTATATGCAAACATTTTTCTCATAGACCACTTTTAGGAGTCAGGTGACCAAGACAAAACGTGTTTCTGCATCATTAAATTTTTTCACATTTTTTGAATCCAACTTACAAAATCACAAGTCATAACAAAGCTTTATGTTGTTTTCTGTAAAGTAATTATTATAACTTTTAATTGTTTAAATAATATTTTTTTTTCAGACGGACTCGGCGTGAATAAGTTAAGGCACATCCCAACGCACTACAGAATTTAAAAAAATTTGATTTAAAAAACAAATGGTGGATTGTCGGATTTTACAATTTTATTTTAAATAGTTAAATTTGAATGGATATTTGAATGGTAAATTTAATGGATGAATTGATTGAGCCCAAAGGCGTTAGAAATGTAATATGATTGTAAATTGTTATATTTGTTTTTGTTTAATTTTGTTGGTATTGTAGAATTTGTATTAATAATTGTTAATGCAGTAAATCGATTGTTGACCTTTAAATGTTTTGTTTACAGTGCGAAAATTATTAAATAACTTAAGATAACATAATACACTTTTTAATAACTATAAAAATAAAAAAGATATTTAATTTTTTCGGTGTCGAATGACGAATCTATAGTTTGTCAAACATGATTAAAGGTATGTGTGAAATGTTAGATGTGCTATGTGCATACTCACTAACCCAAAAATCAAAAATCATAGTCCAATTGATTGTAAGTGCAAGAAAGGTCAAAATAAAAGTGCATTCTGCAAAACGACTGTTAACAATTGTGTTAAATAAAAAACGTATTGTAAAGAATTAAATTATTGTTTTAAATTCATTAAGATTATATATTTGTCATTATTATGTTTGTTATGTTCGCACAGAATATTGAACAATTTGGAGTTGCTGTATGATTATTGATTGTTGCCGTTTTGTACCAGTTCGCGGTACCTTTATAAATTAATTAATAAATTGTTAAATAAAAAAGATTCAGCGCGTTATTAATAAATTAGAGTTGTGTAACCATTCCGAAAAATTGCAATATTAGGCGTTAACTATACCACCGTATATTGAGATCTTTATACGATATATTATTTAGTGCTCGTTGTTTTGGTTTGGTTTTCATCAATATACATATCTATGTATGTATATATTGCAAATACAATTTCAAATACATTAATACACTTCCCCTAATCGCATACCATAATCGTGGGAATTTAATTTTATATTGTTTTCTTTTGCTGACAATTTTTTAATGGAGATGAGAGTTAAAATACTAATTAATAATTTCACATGTAAAAAACGGCAGTCAATAACACTCCAGCACAAACACATTATAAATATCATAATTATAATGCATTATAAATGAAAAGTGATAATCAGTGTCCAGTAAAAGTTTTCTGGCTACTTGCGATTTTCGACTCCCGCCGATTATAAAATAAACATTAATAATTCAAATGCGTATCTGAATGGAATATATGTAATGAAAATCCTCATAACACATTTAAAATGAAAAATAAATCTTACCAAAAGTCGTTGAACTTTAAGTTAGTGTAAAGTCATTCTTAAGCATGTTTCATCTATTTGCACTGGATGCCAAAATTTTATAATATCTAAGTAAATAAAATATTTCAAATCCATAATTTATAAAAATGAAAACAGTTGAAAAAGGTAATTACTGAAAAAAAATTAAAATTAATCTATGGGTAATACATATTTTCTAGCGCTTAATAAGATAGGAAACAACATTTACGCGAATTCTTTCACGTTACAGTTCCTAGTGTCGTTAATAATAATTAATAACCATTTAAGCGCTTTGCAATTTGCAGTTAATTGTTAATCTATGTAGTTGTTTAAATTAAATGTAATTAAAGTCAAAAAAAATTGTGAAAGCTCAATTCTTTAAATTATTACAAAACTAAACGTACATTAAACGACATGATATGCTGTTTTAAATCTTCTTTTATATTGGGAAAAATCCCACATTATAAAATAGCCAATTTATTTAAAAAATAATAATTATTAGATACAACTAAAGAATAAAAAACCTCTATCGAATTTATGTACTTGTATAACTTAAGACAAAACCATTCTCAAATATCGATGTTTATTTTACATTTTATTTTTTTTTCATTGGTTGCACTGAGTTTAAGTCTTCGAAATTAAAACACATAAGAAGATTTTCTAAAAACAAAATCCGGAAAACGAAATTGGGAAAACTGTTGTGTTATTATACGAGTACTTGACAAATATTTCGATAAAGTAGGATTGTTTTTATTCAATCTTTTTAAATAATAATGTCAAGTGTGTATCGCTTGTATGATAATAGCCACTCATATTTTACATATACATATTCAAATTACTACGATTTCTAAATTACATAAAGTACTTCCAAAATAATAATTATTATTAGTTATTATTATATTAATAATATAAAGATTTGTTCAATACTGTCAAAATTATGCATAAAAATAAATAAAGAACTCATTGAATTAATTCTTATTTAATTTTTGTATTTTACTCGTGGTGTTTCTACTTTTACAGGTTATGCGTTCGCTGTTTCACACATAGACGTACATCACTAAACAGTAATCACTACAGAGAGAGTAAAGAATGGGAAAGTTGAAAGTGCAAATAGTTTCGCAAAATACTGCTTTTCCTATACACAGAATAAAAGTGATACATATTTAGTTTTAAATAATTTAAATTGAGGTAAAGATAAAGAAGAAATTTTCAATAACTAAATTTTGTATTATATGTTTCCAATGCTACAATATTAGGCAGGGTTGAAATACAATAGAGTTGAATCATCAGAGATGTATAAAACCAAAAATGGATTGAACCATTAACTAAATACATATTATATACTGCTTTAATTTAATATATTCTTTATCGAATAAAAAAAACTTGTAATGTATAAATTTAAAAATTGAATTTTAAATATACAGAAAATAAAATATTTTTAAAAAACTTGTACTGTTTCTGCAAAAATGTAGATCATAATAAAAGAGTTTCGAGCTGTTAAAAATCTTCCTTTCCGCACAGTGGGTATTTGACCATACTGGAGGAACGGAGTTCTGTTCGCAATTTTTTAGATTTTTTTTAGATTTAAAACATCGCAAGGTAAGATCAAAATTATTTTAATAAAAACCTAAAACAAGCATTTTTAAAGATTTTGTAAGTTATTAAATGGTTAATACTACTTGTCGCTCTTAATATGGCATTAACCATCCTTCGGATTTCGGGATGTACACTGTACAGACGTACGCACTACGGACAAACATAAACACACAACACAACAATTCGTTCTAATATGTATGAAGTATGTATTCTCTTTCTAAATGTCAGAAATACGTTTCCTTGAATCGTTTATGAGTGTTTTTTTTTTTGGTAATGGAGATCTTAATTTTCTCCAGTCATCATAAATTAAAAAGCATTTGAGCTGTAATTGCATTTATTTGTTTTATTAAAGACAAACTATAATAACTTATTGATTTTGTAAACAATAATTATCCTTCAATAAATTTTTTTTAAAACATATTACATGATGTTTATTTTACACAACGGAATATAATGTCAAATAATTCTTAAAGGCAATGGTAAATTTTTATTTGGGAATACATATTTTGTTTGTAGTTTACAAATAATTTAATAACGTAAACTTACACATATATTTATTATAATTATTGTTAAAAACGAGTTCGTGAAATTAACGTATTTTTAATTTCACTTTATTTATATTGAGAGACTCAAGCTGAGAACTCAAGTAATAAGATTTTGATAATTTGCATTATATTAATATTTTATTTAAATTTACATAGTTACAATTACAGATTTAACGCATTTTTTTAAATTTGATTTGTAATAAATTTTGTAAAATACATATTTTATATTTCTTTTATAATTCAAAGCCATTTAATTTTACTGATTATTGAAAAATACATACAAAGTATATCGAAAAATATATACATGCAGTAAGCATGGTTTAAAATTGTAATTGCAAACCAAATTGTACACATTATGTATGTAGTTAAGTAATGTGACAGCCCACCACATCAATTCAATTTAGTTAAATATAAGGAACAAAAGGATATAATTTTGGGTAAGTAATAAGTATTCAAGTATTGAAGCACGAACAGTTTTTTAAATACTCGCATTTTTTCAATAAGGAGTTATGAATTATCATCATTTATTTTAAAAAACAAAAAAACAAACAAAAAATTACAAGAATTCGCGTAATAAATGGAACCAATTTTAATACCATCAAATTCAGTTGCGCTTAGTTTTACATTGGAATTTTGCATTAGCAATATATATTGCCTGTATTTATGATTTTATAAAAATTGTCGATAAAAGAATAATTCTTTTCGATATTTTATTTATTACTTCATAATTTGGAACCATTTTCGTAACATAAAGGCAATATGATTAACGTTAATACGTAAACATACTTACATTTTATAATTACTCAAGAAACTTTAGTTTAATTACCAGCCAATGATTAAAAGTTATATGGTTTTAAAAAGTAGAAAACATTTCAAATGTTTCAAAAAAAAAAAGGGAATTTAGATATTAAGGGGATAGTTGCTATCCAAGGTGCTATACACATGAAGGGGATTTGTTCAAACTCATAAAAAAATTTACAGAGTTCCTACATAATATATAAAAACATTAATATACATATTAATATGAAATTGAGTAAATTTTACAAAATATTACCACAAACAAAAATTGAGGAAGGTAGGGCCTTCTGAATTATCTTAACTTGGTACCCGTCGAACTAATTGTCGCATTTACTGTCGGAACCACAGTTGTTGCTGGTGCATTTACTAGCACCGAAGTTGCGCGTAACGCTTTTATTTTAAGCTCTTCTTTTTGTAGCTGGACAGCGAGCAATTCCTCACTCAAGTCAGCGCAAACTTTTAAAAGCATTGTGTTTTGTTCTTTTAATTGTTTCAAAACTTCTGATGGATTATCACGAGACGTTACACTCAGATTCCTCAAGGTGTTGCCGATAATGTTGACACGCTTTTCATAGTTACTAATATATGCCACTGCTTTTTGAGATGATTGAGGTGGAGTAGGACTCACTTCATTTGAGTGTGGTGTAGGTTTGCGGTATACTTCAAATGCACTGGCACGTTGTGATGTTTGTAGGAATGGGATTGTCGGTCGAGGATGGTTGCTACTACTTCGGTCGATGTGAGATACAGTAGTAGTGGTTGTGGTTGTAATAGCCGGATCACCTCCAGTAGGATCTGGAAAGTGCGCAAAGTCTGCAAAGGATGCGTCGCAACTGATCTGTTGCTGCTCATGAAATCGAGTATATAAGTAAACCTAATTAATTTATATTTTTATAAATTTTAAAAACTTGTAAAATTTGTAAATGAAAACATCCAATTAATGTCTTCATTTTGAAAATAATTGCATCCCTTGAACAAATCTTGATTGTACAATAGACCTCTACTAAGTGTTGCACAATAAAATCTAGTGTTGCACATATGACTCAATTTACATTCACAAAACATTAATTAGACATTAATTTCTTTTTTCTTAAACTTAGAATATGTCCAGAATTTCAATATTCATATTACTTCTCACAAACGGGAAACTTGGTAGTAACGGAGAAAATTAATAGTTAATTAAATTAATACTATTAAACACAAGAATAGTATAAAATAAAAGCTGCTATTATTTTCTAAAGATTTGTAGTTTGTACGACAACTCTATTCTAATTTAGTGCATATTTATTATCACACTTACCCAAACAGCCGGCTGTGGTGAAACACGTGGTGGAACTTCTGGTGCTAATTTTAATTTATTCAAATCCAAACTACTGCTCCTTGCATGTCTATGTGGTCTTGGCGGTGGTAATGGTGGAGGGTCTTTTTTATGATTTAAAATTACCATTAAGCCACTGCTAGAAGTGACAATATCAGTAACGTCTGTTCCAGAAGCCATCGATTGAGATGTGGTAGTACTAATGATTGACCCCGGACCACTCAAGGTTACGGATTCCCGTTGTGGTGGGGGTGGAATTGCGCCAGCATTTTTTGTCACCGGTTTTTTTGGTTGAGGTCGTTGAATTGCACGAAAATCTGTTTGCAAAAAAAAATCGCGAGACTGACGAGACCCTGATGCAACCGACGGCGTAATTGTATTCAAATCATTCGAATCATTGGCATTTGATAATGATGCGTCATTTCCTAACGAAGTCGAGTCTGATGGTTGTTTGATTATGTAACTGTGTCCAGCAGTTAGTTGCATGGAGCTCATTCGTTCTTCCTCAATGATATCAGGCCCTAACAACATTAAGTATGCATTCAAATCGAATAAATAAATTTAAGATGTTGTCTTACCAAGGGGTGTAACTCGCAATGGGACTGGGTGCAATATTTGTGGATCTGATACAACTGCTTGTGCAGTTCGCTGCTCATCAAAATTTACTGGCTTAGGCCCAGGACTTGAAACATTAGAAGTCGGCGACTCAGTAAATTTGGTCCATTCTTTACTTTGGTTTGTCCAGTCCTTGAGATTTTGTAGTGGTGCAGGATAAGGTGGTGGTGGTGGCCCACCAGCTGTACCAATATGACTTCCGGATGAAAGAATTGGTGGCGAAGATGTAGATGAACTAGTCGGGTCCAAATTAGATGGCGAGCTTGTGCTGGATTTTTTTGGTTCTTCATCTTGACTATTTAACAAAGATTGATCCAACTGATCATCTAATACTGCGACAGTCGTCACATTGCGCTCGCCATCGGTATCATCTTCTTCGTCGTCCTCATCGTCCAAATGCAGGAGATCTGTGACTGGGGGCTCTTTAACCAATGGCCGTACTGAAGGCATTAGACAGTTCGGCAATGTCACAGGAAGTGGTATATTATTTCGGCGTAATACCACTAAATGCATGGCAGCTGTGAATTCATCTAATGTGAGCGCACCATCTTTAGTTACATCGCATAGTTGCCAAATATGTCTGAGTTCTTCTATAGGGATACGTGACTTTTCAAAGAATACTTTCGCAACATGTCCCGCCAGTAAACCAGTTGCATCCGATTGTACAGCCAAAAATTGTTTTGTGTAATACTCCCGTTGTTCTGGTGTAATCTGATAAATGGATGATAAATCTATTTCTGCTACATCTTCATCATCATCGTCACTGCTGTGACGATCTGATGATTCTTCCTCCGTGCCAAGCAGTTGCCGTTGTTCCTCACACAATAACCCCTGCCACAAATTTCCACCTTTGGCCCACGGACGCTCTGCGATACTATTTGTTGGTGTTGGGCTGTCACTAGCTGTACTCCAAGCTTCCGGCGAACCTATAGTTCCGCCAGTTGCACCGCCCGCGACACTTGATATTGATTTTGTATTGTTGGCTGAATTTTGGTTAATGCGATGCTAAGGATAAGTTCCAATAAAAACAATCATTATTTATTAGTTTGAGTAAGAAAAATCAACTGATTACCTGATTAGATGCCGGAGCATCATTGTGCTCAATTTCAGAATCAGTACTTTGCATGTCAGATGTTCCATTATCTTGAAGATGATCATTCTGCAAAATGTGCGAAATTTGTTGAGAGTGACGTGCCGCTGACCGTGAATGCCGTGAGTGTGATTCTCTGGCCAACTCAATTAAATTTTCATTAGATTTGCGTCTATCTAATCCTAAAGTTTTATGCGTAGCCATTAAACTGTCATCATTGGATGATGGCACTAATGAAAATGGAGAAGATGAACCTGAGGGGGACGCAGCGATTGCATGACACAGCTGTGTCGGTGAGGATTCCTTCCAGTTAAATTTTGGTAACGGCAATGATATGCTTGCAGTGAGAAGATCCTTGCGTAAAGGTAGGGACGCTTGATGAGCGGCAATAAGTTTCAAACAGGCGTAAAATTGTACACGCTGCAACAGCGGTACTGTCGTAGATGAAATTCCTACAAGACTGAAAATCTACAATAAAATAAATTCAAATATTTGATAAACATTATTTTATCCTTTTCACCATTTAGTGAATAGTTTTTATCACGATTTAAATTAAAACAGTGGCTCCAACACAAACTTATTTGCTAGTAGAAATAAAATTCTCAGTTTGTTTCTTTTCTGTATCTGTTTTATACGATTGGATCAGACGAAGTCTTGAGACAAATATTAACATAATTTAATATACGATAAAACGTCAACCGATTACAAAGTGTGCGTGCCTTTAGGTTTTGTATCGAGAAGAGGCGACTGCGAGGAAGCAAAGTGAATGAATGAGATCAATGTGTGACCTTGAACGAGGTAAAAAAAAGTTTAAATGTGCCAAAATCAGATTAATGTTTTTTAGGATTTGATCATGTGTACGGTATAACCTGTACAAAGCCGAAGGGATCTTTTGTGGGGAATACTTATTTGCTATAAACATGTATATACCTGTCTAATAACATCCGATGCTAAATTGGCCGATCTGAAGAGCTCAGTTGCCTTTAATATTGGAACTTTTCCAATTTTCTCCGTATCACAGCACAAGAACAAGTCACCAAAATATCTTAGCTCCGTCTCACTAATGTTTAGATCATCCATAATAACAAGTTGTTATATTTTACTACGTGATTTATATGATGGAAGGGAACAATCAAATTTTAAAACTGCCACAGTACTGAGTTTAAAAATGTATCCCCAAAAATTATTTCATTCAAAATTATTTCGTAATGTTTGCACAATGCTCCAGAATGGAGATTATTTGACATTAAAACATAATTCAATGATCACAACATTGTCGTCCAATTTAAATTACTTTAGGCGACTTACTTTATGTTTCAATTTTTATAAAAATTTAAATCGCAAACTTAAGTCAATTGATAAATTTAATGATTTGGAAATTGAAAATGAATTATTGACAGCAATCATTTTTCTAGTTCCTCTTTATCTCATTCTTAGGTACATATATTATATACACGATCATAGACATATATATATATGACATTTCGCATATATACGTAAAATGTATTTGTATATATATATAATTGAGTATCACGTATGATATATATGTATAACAATTTTTTTCTCAAGAATTACCATTTTTTTTAGGATAATCTTCAATGTGTGCGTACGTATATTTTAGAGCCCTTTCTTTTAAAACGAAAATATGCACGTTTTTATTTAATTAATTATTTGATAAAAGTGGTAGAACATGTTTGAGTGCGTTAATAATTTGCTGTCTCGACCCACGGTTGAGTTTTCCGCCTTGATCTCTTTTGCCAAGATCTCTTAAATATTCAGTTCGAAGTTATTTCTACAGTTGCGTTTGATGATTAACTTCAAAATTAAAATTAAATTGGTATTGCGCTGCTCGTTTTCTGTATTTATAGAATGAATAATGTTTTGTCAAACATTGCGGATTGGTCCACTTGATTCGAATAATAAAACCTCAAATAAAACTTAAAAAATTCTCGGGAGTCAATATTCCAAAAAATATGCTTTAACTCCCTCCAAAAATACTACAGAACTTTTTGTTTTCACATATTTGACTCATAAAAGCTTTGGAGAAGTGTTCGTCGCGGTTTTTTAGATGTTTGAATGCGCGCTTCTTCAATTTGAGCAGCCTCTTTAAAAATATCAAATTGAGTTTTATGCTAAAAGAAAAAAGAAACACGCGTATAAGCTAAATTTGAATGAAATTACATATGTGTTTTACTTACAACTAGTCTTCTGATATAAAATTCGTAGGGAACATTTTGTTTGCGCACATCAATGGCAACTTTTAACATTTCCGCAAATTCTGTCTAAAACATAATATAAAAACAAATATCATAAAGTAATAATATGTTAACAGAATTAATCATTCACATCAGTCATTGGCTCGCCTTTAGTTTTCATCAAATTAATAAAATCATTTGCCTTGATGTAACCATCATCGTTAGGATCAAACAACTGAAATGCTTCTAATAACTCATTAGCTGTTGCTGGTTGCATCCGTTTAGCCGCTAGCATTTTCAAAACCTTTGGCAAAAATGTGGAAAGGTGAATTTCATATTTGAATTCTTTCAAAAAACAATCTTTTAAAATTTCATTGATGTCAGTTTCACATGGGGAACAGCCCAAAATTCGAAGTATTTTGGCAACATGCTTTCGTTTCACAGATCGACTACCATCAGAATCAAACAGGAGAAAGCTATCCGCAATTATTTGTTCCACGTGACTGTTAATCGGTACTTAATTATAAAAGTAATTAAGGGTTAGATGATTTAATAAATGTTTATAGCTTATATAATTACTGGTCATTTGCATAAGTTCTTCCATCTTTCACAAATATTCTAAGTATTTTCAATTTATTACAATTTTTTTAAGAATTTTTATTTTAAGTATTTTCAATTTTTATAAGACACAATAAATTTTGAAACGAAATGATTAAGTCTGACGACATTTTATTGAGAGGAATACGGACTACTTTCTTAAAATGAGTTTGAATACGGTGGTGTTTCCATTTTTTATTTCGAAACACAGTATAGATTGATCCATTATGGAAAATACATTGTCTTTGCCGGAGCGGTACAATATGGAGTACATTCACCTAAGATGCAAGTGATCCAAATGTGATAACGCAGAAGTGTAAGAACCCTTGAAACAACATTGAAAATGTTCTATTTTTACGGACATGTTTTTACATTTATTAAAGTTAAGTGATTAACTTCTTTCTTTAATTAATCAGGTTGATGCGGTGTGTAATATGTTTGGCAAAATTCACAAGATTCGAAGATATCTACTGTAAAACTTTAATAATTAGTCAAATGGCCTCTGATTTTGTCCCTTTAAGAATATTTTGGGCCAAAAAATCACTCATCGGGAGAATTTTTATATATATATGTATTATATAAAATATATATTGCTGGGTCCATATTCCATATACATATGTCTACATATAGTCCATACTCCATACTGCATGGCCCATGGATTCAGGACTCAGGAGACTTAGAGCGAATTCATATTACGTATATACTAGATATATACTAGTAACTAATATACATATTTAGTACGCACGCGCATTTTCTTTTTTCTCATAATACACATTATACACACGCTATAGAATACAAAGTATAAAATAAAACTACTAAATTAAAGTCATGGCTGAATCTGAGGAGACAAATGGTAGTACCGAAGATATCCAAGACAAGAAGCAAAAAAAAGCAGCCAAGCACGATGGAGGAGTTGCAGATCTTGAACGTGTTACAGATTATGCTGAGGAAAAGGAAATTTCATCGGCAGATATCACAAATGTTAGTATATATATTCAACCTTAACCTCAAATTACTAAAAACTTACATTATACAATATTAAATATTTTCATAGGCTGTTAATATGTTTGGTGACAAGCGGAACAAAGAAACTGAAGAAAAGTTAGCAAAGGAGCGAGAATTACAAAAGATCCACGTACAGAAAGAAGACATTGATTTAGTGGTATGTATTTTATTAAAGAGAATAGTATTGTATTCGCTAATTTTAATTTTTTAGATAAATGAAATGCTGATACCTAGATGGCAGGCTGAAAAGGTTATTCGGGAACATTCGGGTAATGTTGTTGCAGCATTGGAAGCTCTCACCAACTAATTATGTATTTAAGATATTAAAAATATTAATTAGTATATACGCGAACATTTTTATTCATTAATACTGAATCACCAATACCAACGAGCTATATTTTTTTATTATTTTTTGATTAAGCTTAAATAATAAATTTATTTTATGGGGGCCGACGTTGGAAAACGAATACATTTGTATCATGCTGGGCAGTAAGGCGCATGCGCATGATGATCACTAATGACTAAGACCGTCTCCATGTTATTCCTCCTTCTGGTTCTATCCATCAGGAATTTAGCACTAGAATAGATCAAATCATCTTTACTGACGAACGTAAAGTTGACTGTGGTATGTGCTACAGAATTAAACAACAATAGTGACGGTCGGCGGACGATCATGAACCAATTCAGGCAATGCAGTCATGCATCATCATGAAAAACATGATTGTGATCAATTTGATGTCACATTACTATAGATAAATGATCTCAGGAACGTCATGAATGTTGCACAAGCGAATAGTCTAGCTTGGGAAGGCATTATTTACCTTTAACGAACGTCAATAGAGTTATCAACATTTTCTACCTTCAGCTAACGCAATGGAAGACCAACCAAATAATAAATCTCTTGCCATTTTGAAAATTGAAGATTGGTTTTGTTCGTCTGAGTGGGATTTATACCAAATAATTCAGGAATATCCACTGAAAACAAGAATGTAAGATATTTTTCTGATCTCCGAATTTGGCGATACGGAGTTCAGGAAATAAGCCAGTAAATAAAAATAATTGAAACATTTCATTCGCTTAATTTCAAGCGTTATTAAGTTTATTTTAAATTTAATGCTACTGGTAATAACATTTTTAGCAGACTTTAGTCTCAAAATCTATGTAAATATTTATGAATTTACTGAGCACTCAATGGCACTCTCGTTAAAATTATAATTGCACAACCGACTTGCTCGTTAGACTTTAGTAATAATAGTACTTTGTATTAAAATTTGATATATATTTAAATCGTTTACCAACAATTAAAAACCACATTGTTTAGGCTCAACTTCACAATGTAAATTTTATTTGTTGGCATTTACTTTACTGTACATTTTAGACTGGTCGTTCCTAAATATGAACAACCTTATCCGAGGTATGATTTAAAGAATCGTTCGGCTTAATGTCTTCATTGATATCCGCTTGTTCAATTACTTGTACGCTACTAGTTTCTGAACTAATAAAAGCTGGATTAAGATTGCCATTTAAACAATCTTGGTCAGTACTGTCAATGGTCACAGACCGATGATTGACGGTCATCTGAATGACTTCGGAGTAAGGAGGCGGTAAAGTGCTTGCGTCACGAGTACCATCATCATAAGTTGGCGGTGCTTCACCATCCAAAGATTGACAATTTGTTGGTAAAACTGTTATCGGAGGCTCCGGAGCAGACCGTCGTTGGGTTGAATTATGTTGGTTTTCATAACGTGGTGGCCGATCTCGCAGACGGGATAGGACACGCTCCTGCACAGATGAAACAGATACACGACCTGAGTGTTCGGCATTTTCTATTGATGTCGCCTGGATACGAGTGGGAGGGCTGTGATAATATTTTTTTTGTTTATTAATACATTTGCGTTTTTTTTATGTAAAGAAAAAGATTTTGTACCGGGGATAGTTGGTTCTAACGCATATTCGGTATAAAAGCGTCCCTAATGCTGTGATCCCCATAATAAGGGCTGCCGACAAGGCTATTTGAGACGCTGTCATTATAATTGCTTCAGAGCCCCTATAAAAATACAAACAAATTGGTATAGTGAATGGCGTAATGAGCGATCATATTCTTACTTGCAGTAGTTCGTTCCATCATCTGACCTACACAATGTGCAGATATTATCCAAGCAATCCAGCCGATTGTCACCACAGCACGTGGTACATACGTGTCCAACTAAGGGGCACAATTTACACTCATCATTTTCTGTATTAAAATAGGTGTATGGTTTGCATTCACATCGGCCGCTGTTGCATTCCTCATTCAGACGACAATCAGTGGAAACTCCACATGTTTCTTTGGGTGAAATATTACCCCTTGTTTCATCTTCTGTGATAAAATTGCGAAAATAATTATTAGTTTAAACGTCATACATTGGTTCATTACTTTAACAATTTTATGACAATCGATTTTTAATTATATGATTGGAAAGCTTTATCAAGTACATATACACTTGTTATTCTCGGCACTAAATCCAGTTTGGCTTTTTAACAGTCCGCCATTCAATTTACAATTGAGCAGCGGAATCCGTTATATTTAAATGTCTCAGTTTTCACCATGGCTGTTCAGCTAGCTGTTGCGGATTATGGCTAAACGCAATACGCATTAATATATTACAATTAATTTCTTCTACATATTGCTTATTTAGCTCTGAATATATGATATAACATATGTAGGATGGCGCGCATGACTCATATAAATTAATTAAGTACATATGTAGCTTTCCCTGCCATGCTTGTTTTAAATACATATAGAATACGGAAAACATCTTGAAAGTGAGGTATTTACAAAGCGCTTTTTGCTGTTCAATCGTAAAACACTTTTATTATTGCGTGCATGATATCGTTGACTTCAAGATAATAATGAAAACTAGTCAAAAGATAAGTCACTGATAAGAAACAAATACATCATATTTTTGGCTTCGTTCGTGGAGGAACGTCGGGTCGATGCGGTGTACACCTACATTGAAGTTTATTATGATTGTTATTTTTATTTTATCATATTTAATATGAATGATATAGATAATTAATTACCGAAATTTATGTGGAGGCAACAAATTTCGTTCCGCCTTAGACCTCGCTAACAAAATATATGTTATGAAATAAAAAAATTTATTCCGTATACTTAAAGATTAACGATTAGCAGAATTAATAAAGCTAAATCTCTTAAATCAAATCTAATTAATAACAACTGTTGAAATGAATTTGTCAATGCGGAATCCAGCAAACGGTTTTTCATCCTATGCAACATTCGTGTAGTGCCCAAATTTATTTTGTCAAATCGAAAAACAGATAAATTATCGTAGTAGGCTAATTTGTTTCCCATATAAATACTTCTCGCCATAACTAAAAATTACTATTAATTACCATGTTTCCACCCATAAATGAACCACCATAGACACCACTCGAACATAAGGTGGATATATATATTATAGCCGTGATGGTCCATAGTACATATGATACATAGCAAAAACTTTCTTCAAATGATTCGGGAACCAGGGGAAAGGGATTCATTCTTATATATGTGTTGTTTTGATAGGTGAGTATACCTGATATGATTGTTTTGTACTAATGGGTTTAACAAATTTAAATGTATGTATACGAGTATAATATCATAATATAGAAGGAGATATTAAGTATAAAGCCCCCAATGAATGCCGAATGATAGGTTTGAGTACAAAAAATGTGAATTTTATGAAAGATCACTCATAATTCTTAAAGCTAATAATTAACTTGTATATAAAGTATAAACTGAAAAAACAGTATACACACATGTAATAAAATATCAACGAACAATAGTTGAATTCAAAACCGTTAATTATATACGCATTTTACACATATATTACAAAGATGGCGGTTTAGTAAAACAATATACGATATACGGTATATGGTTATAAGTTATATATTAATGATTGCGCATTGCGGATACTAGCAATTATTTTGCTTTTGACGTCACTGGTGCTAAAACAAATTTATGTTTATGTAGTGCAGTAGGAAAATGAAGAGGCATTCAAATATTTTTTTTTCAAAGCATTGCGTTTTGAAATTTGAAAGTTCGAAATGCGTAATTTTTCTTTCTCTCATTCTTGAATATAGCCACTATTTTCAAATGATCAAATCTATATTGTAATGAAAACTATATGTTGGAATGTACACTGTACAGTACGGTATACGGTATACCTGTATGTATGCAAATCAGGGATTAGCTAAAATAATGATTAATAATCAAAATTAAAAACAGCAGACGATTTTCTCTCTGATATATGATGATACTCGTATACCAACAAAAAGTGATTGATATTAACTTTTAATTTTATTGTGAGTGAATAATGTGTAGGTGTAGTATTCGATGTACTATAAAATTTATTTACATATTAATATGGTTTATTTGATAGATATTAGATAGTGATAACGAAAATTAATATTGTAATTCAGTATTGTTTTTTTTTCATAATTAGTATAAGTCAAGTTACCATAGTAAATAATTAGATAAAAAAAAAACATAAAAATGCCTTTTCAACTTATTAGGGGACATTTTTTTGTTTACTTTCTAGTAATATTTATATAAAATTCACTTTAATTACCGTCACTACTGTCCCTTTGTGAAACAAGCGCCGTTAGCTGAACGGATGGTATCAACATCAAGGTCAAAATAGCCACATAAAAAAAGACTATATCGTTTGTGAAAAGCCTTAACCAGTATGACATAATGGTGTCAACTTGAAATACCTTACGAGTATCACAGATTAATCAAAATACATATATTATTTGGTCGACATCACAATCACTTTTTACATTTAACATTTTCCAAAAATGATATAAGTATAGGTGTGTATATTACATTTATAGGTATACCTTGCACTTAAACGTTTTTAGTAAACTAATTGCATAACGCGTATCACAATAAGGTGAATATTTTCGTAAATTACGTTTTAATAAAACATATTTATGTATCTTGTAATTCTTTAAATTTACTTAGCAATGTCAGCAGCAGGACACTTCTGTCGGTTATTAACTATATACAGTCTACAAATACGAATATAATTTGTTTTGAACAATGAGAGCCGTAAATTTGAAATGTAATGGTATATTGAAATATAAGTTATAAGAATTGTTGGCAAACCTGAGGAACGCGCTCGCTTATCAGCAACACTTCATTATTATCATCTTTATCAATTGGCAGTTTACTTTTTGTGATTAAACGTGAACACAAATTTTTGTAAGCACTCTTCTGTCACGCAAATTTTTAGCTGTTGTGCTGAATTCGTACATTGTACACATTCACGACATACCTACATAGTACATAGTATATTCATATTAATTATTAACATGTTGATACTATACTCGTATAAATGTATAAATTTGAGTTAAATAAGATTTTACAGCTGATTAATGGATATAAAGATTACGCATTGCAGATGCACAGAAACATTTGAAACCGGAATGGCCCTGGCCCCTGCCCCTGAGTCCTGACAATCAGGCGCAACAAAATTGCAATAGTACTTACTAGAGTTACTAGTTACTACATATCGACATAATATTATCAGGGAGGATACAGATTATGATTATTTCTATATTTTACTTACTCCTGACTTTGCACTTTGTTTGAATATTAATTTCCTAAATGTAAGTACATATTATTAAGTTAGTCCTTTTTATTTCCTACCCGATGGTCGATAGTCGATACTCGTATTTTTTTTTATACGATTTTCAACAAAAAACCCTACTTTTTTCTTATTTATAAAATGTACATACATGTATAACATCACATACATATGGGTTTTGTTCCCTCATAAAAATATCAGGAAAAGACTTAATTGTACATTTAATATACATGCCTAAAACTGTAGACAGACTCGCACTTTAAGCATATGAATAAGCACTTAAATGACGTTCTAAATTCTTTAAACTGTAAACTAAATTATGATATTGGTGAAAAACTATGCGATATTCATTACTTTTCATTGCAACAACTTCACAAATTTTGTATAAAAGCGGCAATGTAAAAGTTTAACTGTCTAAATGATGAATTGAAAGTAACAGTAATTAGTATAATAGATGATTAGTATTTTTTACGGGGAAAAGGCAGCAGCAGTAGCACAGTCACAACTCACAACTCACAACTCGAACACGTCACACGAGTCAAAACTCAAAGTCTTTATCAAAATCGGCCTGACTCCTGACTCTCCTGGGTTGAGATTTATATACCATGTCCATTTATATATATACATGCAGTTAAAATTCTTATATATACATATATTTCTTTTGCGCTCAGATTATGACATTTTTTCGGCGTATATTAATATTTATATTTAATATTTATATCAATTTGTATTTATCCGCAACGATTTAGTGATGTCTTTGGTATTTATCTATATAAAAAAAAGAAGAGAATAAACGAATTCCATATGATTACAATGCGCGGACATTAAGTGGTGCAATGAAATTTTTACATAATTTTAAACATCTAAGTACATTAAGGTATACAATAAATTTTCAATAATTTTTGACAAAACAATTCTTTGCTATTTAAAATAAATCTTTTAATTTCCATTTTCTATTAAACTTTTGCATTAAATAATTTAATAATCATATACATGTGTAGTATATATACAAAGTTTCATGTGTCAAAACTCAAAACTCAAAACAATCAACAATAAAATTGTGTATATATATGGATTTAGAAATTGAAATAGTACTCCAGAAATTTAAAATCATCTATTTGTGCATTATTCGCACAAAATAATATAAAATTATACATATATTATATAATTTAGTGATAAAATAATTGAAAATCAGTTAAAAAAGTGATAATTAAAAAAATTAAAAAACTACCAAAGATAAACATTCTTGATCATTTGACAAACAGTACGACGATATATCACGTACACCATGGCCACACTTCCACCAAGGAAAAATCCAACACCAACTAGAATCTCGAAGCAGCATCTCACACCATTGCAGATTTTACTACAGATGGGATTTCCTAAGCATAGGGCGTAAGTTATTTTATTTTGCAGCTATGCGAATTAATCGATTGCATGAAAACATTAGGTTTTAAAATTATTGGCTATATGATCTCAGAGAAAAAGCATTGGCAGCAACTGGCAATCGAAGCGTACAGTTAGCAAACGACTGGCTTCTGGCACATGTGAATGATCCGTTTTTAGACGAATGCTATCCCCGCGAATACATTTTGTATGCTTGCCCAACTGGACAATTCCATCAGCAATTGGAAAAATTTTGGGAGCAGTCCAAGGAAATCTGCGGCCTTAATGGAGCACACAACTACATGCCGCATATAACATTAGTGTCCTTCTTCAAGGCTCCAGATGAGAGTGCAATTCAATTGTCACGTACTCTGAAGCAAATTGTTGAGCTCGCCGGTGGACATCTGGACCGTCCGCTTAATTTGGAATTGTATTCGAGCACTAACTTTATGGGATTCTTCGTCGGTGAGGATGATGCTAATTATTTAAAGCGTCTTGCATTGCAGTATGTCAAGGAAGTTTCAAACTCAAGTAATTATTATTTTATTACAAATAATATAATAATACGAGAAGATAATCCATAGATATTTAAAATAAATCTTAAATTTGAATGAATTAAAAGATTACCATCTCGTAAAAATGTTGTTACCAAAATTTAGTATTAATCGCAATTAGAAAATTCTTTTAATTTATCGTCATCCTAATTAACTGCATCAATTAAGTAATAAGCGACACCTATGAGCAATTGGACGCGCTAGTGGCGTGCTTTCCTTGGTGCGGAGGAGTTACCTCCAACACTAGGTGTATTCCACGCAGTAGCCGATGTAAGAGTATTCAAAGTTACATGCTAATGTTAAATGTGTTTTTTAATTTTTCTTTGTGAACTTGATTTTTTTTATTTAACAATATGTTTTACATACTTTAGCTTTTTTGTAGTATTAATTTTTTATTGTAGGTAGTAACAAATCTTTTTAATACTTCGTAACTTGTGGAACAACCTTTTGCTTTTTTTGATTGAAATACAGTTCATTAATTAAATCTAATAATTACGAAATATTTTTTTAGCAATTTCTTTGGACCCGCACGTTAAATCATTACATCTAACTCTGGCGTATCAATTTCCGTCTGCACAAGCACCAGCTCTCCAAACGTTATGTGAAAAATTGGATCCAAAGTGCACTGGGACGAATTGGGAGCTCCGTCTCTACTCTCGTGATGCTAGGCTTGGCTCCAAGCAAGTGCACAAAGTTGTTTATTCACATTCTCCCCGCGAACAGGATGAGTTGGAACTAAGAATCGGAGATTATATCTATTTAAATGGCGATGCTGCACAGAATTCTGGAGACGGTTGGGTGGATGGTATTTCATGGCTTACAGGTGCCAACGGATATTTACCTGTAAACTACGTTGAACGTACAGCGGAATCAGATGCCTGGACAAAACATCGCACCGTACCACTTTTGTACAAAAATGCGATTGCTGCAACATCATCATCCAACACATGTGGCCCCAGTGAAGTTTATACTAGTCGAAGTAAAATAGGTGATAACAAAATTGATGGTTTTAGTTGTGAGAGTTTAGACAAACGACATTCTACTAAAGAGGATGTGCATCCTTTTGAAAATACGCCAAGTGGTATTGTTACAGATATTGATTCAATAGATGTAGATCATTTAGTTATCGAAGATGATTTGTCGCCACTACAGGAAAATGTTGGTCTCTCGAAAGATGTATTAGATTTGTCAACATCAATTTCCTCAATGTCTGAACTTAAATTTGACCAGCAAGGTGAATCGGATGAGTATAGTGGCGCTGAGATCTCTAACGAGGGAGAACGTAAAGTATTTGTTATGCGCCATGGCGAACGTGTTGATTTTACATTTGGGACATGGGTTCCATATTGTTTTGACGATTTTGGCAATTACGTGCAAAAAGATTTAAATATGCCGGACTCACTGCCACTGCGAAAAAATAATGTTTCTGGATGGAAAAAAGATTCGCCGCTTACGAAAATTGGGCAATTCCAAGCTTCTCTGATTGGTAGTGGACTTAAGTTGCATTCTAACACAATTGGGCGTATTTTTTGTTCACCATCATTTCGATGCGTCCAAACGGTTACCAGTTGCTTAGATGCGATGGGATGTGAAGCACCCATATGCATTGAACCAGGTTTATTTGAATGGGCTGCATGGTATCAAGATGGTCTTCCTGATTGGTGTACTCCAGAAGAATTAACAGCTGCTGGTTATAACATTAATTGTAGTTATATACCAATTATGACTATTAATGAAATTGGACTCGCTCTAAAAGAGACAATTGAAGATTTTTATCATCGCAGTTACAATGTAATGACCAGCATTTTAAGGGATAGCAGCGATAATGTGTTTGTTGTGGGACATGCCGCTTCATTGGATACTTGTACCCGACAACTTGTGGGTGGACAGGCTAGAAACGTTAGTCAAATGAGTAGCATTATTAAAAAAATACCTTACTGCAGTATTGCACTAGTCACACATATGAAGGAGATTGGGTGGCGAATCGCAGATGCGTCTCCTTGTCTTCCAATTACTCATTCAAAAAATAATCAATTTATTGCCAAAATATTAAATACGTAAAGGCATTAGAACACATTTATAAATTTTAAATTATAATTATTCACTTTTTGTTGTATAGTTTCTATAAACTTATCAATCGGTGACAGTAAAGCTTTGAATTGTGAACTTAAAGTTGCTAGCGTTAATATCTTAAATTTTTTAGTTTTCAAACATAATTAAATGTATAATGTATACACATAGAAAGTACTCATTTAAAAATTTATCAAAAATTTCTCAGCTATAAGCAAGAATATAACGCTTGAAATAAGTTTCGAAATAATATAACTTAATGCTGCTTAATCAAATATTTAAAACTTATTTGATTTTTCTTCAGCATTATATTCAATGTGTTTTTAAAAATAAATGCGCAAATTTAATTTACGTTTGTTTTATGCACTTTTATTATTATTATTTATTAATTATATTAGAGTTGTACTTATTGCTATATCAAAAGTCATTACTCTTTGCTTTTAAATAGCATAGAACTGCTGTAGAACCATTTAAAGTAAATTAAAAGTATTAATTGTACAAACTACATACCTATATTAAAACCAGTTGTGAATAATCACATGTTTTTCCATAAATGTTTGAAAAATGTACACATTTAAAATTAAAATAACTTTTTGTTGTTTTCGATGCAAAGTCCATATCATGTTGAAAACTGACAACATATCTAATATATAAATTTCAAAATTATATTTTTTTTATTGCAAATTGTGACACAATTGTTTTTTTTTGCAATGCAAAGTGCACTGTTTCATTAAATTGTAAGTTAAGGTAAAAAATGTGCAAAAATATTATTGTACCGAAATTGAATTGAAGGAATCAGATCAAGGAATCCTTCTTTCAAACGTTTTTTCGAGGTAATAGCGTATAAAACAAAAAAAATGACAAAAGGCCGGAATCGAAATAATTATGTTTAGGAATTTTTTGGTGTACAACGTTAGAGATTTCTAAATGTTTTTTTGTTTCTAAAATAAGCATTGGGTATGTAATACCGTGAAATTTTTCGAGAATTAACTCTTCCGACACTGATAAGTCGATTCCTGCAATCATTTTTGGAATTAGTCGTATTCACCTCAATTTATTTGAGTTTAAAATATTCCTATATTTCGGCCGCAATATTCACGAATGAGTGTAAAATTTGGTAGCGATCATTTTGTTAGTTTTAGTGTGATTAGTGACTATTCACTATACACACATTAACGGTCGATTCAATTTTTATATATTAGATGTATTTTAAAATACTTCACTTGTATAAAATAATCTTCCAATTTTAAATTCATTATGAATACTACTTCTTACTTCTATTTAATAATATTTTTTTTATTTTGTTTTGTTTGTATTATATCATGTTCCAAAAAAACACTTCTTTTCTATCTGGTAATTTTTTTTAAGGACGCTCAGAATGTATTTATTATTTTATAAAGTAAATCTTTCTTCAAAAGTTTCAAAACAAGTGTTTAAATTTTCCTCGTTTTCTCTTGCACAATGATTTTATTGCTTCCACTAAAACAGCTGTATTCTTAAAACAATTAGTTCATTTTGTTAAAGCATTATTCAATTTACATATACAAGATAAAACTATAAATAAAGACTAAAACTAAACAAAGACAAAAAGTCGATAATTTATTCAATATCGCCAAGCAGTCCGTTTTCTTCCTGAACTACACTACTCTGCGTTCGTAAATCTGTGTCCATTGTCAAATTAAGTAATAGTTGACGCCCTGATCCGCCAGCTGCATTAGGCAATGCCTATATTATATAAGAATATTAAATTATTAGTATTATTATTATTTAGCACGAATGCTTGTTATTCAAATATAATAGAGAAATGTTAAAATTACATATATTCTATTAAACAACAAAGTTGAATTTAAAAACTTAAACAAAAAAAAAGAAAATAATTTGACCGGATGGCTGAAAATTTTTTTTGCAAAAATGGATTACGACTTTGAAATATCATTTATGAACATTACATATATTAGTAGAACACATAGAAAATTATTATTATTCAAATTTTTTTTATATTATGTATTATTAAATTATACGACAGTAATCTTTGAGTAATTTTTTCTAAACCGATTTTTTGAACTCATGGGGACATGCAACAATCTTTATACTTCGTTGATCATATTAACTCATAAGTTATAAATTATATATATTCAAATATCACCAAAATCTGAGTATATTATAGTCTTAACTTACATCAATGTCTTGTCCTACATTATTTGAATTTGGCATTGCAGTTTGTCTAAAATTGTCCAATCTAGCTGGTGCAATATCTGGTCCGTTGTCTAATTGCTGCGACGGCTCTTCAAGTTTAATATCTTGGTTCATTATGATTTCGTGGCACAGAGGACATCGGTCCTGAACGTATAGCCATTTCCGCAAACAGACTCCATGGAAATAGTGTTTACATCTAGTAATCTTTGCGGAAGTCATGTTCTACAAAAATAATAACGAAAATATTAATAAAACATCATCTCTATGATCGCGAGTGTAAAGACAAACCTGGTAACAAATGGCACAAACATCATCAAAAAGATGCAATTGTTCGGAGGTAGCTTCGGGCAGAGAAGAAATTTTATGTACTGCTGTGCGACGCTTCATAAATACTGCCCATCCAGCACGCGCCTCACACCATATATTGAAGTAAGCGTGAATACACATCATTAGAGCTCTGATGGCACCCCCTATTACATAATTGACTGAGTGACACACTTTTTTCTTTGAATTTTTAATAAATGATTAAAAAATTTAAATCAAACATTTAAAATAAAAGAAAATTACGTTGGCAAACTGTAGTGATTTTATATAAAAAACAAACAATTTTAAAAAGCATAACGCGAATGAGGAGACTATAAAATTTGATCAAAAGACAACATACTTCGTATGTAATTTTCTATGTCAATAAAAACAAATTGTGGTGATATGTAATATTCAATTGACTTACCTGATTCAAAAACAAGAATCCATGCTCCATTGAAGAACAAAAATATGCCAAAACAAAATTCCACTGAATTTCCAAATGCTCTAATATAATAAACATAATCGTCTAATTTTTCCCAGAAAGTGACTCGACGTGCATCCAAAAGAAATAGTGTATATATAGCTATACTGACAAGAACCTTCAATTAAAAAAGTATTTAGTTATTTTTAAACAAAATTACATTTTGGAACTCACCTTAACTATGACTTCAACTGAAAATGCAGTTACAGCCAGTAGCCATGTCGATGGCGAATGTCCTGACCACAAAAGCATCAACAGAAATGATGGAGCTACCAGTAAAAATAAACACACCAATAAAGCACGTGCATGGCGTTTTCTTGATGGATTCCTTGCAGCACTCAGTGACATCATGATAGGTGCGACGATGTTATGCAAAAAATGCAATAATGCTGTCACTAGTAAGCATAAATTACGACACAATCGAATAAATCGTTTTTCCGGTGTTAAAGATGTTAGTCCCGTCTGAAGTGCAAGAATATAGAATAGGATGGCAGAGACTGTTCCAATAGACTTATCATCGTCATAGTTATCAGCCAGTAGAAATATTTGAAACAGTTTTCCAATATAGTGACAAATCAAAGATATAACGCTAGTCATTCCAAGTACAGCGGTTAATGTTTCACAGCCTACCACCAGCAGATTTTGAACAGTCAATACAAGCGAAAGTGGGCCATCGGAGCTGCGAAAAATGAGCGATGTTAAGTGTTCCAGAACGCGCAATGTCCAAAATGCACGTAATACACATGGCACGTTAAGGCGCTGCCATTCATTCTCAACCAAAGCAGAAAGACCAAAATTTGAAGAAAAATTGCGTGCATGATGATAGCCATTGTAGAGAAGTTGCATTATTTGCATTGATGAGCTCCATAGTGCCATCTTTGATAATATCAGTGGAAGGACTGCGGCAAAGGCCGGGGAATGTGTTAAGATTGAATGCGGCACTGGTAGTGTGGCCAGGAATAAAGGTGCTAAAAAACTAAACGGCAGCGCTTTTTGCACATACTCGTATCGTGGGCCTAAGTGCAGGTAAGAAAATAGCAAGCCCATCATCCATTGTGCAACCACATGTGGCAATATGGATAGAGCAACACCTCCAGGATCTAGCAATCGTGACATATTGAGCGATAACATATCTTCTAGCAAGCTGGGTCCTTCTGTGATCAAATTGATGGCAGCCACATTGCTCCAGTATGAGAGAAATATAACGCCAACCGAAACGATATACATGTATACTATAACCAAATGACGCGTCCACAGCATGAACATACAAATGGCGATCGAACAACCTGTAAACAAACGAACAGCATGGTTAGAGTATTTGCATAAACTTAACTTAAAGTAGGCCAATGATATAAATTGGTTAAGTTGCAACATTAATCAAAGTTTGCAGATTGCAGCAAGTTTAAATTTTAGGCGCGAAACGACACGCTGGCCACTTCAGCAAACAATCCATACCACAATCTTGTATTTCAATTGTACGCGAATCATGAACAGATCTACATATTTGCAAGTATGTATATTCGAAGTAGCTAATATTTAAAAAAATATAACTTTTTTGTACTACGTAGGTGTATAAGGCTGCATGAGCCATGAAACAATGAAATTTTAGCCGATTTTAATAAATGTAATGATAAACGAGACAGTCGGATGTATAAAGCCATAGTGTAGAAGTTACTTTTATAAAGGTACAAAAATCAAAATACCAATACATATTTTAAACTTTGCACAAATTGCGCAATAAAAACACTTTGTTAACATATTACAATTAATCCTTTTAACGTCTGAGTGTTTGACTTTATCTCTATGTATTTTCGAGTAAAAAAAAAATTACCAAAAAAGCAAAAGATAAATCTCATTGTTGCCCATGATGATTGGTACATTTCAGGATTTTCAGGATTTAACTCATTTTCCGAGTAATTAAAACCAGTAGCATCCATTAGTATATTGCCCGATGTTGCGTTGTTGGTGTCAGATGCAGGAGTTGATGATAAAACTAGTCCCATGCTTATCTTTAACATCTCATCGATTACAAAGAGAGGTGGAACTCGCATTATCACATCCATTAAACCAAGCACTTTTGTTCGCACCGACATTTTGCACTGTATTTTAAGGGTGCTTCTTTTTTTAAAAAAGTTGTTTAATAAATTCACGTAAACCACAGACTCATCATATCTTATTCAGGAGGAGATATGTATGGTCTGGTCAATTTAGTAGGACCCAAAAAAAAAACGGTAATGAAAAAAAAAACGATTGTCAGAATGATTTGTATTTTTTTTTATGTCACGAAATTTTTACTGTATTATTTTCGTTGATTACTTGATTTCTCATAAAATTAGAAAGGTCTATAAAAATATTTGTTGAATGTTTGATTTTAAAGATTGTGCATTCTTCAATCTACAACACTTTTTAAAATTTATAATATTAAATGGATAATATATTGCTATGTTAGCTTCTTTTTTTTCATCACAAATACTTTAATCATTTACTACTAAGCACAAACACTTTTTTAAGCTATACTAGTGTGTTGTGAATTTTATGTGAAACATTCTAAGAGTTATCTGCAAATTAAAGACAATCAATCTTTCTAAAAGTATTACAGTTTTCTAATTAATAATTAACGATGCGATGAATTTTGAATATTTCTTGTTGTATAAACTTCAGTGTCTGGATGCTCCACTAAATTCTGGCCTTGCCTTTGCCATTTTAATTTTGATTTATTCGACAGTCAGTCCACAGACCCACACAACAATTTTTTTCTATTTTATAATGATTACACGATTGACGAATCACGAATGTGTCGAATATATATATTCCACGTTTTTAATGACGTGCATATATATATGAAATTTAGGTCAATATATATATTAAATATATATATACATACTAAGGCGAACGGTTTGGGCCGTTTGACAAAAGTATCATGGAGTATGGATTATAGTGATGGCAAGTATGGTAGAAAATAGAATTCAACCTTTATTTTCCTGCGAATTTACGCGTCAATTTACATAAATGTGAAAAATTGGAAAAAGAGAAAAAAAGATATAATATGGTTAGTTTCAAAATTTTTTTTTTTAAGTATATGTGATTTTGGAATATTTTTAAATTTTACAAAAAGTAAAATTGGTGGGAATTTTTGCCATTAGCTAGTGGTTACTGTTTACGCGATACATCCAGTTAATGAAAACAACATATTGCCTAGTGCGATCGAAATCGCTAGTATGCGCTTTCTTTCTATCATTTTTGGTATGATGGTACCTCGTATCTGTAGGTTTCAATACATAAATGAATTACTTTACTTCGTAGGTACTATAGTAGTTATTTTTTGCATCGTTAATTGGCTTTCATTTAAAAAAGTTTAGATAAAGTTTTAAACTTTTAGATCTACATATGGTCCACCATAGGAACTTCTATATACATATAATGATTTATATATATTTTCTAATGTGTCAAGTTCGCGTTATGTAAATTAATGAGATGGGCGACTATATATGTAGTATATTTAGTATATTCCAATATGACGTATGTTCAATAAGGCCGTCGTATATATAGTTAATATACAATTGAGGATTTAACTTTTGAGTCTTGAGGCTAGGTAAAAATTCTTATTGCTCAACTTAATTGATGATTTTTTTTAGCAGTCTTATTAAAACGATAAAAATTTTATAAAAGTGTTGTATAATCTGAGAGAACATTTTGAATAGATATGGTAATTGTTAATAAATGTTAAATAGCAGTGCATTGTGCCATTGGAAATTCGATACATACTTGTATTTTGTAAAAAAAAATATGTGGATCAAAAATCAAAATGGAAATGTATTTTCAATTGAGTGCATATTCCTTGTTTGGCCCGTAGTATTGTGTAAGTTGTGACATTATTAAAAAGCATAATTTAACAACACTCAGTGAATATTTTGAAAAACTTGTTATTAATGTGTTTATATTTTTTTGAGAAATCAACAAATTAAAAAAAAAATTCCCACATATACATATTATGTATGTAGATATTGTAAAAGGGCATTAGTGGTTGTGCGTAATGTATTCGTGTAATTGTTTGTGTTGACAGTAAAATAAAAAAATTGTCGAAATGTTTACAAAAAAATCACATGCGGATGTCAAAAAATCTACCCTGAAGATTCAGGACTGCAAAAAGGATTCAGCTTCACGATTAAGACATTTACGAACAGTTCTGGGTAAGTTGAATATTTTATAAACTTCAGTTGTATATAATTTCAGCATATTTCGTATAATCGGTAAGTATAACCCCTCGAGCAGAATCAACATAATGTGACGGAACGCAGCGTTAGCTGACTAGTTTAATTGAAAAAAACAAAAAACAGCAACTAAATAATTTAAAAAGAAAATATCACGCAACGCAAAAATTATGTCTTGATTCCAGCGTATGGTGCGGTTTTAAATTCTGCGTTCCGTTATATTATGTTGATTCTGCTCGAGGCATAATATTATGTATGGATAAATTAGCAGAGATATTCGCATCTATATTCAATGTTGGCAGATGGCTCTATTCTAAACTCTAATGGATCTTTGGTCGCCATTCGTAAATAATAAGGATGACTGACATCATAACATAGATGCACCCTTATTAAATCATGGGAACAAAGTCCAAAATTGGTTGTATGTATCCATAGTAAGACCATGTCTTCTATACGGAGCTATAGTGTGGTGGACAGGAGTAAGCTTAAAAATATCAAGGCGGAAGTTATCGAAACTCCAGCGACTTACTGGAATGAGTATGGGAACAACGCCAACCGCGTATATATATATTCTTCTGAATCTTCCTCCTCTTGAAGATGTGATAGCAATGGAGGCAAGAAAAAGTTGGGACCGGTTAAGTACCATACTAGGGAGAAATATTGACGCCAGTATCACATCTGGACCAGAGTTAAGACTAGAGAATATGAACCACAGCAGAATGATACAATGATTTCAAAACTTATCTTTGAGCGGAGATTCAGCTTATTATCCCTGTCATAAGTCATAACTAACTGGATTACTTTATGGCCTTTTTTGCTTTTAATTTCCTAACCTTTAGTGTAAATTTGGTTTCACATGTTTTAAAGAAAATACAAATAATTAAATAAATATATAAATAAATAAAAAGAGCAAAACCTCTTATCGACTCGAGAAAGTATCACTGTTTAAAATATAATATAAACCAAATAGATATCGTTATATTGAAATGAACTAAATAAGATCTCAAAATATACTTTGTTTCAAAAAGAGCGCCACCTCTTGTTGAATAGAGAAAGTAACGATGTCTAAAATATAAACGAAATAGCTATCGTTGTATTGAAAGGATCAATAGTCCTACAAAAAACGGGCGCGTTTATCGGCGTTATGTGAATGTTATCTGAACTAGTTTTCTTTGGTGAATTATTATAATTCTAGTTTGCTTCCATTTTAATGTTTAACAACTATTTCCATTTTTTTTAAATTGTTGTATATGAACATTACTATTTTTAATTTGACAGTACTAATATAATATAATATAATTTAATTTTCCATTCAGGATGTTTTTTTTTCGTAACAAATATTTTTAAAGTTTTCAGTATATTTTATCTAAAACATATAAATACATATTATTCTAATACTTTGACTTATGTTTATTTGATTAGATCACGTTGATATTGAGGAAGCAAAATCACTCTTTGAAACCAACTACAGCCACGTGTATTATATTCTTTATGACACTTTTGATCAAGCAGAGGCAAATCTTCGGCAAAGAGGTAATAAATTGATTTTATTTTTTAAAATAATCCTAATTCTAAGTTATTTAAATGGCTGAAACAAAATGTAAATAACAATATGTAATTGTAATTTAGTATTTATGTAAATTGTAAATGAATTGTGGAGTTTCGAGTCGATGTAGTATAAATTCTGATCCTCAATTATTCAAAAGTTTTTCGACATAGTAGTAGTTTATATAATGCACACCAACGCAAATGTGATTGTATGCACACTAAAATGAAAGGAGCAGAATATAATATTTTACTGTTTCATGTACATACATGTTGCAAGACTGATTGGGCTGTGATTTGTGAAATTAAGACTATGTTCTAAAGGTATTTATTATTGGCTCTAGTACTGCGCTCATGTCGCGAGTATTGGACTGTACTGTAGTCTATCACTATGGAGTCTAGACTGAACCATGAACCCGAATTTGCCGTAAACTAAATATGTATTATAAAGATTTCCAAACCTAAAACATTTCAATTATTTTTCATCGAAAACCAGCAAAAGATTATGGACTATTATGAAAATGTAATACATATTTTCTAAATTGCAGTCACCCGTATAATGACTGATCCAATTGGATGTAATTTTTACAGTTCTTAGTAGTTGCCCAAGAACGGTGATAACGATGTAGTTTGTACCAGTTCGTTATAAATTTACACTTCGCTCTCTCTGCGATGTAGTTTTTTAATTTATAATTTTTATATACGACCCCAAGGAAATGTATAGATCTTTGCCTTCGGAAACCCGTTCTTCCCCTTTGTATAAAAAAGTGGTTTAGAAAAAATGTGCAAGTGTAAGTGCATCGTACACCGAACTATGACCATTGAATACGTCATCTCAGAAACCACTTAACCGATTTGTATGACTTTTTTTGTAAAATGTTAAAGAAAAAATAAGAATGGAATTACTAATTATATGTAATAGTTTTTTCAAGGTCAGATGCTTCATGGTCAAGTTATTGTCAAAAAAGTGTTTCACGGGTGCCACGATTTTGTTCACTTTCACAAAAATTATCCTAAACAAAACTGCATTCATCTTATATGAGAATTATGCACAATGCTCCTTCTGGCAAAAAAGGAAGTGGACATAGGCAAACCCTTCACTTTCTATCTCAGACACATTACAAAATTTGAATAAAATTATTTCACATATAATACAGTGTTTTTTATCTTTTTATATCATAGAAACTTTAAACATTTTTGAATTCTTTTTCTTCACATTATTGTAGGATTTAATAAGATAAATAGGAAAATAGTAATATGTACCGAATATACGTGTTGTAATATTTATGCATATACATATATAGTAGTATTTTAACTATGGAATTCAAATATATAATCCACCAGGTATCAACTACCAAACCGTTTTGTATATGCATTTTCATGCAATGTAGATTGTTTAAAATTAATTAGTTGTCAAATTGAAAATAATGTTTTTACTAACTACTTCTTTACATGTACATATGGTATTTTGTAATTGTACTTATGCTAAAATATATTTATGTCAACGTCTACATGTCGTGCTCCAATATTGATCCCAAAAAATTGTCGAACTTGAACGATTAATCACACCAACTATGCGGGATACCTTCATTCAAACATTCATACTTACTGCACGATGTGCTTTGTGTATCCTTCCCTTACTTGTGCGATTTTTGGTGCAGAGCTTTCATTTCATATCGGTAAGTGGGTAATGTTTATTTTTTGGACGGCAATTGCAATAATTTTTAACTTATGTTTTGCTATTGCGTCTGCTGATCCGAAAGAGATGTTTGTTCCAAATGAATAGCTACAGCTTCCGCCTTTTTTAATTTTTAGTTTAATGTGTTTATTTTTGCTTCACTTTGTTAAATTGATTATAATATAGGATGTATGAGCTTCTTGTGTTTTTAATTTATATCCGACCCTAAGGGCATAAATAGATTTTTGCATCCCCATTTTTTTCGGAAAAAAAGTTGATGATGCAGAAACTCTTTTAAACACCCCTTGGGTTCATAAAAGTGGTCTACAAAAAATGTTCGTGTGTCACACATTGAGACCAAATATTTAAAAAGCGGAGTAAATTTATATCTCCTGAAAATTTGTGAAAATGTGTGCTTTTTAGTCGCTATAATAACGAATTTAATATTTAAAATCCAAAAAAAAAAATGTCGGAATTTAAATGGATGTTTAAAAAAAAATTATGGGCATTTATTATGTTTGCATCATAAAATTTAAAAAAATAAAAAAAAATATAAAAAAGGATTTATTTCTAAAAAAATTATTAATAACCAATTATTTTACAAATCTCATTCTTTTCTATTCATCTGATTGTTCGGATTTGCTGTTGTCGCTAAAATTTTCTACTTTTTTACTTGACATAGAAAATAAATTTAAAAAAATTAGCCGAGTTTTTTTTACCTTTTTATAAATTAGTAAATCTTAAAAAACGACTTCTCAAGATTATTTTCTTGACGACTTTCGAGAAAAAAATGTCTCTATACTGTCTGATGTCTTTATTTCTGGCTTCCTGGGCTTCCTCCGAGACCAGCTTTTTTAAAAAGGTGGGATCGATAGCATTTCACATGTTCACATTGATTTGCAAGACGCTGCTTATGCAGTATGATGAAATAAATTTTGCAATTTAACTTTTGGAATTTTTTCACTGAGTCTCATGGATGAACTGGGTGTTATTTTCTGTAGCTTTTCAAGTTGTGCAGAATATCCGCTTTTTTACAATCTGCAAATGATTTCCGGTATTTAATAGCGCGAAATGGGGTGCTCTGTGCCACATTTACTATTTTTGCTGCATCCAAATATCCATCCAGACGAAAATTAATTTGTATGGCATATGCTAACACTAATTATGAATATGGACGATTTAATCAAATCGATTAGGAGTAGTTTTCATATTAACTATGTTTATCATGTTTATATTAATTGAAACACTTGAATTTGTATAAAAAATTAATTTACGCTTGCGCTTTAGACCAAATTCAGCTTTACAATGTAGTTCGAAAAATGTAATTAATGCACACCTGTCCTTTTACGAAAAAATCGGGTATTTAATAGAGTATTAAAAACTCTATCACACGATGCGACCTTAATGTACAGCCTTTTTACATACTTTAATATTGTATTGTATAATATACTTTAGTATTGATTTCAAAAGGAAATGGTAAGTACATGAAGTTCTTTCATTGGCGTTCTTTAATTTGTATAAACCTAGTACCTGTAGCTTTCTTAAAATTTGTAGTCTATAATCATAACAAAGACGATATATAGACTGAATTGAGCCAAACTACGACCCAAATTGTATGTAACTTAAGCGCCAGAGTTGCATTTACGGGTTTAATCACGTGAAGTATAACATTAGTATGTAAAGTATGTTTACTTAAATAAAATTTGCATATGCTTCATACTGGAGAATTTTGTACTTTTGAAAACGATTTCGGTCATTAACAAGGAACTGTTCAGAAGCATACTTAACATTTACTTGTAAATAACTCAATGTGCCTTTACAGTGTACAATTTATAATATGTTTAATTGAATGTTTTGATTTTATGCGTAATAATACTTAAAAAATTATTTTAGCATTTACAACTTTGTTTTATATTATTCATGACAATCAGTTCACAAAGCACACCGAGAGGAACTAGATGGATCATTATGGCTGCTTGGAAAAATTTTATGCTTATTACCAGAGCTTGTAGCAAAGCGATGGCAGACCCACTCGTTAGGTCGTATTATGGGCAAACTTTTACATCATGGCAACAATGTAAAACTTAGACGTGAAGGTGTTCGGTAAGTTTATGGAGCCTCAATAATATACAATAAAATGCATAACTAAATTTTTTTAAATATTGTACATTGAATAACTCAATGTTTAAATTAATTAAAAATGTTGTAGTTGTTTGTGTTATAAGTTAAAAAGTTTAACAAGTTAACAAGAACAACATTGTCAATGAAATTTCTCAACACAATAACGTTGTTGTGGTAATTCTTTATGTCCATAAATATTAGTAGTATATTTATATGTATTATTATAAATTCTATGAGCTAATTATATTATATTATACAAAAAAATTATAGGAATGTAGCTCAAAGTTTTTATTTTCACCACTTTTTAACAAATTCAAGCACAGCATAATACAAAATTTAAAAACAATTTACTATTAATATTTTTTTAATTGTAGATTTTTTTTACTTTGGTATCAATCCCTGGGAGATAATGCACCACCACAAGTTCACTCAATGTTTGCGGATCTTGTTCCCGGCCTTAGTATTCCGCAACGTGGAGGTATCGGTTTGTCCGAGACTGAATATCATGCTCCTGACTTGATGAGTCACCCTAATATGTTAAAAGTGGAAGCTTGCGCTTCTGTTTTCCACGACACAGGAGCGCATCCAGTACGTTGTCCGGAAATTAGTCCTTTGCTGTTGCCAGCTTCAAATGAGCGCAGTGCCGCACCTGACCCCAAGGATGGACTTGATGTGCTGCTTGATTGTATGGTTCAAGCGTGTGGATGCTTGAAATGGCGGGATAATAGTCCACAAAAGCACATGAAGTGTTTTGCATTTCTTTTGCAACGATTTCGTGACGTTTACTTACCAGTGTTTTGCCCCAATTTCGATAACTATACATCAGTATACGATCCTAAACTGGATTTGCCAGTCATGCGAACAATTCAGAAAAAAGATGAGTTCATGAGCGCTTGTGTAGTTGTGCTTGTTAACTGGATTTCGAAATACACTCACGATCGTAGTCGGTTGTATCGTTTAGAAAACGTCCAAGTAGAGGACGACGTTGGAGAGCACACAAGCTTGTTGTCGAATCTAAGAATCATTGGTTATTCTCAAATGCAATTGGTTAGGGATGTATTATATTCAACACGAGAAAATGTTAACTTTATACATGAAGTTTATCGACAATCCTTTTTGCTTGGGTTTACGTCAAAGGCGCAAATTGAATCAATGAAAACTGCTATTGCGGTATATCGCGATTGGATGGGAACCATGCCGCCACCTTTTTTTCTCGAGCCTGATGACAGCAATAGTGGGAATGAAACAACACCTCCGCGGTCACAACGCTTAAGAAATGATTCATATTTAGGCGCTATCATAAAGGAAAATCTACTTATTCGAGCAGGCCTGCAAAATGTTTTGCAGGTATTCGTGACAAATGCAGCCAATGTTTTTATGGTGCCAACCAATCAGTTGGGAATTGTATTTCAATCTAAATCTCGTGAAACCTCAACAACTCCTCTTGACGAGCAAACAGATATCTGTAAACGTGTTCTGAATATTTACAGAACCATGGTAATGAATACTCGTATGGAGTCTAAAACTTGGGAACAATTGCTATTGGTGCTGTTACAAATTACATCCGTCATTTTGACACAATCGCAGCCAAATGCGAAAAAAAATAATTTGGGTGGTCGTCTAGCTCAAGCAGTATTTCAAACGCTTATCGTTACATGGATTCGAGCTCACACGAATGTTCCAGTCCACTCGTATTTATGGGATAAATTTCTTAATGTCCTGTCTTCGTTGACACATCGTGAGGAGCTTATTGTTGAATGGGATAAGACAATGCATACCTTAACACGTGTCTTGGCAAGACAAGTCTATAATATTAATTTGCTCGATTTGCCACTAGATCGCTTGGCAGAACAAAAAGGTAAGCGTAGGCGTGTTGGAAACAACGCTTGGTCTTCCAACACCCAGAATACAAAAGAGGATGGCGTTTCGTTAACAAGCGTCATAAAAACATCAAATGTAGTTGGTGAAGAAAGCAATCAGGATGACGATTTTATGGGAAAACAACAAAATGCAAGCCACAATCTTGGATCATCGTCATTAAATAGAAGCTATAGTGAAGGGAGTTTGGTATCTTTTCGAAAATCTCGAGGGAGAAGGCGTACTAAAAGCTCTTCAAAAATGCCATCGCTACCATCAAATGTGGAGTATTCTCTGAATAAAATAATGTCCAGCACACCGGTAAAGTTGAGCATAAGTACTGAGACACTAAATACGTCACGATTTTCTCAGAACGGTCTGGTGGGATCTGGTACATTAAGAAAAGCCTTATCCTTAGATTCAATTCACCCTATTGGTAAGAAGGGAGACCGGGAGGGTTCAGAGAGCGCTCGTGATTCTCGGACACCGTCCCCAACTGCCTCTAGTGGGATTGAAGGTGGCAGCATTAAAGATTCTCCAATGCAAATTGATATGATGGCCGGTGATTCAAGCAGTATTGACACTCAAGATGATCATTCAGTTGACAGACGATCCATTATTAATGGTGGTCATGCCCGAGGATGGTTACCGGATGTAGCTGCCGTAATGTGGAAGCGCATGCTTGGGTCGTTGGGAGATGTCAATAAAATTTTAAATCCTAAACTTCACGCACAAGTGTTTAAGCATTTAGTGGATATAACTGATAGTTTAATTAAAATCAGAATGAATCAAGGTATTTCTAATGATAATCAAAGTACACCAACACCACCAACCATTGTACCGCCCATTGCATTAATCGCTCCATGGTGTTATGGGGCTCTAGCTCTTGACAATCAGTATAAGGATGGCAAGATTTGGGCTCTTCAGTTGTTATGTACGATTGCGAAAACAGGACCTCCGTTAAGTACCGAACAATTACCCTTGTTCTATCATGCTTTGCATCAATCATTGTCTGGAGAAGATCGAGCGATGGCATATACTGCTTTGAGATATTTAGGGGGACCGAGGTTTTTGAGTTTATTACTACCTGGGCACACTTTATTAATGTTAGACTTGGTTCACGCCTCAACTGTTATATTGACATCATCTGATACACAGTATCATACACCACGGTATGAAGTTGCCGGGCTCTTGGGTTCGCTGTTATGTTTTCCTAGAACTTCTCTTCCAAAGCCTTTGTTGCAACCTTCTGCTCCATCGGTCGACCTAATGGAATGTCCTGATCTTCAAGAACATATTCTTAATGTGATTTTAAGATGTGCACGCCGTGAGCCGACGTCAAAAGCTAGGTGTGTTGGAATTGCAGCCTTAGGTCAATGGATTGTACAGAACTTGACAAATCCGATGTATGTACAAAAAACAGCTTTCAAGCAAAATATAACTCACTCAAAAAGTGGTGCTCCTTTAACACCTTCACAAACGATCATTAATCCAAGGATAAAAGAAGCTGTTCAGGTTCTCTTACAAGCATTGCAATTTAAACATCGCATAATTGCTCGCGTCGCCGCTGAAACACTTAAATTGTGTTCAGAGAAAGGTAAAGAGCTGGCACAAATCGAACGACTACCACAGCTAATAATCAATGCCATTTGCATTGCACTGGAAGGCCAAAACATTTCGCATCCCAAAGAAAGTGACAAAAATGTATTAACATCTCTACTGCTTTGTTTGGGAGAATTCTGTATGTCTCTACCGTCAAAAGTATTTTTTCAATCACGTGACAATGGTGATAGCCTGATTTTGAATGTCCTACGAACGTTGCATCGCGTATCAACCGTCTCTTCATCGGACCGTGTCAAAATGTATCGTGTCGATGAGGATTTTGACATGAATATTGTTGTGGATGACGTCAAAGAGCGTAATTACACTGAGCCGAATTATCAAACTGCTGAGACTACACAAAACTGTATCTCCGCCATTAGGTTGTGTGCAAAAACCGTTGCAATGCACATTGTGACTAATTTAGCACATTTTCCGATCGGCATAGGGGCGTCGCGTTTAAGTTCAATGGTTGATGAAAATGATGATCTACATATGATGACACAGTTTAATCAACAATCTGATTCATCCTCACAACAATTTCAGCATCGAGAATCATTTGAATTAAACTCTCCTCAAGTTTTAACAGCAGCTAATTTACAAATGTTTATGCTGAACTCTGGATCAGTGGCAAGTTTTATTGAGTTGCCAGCGTTAAAATTGCCTGGTGGTGGAGCAACAGCTGGTCTTATTACAGCTGACCGTCAAGTTCGTGTGCTGCTACGCGATTTGAACGGAAAAGCTTGTTGGGATGCATCAATACTATACCGAGAGCCAAAGTCATTATTTACTACAATTAATGCAAGGAATGTGGCGAGAATTGAACGACAACATTTCTTTTCGGACAAAGCTCAACAGCATCCAACGTTTTCATCCAAACATCCATTGAACCAAACGCGTAGCTTTATGGTTGGCGCCTCTCTTGATCCAATGATTTCATCTGTTGGCATGCCATCAAATCAGGTGCGTCACACACTTAGACATCGTCCGGCAAATCAACTCCCGCTTGCTACTGATATTGCACCCGATTTAGACCAATTAGATGATTTGTTGCAATACATTGGACACACAAGCCCTGAATGTTTAGATTTGTCTGTTTCATCGTTAAATAATGCTGGTCCCACACCGCTTGGATCTCAGCTTGAAGCGCAAACCATTTCAATAATATTAAATCAACGAGCGATGGAGCAAGAATATTTAACCAGGCACCAACTTCAGCAAACAATTGTCGCATCTAATTTTGCAATAAACGAGGATACGTCTTCAGTAGACTGTCATAATTCGTGTAACACAGAAACTATTGATAATGGTAGTTTCACAAAGATTCATCTTCCATTCCATTACTGTCGACGTTTGTTCAGTCAATTGGGATTAGCTGGATGGGAGCGACGACGTCGTACACATTTATTAAATCGTTCCGATAAACTGTTGAGAGAATTGAGAAACTTGGATGCGCAGCGATGTCGCGAGACACATAAAATGGCAGTTATATATGTGGGTAGTGGTCAAGAAGATAAAAATAGCATTTTAAGGTATTTTTTTATATTTTTTTAAATTCATTGTTTCTTAAAAACAGTTCTAACTCAACTTCAATTTAAGGAATTCTTGTGGTAGCGGAACATATGAAATGTTTGTGTCTGCTCTGGGTTGGGAAATAGAACTCGAATCCCATAACGGATTTCTGGGTGGTCTACCTCGTCAAGGCTGTGGTTCTACAGCACCGTATTATGCAACTCCATTCCTAGAGGTTATCTATCATGTTTCTACGCGGATGCCATACGATTCATCCGAAGCAGTTCTTAATAAAACACGTCATTTGGGTAATGATGAAGTGCATATAGTGTGGAGTGAACATCATCGTGATTACAGACGCGATATACTACCAACCGAATTCTGTGATGTTTTAATTACAATTTATCCATTAAAGAGTGGATTGTTTCGTGTAACAATTAATAGAAAACAAGAAGTTCCTTGGTTTGGGCCGCTGTGGGATGAGTCTGTGGTTGGTGGGGCATGTTTGGCTATGCTAGTTCGTGCTACAGCTATTAATGCAAGTCGTGCTAAACGTTCATCTCTACCATTTTATCAGCAATTGTAAGTGTTGCCCTTTTTGTGGTTATATTGTTGTAAAAATGTATATTCTAGTTTATTAGTAACAAAATTTAAACTTTGATTCCTTTTGTATTATGATCTATTGTTCGTTTTAATCTCATTTTTTTTTTGTAGCTACGAAGAACGCAATCGGTCCCTTGATACAGTGGCCTTGCGTCATAAAGAAAGCAACACTTTTGAAGACTTTGCATCTCGTGTCTTTTGTCCTATACAACAATGTAATATCACTGGCAATATGTCTGCCACGACATCAGTCGCAACTTCTGTGAACAATGCAGCTCCTTTGGCCGCTGCATTAATTGATCCACATCGCAGCTCGGTTAAAAGTAAACGACAACTGTTATTGCAAGTTGCACCAAATTATCTTGATGCTAATCCACATGCTAATAATTTCTGAAGGTTGGCAACTGCACAGCGCAACAGTGATCGGGAGAGAAAATTGTTCTCAGCAAAATAATCAGCCATTCGCAGCAATAATCTTGGATCATGCGTCGCCGCGAACAGCTCGAAAGTTACATCCGTTCAAGGCTGTACCAAAGAAATCTCACTCTGCAGCTGGCCAAAAATCATCGACAACACCACCAGACAGTCCGACTTTTCCGGGCAGAAAAATGAAATAATGCTGCGCGATGATTTCATTTCAAACTTTTTTAGGCTAACTTTTTTTTGTTGTGGCACAATTTTTAAATTATTAACATTTTTAATTTATTCCAATCTATCATATTGGAGTAATAGATTATTCGCATATTTTTATTCAGATGAAAACTGTTAAATATACTGAAACTAAATGCAAATGTTGCACAGTGTGGATCTTCCTATAAATTATATTTGCAATGTTTTTGGATGAGACTTATGAGTTAAAGCATTGAATTTGGGCAACATAGTTTTTTTCAATGTTGTAAAAAACATATTTGTGAAATTTTAAATGCATGGATATGGCATAACAATAAAAATGTGAGACAAAGGGAAAATACTTGAGTGTACATATTTCTAAATATCAAATATACATTTTTAATAGAGTGAGGTCTAAGGAATATAAGTTTGAGAATAGAAAATAGTCATCATGAATAGCTATAAAAGTATGTTCATTTAAAAAAATCAAATTGTCAGCGGTTAATGAAAAGCGTGTGCTATGGCATTAACTGCATGATCATACGATAGCATGTCCTATGAATAAACGCAAAGTCGTAAAGAGAAAACAAATTTAAAATCTTATTTTGTTGATATTCAGTGATTTTAAATGGAAGAGGACATGAAAAATCTAGAAAAAAAAATCCTTGTGGAGTCGAGGACATGCAAATTTACATTTGGTTTTAGCACATCAATTAGTTTTAATTTTATATCTTTTATAAAGTTTTTTTATTTGTTTTTTGATCAAGTTTATATATTGAGAAAACACTTTGCAACTGTATGTATTAACATTGTATTCATGTTTATTATAGTTATGCATATGAATTATGGTAATAATGTACAAACATTTTCGCAATTCAAGATTAGATTATGCAATTATAATATATTATATATTTAAAACAGTTCTTGCAATGTGAAACATCCCGATGTTAATTTAATTAACATATAATAAAAGAATCAAATTTTTTTTTTTTATAAAATTAACCATATTAAAAAAACATACGTGGCTTAGCAAATGCATACATGTATATGTGAACAGTTAATCATTTATGTTTTTAAAACAGCACAAATAAATTTCGTCCATTTTTATTAACTTTAGCATTTTATTTATTGTATTATATTGCTTTCGTCTTTTTTTTTAATATGTCCGCTATGCTTTATGCAAATCATTTAAAACAAAAACTTCTATGTAATATTTCTTAATATCCCAATAGAAAATTGATACATGTTAGAAAAGTAAGTAAAACAGTTACTTGTAAAATAATAAATTTAAAGTTGTGCTAAATTGAGCTGAAAACCTATTACAATTGTTAATAATATAATCAGTTATCCGTAAAACATTTTATAAATGATCGCATGCACAAGACAATATTTCGACGTTAACACAAGCAAGATATATATGTATTTAAATGTGAGAATTATACCTTGAACCTTCAGTACATTTATTATACTAAGCTTATCAAGCATTAAGTTCAGTTAAATGATAATGACGACATTTCAAAACATATACTATTTGAAAACAAAACTTTGGATAATTTACTCAAGGTTAACATTAGTAATAATGTAGTATTTAAGGAATGCAGGATGGACTCTAGGTATATAGAGTAACATGGTAGGATATTCCGAGTTTCATTTTTGACATTTTAATATTTTTAGCCTACTGTACTTTATTTGATCTACTTTAGGTGAAATTTGGATTTTAATACACATGTGTGTTAATATGCATATTATGCACAGATTTATTTGTGTTTAATTAATAGTTTTAATTATTTTCCTTTTTTTTGATTTAACATTTTCTGAAATTTCTGAATTAAGTATTATTATTATACATGGAAAAGTATTTCACCATGTTGCTGACGTCAAACATTGAAAAGGAACAGCATGTAACAATATCGCGCAATATCCTACCATGTTAATCTATATTAGGGATGGACTTATAGATAAAATTGCAAGAGAAAGCTGTAAAACAGAATGAGATAAATAGAGAGGGAAATATGCCGCAATTTCATAATGTTGGTCCTACATCATAGCATGCTCATTTTGCATGTCATAATGTAGGACATTACAAAGTATTGCAGCCTAACATCATGGTTCTACTTTCGTGCATTATGTCGATTTTATGCATTTATGTGAACTGTAGTCTGACTAACCTTTTCACATTTATCAAAACAAAATTCAATTTGTTGTTTAATTTAAGGGTTGGAAATCAGCTATAAAAGTGGCATTTAAAAAGTATTTTTGGAATGGTGCAGATTGACTTATTATATATATTAATTAAAATGCAATATTTGCTATCAACTCTTGAGTGTGATAAAGCTCATTCAAAAGTTTTAAATTTTGTTATATAATATTGTTGAAATATTTTTGAATTTTACAAAAACTGTATAACAAAATTGGACTAATATTTCTCATATTATAAATTATTTCTATGATTGTTGGTCTCTTGCAATTTTACCGGTAAATCCGTCCCACATTCCTGCAATTTTCCAATTTTAACTATAATGTCATACTAATTGACTTTCTTTTGTGCTCTTGTGAGCTTCTGTTTGTGTGAGTTCTTACTACTTTAAATTAGTTATTGTAAGATTTATTGTTTATATAATTGATATTAAACAATTATAAAGATCTTTATTTTCAATATTTTTTTTTTTAGGTATATGTACATATGTTATAAATGTTATTTCACTGAAATGTTGACAATTTTCTCAGAGACATTTTTTTTTTTAGATACTATGAAAACTTTAGAATAAAGAGTTTGTTTTAAATAATGTGGAAGAAAACAAAATGCAACGTTAATAAGTACAGAAACACTGCAAATATACAAAAACCAAATACATATGTATTACGTATTTGAAACTTGTTATCATAGGGCTTAGCGTTATATTTGGACGAGTATGGAGGAAAGTTAAATAATTAATCTGATAATAATTTATTATTTTACAATTTTTCTTATGTCTAACAAAAGTATTTGTTAAAAATAAAAATATTTCGCAAACATGTTTTTTTTACGTTTAAGACATAACTGCTATACGTATTACTCGTAAATTAGTAATTACTGAGTGTTAATTCTCGTTAATTGTCAGAGATAAGGATAAGGACTTTCTTCCTACATAACAGCAACTGAGGTAAGTATGTCTAAGGTACAAAAGATTTGTTGTTTGTGTTTCCATTTCTGAAAAAAATCACCTGCAAAAATGCCAAAAAAATCTAAAGATGTTGAAGATATCCTAATGTAACATTTTCTAAGGATGATATATGTATACAAAACAAATATGGTCTCATAGTACAACATTATCATTTAAATTATAAAATTTTCCTGTTTTATAACGTTTCAAGGCTTGCCTCTAGGAAATCAAGTCAATGTACAAAACGAATAGCAGCAGATGGTCGCACCCACTTCAAACTATTTTGAATGTTGATTCAATGAGAACTTTCCACGCCCAGACTGTGAATATAATCCCTTGATTATCTAAATAACACACCCGCAAACAAAAATTTTCAGTACGTTATCAACGACACTTATTATGTCATGAAGATATATAACATACAACTGTCATCATACATTTGAAAAACAATAAATAAGCAGATGATCCCTAATTTTTATTAGGAGTAGCAATTAAAATTTATGAGAAAACTTTTAACCGATATATTATTTCATATTTTGTTCTGCATGGAGAGTGGACACTCATTAATATTATGGTCGAGTGCTTTTTTATTAATCATTTCGTATGTACCCGATAAAATAAAAACATAACAACAATTCATAAAACATAACATTTTGAGTTTCAGGACAAATTAATTGGCAACCTACGCGGACCTTTACAATCTTCATATAAAAAGTCTCACGTGGCAAACAGTGTATTTAAATTGCATTGCAGATCCTTCTTAAAAATCTGCATTAAATGACAGCAAATTTGTGACGAATTAGCACGAAGATTGCCTCAGGAGATTGCGTAATACGATTTTTTTTCCCCGATTTTATACAACTCAAGTCAATAACTAATAATTAATATTGGGCTCCCCAGTCACTAGTGTACACTGAGCTTGTAAACTGTAAATAGTCGTAAACGAGCTGTCGGCTGTCGGTGGTCAAAAATAAAACTCTATTTTAACTTATATCGTTTGTTTGAAAATCAATATGCTATACGTACTATTCCAAGGCTATGGCAGTTGGAACTTGAAGGAGGCTTTATCAATATTCGGATAATTTACATGTAACTATTATTGTATAGTAGTTAAGTAAATACATACAATATATATAAGCACTTCAAGTTTAGATGAATTAAATTTTTGATGAAAAAAATATAAATTACATTAAATTCATTAAGAACATTTTTACAATAAATAGGTTAATATTTATTAAACAATAAGTGATTGTAGATTGCGTTATAGTTTATGCATGAAAGTTTCAAAGCTATTCCTACCTCCTGTAAGTTGTGACCATACTGCGACTTTTGCTAGTAAAGCGGGGTAGTGTTATTATAAAACTTTCCATTTACTATTTACTATATACTTTTCATACACTCTTTTTATATACATATATATAATTCGGTTATTGTTGAGTAAGCCGGAGCTTTTCCCAATGAGGTGCTTGCAGGTTGAGGCACTTGGGCCTTGAGGTCAGTATAACAGTGAAACGCGCACAGGCAGGAACTGCATCTTGGTTGTGCAAATTGTGTAAAATAATGGAGCATAATTGTTATAAAATGAAGAATTAAAAATAATATGTTAAATCGATTCTTTTAAATAAGTATATTTATTCGTATGTGCTCAATTGAAAGTTAAATCGGGAAAATTGCATTTATTTATATAGTTCCCTTACATATTTTTCCAGTATATAGTATATATGAGCAAAATCTTTTCATTACGTTCAAATAAATATTCCGAGTATTGCCCAAATTCGACTAAACCATTCTTTATACAATACATCGTGAATTTTTTTTTTTTCGTTGTAACTTGTATGTACATACGAGTATTACCATTGGCGCATCCGGCATCACATAAAATTGAGAAATATGCAAACATAGAAAATAAACAATCAGCGTTAATCGATGAGATCAGACATATTCATTCCGCCCTCGATTCCCTAAAACGCGTTTTTACTGACTAGCTATCGATCAAGCGGATTGAATAGAAATTAATTAAACTTTATAATATACATATTCAAAAGTAATTGTTACACTATATTTATAGTAATAAGATTTGTAGATAGTATGGGTTCCTATATTTGCAGGCTATTTTGATGAGATCACTCAGTTGCGTTTTAACTTCCCATCATAAATCATGATTTGTTCATTAAATTTTTATATGCGAACGTTCTTCTAAATGCTAAATTTCAACTGAATTACTGCAACAAATAATTATTGGTTTCAAAATATTTATCTATTGCAGGTGTGAAAATGTAATGAACCAAAGTTTTTAAATTTGAAACCGTATGTATCTTTAAAATCAGTTAGTGAAGTGGTATAACAATTAAATTATCATCGCATCACAAAATCATGGCGATTCTTATGAACTACCAAACACTCGTGGAAAGAGATTCAAAGACAATACTATGTTATTGGAAATGTAAGTATCGGGTATTGAATTTTAAGCTTGCAACATTTCGTACTTACTGATGAAAAACAAAATTTATAATATTTGAAAAGAAAATTTGTACAAACAAATATTAAAAGTGAAAAGTGATCATAATTTTAACGGTTATTCATTTTAGATTTGATACTTGTAATGCTTCTTGCAATCGCTGTCTGTGCCTTCATCGTGTCATTTAGTTTCCAAGGTCTAGTTGAGAGCTTTGATAGCTGCTTTTTAATTGATAGCGTTGCATTTAAACCAGCAAAATACAACGAAAGTCATCCAAAAATACTTCCAAATCTTCACTTTTTCCGGTATAAGCTATATGAAAATGACAGCAACAAGATCCCATTTTTGGTTTTCCACAAAAAAATGCCTATAGGAGATGTCATTGATCCAAAGGAGTTTGCATTTTTTAAATCAAGTACTTAATACGAATATATATTAATTAGTTTTTAAGTTAATAAAATAAAATTATTGTATTGTTCTTGATCAAGATGATATTGATGCACTCAACACAAGATGGGAGGAAAAATCCAAATGCGACTACATGTCATTAATGCCCGTACTGGAGTCATTTGTTGCCTTGTTTTGGCTAACACTTTTCTTTATGTGTGGACGAGGAGGTCATGCAAGAAGTTTAACGTACATTAAAAAAAAATTCTTCAAATAACAACAATAATATTCAATATGTGTAATTTTTTTTAGCTTCAACCCGCATCCCTGGGAAATTGTAATTCCAGCAATTATATTTTTTGCATTGATGGCTTTCTTCAGCGTTGTGTATCTCACTACCATTCTTAGTAATCTAGATACATTTTGTGACGTATTCCAAAATCATTTTATTAATACTTCAGTCACATGCAGTGCTATAATGAATCGATTTAGCGTACGCGACACAAATATTACACCTGCTGCAAATTATAGACTTACCATATTTTTTTCTTGGCTTAAAGCCATTTGTTGGATAAGTTCCCTTATTTGCATGATACTTCGCTGCATGATGGGTGTTGATTTTCAGCCTGTTACTGTAAATATTAAAACAATTGGCGAAGCTGAAAATGGTTCAGAAGACACAGAATCTAATTCCGAATATGTTACCGCAAAAGTAATAAAAAAACCGCAATAAACTATTTTTTTTAAATAAGAGAAACTGTAATGAACAGCAATCTAACGAGGTGGTTTCACCAGGCATATTTACATATTTGTACCGCAACTATTGTAGCTAAACATAAAATAATTGTAATTAATTCGACAGGCTAGTCAGCATGTTATTATGCTAATATACAGTTATATGAGCTCAAATTAAAATAAAAAAACTGCATCGCATGAAGGGCGAGGTGAGAATTTACATGCGACGCCTCTGCAGCTGAACTACAATTTAGTACAGATTTTTTTGAGATGTGGGAAATGTGAATTTGAATTTTATAAGAATTATCCTTGCATTCTTTTTACAAATTTTTATTTGAAATGTTCTTAAGTTTTATTATCGTATTAATTAGACTACTACAATGGTGTAAATTTTTTTTTATTTATTACAACCCAGTATGGTTGTATTTAATAAAATCTTACATTCGCAAACTTTTTCGACAAAGAGCTATTGATGCCGAAATACGTTTTGGCTCCCCTTGCGTCCAAAAATGAGTGTATGTATACGTCCGTATGTCCATTCGTACGCTCGGATGTCCGGAAAATTTCTAGGAGAGTACTAGTCCGATGAAATTTTGACAAAGTATACAAAATATTTTATGACTTATACCTAAATTTGTATTTCAAGGTCACATCTCTCAAGTTAAGTTTATGTAAAAAAAAACACTTTATACACCCTATACTTAAAAGTATGCATTCTAAGCAAAACTGCATTTGCCGTATGTCCCTATGTGTGAGGCAGAAACCTCAAGCATCATGAAAAAAATTTGTTTCACACAAGTATAGTCTCTTTAAATACAAAAAAAGCATTTAATGGTAATCACAAAATTCAAGGTCACACTATTTATATCTCATAAACCTTAAACATTTATAATTTAAATATATGTCTCGTTTATTGTAGTTTAAAAAAGGGCAAGATTTTTCTGAACGTTTTAGCTCCAAATATGTAAATTATTCACACCGACATTATTGTGTACAATTCACACCTCGCTCTCCCTGCGTGTAGTTTTTTCAAAAATATTCATGTTTTTTGAGACATAAAAATTTACCTAAAATTTTCCGATTTTGACCTTCTCATATATGTAAAAGAAATTTTGTCTATTGTGTAGGGTTCTTGACATAGAAAATGTATATCCCTTTTTTTGTTAGAATAAAGACATTAAGGAATATAAGGTAATTAAATGTATTTTCTATCTCAGGAAGCTAATTAATATGAGAAAAATTCTTGCGTTAAAATAAATAAAATCGGCGGAGCCGTTTTTGAGCTCCTATTTATCTACAGACTATAGTTTTTAGCTAAAATACGTTTTCCTTAATTTTTTTTTCTTTTTTTTTTGCATAATAATTTCATAGAATTCGATCATGTTTTGAGATATGACGCAATACGGATCAGCATATTTTTTCTTCATTACTTCCCGAAAAAAATCGTAATATAAAAATAAAATTGGCAAATAAAAAAATTTATTATTGCGTATGTTTTATGCAAAGTTTAGCCATAATGTAGGACCTCACAAAAGTATTGCATGCTGCAGCCCGACATTATGGCCCTAACTTCCTACATTTTGCTTTTTATATTTATAGTATGTATGCATTTAACGAATTCCATATTGTTCATTTAATTTTCAAATTTATCAACACAAAATCCAATGTTATTTTTATTTTAAGGGTTAGGAACATAATCTTTATTAAATAGGATAAATATTTTACAAAAAGGTTATTTATTTTCCCTATAAGAGTGTTATTTAACAAATATTTTTGAAATGGTGTAGATCAAAAATGTAAAATTTGCCAACAACTCTTGCATGTGAAAAAGCCCATAAGCATAAGTAGAATATAATGAATTTGGAATTTTGTATGTATCTCATATTTAACTATTGAGTAGGGAAATGATTATATTTTATAGAGAGTCGTACATCATTGTTCGAAAAAAGAACATATATTTACTGTTATTATTAACAGTATTTTTAAATTGTTATAATAAATTTATAAGAAATGTTGCTTTCTGATTTTCATCAATTTTGTCGATAGTATTCCTTATTCCCCTTGATTCATTTTATGTATTTTTTGTTTTAATCTTGTTAACCGATAACTTGTTATTATCCAAAATTTCCAGCTCTTCGTGAGAGTTCTCCGATTCGTTAATAGAGTGTTTATTAAAAAATTCATCAGTATCGGCATAGGACACAACTATTTTAATCACTTCAAAATCAACCATAAAGAGAACACGAAGGATATTCACTAGCACAATTGTGATCCACAGAAAAGGTACAATCCATGAAAGCGCGACCATCATTTCATAATAAATGTCAATTGGTAATGGATATTGCTTAAACTCCCGGCTCAAACGCAATAACAGTGTTCCACACGATTCGCCGTTGTTAAACGCGGCCACCAATTGAGAGCACACACTAGAAAAATGTGATCGTAACCTGACGCAATAAACCAGGGCCAGGATAAACCATATGCTACCGAATAACATCAGTGGAACAACAAGTTGCCAAGATTGGACAAGAGTACTAAACAGAATAATATTATGATCTTTAAAAAAGTGGTAAGCATTTAATTATGAATAATAAATCCTACGTTGTTTCCACATAACCTCCATGACCCGACATAAGTAGTAATGCGATCCAAATTATTGCCACAGCTCCACCAAATACAAAACCCCAAAGGTATGTTTCGCAATAATGCTCTGAACCCCATATAGTGAGATGTTTGTTAAGAACTTCAAAATATTTACCATATCAAAATTGGTTTCTATATTATACTCTATTCAATATGCATGTTCCTAAGTTACATATAAGATGAATGTTAAAATATGTAAGTATACTTACAAGTTTCATTTGTTGAATTTTCGTTAAAAATGAAATTACTGTCAGGAATACAATATTCAGCAAATTGTCTATTAATTATGTCAAAACACAAACCCACAGAAAAGCTTGTTAGAAAAGCCATTGCCAACAAGAACAGCGTGCAGCCTAATAAAATGTATTACCAAAATGGTGTTGTTTAAAATATTTTATAAATATTGACCAAACAAAAAATCCTTACGTTTCCAAATGTATGAAACAAACTGCCCGTCGCGCTCTATAATTGTTGTGTATGCCATTAGAGTAATTGGTTCGAAAGAACCTTCTGTTTTCATGATGAATTAAATGTTTAAAACAAATATTAATACAGTTTACAATGGTTTAATTTTGTTTATTTAAATAAAGCGCTTATTGAAAAGCCTCCTAATCTGTCTATATGCATATATATATAATCGAATCTTTATTTCTCTAGGTCCCGTCATAACTTGAGAACGCGACTTCACCGACCTGTATGGGCGCTCAAAAACATCATGTTCAATAAAAAAAATGTTTATCCATAAAGGCATTCATAACAAAACGAAATTTAACATATATCCCTAAAAAGATCCTTCGGATTTTATAGTGAACTTGTGCCACCAAAGATATTTTGTTTTTTTGTTTGTTCATGAGATTTAGAACTACATATTAATAAAAAGTATGAAATTCATTCGAAGCCAAAACGCAAAACAAAATATAATTCCGAATGGCCAAAATTCCGTTGATCCTAAGTCAGTCACAATCCCAACACCCAATACGCAAAATAAAATCCCGACAACTCAAAAAACCAGAAACCGAAAATTTTGATAAATCAAGTTAACTACAATACATACAGCCTGAAATACTGACGAGGCTAAAATTCCAAAAGCCAATTTCCCTGCAAAATAAAATCTGGAAGAGCCATAATTATTACTGGCAATTTAAAAATTGTGATCACTTTAGCCACAAACCTGGCACTTAAATTCATAAATATTCATTGAATACATGATTTTATATTTGTTTGTTATGAGTCCTTAAAATACTGATTTGTGAACCAAACACCGCATTCACGTCGCAAATATATTTTATTTTATTTAATATCACAAATATTTCATAAAGAAAATTTATTATTCAATTTTTTTTTTATGTTTTGTAATTTGTAAAAATTGTAGACGATGATAACTATGCAGAAATTAGTTTTTCATGTTTCGATTTTGTTGCATTTTTTCTGAAATATCTTTTAACTTTGTTAAAATAAACACAAAAAAAAAATTGGATGTGATTGTAGATAAAAATCTTAACTATAAAAAAAAATTTGGAAAGCCATGGAATTGTTTAAAATTTTTTAAAATCCTACTTCCACACGATCGTATCAATTTATATTATAGACGTACTTTATTCCCGCAAAAAATCCCAGAGTTATTGGCAGATTTTTACTAAGATGTTTTTTACTAATCAAATACTAAAGAATCGCTTTCCGCGATCATTTTTGGAATAAGTAAATTTTCGAGGATTTTTTTCGCAGGCAAATACGTATGCAAAATTTTGTAGCGATTAATATTATAATAATGATAAGCGATTATAAATTTTGGGAGGTCGGTATTATACTCGCATGATTGCATATAAGTAATTTGATCGTACCTTTTGTAAGTCGCAATTTGTAAACAATAAATGCATACACGCACACTAGAGATTGTTTAATTAGTGATTGTTAATCAGTAATGCATAATCATTATTGCTTTTGTTTTATAAAATAAGTATTGTTATTTTTCAAAGATAAAAACACAACGCAAGTTTACAGTGAAGCTATAATGATACAATACCAAAGAGAAATATGCGAAATATTTCTCTCTGATAAAATACCCTAGTGTTGAGGAACACCTATATTTTCAGCTAATGTTACTTAAAAATAAGGGTTGTTATGATATAACTGTTATATTAATACATTAAACTTTTTTTAATATGACCCAAAGCAAATTATATTATATATTTTTTCATTTCGAACTTTTGCGGAAATAAAGTTATGGTGATGCAGAAACACGTTTAACACGTCCGATTACATAAAAAAATTCATATATGTACATCACTATACGCCTTTTATTTATAAAGCTAGGTAGCATAAGTGAAAATGTAGGATTGCAGAGATGTAGGGTGGATTTACCGATAAAATTGCAAGGTAGGATTGTAGGACCGTAAGTCAGGCTGCAATTCTTTTGTGAGGTCCCACAAGTGACAATCCTACATTATGTCGTGCAAAATTATGAACATATGATATAATCTACGTCTTTAAATTGCGGCATATTTCCCTTATTTTTATCTCACAGCTATCTCTTGCTATTTAATCGGTATTCCTGCAATCCCTGTTTGAAATTATTTTCAACAATGTTTGATTTACCGTATATCACTAAAAGTGATCATTTCGGTTTTTAAAGAAATGGTCACAGAAACACCCCATATTTTATTACTGAGAAACCTTACCCATAATTTGAAATCAATTCAGTTTTTAAGGGATTTCGTACAACTTTGCTAAATATGTCAAGGAACAAATCTGAAAATTGACGGTCAAACTTTGTTTTATATCAGAAACCTTAAGAAATATTTAACTTTTTCACAATACTGTAGCTTTTAATAAGATAAGAATTTTTTTGAAAATTTCAAGGTCAAAATAAGAAAGCTCAATGTCATAATTTTATAATAATAATAATTGAAATTAAAAAAAGAATTTAATATTCAACCTTTAAAAAATCCATTTTCACATTTTAAACATCCACAAATTCACACCATTAGCATTTTTAAAGGTGTCTTATCTTTTGATTCATTTGGCGGAATTACCACATTACATGAGCATAACTTGAGAGAGATTGTTCAGTCATGTCCATAGTGAAAATTGAACTGTGTATGTTTTGTGATTTGTAAACGCGAGAAAACTAAAACTGTATATGACTGTAGGTATATATTGAGAAATAATAGAATTAACAAATTATGACACACAAGATTATCAATCAATACAGATATGTGTAATATGTACGTACAATGTACAATATATTCAATATTGTACAATCAAATATCATCGATAAGAATTAGGTACTGCAAGGAAGCTATAAAAGCTTCTGAGAAAACAATTCAATAATAATTAGACATTTGTCATGATTCGATTGATAGCTTCTCTCTTGCTGGTCGCATGTGCACTTGGTGAGAAATAATATTGCTTCTTAATATTTGTATTAATTAAAGTGGGTATTAATATTTGAATTTTATAAAATTAACTATAAAAAGCCGTGCCCCCTCGATCCGGGCTGATTCCACAGCTGGATGGCCGCATCGTTGGAGGCGAAGACACCACTATTGAAGAGTACCCATGGCAAATCTCCCTTATGCGATATGGCAGCCACTCGTGTGGTGGATCAATTGTCAATGAACGAACCATTCTTACTGCAGCACATTGCACACAAACACCACCTCAGTCTCTCAGCATTCGTGCTGGTTCCACATCTAAAACTGTGGGAGGTGTGATCATCGACGTTGCACAAATTTTTAATCATGGCAGCTATCAACCGTACGACTTTGATTATTCTGTCTTGCATTTGGCTGAGCCTTTGACATATGGCATCGGAATTCAACCAATCGCTTTGGCAGCTCAAGGCGAAGAGACCGAGGGTGGAACATCAGCACGTGTCTCTGGATGGGGAACTCTTGTATCTGGTGGGTCCTCTCCAGATACGCTTCAAGTCGTCACCGTGCCAATTGTTACAAACGAGGAGTGCAATGAAGCATACGGTGGCTCCATCACACCACGCATGATTTGTGCCGGTATCATTGGCGTGGGTGGGGTTGATGCCTGCCAAGGAGACTCCGGTGGTCCATTGGTCGCTAATGACCGTTTGGTTGGTGTAGTGTCATGGGGATACGGCTGTGCGATGCCCCAATACCCCGGTGTATACTCTCGCGTGTCCGCAGTTCGAAACTGGGTTGATATGCTCACTATATAAGGCATAAAACAAACATCTGAGTAACAATTTGTTACTGCTTGTATAATTATTGTAAGTTTCATTGTGAAGTTCAATTTAAAATTCTTTGAATAAAAATAAAAGTGTTTAAAACATATTTTTCTTGTACCTAAGCAATTATTAAAAGATGTCTGTCTCTCAATAATTTAAGACTGTTTTCATTGATACTTTACGTTATCAACTAATGTATTTTGTGGACGAAGTTCTTAGCAAGCTTAAAATATGAAGCTTGAAGGCCAACATTTCGGAAAATCCCACAATTATGTCTTATCTGTACGTTACTGAAATGTCCCAATCTGTCAATCAATCATTAATGCTTTAGCCTCTTCCATCTATATTCGTCTTTAGATAATATTAACAACTGTATAGGGACGTTTTTGTTTTTAAATATTTGATTATCAATTAATTGTTCAAATTACGTCTGATATATATATTTAAAATTTTTATTTTCGAATCTATTCAATAACATTGCATTACAAAAGTACTTTTAAATAAACAGTCTCATATCATAGAAATTATAGTTGGGTCAAAAATAACCATTTTATTGATACTTTTTTACTGATTGTTTTTTTATTCATGTAAACATTATATGATTAGCTTGCCACTCGTCGGTCAACTTCATTTAAAATGTTCTTCCATCTATGATGACAAAAAAATCAGTCAGAAAAGTTTCTTTAGTAAATTCCCGCATATATGTACAATATTATAAAATCAATACAAAAAAAAATTATGTATCTACATTTATTTAAATTATAGGTGAAGTGCATACCCATCATTTAAGTTGCTAATTTAAGTTATTTCTAGTAGATTTTTCATCGGTTTTTCATGGGAGTTATGATTTTAACAAGGATACCAACAAAGGTAAACATACATTCATATTGTCTACATGAGCAGATGAGTAATTTTAAGTCAATTTAAAAACATTTTTCCAATTTACACATATATATAATATATAGATATACGTACTTTTTACTTTTGCACCTTCTTCATATTAGTAATTACAAATTAGCATTTCTTTTGTACATAATAACTCACGTTATTTTGATCTCGAAACGCAATTTAGTGTGCAAATAAAACCGGATGCATTTTATATTCTTATTTTATTAACAAAAAAACCCCAATCCTAAGCACTTAACAATTAATTTTAACATATCTTTTACCGACATGATGAAAGCTTTAATAAATTACAAGTGATATAATGATTAGGATCTACAGATTATGTATAATGTCTTGTATAATTCGATCCCATATATGTATTTGAATGAATCAGATGTTATTCATGTCGGTACATCCAAACAAGAGCTACATTTAAAAAATGGTAACACGAAAACTCGTTACACAAATTTGACTATAATCGTAAGTTCATATTTATTTAACATTGGTATTTCACGCCAATGTAATTACCAAATTCAATACAATTATCCATTAAAATGAATGTTATGGACGTGGGTGAGCAAGTATGTACCCATGTACTTCTTAAAGAAATCAGATAAGACCAAAACAACAGGTAGCTGTAATCTGCGTTACATTTGTGTGCATATGGATTATTATTGATTGTGGACTACGCGCTTTTAACACAGCAGACAATAAATCAAATATAATTTTTGACGAATCTAACCAGCAGCAAATTGATTAGGATGCGTTATCAGGTTTTAAAATTTACTATAAAACGGTATCCTCACCGCATGGTATCAACACAAATCATCATGTACCGTCTTGTAGTTGTACTCGCCTTGGTTGCCAGCTGTTTGGGTAAGTGATAATGGTTCATTTTTGTCCGATATTATAACATTAAATTGGACTCCAGCCCTGCCCCACCGCAGCGGTCTTGCACCTCGTCTCGATGGACGTATTGTTGGTGGTCAGGATACCACAATTCAGGAGAATCCCCATCAAATTTCGTTAACATCCTGGGGAAGCCATATTTGCGGTGGATCAATTATCAACGCCAACACCATTTTGAGTGCTGCTCACTGCACACAAGGCGCTGTTGCCCAATATGGAATCCGCGCTGGTTCTACTTTCCGCACATCCGGTGGTGTCACTATTTCAGTGACCACCCTTTGGAACCATCCAAGCTACAACTCGGCCAACTTGGACTTTGATTACTCTGTTCTTCGATTGGCCTCATCCCTCAGTTTCGGCTCTGGAATCGCCGCTATTGGTCTGCATGCTTCCGGTGCCACACTTGGTGCGGGCACACCATCAGTTGTGACTGGCTGGGGTACCCTCTGGTCTGGTGGTCCATCTCCCGACGTTCTCCAAACCGTTACAGTGCCAATCATTTCCAATGCTGATTGCTCCGCTGCTTATGCCGGCTTCAATGTTGTTACCGACCGTATGATCTGCGCCGGTCTTTTGGGTGTTGGTGGTCAAGATGCTTGCCAGGGAGATTCCGGTGGTCCACAAGTTGCCAACGGTGTGTTGGTTGGTGTCGTTTCCTGGGGACGTGGATGTGCTGAGCCTGCATGGCCAGGTGTTTACGCTCGCGTTGCTGCTGTACGTCCATGGATCGATGGACTTATGTAAAAATTTGGTTATATATGTAATGATATTCTTCTTGGATTACGAATAAATCTTAATTCGCATAAATTATTTTTTTTATTTAATTTTTTTTTTAAATTCACCAGATTTACTAGTTTTTGTTTGCGAATACATTTATTGTATTCGTATAGAAACTTGACGCCAGGCTCGGACGAATCATGGGACAAATTAATAAAGCAAACCTTTAATGTGAATATGAAGCGTTATTTCCTTTCAATGTGCTGATCTAGATTCTGGAATTAAATGTGCATAATGTTTTAAGCCATGGTTAAAAATATACTCATACGTTGTGATCGTTGCTCCATTGCCTTATATTTAAGTTGCACATACTGATAACACAAAATAATTAGTTTGTCAGCAATGAACAAATTTTTATACGAGTAAATACATTGTCGAATGAACATTTGCTCAGCACATTAATGTTAAACTTTGTATGAGTTCCTTCTGGGAATCAAATGACCATTGCGATTAAATGCATGATATTATATTCGGTACAACAATTACACGTACAAGTCATATTATTATAACTGATTGCAATATATGTATATGCATCAAGCTAGATATAACGGTAGAACTGAATATTGCAACGTTGCGTTGTTACAATTTATCGCAATGGTTCTCATGAAATGATGGCTAACCTGGAGCTGAGTACTGAATGTTTTCTTGTTTTGAATTCAGTTCAAAAAGACATTCTAATCGAGAAGGTTTCAAATCTATGCGAATTTAATGAATAAAGTGTAAAGTTGATCTGTGGTGTGAACTTTCTTGTTGATATGTGAAAATTATTTAATTAATCAAAAGTCGTTTGACGTTTTATGATTTGTTCAGTTTTTTTGTGTAAATCCTTACAAGTTTATAAAAGCTATTTAATATTTACAATTTTTTTTAAGATATTGAGTTTAAAAAGCCGTTCGTGTAAAAAATCTAAAAAGTCATGGGGGACCGCCGCTACCTCGCTGTCACGTGGTTGAATACTTTTCATACAAAAGGATTGTGGTGCATTGAAATTTCCATGTGATGTGACGTAGTGGTTACCTCCCATGTCTTAACCAGCCAAAATGTATAACAGGGACTTTTTATTCCGGTATTCATAAAAAAAATTTACATATACCCTTTCTATCATTTTCGACATCCTTACATCAGCAAATCTGCGATCCTTGGTGGATTTTCAAGTTCTCAATATTTTTGTTTGTTTATTGATGTGCTTTTGGATACACGTCCTCAGTGGGGTAAAAAAAATTTTCTATATTTTTCCCTATGATTAGTTTTATAGCAGATATACGAGTAAATAATAAAAGCTATTGTTTTAAACTTTTCTTTCAATTTCTGTCATATTCAAATTAAATTTTACATACGAAAATTAAAGTTTTTGTTGTAAGTATATTTAATATTAACATATTTTTTTATATTAATTTGTTTAATGCAAAATGCAACTTAACTTCTACGAGTGTACTAACTAATTACTGTACAATGTACTTGCATATTATTATGAATATATATAAGCTTATATTTTATCCAGCGCCACATTAATATTACATAAGGTTTTCAATAAGGGTTTGTGGTTTTTATTTGTTTTTAGTTTATTATTTAAATTTAAATGGAATTTTAAAAACAATAATGTGCATTTTTCCTGCAGAGTGTCATCTTTTTTAAACTAAAGACTTTTTCTTATTATTATTAGGTTTTCTGAAGAACTAGCTAAACCCAGCGGACGTTGTTTCGAATTGTAATATATTCGTGTTGCAATGGCACCTTTTGTTGTTTTTTGTTTGTTCATTGATGTGCTTTTGGATACACGTCTCCAATGCAGTGGGGTAAACATTTTTTTCTATATTTTTCCCTTCCCTGCTAACGGCAAAAAAATGTCCCGTCTACATTTAATAAAGCTCTGATAAATTAAATTACAATTTTTAATGCCTACAAACATACAATAACTAAAAATTCACCATCAAAAGTAAAGTGTTTTAAAAATATTTTGCTTTCGATCACATATTTAAAATGAATAGATGTTATAAATTATAATTTTGTAATTTATACCTATGTATTTGAAAATGTATTGTTTTCGTTTTGTGCTTTTTTTAATTTTTTATATATTTCAGTAAATAAAATCATATTATGGAATGTGAGAAAGGGTAGAGTGACTTTTTAATAAGAAAGAGTCGGAGATATATATATTATGTTTTATTTCAAGCTTATTCACTTCTTAGGCTTTCTGACGCCGAAAATGGAGAACAGATCTTCCACGCCGAAAGCTGCGTAGTATTCTCATATAGATTAATAAACAGGGTGAAATTTATTCGACGCCGAATCCCTTACAACCTCAAATTCCGTATTGCCAATATAACGACAGTTCAAAAAGCCGTCAGCCAAAATCTAAATACCCAACCAAAACGTAAACTAAAATCCTAACTACATGAAACCTGAGACCGAAGATTCCAATAGTCCCGCTATTTTATTCAAATAATGTTTTAAATATTTTTCTAGGAAAGTGTGACAAAAAAGTATGTTATCACTCTTGAATATACCCAGTTCACTTTATCTCTCTTGAAGCAATTATCGACTTAGGCAATGCACTATGAGCTAACCTGGTCCTAAAGCATTTGTTATCTCTAATTGGAATCATTATATGTTTTTTATTGAATTCAGGACTGCAGATAAGGAAGTATTTTTGTTTTCCCATTTTTAATGTAATTGACCACTTGTTCAGCAACAGTGGCTCCTTCTACACATGAAGCGGAATGTGATACATAAGCACTTCTTTGGATCGGTAATTGTTACATTTCGACACTCTACAATGAGCCAACCCGTTTTTTCTTGCCGGGGCTCTTTAATTTTCAACCAAATCCATAATAACCGTTTACAGTAAATTGTAAAAAAAACTTTGAATTAAAATCACTGTAAACTACAATGGAAGTATATTCATATGAATTAAACTACAGTTTCTCTTTCTGCCGCAGAGAGTCGGTGAATTTGTCAATTGGCAAATATAAAATTGATACAAAACCACTCTAGTTTGAAAAATAAGACAAATCAATCCTAAGAAGTATGTTACGTAGTACATAATATCCATTCTTAAACTGTCAGTTATTTATTTGAATGTAACCTTAATAATCGGCACTCGGCAGTGCGTATACAATTATATATATATAAACAGTTCAATTTAAGATCTAGTACAACAACTAATTTATATATATTCTAACAGTATATATATAGTCATGTAACATGTTGTCGAGTGCTTATGATAATAGCCAAACATGGTGGTTTAATTTGTATGTACTTTGCAAATAAATATTTAGCATTGTACTTAATAAAGATTAAGTACGACACAACTCGTTAGTAATATATAAACTTATTGTACTTAAGCCAAGTACAGTTAGTGACGATGGTATAGTGAAAACTACCATATCTAAACTCTGAAGTAACTCATCGGCATTATCAAAAATTTCCAAAAAAGACTCAGCGTTTCATGAAGCGGTAGGTCACGATCAGGTGCCGGGTCGCAGAAAAAGTATCTCAATTTTAAATAATAATAAATCTATTTTATATTATTTTATAAAGTTAATTTCATATGTTCATTTGATTTGAAATCAGTTACGAGTCTACAGTCACTTTCAATATTTTCATTAATATTGTAGGTATACGCGTGGCCATATATGGTGGCCATTAAAAAGCCATTTCGAACACTGGACCGATTTCTGTGAATTTTTTTTGTGAAATATTAAGGAAAAATATAAGAATGAAATTATCGTTTTTTCAAGGTCAGATCCTTCAATGTCAAGTTATAGCCAAAGTCAGTTTTCCTTAAAAACGGGCACTACGATTTTCTTCATTTCACAAAAATTAATCTCCAAGGCATTCTAAAGAAAACTGGTGCTCCTTCTGGCGAAAAAGAGGGTGGACGAAGACAAACCCCACTTTTATCTCCGCCATCTTACACAATGTCAAAAAATTCTTTCACATTACTGTAGGATTAAATAAGATAAGAAAACTTGCTGAACATTTCAAGGCCAAAATTTTAAAACTCAAGGCCATATTTTTATAATAAAAATAAGTAATTCAAAAACTCTATGTTTTAGGGTACAATAATGTTCTACATTATTGCTAATTTCATTAAATGTATCAATTTTGGACAAACATCAAGGTTACAACTCAGAAATTTCAAGGTCATATTTTCCATATCTCAGGAAAGCTTTATTAAAATGTAGTTAAGCAACAGTCGTACATAAATTCACACCTCGCTCTCTCTGCGATGCAGTTTTTCCTATGAATTGGCTTTACAGATACTCAGTATCTAAAACACATATTTTGAAATTTGAACTAAAATTGAGCACGAAATTTTCAGTGGGAATCGCAACATATATACATTTTAGAATTGAGTGCGTGAGCTGTCATTTCTCATTTGCCAAAGTAGAGTAAACACTAAACACTATAAACAGTAATTTAGTAATCGTTGGTGCTGTGGTGAGTGATCATATTAATTTAATTGTGAATACTCTGTGGAATCGTGGACCTTATAAGCCAAAAATTCATAAATTATGCACTGTTTAGTGTTTGTTATTTTGGAGTACTAAAGGGACTTACCCCTACCTACGTTCACTACGCGCAATATATATAAAATAGTAGTTGACCAGTATAACAATATAGTGCGTATTTAGTCGCTTTGCTACCAACTACCGAGTGACGGCCTACGGACTACGGTGGCTACTGGCTACTGTCTAGTGGCTACGGATTACGGCAGACCCAACATGACAGCTACATGGTCTACCAAATTGCCTAAAAAGTAATAAAAATAGTTCGATTTAAGCGCAGGCGAGATCAGTTATTGTGAATGGTGGCGTGTCAACGTGAGAACTACGGTTTACTATGTTACTATATTTATAATAATATTGCGATTAGAAATAGTTTGTCGTTTTGATCAGTTTCCCAATTTTACACTTCTATTCACTATGTTCGGTTTTTCATCTGCAATATTTTATACCAAAGTGAAATGAGTCTGTGCGGTTGAATAAAACATAAAGTGTATATTTTATTCACAGAAAATCAATAGAACGCGTTGTGCCAAGAAAAATACACAGAACCAGTCCAGTGCATGCTTATAGTTTATACACAGCACGGTATACACAAATACACTCCCAAGTGAGTCCCATCCAGCATATAGAGTTTTAAAGGGCGAAAAGAAAAATGCAATATTGCGGGTTTTGTTAACTGCATGCCGTTTAGAGATTAATCTCAAAAGAATGAAAAAATTCCTTACGACTATAAAAATCAGAGTTCAGTTAACAATTTATAGATTTTCGGACAATGCAAAAAGTTTTTTTATATAATTTGTGATGTGTGTTACTTATAAATTAAACATCAATCAATAATATTAAATATGAAAAGTATTTCAAGTTAAAATACGAGAAAATTCTTTAAAGTAACTGTCGATATCGGACGAATAATTTAAATAACGGTATTTAACTTTCTTTAAATAGGCTATTGATTTGTTTTCCCTGGTTTTGTCCGGTTTATCTCACCAAGCAGTAAGCGCAAGGCAGGCCTCTTTTTGGGCTTTAAATAGTTATTGGGAAAAAAATTTAACTTGACAACCAATTACTATTATGTGCATTGTGCAATGTGCAGTTTTTGTTTTGTTGTGAATATTGCAAGTATGTCGTGGGTTAATTTTCCATATTCATGTGCACAGTTAATATAACGCGGTGACCCCATTTGTTAATTTTATTGCTCTTAATTTGTGCAACAAAAATGGGATATTGTGATTTGTGCGTTTTTTCTGAAAATCTATTAACAATGTAAACACAGAATGTCATATATACTTTTTGATGGAAAGGTCTATTTGAAAGATATTTAATTAGAATCACTGTGTTTTTAGTGATAGTGGTATATTATACGTACACATATTTAGTGAAGAAAATTTAAAATTGTTTTCTGAGTTACAGTTGCTTTTTGATCAGAAAAAAAATGAATATGTATTTTAATACAAGAAGCTGTAACCGACTATTTGTGTTTGCTCTAAATGCTTAAATCTTGTGCATTCGCTAAACCGATGCCATTTTAAACAAGTGCACTGCGTTAAAGAGGTAAAAATATGCAATGTACAGTATACCGTAAAATTTAGTTATACATAGCTATTAAGGTGCATTGACATGGGACCTAAATATACCCTCCTCAGTCCTTACCATAAAGTATGACTTTGCACATCGGCATTTCATTTACGCTGATTTGAGAAGCCATTTAAGTATGTGCCATTAAAAAAGTTACATGAAAGTATCCAGATGGCTGCCTGTGTGAATTGCAATGGTTTAAATTCATAATTAAAAAGGGTAAGTTGTTTTTTTATTTGCGTATTCTACAAAATACAAATGTTAATACCACTTACAATAATGTATAAAGAATCTAAAGAATATATTCGTAATTAAAAAATAATAATATTTATTATTTTTAATAAATTTAAATATACCTAAAACGTACCTACGTTTAATTTAAAATATGTTTATATTATCACACAAATATTATATTATTGAAAAGTAATATGAAATATGAACATAAAATACACCTAACTGGATTTAAAGCTGACGAAGTCTAGAGGTCATTTGAGACTCATATTATATGTACATACTACATCGTACGTACACTTTATTTCCAATAGCATGCACAACGAAACCGGTTTCTATATTGATTTTGTTGTTCATTGAATTTATTCATACTTCGCGATGTATGCACTTAAATGTGTGCGAGGAAAGGGGAATTACGTCAATTTTAAAGTTTCCGTTAATTTTTGGTTGTCATGTATATTAAACCTGCTCGTTTTACAAAGGAAATTTAGCTAGTTTGTGTATTTAACTGTTAATTTGATAGGTACTGGCTATAAGCTATAATTGATAAGTTGGTCCCTTTTACTTTTTGTATTTAGAAAAACATTTGTAATTAAAGAGACTTGTCTACAGTCTATACAAGTCTCTTTAATTACAAATGTTTTACAAATGTACATAGTACAATATATACCCAAGAATGAAAGACTTAAAGAATACGCACTCCGAATTTTGAAAATGGTTTTTGCAGCGCACTTACGTCACACGATACTTTTTGCTTTGTTAAAATGTATCATTTGTTTTATAATCACACAGCGCAACCTGTTAGAAAAAAAGACAAACATGCGCAATCTGTTATTCTATTATTCTTGATACATACTTAGGTCCTAAAGTAAGTAAATACAAAAAAGGAAAAAAATATATAGTAGTTCATAAAAGGGAACATTTGTAAGCCGGTGATACATGTCGATGTTTTTCAACGTCAAAAAAATACTTTCCTAAAATTGTGTCATTATTTTTAATATATGTATATACTTACGATCCCAATGGCATATACCTATAGCTTTTTTGAACTTATTCCGAAAAATGTTAGTATTGCAGAAACTGTTTTTGACACCTCTTTTTGAGTCCAAAAAAGTGGTCTAAAAATGTGCAAATATTTATGTAAACTTATTTTTTTTTGGGTTCGTTGCTTTAATGTAATATTTTTGTCAAAAAAACTGTTTCGCTTGTACGAGAGCTCAAAATCGGCTATGCCGATTTTGTTCAATTTTAGAAATTTTTACCCATAAATATATTGCAATACTACTTGCAGAACATATGTAGGTCATAGTTTCATATTGTGTACATAATTCTAAACTGTGCTAGTGTAAAATGATGTTCTGCAATATCAATAATCCTAATAAAATGAATAATTTCGAAAAAAAATCAAGGTCCCATTTTGCATATCTCAGAAAAACTTTATTGAATTGTAGTTTAGCTGCAGTCGCATATAAGTACACATTAGTGTTCATCACTAAATATATTAGTTATTAGTTCTAGTTCACGAAAGTAAAGGATAATATCTATGATGAGGAACATATGATATACTTCAGTCTTCAAGTTAAGTGATTTTCTGGTCATGCAGGCTAATAAATAATTTAAAACATATTTTTCAATTCAATATATTGTTAGGTATCATTTAACAAAACGGTTGGTTGACAATTCTTATAAATAAAAAGTAAAAAGTAACGAAACCTTCAACATATTGTGATGTGTTTTGTATTAGATGCGAGTATTATGAATTATAATGTACATACACATATTTTATTTTATCTTCTCCCATCGTTAGCAATTTAAAGTATCGTAACTCTTGATTTGTTGTGTATATTGTTTCGTATATGTAGTCAGATGAATAGAAAGTGCAATTATTATGAAATACACTGAGTTCCTTTGAATTTTTTCTATTGTTTACAAGTGTACAATGTGTTTTGTGTGCGAGGTATGAATTTTTTATTTAAGTAATAACAAACTCAGACAAATAAGTGATCACTGATCAATAAAGACAGTGGACATTACATATCTCTACCAGATATAATACAGATTAAAAAAAGATTTATTCCCACTGTGAAAATAGTAACTCTAAAGGTGCAGGAAAAAATTGTATACGGTCGACTGTCAAAAGTCATAACTCATAAGTGTTTTTGAAGCAACCCGTTAGCACAATTGACACAAGATTTTTATTTTGTGGGTTTCTCAAATTATCGAGGACGTTAATAGCTGTGAAAACTATAAAAGCAAGATACTTTTCACGATTTAATTCATTTCTTGGGTTGATATTATGTTAAAATGTTTTAGGATACTTTTCCGTTACAATTGTTTAAATTTAAAGTGCAGAACTCATATTGTTCTAGTCTTCTAGTTAAATTCCTAGTAAGAAAGTTGTTTCGGATTATAAATGTTTGCAAACAATATTACTTAATAATATGTATCTATGTTTCATATACAATGCATAAATGAAAAATCACTAGATATTATTACGGATTGTTATACTACTTAGATAAGAGGTAGATCTGCATAAGTTGATTTTGTCCTTATATTTTTTCAAACTTACAACTTACAACTTACGTACAGTTCAATGTGCAATATGATTTAAGTAATGCACGAATGCATCTGCCGACAGAAACGTCCAACAAAAAACACATGCCATGTGTTAAATATATACGTAAATTTTATACATGCAATGTTTTTATAATTCTTCCGTGAAGTTTTATTTGAAGTTCGAGGTCTAGGAGTATTCTTATGTAGTATTCTTCGATACTATAAAAAAACATAACCCCAAAAATAATAAATATTAATACAATATAAATTGTTATTAAAATTCATTAATTACAACTCCCCGACATTTTATCCAATTCTAAATATTTTATTCTTTATGTACATAATCATAAATTACCGTTTGCCGCTGAAAATTTGCACCACAAATATTTAAATTTACCGCCAAAACAATTCTACATATTGTCCGCGTGTATTTTTGATCTGCTACCATAAATTTATGGTAACAGATGAAACAGTTTGACTTTTTATGGGTGCAGATGAAAAAATTTCCCCTCTTTATTTATGGTAGCAGATGACGAACGCAGATGAAAAAAAAGTAGTTCCTTTCTCCTTTGGCTTTAGTAAATTTTATATGTTATTTTCTTTCTCTTTTACGCGATCTGCAACTAATTGAGGTGGTGGGATGATACAAATCGGATATTACCATTTGCCAATTGCCACATAGTTAATTTAGAGTGGGTAGAGATTGTACAGTTCCTTATCACGAAATGTTTTGTGATAAGTATATTACATTATTATTTCCATTAGTTAATACACATGTGGATGTATCGAGTGTCGCTCAAAGGTATGCCGTATGAGTTGGAGTTCACTTAAAAATTTGAGTTTTTAGTTTATATGACCCCATAGGGGCATATAATATGTATTTACAGATTTTTACATTACGAACTTAAAAATTTATGTTGCAGAAACTTATGTTGATCCTCTGAGTCCAAAAAAATTCACAATGTGAGTGAGGTGTGAATTTATATACGACGATTATTGCTTAACTATAATTTAATAACGTTTTTCTGAAATATGGAGATCTGACCTTGAATTTTTTAAATTTTCATTGTGAAAATATGACTTTTAGTTTTAAAATTTAGATCTTGAAATGTTTGGCAAGTTTTTTTATCTTACAAAATTCTATAATAATATGAAAAACTAGCGGTACTCGGCGCGCGTTGCTACGCCCAAGAAAAAAACATGTTTTTAATGTAATATGTAAAATTAAATTTTTTTCTTAAACAATGTTTTTGATTCTCTCTGTCAAAAACTTTACAAATAATTGTAAACCACAAAACAAACAACCACTCGATCGGCACCAAACCTTCACAGCGACTATCCCTGGACTAAACAATATTTACCCTGAAAATCTCATAAAAATTTATTGGGCGATTTAGGAGTCCATACCGGACATACAAATAAACATACATCACCTTTTACATATTCTTACATATAGATAAACTCAAAAATAATTAACATTTCGGAGATATAAAATGAATTTGAATTTTTCGATCTTGATCATGACATGTTTACAAACTTAATTTTTATATATGTGAAAGAATATCTAACATTTATTACAAACCAAAATTAGTTTTCTTTTTTTTAATATTTTGCATAAAAAGGGTTGTGTCTGAATAAGTTTCTGCATCATCTTTTTTTTCGAAATAAATAAATATAAAAATTTACTATATAAATTGAAACTGGCATTTTTATATGTAGTTGCCGGATTATTGGTTAAACATTAAAATAAATTACAGAAACAAATTCATATATCATTATTCATTAAGTTTATTTTGTTATTATTGACATGCACACAACAACAAAATAAACCTTCCTTTTAACGCTTGTTTATTCAACCTGCATGTGTAATCTATTCGCCGATATTGGCGCTTCAAAATGATTTCGCAGGCGATGCAATCTATAGAATTTATTCCTTAAAAAGCGTGCCACTTTGAATATATCTTTCAAATTTAAGCAAAAAATCGTTTTATTGAAATAATGAGATCTGAACGGAATACAACTAATGTGTAATTTTTCTGAGATAAGTACTATACTGTATAATTATTTATATTTGTATATATGTATACACTAAACGTTAATGCAATTTTGTTTAAAATACTTACACACACTATTGACGATCTCTTTGATTTTGATATGGATTGGTATCATGGTGCTGTTACTAACTTAAACCGATATAAATTTTAAGAATGGCTCGCAATGTTTTAAAGATGTTTTCATATATAAATTTTACTTTTTTTCAATATTGATTGTTCGATTCGTGTGTACGTTTCTTTAGGTTTGTTATGTTCGTTGGCACTGTTGCACTCTGCAGACCGCGAACACAGAAAATCATATCTGCTCTGTGCCGCGAATCTACATTTAGCTCTTTTCTTTGAACGATTCCAGGTATTGTATTATTATGTTGGTATGCACTGTAATAATATACAATATATACAGATGAAAATACGGTGACACATACATAAATTCATCGGCATGACGAGAGCCATTGTTACCACGGTTACCATAATCGATTTTGCAAAAGAATATATATCGAAATAAAGTCGCGAAAAGATGCTGTGAGCGTACACGCGGTATAATCAGTATTTAAAACGTTTTTAAATTTTTCGTATATTTGACTGTAGGTAAACTACAATACTTACTTAACAAAGAGAATTTTGATATAGCATTATGAATAGGTAACAAGAAATTAGTTTGCAACTAACTAAGCATACACTAAACTATTCTAGCCCTTTTTGTAAGTTGTTTTAGTCTATAAAAAATAATAAGTATAATTCAAACATAGTGTATTTATATGAATAATATATGTATCATGATTTTTGACTCCTCACTCCTCAGTCCTTATTCTCCTTAGCAACACACATGTCGCACCCCTGTAACTAAAGTGACACAATAAAAAAATGTAAGTTTTCCAGAAAACGAAAAAGCCGATTTTAACTTAAGCTTATATTTCAGAACATTCAAGTGAATCTTTTTGACTGAATGTTATGTTAAATATCTCGTTCACGTCGCGAGGATTGGATTGGATTGTCGGATAAATCAATCCGATCCACTTACCTCAAGTGAACGCAAAAAAGTTACGTTGACACCCATGATATTAATTTAGGGTAAATATAAGGTGAATTTCACGACAAAGCCACATAATGTCCATATATCGTGGATCTAAATTTCATTCTAATAAATTGAGATAAGTAGCCGACGTGACGCGACGCTGTTTGCACCAATAAGGTTTCTTAACAGCTTATTGCAGTTGGCAATTTGCCGTATGGTACACAAATAATAAAATGATACATATGTTTATCAACGAGTTCATACTACATGATGACATACCCTATTTATGGTCATGAAGGTTGAAATGTAAACACCTACCTACAGAGTATTTGATTCGGTTAACTTTTTATTTTAATTAATTAAACTCATCCTACATAGACGTGTTCCCCTAGTTTTCGGTTTTAATTCTCGTCCAACAGCGGGACTTCCAAAGATCGTCGTGTGATGTGCCGATGCGATGCTAACTGTTCATTTCCTGCATCGTAATTTGTAATAAACGCACGATATGGCAGAAGTTGTAATTCGATGGCATGTTCATTGGTCACCCCTGTTTTTATGCCTCATGTAACAAACAGAACATGTCTGAGATATTTAGAAACATTCATTTTGATAATAGTATTATAAATATAAATTTATGCAATGTGTAATTATAAAATCCCAGCAATTCAGTGAATTGTGAATGTGATTTTAAATCTGTTTCCGATGGGTAAAACTTCAGGCCATCCTTCCGTTTGCAAAATAAAAACTTTAAACGACAAAAAATATTAGGTTTATTAATATACAGAATTTATTAGTGTTTTGTTTAAATCTCATAGTTTTTATTGTATTTTCCTATTTTTTTTGTTTATTGATGCGATTTTAGATTTACAATAACAAAGGACAGCAAAAAACCCAGTTGAACCAATATGCCGACTACCTTATTTGAAATCTCGATAGAGAAAATCTCTACAATCAATTTATCAGTAGTCAAAATTCAAATTCCGACTGGCCTAAACCCGGTCATGCACAAATCCTATACATACATACACAAATGATCATATGTTCACAAAATTTGAGTGTGTTTCACTGATTTGTATTACATAATATGCCATGTCCAGCTAGGTCGTTGTAAATTAGTATTTTGTTTATGGACTTTGGCATAATGAATTTAAATTTATGTGAAGAATGTACTCGTACATTAACATAAGGGGTGATCATTCTATGCTGAGGAAGTGGGGTTGTTCTCCGGACTCCGGATATCCTATTCAACAATCATTACGAGTTTGCGGTCTCTATTTTTCCTCTGATGTGCTGCTTCCTTATAACAAATATTAAACTCACTTTTTTTCAGATTCGTGCAGGTATCGGTACTTCGGCATTGCACTTTTACAGTAGTATAGATAGTTGTTTATGAAACCTATTCAAATAATTTTATTGAAGCGACTATATTAGTGATGTAGATGCGAGGGATAAAATAATTTGAAACTTTGTAATGCCTAAATGGATTTGTAAATGAAAAATATTGGGATGTATTCATTTAATTGTTATATTATTTATTATCAAATACTAACGGAACCGGCGAACGTCGTCCCGCCACGAAACCCGCTATATTTATTGATGAATTACGTAGCTATTTAAGATGTTTTTCATATGTTTCCCGCAGAGTTTTTAGTATGCGTCATGACTTATGTATTATGACGCATCGAAGTAAAACTAGACATAATATGTGTGTTAAAATTTTCACGACGTTTCAACTCATCAATCGTTTTTAGTTTTTGAACATACAATATTCTATACATACTTATATAAAATTAAATGGCACGAATCTTTGTAACGTTTGTCCTCAAGAACTACTGCACCAAAGTTAACCAACATTTATATGAACAGTTATTTCTTATTTTCTCACAATATATTTAAAAATTATAAAAATGAAATTATTTTATTACCAGACTAATTACAATAATTATGTATTATAATTACCATATTCTTATAAGTAACTGCAAATACTAATAATACAATGAAAATAAACGTGTTCAATTTGATATAAGTTTTTAAATGCAACTTTGATTACAGAATATTTTTCGCTGATTGGATAACAACAACAATTGCGCATATTAACTCAATATGGATCCGGTGGGCTTTGATGATGATCTGCCACCAGAACCACGCGATGGTTGGCTTCTAGTGCGCATTCATGTGCCTGAACTCAATGTTTTCAAATGCCTTCAATTTCCATCTGAGCGAATGGTGTGGGATGTGAAACAGCAGGTGCTAGGGTCTTTGCCAAAGGTAAGCTACTAAAGCTTTATGACTTATATGGTGAAGTTTGTTGCTAAAGTTTTTTGCAGATCGTCCTAGAATAATTACATAAAATATATCATTTAATATAAACAAAAGTCGAAATTATTTTTGTAATCCTTTACGTGCCAGGGTTTTGACAATTATCAAAATCGTTAGCGCCTATATAATTATTTTATCGAAAAAACGACCTTGAGATATATAACGTTAAAATAAGAAAATATTAATTTATTTATGACGACAAATCCGTTCAGAAGTTTCAAATAAATCTTGCGGACATTTGGACTTTGGAGGTGTCATTCATTCTGCATCATTCATTTTTTTTTTTTTTTTATATTTGCAAATGTAGGATTTGTGCATTTAAAACTTCCAACAAATTTGTCATCACATCTGGACACAGTGCATCTTAGCATAGTTATTTAAAATATATAGTTAAAAATTATTTTTTCATGACAAATCATCAATTTAATGATTACTCGATCATAATTCAAAGAAAAAGGTGTAAATGTCAATAATGGTGGCGTGTGTAATGTGTATATTCACGAAACTATCAATATACATATGTATAAGCGAATTAGATTAGAGACACTTATAGTTAAAACACGCATCAACAAAATGCGCAAGGAGTCTGGCGAGTTGAGACCTACATAAATATATAGTATATACAATAAACTATTTCGGAGCATAAATTTCCAAAACATTTTATGCACATTTTTTTTTGCGATTACACTTTGAACTTGTCTTTTTAATGTGTATGTGTATACTTTTGTTTAATGCAAGGTTTACATTTGTAAATAAAGGAGTGAAGGAATCAAGGATGGATTTACCGATAAAATTTACTATCAACTCTTGCGTGTGCAATTTTATCGATTCATCCTTTATTCCTTCAATCCAACATTTTTACTTTTGCAAACCTTGCATAATCGAAATTCACCATTAATTATTGCACATTTTTTTATTACTATTAATTATAGTTTTTGATATTAATGCCTTATCGGTTTATTTTTCTTTATGTCACTTACGGACAACAAAATAACTGAATGCAAACCTTCGCGTCGCGTCTTTCACGTCATCATATTGCACTACATATTTATTTGCGGATTGCCAACCTCTTTCGTTATTTACATCCCTTCAACATGTGCGTTCAACACAAACATATGACCAATGCAAAACCTTTAAAGGTTGCATTTTGGTTCGCGGTAGGTTACGTTTTCAGTTTTATTTGTATGAGTTTGTTTCATTTGGTTTTTCGTTTTATCGCATGCTCTGTTTTATTTTACTGGCATGCTAACACATTAATATATCGTATTATTTTTGTTTGCTATTTATTTTGTTTCTGTTTTAAATTAATTTAATTTAATTTCACACTGGAGGTAAGAATTACTTATATTAATTAATACTTATTTGTTTGATACAAGTTTTTTACTTCAATAAACATTATTTTATTACGAAACAATATTTTATAAAAAACACTATATGAACATCCATAAATTTAAATGGAGTAGTACATGATTGAACTTTGAAGGTGCTCTCGCTTGCACCCCGTTCGTCCTTTGCTGAACATTTAAAAACCAAAAAAAAAGAAAAGATGGTGAATTGTCCAACATCTGTTTTAATTAAATTAGTAAATTTTCGATACTATTTTGAGTATTATATGTAACTTTATAAGAAGTAGAGACAGTCGTATGTAAATTGTTGCTCCTCGCAGCCATTTTTTTGTATCAAAACCAAAGTTTCTTCATTTATTAAACTTTAAGTATTATAAAATGTCAAAATGAAATGGAGATCAATTGAAGGAAGTTATAAAGTCTGTATAGTAGTTGCGAACTATTGACATGTAAAATTCAAAATATGATGATCAGTATGTAATTGTAATAATAATATGCAACTCTTTCCTACACTTCAGGGCATTGTAAGTATTTTGTGACGTCATGCGCAGAAGAGTGTTAAAATTGTATGCGTAAAAGTCAAATCTTTTATACTTGATTCATGCGACTGTGCCATAACTTACCGCTTTTAATTATATGAACTCGTTTGACGCATTTCAAATAGATTTTGTTTATTTTTGATAGATGCATATATTTTTGAACTGCTTGTAAGCAAGTAAAATGACGCACTTTGTTGTCTCGAATATTTCGTAAGTGATAATTGTATCACCCGATATTGGGTGAAAGTTATGGAAACGCACCACTGATGTACTTCTTTATAATATGCATATTATAACCCATAGGCATAGGCAAAATTATAAAAACTTGTCAACAAAATATGGCAACACTTACGCAATGCATTTTAAGATTTCTGCTCATAAGGTTTTGCGTAAATATTATACGTTCTCAACACAGAGTGTAAAGGTTTTTACTGTGTTCTCGACACATTACGTATATGCATGTTGATGCAACTACATACTAATCAAATATGCGACCGCAAACTCGTTATGATCACGTACGCGGGTATATAGAAAACACACTCAAATCAACATATTGGTGCAATCGATTGCATAAACTATCCATATAAACATACATACATTTTTGGAGAGGGATTAAAATGGAAAATGCAATTTGTAGGCCGTTAAGATCTGTACATTGTACATCGACACGAAGTCAAAACACGATTTAAGGGACTGACACGTCCACCTCTTTGAAAATAGGAAGGACATATGGTTTTTCATTCATATTTTTAATTCTATCAATTTATTGCAATAGTAACTGCAAAATTAACTTTTGTTGCAACGAACAAGATACACACACAATTTTCGTGACAAGCGAATTCGTCCGTCAACAGTTTTTACTGGGGATACAAATGATAGATTTTTCTTTTGAATTACGACTAAGAGAAACAAATGGTAGTTATAAACAAATTGTAAAATAATTATCGTTATCTTGTCTTTTTGCTTAACTATTATCAGTAAACAACCTTCCAAAATGATTTTAAAATACAATTCAATGCAACATGTCTATTATGTTCGTGCCGACAGATACCTACGCCTTTGCTAAATTGATTTGCCTAATCAACACATAAATATTGCCACAACCATAAATAGAGTTCATATTTGAAAAAAAAACCGACCTACGTAAAAGTTTAGGCCCACGTATGTCGTACATATTACATTTCAATTTTCAACTATGTACTTTTATTGTAGTTAAATCGATTAATACATATGTATTTTATTACAATAATTAACAGATTGTATAGAATCTCAATTCACATTTTATTGGCACCGAGTCATTTATGTCACATTTCCGCAAACTGTTAAAATGATCTAAATTTTACATTTTGGGTACTGTATAATCATTAGTATACCAAAGGATTCATAAACTTGACTGTTTAATTTGTACATCAAATCACGAGTATATTGTCTATTTAGTATGGACACCCAGTAACCGTTGATATCGATAACTCTACGGCTATCGACATTTTGTGCTGTTCCAAGAAAAGAAAAAAAAACAAACTAAAAGCAGTTGCGGCCTTTTGGACAGTGTCATCCGCTGAATAGAATTTTATATTTTGCACTATTTCGATTGTCTCTTCAAATGTGCTGGACTCGTATAATGGTCCGTATGCACAGTCGACGACAAGAATGAATTCCAAGGTTTGTTTGCCACGTTCGTATGCATAATCGTTAAAAAAGCGAGCCTCGACCGCAGAAATATTTCCTCCTGTTGGGTAGGCAGAGAACAGAGACGTATAGAAAATTCAAATGTATTGAGCCATGCCTGCTATCTTCTGTTATATATTATTTTTACACATATTGAAGAGGAAATAAAATTTAATATTATACATATGTGTTTAGAACATATATGTACTACCAGTGAAAACACACCTAATATATTACAAAAAATAGTCAAAAATTTCAATACAATTTCAGTCAATGCAACTTTTGATATGTTCATTCTAGTTATTTTAAACCTCTTACCTTGAACTTGACCTGCTGTTAAATGAACATTAATTATTACTGGTATTGTCCTCTCCAAACAATGTTGTCATTGTTAAGAATAGTTATTTAATTTTATGTATCTGCTTTTACAATGCAAGAACAATAAATAATAATACTAATAAATGTGTAAATGGTGTAACTTTTTTTTATTATCACAATTATCCATCTATAAACACTTGTTTTATTTGGTTTGTTACTGTGCACTGCTCCGGAAAATTGATCAATTTTGCATGGCCGTGAGCTTTTCAATATATTTTATTTTATACATTTATAAATAATTTGGCGTGAAATTACATTAAAACTTTTCCAAAAAACAAAGTGTATTGTGCATAAACTTATTCTCATTCTAAAATATATGAAAATATTAAGTGCGGCTAACTTATAATAACTATGCGAGTATTGCTGCTATAATACAATAGTTAGTTTTTTAAAATCATTTTTAATTATGATGTCTATCAAAAAGATTTAGCGAAACATTCTCGATGCCTCTCCATTGAATATGTAGTAATCTGTTATGTTTTGTAATGAATTTTGAATTGATTGTTTTAAAATGAAGGTTGATATAAGGCGAACGCTTTTAAAAAACTACATCGCATGGAAAGTGACATCTGAATTTATATTTGATTGTTGGCTAACTGCAGTTTAACAAATTTTGTCTGAGATATTGAAATTCTGTTTGTTTGACCTTGAATTTTTGTCCGAAATTTATAATTTTATTGAGATAAACAATAATGTATAAAATTGTACTTACACTTAAAGAAACAGTTTTTGATTTATTTTCATTATCCAAATATGGCCTTGAGTTTTCTAATTTTAAAGGCACTTACAATCTCAGAGAAATTTTTCTAAAATATTAACCGTTTTGGAGATATAAAAAGTTTGAACTTGAATTTTCCGATTTTGACCTTAAAATTATCTTCAGGCAAAAACTTTTCGATTAAAAACCAATGTATATAAGTGAAAGAATTGTTTTCGTTTTGGGATTTCTTACCGATGACGTAGCAAAAAACAAAATGTCGGCCGCATTTAATTATCCAGCAAACCTTTGTCCTTCTAAAAAGGCGGCATAAGTCAATTCTCGAAGTAAAGGAAAAAACGTATTTATTTGTGTTTAATTAAACCGAAGAATATTTCGGAAGAAAACTGAAAAAATGGTACGGAATCGAACAATTATAAATATGCACCATGAAATCAAATATCTGCACAATAATGGAATTGTAAAATAGTGCTAATGTACTAGTTTACACATGTAAAAGATTATATAATGCGTTATTCGTTACTTATGGAAGAGAGCGCTATCATTAAAACGTGTCAGTTTGCTCTGTATACTTAGTAAATTTAAAATAAACATTCAACATTAAGAAGAGTATGCTTATGCACGTTTTTCTTCTGTTTCATACATTCATCTTCCACCTGATCATTTATCTTTAAAATGCCACATACATCCAAATTTTATTTTATTTTGGGTCTGTACTCAAAAAGCTTTTTGTTTTCATTTTATCCGGTTGGTGACCACATAGCTAGCTTTTTTTTTGGTGCTTGAAGGTCGGACGCATAACTTTAAATCGTGTAGTTTGTATTAAGTCGAAACAGCAAATGCGTTCTCTTGTTGCACCACTCACGAGATACTTTTTACAATTCAGATTCACTATAATACTCGTATAGCCGTAACTTAAAAAGCTAATTTTATTGATTTATTACTACCGTATGATTGTATTGTGATGGTAGAGCTAGGGCAGGCATATTTGGCACGCGTCACTATTTAGTAATTCCCATGGGGACCCACCCAACAGTATTCCAAACTGATCGGTGTGCAATAGAAATTTGTATAAATAGCATATTATCAAAAGGACCAAAAAAAACGAAGATCTTCATCCTATCAGATAATCAAGCTACCATTAAGGCAATAAGAAATCATTTTATTGCATCAAAATCTCCAAAAAGCTGCTTCAATTGACTCCAAGGACTCGCCACCGACAATAAGGTCGTCCTTCGCTGGGTTTCAACACATGAGGGTTCATTGCATTGAAGGAAATGGAAAAGCGGACGAGCTCGCCAGAATAGACTCGACGTCCCCGTTCACTGGGACTTAAAAACTTATTGAACATTTCAAGGTCAAAATTTTAAAACTGAAGGCTATATTTTTATAATGGAAATAATTCAAAAATTAAAGCTCAAAATTCAAACATTTCAAGGTCACATTTTCCTCATCTCAGAAAAACATTATTAAACTGCAGCAGTTAAGCATCAGTCGTATAGAAATTCACACTCCCCCTCCCTGCGATGAAGTTTTTTTTTTGATTGAATTGAGAAGTTTTTCAAAATCAAACTATAAGTATTATTACGTGCATGAAGCATTTATGCATATATGGTTCATATTGAATCCTTCTATTCAGCTTAACCTTAATTGGTAGTACAGGTATGTACTTACTGCTTCGACAATAACATGTCAATGCGTTCAGAAAGACTTTATATTACATACAGCAATTTAGGGCAATATTCAATGTGATGTCAGGAAAGGAAGTTATAGTTATATTGTGAAGATTGTAATTGTAAATATAGACTATAGTCTTTACATACACAGCAAGTGCATATGTTGGAAGTTGGAAACCCTATAAATTATCAATTTCATATATTAAGGTAATAACTGTCACATAAATAACAAATGCCGAGGCCATTTTAATATTTTTCTGAACAAAAAAAAAAACTTTTGCCACTGAGTACAAACCAAATAGAAAACAATTTTTGCGTGGTGGTTACCCATCACTAAGTAGTTTTATACATATAGTATATAAGTACTTTAATACAATAGAGTATACAATTTAGATGTGTGTATATTGTTTATACATAATCCACTATGTTCATAATCGGGATGAATGTCAAGGAACATAATATAACAGAAGATCACATTCGATCCATTTTAATTTGTTACATCACTTACAAGCTATTGCAGCTATAATATATGTTTATGAATGATAAGTCATAACTCATAACTAACTAATACATGAAGAATGCCACCGCAACGATCCCTCAACAAAATTAACATCAATATAATTCCTTCTCTATGCAATGAAAAGGAAACATTGTCTGATTTGAATGTTTTATGTTTCCGCGCCTATTTTTACACCCCTCTTATTGTTGTGTTTGCGAGTTTATTTAACATTACTATGCCGTTTGAGTACATATATGTATTTTCAACAAAACAACATTTTGTGTTTATGCATCAGGAATTGAAAGAAAGCTTCAACTATGGACTATTTTGTCCACCCTCAAATGGCAAAGCTGGCAAGTTTTTGGACGAGGAGCGGCGCCTGGGTGATTATCCCTTTAACGGGCCAGTGGGATATTTGGAGGTAATTTATATGTTTTATTTAATACAATAGTTGTATAACATACATACTGAACTAGAATCTACAGTGGGTAATTAACAAATAACAGCTTACAGCACATGCAAATACGTACAAATAAAATATGTGCTGTTTTTATGAACAGTCAGTTTTTTTCATGCGAATTTCAAAGATGCATATGTATTTCGCTTGTTGCTCCGAAATATAGTCAAAGTTTCACGGACAGTCATAATTGTGGATTGTGATCTCATGACAATTTTAATTAAAATGTTTACTTTAATTTTTTTAGTTGAAATACAAGCGTCGTGTCTATAAAATGCTGAATCTCGATGAAAAGCAACTAAAAGCACTTCACACTCGTGCAAATTTACGACGATTTCTCGAATGTGTTAATGGTGGTCACGTGGAAAAAATAGCAAAAATGTGCGCAAAGGGTTTGGATCCAAATTTCCATTGCCCAGAATCTGGTGATACACCATTGACATTAGCAGCAGGCGCTAAAAAACCAAACAAACTCTTGATTGCATTAGTAAACGGTGGAGCATTATTGGATTATCGGACAAAGGATGGATCAACATCGCTACATCGTGCCGTAGAGAAAGATTGTTACGAAGCCGTTACGTAAGTATTCTTAATTTTGTCTTAAGTTTTAATTTTGAGACACACAATTGAAAAATACTTTTAACTGTATAACTTGTAAGCTTTCTCTAACATCGACGATTACATGTAGCTACAATAGTACATATAGTTCTCTAATGAATTGATTCGTTTGTGACCACGAATTTTACGTTAAAATCATTTTTACGATAAAAACGATTAAAATGCTTTTAACCCACAATTAACAACTTCTCAAAGAAATGCTTTGTTCTGTTAAACTTTAATTCATATTTTTAAAAGACGTAAATTGTTTATTAAACAAACGATTTTCAGTTTTAAATATTGCCCCAAATATAGCTAGTCGTGATTCAAGAATTAGGAATGATGGAATAATTAGGATACGGGATACCTATTACAAGCACATATATACATATTAAAGTGTGATTACAAAAACTTATGGAAAAACTATAGTCTATTACACGATAATACCATTCAATTGACATTGTGAAAATGTACATTTTCTTATATTTTCTATATATTTCCATTGTATAGGTAGTATATTCGGATTTAGTAAAGAGTGTTCCATTAAAACGTGTTACTTTGATTGAATGCAAACGGTCCGGAATTTCTTCAAATATTTTATTTCAGAAGAAAAGAGAAAATATGCTACAAAATCCAAACAATTATGAATGAGCACCATGTCATTATTTTTAAATTTTACTATGATTACAATCTCCGCTAATTTATTTATATTTTAATTGCAGAACTCTACTTGAATTGGGTGCATCGCCAAACTACAAAGACGGTCGTGGTCTTACGCCACTTTATCAATCAGTAACGAAAAAAACTAATCCAAAAATATGCGAAAGTTTGTTGCATGATCATGCAACACTTGGCACACAAGACACGCAAGGATGGCAGGAAGTACATCAGGTAACAAAGTTTAATTTTTTCAAAAAAATAAAAAAATTGTAATTTAAATGTGAGTTTCAAATTTTTCTTATTTATAAAACATAATGAAATTAAAAAAAGCTTTTATAGGTGGCCTCTGAAAAAAAATTTAAGTGTGACCCTATTCGTCTCTCCTTTTCTTTTAAGCGACATGGTCTAGTGTTTTATCGGTTGTAGAACTTCCACTTTTTTATTATTTTTAGCCTGTAGTATATTCGATGCTTAAATAATAAACTCTTCATTCACTTAGTTAAAATATTTGGCAATACATAATTCTTATCTAATCCTATTTTATATTTTTATCGCATCTATGTAAATCTTATTAAACAACTCTGCAAATAATGCTGATTGGTAGGCATGTCGGCACGGTCTAGTCCATCACTTAGAGCATTTATTGTTTTATGGTGCGGACATGGATGGTCGCAATGCTTCTGGCAACACACCACTGCATGTGTGTGCAGTTAACAACCAAGAAACTTGCGCTAGAATGCTACTATTTCGAGGTGCTCAACGTGGTGCTCTAAACTATTCCAATCAGACTCCCTATCAGGTATTTTTATTATTGTGCTTGCATTACATATGTTACATTTTCTCTTTCTAAAAAAAAGTTTTTAACTTTAGTGCTTGTTATTATGTAGTTAGGTTTTGCTAGAAGAATCAAAAAACGTCGGCCTATGTTTGTTTCAAACTATGACCAATATTTCCTTTGGTTAATTTTGGAATCAAAATGTGTCGGCTTTTCTTGATTGTGCTTACCATCTGTACAGTATGTGTTGCTTTAATAGTGGGTGATAGAATTGCAGTTAAAAGTTGAAACATAGTTTGATTTAAAAAAAAATTCCAATTCATAATTTGATAAGTTGCACGTTTGAGTCTAAATAATTAATAAACTCGTATTACATTCGATTCCAGTATGTAAAATATTCTTGTATGCTTGTAAGAAACTTCATAAATGCAAGAGAATTGTATTTTTAGTTTGTGGGCTGATAAATTCGAGTGTGACATACAATATATTATATATGAAATGACGGAAAACCAAACATTTGGCTTTAATTGTTTTTAAAATACAAAAAAAAATTGTGTTTTTTTATTTAGTATGTTATTATAATATAATTATTATTGTGTTTGTTGTTTCGAAGGTGGCTGTAATTGCTGGCAATTTGGAATTAGCAGAAATGATACAAAATTACAAGTCGGAAGACATTGGTAAGTGAACTATATATGTGTATTTTCTTGTTACTACATATGTACGTATATCTTTCATTCTTTTTGTTTGGTTTAATTAATGTTTTTTTGTTTTTAAAAAAGCCGAAAATCATAAAAATTAAATTCATTCATTATTACTTTATTTGTTTTGTTAATTGTTACTTTATAGTTTATTTAAAATATCCGAACCCTATGGGATATAACAGCCTTTGTGGAACATCGTCTTTTGTGTATGGTTCTATAGTTAGCTCTGTGTTTTTCCTCCTAGTTTTTATATATTTATGTACATGTTTTATGGTCTTGTTATTTATATCGCATTTGTGACGTTTAATCTAATCTATATATTTAAAATCACTCGGTGTTCTCGTTCTCTATGTTACATTATTAGAAAAAATTGTTAGGAACGCACGAGCTTGATACTCCTTTATTAAAAGAAACCTTTTGAATGCGTAATGTGTATCCTTTTGATATTATTGACAGCATTTTTGATTATTGTTATGTTTTGTTTCTCCTCTCGATCATTTGTGCTTTTTCAGATTAATTTCCCCCTTTCAAAACACTTTTAGTTTATCAAACAAACATACTTTATTAGATGTACCAAATTAATTAGATATAAGAAATCGACAAGGAGCTTTACATCAAAAAAAAGATTTTTAACGTTATTACAAAAAATACATTTGGAAAGAGAGTAGTGGACTGGATTTGTAAATTCACCACGTGAGCACTAAATAATGTAGTGAGGAGTAGATTGTCAACTCCGATCAAACTGTGAGCAATGAAGTTGTTTTATTGTTTCGAGTTGATAAATAATCAATATTAACACATATGTATGTCAAAAATAAAATAGATTCAATATTTCTTTTCTAGAGGCGTTAGACTAGATCTACTACGATCCACACCCAAGAATGATGGAAATAAAGATTGCGCATTCCGATGTTTTATACTCGTTTTTGCTGCGCATGTAAGTCACGCGGATTTATTTTGTTTTGTTGAACAAAATAAAGCACAACTTATTATTCTTAGTATCGCGTGACGTCAATAATGCGTATTATGAATTTTTCTATTATTCTTGATCCGCACTCACGGGAACGACCAAATTTACAAATCCAGTACCCTCCATTCCGTACCATATAAACAAATTTGAGTTACCACAATAAATATGTCAGTCAATAAAGGTCCAGAGCTAATGTGGTTATATAAGTCTATTTGTCCGTTTTTTCGATTTTTTTTAATTTTGACAAATATCTTACAATTAATTTCAAAGTTAAATTAAACTCAAAAAAAAAAAAGTTTCTCCATAAAGGTCATCTAAACATAGCGACATTTACCATATAACAATAAAAATGATCCTTCTGATTTTAAAGGGATGTAAACGCTATGGTGACGCACATCTTCTATCTCAGAAACCTTACAACCTATTAAAAAAAATCTTTCACATAATAATTGTAGTGTTTTATAATACATACAACTTTGCTCCATATTTCGAAGTCTAACCCTAAAAATACAAGGTTATATTTTTGTATCTCTAAATATTTTTAAGTTTTACAACACTGTTTTTAAACTAAAACTCGGCCCGAAAACACTATCGGTATTCACTTTTAGAATGGATATCGGGGATGGGCGTGGTCTACTTTCCCCACTACATAAAAATAAATTGTTAAGAATTGTTTTCTGTGTAAGGACAAGACCCGGACCGACTTGTAGCGCTGTTGATGAATATATGAGGATGAAATGGCATAATTAAGTGAAGATAGTTATATAAATAAAAACCAAAATGTTAAAAACGCGACGAATTTATATAACTACAACCCCCAGTTCTCATTACCGTTTTACTTCCTTTACTGTTTTAGTTTGTATCAGATACTTACAAATCAAAACCTCGTTCTCCCTGCAATGTTGTTTAAATTGTGATTTTTTTAAAATTTCTTCCTGTGAGAATCAACCACCCATTTTACTTTCTATTAAACTGTCATCAGTACCTACATACATATTTTATATAATATGTAACTTATAACTTCGTAGCCATAGCCCTCTTCGTATCTTTTAACTTCTGAGTTGTAACTTTCAATCGATATATATTGCAAATATTTATGTCACCTATATATGCATTGTATAGACATTCATATTATATAATGAAGAATTATAATATGAAGTTTTTTTTGAGAAAAAATAAATGAGTTAAACCGGCCGAATTATCTCGGAAACTACAGTTTTAATATGTAAGCACTTTTCGGAAGATTTTTTTTATCTGTATTTCAAAATCATGATGACTATGTGCGATGATACACACGAAACAAATGTTTTACTGAAAATTTAAATTTATTGAATATAAATTTAAGGTCAAATATCAATTTTTCCATTTTTGAATTTAATTTTTAATTTTCATATTGACTGATATTTTAGTATATAAATTCTGACGTGGCTCTGCCGCTGCTTTTTTTTTTTTTTGAAAGGTATTTAATTAATTATAATATATTTTTGACGTCGTGCATTTCTGAGAGTGTAGGATGAAATTTAAATTTACATATTTTATACTTGCTTTAATGCATTTTGAGTGAACCATCAACAAATCTCATTCCATATAGTACTTAGTATAGGTATATCACTTAACATAATCTCAATGTGTTGAAAAAACAGCCAAAAACGCTGACTCTGAGTAACAATAGCAAAATAACCAAATCCAAATTGATTCTATGTAAAATCATTATTTAAAAAAAAAACACGCACACTTATGTAACCAAGCGATAAAACATCAACCGTCACAATAAAAGACATAAATATACAAAAACATAAAAAACTGAGTCCAGCAAATTCTCGTTTCGCAGTGCCCTTCCGTGGCCCACCACGATACAACCCGCGCCGTCGTTCGGGCATCGGTTGGGGGACCACCACCATGTTGTTACGGTCTAGTGGTCCTCCATCGCCGTGTCCGTCCGAACATCCATTTAGCTCCGCAAGTTCCAGCCTATCTGAAGGATCGTCCAGCCATCGAAGTAATGAAGACGATATCAGCATTGTTACAGGTATTATAATTTCTTGACATCTGTTCTCAAAACAACGGAATTTTATTAAATAAAACGGTGGTGATAATAGTGTGTACTATATGTATTGCATATAGTAATTTAATATTACAAGTTATTACTTATTACCAGCGGTTATTACCAATTGTATTTATAGTGAGCAAATGGGACTAATCCCTATTCCTGTCATACATACCGTATACGCATTGAAGAGTTTACACACTTTTGGAAATCAGTAACATATTATAAAGTATAGAGATAATCAAGTAACATTAAACATATGTATGTAATAGGAACTCTTACAATTTTTCATTTACATTTATATTCCTGTGCAAGTGTTAACGCATTTGATATGAACTATGACTACACAAAATTTAGCACGAAGTTGTTAACATATCCACAAAACTGTATATTTAACTCATAGTTAATGTACATAATTTATTGGTTTGAAAGTATTACTTAATCTGTAAGAAAATCGCGAGTACATACTTTAAATTCACAAACATAGGACAGCATACATACCTACAATATAACTACCCTTTGCCTTTGTTTACTATTTGTAATACACACTAATAAGTGCAATACAAGTTTATTCAACTTTAATTTATAATAGTAATGTCCTCCAAATCGTTTTCCTGTACAAGTATATCAAAGCGGAATTTATCATACTTTTTATTTTAATAATTTAGCACTCTTAACATCTCTTTCATTCTAATCTCTTTTGTGTTTGTTTGTGTTATTATGTATAAGGATTTTATTTTATGCGTTTGATGATAACTTCTTTCTTCTTTCTTTTATTAAATTGTTAATTGTTCTATAAAATATATATTTACATATGCTCTTAATATGCATGAAACGTTACTTTCTAGCCAAAGTTTAAAATTTTAGTTAGATAATAAAGAATTTGTTTGTATGTTTTTGCTCGTATAATTCTTATGCGCGTGCATTATTACTAAATTACAGTAAAGCCACTTTTCTATTGGTTGTTCACACAATAAATGTTATTAATTATTTTTATTCGGAGGAAAAAGGGTTTACTGCATTTTGAAATAGAATGTTGGCTTTTTAAATTATATATATAATAAAATAGCTATTTAAATTCAAACACATGCTAGGCCTAGGCGTATGTTGTATATGCATACCTTAGATTGCACATACATGTACACAATAGATAGAAAATTTTTGTAAATTAAATAGCAACAAACAGCACACAATTCTAAATAAATTAAAAACGAAAATAAATAGGAATGCATAAGCCCCCATTGTAATTTTCAGCAAGATTTTTAATAACGGTTTACGTTTTTTATTATGTTTTAATAGTTTATTATTATAATTCATAATTAATTTTGCGGTTTTTTGTCACTTATATATTATTGAACATAAATCAACAAATTTTAGCCCTTTTGATAACAAAATGAACTAGAAACTTGAATATTATCATCTTAAAAAAATTAACACAGTTAAATAAGTTATGGGAATAAAGGAAAATCTAATAAGTAAATTTACAAACTGTTACCATCAAAATGGAATTATTTATTTAATTAAAATATATTTATATTGTAACAGATCACACGGAATTTTTATTGAATCTATTAGGCTGGATGAAAAGTCCCCGGTCTGACCCATAGATGGCGTTACCAGAATTTTTTCCATATGATTTTCATTTAGTACCAACCTTCAAACGATACGTGTAAAAATTTGACAGCAATCGGACAATTAGTTCGTGAGTTATAGCGATTTGAGTGAAGCTACTTTTGTTATTGTTGAAAAGATGGAAAAAAAAGAATTTCGTGTGTTAATAAAGTATTGCTTCTTGAAGGGAAAAAATACAGTTGAAGCGAAAGCATGGCTTGATGAAGAGTTTCCGGGGTCTGCACCGGGAAAATCCACCATCATTGATTGGTATGCTAAGTTTAAACGTGGTGAAATGAGCACTGAAGACGGTGAACGCAGTGGACGCCCAAAAGAGGCTGTTACCGACGAAAACATCAAAAAAATCCATAAAATAATTTTGAATGATCGTAAAATGAAGTTGAGCGAGATAGCAGACATTGTAAAGATATCAAAGGAACGTATACATCATATCATTCGCGAATATTTGGGCATGCGAAAGCTCTGTGCAAAGTGGGTGCCGCGCGAGCTCACAAGCGATCAAAAACAACAACGAGTTGATGATTCGGAGCAGTGTTTGAAGCTGTTTAAGCGCAATAAAGCCGAATTTTTCCGTCGATATGTGACAATGGATGAAACATGGCTCCATCACTATACTCCAGAGTCCAATCGGCAATCATCTGAATGGACAGCAAGCGATGAACCCAAACCGAAGCGTGGAAAAACGCAACAGTCGGCTGGAAAGGTTATGGCGTCTGTTTTTTGGGATGCGCATGGAATAATATTCATCGACTATCTCCAAAAGGGACAGACAATCAACAGCGACTATTACATTGCTCTATTGGAGCGGTTGAAAGCCGAAATCGCAAAGAAACGGCCGCATTTGAAGAAGAAAAAAGTGCTGTTCCACCAAGACAATGCACCGTGTCACAAGTCTGGAAAAACGATGGCTAAAATTTATGAATTGGGCTACGAATTGCTTCCTCATCCACCGTATTCTCCAGATCTGGCCCCCAGCGACTATTTCCTGTTTGCGGACCTTAAAAGAATGCTCGCTGGCAAGAAATTTAAGACCGATGATGAAGTGATTGCTGAAACTGAGGCCTATTTTGAGGATAAACCGAAAGAGTACTACAGAAGTGGCATCGAAAAGTTGGAAAATCGCTATAATCGCTGTATCGCCTTCGAAGGCAACTATGTTGAATAATAAAATTGAATTTTGCAAAAAAATGTTTTTTACCATGGTAGACCGGGGACTTTTCATCCGGCCTGTTATGCGTTTAAAAAACGATGGAAATGAATCGTTTTAATAAAAGAATCATTAATTTTTTACACATAAAAATTACGAAATCCAAAAAAAATGTATGCAATTATTTAAATTAAACTGCTTTAAATGATTAATTATAAAAGTTTGATGAGGACGATGCACAAATATTTCAGTTTATAATATTTTAATATCTTTTCCAATCTAGTCAAATATATAATAGAAACAAGATAATATGCTCAATAGATCTACAAAATTGGTTTCGAACTGCTCATGACGTCACAGAGAGACCAAAATTTATATGGCGAAATGTTTTCGTATAAAAAAAAATAGTTATGAAGATATAACAGTTCCTTTTTATATTATGTTATCAGTAATATTGAAAACTCGTTTTGTTTTGTTTTCTTTGACAATAAAACATATGTGATAGGGAATTTAGTACTTTGATTTGTTGTACTATTTTATTAATTCTTTCATCAGTTGAAATCTCGGAATGCGTAATCTTCATTCTATCATTCTTGTTCTCAGTAGTGCGTTTCCATAACATTTATCACCCATTAGGTGTTAAATTGTCACTTTTTTATATAGGACACAAGACTCCAGATGGCGAAAGTGAGCCTGTTTTCGAAAATATCTTGAAACGCTGCATTGGAAAGTGATAAAATAAGAACTATGTCGCGACTGTGCCAAAACTTATCACTTTTAATTGTATGAACTAATAATAGTAGTATTGCGTATAGGTTTATTTACATTTTTGACAAATCCATATCTTTTTAAAGAAAACTGTTTGTAAACAAGTATAAGAATGCACTTTATTGCATATTTCTTGACTTTTTCGTAAGTGATAATTTTATCACCCGATATTGGGTGAAAGCTATAGAAACCCAATACAGATCACTGAAATACGTCACAAGAAAGAAAGAAGGAGAAAACTATGCGATTTGTTCCTGCATGCAGGTTACAGATTACATCAGCCGTTGAATACAAAACTTATAAAAAAACTACATGTACAAACTACTAGAGTTATCCATAAGATACTGTGTTTGTCAAAACTTATTCGGCTATTTCTCATAGGTACATTTATTTATTTCATATAAAAAGAGAGAAGAAAATAAGGTTTTATTTTTGTGACAAATAATAATATAACATATAATGATTGTATCTGCCAACTATTAAGTTTGTTATTGGTTCGTTCTGTGTAAGACTATCATATTAAATGTTTTATGTAAATTATGAAAAACATCGTATAGTAATTTTATGTTGGTATAATGCAATGTATAATACATTTTGCTGTCTAAAAAAAATATATACACGTATACGGTAAAGCTATTGGATACTGGTTAGATCTACATTCTAAATATAAATTCAAAATATGTTTTAAAAAACATCAACTTTTTTAAACTTCAAAATACGATAACTTTACTCATTATTTTATTTTTCTAAAGACTTTTAATTGATTAACAATTCCTATTTTAGCAATCCAAATTTTTATTATTTATGTTGGTATTAAAAAAATGGAATGCAGATATGCAGATTTTATATGCACAATGTACACAAATCTTAATGTTATTAATTAATAAACTTTGCTCTCCGAACGATATTTAAAAAAAATTAATATATTTCTTTATTGGTTACGTTAAAATGCAAACAATTTAACTCACACTGCATGCGTTGTTCGCTTGTTTATTAGTCATAATTCTAATAGCCGTCTTAATAAATAAACGTTTTTGTTTATGTGCTAGTATGTATATCATGTGATAAAATTCTATGAAACATTAAACATACCGATATATCATCCATTCATTGAAAACTATTGCACTCAACTGATAAAAAATCGTGAATCATTTGAAAAAAAAAACTGTTAATAATAATATAATTTATATTTATTACATTTTTAAATTATATTTTCTTGGTATTTTCCTGTTCAATTTAGACAAAAGTATTGGAGATACCAGCGATATTATAAGCGACTCATCAGGTGTTGGCACAAGTACAGACAGTGCCGCTTGCTCCATCGGTCATCCTAGTACAACAGTGGTGTGCATGGAACAATTTACAGGTATTGGTCTGGGTCACTTAAGCATCCAACCTGGAGATGTGATCGAGGTAGTTGGCTCAACCGATTGTGGTCAACTTGAGGGCTATGTACGTGGTACTAATCGATCTGGATTCTTCCCGGCTCACTGTGTGCAAGAAGTGAATATTCGGCAGCGAAATATTGTTAATGTATCTACGGCACCAAATGTTATTGATTTATCCGCAATGCAGGAACAACCACCATTACAACAACAACAACAACAACAACATAGCATGCCGACGCAACAGTACAGTAGTGCAACAGCTCCTAGAGTTAAGAAAAAGTAATAAAAAGTCATTTTTTAATTTAATAATTTACTGTAAATTTATTTTTTTATTGTGCAGTGTTGTCTCGGATCCCAGAACGGTTGTGTTGCATAGAGCTAAAAGAGGATTCGGCTTCATTTTGCGTGGGGCAAAGGCGTCATCGCCTCTTATGCAGCTGAAACCTTCAGATAGATGCCCGGCTTTGCAATATTTAGATGATGTAGACCCCGGTGGTGTAGCTGATATAGCAGGACTTCGTCCCGGGGATTTTCTAATAAGTGTATGTATGAACATTTTCGAAGGGCTCAAATCAAGAATCCAGAATATCGTTAACCACATTCCCAACACCCATTACGCAAACTAAAATTCCAACAACCGGAAAATCCGTCACCAAAAATTCCGATTGTCAACCCCATATCCAAAATCAAGTGAACCACAATCCGTACAACCAATAGTTCTCAATTTAAACCCCAACACCAAATTTTACGAAGGGCCATAATTATGACAGGCATAATCCAAATCGTTCAAATTCATAAATACATTGGATTGCATATATGATTTTATATATTTTGTTTTTCATGAGTCCTACAAATACTGACTCGTGAACCAAAAAATTAAATCACAGTGACTTTCGTCTTTGAAACTCCTGTGAAATGACATTAAAGTTTTGTATTAAGTGTAGTTTAGTATTCAACATACCTATTAAATACTTTTCTTTATAACTAAGGATTACAAATGTAATACAATTAATTTTTTTTTTAATGTCTATTTAGATTAATGGAGAAGATGTTCGTGGTGCATCTCACGAGCATGTGGTCGATTTAATTCGTACATCAGGGGCACTTGTTTCCATGACAGTAATTTCCCAAAGTTTTCCTAATCAGTTGCAACAGCAAATGACACAATCGCCGGGATTTGGCACGCCACTTTCAGCTCGGCAATGTGCAACCTTGCCTCGAAAAATGCCCTTAAATGGTAACACCATTGGAAAATTACCAGCGCCTACTCCACCACGTCGCGATCCGAAAACAACGCTGAGCGTTGGGCGTGCCCGTGCAAAGTCAATGGTTGCTGGACTTGAAGGTAGTTCAGAAAAAGATGATGATGACTTGCTGGCAAATACAACTAAATCTAGTTCCGCGGAATCGATACATCAGCAATCACAATCGGCCGTGTCGACACCATCCCAAGGAGGTCCCGGTACACCGATTCAACCTCGTACGGCTAGTATCAAGGCACGGCCCACATCTAGTCGTATAACAGCTGCCGAACTTGAAGAATTATTCCAGAGACAACAAGGCGAAACAACTGAAGGAAATCGTTATTCGACGATGATGTCCAGTTCCCGCTTTCAATCGGGAACTGACAGTGGAACTGCAACGCCACCCGTTTCTCCGCAAAAAGGGCCTATTGTTTATGCAAGTGTGGCTGAAATGAAGAGAAAAAAGACAAAAAATGGTACGCTTCGTAGCAAACCATGTGCAATACCTACCGTTCGTTCCGATTTGAAACGCAACTTCCACAGCACTCCAGATTTGGCAACAAACATTATCATCAACAGCAACGAATCTGCACACAGCCTCAATGTGTCTACCACTTCGTTGTATACAACAAATAATTTCCGTGGACATCGCTCGCAAGACGACATGAGCGCTACATTACACGGTTCAATGCATCGTCTTAATTTACCACCACCCAATCATCCACCTCCACCGCCGCCCACCGGGCAAGTAGTCAAAGTGGCAGTAGTACGTGGGACCGAGTATGAGAGTACTTTGGCATTACAGAAGCAGATACAAAAGGCTCAGAAAGTGCAAGTGCAGGAGAGTGATGTGCAGTCAAGTTTTAAACCAGCCTCAAATGCAAAACTGTATGCCTCACCACAGGATATTAGAAATGTCGGTTATCGTGCCCGTAATGAACAAAATGGAACTATGGTATGTTGAAATGTTAAAATTGCAATTACAAATCATAAATTCTTACAATAATAATTTTATATTTTAGACCAAAAAAAATGTTGCACCAAATCCAATTTCAAAGAATCATACAGAATCTGAAATGCATTCTAACCAAGCGGCTGCTATACAAACCAATTTTAATCAATATGCTCAGCCATGCCGTCTAAATAACATAGCTCAACAACAAATTCCTCTTTCATTGTTGCATCAAACTAACAGTTTACCGACAATGACAAACGCCCCGCCTATTCCAGATCCTGATTATAGCCTTAGCGAATCTGATGGCGAAGATGAGAATTCTGTGCTTTTAGCTCGTAACACTAAGATGAATGAGCATATTGGGCTTTTAATACAAGGCGAAACTAGTGCCAATAGCAATACCAGGTAATAATTAAATGTAGTATTTAGTTTTTACCCAAGATTTATACAATTAAAATTTGAAAAATATAGCGGAAGCAGTACCGGTTCCAGTTCAATACCACATTCATTCTCAGCCGATGAGATACAAAAAATGCGCACCAAGCTAAAGCAATCCAAGTCGTTTCCCAACGATATACTTCAAGAAGAATATAACAATAACGGCAATACGAATTTGCATCAGAATCACCGTCATCAGTTACATCTTATACATCATCATCACATCAATGAGGAAGGTGACAATTCCTCATCTGGTGTCAGCAGCGACCAAGAAGTTACAATCACGAATAGTGCTACAACAACAATAGTTAAAATCGGCACAGAAAAAACAAACAAAAATATTTCTGTTCCCTTGGTGATTTCAACGATACGCAGTGTAAAATTAACACCGGCTCTGTCCTCAACAAATTCGTCTAACGAACCAATGGTGGAGGAGCGCAGTGACGATGATTATGATCAAAGTCCAAGTCCACCAGCTAAAGGGTTTCAGAGACATAATTCTTTGACACGAAAACAGGCAGCTACTATTGCGATGACACGCACCATTCCTACTAGGCAAGCCGTGTCCTTAGTGAAATTACCACCTCCAATTGAAACGGACTCCGAGACAGAGGTGAGAAGTGCCGATGGAGGAGGAGGGACTATGTTACCACCGCCTCCACTTCGTTATGAAGAAAATACCGGTGAGAATATTGTGTTAGCGCCACCGCCACAGTTTTGTGATTATGTGACGTCTGTTAATGCACAAACGAGTGGCCACAACAACCAAAGTCATGCAATAATTACCCAAAACGGTTCCCGCGTGCGTATTGTTGGTGCTGTTCCCAAGGCCAATCAAATGCACAGCCAATAGTTCATTATTTGAAATATTTAATATATATAACAAAACAACATGTAAAGTTATACGCACCGATTATTACTAATTTTAAAAAAATTAATAAATTGTGCTGGTGGGCTGTGGATCATGTCTGCTTTTAATTTAATTTTGAAATATTGTGTACTCAACAACAAAAGATGCGGCAACGGATAATACGAAGCGAACGAATTTAATATTAATAGTCTATAACGTATTTAATTTTAATTTAAAGCCATATTGCAAAGTGGAATACTGCACTCATATATATAACATTAACGAATTATAATGTTTTTTTACTCCAATTAGTTAATTATTTGTAGACATTAGTAAAATTAACCAATTAGAGTCATAATAAAATGGTTGGTTGATTGGTGTATAATATAATAATAATGTGAAACCTAAATGAAAGTGTGTATATTAAAAATATATAACAACTGTAATAAGATATAAATGCCATTTAAAGATTTTTTTCATTAAACGATGTTTGAAAATCATTTAATCAATTCTAATTTTAGTTTGAAATTTTCAGTTCCATGATTAATGACAATTTTATGAAAGAAAAATAGCGTAAAAAAATATTCTCTGAATAATTATGTAAAATGTTTTATTTTTATTGTCTAAGCAATTTCACCATGACAGTATATTTAAATACTTATTACACAGTAGAAAGTTTGTTTTAATTTTTGTTATAAATATAAACTAAATTAAAACGTGACGTATTTATTCAGCAGCAAAATCGTTCATGTTTTATGTTGGAAGTAATTTTAATGTCTTGCAACACTTTATTAAGATGATTTAACTGAGCACAACTTTTTCAGTGAAATATGAAAAATTTTTGAATCTAAAATATATGAGAATTTGTTGGGCCAAAGAAATCACTATCTATGTTAAAAGATTATATTGTGTAAAACTACTTTACCTTTATATAACTTATTAAACAATCATATACAAAAAGTATCAATATGTATTTTGAAACGCCCATCCTAGAGTATAAAACTAGTATATACTAAGATTTTAAATAAAACATTTCTGTATAAATTATTGTATTGATACACACAACGAATATTTAGACTGGATATATACTACGTAATTATTTGCAAATAATTCTACATTTTAAATTAACTCATTATGACTCCGTTGGATTTTACGCAAACCACCACGCAATATTTTAAATACAATACAATTTTTTCAATAGCATTTATAAATGTGTTATCCATAACCTAATATTTAACACAAAACAAATTTGTACATTCCTGCCAAACTATGATTAAATGATGAAAAATTCAATTTTAGCAATTTTCGATTTTTACCTATAAAACAATTTTTCGATAATTGGTGCAATTAATGCTAAAATGGAATAAATTTAGTATTATGTATAAGCAATTATTTTATTTCAAATCTTAATTGAATGTAACTTTTAACATTTATATTGGCATCATCAATTTCTTGTCGTATCGTCAATGTAATTTTTGAAACTGACTGTTTCATTAACAAGTCAGTAGACGATAACTGCGATTAATTGATTTTCGCAATATGCACTAATTATTTACATTAATTACTTTTTAATTATGAATGCACTGTTATATAATTTTCTTATGTGATAAATTGTTTTTTTCTTCTAATTTAAGTTATGTAGAAAATACAACGTATGTACTCGTATATCAGCAATAGAATCATTTTTTTAAGTCATTCACATTCCAATTATATTGGTATGTATTTCTACATATATAAGTCATCCTCAGAGTTAAAATTTCTGCAATTTAAAAATTGGATTTAATTCAGGGATCCGAGATAACTTTACGTTTATACGTTTCGAGAATGAACTAACGTTATCATCATACCAAAAAAAGTCCGGATATCAAAAAAACGAATTTTTTTTCGATTTAATAGGTTTTTTTTTCATGGAATTACCCGTAATGAAAAAACAATATATGTAATATCCTTTAAAATACCGGTATCCAGAAGCTCTGATTTATTTCCGTAATGTTACAAAATTATAGTATTATTTGTTTTTCTATACTTATTCAACTACTGATAAATTATGCGAAAATATGCTATCACAGATAAGACATAAATATCGTCAAAACATTTCTGAGTTTGATATTTACTTCATTAAGTCGATTGATTAATTTTCTTTGAATTCATAATAAGTGAGTCTATTTCATTCAAAATTAATTATTCAACCAAATGAAAACAAAACAATGTATGCCTAAATCTCATATTAACATTATTAATAATAATAATTAAATGAAATATTATGTATTGATATATAACATTAACGGAAATTATTAAAATAGGAAAAAGAAAAAAACCACAGATAAATATAATATGATGATAAAACAATAAAAAAATTGCGTATAAAACATTTTGTGTGAATTTTTGAGTGAAGATTTTGATTGAATTAAGTGATATAATTATTAATCCTGTTCATATATATAAAAATTGTCACTTTTGCAGTGTTAGCACCACATTCTAGATGGCGGAAGGGAGCCTATTTTTGAAACAACGTTGAGACCCTGCAATGGAATCAGGAATGCGATAAAATGGGGAGTATGGAGTATGGTATATGGGTCATGGGTGCATTGTTGATAGTGAATGCAAGTATTCATATATCCTTCGTTCGATATATATTTATAAAATAAAAACCTATTGCGCCTCTTCACGTAGTAGAAATATAGATGAGGCAATTCGATGTAAAATATTGGTCAAGGAATATATACCTAAAATAAATTTTAAGGTGTTCAAAACAACGTCGGGCGAAACATTTCATTTCAAGATCACTTTTCAATGAATGTGCTGCTTTCAATCTGTTTCTCGCTTCATTGAATGGACTTATATTATTAAAGTAATAAAAAAAAATGTAAAGAACTTACGCAACATTTACTGAAACTCAGGGGAGCAAGAAAAAGGATAAAACGGATCCATTTCGTCTCGCAAGGTTCGGCGAATACAATACGCATTCTACATGCTTTGCTTCAAAATATTATATAAATCCCGGCGCCGGTGCCGGTGTCTAAATTAAGATATGCATATATTCTATAGTACATACATATATATCAATAATTTTGAAGTATATGCATAATATGTATATATATATATAGAAAATATATATACACATAATTGCCAAAAATCGTGTGCAGATAAATTCATCAATCAGAAATCAGAATATTCACTAAAAAAAAAGATTAAAAATTTAATTATATTGTTTTTTTAGTTCATTATATTTACAGAATTAACTGACGCCGATTAAATAGTTCATCATTATGTCAGCTACATTTCGTTTAGCAAAAAAAAAGTTTACTCAAAATGATTTACGGAAACTGATGAACGAGAAGCGTACGAAAGCAGTTACCGAAACAAAGAAGATAGAATCAGCTTTAGCCAAATATCCTTTTACTTTAATTCTTGAGTTTAAATGCCAATTTTGTTTAGTTTGCAAATAATTTACACAACAATTTCTTAACTAATAAAACACGTATTCCGATTCAGGTCAATTAATGTGTGTCCTTTGTAATAGCATTGTGAGATCCGAAGATGTGTGGAAAGTTCATATCAACGCAAAACAGCACAAACAAAATCTTGTCATTGTAAAAGAACTAAAAGAGAAAACCATCAACTCTTCAACATCTGCTGGTAAACGTCCTGCAGCAACACCAACGGATATCGAAGATGTTCCTGTGAAAAAACTAAAAAGCATTTTGAAGAATTCACCATTATCCGCAGAAGCAGCCGAAGTAAATAATAGTAAAATACTACCAGAAGATTTTTTCGACGGCAAACAATCCTCCTCTAATTTTTTTGAGACTACGCTGCGTAAAACTAGCATAAAACAAGGTTTAGTAAATATTAAACGTGGCGATGCAAATAATGACGGTATTATGGATGTGGATGCAGAAATCGACAAAGATGACACTTTGCCGGAAGGATTTTTCGATGATCCTATTAAAGACGCAAAAGCACGAAACTCCGAGTACAAGGATCCAATTGAAGAGGAGTGGGAACGCTTTCAAAAAGAAATAAAAGATGCTGCAGATATATCAAATGCAATTATCGCCGAAGAACAAGAAGAAGCTACTGCTGACAGGCAGATAGATGAAATTGACGAGCAAATGCGTAATTGGTCTCGCGTTTTAGAGTTGGAAAAGAAAAAGAAGTCGGTCATCTTGAAAGATAAGTTTCAGATACATAAGCTAGAAAGCATGGATGTGACTGAATTGAGTGATGTTGACAGTGACTTCGAGAATGATGAGTTCGATGAGTTCTTAGATTGGCGAGCAAAAAGATTGTAAAAAAATAGTAAATTTACATTCAAAGGTCTTTTTTTTAACTGGGTATGTTCCAGTTTTTAAGTGTTCATTTTAAAAAAATAAAATTTACCATTTTAACTACAATTCGATTTATGTATTTGTCAATTTATTAATGTTATTAATATAAATAATAATTTTGATTTAAAACTTAACATATTATATATAGTCAATATCTATTACATCTGAAAGTTATTGATTAACTGCAATGTCTTGCAATTCTCTTTAAAACATTTTTATTTTGAACAGTTCTAGTTTGATACAATATAAATAACATTAAATGTTTTGTGTACAATTAAATTGCTTCGTCATTTTGTAGATTGCTTGTTTACTTTAATAAAAATATAGTCAAATGCTTTACAGCAGCTGCTGTTTCGTGAGGAATGTAAATACTAATAATAGCTACATTTACAAATAGTATGAATGTTTCTGTAAAATAAAACACTAAAAATATTGTGCACTTTCAGATTTGTGCGTTTGAGTTCTTCCCTAACAAAGCAATATAACTATTAGGCTTTAATGGGAGTAAATCCAAAGTTCATGCGAAGCTGTTCCAGAAATACAAAAGTTAACACAGTATGTGGGCCAAGACGTAAAAATGCAGGGATATAGCCCTTATAAAACCCTAATGGACCTAGTTTTGCTGTGTGCATGACAATGTCCCACAAACCTTTGTATTGACCAGGAGCAGCATTCATTGAACGTGTCTTTAACACATCTAATGGCTGTGTCAATGTTGTAGCAATCGCACCTGCAGCCAACGAAGCTGTAATGTGAGTACGGGGATCATCTTCAAAATAGTTAGTTGTAAGTAGCATGGATTTTATTTGATCATAGAAAGCGATCTGTCCAATTGTCATCAAAAAGCCACGCATTGTGGCTGTTGTAGCACCCGCAAATAATCGTCGAAAACCTTCTTCTCTATTTACACGTAAAAGTCCATCAATGGCATTTTTGTAGCTGAAATTAAATGTTCTGAAGAATCTTTGTCAATGACAAATAATATACAACATACTTTCTTCTTGCATCTGGAGCAAGTTTCACATCATTTTGCATTCGAACATTAACCATGTCAGCGGGAGTTCCAATAAAACCACCCGCTGCTCCGGCTCCACCAGCAAGTAGAATTTTTCCAAAGAATCCAGCATCAGAACCAATATTTTGTTTGGCTACTTCATAAATGCCAAAGCGAGTGGTGGAGTAAGTTAATTGCCGTAAGAGCGATGCTGAAAGTCCATTATACAGAGCCAAGACTCCCTGCTGCTTTATGACTTTTCCTGTCAGTTGCAAGGCAGAAAGTTTTCCCTCTTGTTGAGTTTGTAATGTTACTTTCAGCAGATCTAGTGGATGTGTGCAACAGGCAGCTCCAGCGCTAGCCAGTCCACCAAAGTACCATCGAGATACACGATTTTGTTTTTCGTTACTCATTTTCGGCTATCTGTAAATAATTAAAAATTATTTTTTTAAATACTCCTAGAGTTTTGCAATTTTTTAACAAACAATTTATATTGAATGTTGCGTGGATGAATTCGATGATGATTTGCACAATTTTCTTGTATCACAGTTTTATGGAATGTGTTGTTATAAATTTTACAAACTAATTAGCTACTTAAATCTAGAACAATTAAATATTATGAGGATTAAAAGACAAAAACTAATAGTACTTTATTTGTTAAGAAAATCGTGCAAACCATTGCAGAATGCAGAGTGCGCACTCATAAAACAAAATATAGGTCATTTGAGTTTCCACTTCACATATATAATATGATAATATCATACAATATCATATATGTATTATCGTCTGACATAATGATAAGAGCGCGCGTATGAATATACAGTATACGCACTACTATTATGTAGTATGTTTATGTAGTAATGTGGACTGTGGTGGGATTTTTGTATTTGCGTTTAACCGCTAACTGCTAAGCTATAACGTATAACGTATTACGTGCTTTACCACGGAGATGCAAGAAAGGAAGCATATGAAAAGGTATCATATCAACAGTGTTGCTTTCAATATCTAATCAATTAGCAAGCTACCCATGAACTCTTAGGTTTATGAGTTATTAAATATTATATACATATAGTAACAAGAATTTATGAAATAAAAATATATTAAAACAAAAATATCAGACTCAAGCAAATTAAAAAAAAAATTTGGCGACTATAGGGCTATATTTTAACTTATAAGTAAAATAATATAACAATTATAACAGTAATAACTCATGAGTCACTATTCAGCAAGAATATTTATTCGGCGTCCATAGACTGGTAATAGCTCTTATTTATTATTATAATCAAAAAAAAAAAATGGTAACAAATGTTTTTCTTGGAAACATATTTAAAGGAACAGCTTTACCTTAACGCGGTCTGTCGTCTGAAAGAGAAGTTTGTGAAATAAAGTCTTTGGCCCATTTCTCTGTAGTTACTTTGTCTCTTGAAAATCGTATTAAAAGCCAAATTTCACCTAAATAAAGTACAGTAGGCTACATATAAAAATGTATTTCGCCATGTTAGTGACGTAGGGCGCATAAAATGTCAAAAATTAAACTCGGAATATCCTACCATATATTATTCTATATATACCTAAATGTTCCGTCGAGTGGTATACGTGCACAAAAACCCACACTCCAACTCATTTTAATATATATAGCCGCCGAATTATATATATATATAGGAGATATAAGAGTCAAAATTGGGAAATGTCATTTGTCAGTAGTCAGTACCGCGATCCATTAAAATCATAAAACTATTGGTTAAATGTTACCAAAAATCGTATTTATAGTGATTAAATTAGCATCTATCATTTAATAACTTTAGTCGATTCTATAATAAAGGATTGAAGGTACATAATATATAATATATTAAAATTTTTAACTTACAAGAACTTTTTTTTTTCTGTTTAGTTTTTCAATTTCTGTGTGTATTGTGTAGGTTATTATTTTATTTACTTGAGATCGGTCCGCTAAGTTTTTAGAACTGCTAAGTGCTAATGATTGCGTTATTGTGAATATGTTCATTTAAAATATTAACGTGTTTTTTTGTTGCCATGCCGTCGATTATAATAATAGGTAGTAATAATTATCGTACTATCATTCCATATGGCATTGGCATAAAACATATAATTTTTAACCCCGCAGCATCTTTTACAGTCACAGTAGTCTGTAGGTCGTTGAATTAACAAATCGCATTTCACATTCCCGCATTAAACTCTTGTAAAGGTTCGTCTCCACTATAAAGTCTTTACGGTAAAATTTGAAAAGAATATGGCAGAGTTCATTTCATATGCTTTTTGCTATGATTCTCTTGTTAATATGTATATAGTGTATATAGTAAAAAAACTGAGTACACGCTAGAATGAGGATAAGTACTTGAATGCTAAACTGCAGCGATTTTTATATAATTAAGTAAAGCCCCTGCATATTAATTGTAATATTAAAGAAATATTAACTATTCAATCACATATAACACAGTTTAACACTTTATTTTATAAAAAAAAACTTTTATTTTATTAAACTTCCTGGACAATTTTTATGAACCTTATACTAACTACTATGTTATACGCAACGGAATAGTCTAATAGTAATAATTCTTCTATATGAGTAATAACTACTAAAAACATATAAAAAGTGTTGTATTATGATCAGGCTTAAATTATATATTATTATTATTTAATAATGGTAAAAGAAAGGAAATATTTATATCAGTCAAGAATAAAATGTATATTGTTATATTATGATCATATGTTATTATCCACACCAAACACACCAGCATTCTATGTAATTTTTGCATAAGGATAGTTAGTTCAAGATCATTATCGCTAAGCACTTGCGTTCAAAATTATGCAATCTGTCATGGGTTAATCTTTAAGGCAGTAAAATGTCTTCCAAGAAAAATGTGTATCATGCGATTATGATTCAATACTTATAATACATTACATTTGCCAACCCAATATCTAATAAGTATTAACGAACATTAAGTTGATATTTAAGATTGCCTCGCGTTGTTTTAGTCCAATAAAAGCAATAATATTCGTATATGTCAGGAAGTCAAAGCCGTTTTTAAAAAAACGTGGATTACTCAGACATGTACTTGAAAACTATGTAGAATTTCCAAAAAAAAATCAAATATTCACAAAACACCATTAATAAAATTGGAAAGCATAGATAAGATGGATATACACTAATATAATGAATTAATTATTTAATGTTCTTTGAACTTACTCGAAGTTAATTGTCTGCTTCCCACAATACTGTCAGCTGTTTAAAGCACGCCTTAAAGCACTCACAACCACTAAATTCCTGACAGACCTGACTTCGCACAAGCCATTTTTCTCCAATTGAATTATTTCAAGATCGTCATACAGCTTTTGATGTATGTATGTACTATGTATTTCATTATATTGGTTAGGATCTTTACATACATATATTGATTATTCGGAGCAACTTTGCTCTCATTTATATTTCAATTTATGGCATATTTTTATTTACTCATACCTCCTGAGTTGGGAGGAATTAGCGAGATGGTAATTTTTTCAAACAATATACAAGACTGAAAGCTCTAGATATTGATGAGAGATCAGTGGTTGTACATATTAACTATAAGTACGTACCTATAGTATATCGTGTATACACAGTATATTTATTTTCAATTTTGTCCTTGATTAGCGAATTTTGTGGTTTGTAAAATACATACATTCGTAGTTACATATTGTGCTTATGTCCGTTAGATTATATATTTGATTTATTATTCAGTTGTATGTATGTATTATATACATGAATTGCACAATGTACACACAATTGCACACATTTTGTGCTCTTTTAATGAGATTAATTAATCTAATTAAAAAGTTATTTAATCTTGTAGATTTGTAGATTTTGTATTAAGAGGTAATCAGTGTATTGCGACCTTGTGGTCTATTATACCCCGCTAACTGGCTTCTTCCATTGTATAAATAACCGGTCAGTTATCTACCGCGAAAGTAATATGAAGTGAATTTATATGCATGTATGTATTATGTATGTTTTTAGACTGCCTTCAAAATATTATTTTTTTTTACAGATGGCTGTTTCAATTCTATCAGCATGTGGTCTGCAAGAGCGTGTTCTACCCGCGTTATTGTTTATACGCGAAGAGTCAGGCGTCGACGGCAGCTTTTTAATAAGCTCTGTTTTGACGCAGCGTCTGAATATACCAGAATCAGGAGTTGTGCTAGGCTGTTTTCATCACACGTTTGATCATTATATCAATGCCGGAATGCGTCTTATGTGTAATCTCAATACATTTCAAAGTCAAGACCGTTTGCGTGTAGTTGATTTTCAGCAAGAAATCTTTAGCCATCTCATGGCGTCGCCGTTATTGACTGGTGATGAACTAACAATTGTTAACTATTTTTGGAAGACGCTGGAAAATGAATTGAGTCGCTTTATATTGATTAAATCTTACGTTACGCTGATTATTGATGATTTGGCGACGTTGGCAAATTTGGGTGTCTCCGAGACGATGTTGATAAAGTTATGTAAGCGCATACAAGCATTTGCCAAAGCATCCGGAAAAGTTTCAGTTTTTATCAAAACAAATAACTCAGATGTACTTGAGCAATTGAGTAACAATTTAGAAGATTTAGCAGATTTGGAAATTCAAATTGTTCGCCTTAAGTCGGGAAATTTTAAAGAAGTTGATGGAAAAGTTGTAACAGTTAGAAGGGATGGTTTAGATGTAGTTACAAAAACAGTGTTATACAAAGTAAACGATAGAAATATAAAAACATACTTACCAGGCACTGTTGGTGCCAAAGGTTAATTTGCAATAATATTTATTTCTGTACAAAATATTAAACATATGAAAACGTATATTTGGCTTTTAATTTCATTTACAATTTTAAAATAAACATAAGAAATTATATCCAAAATTGATTTTTATTTTTGACTAAAGGACCATCGAACATTGTTTTTTTGTGTGTTTCAGGGTTCTATGATGATTATTGCTAAGCTCAAGAAAAGTATTGATTTTGGACAAAGTTCAAGACTAAAATCTAGAAATTTTAAGGTCATATTTTATATATATCTCAAGAAAATTTTATTAAACTGCAGTTAAGCAACAGTCGTATATAAATTCAAACTTCGCTCCCCCTGCAAAGTGTTTTTTTAATTTTTTACGACCCAGTATGTTTGTAATAGATTCTTACATCGCAAACTTTCTCCAAAAAAGTTAATGTTGCAGAAACACGTTTTGACTGAACCATACACTTTTTCGCTAAAAAATATATATGGAAGCTCAAAAACGGCTCTAACAATTTTGTTCACGTTCAAATCCCTTATAACTTAAAGTATTCTAAGCGAAACTACATTTAATACCATATATCCCTAAATGTTATCCTCCGGGATCATTTATAGGGATATAAAAATAAATTGGTGTTTCACTTTATTGTAGCTTAAAAAGAGGAAGAATTTTTCTGAACCATTTCAATACGATGTATTTTGTACCAGTACGTAATAAATTCCCACCTCGCTCTCCCTGCGATGCAGTTTTTTCTAGATGAAGTCAAGGCCATGTGCGAGCAATATTTAAAAGAAAGGAACACTAAGTTTAATAGATTTTTTTTTTAAATTAATGTTTATACCATTTGAACCCGCATACTATATGCCCTTAAATTTGTTTTGATCAGTAATATTAATTTGAGTGAGTTTGTTTAATTTTTAAATAATTGGTTATTACTTATTATATTTACAAAAATATATCAAATTTATTTAGGTTATGCACTAGTCTACATTTTGATAGACTTTCGTGTGCGAAGTTAATCATTAGCGACTACTTGGTAAGGAAATTGAACAATTGGTATCGAGAATGTCCGCCTATATAAAATACATCACTAAATTGCACGCATTGTTAGACATATTCAGGTCATTTTTCAATCTGATGGAATAATGGACATTGTCCTAAAATAAATAATGCCAACTTAATTTTATTTCATTTCGAGTAGGAAAATAAATGACAATATTGTATGCTACAGATAACTTGTTATAAACATCGCGTGGCCCTTAGGCCTTAGGCATCAGCACATCATCAATCACACACCTAATTGACCGGAAAAGCTTTCCAATATTTTGGTATCTTCATTTGCGTACATTGTACTGTAAAGAATCAGGAAGGTTTTTACAGAAATAATGAAAACGTAGGGTAAGTCTTTATAGTCGACGTTGTCCAAGTTGAAAACGTTACTAAAATTCATTAAAGAAAATAATTACGGCATTTAAGTAAAATCCTTTTTGACCTTGAATTTTTTTACTTACAACAATTAGAAAGTTTACCTTTATGAAGAAAGTACGGCTTGTGAAGTATATGAGAAAAAAAAGTGACTTTGAAAAATTTCGCAAGCGCATTTTAATTAAATCGTGTAAAATCGCACTCCGCGGAAATTTTTGCACTACTTCTAAAATGTAACTACTCGCGAGAAATTTTGATTTCATCTCTTTAAAATATGATATAATATATATTTTATTACAAATTCGCCAATAACTACTGAAAAAATGGTTAATTTGAAAAATATAAATCGAGTTGTGATTTTATGAACGAGTGCAGCTAAACATCAATACAGTTTTCCCGAGATATGTACTTTGTGTCCTTGAAATTTTTAAATTTTGGCCTTGAATATTTTATAAAATTGTCCCTTTTATTGATATATATTAGTAATAATTTAATACATTTTAATACTCTAATGGCACAATTTTTTTTTTAATTTTGACCTTTTATTATTCAACAAGTTTGCATTTGTTAATAAAAGCTAAATTTTTATGAATTTTTTTTAAGCTGTCTTAGGAACAAAAAATGATCTTGAATTTTAAATTTTTGAACTTGAAATGTTGTGTAACATACACTTTTTTTTTTATCTTATCACAATCATACAACACAATATTAAAATCTGCATTATCGACGCATCCCCGCTATTTTTGTGTCTTTGCCAACGTGACATTGTAGGATTTTAGTTATGGATGGGCACACGAACACCGCATCGTAATTGGCGAATTTCGGATCTAAAATTCCGGGTCGATGGTGCAAACAGCAATGCATACTGGTTCCGTACTTGATGTTCCAAAGCCTATAAGAGAAGAAATGCTACGAAATCAAAACCAGCACCATGAAAAAAAAATTCTGCAGTCATCGTTTTCAGCAAAGTATATTAAATTCAAAATTACCTCTTGATTCCGTAGTGAAGCGTGGGGTTTCGGTTAGCTACATAACACAAATAAATATATAAATAATAGTTATTCACTCGTGATTCCGATAATCCGCTTATAAGTAAGTAAACATTTGATCAATGAGCTTTTAATTTTTGTGTTATAATAATTACAAAAATTGAATGATGTAATTGTCTTTCTTTCAACCATAAAGATTTTCCTTTCCATCCCTTACAAATATATGCATAATATACTTCAAACATAAACTCTACGCACAGAAGCAATAACAATCTAAAACTTTTCCAGAATATTGACATTGATATCAATATTTGCACATTCATCACTCTCCGAACCTACGCTGAATATATACACATTTCAAAGGCCATCTTGAGAAGCTCTGTGTGATAAAAACATGCCGCAAGCTTGTGGGAGGTGGGATTTGGGAACACAAAACCAACTGTCACCCAAGATAGCAATTTATCTTTTCAGCAAACACTAATATCGCGATGGTATATAGGACTTAGGGGATGAATGATGTATACAGGAGTTGCAATTGTGTAGATTGTGTGGAGATGGTGTGTGTAGTTTAGCCCTTGCCTATAAATTGTACAATATCATCATAGGACGCCATTGACCTTGTGTCTTGCAATACACAATTAGTTCTGAAGTGTATAATTCAATTTAAATAAAATTCACAAATAGTTCTTATTTTGATCGTAATGTTTACTAATTTATTTATGTTTTTCTTATGATTTTGTTTTATATTGTTTTGTAACTATATATAATATATAATATTTTCCCTATATGTTATAGTACTTATTTCCGTAACTAATTTTATAACTACCAATTACCGGGTTAACACCTATATTATATGACCCACTCCATAAACTTCACAAACATATTGTATGAATATAAGATAGATAGTTTCAGTGGTTCAGCCAGTAGTGGTTTTTGAGTTTACTTGCACCGTCCGCAAATTATAATCCTTAAATCACACTACAAGTTCAAGGTAATTGATTTTTATAGTTAAATCAATTATAGTGCTACAGGTATAAGCACATTGAGAGCGATGAATTTTTGAGAACTCTAAATATACCAAAATTAAGGTTCTCACCAAAAAATAACAAAAATTAGTATGCAAAAAGTTACTACGACGCGCGTTTAAAAACGTCTTATTCAGTAATACCACAGAAAAGTATATTGAAACCAATTGTAATAATCTACACATTTTATAAAAAAGCTGGGCATATAAATCAAAATGTTTTTTTTTAAATGCTGCCTTATACTATTTGTTTGAGTAAATAAATACAAACGTGATTGTCATCGCATCACTCGTGTACCAAATTTAGGGCAAATTTTAAACATTACATTTTTCTCCCTTCATTTAAATTCATTTTATTCAAATGGATTCACTTTCACGCCTATCTCAAACATTTTGGTTCAGTTGTTTCCAGTATATGTTATGTAGTCTATTTTGTTATTATAATTTTCTTGACGCATTTGATAGACCAATCGTTGATTTCGTGCGAAATGGGTTGGCCGATTTTCACTAAATAATAATAATTTCATAAAGGCGAAATCTTCAAAAAAAATTAAACCATTTTAGAAAAATACTTTGAACTCGAGAAAACCAACATGACTTCAAACATAACGCAAAAAGGAATATCTCATTAAAAGCGTTGAGACAAAGGCGATTTTGCTGATGCGTGGTGTGCGTTAATAATAGGCGCCATAAATAGTTATTAAAATCGCGTTACGAGCCTTGCAAAATACTACTTTTTTCGCATATAAAAATAATACTCAAATTATGTACCAACTACGGTAGACACCCTCTAATTCGGTCCCCGGATTAACGGAAGTACCCTATAATCCGACACGCGAAATAATTTCCTTTTATCTTATTAAGATATATGTAATATTCAATAAGTATTACATATTCATGTTTGTGGCAATTACATAACAAAAACGGAAACACAAAACTTTAAAAATTAAAGAAAATTATTAAAATTAATAAATATAATAATTTGTTTTGATGTGTGTAGTATGTTGTTTCATGCCGACACCTCAGTATTGAATTAAATTATTTTGCCGGATCACAAGGTACACTTTTGTAAAAAGTGAGATAGAGGTCGGTTGCAGCCCTCTATAGTCCGACAAATTTGATAATCCGACACTGTCCTCGCAAAACGTTTGTCGGTTTGGCGGAGGTTCACTGTAGTTTGACTTGAAAGTCAAAATGGCGGAAACTATAATTCTCACATTGAAGTGAAGTCACATTATTTATATCTCAGAAACCTTAAACAATATGCTGTAAATTTAAATTACTGTCTTAATCAATGGTCTCAATACTAAATTTAAGGTGCCGTGCACCATAACTTATCGGAATTATTTTTGATAAATATTTGATAGCTGCTGTAACGATACAGTGTTTTTTATTTGGTATATTAATATACATGCACCGTTGTAGTTTTTGTAAAGCTTGCTCGAAATCTTGGATGAAAACTTTTGTTTAACAGCTAAAGAAGTGTTTTCTTTTTATAATATCCCTTATTTGTTTGGTCTATGTATTTTTAATAGACTTGACTTAAACTTGAAATGAAACCTGTTTAATGTTACGGTGTGTAGTGTCTACGTGAATGCGTGAAAATACCTAAACCAAATTTTCAGCATATGGCTATATGAAATTTTAGTCATTCAACGTCAGGGTTGTTTGTAAACAAAAATTGATGTGATAATGTTGTTTCTTTACAAACAATTTTATTTCCAATTATTTATACACACAATCTAAACATAAATTATATTACCATAATAGACCCATTAAAATAAATTCCTAACATCATTTTATGTGCGTAAATTTTGCTCAGGACAAACCCAAAACCGGACTCCAAAGTGGATAATTATTGCAATTTTTGATATTAAATTTTTAACAAAATCAAAAAGATTGTATCTGTGGAGGTGAGCTCTGAACAATAAATGCAAATATACACACTTGAATATAGTCGTTTTTCTACATCCTAACACATGGGTTGAATTGAGACTTGAGACAATTAAGTGTTGAGTCAAACGTCAGAGTACACTCAGGCCGCAGTGGATTGCCATTTGCCACGCGACAGAGCTTGCAAAAGCATAGCGTTTCAGACTTCAGTCGCGATTTGGCTATGGCAGAATGCAGATATCGTGCCGTGTGTTTACGAATTAATTAAGTTAGTGCACGTTAAGTTAACGCAAAGTGAAAAAAGGATTTTAAAAATATCTTTGGAATTATCATAAATTACTATTATGTAGAACCTGAAAACAATAAACTTTTTTGCCAATTGAAAAACGGTGAATTAAGCCAAGTATAAAAATTAAATCAAAGTGCATTTAAAATAAAGAAACACATGCAAGTGCATTTAAAATAGATTTACAGCATTTAAATAATTATAATAATATTATTTTGAAAATATTTATTGATATCCTTTTAGTATTACTGGATCTCTTTCCATAACAGTTATCACGTACCTCCCCTACATATATTAGATTATTGCACTTTGAGACCATCTTAATATTTATTATCAAATTATGTCTAAAGAACAATATTGCAATAACATTAACAGACTTTTAATCATTATAGTGCATATATGTATACTCGAAATACTACCACGAATAGAAAAACGTTAAATATGGAATATGGATCCGTCTGAAGTCGGAACTTTGTTAGGGAATTTTGAGGAGCAGATTTTAGAATTACATTTGTTCGGCATTTTTTAAATTATAAAGGTATCTTATACTATATGCACTAACTATTATATAAACAAACAAATTCGTAGAAATCGATTACTGAAAAATAACTAATAATCATTTTAGTTTTTAATTTGTAAAATATGTGAACAAACATATACACCTAGTCAAAAACAGTTTTTTTTTTCAACAGTATAATAATAATTTGGTAAAAAAATAAAACACGGCATTGAAAGCCTGAGATCCATTCAAAAATTTAGGTTCCTTTAACTATAATATGTATAGTCAATCTTTAGCGCCGTTTTCGAGTTACCCTCTTCAATACTCATCCATCAAAAATACCGTACATAATGTCATAATACTCTTTCAAATCGGTAATACTTTATGATCGTAGATATAGTAAAACTTTGTGTAAGATGTTCAAGGATCGTGTATTAAAACATGCAATAATTCGAAGATGCTAGTCGCATCGTATGAAGTATTCAGAAAAGCATCACAAACAAGACAACGATTATCAACTACTTATAAATGCGTGGCACACATTGACTGATATTAACATAACCAAACTAGTTTTCTCAGTCGAATGATGTTTTTACTAATGAGAAACTTTAAGCTGCTTTTTTCACAAATTTTATCGATTGGTAATCGTATAAAGCGCGTGGCTGCGACTTAATGAACTTGAAAGTCAGGGTCAAGTTTATATGGATGAGCAAAAAATTACTGATGAAAGTGAATGTAAAATAATTGGGAAACTCTGAGAATGTACCTTGCAATATTGTGTATATCACTGTCATACAAAACATATTAAATATGCTTATAAACGCGGACATATTGTGACAAACAACCAGGGTTATTGTATTGTATCACCTTAACGAAACTAGGCAATATTACGATTAACAACAAATCAAGGTTTATGCGTTATTCCTAAATCATGTGTTATTCCTGTATCATCCGTACGTTCGTTTGGACATGTCGGGAAGATTTTTCGGAAAGTGCTGGACCGATTTGGATGAAATTTTAACATAGTATGTAAAATAACTTAAGACTAATATCTAAATTTTAAGGTCACATCTCGGAAGATTTCAATTATTGAGTTTCGCAAATCTGTGAGGGCATTATTAACCAAATTAAATTTTTTAAGGATTGGTTTCGAATAGATTTCATGTTGTTTATTATTAATTCGAAAGCACAAACAATAAGCGGCAACCAGAGCAAACATAATCAGACTATTCTTTACGTTGCTGTACGAGATGCTCAATAAAAAACGTTTCCATTATTTCAAAATAGCTAAAATATTTAATGTAAAAATAATAAATACAATATTTAGTGTATGTATTAACGTAAGAAACAGTTCAATTTTTGATTTTCGGGAAAGCTTAAAAGCCGCACGACGATATTTTAAGATTAACGGGTAGCAAAATTAATAAAGTTGAATCTCTTAAATCTAACCTAATTAATAATAAATGTTGAAAGAAATTAATTAATGTGGAACCCTGTGTAAAGTGTGAGCAAACGTCAACACTATTTGTGGCAATAAAATGAGTTAAATATATTTGAATGCCTGTTAAATTGTTAAATAACGCAACGTTATGTTAAATTAAATTTTATATTTAACGACTTATATTGTTTTTTATTGTAGCTGAGTTTCAAAAAGAAATGTTGTTCCAACATTAATTGTTGGTTTCAACAAAGTAATTGCAGACTTATGCATTTTCAGCGTTCATGAAAATAGAAATAGCGATAAAAGAACAACTATTATAGCAAAACTCGACTTTCGAGATTAATAATTTAATAAATTTTAGGCGTAACTAACGCAGCTAATTTTATATATAAGAAAAAGAGAGATACTTGCTTTCAAAAGTATTTTAATAAATTATTCGTCTTTAACTCAAAGGCAGGGAATAATGCAAGTACAAAAGTTAAAATCCACAACAGCATATGCATATCTTTACACATACTCGCATTAGTTTATGATCACATGTTCTCCAATAAATTCATCACTTCAATATGCAATTGTCATTCGTAAATCCTGTGTATTGAGATTTTTCTTTAAATACATAAGTCATAAAGTAATTAAATAATTTCAATTGTAAGTAATATTTTACCGGTTTGTCATTTATATTACCATAAGTAATAAACAATTAATACAAATAAGAGGTTTAGCCATAATACGAACCACCTTGCAGACATAGTTTCCATTTATGTATATGCAGCAGCAGCTAGACTTTTCCTGATAGGGTAGAAAGCGATTTTATAACATTAATTGAAAAATAAGTTTATAAATTAAAAAAGCGTCGTGTAATCAATGTATGTAATACCATTTTAGATACAAGAACGAGGCATTTTTCACTTTTATGGAATTTCAGTGCATTAAGAAAAATTTATTTGTAAAAATACAATGTTAACTATATTATATTTGTTGAATTAATTCCAGATAATTGAAATTCTCAATTTATTTGAAAATATATTTTTTTAGTGTATTTATAATTCTCCTTGCCTAAATGCTTTTATATGCACTTAGTACAGTAGGCTTTCTAAATGTAGGCTTTATTTGTAACTTAATTGATCAAGGATTGTTTTGAATTTACGTTTTATGTATTTTTCTGGTGTGATGTGTTCAATTACCATATAACTTAAGCATTTTTAGCGATAAAAATATGTATGTTTAACTCTAATAAAAAGTATTTATTGCATATAAATAGACAAAATATACGCATTTGTAATTTTTCTATTTAAGTTTATATACTTTATGTGCATGTGCAAGCTTAGGTAAAAGTAATAAGGAATAACTGTAAAAATATTAAAAACTTGTAACATAGATGATACTTTACAGCAATACTTAAAACGAAGTCCATTAACTTTTGACTTTTGAGTCAATAATAAAAATGCCTCATCGTGTTTTGAAATTTAAACTCTTGTTAATGTGATTATTAACATACAGTTGACATACATACTTGCCGCGGTATTGATTTCTACATTATTATTTACAAATATGTTGACAAACCATATTTAATTATATTCTGATGGACTTGAAAAAATACAAGGTATACTTCACTCAAAATAAAGTTAATGATTTAAACGATCGAGAGATAAATTGCCTTACCTCTATCGCAATTGGCAATACTATAATAAATAATATTGTTTCTTAAAAAAAAAGACAATGTATGATTTAAACAAATAATTCAAATGATGTTCAGTTGGTAATTATTTACTGTAGTGGCATATGTTTTAGTTTTAATTTGAACAAGTGAAAAAAGCAAGTGCTGTTGTTAAAAGTGAAATAATAAAACAATTAACATAAAATGAATTTCACATGGGAAGATGGTTTCGAGGATTATAGCAACTTTACCGTCCCAAAAGCCAATGTAACAGAAATGTTCAACAGTACAATCATACCGTCATCTCGAGATCCGCTAAGTCTTCTCTTGCCCATGACCATATTTTATGTTATCATCCTAATCGCCGGCGTACTCGGGAATGTAATAACTTGCATAGTTATCTCGAAAAATAAGTTAATGCATACAGCCACAAATTATTACTTGTTTAATTTGGCTGTATCCGACTTGTCGCTGTTGTTGGCCGGTGAGTATTTGAATTTAATTAATACCTTTTTTCTTGAATTTATAAATACTCGTATAAATTCTTAATATTAAAAAAATTACAAAAAAATAATTTTTTAAACACAAATAACATCAATTAAATATTTAAATATAAAGCTCCAAACAAGTCTATCCTTAGGATAAAGTAAAAATAAAGGAAAAGTATCCATGTCATATTATGTACAAGTGCCACGTCCTAGAACTATTAAATTTATTTTATGTTTGTGATAATGATCTAGAATAATGACTCAAGGCTCAAGACTTCATAAGAATATACATATTTTTTGAAAAAAAAGTGGAAAATAGCATAAATCCAATCAATATGCTTTTTAACATTTGAACATTTAATCTATGATCTAAGCTTTAACGCAAATTCATTCATTTAATCAAAGACCGCTTAATCGTGCGAATACAATCACGATATGACATTCAATGAAATTTGTGTAATGTGTATGTTCTCCATATGTTACAATGTAAGACAAAAAATAAAAACGGGGTACGGAGAGCTATACAAGATCTAATATACGACAGAAACATACTTTAACTTATTTTTTCGTAGAGGTGTTTGATATTATTCAAAATGTGGCGTTAGAAATGTTAATAAAATTTTTAATTTACATTTTATTTATTATTACATAATATTCTAACATTAAAGCCGTTTTTGATTTATTATTCAAATCAAAAAACTTCACCATTAATAGACAATAGATCTGAAATAATACGATCTGGAAAAAAAGAATGCGATTATAGTTTTTTCAAGGTCATATGCTTCAAGGTCCAGTTATTGCCAAAATTACTTTGTGGGGGCTCAGAAACGGGACTTACGATTTTCATAACACTTATTTGTAATGGTAAACAAACCTGCATTTATCTTATATCTCGCTAAGTAATCCTTCTAAAAAAGAAGACAAACCCTACTTTTCTTTCTCATACACCTTACACAAGGCTGTCAAAACGTGTTTGTGCCTCATTGTCTTTTTTTCGAAATAGTTTTCAAATGCAAGAATCTATTACAACCATGTGAGTCGAAATGAATTCAATAAATAACTTCTAGATTTCTTCGTGATTCTTAATGACTTTAAAAACAATATTACAGAGATTTAATTAAAAGCATTGTATTACGTGGATGTCAATTTCATTGCATACATTAATACCTTCGAGAAAATATAATATAATACACATATAGGAGTATACTGACTATTATTTTGTTCACGTGAGGCGTACTGTTGTGTAGCGTAAAGTCCTTTTGAATTTATATACGACCTCAAGGGCATATGTAAATTTTTGCCCGAATATATGTAGTTGCTTTTCATTAAACAAAATACATTATTTAATCCTACAATAATGTGAAATTTTTTTTTCAAAAATATTTAAGGTTTCTGAGATATAAAAAACACAGCGTTATTATATAGCCGGATGGGCTGCAATTAAGAAGTTTTGACAAATTAAATATGAGTCACAATATAATTTTTCGGGATTTAGAGCATCCTGATTTCGCGTTATCGGAATCATGATAGTCTTGATTTGGTTGTCATTCAAAATGTTGTATCGAAGTTTCAAAATCGTTTCAACAAACATAATTTTAAAGAACACTAATTGATTAATTTGGTTTGGATAATGAATGCATTGCAAGAACAAATACACTTATAGAGATTTAAAATAGTAATATTAAAAATAAATTTGATATAAGAAATTACCGTAGGAAAGTAAGTCTTATAAATTCCGTAATAACAATTATTTTCTTTCAGGTGTTCCCATGGAGTTCATACATATTTGGCTTCCGTCTGCCTATCCATTTTCACAACGGTTTTGCGTCCTGCAGGGGCTATTGCAGGAAACGTCTACAAATGCTACAGTATTGACAATAACATCTTTCACAGTGGAACGATACATAGCAATATGCCATCCCTTCAGGTATTCATTCAATTTTTATTGAAATATACGATTACATTGTTTCTTTATTGTTTAAATTTTAAACAAATCCAATTTTATCTTTTTCAGGCAACATACAATGTCAAAGTTATCGCGGGCTGTTAAATTTATACTTGCCATTTGGATTGTAGCATTTTGTCTGGCTGTCCCACAGGCGCTACAGTTCGGTATTAAAGTATCCGAGAATGAAACTCAGCGAGTCTGTACGGTAAGGTCATTATGTATTTATAAGGCTTCGGTTTTTGTAGCCGATGTGGGGGTAGATCGGTTATTAAATCTTGAATGATTGAAGATTTATTTATGTGTAATGGCCCAAACATCAATACGTTATCACCAGATTACCATCGTATGATAGGCATGTTGAAATCGGCAGTAATAATAGATCGATAACTTCTTCATGAGGAACGTAGACTCACTAGACATCCAGTGAAGATTGAGGCAAAATATATTAATTACCTTATGTACTTTTTATAATAGCAATTTTCGCACAACGCACGTACTCGCAAAAGACATTCAGTTTCTGGAAAACATCAAGTGAATTGCTATGAGTGTCTAGAACATTTTGTGCGGAATTGCTGTCCCGACGGTAAACACAATACTTGGGGGGAAAGACTTCCGTCTTAAGAATGGTAGAAATGGATCAATTTAACGATAAAGTAATAGCTTTCCTACTTGTGTAAAATATGGTTAAAAAGCCTCAAGAAGTTAAAATTGACAGCTAATTCATCTGTTTTTCTCAAAATGTAAAAACGATGTCGAAATAAAATATCTGTAAAGAGAGAATAAAACTTAAAGTTTTCAAATCAAGCACCCTACGACAATTTGGTTGAGATCATAATTGTTTTAAGCGCTATCTCAACATTGTAGAACATGACACCATTGTTGTATTCGCAGCGTATATTTGCAATTCTTTTTATGATCAATTGGTGTGTCGTATGGGTACTACATTTATTGGCAATATCCTACGCGAAATACAAACTACACAGAAAAATTAGCATGCAGCCACCGGAAATTCAACTAACACCTGTGTCGATACTGAAGCCTTTGATGGGTGTGGACCCTAACCAGGAAATCAATTTGGAATCATTCTTTACAATGAGATATCCTACTTATGAGTTATTGTTTTGTATCGAAGATTTCAACGATCCCGCAGTCAACGTTGTCAGGAGGCTTATAAGGAAATATCCTTTGATAGATACCCAACTCTTCCTAGGTGGTTCTCTAGTTGGTGTTAATCCAAAGATTAATAACATGAATCCCGGTTACGAGGCAGCTAAATATGAATACATAATGATTTCAGATGGTGACATACGCATGAAAGAAGATACGTTGTTGGATATGGCCTACCGAATGAATGATGACATTGCGCTAGTTCATCAAATGCCTTTCACTTGCGACCAAGAAGGCTTTGCGGCTACGTTTATGAAAATTCACTTTGGAGCTGTTCAATCCAGATTTTATTTGTGTGCTGATCTATTGGGAGTAAATTGCCTCACCGGCATGTCGTGTTTGATGCGAAAAAATGTTATCGATGAGATGGGGGGACTGCGGGCGTTCAGCTGTTACTTGGCAGAAGACTTTTTTATTGCCAAAGCAATCAGAAATCACGGATTCAAGATGACTATTAGTAGTCAACCAGCATGGCAGAACAGTGGCTTTCGTGATATGTATAGTTTCCAGGCGCGCATTATGCGTTGGACGAAATTACGTGTAGCCATGATGCCAACATTAATAGTGCTGGAACCCCTTTCTGAATGCATGATTGTGGGTGCAATCGCTTCGTGGTCAGTTTCAAATCTCTTAAATTGGAATTTTTTGGCATTCTACATGGTGCATATTCTTCTGTGGTGTTTATCTGATTGGACATTGTTGTCTATCGTTCAGAATGGTTCTATACCTTTTAAAAAGTTTGAATTTGTGATTGGATGGTTTTATCGTGGATTGAGTGGACCTTTTCTATTTATGCACTCGTTGGTAAATCCAAAAATCCAGTGGCGGGCCCGGCGCTTCAAACTAGCCTGGGGTGGGATCGCATACAAATTGGAAAACTAATTTATCAATATCTACATACATATTTGATTTTGTGTAGGATCAAAAAATTAAGGATTTAAAATAATTGATGCACTTTCATTTAAAAAAAAATAACATAATGTTTTAATCTTTTTCTAAAACCATAGAATAGGGATAGGGAGTAACAAGTTGTGTACGGGTATCTGCAAAAAGTTTTCTGTTCTTAACACTAATAATGAAATTTAATAATTACATAATATAAGTATTACGTTTTATTATTATAACATAACGTTTTATTGTCGTTTTAGGTAACAAACGCATTTATAAACCATGCATTCGAAGTCTCTGGATTTATATTTTTTGTAGGACCCATGACTTTAATAACCGTTTTATATGTGCTTATTGGTGTTAAACTGCGGAAAAGTAAGTTGCTGCAGTGTTCAAAGCCTGTAGAATCGCGACATCGGAGTGTTACCGGCCAAACTCGAGTTATTCGTATGCTGGGTAATTGTTCACAAAAAATATACACTTTATATGTATTTTAATATTAAATCGCATATTATTTAAACGTTACTCTTACGGAATATATGTAGTTGCTGTTGCAGTGGCATTCTTCTTGTGTTGGGCTCCTTTTCACGCTCAAAGACTGACGGCAATGTATGGTAGAACATTAAAGGATCAAATACCAGCACCTACACTATTTCTTACCATCTATAATGTGCTTAATCACGTGTCAGGCATCATGTACTACCTTTCGACATGCATTAATCCACTGCTATATAACATAATGAGCCACAAATTTCGAGATGCATTTAAGGTACATTTAAATAAGGTTTTCCACAATTATATAAACAATTAGAAAAATATAATATTGTATATTTTTGAAACTATATACTTATCTTACACGTAAAATCTTTTATTGCAGTCTACAATATCTCGACAATGTGGCTTAGGTCCCGAATTTCCAAAAAACAATCACACTTACAGTGCCCTATCAAAGGGATCATTAAGACTTACTGCAACAATGGAAAATCATCAGCGTAACCATACACACATCGATATATTAAAACACGAAACCTTGCGTAACTCACAAAAGTTCACAGCAAGCAGAAATCCACCAGTACGTTGCATTTCTATTAGTAGTCAGTCAACCATCTTTACAACTATATCACGTCCGGATGATATACGACACCAAAATAATAATGGAAACGGCCCTTGTGTAAACAACAGTGAGCCATGTTGTGCGAAAAAACAAGAAATTGTATCTGTGGATGCCAACCCGCAGACCGCGATTCCACCGCGAACAATACCCAATACGCCATTGAGTACGATTGCCGAAAAGTTGAGACGTGGCACTAAAAGTGTTTTTATTTTTAAGAAAACTGCCACTGCCGCCATTGGCGGGGAAAATCTATTTTCGAAGAGAATTAAAATGTGTCCCGCAACGAGTGCGGATAGCATTCAAACGAATACAATAAACAACTCTAGTCTGCAAGAGGTAGATGGGGACGAACTTACCAGCACAGAGTTGGCTCAATTTATGGCAGATGTAAACAATGAAATTTGTTGATATTATATGCATGAAGTATTACTTCAGCAAAAAGTGCTAAGAATGAAAACAAGCATTTGATTTTGTGATATAAAATAATAGTAATAGAAAGGTTGACAAGCTTTTAAATGCATTTCAGTTAACAATTGATTTACATTGAAATGTTAACTCACATTTCTCCACGTTGTTTATAAATATTGTTAAAAATTGTTCTTCGCGTACGTTTTACGAGTTTAAACTTTTCCACAAATCTCAGATTGTAAAAAAAATCACATATTATAAAAAAATGCTTTTGGACGACAAAACACAGCAACTGTGTTATTAGATTATTTTAATAATTTTATTACGACCCACCATACTAGAGTGATAGATTCTTACGTTCGTATTTTTTCTCGGAAATGTAGCATAATTTTAGTTGCATTACCATTTTTTATTATTTAAAAAAAAAAGGTATTTACATTTTGCTCCTCATAAAACATTTTTTTGGAAGGCGTAAGCTTTTAATTGAATTCCCACACAGGAAAAAAGTTTTATGATTCAAAAACTATTTGTTGGTACTTTGATGTTTTACATTATTGCTAACCTCAATAAAAGATAAAATTTTGGCTAAATATACAAGGTCAAAATTAAAAATTTCAAGGTTACAAAAAATGCCAATAAGATTCACACTAATGTTTTTTTGAACATTACGCTAAAAATGTTCCGAATGAAAAGGGTATAGTTGCTGTGGTTATGGTTAATAACAGCTACAACCTATATAATAGCTGTTAATTGTTATTGTTTTTATTTTACACTCCCTGGGTCCAAAAAAGTGGTCTAGAAAAAATGTGAAAATGTACGTCCGTACGCCGTACTATGATGGAAAAAAAACATCTCTGAAACTACTGGACCGATTTTTGAAGAATATTAAAGAAAAAAATAAGAGTGTGATTATAGTTTTTTCAAGGTCAAATTATCGCCAAAGTCAGTTTTTCTTGTCAAAATCGGAAAATTCAAGGTCGAATGTTTTATATCTCAGGAGCTTTAAATTTTTGAAATATGTTTTTTTCACATTATTGTAGAAATAAATAAGATAAGAAAACTTGATGAACATTTGAAGGTCAAAATACGTAAGTGAAATAAAAAAAATTTTGAATTTTGCACTTAAGAAATCAGTAATCACTTAATTTATTTCCATAATATATATTTTTTTAATTCACAGTGGAAAAATTTTTAATTTTTTAAATTTAATACAGTTCATCAGGCACTACAATATAGTTAACGTAAAATTAACATAATATATGTATGTCAAACAAAAACACACATAATATAAATATTTGTACTCAATTTGATGACAACCAAGTTTTAATGTATTCTTTGTTGTTCTCCAACCATTGTATGTTGCCTGAAACTGTAGCAAGACCTTGCAATCTAGCACTAGCACCAGCTCCAGCTTCTGGATACTTAATAAAAAACTCTTGCATTTCTTGCAACTTCAAACCAGTAGAAAATCTAGATGTTATTGACGGAATCATGCGTCCTAAATACCGTTCATTTAGTGTAAAACGGTCAACTAATTGCTCCCAATTTTCACGCACATAATCCCAAACAATAGATTCTCCCACACGATTAGCAGCAATATATTGCAAGCATGTGAAATAGTCTTGACCACGAACATTGCTTGGATCCCATGCCAAATCGACAAAACGACGAAGCAACCATGGAATTTCAACGCCTGCTAAGCCACGCATTAGTTTGAGCTTCTCATTAGCATCTTCTTCGGCGAGGAAAAGCTCCCACATTTTATACCAACGCTCCTCGTTTCCCACAGATGCCATTCCTTCAACAAAATTGTTTACATTAGATTTTCTGTTAAATTAATAATATAAATAAATTGATGTGTGTAACATATAATCTCGTACCATAATAGTAAATAATATTTCTAAGATCAGGATTTGGACGGTTTATCGGATTTTCAATCCATACATCAAATCGTCTTCCAGCCTCATCGAGACACATTTGCACTCCAAATGAACAGGCCAAATCCAACACTGTAGTTCGAAGCAAACTAAATTTAATTTTTAAGAACAAATTTTAAATGTTATTTTATTTTACATATTATAATTATTTTAAATCTCATACTTTTCCAAATGATCCTCAGTAACTTCCCAACCAACGGAACCAACAACATCAGAAATAAGTTGTTGACCATATTGCTGTAAGTTAATGGTTTCAAGCATTACTATATTTCTAAATGCTTTACAACTGTATATTGTAAGATAATAATAATTTTAACTTACACGATATTCTGAATAAACATCTGTATAATACAACAGATTTTTAATAGAAGCCAATTTAGATGCAGCTACCGACCATGGCACATACGAAGTTTCCTGATTCAGATAGCGTGTTAGTTCCAGAGGAATGCTATAATCAATTTGAGTCGCTTCCGCTAAGCTGAATGCATCATTTAACAAATGTGCACGATCTGAAGCACTCAACACCTGTTTCAGTTTTAAAAAAAAAATTTAAATGTATCTTCAGTTCTTTAAATAAATTTAATACGCGCATCTTACGCTGATATCAGCCACAAGTGCGCTTGTGAATGCTTGCCACATATCAACAGGATAATTTACACGATAGTAGCCAATTTGATCACGATTTATTTTCAGCCAATTATGGTTTTCAGGAACACTAATGGTCACTGTTATAAAATAAATAAATACAAATATTATTATACTCAATTACTAATATTTCAGTAATGAATTTCAACTACTGGTGTATTATTAACAACATATTAAAAATAATAACCTTGAAGTTCGTCATTTCTAAACCACTGTCGCCGTAAGGAACCATCAGTATTTGTATAATATGTTAATGGAATATACCAACGATAGCTGCAAAAGATATTGTTGCTATAAAAGAAAAAAATATTTGAGCACTATTTACTTAAACTCAGAATCGTTGTTTTGTTGGGCTTCATCCGCTGGATTTGACATGAATCGTTTTTGTGTCAACATGTACTGATTATCTGTCATCCGGGTTACAGTCACAACGGGGTATCCCATTTGCTGTGTCCACGTTCCCATTATGTATCTAAATTAAATATATGTTATTGTTTTTGTTTTTTTAATGTATCTCATATTTAGCAAAGTATACAAACGCACTTTACGTCAATATCTTCCAAAACTAAAGCATCAATTTCAGTGAGAAGATCATCAGTAACAGCATTTCCATAGATGTTAGCATTTAAATAGTTTGTGACACTTGCTCTAAAGATATTTTCTCCTAAATAATTATTTTAAACGTTAGCCAATAGAAAGAAGAGTAAAATATATAATTATTAGTTTACCAATAAAGTCCTCCAACATTCTTATAATCGCAGCACCTTTATTGTATGTGATAGTGTCAAATAATTCAGTAATTTGATCTGGACTCTCCGCAGTTTGGACAATAGGATGCGATGCCGTTGTAGCATCTAACGTAAGAACTGGATGAAGGTCATCGATAAGAAACTGTTCCATCATATTCCAAGACGGTTCTACGGCCATCACACCTTTGTACTCAATGTAGCTTGCAAATCCTTCATTAAGCCAAAGTTCATTCCACCAAGCCATTGTCACTATTACATGATAAATATTGGAAAATATTAGTAACAAATAACGTTATTTATAATTTCAAAAATTGCCATTCAGGGTAGGCCACTCAGAAAGGAAATATTTTTCATAATTTTTCACAAGCGCTACCTAAATTTCCAAACCACATATGGGACAACTCATGGGACACCACGGTGGCTACGCGTTGTTTATTAGCCGTAGAACTTATTGTTGGGTCATAAAGCAGTGAAGTTTCCCGGAAAGTCACCAAACCCCAATGCTCCATAGCACCCGACACAAAATCAGGAATCGCTGCCATATCTGTAATACAATCAATCAATTAATCATAAGTGAGCATGGTAGTGATACATTGTGAGACCCAACAAAGAAAGACCCCACTGGAATTTGATTTTGTACTTTAAAATAAACACAATGTTATCTTATTAAACTGGATTAGTATAATCAGTTTAAACAATTCAATTGATGATGGGTTTAACTAATTATAGGTACTTAGTAAAAGTTCACTACTCAGTACGCACCCAATTTGCTCAGTGGATAAGGAATTTGGAAGTAATCAATGTAGAATTCGGTGATTCCTTTGCCAGTGGTTAAAGCAAAATCTACTTTATCCAATTGGGCACGTGTGGCAAAAACACGCATTAAGAAATTGTCCCCAACCGCGGCAACAATATTAGCATCTTTATATTCAAAATCCGACACAATAAAACACGAAAGGTAAGTGCTCATTGGGACACTCTCACCAAAATGAACTGTAACAGTGTTGTCGTCATTTACAACCGAGGACTAAAAAGTAAAAATCAATATAAAATTGTATAACATACAAATAATAATATATGTTTATTATATTATGACTTACTTCTTCTTCTACATTCGACAACGCAATATATCCTGGTAAATTGGGCCTGACAATTGACACTTTAAATTTAGCTTTCATTGCTGGTTCATCAAAGCAGGGATATGCCTGGCGAGCATAGGTTGGTTCAAATTTTGATGTCGCCATGAATCTGCGAATTTACATTTCGTTTAAATTGTATTTGTTGTACACATATAATTTATTTGATAGGGGCCTTTATACATTAATTAAGGGTTACATTACATATGCACATATTTTGATACTACATAATATATTACAACTTTTACATACTTACCAACAATAACTACATTACACATATTATGTATCAAATTACTTCTATTAATACTATTATAAAGTTACCTTGTTTCATTACTTGATTTATCAAAATATGAGCTTCCATAGAATCCCACGATACGATCAGTAAGGCTGCCATTAAAATCTAAGCTCAATAAATATTGTCCCTTTACAAGGGGCTCCTCAGTAGCCATCAAAAAATATTCAAACTTTGGATAATCAAATGCTTCCGTAATGATGACATTATCCCTTGTGCCATTAGAATTATTTAGCTTAAATAACTGAGGATGGGAGATTGACAGCTTGTTGGAATGTATGGCAATGTAAGGAATTGTATTGCTCACATCCAATTTCACAGAAACTGTGCCGCGAAATGTAAGTGCTTTCAAATCAGGATGAATGAGAAGTTTGTAATAGAGGGGACGGATCTCTCGTGGCAAACGCCAAGTTAAATTTTCAAAAACTTTGGATAACATTTTATTTGAACCACCGACAACAGCGGTTAATGAACTTTTATTATTATTATTATTGAGAGTACTGGATGTTAGCACTATTTTTTGCACAAACTTAACCTCACTTTTGTGAATACTGCTTAAAGTCGAATCTTTATCGTCGACACCGTTAGTTGACTTTATTAAAACTAAATGCGACCCGTTGTCCTGCGTACTTTTAACAATATGATGCGATTCCGCTGTTGTAATATCGTTTGCACTGGTATTATCATTTATTATCTTGTGGTGATGATTATTTAATGTGACACGTAAGTTCGTACCGGCGCGAGCGCTTGTTGTTGTAGTTGCGATTGAATTGCGGCCAACCAACACTAATGACGTCGTTGTACATACGCAAAAAATGAATAAAAAGATACACAGTCCTACAAGTGACGTCACTAGAGCATTTGAATTTGTTAAAGACTGTTGCTGCCAATGTTGCTTCAATTTTAAACTGCACGAACTTATTGATTGGCATCGCGGACGTAAATTTGCAGAATAAACCATTTCAACTAATAAAATAAAATTTTCTTAGCTTTTAGAGCACTAATGTAAGTGTATTATTTATATTTAAATTTTTATTTGGATATTTACATAATTGTTAAAATATATTATAATAATAAATAAAAGTGCACGAAAGGTAATAATAAAAGTAAAGAGTTAACACGCAGTTAAATAAAAAATCACAGTAAAATTAAAAACATTATTTAGTTTTAATTCAAACTTGTTTCACAATTTCGGTACTTCGATTTAATTAAAATGCGTATAATTTCTATTCGAAGGAGTGTAACAGCAGTTTACGGCAAGGAAACAAGAGTGCATTTAATTTTTTTTAAACACAAAAATATGCAATATTCGTACTTATATAGTCTACATATTTGTGTCTAAAGATAGAATGTTGATATATTAAAATAAATTCAATGATTCGCTATAGCGGAGATAAGTGTTAATGTAAAATATGCAATATTTTCACCAATCACTAAACAGATTACAGTAGCACTTAAAAAAGCTCGTTAAATGACTTAGCGCCGCCGTATTTTGAATTTATTGGGGGATGGCATAAAATAAATTGTATTAACTCGTAAACAGATTGTATGCTAATCACGCATAAGTTTGTTTACTCAAATTTTATTAGTTCTTATTCCGACTCCTCTTCCTCGATGATTAATAATGTCACGACTTCAAATGAACTTTCAAAATAATCCACTGGCAATTGTTTATGTATATTATTGTGTGAACATTATAATGATTGCGTACATTTAAGTGGGTACAGTAACAAGAGTCAAGCAAGTCAACATTAAATGAAAATATCTAAAAGGTGAAAAATCAAATACTATTAGCTTTTTTTTCAAACTTTACGCAGCAATAGCTGAATGTGGGTCAATGAATTCCAACATGTTGCAATATCATATATACGTGGTTTGCCAATATCTTATGGCTTATGCCTTATGCGATAAAAACGCGCTTATATCACAAGAACAAAATTATTCTGGTACTAGTTCTACATTTATACACATTTATGTATTTGAAAAATGGATATTTGGGACATAATATATTATATATAAGTTAAGGAGTACACGAGAAATAACGATTTGGGGTCACAATAACAATGTGTAATAATTGATAAATAGCTACTGTCGTCTCAAATCGTATCCATCTGCACAGGTGAACACTACGCAATGAACTGAAGAAAATATTTTATATAAAATTGATTCCACAATGTGACAAGACTCAAGCAGTCGAGGAACTCAGACCACCGACAGACGATGCCATCAAACCCGGTAAAAACGAGGACAGTAAAATAATACATGTATGTAATACATGACGTAGTTAAAGTTGACGTAGTATATAATTAATTGTTATTACACACTTATAACTTACAAATATAACTGGGTCTGGTATAAATATGAATATATGTTATTATGCTTAACTTTCGTTTATCTGTTAAACTTGGATTTGTTGTTAGAAATATAAAAAACTAGAAAATTGCGAGGTACAAAGTCGTCGCTAATATGTATGGTAGAGAAAATATTTTGCAGGGATAGCGAGGTGTGAATGTATTACGCCCTGGTACAGAATACATCGTAGACAGACCGACATCGTAGCCAGATTCAAGATTTTTCTGAACAATTTTACCGATACTGAAGTGTAATAAATTTTTATGTTCGCAAACTTTTTCAAGCTCCCTTTTTGAGTTACTTTTTTATCGTAAGAAATTATTGTGGGATCTCATTAGGATGTTCATCATATAACATATTATTATTTTACGAGTATGTATAGTAATTTGGCATTTAACAAAGCTGCACTTACCACATATCCCAAAAGAAGTGATTTTAAAGGGATGCACTTTAAAATTTCAAGTTCAAAATTTAAAAAGCCTCAAATATGAATGCAAATTTGCAAGAAAAATACCTAACATATGGCAAAATATGTATGAAAACGGACAAGATATGCAGTGAAATATTATTTATTCTACAAAAATATGGTGGTATTATTAAATATAAAGAAATATTTGAAAAAGAACAACCAACATTTTATTTTTATGCACATAGTAAAAGGTTTTCCAATAGGGACATAACAATTTCGTATCTTTATATGAACACACCCTTAAACTTTTTTAATGAACTTTCAACATTTTCATCATGGTAAAGTTCACGAACCAGCAACGTTTGGAAATTACTAAAAATTACTACCGAAATTCTGAGTCGGTGGTCGCAACTTTAAGAACGCTTACTTTCATTTTCGGCTGTAATAATTCTTCTTTGTTAATAAGCAAAATATGCGTTATTGGTCAGTAAAAAACCGACATATGCTTCTTGAGACACCGTTGCATTCGCAAAAGGTTACTGTTTGGTGCGGTTTTCATGCCAGAGGTATTTTTATTTTGAAAACGACCGTCATGTTACCGTCAATGGAGAGCGCAATCGTGGTATGTTGGAAGATTATTTGTGGCTAAAATTGAATGAACTGATATGTGGTTTCAACAAGGCGGTGCCACTAGCCACACAGCATGCACCGCAATCGATTTATTGAAAGGCAAATTGGTGAACGTGTTATCTCGAGAAATGGTCCGGTCGATTTGCCGCCTCGTTCATACGATCTAACGCCATTGTAAATTTGAACTGAATATTTTAAATATTTCTGTGTTTTGTTAAAAGATACAATTTGTATGTGCCTAATGGAAAACACTTTATAAATTTAATTTTTTTTAAATATTTCAAATGCTTGCACAGGAACAGGATGAAATCTTAGTTTTTACTTTTTTCTTCAATATAGATACATATTTTCAAATTTTTCATTCAATTTTGATAAAACTATTTCAGGCAATATAGAATTATATTTTTCTGTACATTTATATGATTGTTTTATACAAATATAAATAGTAGTTTATATTTTAATTGTTTCTATAGAATTATAATATTCAATAATTTGGAAAAATAAGCAAAATATGTAAATGCATATACATATTCCAGTCTCTAGTAAATTTTAAATATTTTTAAAACAATTGTTCAAAATTTGTACAGACATCCAGTCATTTAAAATAATGTAACACAGTCTTTTCTCATTATATTGTTTTAATAAGTTGGGAAAGCATGATTCATGAATTGAACCGACAGCGGCTATTGGGCCAAATTATTTTATGCAAATTCGAATCCGATTAGGTTATGCATACACAAATGATTGTATATAGCTATGTTAATTTAATAAATATATTGCGTATCAACTTACATATCATTACCGTCATCATCCTTATAAGAACTGCTGTAGAGACCAACAATTTTATCGTACATGACCCCACTGAATTCAATGGTCAACTTGCTCATCACTCCAACAATGGTTTGCTCCAAATTAATTACTAACTGCTCTAACTCAGCAACGAGTTCATGACTCTGATTAATAAATAAGTTATGTTATTTCTAAATATAAATTTTAAAGGTTTTAAAATAAGAGCATTTGTAATTAAAATAATGCTTGAAAGTCTCAATTTGATACAGTAGTATGCGATTCTTAAAGAGATTTAATAATTAAAAATTATTTATGTAATTATAAAAATTAGATTGTTCATTAATCATTATACAAATGTTAGTTTGACTAAAACG